>SEMN01000092.1:0-1442966 GCA_005408345.1 Macquaria australasica | reverse complement strand
CCTCCTCCTTATGGAAAACAACCTTATGGAGGACGCAGAGTGCAGCGTTTTAAATGAATGTAAATTATTTTAACTCCACTAAAGCTCCACTTTTAATTAGTTAACATTTGGGCTGATTTGGACTCGGCCTCTTAGCTTTAACCCATTTATTGTTTCACATTATTTTTGTTTTTATTCGGATGCCAGCTGCAGGATATCAGTCAGTGTTACATGACAACATGTAGATAACAGAACACGATTTATCACCGTCTGAGCGCGATAACTAACACACACACACACACACACATTAGCCGTCATTACCTCACTGTGTGTGACTGAGTCTTAATATCTGGGTGACGGAGACTTAAAATATCAGACAGAAAAGAACTGCCTTCTTGCAGCAGGAAACAATAATAAAATCCAGGTGACATTTAGTTTAAACTAATCTGCTCTTTAGAGAATATCTGCATTTCTTAATAAAAAAACAATACGTAGGAGATTTTAAAGAAAATACAGGAACGAAATGAGAGTGTGTTCTGCAGGGTGTCCCCCATACATTCATCATTGCGGTGGACTACATCCACCCTCTGAACCAGTTCCAGATCACCATACAGGTAAAACCGAGCAGAGTGACGCCTCCTTGTTCACACTGAAAAATCTGTTCTTCTAATGACTTCATGACCTCTGCTGCCACCCTCTGAACAAAGGCTTTGTTTAGGTTTTATCTACGTCTTTCTTTCAATGTTAATCTGTTATAAAATGAGATACAGCTGATCTTGTAATGACCAGGTTCCATTATTATTGATTTATTTGAAAATCAGGAGATCAGCAGTCTCTGAGATTCTCAAAACCACCAACAATCATTTCAAATCCAGAGAAGAGCTTCAACAAATGGGCTTCATTTCCACCAACATGCAGGACATTTATATTTATAGAAGCTGGATTGTGGAGATTTACATCACATGAGAAGTAAAATGGGATTTGAAGATCAGGATGTGTGATTTTTCTGCAATAAAACAAACTGTCACGATGTGAGAAAACAGAACAAACATACATGTACATAATCTTAATCACTAATAATGACACTGAAGTTTATAGTTGGTACTTTTAATATTTCAGTGACTAAAAGCGACTCTAATTAATATATTTATATTAACAATTTGATCCAGACTTTGCAGCTCTTAAGTTCAGTTTGGGAAATACTAGAACAATAGATTTTTTAAAAGTAAATATAATACAATATAATCTTGCTCTAATAACAATGATACTTAAGTTTGGAGACAGAATCATGTTTCAGTTTGTGAAACTCAGTGAAGCTTCAATTAAATCCAAACCTTCTACAGGTTTTATCTTCTTGTTTCTGTGTTACAAACAATTATCTGTTAAACTGTAAGAAAAGTCTGGTATCATAACCAGAACTTCAGAGAGGTAACTTTATGCAGGCAGGCTGGATGCTGCTTTTTCACAACAACTTATAAAATTATATAGAAACATAATGTGGGAATTAACTCCAATTCTCCATCATTCCACAAGGTGGAGCTGCAACAGAAAGCAAAACAGAAAAATCAATTTAAATACTGTAAGAGTTAATCTACAGGGTTCAGAATATCAGAATGACTAAAAACAAATAGACAAAATAAAGTCCAGGTCCAGGTGGAGGAGGTGGTTGAGGGTGGAGCAGAAGGAGTGGAGGAGTCTCAGTGTGTCTGCAGAGACTGTGTAGAAGGACAGAGCAGCAGCAGAGCAGTCCAGATACACTGATGATACTCTGTCACATCCAGAGGGACACACAGGGATGATGGTGGACTTGACATTGTGTCTGACAGTGGAGCTGATCTCAGAGCAGTTCAGGCTGCAGCACTGAGAGTCATCTCCACTTGTTGTGATTCCTCTGTCAGTCACTGCTGGATGAAGCTCTCCTCTCCACTCCACCTCCCAGTAACATGGCCCAGTCAGAGCCTCTCCACCCACAAGCTGCTGCTGCTGCTTCAACCTCTCTGGATCATCAGGACACAGCTGATCCTCTCAACACCACCACCTTTCTCACCACTCACTCTGACAGAGATCAGGGCCATCTGGTGAGAGAAGAAGAGAGACAACAGAAGTCATAAATCAGTGTTTACAGAGACTCCCTTCATCAGCTGTCAGTCAGTGATGCAGCACATCTAGTATAAAGACCAGCAGGGACTTGAGTCCTGTTCAGACCAGAAGTGGAGCGGCTGTGTAGCGTAGCCAGCTTCCTTTCAGCTCTCATGTTAACGTATTGGAGTGAACACACTGAGCTGGAAGCTCACAGACCTGCACAGACTTTGGGCATCAAGTCTGGGTGACTGTCCGAAAGAAGCACAGCCCTAAACCAAAGCCCACGGTTCACCACCGACCCGTTCACGGTTCTAACAGGTTTCTCCACTCAGCGACACACCTGCTGAGAAACCAACTCTGATTATTGGCAGCTCCATTTTGCGAAACGTGAAATTAGCGACACCAGCGGCCACAGTCAGCTGCATCCCAGGGGCCAGAGCGGGCGACGTTCAATCCTATTTAAAACTGCTGGCTAAGGATAAACGTAAATATGCTAAGATTGTTATTCACGTCGGCGGTAATGACAGCCGATTGCGCCAATCGGAGGTCACGAAAATTAATGTGGAGTCGGTGTGTACATGTGCAAAAACAATGTCGGACTCCGTAGTTTTCTCTGGGCCCCTGCCTAATCTTACTAGCGATGACATGTAGCCGCATGTCATCATTCAACCGCTGGTTGTCCAGGTGGTGTCCAGGTAATGATGTGGACTTTGTAGATAATTGGCGGACTTTCTGGAGAAGACCTGGTCTGATTAGGAGAGACGGCATTCATCCCACTTTGGATGGAGCCGCTCTCATATCTAGAAATCTGGCTGAATTTATTAGTGGCCCAAAGCCATGACAGCTCAGAGTTCAGACCATAGACCTAATACAGTCTGTGGTCCAGACCAGGAGGCAGAGTTGCAGTCCTACACGCTTCTCTGCGCTTCCATTAGAGCAGCTACCCACCCTAAACTCCACAGAGAGGTTGTCTGCCCCCAGACCACTTAAATTATTTAAATCCAAAGTAAACAGAAGAGGAGTTACACATAAAAACCTAATAAAAAGTAAAACCTCTACTGCAACAGTACAACAAAATAGGAGAATTAAATGTGGACTCTTAAACATCAGATCTCTCTCATCTAAAGCTGTTCTAGTAAACGATCTAATATCAGATCATAATATTGATTTATTTTGTCTTTACTTCAAAACCTGGTTGCGTTTGAGCAGAATACATGACTTCCAGTCACATTAATACTGCACATTCCTCGAGAGTCAGGCACGAGAGGGTGTGGAGGTGTTTATCTTCGAATGACCCAAGCCTATTAATCAAACCTAAACCTAAACTAAATTATAACTCGTTCGAAAGCCTTTGTTCTAGCTCCTTTCACACCCAAATTCGGAAAATATTACAGCCAATTGTATATTTGTTATAGTGTACCGAAGCTCCTGGACCGCATTTCAATTTTATCCACTTCAGAGTTTCATCAGGTTTAGCTTCCAAAATAGATAAAATAATTATTGTAGGTGATTTTAATATTCATGGAGGTAGAAATGATAGTCGTCTTAGTGCTGCGCTTTTATCTCATTATTAGATTCATTGGCTTCGTCAGAAAGTGTACATAAACCCACTCACTGTTTTAAATTCACACCTCACTCATGTTCTTGTTTATGCATAGAAATTGAACATCTAATAGTCTTTCCACAGAATTCTTTTTTATCAGACCAATTTTTATTAACTTTTGAATTCCTATTACTGGACTACACGCCATTAGGCAAACATTCCTACACTAGATGTCTATCTGATAGTGCTGTAGCTAAATTGTGATTCCATCCATCCATTTTCTATACCGCTTTATCCTCAGAGGGTCGCGGGGGGCTGGAGCCAATCCCAGCTGACATTGGGCGAGAGGCGGGGTACACCCAGGACTGGTCGCCAGTTAATCACAGGGCTGACACATAGAGACAGACAAACATTCACACTCACAGTCACACCTACGGACAATTTAGAATCACCAATTAACCTAACCTGCATGTCTTTGGATGGTGGGAGGAAGCCGGAGTACCAGGAGAGAACCCACGCGGACACGGGGAGAACTTGCAAACTCCACACAGAAGGGCCCCAGCCGGCCGGAGTGTGCGAACCCAGAACCCTCTTGCTGTGAGGCGACAGTGCTAACCACTGCACCACCGTGCCGCGTGGAAGTGATTCCATCTGCATTTAATTCAGTTCCATGTCTCAATGTAACAGATGACTCCTATGCTAACTTTAGTCCCTCCCAAATTGATCATCTTGTTGATAGTGCTGCAGGCTCACTACGAATAACACTCGACTCTATCGCCCCTCTAAAAAAGAAGATAATAAAACAGAGGAGGTTAGCTCCATGGTATAACCCGCAAACCCGCAAATTAAAACAAACATCGCGAAAACTTGAAAGGAATTGGCGTTCCACCAATCTGGAAGAATCACGTTTAGCCTGGCAAGATAGTCTTAAAATTTATAGGAAGGCCCTCCGTAATGCCAGAGCAGCCTACTACTCATCATTAATAGAGGAAAATAAGAACAACCCCAGGTTTCTGTTCAGCACTGTAGCCAGGCTGACAGAGAGTCACAGCTCTGTTGAGCCATGTATTCCTATAGACCTCAGTAGTAATGACTTTATGAGCTTCTTTAATGATAAAATTCTAACTATTAGAGACAAAATTCAGCACCTCCTGCCCTCAGTTGGTACTGACTTATCTTCAAACACAGGAACCTTAGAAACAACTGTAAAACCTGTACATTTAGACTGCTTTTCTCCCATCAACCTTAATCAACTAACTTCCATGATTTCCTCATCTAAGCCATCAACGTGTCTCTTAGACCCTGTCCCAACTAGGCTGCTTAAAGAAATTTCTACCCTAGTTAGCACTTATGTACTAGATATGATCAATCTGTCCTTATTAAAAGGATATGTGCCACAGTCCTTTAAAGTAGCTGTAATTAAGCCTCTTCTTAAAAAGCCCATTCTTGATCCAGGGATTTTGTCAAATTATAGACCTATATCTAACCCTCCTTTTCTCTCTAAGGTCCTTGAGAAAGCAGTCGCCAATCAGTTGTGTGACTTTCTACACAACAACAAGCTGTTTGAGGATTTTCAGTCAGGATTTAGAGTGCATCATAGCACAGAGACAGCACTGGTGAAAGTTACAAATGACCTTCTAATTGCATCAGACAAAGGACTTGTCTCCGTACTTGTCTTACTAGATCTTAGTGCTGCATTCGATACCATTGACCATCACATTCTATTACAGAGACTAGAACATTTAATTGGCATTAAAGGCACTGCGCTAAGCTGGTTTAAATCCTATTTATCAGATCGATATCAGTTTGTACACGTTAATGATGAATCCTCTATGCACGCCAAAGTTAGTCACGGAGATCCACAATGTTCTGTGCTTGGACCAATTCTATTTACCTTATATATGCTTCCTTTAGGCAATATTATTAGGAAGCACTCCATACATTTTCATTGTTATGCAGATGATACCCAATTGTATTTATCGATCAAGCCAGATGAAACCAATCAATAAGCTAAACTTCAAGCATGCCTTAAGGACATAAAAACTTGGATGACCTGCAATTTTCTGATGTTAAACTCAGGCAAAACCGAAGTTATTGTACTTGGCCCCGAACACCTTCGAAACACATTATCTAAAGATATAGTTTCTCTAGATGGCATTGCCCTGGCCTCCAGCGAAACCGTAAGGAATCTTGGAGTTATCTTTGATCAGGATATGTCCTTCAACTCCCAAATAAAACAAACTTCAAGAACTGCCTTTTTTCATTTACGTAACATTGCAAAAATCAGGCACATCCTGTTTCAAAAGGATGCAGAAAAACTAATCCAAGCATTTGTTACATCTAGGCTGGATTATTGCAACTCTCTACTATCAGGCTGCCCCAATAAATCCCATAAGACTCTCCAGCTGATCCAGAATGCTGCGGCACGTTTACTGACAAGAACCAGAAAAAGAGAATATTAGTCTCCAATCTCCAATATTAGCTTCTCTACACTGGCTCCCTGTAAAATCCAGAATAGAATTTAAAATCCTTCTCCTCACCTTCAAAGCCCTAAATGGTCAGGCACCATCATATCTTAAAGAGCTCATAGTACCCTATTACCCCACTAGAGCACTGCGCTCCCAGAATGCAGGTTTCCTTGTGGTTCCTAGAGTCTCTAAAAGTAGAATGGGAGCCAGAGCCTTCAGCTATCAAGCTCCTCTCCTGTGGAACCAGATCCCAGTTTGTGTACGGGAGGCGGACAACCTCCTCACATTTAAGAGTAGACTTAAGACTTTCCTCTTTGATAAAGCTTATAGTAGGTCTGACTCAGGTGACCCCTGAGCCACCCCTTAGTTATGCTGCTATAGGCCTAGACTGCCGGGGGACTTCCCATGATGCACTGAGCTCCTCTCTCCTCCTCTTCCTCTCCATCTGTACGCCCTCATATCCCATCAATGCTTGTTATTAATTCAACTTCTTCCCGTAGTTGTGTGCTTTCTCTCCTTCTGTTGCTTTCTGCAGGTGTTTCTGCCTCTGGAGCTGTGGAGGTCTGGGTCTGTGGTTGCTGCCGCCTGCTGCCCCCGTGCTCCTGCTCTGCACCCGCTGATGCTATTGCTGTTGTTGTTGTTATTAGTATTGCTATTATAATGTTGCTCTTAGTGTTGTTTCCGTTGGTGTTAACATCAATGCCATTACCATATCTATACTGTATTGAGCTGCTGTATGTTCTCTTTCCTCCTGCTCTCTCTCTCCCGCTCCCCCCTTCCCCCTTCAACCCCACCGGTCGAGGCAGATGACCGCCCACCTTGAGCCTGGTTCTGTTCGAGGTTTCTACCTGTTAAAAGGGAGTTTTTCCTTGCCACTGTCGCATAGTGCTTGCTCATGGTGGGAACTGTTGGGTCTCTGTAAATATAAAGAGTCGGTCTAGACTTGCTCTATTCAAAAAAGTGCCCTGAGATAACTTTGTTATGATATGGCGCTATATAAATAAAACTGAATTGAATTGAATTGTATGCATTTACCTCAGTCATGTGGTTGTCTGTATTTTGTGCATCTTTGATGCGCCTTATGTCTCTCCATCTGCTTTTTATCTCCCATTAAATGAATTGAATGCAAAAGCGTGTAAAGGCATGAGGTACGCTGACGTGATGTTAATATATGATTGCAAGATTGCAAGATTCAAGGCGGCTAATGTTGGGTTAGCTATGTAGTGAACACGTAACGTCCTCGAATAACAATATGTTGGTTGATTGTGTGGTTGGTTAGTGTTCCGTGTTGTATAACATTACTGTTGTGTTGATTACCCTGGTGATTTATTAAATGGGATTTAGGAGTGAAGACGAGCGCTTCTCCTTGTCGTTAACGTGTTGTGTTTTCTTTAACGTTACACTTGATTGGCATGGACTCAGCTGCTTAGCAGTCAAATGTTATGGTAATATGACACATACTAAGGAGGATCCTCAAGTGTGCGATTTCATTTCATGAATGGATAGTTATGTGGCTGGATTATTTGGAAGAGAGAACAGGAAATTGTAAGTAAAGTAAAAGTGGTTTCTTTTCCTCCCTGTCTGCCTGTCTTGTATTGTGGACAAGGAGCTGATAGTGTTGCATTAGTGTTCCTATATATTAGAAAGATAATGCGTTTAAGGTTTTTTCATGGAGTGGAGAATTGCTTTCTGAAACATATCTCTGATGTAGTCTACATTGAAAAACGTAATTTAAAGTCTGTCGCGCATTTATGGCTGCTCCTCTCCTGGTGGAGCGCATTGAGTGCCAGCGCTCATAAAATCAAGGAAGAAAGAGTGCAGTTTCATGGGGTCTTAAACTGTTGTTTAGATTATTATCAGGAGTAATCACACGCACACAGATATTTTCAGTAAAACTGGCCCTCAAAACACCAGATATGGCCACTGGCCCACAGATGTACTAGGCTTGCACTTACGGCTAGCCAACTAGCCACCTAGCAAAACATAGACGGCATACTTTTGGCAAAGCAGCAGTCGTCTTCAGGCTAATGCATTAATAATACCATACTATAACCAACAACCTTATCATACTTATAATTTATGAATAAAACTGTCTTATATAAAGTTAACTTTCATTAAAATATTAATTATCTCAGGTACACAAAGAGACATTTCCTTGACTTCGTGTATGGAGCCTCCATGCAAAACGGTGATGTGTCTCTGCGAGACCAGTGGTGTCTGCACAGCTATCGGCCACTATCGGAGCCAAGTTCCACTGATAAAGATGGTTTGTAAAACGTCCTATCGGCGCAGATTAATCGGCAAAACGATTAATCGGTCGACCTCTAGTGTACAGTGTGTGTCTTTACTCTAATACTGATGGCTTCAGCTTCATGTTGCTTTATAATGTTAATCACATCTGGACTTACAGAGCCTTTCTGCAGTTCCTCACAGCTGGAATCAGTCTCAGTCGTCCTTCGACTGATGTGTTGTACTTCTTCAGGTCAAACTTATCCAGAACCTCCTCTGACATCTGCAGCATGTAGGCCAGAGCTGAGCAGTGGAACACAGAGAGTTTCTTCACTGATCTGTTCTTTGACTTCAGGAACTCTTGGATCTCCTGATGTACTGAGTGGTCGTTCATCTCCATCAGACAGTGGAAGATGTTGATGCTTCTGTCAGGAGAGATCTCATGACTGTTCATCTCCTTCAGGCTGTTGATGGCTCTCTGGATGCTTCTTGAACTGCTCTTTGTCCGATCCAGCAGACCTCCTAAGAGTCTCTGGTTAGACTTCAGAGAGAGGCCATGAAGGAAGCGGAAAAACAGGTCCAGATGGCCATTTTCACTTTTCAGGGATTTCTCCATGACGCTCCTCAGAAATACATCCAGGGATGGGTCACGGTTTCTAAGAGGAATCTTCTCAGGAAAAGACTTTGGTTTTGCGTCTCTGTCTTCGTAGTCTTTTAGAAAAGCCTTCAGCACCTCTGTGTTGCTGCTGGTGTAACAGTGGAACATGTAGACTGCAGCCAGAAACTCCTGAATACTCAGATGAACAAAGCAGTAGACTGTTTTCTGGAAGATCACACACTCTCTTTTGAAGATCTCTGACAAACTCCTGAGTGCACCAAGGCCTCTGTGGCATCAAGACCACACTGCTCCAGGTCTTCTTGGTAGAACATGATGTTTCCTTTCTCCAGATGTTCAAACGCCAGCCTCCCCAGCTTCAGAAGAACTTCCCTGTCAGCCTCCGTCAGCTCCTGTGGACTCGTCTCATGTCCCTCATCATACTTCTGCTTCTTCCTCTTTGTCTGAACCAGAACAAAGTGTGAGAACATGTCAGTCAGGGTCTTGGGCAGCTCTCTTCTCTGGTCTGTAGTGAACATGTGATCCAGAACTGTAGCAGTGATCCAGCAGAAGACTGGGATTTGACACATGATGTGGAGGCTCCTGGATGTCTTGATGTGTGAGATGATTCTGCTGGACAGCTCTTCATCACTGAATCTCCTCCTGAAGTACACCTCCTTCTGGGCGTCAGTGAAGCCTCGTACTTCTGTTACCCTGCCAACACATGAAGGAGGGATCTGATTGGCTGCTGCAGGTCGGGAAGTTATCCAGACGAGAGCCGAGGGAAGCAGATTCCCCTCGATGAGGTTTGTCAACAGCACATTGACTGATGACTTCTGTGTGACGTCAGACACAACCTCATTGTTGTGGAAATCCAGTGAAAGTCTGCTTTCATCCAGGCCGTCAAAGATGAACAAAAGTTTACAGACAGCGAGCTTCTCTGCTGTGACCTTCTGTAATGTTGGATGGAAAACATGGAGCAGCATGAGAAGACTGTGCTGCTCATCTTTGATCAAGTTCAGCTCCCTGAACGAAAGCAGAACCAGTAGACTGACATCTTGGTTCTCCAAGCCCTCTGCCCAGTCCAGAGTGAACTTCTGCACTGAGAAGGTTTTTCCAACGCCAGCGACGCCGTTCGTCAGAACGACTCTGATGTGTCTCTGTTGGCCAGGTGAGGCTTTAAAGATGTCGTGGCACTTGATTGGAGTGTCATGGAGGGTCTCCATCTTGGAAGCTGTCTCAAGCTGCCTCACCTCATGTTGGGTATTAACCTCTTCACTCTGTCCCTCTGTGATGTAGAGCTCAGTGTAGATCCTGTTGAGGAGGGTTCCACTTCCTGTTTCATCAGTTCCTTCAGTCACACGTTCACATCTCCTCCTCAGACTGATCTTATGTTCATCTAAAACCTCCTGCAGACCACGATCTGCTGAAAGAGAAGAAGAAATATTCTGAGACCAAACAGAGAGCGAGAATCTGGATAAATAAAAATGTTTTTGAATCAATGATATTCATGATAATATTAAATTCTCTGCATGACACAACAAATGTCCCTGTAATTAAACAGAAAGTCCTGTTTTCAGAAATGATCAGCAGACAGATGTTCAGTCTTACTTTGTACAGTGCTGGTCTGACTGGCTGTCTGCAGTCCAGGTCTTGTTCTGGATCTTTCTCCACACTGGGGACAGGAGGAGTCTCCTGATGAAGCAGACTGGTCCCAGTATGAGGTGATGCACTGTCTGCAGAACCAGTGTCCACAGATGGTAGAGACTGGATCCTTCAGGACGTCCTGACACAAAGTACAGCAGGACGGCTGCTCCTCCACAGAAACATGACTCCTCTTCCTCTCTCTGTGAAGACATTTCTTTATAACTAACATGATTTGTTGGTTGTTGTTGAAAAATATCAAGATTTGTCCGACACTGTCTGGAAGTTCAGATGGTCACAGAGAACAGTAAAAGAGTCATTACTTTCTGTTTAAATTCAGCTTTCAGTCTGTAATGAAAAGGATTGTTCCTTTTATTTCAACTCTCCTGCTTTCATAAACACTAATTAACTGCTTTTCCTATCTGTGTGTCCTATTAAACATTTAGAGATCTGCCTGTAGTTTGTTATTAATACAGACTCAACATTTCCTGCAGCCACTTCACAATAAAAGCCTTCCATTAGAGAGAGCTGATTATGTCCTTTACTGTTTACTGAGGTTAGAAGTGGTCTAAATGATTGTGGTAGACCAGCAGTCTCAGACACATAGCATGTAACAGTGGTGTCACAGGTTCAAGTCCAGACGGTTTCCTTGTTTGTACGTCATTCCCTTTATGTTTCCTGTCACTCTCTACTGTCAACTATCAAATGAAGACATAAATGCAATTCAAATATTCTAAAAAAGAGAAGTGGTTCAAATCTACATTTGACCGTTTTCTGCCCCTTTGTTTGTCTGCAGATAACTTTTACATAAGTGCTGCCCCTGGATGAGCAGACAATCTGAACTCAAAGGTTCACTTACTAATGATTCAAAGCAAAGTGTTAATCAAGGTGAGCAAAGATGTTCTACAAATGCTTTTTTACCACATGTTGCACAATTATGATTCAAGAAGCATCTGGTGGATCATAACAGCTGATCTGAGGAAGAGCCAGACCAACTAAATATTTAGCGTACAGATATGAGAAAATTAATTTCACATCTGAAGCACATTCTTTCAGATTTTGAATAGTTGCAAATCTTCACAGCAACTTTAACATTTGGGCAAAAATATATGAATATGTTCTTGAAGTGTAAATTCTGAAATGGAGGTTCTCAAGTGCTGAAGAAATAAAATAAGATCCTTAGTTTGAAACAGTATCTGCACTAATATTCTGCATCATGAATATAAATCTTTTAGCTGAACATTTTGTCTTCATCCTCAGTGCATCATCTTCCATCAGGTCAGTTTACAGTAAAAACAGTCTCTTACTTTGTGTCTGAGGGTCCAGGTTCAGTACTGAAGTCTGGAGGAAAATCTTTGGACCCGTCACTCTTCACAGACTGACAGCTGGATCCTGGAGACTCTGCTCTCTGTCTGTTGGACTGAACTCTGCAAACACCAAGATGTTTTTATTCATCATGAATCCTTGATAAATTCTCTGATCACAAAGTCATTTAAGAAGCTCTAAATACACAAACTGCTGCTACTGTTGATAATTAGGAGGTTTACAAGTTTGTAACCGTCCTCTTAGACCAGATTACAGCTGTTCTACGTGACTGACAGCTGTCAGAGAAACTACAGGGAAGATGGCACCAGTGATTTCTCTTTGTGTCACAAATTTTAGTTAGCAATTATATTAAGAACATTTGTATTAAATACAGCTTAAAAAGTAATTTTCCATGACATTTTAAAGGAATATAGTGCAGACATAAATGCAGACATTGTTTATGCACATAGCATGGACACAGAAAGCAGGGGTGCTCAGGGGCTGCAGCAGCCCCTAAAACCATCAGTTGATATAAAAGTATAAACTTAGTGTTATAACTATAGTGATTTCCCCTTTTGTAATGGGATATAGGCTGTATGTGTTGTACATGTGGAAGTGAAAAATGAATTGTGTACACTGTTAGTTAATCTACATATAATAACTAACGTATTCCATCTCTATACTATAACTGTTAGTTTATCCATATAAAATACACTGATGTAATCTCACTATAAACAATAATGTACTCTCACCATGTACTCATAAAAAGGTGTGTGTGTGTGTGTGTGTGTGTGTGTGTGTGTGTGTGTGAGTGAACTTGTCCTGACAGTCAGTCAGTTGCATTGAAAAATAACAAGATGAAGCAGGATGGGAGAAAAAGAGCAAACTGCTGAGTTAAAGTCCAGATTGACCTGAGCAGAGTTTGAACCCTGCAGTTTGACTGTATGACTGCACACTGTGTAGTGTTTATGAAAAGTTTATATTCCACCATCTGTGCTCCGCCTCGACTGCGCTCCTTTAATTGCATGAGTTTGTTGGGAACTGGGTAGGAGGCTGTTAGGCAGAGTTGAACCTGGTACCTGGGAGGACAGGCACCAAGTCTCTGAGAAGGGCTGAATTTGCGATATTTGATGCAAATACGTGAATTGAACTGACTCCCAGTCTCTGTCGCTGTCTGTACATTTTTCTTTGACTGAGTCCCTCGTCAGTGAGGGTCGTGGTACCTCACCTACTCTAATTTATAGTAAAGTAAAGTAAAAGCTTAATTAATGACATCCAGACCTGAAGGACAAAAAGTGACACTCGTAGGTGGGGGGGGGGGGGGGTATGGTAAGTGTGGACGTGATACAAAAACTCTTTGATCATGAAGCCTGATTTTATTCTACAGTTGGCAAATGGCAAAACATTAGCAGCAAACAGTGAATGAGTTAGTGTCAGTTCTTACTTTGTGTCTGAGGGTCCAGGTTCAGTACTGAAGTCTGGAGGTCTACCTTTAGACCTCTCACTCTTCATAGACAGACAGCTGGATCCTGGAGACTCTGCTCTGTCCTCCTCTTCCTCCACACAATCACTCATCTTCTGATCTGAAGTCAGTCTGAGAGGAAACACAGGAACACACACACACACACACACACACACACACACAGTATAACAGCAGTATACAGTATAATAAAGTACCATGCCGTGGAGACCTTCATGGACTCACCGGGATTTAACTGTTTACTGACCTTGTGAGCCTTTCTGACAGATTCACAGTTTAAACAGCGACATCTTGAACAGCAGCAGAACCGCAGAGTGTTTTACTGCGCTGCAGAACTACAACCGGCACCGGAAACCACGTCATCAGCTGCCTGTGTATTTTTTGTAAAATACATTTTACAATAAAGATAAATAGTAAATATTAGCTTAATTAGCTTGAGACCCTCAAAATTTGATTTTGCAGTCTTTGTCTTTTGGTCCTACTTGTTCACCGTATTTCGCACACTGGATACAGAAAATGCGTCACCAAAAAGGTCCAGGCTCACACACACACACACACACACACACACACAGTATAACAGCAGTATACAGTATAATAAAGCAGCAGCTCTCTCGTCTTTCAGTCTGAGCTTGTTTTCTTGGTTACTGAAGGTTTAATGTGAATTATTCAGCCAATCACGACTTTGTGTCCACATGAATCAAAGTGTTGAGTTCATTCTAACATTTCTTTCCTCTACAGTCCACAGGGAGAAAACTGACTCACACACTCTGACAGTCAAATAATAAAAGTGTTGGATTAACTCTCACCCTGCCTCAGCCTCCACTTCTGCTCCTTCTCCTCCGTCCACTCAAAACGGAGTCTGAACTCACTGATAAACTCTTTCACTTTCAGGTTCCTTCCGTGTTCTGCTCAGTTGCTCCTCCCCTCTGTATTTACAAGAAACCACGTGGACCCCCCCAATTTCAATTCAATTTGCTTTATTGGCATGAATATGACAACGACAATATTGCCAAAGCGTCAGGTAATACTGAGATTAAAACAATAAGAATAAGAATAATAAGGATAATAATAAAAATGAAAAAGGTACAATTCATAAAAATGCGGAAAACAGCAAAACACTTAAATACACATATGTGAGACTGTGGAAGGGTGTGTTGATGTTAGTGTGTGTGTGTGTGTGTGTGTGTTTAACATGACGTGTTTATGAGCGTCTCTCTTGGCTTCAACAGATTTAATTAAAATGGGTTTTGGTCAAAATGTTGGTGTTTAAATTACAATTAAAGTGCTTTAATATCATTTGTTCATTCATTCAAATACAAATCTCCAAATCTATAAGCTGTCATAACTTCACTGTGTGTAGTCATGTCTTAATATCTGGGTTAAGAGAAGAATCAGAGGATTTGATAAGAACCAGAATCAACAAGCAGAATCAGAACTGGAGTCAGAACTGATCAAATCTTAGCCAACTTTAAATGTGGAGCTTCTTCTGTGAAATAAATAGTGGTGGAGGAAGTGTTCACATCATTTACTCAAGTACAAGTATCAGAAATACTCTGTCCTGCATTCAAAATGTTACTGCAGTTAAAGTACAGAAGGACTGAACTGACTCAAAGTAAAAGTACTCATTATGCAGAATGTCAGTGTTATTCTGTTATTGGATCATTATTATTGATGCATTATAATGTAGGAGGTTCTTTAATGTTGGAGCTCATTATAACTGCTTCTAAATACTGTTGGCAAGTTTTATCTAAACTAACGTGTCATATTTTATAAACTGATCACGTTTTGTGTTTAAAATCTTCATCTGAAAAGTAACTAGTTACTATAGCTGTTAAATAAATGTAGTGCAGTAAAAAGTACAACATTTCCTCTGAAATCTAGTGCAGTACAAATATAAAGTAGCATAACATGGATGTACTCTGGTAAAGTACAAGTCAAAAATTGTACTAAAGTACAGTACTTGAGTAAATGTACTTGCTGACTTACGAAATAAGAAAACAAAGATGGTGGTTTGGTGTTTTACTTCAACACTGAATCTCATCCAGCTGCAGCAGTTCTCCAACCTTAAAGCTCCTTCAGGGGAAATATGAGGAGCAAAGTGGGTTTGAGGAGGTTAATAAAATGTCAGAGCTTCCTGTTTCACAGCTGAACTCCATGTCACAGGTTCAAACCCAGCTTGTCTGTCTGAGTGCAGATGAGACAAAAACACGCTGCTGTATGTTTGAGTCTCAGCTCGTTGTTGATGCAGCAGCGCCACCGGCTGTCCAAACCACCAAACTACCAGCTGAAGTCAAATCTGCTCTCCATCTGTTGCTAAATGAATCTCAGACATCCCTCCATGTTCTCTGCTGCGTGTTGTTGTTGCTGCTGTTTGACAAAAACACCTGAATCTTCCTCAGTCAGACGGAAAACTCTTCATTTACAGCAACATGTGTGAAATCCATCAGTCTGTGTAGAAGTTAGACTGTGGACATTTACATGACGAGTGAGATGAGCTGTTGTGAGTTTTCTACAATCTGATCCAGAATATTAGCAGATTATACACTTCTATAAAAAGAAAGAAAAGTACAGAAACATAACATCACACTGAAAGAATATCATTTAGATAAACATCAGTCACAGCAGCATACAGACATATAAACACATGATGAGTACTAATAAAGAAGGAAGGGGGGAGAAGTAGTAATATCGCAGCATAAACATACTCCAGTAAAAATTCTCCATTTGAAATTGTATTGAAGTAAAAGTACAGAAGTTTTTATACCTAAAGTACTGAAAGTAAAAGTAGTCATTCTGCAGATGTAAGCAGTATTTTAATGCTGTAGCTGATTCAGGTGGGTGGAGGTCATTTAAATACTTATACTACATATTCTTGGCTTGTGTAGTCTGTAAAAATGCATCATATTTTATTGGTGGATCCAATAAACGTCTGAACCTGCAGAGTGAATAGCTAGCAGGCTAACAGCTGTAGGTAAATGTACTGCAGTAAAAAGTCCATTACTTCCAATGTAGTGGAGTAAATGTACTCAGTTACTTTCCCCCTCTACACTAACTGTAGTTGATGAATGAATAAGAGGCAGCAGATGGTTCAGTTTGGACGAGCAGCAGTATTAGTAGTTACAGAAGTGATGGTTACCATGACAACAGTACAATTTAGAGGTACTTGTACTTTAAGTGAGTATTCCCATTTTATGCTACTTTATACATTTACTCCACTACACTGGAAGTATTGGACTGTTTCCTGCAGGACATTTACCTGACAGCTGTTAGCCTGCTACTTATCACCAGATATTTTACATACATGAAAACATGCACTCTGCTCCACTACATTTCAAAAGGACATATTGTTCTCTGGTCATCTGACAGCTGTAGTTAGATTTTACACAGAAGCTGATGAGCTTATAAACTACAATGGAGTGTAAAACATTCAACCACCCTGATACCAAACAGGTTCTGCTTCACATCAGCTTCAGCTCTCTTGAAAGGCACGGATCCACCTCACAGAGAGCAGCCACCAGAGCTGAACTGGCATCGGATCCTTTTCTTCGCACCATGTCGATCACCATTCGTGCTTTCTCTGCCCTGTTTGATGTTCTGGCAGACTCCATTTCACCATCAGTTATCACCACACGCCCCAGGAGCTGATCCAGCAGCTTGCATAGAACAGGTTCAGACACTCTGTCGATGAACTGTGTCCGAACAGACAACAGCTTCAGCTGCTGGGACACTCGGAGTCTGCTGGGACACTCGGAGTCCCCGCTGGGACACTCGGAGTCCCCGCTGGGACACTCGGAGTCCCCGCTGGGACACTCGGAGTCCCCGCTGGGACACTCGGAGTCCCCGCTGGACCAGGACCTGGAAGATGAACGAGACAAGTACTTGTGTTCAATAACCAGCTGTCCCTTTAAACAGGAAGCTCGTAGAAATGACAAGAACAGGGCCAAATGAAAAACTGATGCTGTCACTGTTTGTTCACAGACTCACAAGACTTTAGAATGCACCCTTTAAAAGGACAATCAGTCGATTAATTGATTAATCAATTGACATCAAATTAATCTGCAGCTGTTTCTATAATTAAATAACTGATTTCAGACATTTTTTAATCAAAACAGCCAAACATTACCTCGTTACTGTTTCTCTAATGTGAAGATTTTCTGATAATCCGTTTTATATCAGAGTAAAATGAATCTTTGGGTTTTTATTGTTGGTCGAACAAAACAAGAAATTTGAAGACGTTGCCTTGGAAACTGGGATGGACATTTTTTTTTTTACTATTTTGACATGTATAGATCAAAGAAATGACTTGATTGCGAAAATATTATATATATTAATATAATATTTATATCACACTGAGCCAATCAGCAGCTACACAACACAAGAGCCTCAGACTTTGAACAACAACCACATTAGCTTCATGCTAATGTCTCCTTATTGAGCTCACGTTCAGGGGGAAAGTGCACCGCTGACGTCAGTCTGCAGGCTACGTAGCTAATGAGCTGCAGCACATTAAACAGCGTGTAAACGTTCCTCTTTAGTTCAATAATAAAAACTATTAATACATTTAAAACCTTAAAATATTATCTTTTACTGCAAAAAGAGAGGACCAAATGTGTAAATGTGTCATTTTAGTCGTCTGTAACAACAGCAGGACAGAGAGGACTGAACACTACAGCAGTGTTTAGACAGCAGAGATTACAACCAGAAAGTTGTAAAAATTACTTAAGAAGAGAGTGTTTTTATTTTATGGATGTGGACGAAACCAAGTTACGGTGACGTAAGTACCCGCACTTCCATCTTTGTTTTCATGGGAGCTGTAGTTTTTTCTGTGCTCACAAAGTAATCGGTGTTTAACTTTTGTTACAGTCAGTAAGGTTTCAGTTTGTCTTAGAATATGAAAAGTAAACCTCAGGAACAGGCTTCATTTCTCATCTGTCTGTTCTCAGCAACAGACAGATGAGAGAAATGCTGAATGAGAGATTGCTCACACTGAATTCAAGAACGGAACCAGTAACAGTTCCAATAAAGTTTATTCAAACAAGATGACAATGTTGCCAAAAAAGGAGAAAGGCAGCATCACTTTGTGCAATTCTACTATGAACGGAAAGTACGAAGAAAAGAAAAGTATGGAGCGACAGATGGCTGGAAGATGCAGACAGTCTGATCCGTCTGTTCTGAGGGAAATTTAGTTTTATATCACAAAAGTCTCAAGACAACAGTTTTAGCTGCAACATGTAAAATACAACTCTACTAAAGACGAGCTCACTATTTTGGAACTGCTCAGACTGCAGGACAGCTGACCAAAATCTCTCACATGCCAGGAATCCAATTAATCAGGCAGTTAATCAGGTGTTGTGACCCCCCCTAAAACTGCACGCCAGACGATGATGATCATGCAGAAATTTGGTGAATCTGTACATCCTAGATGTCTGCCCAGCTTTACAGAAGCTGGTGGAACAGAGGCTAGACAAGAAGTGATGTCAGGACGGCTCTCTATAAACACGTCGTCAGGCTCCGTTAACTAAAGAGCAAATTATACTCTGAATCCACACAGTCACTAGGGTCCATCTAATGTCAACTGTCATCTGCTAATGTCTCTCTGAACAGGTATAAGTGCATACTGCAGGAAGTGACAGGGTCACAGCTTAGACGCCAAAAATCAGCCGTGCATACTCTGTAGTCCCACACCAGTGAAACCAATCCACATGAACTGAATGACTGAACTGAACTGGAGCACCTCTATGACCAACATATCTTCTTTCTTCACTGTTTGTTACCATTTCTAAAATTCCCTCACTTTGCTTTCTTAAATACAAGCCGTCAGAATCCCTCAACATTCCCACGATGCTGAGTGACAAATGGGAACACAGAAACTTACAGTCCAGTAGCGGATTGTGGTTCAATAAATGGAGCGATGATGTGAAAAAATGGTGTGGATTGCATGTAGCCTAAATAAAGACTGATATGAGATGGAGGAAATGTGAAGGAGAGCTACACATATCTATTCTATTCTATCACTGTGGTCTGAACTCTGACAGGTGGAGTGCTGCTGCTGCAGGTGGGTGAAGTCTTTACCTGTCAGAGACACGTCACGTTTCCAGACTTCTTCCCTCTCTTGGTCCTGGACCATCAATGTCACTTTCTCTGGGTTCGAAGTCAGGAAAACTTCAAATGTTGGATAGAAATTTGGTCCGTACTTTAAGCGAAATGGTGCACGCTGAAAACCAGTGGTAACGCATCATTTTCAGACCAGTTATAATCTGGTACTTTCCTAATTGTGAATCTATTTTCAACAAGCAGCCAAATTTGTATTCATGATCATTCTGTTTATACCCATTAGAAGTGTATGAGAACTGACTCACCTTAGGCTGTATGGGGAAGCCCTCAGGTTCACAGTGGACACTGTAACTTTGACCAAAGCTGAGATGACAGTCGGACGAGATCCTGATGTTCTCAGCACCTTCTTGTTGGACGGCAACCTTCAGTAACAGGACATTTTTATTAAGCCGTTTATGCTCAGATCGATGGTGATAAACAGCCCAGGACATATGTAGGAATTTTCAAATCTTAATGTTGCATCTGTTAAAGTTTGGGGAAGTATTACAATTAAAGCAACTAATCCTCTCAGGTGTGGAAGATTTTCATATTTCAAAGCTTAAATTTTGTATTGATAAAATTGTGTTGCATGCTAATAAGTACCAATGTTCATCTTTCATCGGAGCTCCACGCCAACATCAGTGAACAGCAGAGAAAACATCCCGAGGCTTTTTTCATCGTGGCTGGAGACTTTAATCAGGCATGCCTAAAGTCTGTCCTGCCCAAATTCTACCAGCATGTGAAAATTGCAACTAGGAGGTGAGAGCACTTTAGATCTGGTGTACACCAACATCAAAGACTCATACAAGGCAGTCTCTCTCCCCCATGTTGGCAGCTCAGATCACCTGGCTATTATGCTCACACCAGAATACAGACCTAGGGTGAAGCAGGACAGGCCAGTAGTCAGAGAAATAACTTGGCCAGAGGGATCCATCTCAGCACTGCAGGACTGTTTTGAAAGAACACAGTGGGACATTTTCAGGGAGGCGGCTACTTATGACAGTATTACTGACTTGCAGGAGTACACAGAGTCCGTCATGGGATACATAAATAAATGTACAGATGATGTGACAGTAGTCAAGACCATCAAGAGGCGAGCCAATCAGAAACCATGGTTAACTGGAGATGTCTGTTCACTGCTGAGAGCCCGCAATGCCGCATTCAGGTCTGGAGACACAGTAGCGTACAGGCTGGCCAAGAAGGACCTGAGTCGGGGGATCAGGGAGGCAAAAAGACTATATGGACAAAAACTGAATAGTCACTTTACTGATGATAAAGACTCAAGTCAGTTGTGGCAAGGATTTCACACCATCACTGACTATAAGCCCCCTCCCCTGAGTTTATGCCATAGTGATCCCTCTCTACCAGACGAACTTAACAAATTCTATGCACGTTTCGAGGCCAGCAATACCATCGAAGCAAACATGCTTCCTTCACCTTCAAACAACCAGGTACTCCAGCTGTCCACAGCTGCAGTAAAAAAGGCCCTTTCCAGCATTAACCCACGCAAGGCTACTGGGCCAGATAACATCCCTGGGTGTGTCTTAAAGGACTGTGCTGAGGAACTAAAAAATGTTTTGGCAGACATTTTCAATGTCACCCTCAGCCAAGCAGTAGTGCCAACCTGCCACAAAAGTGCCACCATCGTCCCTGTCCCAAAAAAGCCAAATCCAGCCTGCCTCAATGACTATCGCCCTGTGGCCCTCACACCAATAATCATGAAATGCTTTGAGAGACTGGTCATGCAATACATTAAAAAGTGCATCCCTGCAAACCTGGACCCTCTACAATTTGCTTACAGAACCAACCGCTCCACAGAGGATGCAGTCTCCACGACACTCCACCTCATCCTGTCACACCTGGAGGAAAAGAACACTTATGCCCGGATTCTTTTCATCGACTTCAGCTCAGCATTTAATACAATCATCCCACAACAACTTGTGGAAAAACTGAGATTGCTGGAGGTCGACACCGGCATCTGCAATTGGGTTGTTAATTTCCTCTTGCAGCGGCAACAGACAGTCAGAGTGGGCAGTAGGACATCAAGAACCATTCAAGTGAGCACAGGCTCACTGCAAGGCTGTGTGCTGAGTCCCCTGCTGTTCTGTCTGCTCACCCACGACCGTACTGCTACACACAGCAATAACTACATCCTAAAGTTTGCTGATGACACAACAGTGGTGGGTCTCATTAGTGGGAATGATGAGTCTGCTTACAGGATGGAGGTAGAGAAACTCACATCATGGTGTTCATCTCACAATCTGGTACTGAATGTGGAAAAAACGAAAGGAGATGGTAATTAACTTTAGGAGAGGTGGTGACAGGCACCACAAACCACTGACAATCGACGGAGCTGCGGTGGAGAGGGTCAGGAGCATCAGGTTTCTGGGAGTTCACCTATCTGACGACCTGACATCCACCGCCAATACCACAGCAGTTGTCAAAAAGGCACAGCAGCGGCTACATCCTCTCCGGAGACTCAGAAAGGCTGGACTCTCCATCCCACATCTCATTACCTTCTACAGGGGCACCATTGAGAGCATCCTCACCTATAACATCACACCCTGGTTTGGAAACTGTAAAGCCTACGAACAACAGCAGCTAAACAGAGTGGTGAAGACAGCAAGCGAAATCATAGGTGCCCCCCTCTCTTTTTTGATGGAGATTTTCCACCATGCTAAAAGACTCCCATCACTCCTCTCAGGGTTTGTTCTTATTCCTGCCTTCAGGGAAGAGATACAGGAGCATCCACTGCAGGTCCAGCAGGATGCTCAACAGCTTCTTTCCACAAGCTGTAAGACTGTTAAACAATCTCCAGCACCTTCCACTCCCTAGCTCAATATAATTTATCTGATTTCAGATTTCTTACCTGTCCATTTTAATGTGCTGCTATTTTATTATATTTAATTTTTATACATCCATTTTTCTAATTTAAGTTGTCAATGTTTGTTTAATGTTTGATTTTATTTTATTTTATTGCACTAGTTGTGTAACAGTTTTTCGTTTCTCTGGGTATGTAAATACTCGGGAAATGACAAAAAGAATCTTGAATAATAATAATAATAATAATAATAGTTTCAAGACAGAAGCCAAATAAAACAGCAAATCCAGAAGCCGTAAACCTCCTCTCTCTATCGGTAAATTCCAAAGTTTTTTAATTCCTGGATCTAAGCTAGTCCAAAAAAAATTTCCTAACTAAATGATTGTATTTCTTAAAAAGGTTATGTGGAATATTTATTGGCAGTGACTGAAATAAATACAAAAGTCTTGGAAGTATGTTCACTTTTTCATGAATAATTAAGTTTATATAGATTACTGAGGTTGTTATCTTTTAGAATACCTGGGTATTTCATTTTGGACTCATTTAGGTCGATGTCTACTGTTCAAGTATCACAAATAACAGACAGAAATGCATAGCAGGGGGCGAAGCCAGACAAAAACGTAAAAATGAAAGAGCAATCTGAAGATTTACAGTTCAGATTGATTTGGATTCTTAGCACAGCACGAGAAGGTTTGATAAAAGGAACAAAGTGTGACTGACCTGAATCATATGACACATAATCACATGAGTTTAGGCTGATGGTAAACACATATGACAGATAGCTTTACCTCATGCAGAGGGATGTTGTCCTGCAGCAGAAATACATCGAGTACTCGATGCCTTATGTACGGAGGTCGGAGGAACAGCAGAACTTGGCCGTTTATTGGCAGTGTGATGTTCAGGAACCTTTTAACATAATCCCAGACCAGGCCAAAGGCAGAGAGGTGCGGGACTTTCACAACCACATGAGTGTCTGTAATCTCCAGCGGCTCCAAGATGCTCATTCCATCATCAGTGATGTGGACGACAGACAACAGACCATCAACAAGCAACGCTGTGAAAGCACAGAGCTGTTAAACTTTGACTGCTAACAGGCTGAACTCTAACTTATTCATTTCTCACCACTTCAGAGAGTTAAAATGAACCTATTGTCATTAACTCTGGAGCTTCTCGAGGATGTGCCAGTTCACCTCTATCCTTTACCTGCTGTCTTTGAATTTATTATCTTCTTGTCCTACATGTGATCTGTCTGGATGTGTGCATTTAGTCTTATGCATAAACTCCATTATATATATATATATATATATATATTGCATGTCACTGAATGCAGCTAATTTTAACAAAGTACTACACATTAATACAAATCTTAGTTTTACTAATTAAATGTTTAACATTGAAGACAGCCATGTCTTTACCATCCTTTGTTTCACAGTGTGGCAGGTGGAGCTGACAGACAGCAGCATCCTCTGAACACTTGATATTGAACAGCGGCCCTGCAGCCGTCTTGCCAGCTGATTGGAGGAGGCTCTCATCCCATTGGACAGTCCTGTACAGCAGCTCCGCCTCCTGAGCCATACCAAACACCAGTCCAGTCAAAGCACACTGGAACGCACCTGGACCAGGACACCTGAACCTGTAGGACACAGAGGGGCCCAACTAATATAACAAGCATTTATTGGCCTGTTAGTCACATGATGTGTTTCACTGACAGGTGTGCAGCACAGGGTAACTGACTGTGGTGTAAGGCATGATAACACCCAGGGGACCAATCCACATAAACTGGAGCCAAACAGGTCCACGTTGAAATCTAATTTCTGATGTTGGGGTTTAACCACAGCCTTCCCCTGTGCATGATGTTAGTTTGCTGCCACCACAACCCAAACCTGTGTAAGTGAAAACATGGGTTGGGGTATACTGAAAATATGGTCATCCTTTTTAAGAGGGCAAAGTCTGTGTTAAAATGAACTCTTTCGGGGAGTCACGTGGGCTCTCAAAGGAGATGGCAGCTTAGAAAGTTGCTCTGTGAAACCCAACACTGAAAATAAAGTCACCGATTATTACTCCGCCTTTTTCGCACAACGTATTGTGGTTAACAAAGAGAACAGTTTTTCAGCCCTTCACAACCAAAAATATCAATGCCTAATTGAGAAGTTCGGAAACCTCAGCGTCTCAAAGAATAATCTCCGACGCAGCCAGCTAAAGCTAGCAAGAGAATGGACACCTTCGTTAACAGGCCATCAGAAGATCCACCAACTACATAACGTCAGGTTCTTTGCCTCAGAAATAACAGCAATTTGTGTGAAGCTACTGTGGAAAACATAGAAGGAAAATTATTACACAATTATTACAAGTTCCCGTACGGACGAGGTGACGGCCGGGTCACTGCGCTACGCTTATGATATTATAGATTTTCATAAATGCAACTTTTAATTTAGGTGTTCAGGGCTATCCGCTACTACTGTGGTTTATGACGCCACTTACCGTCCTCTCAGACCTGCTGGGTGGTTTTGGAGTTTAACGTTACCTGTCAAATGTCAGTGGTTTGCACACGACACACGTCTGCTGCCCTTATATGGGTTTATTGGGGCATCTTCCTGTGCTAATTGCAAATTGCCTGGCACCTGCATCCAATTTAAGATTAAATGCAATTCATCAACCCACTCAGGTGGGTAAGAACAGACTTGGCTGTCAGTGCACATTTCATGCATCTGACGTAGGATTTTCTTATTTTCCTCTTATTGCTTTGTGCAACAACAAATACAGGAGAAAAATAAGAAAACATTCATGCATGAGGCCCATTATGGAAATCAGTATTCATAAGAGATTTGCTTTGCATCATCTTTAAAGAGTTTTAAAGAGAAATGTAATAGTTTTATAAATCTGTTTCTTTCTTTGGTATGGATTCTACATACAGTTTTATAAATGAGGGCCCAGGTCCAGACCGCTGGGTGTGTTATGAATATTCTACCTACAGTGTTCAGCGTTGACTAACTGACTATCACAACTTGATGAACCATGAAAGAAGTTGGAATAGTGTTTTGTCATTTTATAGGATTACCTGTATGAAGATTCAGCTGCCTGTTCAGGTGAGAAGGATAATGGAGCCTGGAATTAAGAAAGGTACAAAGTTAGTTATTACAATAGAAAAGCCAACTTGTCTTAGTGTTTTATAAAGTGATGGAATATTGCAGATAAAGTCCTACAGTCATCTCACATGCCCATGCGTGGCAAGTACGCTACTTCTTTTGATTAGTTAAATGATAGGTTCACATTTTCTGTCTTACAATACAAATGAATAGTCAGGTGCCCATATGAACACTGAAACAGGTTTGACTTTGTATAATTGTCCTCCTGTTAATACTGGCCATCCAGAGATCCCTTCTTAATGCGACTCTAATAAGTGATGGAGGACAAAATCCACAGTCCTTAATGATGTTTGGTTTAATCTAATATTACCACGAAATCAAATAGAAACAGGTAGTTCAGCATTTTGCAGCCCTGATTCATGGTTATTATACAGAAAATATCACAAGTGTTTCCAGGTAAAAAGTCACAGCATTAAACATATAATTTAGTTACGTTGGCAGTGACAGCAGTTGAAGTAACTAAAGTGTCACTTTAAAGAGCAAAAAATAGTTGAATATTCATCAACAACTATACATCTGACCCAGAGTTTGATGCTGCTGGTTAATGGACACTCAGTAGGCCATGTTACCTTTCATCTGCAATGAAACAAATGTGAGAAGGCGATACTCGAGTCCTCCGTCTGAGAACATACAAAGCTCGTTCGATGACAATTTGGACTGGTGCACGTTCACATTAACTGCCAGGCTTAGGATGCAAAAGAGTAATCCAGGAAATTGTTTTACCAAATATTAACAAGACACAGACCAGTCAGCAGACTTCAGATGTCCCAGAACTATGCATTTCAAGTCAGGTTTACAAAGAGATCATCAAAAACAGCAGCAGTCTGGGAGCTTTTCTAGAACTACAAACAGACACATTTACCACAGCATCCAACCCAAACACTGAGCTTTTCACTGTTATTTCTGAAGGGTTTTCTGTTCTTAAAACTCGTGTACATTTATTTGTGTGCTACAGTGCCACCTGCTGGTCATGCTAATGTAAAATAGTTTTGTACAGCTGTAAAGAGGGACGGTAGAGAGCACACTGTAACTTCTTCTCTTCCAACAACTGTTTTGTTTTGTTGTTGCTTGACTGATTATGTCAGAAAGAGTTGAAACTGTACATGAAAAATTTTAATTTACAATCCTTTAAGTGCATTTTCTATTTGCAGTTGTGATACATAACTGATGAAACCTCAATAAATGTCCAAGTAAAGTAATTTGTGGTTCAGTCCGGAGGACTTCACACTGAGCAGCTCCTCCTTTCTCACCTTTTTGTCATCCTCAGGCAGGTGGAGCTTTTTGTTCACATCTCGTTTGATATCAGACTCATCTGATGGAGAGAAGAAGTGAAAGAAGAATAATAATGAAAACTTGAGTGGTGTAAGAAAAATCAGTAGCCAAAATCCTTGAATATTTTGTGACTATACAGCTATAACAAAAAAGGAACTGAAAAATACTTTTGTTCTACAATGAGAACATGCTGATTAGTGTGAATGCTGAATCACACTATTGTTATTCTAATCTTAATCTAATCTAAATCTTCTGTATTTTCAGCATCCATCCATTGAATTTTCTTCCGTCTATCCGGGGCCGGATCGCGGTGGCAGTAAGCTGAGCAGGGTGGTCCAGGACATTTATGCTTCTATTCAACTTGTCTCTACCGTTTATAGTTTTTTAAATATTGTGCTTTTTTCAACAATTTATTACAATTGAAGTGAAAACCATTAACACTATTACAGTTTAGCTTCCAACTTTTCTAGTAATGTATTTCAGCTCTTAGCTTTTTAGCTAATGCAGTTCAGTTTCCAGTTCTGGCAAATTCATTTCACATTTCTGAATTTTCAGCAATGCATTGCACTTTATTCTTCTTCTGTATGTTTATCAGTCGACAAATACTTCTGCACAGAAACTATTCAAATGTAAAAATGTTATGCTCTGTAAGGACATTTATTCTTCTATTCGACTTTTCCAACTCTCAATTCTACTAGTTTTAAGTCTCAGCTTCCAGGTTTTTGAGCAGTGTAGTGCAATACATTTGAGCCTTCAGATTTTTCAGGCAAATTAATTTAAGATTTCTGCATTTTCAGCAGTGCTTTGCAATGTATTTCAGCTGTCTGTCACAGCCTAACCTGGTACTCCTGCTCTCTAGAGGTTTTGCTGTGTGGGTGTGTCTTTCAGGAGCTTCTCACACCTGCAAACAATCACCTGCACTATCAAGCCAGTCAGGATTCCTATTTTAGCCTCAGTCTCCCTCAAGCCTTTGCCAGATTGTTTTGTGTTCTAGCCAAGCTTTCAAGCCATTTTCCTCAAGCCCTGTTTTTGTGACCCGGTAGTGACTTTTGCTTTGTTTTCTAGACAACAAGGATTTTGCCTAACCCCTGCCTGTACCTCTGCCTCGCTGCCTGACTTTTTGGATTTCTGACCTCGGCCTGCCCTCTTTTTCTGCTTCTGCCCAGCCCATTGTTTCTTTGACTTTTTGCAATTAAACTCTCTTAAGAGACTTCTGCGTTTGTCTGCTTCTGAGTCCTCTCCATGGTGCCTGGCACTGTCAGCATTCACATGCATTTTCTGCAGGAAGTGATATTTTCTAGTTTTAATGTACAATAGCTTGATGAATGGGGGACATTGTTTCAATACTCACATTTTTTGTGTTTGTCAGCTGTGATCAACGTGTCATTGATCCTGTAGGGATGAACACAATCCCAAAGGTTATGGATCAAGTTTTAAAAAAGTGTTCATTCTTTGAGTTTCAGAGTCCTGACACAAGCAAGTGATCAAACGCTTTGCATCACATTATATCTCCACTGCAAAGAACACAACTGACTGCAGACACTCATGTTCTGTGCCTCCATTATAGGAATTAACTAGTGATTAGTCTAGATCCAAAAAACACCACAGGAAAACAAAACAAACTACCTTTTTCACTCTGCTGTAAATTCCCATATGTCTGATAAAATGTTGCAACTGACTTTAAATTGTTTCTTTGCATTGCCTCACATTGTCAGTTTGCATTTTATTGTTTGTGGAAAAATAAAAGAAACAAGATGAAAAACAGCATTCAAAAGGTAAAATCACTGATTTGTTGTGCTAGGCTAGGCTACCCCTGGGCAGTGGTACAGGTCTCGCCCAACACCTCAGAAACCCAAGGCTCGATTCCCAGTAGAGGAACCTCTGTACAATTGGCTGTGAGGGTTCTCATCCTTATTGCTGCACCACCAACTCCTACTGGTTGGTTGGGGTGCTCACACAGTGGAAGGTGGAACTGCACGGATACCCCATGGGAGCATGGACTGACTCAGACCCTCTACTGACCTCAGAGTCTCCAGTCTACAGTCTGGACTCTCCAGAAATTCACACAGCAGCTTCACATCTGAATCCTGGAGCTTGTTGTGACTCAGGTCCAGCTCTCTCAGATGGGAGGGGTTGGACTTCAGAGCTGAGGCCAGAGAAGCACAGCTGATCTCTGACAACCTGCAGCAACTCAATCTGAATAAAGAATAAATGATGTAACGTTAGAAGACAATGTTCCTGCTTGAAATAATTCAGTGTTTAATAATCTGTTCAGAGCTGAAGAAGCTTCAGAATGTAAAAGTTTTTAGAAAATGGAAACTCCAAACACCTGAATCCAACAGGATGCAGGTTAAAAACTGTAAAATACAAAGAGTGAAAAAGAGCTCTCATTAATGACAACGTGCTGCTACTTCAATAAAGACGTAGTGACTCCACCTCTTAAACTCTGCCAGCTCCACCAGTGGCTCCATCTATACAAACTCATGTTGTGCAGCCAAACACAAATAAAAACCCACAGAAACTGATTTAAGATTCGACTCAACATCTCAAAGTTTCCAAAGATGTTAAATATGTCAGGATGAATTTTGGGGAAATGTGAACAAAAGACATCTACAATATTTCTTTTGGGAATAGTGGAGTCATAAAATCAAAGCATCTTCAATTTAAACTCTTCAGTCAGTATAAGCATCATATAGCTTCATGAACATGTTGGAAAAAGAAAATACTGAATATATTTGTTATCGTCTGATAGTTGAAATAGAGATTATTTATTGTATTTATGTATTTTTATTGTCATTTATTCAAAACAACATGATGGTGAATATAAGATGAGAATCAGGTGTTTCAGAGGTTCACAGTCAATTATCCAGTGTAGATTTTTCTTGTTATATGAAGGTTTTAAATGTGGAGCTCAACATTGCTCTGCCACATTCAATGGACTAAACCACTGAAGAAGAAAACAGACTTTAGCATTAAGATCCTCAGTGTGGATCAGTATAATATCAGCCTCATGTCAGCAGTTTAATGTCACCACAATTTTCACATCATATTAATCTCAGCACAGAAGTAACAAATGGTGTCTGACCTCAGAATCTCCAGTCTACAGTCTGGACTCTCCAGTCCAGCAGACAGCAGCTTCACTCCTGTATCCTGTAGGTTGTTGTTACTCAGCTGCAGCACTCTCAGATGGGAGGGGTTGGGCTTCAGAGCTGAGGCCAGAGAAGCACAGCTGATCTCTGACAACCTGCACCAACTCAATCTGAATAAAGAATAAATGATGTAACGTTAGAAGACAATGTTCCTGCTTGAAATCATTCAGTGTTTAATAATCTGTTCAGAGCTGAAGAAGCTTCAGAATGTAGAAGTTTAGAAAATGGAAACTCCAAACACCTGAACCCAACAGGATGCAGGTTAAAAACTGTAAAATACAAAGAGTGAAAAAGAGCTCTCATTAATATTAATGACAACGTGCTGCTACTTCAATAAAGACGTAGTGACTCCACCTCTTAAACTCTGCCAGCTCCACCAGTGGCTCCATCTATACAAACTCATGTTGTGCAGCCAAACACAAATAAAAACCCACAGAAACTGATTTAAGATTCGACTCAACATCCCAAAGTTTCCAAAGATGCCAAATATGTCAGGATGAATTTTGGGGAAATGTGAACAAAAGACATCTACAATATTTCTTTTAGGAATAGTGGAGTCATAAAATCAAAGCATCTTCAGTTTAAACTATTCAGTCAGTATAAGCATCATATAGCTTCATAAACATGTTGGAAAAAGAAAATACTGAATATATTTGTTATCGTCTGATAGTTGAAATAGAGATTATTTATTGTATTTATGTATTTTTATTATCATTGATTTAAAACAACATGATGGTGAATATAAGATGAGAATCAGGTGTTTCAGAGGTTCACAGTGAATTATCCAGTGTAGATTTTTCTTGTTATATGAAGGTTTTAAATGTGGAGCTCAACGTTGCTCTGCCACAGTCAATGGACTAAACCACTGAAGAAGAAAATAGACTTTAGCATTAAGATCCTCAGTGTGGATCAGTATAATATCAGCCTCATGTCTGCAGTTTAGTGTCACCACAACTTTCACATCATATTAATCTCAGCACAGAAGTAACAAATGGTGTCTGACCTCAGAGTCTCCAGTCTACAGTCTGGACTCTCCAGAAAACCAGACAGCAGCTTCACTCCTGAATCCTGCAGCTCATTGAAGTTCAGGTCCAGCTCTCTCAGATGGGAGGGGTTGGACTTTAGAGCTGTGGCCAGAGAAGCACAGCTGTTCTCTGACAAACTGCACCAACTCAATCTGAATAAAGAATAAATGATGAAGATACAAATCAATCTATAATCAGATGTGGTTAGGTTTTAAATGTGTAGCGCAACATTACTATGGCTTAATCAATGAGTTTTTCCCTGAAATGGAAAACCATAGAAATATTTCTACTTCAGCAAGTAAACTTTATCAATGTAAAACAAATCTGAGTTCAGAGGAACTTTTGTATCCAGATGTGACCATTTACCAAAAACTATAAACATTAATTTACTTTAACAACTAACAGTGGAAATTTTCTACAGTTTCTTTAAGAAACACAAGTCTTTCGTGACTGCAGACTAAATTTACTTCAAGAAACATGAAAATATGAACAAAAGGACATTTACAACTTTATGGATGTAAGTTATGTAGGAACATAAATTAGGTTCAATTGTTAATGAAACATATCAGATCAACAATAGTAACAGAAAGTCAGTGAACTGACCTCAGAGTCTCCAGTCTACAGTCTGGACTCTCCAGAAAACCAGAGAGCAGCTTCACTCCTGAATCCTGCAGGTAGTTGTGACTCAGCTCCAGATCTGTCAGATGGGAGGGGTTGGACTTCAGAGCTGAGGCCAGAGAAGCACAGCTGATCTCTGACAAACTGCAGCCACTCAATCTGAATAAAGAATAAATGATGTAATGTTAGAAGACAATGTTCCTGCTGAAGAAGGTTTAGAATGTAAAAGTTTAGAAAATGGAAACTACAAACACCTGAACCCAACAGGATGCAGGTTAAAACTGTAAAATACAAAGAGTGAAAAAGAGCTCTCAGTAATATTAATGACAACAAAGAGCAGCACGCTGAGGAAGGGTTAGGGTATGGATCAGGTAGGGTGACTGACAAGGTGAGCAGGTATCGGCCACGGGTCAGGTTGACCGATGAGGGAGCAGGTAGAGACAGGGATTAAGTTAAACCACTATGTGGTATTTTACTGAAAATTGGATTGTGTGTGTGTGCTGTACAGAGGAAACAAAAATAAACAATACATCAGCTCATGTTCCATAAATCAAATAACGACAATAAAAGGATAAATATAAATGAGAAATTACTGAAATGCAATTAATAGTTCAATATTCATAATGTAATAAATTTAACATTGTTCAAAGCTCAATGATTCCATTCAATAAATTCAAATGTCAAACCAATAAGAATATAATGCAGGTAATTTAAACAGGATAATCAAGCAACTCATATTCCATACTTCATAACTATTACGGACAAGTAGACATAATCATAAATTATATTCTGCTTGTAATTTTAATGGTAGAGCAATAAACAATATTTGTAAATATACTTCAAATGTCCATTTGCATTTATAAGTTCAGTCAACATCCTGTGCAGTTTAGAAACTTAAATACTACTGTCCATTGCCTTTGAGTACTAGAGCATGCGCTTGCCACACGCTGTGGTGTGTTGCAACAAACAATTGAATGGACAATCCACTTGCTGAGCTCCGCCACGCGCAACACACCTTAATTCATCCAAACCTCAAATGAATTGTAGAGACCTGTGGACTTCCGTTGTATTCTTGGACGCACACAGTCTTGCAGAGCAGTGAGGTCGGGATGTTTCTGGGTAGGTTTGGTATGTCTAACTAATCAGCAGACATGACGGGCACCTATCTAATCTCGCAAACCTGTGCCACACAATATCGCGCAGCCATTTGCTGCAGACGCCATGGATCTCTGTGAGGCTTTCGACAGCCACCCAGAATTTGGATAAATTCAACATTCTTCCAAAAACTCAATTCTTTCAGACATCTCAGGGAGAGGAACTATCCAGGCTACAGGCCTGAGATAAGTCCAGTTCTTCACCTAAACCTCCACTGATCGGACATGACCATCTCAGCTAGGCATAGTCTTGGTGACATGGCCCATTGGCCAGGAGGCCCGAGGCAGTTGTGGGTCCACTATCATGACTACTTGGCCTTTGTTCAGATTTGCAGTCTCCTGTCTCCATTTCCATCTGGGCTGAAGGCTCGGTAGGTAATCTCGAATAAATCTAGCCCAAAAGTGGTCGGCCAAGACCTGGCTGTGCCACCAGCAGTGTTTCCCAATGAGATTGCTGTCAGTGTACATGGCTTGAGGGAATGAAGTATCTCGGCGGCCCTTCAGCAAGAGATTCGAGGTAACTGGATCAGGATCAGCAATGTCTGCAGAAAGGTATCCAAGGGGCTTGGAATTCAGGATTCCCTCTACCTCTATGAGAACTGTTCGCAGGACAGTTTCACTGACTGTTTGGTCACCTAAGACCACCCTCAAGGCTGTCTTAACGGACTTGATCTCCCGCTCCCACGTACCTCCATAATGAGAAGCACCCGGAGGATTGAACTTAAGCAAATTTGTTGATCCGATAGTTCCATGGCTCAGAGAGCTTCCTCTAGCTTTGTTTCCCATGCCTCGAAATTCGTACCTCTATCCGCCAGGATTTCAAAGGGTTTCTCCCGTCTAGGTATGCTCTCAGGGCCATAAGGAATGCTTCGGTATCCAAACTTTCTAGCAGGTCCAGGTGGACGCATTGGGTAGTCAGACACTTAAACAGGATGCCCCAGCGTTTCTCCACTCGGTGGCCTAGCTTGATGGTGAAGGGCCCAAAGCAATCGATTCCTGTTGACCAGAAAGGGGGCTTGTATAGGCATAGCCGAGCAGGGGGTAAATCCGCCATCTTGCGCAACTGTGCTGGCTATCCATTTCTGGCACGTTATACAAGTGTATTGATGCTTGCGAATGGCTCCTCATCCTCCAATTACCCAATACCTCTGTCTCATTTCACCATAGACTCTCTCTGGATATTGGTGGAGAAGCTTCTCAACATAACTCCTAATGAGGAGACTGGAAAGAAGGTGCCTTGAGTTGAGGATGATGGGGTGGATGATAGCATCTGGCTCCAAGACATCAGCCTGTCTCAGTCTTCCTCCAACTCTCTGATTAGCCCAAGTGCCTGGTCATACTCTGGAGCAAGAGAGGGAAGATGGCTATCTCTAGTCACCTCCTTCCCAGCTTTTAAGAGCTTTCAAATCCTCAGGAAAGCTGATCGCTTAAGCCGGATGCAGCTGAACTGTCTCAGCCATGATGGATGGTAAGAGAGCCATCCCATCTACACTCTCATGGGTGGGAGCCATCAGCTCTTCCCATGGTTTGGGAACGTATGCGCAGAGCGAATGTGCCAGGGAATTGTATCTTTTTACTGGATACACCTGCAGCGCACGTACGGTGTAGGGTTGTGTGAGTCACAAGCAAAAGAAGAAAGTGAACTTTCGTTTTTGTGTGGGATTGTGTCTTCAGTATTTGGATCCAGCAGCGCTGTAAAACTTCAACTTTTTCACTGAGTTTGTATAATATGGGTAAGTTAACATCTACAGGTTACAGAAGGCTATGTAAGTTCAGTGTAATATCAGGCTCATGTCTGCAGTTTAGTGTCATCACAACTTTCACATCATATTAATCTCAGCACAGAAGTAAAAAATGGTGTCTGACCTCAGAGTCTCCAGTCTACAGTCTGGACTCTCCAGAAAACCACACAGCAGCTTCACTCCTGAACCCCAAAGGGTGTTGTTAGTCAGGTCCAGCTCTGTCAGATGGGAGGGGTTGGACTTCAGAGCTGAGGCCAGAGAAGCACAGCTGATCTCTGACAACCTGCACCAACTCAATCTGAATAAAGAATAAATTATGAAGATACAAATCAATCTAGGATCATATCTGTTCAGGTTTTAAATGTGTAGCTCAACATTACTATGTCTTAACCAATGAGCTTTTCCCTAAAAAAAAACCAAAGAAATGTTTCTACTTCAGCAAGTAAACTTTATCAATGTAAAACAAATCTGAGTTCAGAGGATCTTCTGTATCCAGATGTGACCATTTACCAAAAACTATAAACATTAATTTACTTTAACAACTAACAGTGGACATTTTCTACAGTTTCTTTAAGAAACACAAGTCTTTTGCGACTGCAGACTAAATTTAGTTCAAGAAACATGAAAATATGAACAAAAGGACATTTACAACTTTATGGATGTAAGTTATGTAGGAACATAAATTAGGTTAAATTGTTAATTAAACACATCAAATCTACAATAGTAACAGAGAGTCAGTGAACTGACCTCAGAGTCTCCAGTCTACAGTCTGGACTCTCCAGAAAACCAGAGAGCAGCTTCACTCCTGAATCCTGCAGGTAGTTTTCACTCAGCTCCAGCTCTGTCAGATGGGAGGGGTTGGACTTCAGAGCTGAGGCCAGAGAAGCACAGCTTATCCCTGACAACCAGCAGCCACTCAATCTGAATAAAGAATAAATGATGTAATGTTAGAAGACAATGTTCCTGCTGAAGAAGGTTTAGAATGTAAAAGTTTAGAAAATGGAAACTACAAACACCTGAACCCAACAGGATGCAGGTTAAAACTGTAAAATACAAAGAGTGAAAAAGAGCTCTCAGTAATATTAATGACAACGAAGAGCAGCACGCTGAGGAAGGGTTAGGGTATGGATCAGGTAGGGTGACTGACAAGATGAGCAGGTATCGGCCACGGGTCAGGTTGACCGATGAGGGAGCAGGTAGAGACAGGGATTAAGTTAAACCACTATGTGGTATTTTACTGAAAATTTACTGTCACCTGGCACGGCTGACATACTGGATATGGGCGGGGCTAGATGTCCAACCCCGCCTTCCCGTGGGCTGCAACCACTACTACTTGCATAAATTAGTGTGCATGAAACCAGATACAACTAGCGTAGTGATCACATGGTGAGCACCAAAGCTCTGAATTCTCATCCACATTGGCTACCAAAAGTTACCTATAGCTGCATCAACACAGTACCCCAAGTAGGAAATACACTACCCCAAGTAATGCAGCGGATAAATACTCACTCTTTTTTCATTCAAGGAAAGATCACTTAAGGAAAGTCATTGCATCTGTCCCAAACTTGAGAATGTATTCGAAAGTCACTTCCAACAGCTCCCCAGAGCAGTTTCATTGCGATTACCGTAAATGTTAGATGAATTGTGCACTCGAAATACAGGGGCGGCTGGTTTGACCATGCAATCGCAAATGACAGCTGGCTTGACTGCAGTTAGTCCATCACTTGACCAACCCACCGAAACACCCTGCTTTTAACTGCATGAGTCAGTTACAATATACCACCAGCATGAGGGTTGGTATCTCACTGAATAAAGAGATACCCAACAGTGCCAGGTTACAGCAACCTGGGGTGGGCACTAAAGCAAGCAATTCAATCAAAAACAACAAAAGGAAAAGAAAAACCACCACGGCAGTTGCTCACTAATTGTAAACAGAGCAAAACTAAAAACATAAATTAACCCCATACAACTACAAAGAAAATATACACAAAACCCACCAGCAGATCCCGAGTCGGATTCCCCCAATTAACCTTTTGCACTAATTCTCAACAAGCTCTACAATCTCCTTAACGAGGAGGATGCCACAAAATTATCATAGGCTACACTAGATAACATAGGCCTACTCAACATGAAGCAACAACATCCGTGGTCACAGTCAACTTGCCACAGGTAACTCCACTCAACACAAATTGCCACACAAGATGCCGTCATGGACCCGCACACAGCTAAACTCAATTTACTAGCATTAGCGATGTGCTCAACACACTACAATTGGCGAGCCAGCCGTTAGCCAAAGCCCAGAATAGCACCCCCTGGCCAACAGATGCCCCATATTACCCAATCACTGTCAGTGCAATGAATTATGGGTCCGACCAGAAAAACTGCCTCACAACAGTTCCATCTGGCTACACAAAGACAAAGCATTTCTGGAAAAATTATTCATATTTGTGCTCAAGCAAATCTTGAAAATGTATGAACCAAACATTTTAAACCTCAGTCAAGGATTTAAAACTACAAAAAAACTACTTATACTACAGTCAATGAACTGACCTCAGAGTCTCCAGTCTACAGTGTGGACTCTCCAGTCCAGCAGACAGCAGCTTCACTCCTGAATCCTGCAGGTCATTGTGACTCAGGTCCAGCTCTCTCAGATGGGAGGGGTTGGACTTCAGAGCTGAGGCCAGGACTTCACAGTGAGTCTCTGAGAGTTCACAGTCAGGAAGTCTGTGATGACACACAAATTACAAAATATTTTATTACCTCATGCATTTGATGACAAAACAGTTAGACATATCCTGTTTTGATGAACATTTTCTTTTTTGCATCAGTAGTTCAGCTAATCTTATCTCACTGTGTTTGAAATGAAATTATGGGCTTCATGCAGGAAGCGATGTAAGAAATTTACTCTTATTTTTGTTTGCATCTACAATTTTTTCTTATTTTGTTAGTACACACTGATTTCTGGGATTCACCAATGTTCTCTTATTTTTGCTGTTCTCTTAGGTAAGAGAACACTTCGAGTGGTCGAGAACACTCTTACCTGTAGTAGGGCGCGGGCTGACACTTGGCACACATTTGAATCGGTTTCCCAAACAGCAAATCCCTTCCACCGCCCCCCTGTCAGAAAGCGGCCCCTTTGTCAATTTGACAATTGTGAAAAAAATACGTTCCCGTTTGTCAGCACGCCAAACATCAAGCAGTTTCCCGAACGTCAAAATCGCGAGGGGCCAGCGTTCATGGCTCCCCCAGGGGGTCTGGAGCAGGCTGTGAATGCGCTTCACCACCTCCAGAGATTTCAGGGGGACTTCGGCTGATACATACCCGGCAGAGAGTGCGTCTCCCCTGCGTAAAATTCGCCGAGCCACGGTCTGTGGAAGACCGTGATTTTTGATTTAATTCAGTAATTCATTTTTGATTTAATTCAGTTGGGGGGGGCTTCAGTGTTATCCGCACGGGATAGAGCCAGCTGAGGGGCCCGTGCGTCACGGCCTCACGCCGGTGCCCTGGAACTGGCTGACGGGCAGAGTGGCCCGTGTGTCACGGCCTCACGCCGGGTCTTGTTTTCACAGTCCACAAATTGTTTGTCCAAGGCAAGGAAATTTTAAATTTAAGGAACATAAAAAACAAAAACGTGTGAATATCATATAATCAAATTTATATTATTATGTTTTAGAGTAATTATAATGATTGAATTATTAAATTTGTGGGCTAAAGAAATATTATTGGTCCATTGATCCCAATTAAGACTACAAAAACCCTGGATGATATTGCGTGCGTGCGTGCTTCTGAATGGCTTATATACTGCTCCTCCATGCTTTGGCCATCCAGGCTTTATGCAGAGAACGCGTTTTTGGAACGGACGGATGAATGGCTACTGAGCCGTTTCAGACAGAGGATTGCTTTTAGATTTGTGCTCTTTTTATTTTATTTATACTCTGGAGCCACAACTTAGGCAAAACACACGCTGGTCAAATCTTGTGCCTCAACACCTACAAGTACTTAGCATGCATACTTATATGTTTAAATTAATTTTAAGGTATTTATACAGTAGATCTCCAACATGAACATGCAAAATGTACCTTCAGTATAATCAGGCTGATCAAACTATGATGTATGATCAAGTGGGATTCATCATTCAGCACACCTGGGTAGAGCCAGTTTGGATGGTTAAAAACATTTGGTGCATCTGGAATTGACTTCTCTTATTTATTTATACTTTATTATTATACTTATTTATTTATATTTTACTTATTCTTATTTATTATTTATTTATTTATCCAGAAAATATAAGGGAAATTTAAGAGAATGTTGATGCATGAGGCCCAATAATTCTCATCACTCTCATATACCTGCAGACTTTTAATCTTTGTTTTGCTTTAACCTTTCAGATGAAGGGAGAGAAAATGTATTTAGGCTTCCATAATGTCCACAGTCTGTCAGTGTGATCTGATCCCATGTTTGTCTCCATAAAATTAGCATGAGGCCATCTTGATTACAAAACCATTTTTACAACTTAGGGAACAATTTCCTTTGGAGGAACTCGGGTCATTCCCACCACAGGAACCAGGGTCTAAATTAAGTTCTGGGGACATAATTTTATCCCCCAAAAGTAACTGCTCGGGGGGTAGTACTTTCCAAAAGTAAAGGAACTTTGAGGGTGGGGCTTGCAGCACTGAACATTTGATTGGTTGAGTACTTGCAGCATTTTATATCATCCAACATTTTTAAAACTCTGCAGCCGCAAACCAGTTTGTTTTTTGTTCATTGTGCTTCGACACAATGGAGTTACAGAAGAAAGCCAACAGGTGGACCGACAACCAAGTCCAGGCCTTATTGAGCATTATTGAGCTCCTCCATGCTTACTGTTGTTGCAGTGTGGCACAAATAATGATGCCTGTCTGTTGCTTTATATGGTGACGTTGTTTTTTAGTCACTCGCAAAAATGACAGCCCTCGCTTTTCCATAGGACAGCGGACTAATTTGCCTAATTCTGTGCAGTGGAAATGCAGACAACAATGGACTGAAGGAAACTTTTAGTTCCATGAAGAGTAGTACCTGGCACTAAAAGTTCCGGGTACATTGGGTGGAAACGCAGCTAAATGAACAATGATTCATAATGTTAATCACATCTGGACTTACACAGCCTTTCTGCAGTTCCTCACAGCTGGAATCAGTCTCTGTCGTCCCTCCGCTGATGTGTTGTACTTCTTCAGGTCCAACTCATCCAGAACCTCCTCTGACATCTGCAGCATGTAGGCCAGAGCTGAGCAGTGGATCACAGAGAGTTCCTTCTCTGATCTGTTGTCTGACTTCAGGAACTCTTGGACCTCCTGATGTACTGAGTAGTCGTTCATCTCCATCAGACAGTGGAAGATGTTGATGCTTCTTTTAGGACAGGTTACGAACATATTCATCTTTTTCAGGTTGTTGATGGCTCTTTGGATGATTTCTGGACTGTTATCTGTCCGACCCAGCAGGTCTCCTAAGAGTCTCTGGTTGGACTCCAGAGAGAGGCCATGAAGGAAGCGAACAAACAGGTCGAGGTGACCATTTTTACTTTCAAGGCATTTCGTCATGACCCACCTCAGGAAAACATCAAGAGGTGAGTCACTGTTTTTATATTTCCAGCCTTTCCCCAGAAAAGTCTCCAGTACTTCTGTGTTCCAGTTGGTGTAACAGTGGAACATGTAGACTGCAGCCAGAAACTCCTGAATGCTCAGATGAACAAAGCAGTAGACTGTTTTCTGGAAGATCACACTCTCTCTTTTGAAGATCTCTGTACAAACTCCTGAGTGCACCAAGGCCTCTGTGACATCAAGACCACACTGCTCCAGGTCTTCTTGGTAGAACATGATGTTTCCTTTCTCCAGATGTTCAAACGCCAACTTCCCCAGCTTCAGAAGAACTTCCCTGTCAGCCTCCGTCAGCTCCTGTGGACTCGTCTCATGTCCCTCATCATACTTCTGCTTCTTCCTCTTTGTCTGAACCAGAACAAAGTGTGAGAACATGTCAGTCAGGGTCTTGGGCAGCTCTCTTCTCTGGTCTGTAGTGAACATGTGATCCAGAACTGTAGCAGTGATCCAGCAGAAGACTGGGATTTGACACATGATGTGGAGGCTCCTGGATGTCTTGATTTGTGAGATGATTCTGCTGGACAGCTCTTCATCACTGAATCTCTTCCTGAAGTACACCTCCTTCTGGGCGTCAGTGAAGCCTCGTACTTCTGTTACCCTGCCAACACATGAAGGAGGGATCTGATTGGCTGCTGCAGGTCGGGAAGTTATCCAGACGAGAGCCGAGGGAAGCAGATTCCCCTCGATGAGGTTTGTCAACAGCACGTTGACTGATGACTTCTGTGTGATGTCAGACACAACCTCATTGTTGTGGAAATCCAGTGAAAGTCTGCTTTCATCCAGGCCGTCAAAGATGAACAAAAGTTTACAGACAGCGAGCTTCTCTGCTGTGACCTTCTGTAATGTTGGATGGAAAACATGGAGCAGCATGAGAAGACTGTACTGCTCATCTTTGATCAAGTTCAGCTCCCTGAACGAAAGCAGAACCAGCAGACTGACATCTTGGTTCTCCAAGCCCTCTGCCCAGTCCAGAGTGAACTTCTGCACTGAGAAGGTTTTTCCAACGCCAGCGACACCGTTCGTCAGAACGACTCTGATGTGTCTCTGTTGGCCAGGTAAGGCTTTAAAGATGTCGTGGCACTTGATTAGAGTGTCATGGAGGGTCTCCATCTCGGAAGCTGTCTCAAGCTGCCTCACCTCATGTTGGGTATTAACCTCTTCACTCTGTCCCTCTGTGATGTAGAGCTCAGTGTAGATCCTGTTGAGGAGGGTTCCACTTCCTGTTTCATCAGTTCCTTCAGTCACACGTTCACATCTCCTCCTCAGACTGATCTTATGTTCATCTAAAACCTCCTGCAGACCACGATCTGCTGAAAGAGAAGAAGAAATATTCTGAAACCAAACAGAGAGCGAGAATCTAGATAAATAAAAATGTTTTGGAATTTATGATATTCATGATAATATTAAATTCCCTGCATGACACAACAAATGTCCCTGTAATTAAACAGAAAGTCCTGTTTTCAGAAATGATCAGCAGACAGATGTTCAGTCTTACTTTGTACAGTGCTGGTCTGACTGGCTGTCTGCAGTCCAGGTCTTGTTCTGGATCTTTCTTCACACTGGGGACAGGAGGAGTCTCCTGATGAAGCAGACTGGTCCCAGTATGAGGTGATGCACTGTCTGCAGAACCAGTGTCCACAGCTGGTAGAGACTGGATCCTTCAGGACGTCCTGACACAAAGTACAGCAGGACGGCTGCTCCTCCTCAGAAACATGACTCCTCTTCCTCTCTCTGTGAAGACATTTCTTTATAACTAAAATGATTTGTTGGTTGTTGTTGAAAAATATCAAGATTTGGCCAACACTGTCTGGAAGTTCAGATGGTCACAGAGAACAGTAAAAGAGTCGTTACTTTCTGTTTGAATTCAGCTTTCAGTCTGTAATGAAAAGGATTGTTCCTTTTATTTCAACTCTCCTGCTTTCATAAACACTAATTAACTGCTTTTCCTATCTGTGTGTCTTATTAAACATTTAGAGATCTGCCTGCAGTTTGTTATTAATACAATTCAACACTTCCTGCAGCCACTTCACAATAAAAGCCTTCCATTAAAGAGAGCTGATTATGTCCTTTACTGTTTGTCAGTAAACGTGCCGCAGCATTCTGAATCAGCTGGAGAGTCTTAAGGGATTTATTGGGGCAGCCTGATAATAAAGAGTTGCAATAGTCCAGCCTAGACGTAACAAATGCATGGACTAGTTTTTCTGCATCTTTTTGAGATAGGATGTGCCTGATTTTTGCAATGTTACGTAAATGAAAAAAGGCAGTTCTTGAAGTTTGTTTTATGTGGGAGTTAAAGGACATATCCTGATCAAAGATAACTCCAAGATTCCTTACGGTTTCGCTGGAGGCCAGGGCAATGCCATCTAGAGAAACTATATCTTTAGATAATGTGTTTCGAAGGTGTTCGGGCCAAGTACAATAACTTCGGTTTTGTCTGAGTTTAACATCAGAAAATTGCAGGTCATCCAGGTTTTTATGTCCTTAAGGCATGCTTGAAGTTTAGCTAATTGATTGGTTTCATCTGGCTTGATCGATAAATACAATTGGGTATCATCTGCATAACAATGAAAATTTATGGAGTGCTTCCTAATAATATTACTAAAGGAAGCATATACAAAGGTAAATAGAACTGGTCCAAGCACAGAACCTTGTGGAACTCCGTGACTAACTTTGGCGTGCATAGAGGATTCATCATTAACGTGTACAAACTGATATCGATCTGATAAATAGGATTTAAACCAGCTTAGTGCAGTACCTTTTAATGCCAATAAAATGTTCTAGTCTCTGTAATAGAATGTGATGGTCAATGGTATCGAATGCAGCACTAAGATCTAGTAAGACAAGTACAGAGACAAGTCCTTTGTCGGATGCAATTAGAAGGTCATTTGTAGCTTTCACCAGTGCTGTCTCTGTGCTATGATGCACTCTAAATCCTGACTGAAAATCCTCAAACAGCTTGTTGTTGTGTAGAAAGTCACACAACTGATTGGCGACTTCTTTCTCAAGGATCTTAGAGAGAAAAGGAGGGTTAGATATGGAGGTCCTATAATTTGTGGAAATCCCTGGATCAAAGGTGGGCTTTTAAGAAGGAGCTTAATTACAGCTACTTTAAAAGGACTATGGCACATAGCCTTTAAATAAGGACAGGTGATCATATCTAGTAAACAAAGTGCTAACTAAAGAATTGCAAAATTTCTTTAAGCAGCCCTAGTTGAGTTGAGGGTCTAAGAGACACGTTGATGGCTTGTAGATGAGGGAAATCATGGAAGTTAGTTGATTACGGTGATGGGGAGAAGAAAGCAGTCTAAATGTACAGGTTTACAGTTGTTTCTAAGGTTCCTGTGTTTGAAGATAAGTCAGTACCAACTGAGGGCGGGAGGTGCTGAATTTTGTCTCTAATAGTTAGAATTTTATCATTAAAGAAGCTCATAAAGTCATTACTACTGAGGTCTATAGGAATACATGGCTCAACAGAGCTGTGACTCTCTGTCAGCCTGGCTACAGTGCTGAACAGAAACCTAGGGTTGTTCTTATTTTCCTCTATTAATGATGAGTAGTAGGCTGCTCTGGCATTACGGAGGGCCTTCCTATAAATTTTAAGACTATCTTGCCAGGCTAAACGTGATTCTTCCAGATTGGTGGAACGCCAATTCCTTTCAAGTTTTCGCGATGTTTGTTTTAATTTGCGGGTTTGCGGGTTATACCATGGAGCTAACCTCCTCTGTTTTATTATCTTCTTTTTTAGAGGGGCGATAGAGTCGAGTGTTATTCGTAGTGAGCCTGCAGCACTATCAACAAGATGATCAATTTGGGAGGGACTAAAGTTAGCATAGGAGCCATCTGTTACATTGAGACATGGAACTGAATTTAATGCCGATGGAATCACTTCCTTAAATTTAGCTACAGCACTATCAGATAGACATCTAGTGTAGGAATGTTTGCCTAATGGCGTGTAGTCCAGTAATAGGAATTCAAAAGTTAATAGAAAATGGTCTGATAAAAAAGAATTCTGTGGAAAGACTATTAGATGTTCAATTTCAATGCCATAAACAAGAACAAGGTCGAGGGTGTGGTTAAAACAGTGAGTGGGTTTATGTACACTCTGACAGAAGCCAATCGAATCTAGTAATGAGATAAACGCAGCACTAAGGCTATCATTTTCTACATCCACATGAATATTAAAATCACCTACAATAATTATTTTATCTGTTTTAAGGACTAAACCTGATAAGAACTCTGAGAATTCAGATAAAAATTCAGAATACGGTCCAGGAGCTCGGTACACTATAACAAATAGAATTGGCTGTACTGTTTTCCAGGTTGGGTGTGAAAGGCTAAGAACAAGGCTTTCGAACGAGGTATAATTTAATTTAGGTTTAGGTTTGATTAATAGGCTTGAGTCGAAGATGGCTGCAACTCCACCTCCTCGGCCTGAGCCTCGAGGAATGTGAGTATTAATGTGACTGGGGGGAGTGGATTCATTTAGGCTAACATATTCACCTTGACACAGCCAGGTTTCAGTGAGACAAAATAAATCAATATTATGATCTGATATTAGATCGTTTACTAGAACAGCTTTAGATGAGAGAGATCTGATGTTTAAGAGTCCACATTTAATTCTCCTATTTTGTTGTACTGTTGCAGTGGAGGTTTTACTTTTTATTAAGTTTTTATGTGTAACTCCTCTTCTGTTTACTTTGGATTTAAATAATTTAAGTGGTCTGGGGGCAGACAACCTCTCTGTGGAGTTTAGGGTGGGTAACTGCTCTAATGGAAGCGCAGAGAAGCGTGTAGGACTGCAACTCTGCCTCCTGGTCTGGACCACAGACTGTATTAAGTCTATGGTCTGAACTCTGAGTTGTCATGGCTTTGGGCCACTAATAAATTCGGCCAGATTTCTAGATATGAGAGCGGCTCCATCCAAAGTGGGATGAATGCCATCTCTCCTAATCAGACCAGGTCTTCTCCAGAAAGTCCGCCAATTATCTACAAAGCCCACATCATTACCTGGACACCACCTCGACAACCAGCGGTTGAATGATGACATGCGGCTATACATGTCATCGCTAGTAAGATTAGGTAGGGGCCCAGAGAAAACTACGGAGTCCGACATTGTCTTTGCATATGTACACACCGACTCAACATTAATTTTCGTGACCTCCGATTGGCGCAATCGGCTGTCATTACCGCCGACGTGAATAACAATCTTAGCATATTTACGTTTATCCTTAGCCAGCAGTTTTAAATAGGATTGAACGTCGCCCGCTCTGGCCCCTGGGATGCAATATAAACTTGTGTACCATCAGAGATTGCCATACCATGGTAGCTATCCCTTTACTATCCCTGGGTGTATTAGACCACTGTGAGCAATGCAAATCAGGGAGCTGGTCTGTTTTATGGTCAGATTAGATTTTTGCATCAGTGTGATATACTTTTATTTGTTAGGTATTTGATTTACTAGATTAGCTAAAAACAGACATCCCTGTCTAGTTATTTTACCCATTAAGAATTTGTCAATTCATTGTCTGGTAAACGTATTATATAATTATATATCTAAGTCATGATATTAAATGGCATACACTGTGATATCCATATTATAGCTCACACCTAGCCTGCAGCACTAAAAAGTGACATCTAAAACAATTCAACCGCAACGCAACATCCTTTTTCAAAAACAGTGTCCTTTTACTCTTGATAATCCACAGAACACGCTGTCAACAGTTTTCATAGGGACTATTTCTCTGGTAGAAAGTAGTTCCATTAAAAACCTTTCATAGTGAGGGCTGTGGATTATCCACAGTAACCATGGCATTGTTTCCAGAAAGACACAAGGCTATTGGGTTTTTTTTTTTAAACATAATTTTTTTTAATGTTGCGAGCACTGCAGATAAAATTCCATTTGCCTCCATTGTATTAGGGGGATGCGGAAATCTCAGAAACAGATTGCCAGCTGAAACCAAAACTATCTGCATGGCTATGTAATTTTGGTAAACTGATCCTTTAAAATATAATGAGAAAAGCTTTTATAGTGCCACTTGATTCTGTTGGCTGCTTTTGTCTGTGTGTGTTACCTGACTGCAGTGTTTGGGTTCCCCAGGCTGAAATTGATGCTGCTATTCAGTCGCTGCTAAAGTTGAAAGTGGACTACAAGCAGGTCACGGGTCAGGATTACAAAGCAGGCTGTCCGCCCTCAGAAAACTCTGTTGCCCCTGACAACGGGCCAGCAGCAGATGGCGCTGATGATGAAGACACAGTTGACCCATGGAACGTTTCCACCACCAGTGCCAAGGGAGTGGATTACGACAAACTCATAGGTAAGAAGTGTGGCGTTGAAGAGCTGATGTTCTACGCCATATTTGTAGTTTTCTTTTTTTTTCTGTTAAAATATGAATGTTAGTGAGATATTTCTAACCATAAGCCATACAACAGCTGAATAATACACGCTGTGTCATGTGTTTCTTTAGTGAGGTTTGGCAGCAGTAAAATTGACAAGGAACTGGTGGACAGAATCGAAAGAGTCGCGGGACAGAAACCTCACCACTTTCTACGCAGAGGCATCTTCTTCTCACACAGGTCTGCATTTTAGGAATGGAAATATTTTATCAGAGTGACCTCTACTAGTTCCTAATTCCTGACTTCTAGTGTGTGGGTGTTTCACATATTATTGCATAAAAAATGTCCATTCAAAACCTTTGACCAAGCCATCATTGAGTGTTTCCTAATTAAGTAAAATGGATGGTGGTAGGAATCACACATCAATAAATCACTTTCCTCTTACCACTGTTTCTGGCAGAGATATGCATCAGGTACTGGATGCGTATGAGAAGCACAAGTCCTTCTACCTTTACACTGGCAGAGGTCCGTCCTCAGAGGCCATGCACGTTGGTCACCTCATCCCCTTCATCTTCACCAAGTGAGTTCTCCCTCTATAATGTATTACTACCAAACAGCTGTCTAACTAAAGGCAGGTTTAAGTGTTAAATCAGCAAGGCGTCATCACACTGCGTTTAGATTTCACAAGTTATAATTGAAACTCACTTCCTTGTTGCAGATGGTTGCAGGATGTATTTGACATCCCCCTGGTGATCCAGTTGACTGATGATGAGAAATATCTGTGGAAGGATCTAACACTAGAAGAGTGCCACCACTTCGCTGTGGAAAACGCCAAGGACATCATTGCCTGCGGCTTTGATGTCAACAAGACCTTCATCTTCTCTGACCTCGACTACATGGGGTAAAATATGACAAAAAAAACTTTATTTATCTTTATTTTCCTATCAGGCAGACCTTACTGCTAAGGCTTCCTAGGATGCATAAAAGCCCTGCCATATTTATTAAGGAAACAATCACCTTATTTGTTCATATAACCTGAATCTGCGTAGAATTTCTTATTTTAGTCTGAATTGTTTTGTTTTTTAATGTGTTCATTTCAACATTTTTTTCTGCAGTGCATCCCCTGAATTCTACAGGAATGTGGTAAAGATCCAGAAACATGTGACATTCAACCAGGTCAAAGGCATCTTTGGCTTTACAGACAGTGACTGCATTGGTAAGACAACTGAAAAAGCTTCAATGGTAAAAAAATAACATTTTTGCAATCACTGAGTACTTTGGAAAGAGGAAGAAACATGAAGTGTAACTACACCCTCAAATTCAGCTAGAATCCTTTAGAATTTAAAAAATGCAACGAGGGGGGAAACTGACTCACACTGATTAGAGTCTTTTTTATATACATTTCATGACATAGACATGTCCCAACCGGTTGACTCTATGTCAGCATTGGCCTTGCAAGATTCAGGGCTGATTTAAAACAGTAGATGGCCAATTTTTATAAATTTGCTAAGAAATGTCAATACTAACACCAGCTTTGATGTGTTTCATCACAGTATAGTCATATCACTTAGTTTACAGCTCAAACAAGACGTTTAAGTGTGCAGTAGCTCTTTAAGTGTTTAAAGCAGGAAAAGTATGGAGGTACTTTTGTGTCTTTTTTATGCAATCAAACAGAATAGGTTTGAGTCGGGACTGTGTACCACACAAAGTCAAGCTTCTTTTTTTTTCTCCCTGTGAATTTTTCCCCCCGATCCTTGTGGGCCCTTTCACGTCATTGGGACACGGGGCTTGAGCCCTGGTAAGCCTGTGCATTAAAATGGCGGTGGTTATGTGTAAAGAAACATAAATGCGTATTGAGTTTCTCGGGTCTTCTCCATGAGTTCAAAACACCCTCTCTCGTTAACTGACTACGGATGTTGTCAAGCTGTCACTCCGATCGAGACTGGCCAATAGAAACGTGTCTTGCATCTTTCAGCGTAGGTCCCGCCCACAGAATTTAGCTGAACAGCAAGCAAAACTTTTGGATTCGCAAGCAAAACTAAACCATTTTTTGATTGCAGTGTCAATAATTTTGCTCTCAAACCTATTTTTTGATTGCAGTGTGCAAAGTTTTGCTCTCAAACCTATTCTGTTTGACTGCATTAAAAAGACACAAACGTACCTCCATAGGAAAGCAGTTTCCATTCTTTTGCCCCATACTTCCCATATTAGAGTGCAGTGTGCTGCAAATTACTTTCTTTTTTAGTAACTGATCGATTCATTGTCTTGTAATGAATGATTTACTTTGTAAAATTTTAAAAAGCCATATGCTCATAAGAGCCCAAAGTGATGTTGCCTTCATAGTCAGTCCAGCAGCTGAAAAACTACTGACGTTTTCATATGACTTATTTTTTGATGTACAAAATTTTTCAGTATAATCCTGTGTTTGTGGTTTTATTGCACTATTTCCTGAAGTGTAATTGTGTGAATACTTTATTGGTTCTTTATGGTATTTATAATTTTTTATCCATCCAGGAAAGATCAGCTTCCCAGCCATCCAGGCAGCCCCGTCCTTCAGTAACTCTTTCCCACAGATCTTCGGAAGCAAAAAGGATATACAGTGTCTCATCCCCTGTGCCATAGACCAGGTCAGGACAGCAATGCAGTAATAGATAATAATACTACATACTAGCATGTTTTACAATGACACGTGTTTGTATCCATCTTCTCGCTCATCCAGGACCCTTACTTCAGGATGACCCGTGATGTCGCTCCAAGGATCGGCTATCCTAAACCCGCCCTGCTGCACTCCACCTTCTTCCCAGCCCTACAGGGGGCGCAGACCAAGATGAGTGCCAGTGAAGCCAACTCCTCTATCTTCCTCACTGACACACCCAAGCAGATCAAAAATAAGGTGCTGCTATTACTAGTTATTACTATCAATAGTCACTAGTCAGATTTATATTGCCTATGATTGCTGACTGACTGGTCTGACCTGTGGAACTATTGCTCACAGATCAACAAACATGCATTTTCGGGGGGAAAAGACACAGTGGAAGAGCACAGGAAGCATGGTGGAAACCCAGACGTAGATGTCTCCTTCATGTACTTGACCTTCTTCCTGGAGGATGATGAACAGCTGGAGACGATCAGACAGGTGAGTGCGTGGACAACAGAGAAAACAAATGATAGCTTCCAAACTTTATTTCTTTTGCTAATCACACTCTTTCCTCTGCTTTGTTTTCCTTACTCTCTCTACGATTTCAACTCTCATTCTGCTTTCTGTATCCATCCACTCCCTCTTGTTCAATCTCCTCTCTACAGGACTACGCAAGTGGAGCTCTCCTAACAGGAGAACTGAAGAAGATTTTGATTGAGACCCTGCAGCCCATGATTTCCCAGCATCAAGAGCGACGCAAACAAGTCACAGATGAGACAGTCAAGCAGTTCATGACACCCAGGCGATTAAATTTTAACTTATAGCCTGCTTGAGCACCTGAGATGTCGAGGTTCATCGTGTCATTTATCTCAGTACAAGAACAAGTAATTAATCAAGCTTTTTCCATTTTAAAATATTGTCATTTGTAATGAGAAGAGGGACATGTTCTCATACAGTGCATCGGGACTGGAGAAAAATGTAATTAAATGTAAATGACTGGAGTGATGATGTGCTTCTCTGTGTCAAACTAAGCATGGCATTGCCCACGGCTTCATGCTAACTGTCCTGCTACTTGTTAGCTTCACGCTGCACCAAATGTACACATTTATCTTCATGAAATGTTTGTGTTTGCAGCGCTGCTGTAACGTCACAGGAGCCCTGCTCCTCGCCCCGATGAATAACGATTAAAGCGGAAGACAAAAGTCTGTTATTGCAAAATCTGCTTAGTGACCAACAAAAACACCACAGCTACACATCCACTTTGAAAAATGTTGGATAGGAAGTCTTATTTTACTTGGAGAAAATAGCCACCTGGACAATAACTGTCACTTTGAAATTATGATAAGCAGCTGTGTTTTATATGGTGTTAAACAATATGATAATAGGAGATATATTATGAGACTTTAAGAGTTTGAGCACATACCAGTAAGTAGGCTATCATTGTCTTACTCAAGGGCACTAAACTGGATTTGTTATTAGCAAAAGGGGCTCGACTCAAGGTTAACTCTTTCTCTAAACATAGTCTAAGCTCTAACTTATGCCCAGACTAAAAAGTTAACTGTACTTGAACAACAGAAACCATATCAGTAATATGTATTTTATTACATGTAAGTGCGACATTGTATGTGTATATAATGTTTTTAAATATTTCTATGGTCACAGCAAAAGTATACATTTTTCCCACAATATCCCACCACCACATCAAGATGGACAGTTTTGTGATATCATAACTGTGCTATAGGCCTTGTTCACAAAAGACATCTTGACACGTCGCAGTAGGAAAAGCACAGGTGTAAACAATGACATCAAATGAAATCATGGCTGAATTCCATTTAGCTGATTCAGTTTCAGGGTCTTACTATTGCGCACGCTTGGCTCACTGTCATGACTTACTGGGACACTTGAATAGAACAGAGCCATCCTTAATGTAATTAGTAACACCTGTGCTTTTCCTACTACGACAAGGCTTATTGTCATAAAAGTGATTTGAGCATCGAACAATTAATACATATCACATTACATATTCCATTGTATGACCTCTACTACTTCCTTTAAAAGCAAAGTGTTTGAATGAATGTAATTTAAATATATCCATAATTTAAGATAAAAACAATATATGATTGGCCCTTTAATGATGATAATGCAGCCAAGTAGGGCACAGTGGTAACTGGAATGCTTTTGTAATTAAATTACTTAGTAATTGGCCAAAAACTTCTGTTATATTTCCGGCAGATTCGACGCTTCACAGCAGGTGGAACAACTTTGCGCGTGTCAAAAAAAAAAAAAAGTTATATTCTGATTAAATGCTTCGGGGCATGTAAACGCACAGACGTCGTTCAATAAATTCTGTTAATGTGCAACGTGTCAGGTGTTGCCTTACCGAATCTCACCGTGTTTGCTAAGTTTGAAGCCTCCTAAGTTTCAAATCTTTCACGGCACACATAGAAAGAAAGCCCAAAGCATGGATGCATTTACAAGAGCTCTTAAAATACATCCGTGCTTCAGAACCAGTGCTAGAAACGCAACGGCTTTAACATGTCAAAATCTGGTGAGACAGATTTACTTCCACATTGCTGCGTCTCCGGTGGGGAGGACCAGCAGCGAGAGTTTCAAAATCCGCTCTGCTGCTCCGCTCGACAGCAGCCAATGGGTGTGAGGGGCGGACAGGCGCCGCCAGGGGAGTTGTCTACTTCCAAGTAATCCGATTGGGCTGCCTCAAAATTTGCAAACACGCTTCTTCTTTTCTACTTTGAACCCCCACCACCACCTCCTCCTACTGTACAGAAATAGAAAAAGGGTTGGCGTGGGAGAGCACTTCTAGTAGTGGGAGCGAGGACAGAAAGGCAAAATAAAAACCTGCCACGGTCTCAGCCAAGGCTCAACCACGTCCGTTTGCTCAGCTTCAGCAACGTCTTGAATCCGAAACAGGATATTTCGGAAAGAGCTAACCAGCTTGGTTGAACACCAAGCCGGGGGTTTGTACAAACCGAAGTTCAGACACGGGTTCCGGGGACAAAATTACCCACTAAGGGCTTGTGAATTACGTTTGTCGGCCACCAAGTTAGCTTGACAAACTTCCACCGTTAGATTTTTTGAGGGAATGGCCTTGGACTTCGCTGCGGGCTGCATAGGAGGTAAGTCATTAGCTAGCCACGTTAGCCAGGTTAACAAGGTGGAGCTAACGACTAGCATTAGCGTTTGCAGCAGCTTTCTTTTCTTTTCTTGTCTTTTTTTTTTTTTTTTTGCCGTCGTCAAGCAACGCGTGGACACCTCAAGCTGTAAAGTTAGTGATTTGTCCTCAGCTGCCACGTATGAGAAACACTGTAAACAAACGAGAATGATAGATTAGAGACTCGAAATCCAAGTTTAGGAGGTTTTATTTTTCTGAACACATGGGATTTCCGGATGTTACCTGCAGCTTACACACAGGGAGTGGTGTTTATGTTCTGTTTCGACATTAATGAAATGGTTAGTTTCAGGATATGGAAAAAATCTTTTGTCATGATTGCGAGTCGCCTCCATCCTGCATTGTGAAATAACCCTCACCATTCCTCATTAGGGAGTAACCCTCTAGGAAGGGGCTACCAAAAGTTAACTGAGTTTTTGTTTGAGTGGAGGTGAGTTACAGCCAGTGTTTCCAGCAAAGACTCACCCTAAACCCTTGGGAATCTTGTCAGCTGTTGTCTTTGCCCAAGGCCAGGTCTTCACAAACTTTAGCACGTCAAGGACCCCAGATAGTCTCGCTTTAGAGCACAGGTCCTGATGTGATAAAAGTTTTGTCTAGAGAGCCTCATCTAAGAGTTTTGTTGTCATTACTGTAAATGACAACAAAAGATTCTCGCTTAACATGGCAAGGACTCTCTGGACCTCAGTTTTGGGTGCGTTAGACTGCTAATTGCAGTACTTTATTTCAATACCAGGCACAGGAATATAGTCTGATTTGTGCTCATCATAGTCAAAGATATATTCCCCCTAACTACTCTGGATTCACTCCAACACTGCTGCCATAGACTATTTTGTTATTCATTCATTCAGTCCTTTACCAAACCAAGCTGGTTACACCAAAGTAATAACAGGAGGGTAAATGTATAATTTGTAACCATAAACTCCAGACTAGCACATTAGGACTGCAATAAACCTTTATGTACACCCACCCATGCAATAGTGCTACAACACAGTTAGAATAATTTGATTGAAAAGCTTTTAGTACAATAGTTACTATATCAGTAATGGCAAATAGATTTGCCAGGTTAATCATCATTGTTTCTAATACAGTAAAATCCCTATCATGAGTGCAGTTTTGAGTTTTGTATTGCGAGTACACCGACTCTCCTGAAATGCCCAGTATACGTGGTTAATCAGTTAAAGCCAGCAGAGGTATGTGTGCACAAGTTGTCAGGTCATGGGCAAGGTTGCAGACATGTGGGGAGGGTGGACAAGATTGATTACGAAACTGCAAATTATGGTTTCAGCTAATAGTCACATTATAGTCCTATCAGTACTAATATACTGTTCTTGTGTGTTACATTTGAAGATTAGATAGTACCTCTGATGATTGAATACCTCTTGGCTTATAGGTCCTGCTAAGACATGGTCAGAAGTTACTGTTGTAAAATGTATTTTTGGCTCATTGGTGTAAGTCAAGGATAGGGTACTGTTAAGCTTTCGTCAGCTGGGTACAGTGCAGTGACCAGCTGATAACTTTGCTCAGTCTCAGGGGGGACGGGCTGTTTGCTATTGCGAGATGAGCCGTCTGATCATAAGCCCCTTTTTTTCCCCAAAATACCGTGTATTGCGTGCATTGCTGTAGTGCGTTTTATCAGGCCAAGAAGACAATGACAGATAACTAATTAATTGATATTTTCTAATATGATTTTAAATCCTGTTTTTCAGGTGCTGCTGGTGTTTTGGTCGGACATCCATTTGACACTGTGAAGGTGGGTGTCTGTTCCATCTTCTTCACTATTTACTCATGTTAGGCAGTGACGTGATCCAGTACTTTAAAATGTTTTAAGTCAGACCACTCAGTTGGCAGCTTGAATTTAAATCCAGATAACCTTAAGTGACACGGTTGGCCTATAATAGGACAATGAGGTAACTGAGCTATAGGGATGGGCCATCTGATTACTGTAGGGATATTATTAAGACAAAGAGATTTGTGAAACTGTTAAAGACATATAATTTTGTTTTAACTTATGTAGATCATGTTTTCTGTCATACATGTGTATTTCTGTATTTCTAAACAGATCATTTATACATGTCTTCAAAATCCTTTAATCCCTTAAATGTCTGCAACTAAGTACCATCTAAGAAGTATAGAGAGAGTAACACCTCCAACCGATTGTAAAAGTGATAACTTTAGCTTCTTAATATTGTTGTCCACCTCGCCACCATACAAGTTAGCAGTATTGTTCCAGCTCATAGTTACTGTATGTGTATGCTTCGCTTTTTTCAGTGCACACTGAAGTTCAGAACAAGGAGGTGCACTCATTTCCTTTTTAAATTTGAATGAAATCATCCTTTATCAAAAGCTATTTAGGGACATTGGCTTCAGTTACTGGCATTTTGCTGAATAACTCTGGTACTATCTAATCTTATACAGTCATTGTTTTCAACTTACAGTAAAGTCACAGGAAGTATCATAGGCACTAAAGTTAGTGAACTTGTCTATGCAGTACTCCTTTGGCTTAAAGCTACTTGGTAAAGATAAAAGTGAAGAAGAAAAAAAGAGATTTTCTTCCCTACTTTGACATCGTGTGTGGTTTTCTGACATCACATTTAATGATTTCTGTGAATTACCTGGAGTATTCAAAGTTTTCATGTAAGGCCACTAACTTAGAAGATTGCATTCAATTTGCTGTCATAAATCATTCACATAGTTTGAAAAGGCAGGGCAAGGAATTTTTAAATATAGCACACAATTGTTTGAAATTGCAGCTTACTTACAGAGATGGTGAATGGTTTGGTTGTAGCTCTTTTATGCGTTGCTTTCAATGTCATTTCTCCCTGAGCCGGTGTCTGGGGAGGCTGTCTTTAACAGCAGCAGTGTCACTGTGTTGTAGATGAGAGAGAGAAATAAACAACCTCTCCATGGAAATGTGACCTAGTAAGTATGGTCAAGGTCTCTTTTTTTCCCCCCTCTCACCCAATGTCTTGTCTTGAGCTATAGAAATATAAAGCACAGAAGACATTTTGTTTTTTTGTTCAACTTCATACTCATAATTTTTTCTCCCTCATGTTGCACCCCCTAAGCATCCTTTTTACCCCGAAAAGAACAATTTCAAAGCTCTATTGCCTGCTTGTTTCCCTTCAAACCTGTATTATAGTATGTGGTTTGTAGTTGTTGTGATTCTCTTTGGCTTTAGTACTCTGTAATGCGACTCTATCTGTCGTCCACAGGTGAGGCTTCAAGTTCAAAATGTGGACAAACCTCTGTACCGTGGGACATATCACTGCTTCCAGTCAATCATACGCCAGGAGTCGGTAAGCTTCTGTTGGTTCTGTGAATGCCTCTTAATGATTTACTACTTTTTATTTCAAAATGTTCTTAGGTTGCATTTTCAAAAAATGGCTGTCATGGCTGTTAAGTAATGTGTGTAGCGTTCACCGTGCAGCTTACTATGCCAACATGGAGAATGGTCACTGCTGCACTAATTCAAGTGTCCAGTTACAGTCCCATCTCTAAACACAGGCATCAGCCAGCATGTTCCTAACATGGGGTGTTAGGGGTGAAAGGGGGAGGTGGTGTGTCTGTTAGCTAGGGTCAGTGAGGACCTTATATCTGCATGGGCTAAATAAAGCTTTGGACAACGTGTCACATGAGCTAAGTGGAGTATTCTATGGCAAGCCAAAGGGATCAAATGTCGTCAGGTCGGCACACGTCCCTGGTACATACGGCATCCTGGCGGTTTTCACGCCGCTTTTTACACTGTTTTTATTTACAATGCCGCTTTTTACGGCGCTCTAGTGAGGTACATTAAACGCCGCTTTTTACGCACGTTAAAACCTGTCCAAGACGTGTGTTATTTATGCTGATTTCATGTATGGTAATGAGCCCTTCCTCCTGTTTTACATAGCCAGTAAATCCAGAGTTTTTGTAACCAATCGGTGAAGAGTAAAGCCAGACCAAAGCCATGCATCGATGAAAGATGCTTGCCATTGCTAGGCAACATTGCGATCTGTGTTGTCTTTTATAAATTGTACAGTATTCAGATTCAGAGGATTATGACAGAGAACCCTCTTTTGGACATTCTCCCTGAATCGCATCAATCTCATCAACGTGCTACAAACTACTAAAAATGTTTAACAAAAACTCTGGATTTACTGGCTATGTAAAACAGGAGGAAGGGTTAATTACCATACAAGAAAACGGCGTAAATAACACGCGTAAAATGCGGCGTTTTAAAATGCAACGGCGTAAAAAGCAGCGTGAAAACCGTCAGGACGCCGTATTGTACGCCGTTTTATGTACCAGGAACGTGTGCCGACCTGACGACATTTGATCCCTTTGGCTTGCCACAGTATGCTTGGTCTCAGTGAATTTCTCATGGCTGTTTCACATGGAGGTATTGGACTGTATTCCCCCCAGAGTACAATATTAAAATGTTAAGGAGTTCTCAGCTTAATTTGACAGTTTACTTCTTGCTGTTTGTTTATTTAGCTGCTATAATTGACGATTTATATGACAAATATCAATACTGGCACATTATAATTGTCTGTGCTAAAAGGGATCAGCAGACTAGAGAAGAATATTTAACTGCAGATGTTTTTGTTTTTGCAGTATCAGTATTGTTATGTAATCTTTCAGCATTCCAGCAATGCCTCTGTGATAGCCCAAGGCTCAAAAACTTGACGTGTGAAACGCTGTTTCATCCATAACTTTTCTGATTTTCTCTGAGTTGTTCCTCGTTACTGTGTTTGAACTGTTTTACAGTACAAAGACAATTTTAGGGGTATTTTCGAAGATTATTGTACTCTGCACCCTGTATCATAAACCAAACCAACTTGTGAGCTGACTGTATTGTTACACCAATTTATGTGCATTAAGTAATTTGTTCCCTCAGATTAATTATTGAATGAATTCACAGAACAAAATCAATGTCTATTTAGATTGTCCCTGACCTTTCTTTATCTTGCGATGCATGACACAGCTGTATGTGTGCACCTAGCAGCTGAAGCCTTCTGTTAAGAGTAAAAAAAAAAAACAAATATCAAACGTAGCTTCAAAAAAGTTTTTTGAGGACACATCTACATTAAAACACAGCTGCTGTCACTGCCTTTCTCTCATTGACTTGAAGAAATTAGGTAATTAAAGGGTACAAATGATTAATTTCTAGGAATGAATTACTAATTTGTGCGCACAAATCATGAAAAACTTTACCTTCCCTCGGTGGTCCCAGTAATCTGTGTTTGTGTCTGTAGATGCTCGGTCTGTACAAAGGCATCGGCTCTCCAATGATGGGCCTGACCTTCATCAATGCCATAGTTTTTGGTGTTCAGGGCAACGCCATGCGCAAGCTTGGCCGCGACACACCTCTCAACCAGTTCCTGGCTGGAGCCTCTGCTGGAGCCATCCAGTGTGTCATTTGCTGCCCAATGGAGCTGGCCAAGACACGCATGCAGCTGCAAGGGACTGGAGAGAAGAAGTCAAAGAGGAAGATGTATAAGAACTCCCTGGACTGTCTGGTGAGAATCTACAATAAGGAGGGAATCCGAGGTATCAATCGCGGTATGGTGACCACCCTGCTGCGCGAGACGCCTGGTTTCGGTGTGTACTTTCTCGCTTATGATGTATTGACACGTTCCCTAGGCTGTGAGCCAGAAGACCCTTACATGATCCCCAAGCTGTTGTTTGCTGGCGGAATGTCTGGCATCGCTTCCTGGATCTCCACCTATCCCGTAGATGTGATCAAGTCGCGTCTTCAGGCGGATGGGGTCGGCGGTGTCAACCAGTACAGTGGCATTATGGACTGTGTCAGGCAGAGCTTAAAGAAAGAGGGGTGGAGGGTGTTCTCACGTGGTCTCACGTCCACTTTGCTGCGCGCATTTCCAGTAAATGCTACCACATTTGCCACTGTGACTCTATTTTTATTGTACATGCGTGAGGGAGAAGAATGTAGCATTCAGGACTCTGAGCCACAGTCTGTCCAGCTGCAGCCTCTGCCGCCACAGACACAGCCAACTAGCATGTAAGCCATTGTGCAGCAGGGCGCATTACTACAGTCAACAGCAAATCTGTCGAGTATAGATGGAATTTGCAGCTTCGTGCCAGTCTATGATCTGTTAACTGGTGTCCATAATGAGAACTGATCCTAGGTAAGCATCTGCCCATGGAGCTTCAGCAAAGTGACCACATGTAGTATTTAAATAATATATATTTTAAGATAAATGCTGCACTTGTAAATATGGTCTGTTTTTAAAAGTCCTTGGTTTTGCACACGTTTTTAAGTAATTTAGGAAACTTGACGGTTACAAGAGTTACTGTAAAGTACAGTGACAGTTACAGATGTTCCTAAAATTTAGAGTCAAAGAAACGCGTTGTCTTTGATGCTGTATTCAGGTCATAATGGAGTATGTTTGGAATTCATGTTAACAACCGGCCTCTACTATTAGACATGCCTAGAGTATTCATGACACTTATTGGTTACCAAAAAAGCCTACAAAGTACTGTTGTTTTGTGCAAACCCCCATCAGTGAAATTAAATGCAATTTTAAAGATTGAATTTATTCATTTTAAGCAGTTGACCTATTCAGAGTAATCTCTCCATGGTGTCCAGGTCAAGTCATCTTCTTGCCTTTTTACCTCCATATTGTGTGAGCAAAGCATTTCAGCATCTTATCGTAATGGTTACAAATACAAAGAAAGCCTTGTACATGTATATGCTCCTTGTATATGCACATTTATGTAGATACCTATGAGAAGTCAAAGGAATTTGAGGATGCTGTCTGAAGTTTTAATCATGTCACCAATCAATCACCTTAATGTGAGGTTACAACTGTCGTCTTTTTATTTCTGTTCTTTGTCTACTTTAATAATCTGCATTGGATCCTGAAGTTCATAATGAAAATCTGGCTCAGTTGACCAATTGCAGTATGACATGATTTAGGTAAAGTCAAGATATAATCATGTGTAATAATTTCTTTAAAATTGTATATTAATAATATGACAGTCATTGTCTAAAACCAAATCTGATGCAGTTTATAACCTTTTTGTCCTGGACCTGGTACAGTGTCCAAAGAAAGCACCTTATGGTATGATATTAAGTTCATGTACGGTTAAAAAAAAAAAATTGGCAATCAAATTTTTCACTTTACAATAGACTTTATATTTTTTATTTCCCAGTAATGCAATATTCTGTTAGTGTTGTGCAAAACTGATGGCTTGTTAAAAGTAGAGTTTTTTAAATCCAAAATGTATTTTTAAACGTTTTTAAACTTGTCAGTGGAGGTGAAGCACAATGTTTAGCAGGCTCCACATTCTTCACAAGGGGGGAATAGAAATAAAATTCATCTCATGGCTTGAAACACCTGATGTGAACTTTTGAAGATTTTGTAAATTATTTAATGATTTACTTTTGTCTCTAAACATTTATAAACCTGTTATAACATGACAATTGTCAGACATGTAACACCTAACTGCAGGTGACGCATACTTTCCTTGCGTGTAGACGGCACACTTCATGTCTGCATCTGCTGTTCTAAACTGCTGCTGCTGCTCTTTTCTGATCAATGAGTGGCAGACTGGGACTTTAGGTCTGAAATTGCTTTATAATGATGTACATACTGTGAATTCTGCAGTTTTTGTTTTCATATCATCCGTTTATATAGGTGTGAAATCTCTCAAGCTTTAGATTTACCTTAATTACAATCCTGTATTTTCTTGTTTCAAGACTTAAGTTCGCTATTTTGTAATTTGTCCAGGTATGTCTGACTGTACCGGTGGATGATGCATAATTGCCAGTATCTTTGTACAAGGGCTGCTTTAACTGTCTAATGTTGCTTGTGTGTTCTGTACTTCTTTATGTAGAATTTCTTGCACCAATGCAGCATGTGTACTATGTAGTTGTTTGAGAGAATGGTGAAATTAAAGACATTTTTTCTCATGTTTTCTGAAAGAGACAGTTCTTGGTACAGCTATTACTACAATATGTTTTAACACTTTAATGAGTTGTCAGAACCCCAAACAGGACAAACGAGAGAATGAATTAATGAATGGGTGAGTTGTTTTAAGTTAGCCAAGTAAATGATCCTCATCCTAAATGAGGCTGGAGAAATCCAGAAATATGTTGTTAAAGAAATGAAAGACTGACCTCTAGTGGTTGTAGATGGGTTTTATGTACATTTGGCGCTTGGAGCAGACTCCTTCAAATCTTACATGGGGAACACAAAAGTACCTCGTGACACAATAATAATAAATAACACTGTTTATTAAAGAAATTTGACTCCATATTTACCTCTTTCAGAATAGGGTTATAAACATGTATCCATTATTTTGACAAAAACAATAAGTTATTCAAGTGTCAATCAAATACTGATTGAGTTCTTATGGTCACAGTATTGCCACAACACCGTCTAACAGGATTAGTGCCAGTACATAAGTCTTAAGGGAAACACTATTCACCCAAATGATTTTAAAAAAATACAGCATACAAGAAATAGTATGCCTTATATCAAGAAACCTGTGGTATTATATAACATACAAATTGAGTGGTGTTTCCCCTTCCAATTTATTGTGCAAGAAGGTTGAAGCAATATCCTGAGGCTCTTCTCTCATTGAGATACAACATAAGATACAGCAGCTACTTTACATAGCATAGTAACTGTCGTCCTCTGGTCCCTGGTGAGACTGAAAACAGTAAAGATATACGAGTAAGAAAGAGAAAGTAGTGGAGAAACAAAGGAAGAGAGGAATGCAAAGCATGCATGGTAGAAATAGATTTCAGATATGGTATTCCTACAGTGTTTCTCCCCCTACGCTGCTAGCTGGGTTTTCTTGCTTTTGATGTGTTCACAAGGAAGGAGTCACAGGAGTAGCGTAGGAAGCGGTAGATCTCCTCAGCTCTTGATCGACTCATGCAGCCTCCCTTCTGTATGGCTTCAATGGAGCTACAGGAGGAACAAAAGGGGGTGAGAGGGGATGTTATACTGTGCAAACAAGAAGGGAAGGAACATATTGTGTCTGTTCTTGTTTTGCCATGATATATACACACACTTCCTTTACCTGTTTATGAGTTGGGCAATTGAGCTGAAGTTGTGGCTCATGCTGAGGGCATGGACGTAGCTGACTGAGGGCAGGCTCAAGTACAGCTGCAGGGCCTGCTGCCTGTGCTGTCCTTTGACCTCCAGTGGTACAGCGATGCCCTGACCTTTACGTTGCTCCAGCTGCGCCAGGTCTGCCAGCAAGCCGGCGCTCTCTTCAGCACCATCGCTCCACAGCAAGCGCACCCCGGTACGCACCAGCGCTGTCAAAGTGCTGTCATAGTAACGTGTTCGCTGAAAGGGACGCGACGCCTCACCTGTGACAGTAACAATTATCATAAACGACAGAAACACGTAATGTTATCACAGAATAACTCAAATTGTTGTTTAATCTATGAAAAGTTCCTGTAATGCAGACCTTCATGAAGAACAGTGTATGCAGTGACATTTGCAATTAATTTTCCAATTATTTTCTTGATTAATCAATTAATTGTTATAAAATATCAGAAAATAGTCCATTACAATTTAAAGCAGGTTCATACACCGATCAGCCATAACATTATGACCACCTGCCTAATATTGTGTAGGAGCCCCCTTTTGCCGCCAAAACAGCCCTGACCCATCGAGGCATCAACTCCACTAGACCTCTGAAGTTGTGCTGTGGTATCTGGCACCAAGACGTTAGCAGCAGATCCTTTAAGTCCTGTAAGTTGCGAGGTGGGGCCTCCATGGATCGGACCAGCACATCCCACAGATGCTCGATTGGATTGAGATCTGGGGAATTTGGAAGCCAAGTCAACACCTTGAACTCGTTGTCATGTTCCTCAAACCATTCCTGAACCATTTTTGCAGTGTGGCAGGGCGCATTATCCTGCTGAAAGAGGCCACTGCCATTAGGGAATACCGTTTCCATGAAGAGGTGTACTTGGTCTGCAACAATGTTAAGGTAGGTGGTACGTCATGAATGGAAGGACCCAAGGTTTCCCAGCAGAACATTGCCCAAAGCATCACCGGCCCCGGCTTGCCTTCTTCCCATAGTGCATCCTGGTGCCATGTCTTCCCCAGGTAAGCGTCGCACGCGCACCCAGCCACCCACATGATGTAAAAGAAAACAAGATTCATCAGACCAGGCCACCTTCTTCCATTGCTCCGTGGTCCAGTTCTGATGCTCACATGCCCATTGTAGGCGCTTTCGGCGGTAGACAGGGGTCAGCATGGGCACCCTGACTGGTCTGCGGCTACGCAGCCCCATATGCAACAAACTGCGATGCACTGTGTGTTCTGACACCTTTCTGTCAGAACCAGCATTAACTTTTTCAGCAATTTCAGCTACAGTAGCTCTTCTGTTGGATCAGACCACACGGGCCAGCCTTTGCTCCCCACGCGCATCAATGAGCCTTGGCCCATGACCCTGTCGCTGGTTCACCGGTTTTCCTTCCTTGGACCACTTTTGGTAGGTACTGACCACTGCAGACCGGGAACACCCCACAAGAGCTGCAGTTTTGGAGATGTTCTGACCCAGTCGTCTAGCCATCACAATTTGGCCCTTGTCAAATTCGCTCACATCCTTACGCTTGCCCATTTTTCCTGCTTCCAACCCATCAACTTCGAGGACAAAATGTTCACTTGCTGCCTAATATATCCCACCCACTGACAGGTGCCATTGTAACGAGATAATCTATGTTCTTCACTTCACCTGTCAGTGGTCATAATGTTATGGCTGATCGGTGTATATTCTTATTGCTTATTTTTAATATCACAGAAAACAAAAAAAGCAGCAAATCATCACATTTGAGAGGCTGGAATTATAAAATGTTTGGCAATGACTAAAACCATTTTGACTTAACCATTAATCATTTCAGCTAGAATTTATATTTATGTAACTTAAACCTTGATTAAAGTCACCACATTTTACAGGAGTTACCAATCATGGAACCTGTACAAAAGCCTCAAAATACACAGTATACAGTGGCTTAATATTAAGTCATCAAATCAATCAGCTGACTGACCTGGCTTGGTTCGGTCCTTCTCCACTATCAGACAAACGCGCTCAAACAGTCCCTGCAAGCTGTTCACTCTTTCAGCCAATCGCTTCCGGTTCTGCATTGCGGCCAGATCTGATTGGCTGTGCCTCTCCACTGCCATGCGGTTGCTGACGATGAAGTAGCTGCCGTCCAGTGAGCAAACGTGGACGGTGGCCGCGTGGCGCTGACGCAGGCTGGCCATCAGCTCCACCCCACTGCTGATGCAGCGACTGTCCACCAGGATGCAGACGGGTCCAGATGCAGCAGGGGACTTGCTGACTGATGAACCCTGCGCAGTGGACTTCTGAGGTTCTGAGGAGGTGGCAGGGAGTGTCTGGACAAAGGAAAACAAAACCTCAATGTAGTTCATTTTACAATTAACATATACTGTATGACCCTATGGACAGGTGTGTGTATGTGCCGTCTTGCTCGCTCGTACCTGGGGTTGTTTCTTGGAGGGTAAAAGCAACTCGGACTCTACAAAGTCCAGTTCATCAGAGAGCAAATGCTGATTTTCTATCCTCTGGCGACACCTGCAGGAGAAAGAAAACAATGCTATAGTGGTTGATGAATGTTTGTGTTTATGTGCTACCATATGAGAATTTCTTTACCTCTCATTTTGCTGGTCCTCAATCACTGAGCGTCTCTGCGCCTTGCTCAGCAACGAGACCTTGGATGCTATGGTTGAAGACGAGGAGGAGGGGGGTTTCTGCTGCTGCTGAGGCCTGCTGGGCTCCGGCTGTACCGCCTTTGGCCACAAGGGGGCAGCAACACCCCCTCCTGTAATGAGACGTCTCTCTTTGCCAACTTCCCCTGTCTCCTCCTCACTAGAATCATTAAGGCGTATGACACGAGTGCGTTTGGTTTTCATCCCAGCTCTCTGCTCTGGTGGAGCTTCAGCTGTAGTTTTAGCGCCGGCTCCGACTCTTGCTCTGGCTTTGTGCAGGAAAACACGCCGCCTGGTGGCATACTGCCTCTTCCCGTCCACATACGAGTCCTCTGGCACAAGTTCAATGTCCTCAGCCTCTTCCTCGCTGCTCTCCAGCTCCTCAACCTCACTGCCCACCACAAAGCTGTCCTCTGCATATGTTTCATCCATCTCAGGCACCTGGGACCAAAGGTTAGGAATATAGACTGGAGTCAACGATTGGACTAAAAGTTAGTCGTTGTAACTCAAGTTTTTTATTTGCACTGAGTAAAGAAAAGCTGAGAATGAAATATACAGTATACCTGGGAAAATATGTCCATGTTGTGATGATTTCTGTAGGACAGTTTGAACTTGCCCTGGACTGCAGGGCTTCTCACTGACTTCAGGTAAACACCGTGCATCTCCGAGTCTGCCAAAGAGGAGAACAGACAGGAAGGCCAAGAAATGTAAATGTTACGGCACAATTCCTTCAGCCTACTTAAGCTCAAACAGTGAATTAGATTTGAACTAAAATCGACTGAAGGTACAATCATTTCTTGGTGTCGTACCGTTCAGTCCCTGTGAGAAGTGTGTGTTGTCGACCACAAAGCCGTCAAGAGACTGGTTTTGGTCTTCTCCATCCTCCTCATCAGATGACACGGCTGCCCCCTCCCCCTCCCCCTCCCCCTCCGACAGCTCTGCTTCCTCATCCAGGAACTGACGCCCTTTTCGACATATGGCATGCTGAGAAAGGAACGATGGAAAATGAAGGTGTCCGGGCTGACAGAACTGACAAATATTTATAGACCTGACATTTTTATGTAAGGAGGAAGGTGTCATTTATTGTTAAAAGTTGAAACTATTCTGAAATGTGTTATGATTGTATTTTGAAAGAAACAAACAGCAGCTACTTTTTGTGTGTTTTTAAAGCGACTATATATAGCGGCAGTACATTCGAGTTTCCACACAAGAAGTACCACACATTCTAATTTTTCCCACCAGAAACAAACAACCACCAGAGTTGTGTTTGTATGTAAACAGGTGCCATAAATTGCATGCGGTGATGTGAAAACATGAGAAATAAATGATATAATTCAGATTCAGATCACAGTGACCTACAGAGCCACCTGTTGCCACACAGACCTTGGCTTTGCGCTGTTGGACTCGTTGCCTCTCAGCTCTGTGTGTTGTGGTTCTGCGTGTGAACACAGACTCGTTCTGGAAATCGTCATCAGAAACAGCTTCGCCCTCCATTTCATCCGACTGGAGATCAATGAGGAAAACAAATTAGTCAAATACCATACACAGTCAACGGTTTATGATGCTGCATGTTGTCGAACCATTAGGACTTGTAGAAATTTTCTTATAAGTAATGCATGGAGTGAAAGTATTTAAATCAAATCAGCCGTGTTGAATAGCTTGAACTATGTGGCATTCTTTACTGCTAATTAGGAAAATCTTACTATATTAAGTGCAGCTGCACGTTTCCTGTTCACGACCACCGGGGAGTCCACATCACTGGAGATCTTTGACTAGCAGAGACAGAACATGTTACATTTTACATACAGACGCATGCATTCTGTGTCAGAACACAATACTGTTTGTCAATGTGCGTTATGTGATTTTCATATATATATTGTCAAAACATGTTTTGCTGAGACATTTCAGGAGCTGAAAATGCTTCTCAACTGCTTGCAATGTGGTTGCCATGACAACTGCAGGTACCTTGGAAATGATGGACAGAGGCAGCCTGAGCTGTCGTCTGAATCAGATATCTCCCGTCTTGGCTGTTGCTTTTGTACCACAACATAGAGGGTTAACTTTTTATTTACTGTGTGTTTGTAATTTAAGTGACCTTCTTTTTGTATACATCTAATTAACTTTATGAGAGGGCAAAAAAGAGCAAATGTATATCAACTAAAGCTGCAACCATTAGAAAATCTGTAGCAATTTTTTTATTTTTTGCAAAAATGCCTTTCATTCACTGGTTTCATGTTCTGTAATGTGAATATTTTCGGGTTCTCAGTTATGTGATAGTAAACTGAATATCTTTGGGATTTGACATTTGAAAACGTCACCATGGGCTTTGGAGATGGCCATTTTACACAATGTTCTGACATTTATAGACCAAATGATTCATCGAGAAAACAATCACAGCCTTGCAGCTTTAATATCAACAGGCCTTGCTCACCATTTCTGGGGACGACAAGGGGTTGACCTTGTTCTGATGTCTTCTTTTATGAACCACAACTTCATCCTCGCTGTCACTGTTGCACTCCACTAAGAAAGAAGGTGAGACACACAGAACAATTCTTCTACAGCAGGTTCAAACTGGAGCAGGGCAAAACAAAGTAAGCCAATATCAAGACAGTTTAAGTTTAGGAATCTGATTTTTTGAAGGGTAAACAAACCTGGATGAGGAGGGGAGTCAGCCACACAAACAGATTTCTGACATGAGCTGTTTTCCACACCCAACGCTCTCTCTGCCTCGGCAGTGAGACCCTCCAGTCGTCTCCGCTTTAAGCTGTGGAGTAAAGACGGGGTGCGAGACCCGGCGTTACCGGGCACGAACATCCGCCTAGCTACTGGTGATGTGATTGGAGATGGGAGTGCACCACCCAGAAGAGAGGACGTTTCTCTCTTCCTATGCTCTGACTGCATTTGTGGTGTAGATAACTTGGAGTCACTGGACTGTAGAGGCATTCTCTGTCTGTGGAAACTGTTATAGGGAGTGGAGGAGTTGGACACGGCCTGCTTTTCAGGCTGTGGAGAGGTCGACATACATGGGGCAGGAACTTCCTCTTCCTCCGAGTCCTCCAGTGAATAGCCGAGGTCAAAGTTGACAGAGAAGTAGTCATGGGAGATGTCAAATGACTCAGAAGTTTGTTGCATTGTAGGAGACTTACAGTGAGCTGTAATTGCCTTGTCTGTCATTGAATTGTCTGTTACAGGTTTCCTTTGTGCTGTTGTGTGTGTATTATGTTTCGTCTCCGTAGTGTTATGGGTGTTTGTGTCCTGAGCTCTCAGCTTGGCATGCAGAGTATGAGTTAAATCATCTGCGTGTGCTGTGTTTAATGTATGTGTGCTTTCAGATGTGTGTGTAGTGCTACATGGCTTTGTTAGGGTGTGCATATGTGAAGCGTTAGACATCTTTTTTGTGCTATTAGCAACGTCTCCGGCACTAGGAGATGTCCTGGGTGTGATGCCAGGAGTGGAGATGTCTGGGATGGTCATCTGCAGGAAGGCTTCGTCATCCCCAAACAGATCCATGCTCTCGTCCATCTGAGAGACCCTGTCGTCTTTCACACCACCATCTCTCAAGTCCGGCATTTCCTCATTCCTCACATCATCCCAACGACTCTCTTTTTCCTCGCTCACGCCATCATTCTTACTTTTTATTTCCCGGTACCTTTCAGCTTCCTCACCAACACGTTCCTCCTTGAAAATCTCATCATCCGTCTCCGTGCTCTTATGTCTTACATCATGATTATCATTTAGTTCTTCCTCCCCAAATACCTCATCCCAGGTCGGACTGTCTGTGCCTATGCTGCCCCTCCTGACTGGAGTCTCCAGCTCCTGATGAGGCCGATCATGATAAATTTCCCTGTCTTCTTCCCCAACTGGAGGCTCGTCTGAGTCCGCCATCTGGGAGGCATTGTCAGCGTCATTCATCATCACTTCATCATCATCGTCGTCGTCGTCCACATTCAGGGTAAAGCTGACCTGGAATGGCTGATGAGGCAGCTGAGGACAGGGAGGAAGTGATGGAGCAGCCATGTCGGCCTCTAATTCTTCAGTCAGTGATGGTGGAGATCGGGACAGGAGCTCCGCCACGTTGGCCAGGATGACCTTCAGACTCTGATCTCTTCCTGGGGGGAGTTTGGCAGAGGAGGGAGGAGGTGCTGAACCCCATTTAGGAAGGTAGAACATGGCCTGAAGTTCAACATCTTCATCAATTTTAGCAATCAAGTGTGAAACTTTGCCTAAATTTACAGGCTCTGATTTTATGACACAGTCATCATCCATGTCAGCTTCTGGACAGTCATTGTTTGAGGGTAGAGGGCAAATTGCCTCAGGTCCTGGTTGATCTGTGATGTCATCATATGCCTCAGCATCATGTTCAACCGGATGTCTTTGTTTTGTCACGGCCAATGTGGAAACTAAACTTGTTCTTCGTGTATTTTGCCCCTCGTCTTCCTCGTTGATGTATTCCAGATCAGACCACGTTGAGTGAGATTGTTTGGGTTTGTTGTTGGTAGTTTTAGTGCACGTCTTTGTGCCCTTCTGTTTCTTCTGTTGGTTCTTCACGTGACCGTCCGCTTTGTGGAGGTAAGGAAGAAGCTCCTGTTCATAATGACATTCCCCCTGAACACAAACAAACACACACACACACACAAAAACACAGAATAGTTGTATAAGAATCCTCTGCAGGAGAACCAAGGTCAGGGAGCTGTAATCAGCCTCTGGACTTCCCAACCCTTTTACGACATATGTGACACTCAGGGCGGCCAATTCACCAATCAAACAGCTTGTCAGTTCATGTTCATACAGCAATCTAATCAGGAAGTCTCCTATGAAGAGATGTCACATTGCAGCCACACATGGAGCACATTCAAAAGCCTGATGTAACGTTTCCCATTTATTTGTTTGACACTGTTCCCCAGAACGATAACTTAAAAGGACATTATACCACTGTAAATCTGCCCAAAATTAAAACATCTTCCCATCTGTTCATCTCTTTCATGTTGTATCTTACGCACAGGCACATACACATTGTAATCATCCAGCACCTGTTGTCTGTGCAAACCATATGATGTGGAAGTGATTCATCTAGAGTGGTATCCTGCTTGGGCCGACGGGGTGCCATCGAACCTGTGACCAGCAGGATCAAGATGCTCAGTGAACAGAAAAGAAAGAAAAAGATGCCTAATGTAGAGTGAGCGCGAGAAAAGGCATGAGTGTACTGGTTTTGCCTAGAAAGAGGGCAATACAACCTACATGAAGGGAGACCTTATGTCACTGTATTAAATAAGGCTTCACACTGAATAGAGTGGGAATGATTTGAATGGGAACAAATCGCCCCAAGCATTGTTAGAAATGGGAAACTGTGCATAAAAGACCTCCTTACAGTGAGGAAATTGGTCATAGCTCACATTAAAAAGTGTTTCCACCTTTATTCTGTTATAATACTGTGCATTAGTTTAGATGACTAAGCTTCATGCATGCCACTTGGACAGGCCACACAGGCCTTTTGATCCAGATGGAGTTGGTAGGGTTGCTGTGTCTTTACACTAACAGGTCACAAAGCGTAGAAGCACTGTATGGTGTCACCTGCCCACTGCACCACCTATTCAACTCAGTCTCGAAGCATTGGCTGTGAAACTGTTGTTTTCTTCTTATTAGACATGATTTACTAAAATATAGTAGTATCTTTAAAATCAAATCATTTCTGTCTTCTGCTGACCTGGTGAAAGTTAGTCATGCCCTCATTTTAATTGTGTACATGCAGGAAAAGCGTTCTTGTACTCGAAATGTGGCATGAACTGAATGAACTCAGTCATTTTGATTCTTGATCAGCTGGTTTCTGCTTTGAGACCTGGTGCCTTATGAAGGGTGGTGTGTGCTCAGCGTTTTTTATTGTTCGGTTGTCAGCACGCTATGGTGCTCCTGGTAAGTTTGTTTGCCAACATACTTCTGTAAAAACAGCTTTTGAAATGTGGCAGATGGATACACAAAAACTTTGTGAGACTGATTCTGGGAAACAGACATCTCCCACAAGAAGACATACAGTGGTAGTAAGCCATTATACAGGCTGTACAACATATTATATTGGAAACATATGTGACATAATGTCAACTATGTTCCTTATGTTCCACTGTGACATCTCGCGAAGCACAAGTGATGATGTTTATCATCTTTACGACATCTGAACAAGCATCCTTTAATTAGACAAACAAACCTGGAGGCAAACACTGAGCTTGCAGGCGTCACACTGCAGCGAGAGCATGAGAGCTGTAATTAACACCTCGACACTCAGCACTTTTTAATGGGGGCGGAATACTTTAAACAGGCGAGGCTTTCCACTGAAAAATGTCATCTATTTACATGTCTGACTGAATACAATACAAACAGCATCAATGGTGTTTCCCTGTTGAAAAAAAATCCACACAAGCTTTTTAATTAGCATTTTAGGATGTGTTAAGGTCATTGGTGGCATTGATTAATTGTTACCACAAAATCTGATGGATTTTCTGCCGGTTCCTTGTGGTTCCTAGAGTCTCTAAAAGTAGAATGGGCTCCTCTTCTGTGGAACCAGATCCCAGTTTGTGTACGGGAGGCAGACAACCTCCTCACATTTAAGAGTAGGCTTAAGACCTTCCTCTTTGATAAAGCTTATAGTAAGGCTGACTCAGGTGACCCCTGAGCCACCCCTTAGTTATGCTGCTATAGGCCTAGACTGCTGGGAGACTTCCTATGATGCACTGAGCTCCTCTCTCCTCCTCTCCCTCTTCATCTGTACGCACTCTTATCCCATTATTGCTTGTTACTAACTCAACTTCTTCCCGTAGCTGTGTGCTCCCCCCCTCCCTCTCTCTCTCCTTCTGTTGCTTTCTGCAGGAATTTCTGCAGAAAGCAACAGAAGCAACAGGTATTTCTGCAGAAAGAGCCCGGTTCTGCTCAAGGTCTCTGACTGTTAAAAGGGAGTTTTTCCTTGCCACTGTCGCATAGTGCTTGGTCATGGTGGGAATTGTTGGGTCTCTGTAAATATAAATAGTCGGTCTAGACCTGCTCTATATGAAAAAGTGCCCTGAGATAACTTTGTTATGATATGGCGCTATATAAATAAAACTGAATTGAATTGAATTGACTATGACAAGAAGCATCTAACTTTAGATATATTTCTAACTGTGCCTTTGAACACAGAATTCGTTTGTCCATTTAGTGATTATTTTATTGTTTTCTAATAGATATTAACTGCATTGTTCAAAACAAAATTAATCAATGATTTCTTTTCTCTATATGCATGAAAGTGTGCATGTCCTTAAACAAGGTTTTTGTTACTCCTTTCATCTTTTGATAGTAACTGTTGAATTGATGAGTTGGGTATTTCTTCAAAACACACATACACAGAACTTCTTTTATGAGCCGTCACAAACCACAGCTACCGCAGGCAGAAATGAACTGCATGTCTACAGAAAGAGTTTTTACTCTCACTGATGTTGCTGTACTGCAGTTAGTATTGTGAAATATTGTGAAAGTATTACCCCAAATCGGAGAAATAAATCACAGGGGTTTTTTTTTGTTTTTAGGGTAATCCATCTTATACAAATCCTTCAAACTCTTGTATCCCTCAGAAACAGCTTTGCTTTCAGCTGTCTACTTTGCACAAAGACCAAGGCCGCAGCACATCCTTAAAACATTACAATCCTGATGAAAAATGGAACAGAAGCTTTTAGGTATTCAAGGTTTTAGTGACACTGGACACCGAGGAAATGCATCATCTTGGTCCTCCCTTGAAGATACATTTTAATATCTTGTTTCTAGTGAGTTTGACACCCTTTTCATGACACGCTTTGATTCTGAAAAATAATGAACAGAACTTGATCCACACAGGATTAACCTTAAGCCATGGCACACAATTAATTAATGATCAGATTAAGTCTCTAGATCTAGAGATGTTGCAGACCGAAATAAACTTGATGACGAGGGCAGAGAGAGAGAGAGAGCGCTGCAGAGGCTGGGAGGGTCACAGGGTTCCTGTTGGTTCAGACTGCATGATGAAGGAAGCAGCAAACTGGAAACTCCTCTCTGTTGATTATCTCATTGCACGACAATAATCACATAAATTTGATGCTCATGAACACACACAAAGAATGCATCATCTGTATTAATCAGTCTGCCGGACTTTGTTTCCAAACATGCTACTGCTCGGGATAACAATTCCTAGAATTTCTTTGCCCTCAAATTGGTAGACGCTAATCGACCGACCAACCCCAGCTGCCCTAATTCAAATAACGCTCTACTGTGAATATAGAAAACTGTAATGATTAGAGGGATTTTAGCAACAATTGCAATAAAGTTGCCACACAACAGAAACAGCTATAGTTACTGGCTGCAAACAACATGAATTTGGCCCTGATATGACACCGCAAGAATGAGTAAATCTGATCTCAGATAAAAGGATGATTTGAAGGCAGAGGAAGAATACAAGGCTTTTAAGAAGCTACTTCTGATGTCAGCCAGTGATACTAGACGTACAATAATGTCAAGCTCTAACATGTTCAAACGTCGACAACAAGCAAGGATGAAATGTGAGACGAAACGCTCGTGCTAGAAGGTCACAAAAATGCACTGCAATTTGAATTTGTTTTTCCAAAATAAATGTATCCTAATAAACCCAAAGCTTCTGTTTTATCATATATGCTAATAATCAGTAATATGTAAATTTTTAATTTGCAAATGTGAAGTCTATTATATAGTCTAATTTAGTGTCACTCTAATGCTCTTTTCCAATTTGTCTTCTTTTATTTTTTTGCATCTGTTTTTTTGATCACTCTCCCCTTTGCAGCCCACCACGCTATACATGTAGGTCATCACGGCCTGACCTACTTCCTGGCTTTATGTAACAGTTCAGAGAAGACTTACATAATCACAGGAGAGGTGGCCTGCCTGCCTGCCTGCCTGCACTGCTTCTCCTAATCATAAAGACAAAGAGGCAGTGCAATGAAAAACACAGCATGGTTTTGAAGTCACCCAGACAGAAAATGGCCTCAAATGAGATTAATGGCTTCTGGAGTGCAAGGGGGATATGTGTGGGCAAGATTTATAAGAAAAACATTGTGTCTGAGCGAAGGGTCAGAAGGCCTCTCTGCAAATTCAGGCCAAGCTAGTAAGCCGTGGCTGACGTTATCTCTCCCAGAGTAAAGATGAGTGTAGAACATAGTTAATGGGAACATGTATGTACATGAGTAAAATTGTTTAGGATTGTGGATTTGTCAAATTAAAAGGAAAACAAGACACTGCAGGGGTAGACAAATATGCTTTGTGGACTTTAAAACATGTTTGAGGTACTGCAGCGTTTGAAGTGAAAAACATATTTGTGGGTTGGGAAAAAACTGAAATATACAAAAAACAAAAACAGACTACAAGGAGGTTTTGTTTTGGGTCCGATTTGTTTGTCTGTATCTCAGACAGACAAATTTTAGTTTAATTTGGTGGAAAATTAAACTATGGATTCTTTCTATTTTTTGGCAGATCCAGATCCAGGTTTGAACACAGGAATTTTTAAAACTATTTCTTGACATTGCAAGATTTGGCTTTTTCTTGTGTATGTGGCTATTTTCATCATAGTAGCACTCACCTGAATGAACAAAAAAAAAAAAAAAACACTGACCCCAATGATTATTTATGCATACCTTGATGAAGATCCAGATTAAAAATATCTAAACATTTACCATGATTAAAATAACAGATTTAGAGGATGTGCAGCTTTAGTGGAAATGGTGGAATGTGACTAAGCACACTGACTCAAGTACTGTGCTAATGTACAATTTTAAGGTTTTCTGATACTTTATACTTCTACTTCACTAAATTACAGATGCAAATACTGTACTCCACCATTTTTATTTGACAGCTGTAGTTTCAGATTAAGATTTTACATAAAAAAAATAGGTGATTCGTTTATAAAAATGACACATTGTTATAGATTAAACTACCAAACAGTGTATATTGTGGTTAATAGTAGCTTCACCTCCGTAGCTACAGCATGGAACTGCTGCTTACACAGTAATGCATCCGTAATAATAATAATATACTATGAATAATAATATTACATGCAGCTGCTGAAAATGAAATTGTATGCCCTGAAGAAAAACTGCCTGGATGCTACAGTATGTACAAATAACTGCAGAGCGACAATAACATACATAGCATCATTCTGCCATTAAACAGACACTGCACTGCTTACGGTTCAGGTTTATGTACTTTGTGTTGTACAGCGTACTGTTTTTTTTGCTTTTGGAGACTAAATAAAGTTGTTTTTTTCACATTTGTGTACGATCAAATGTTTGAAATGAAGTTTTCTTTTGTTCGCTGGGTATTTCATGACCTGAATTCATGCGTGTGAGACATTAGCTGCCATCTCGCCCTGTAATCCAGTTTTGTTTTTACAGGTGGGCTAATTCCCTCCTTCCCAAGTATGGTCAAGACCCATGCTGGGGGAAAAAAAAAAAGGTAATAAGAGCCCACTTGTTAGTTCAGCCAATAGTCAGTTTTACCATAATCTCTGACCCAATTTCAAGGATTTGGACAAATTCAGGGGTCTTATCGATGGCACAATCTTGTGTAACAGCAGATGGTGAGACAAGGAGGCCTGGATGATAAGGTGCGTAATGGGAAGGGACTGGCAAAATGTAAACAAGGTCAGGAAGAGAGTAATAGAAGAGTCTTGTGGCTAAATTACCTGTCTGATATTGCTTATGAAACCACACCATAACAACACAGTGCGGTAAACACATTTCTTGTTGAGACGTTCTGTAGATTGAGCATTGTTGTGTGACTGGATCAAGTAGTACTGATGACCTTGGTGAAATGACGGATCCATTCAGGCTACCAGAAAAACAAGATTGCTATCAACGAGCAGCGAAGACCATGAACCAAGCTGCTATTATCAGCTAAAGGTGACAGTAAAAACAGGTGAGTTATGAGCTTCGAAGCTGTAAACATCCAGCCTTAATCTTTCAGCAGCTTTATTACTGAGGGAGAAAAACTAGTTCACCTGTCTATAAAAATATTTTGGCAGTAAATCAAAACTAACATTACATTTTGAGTGCTACATGTTCAGATTTACTAGAGCTACTTTAAAAAAAAACACCATTTCTTTTATTGTTTTTTCTTTTTTTTTTTTGATAGGGGGGTTAAATTTAATTTGAGAGAAAGAAGACAAGGAGCAGCCTGGAAACATCCTGTTGAATATAAATGAATAAAAAATAAATAAATAAAGCCACAATTACACCATGGAGCCTGTTTATCATGTCAGGAATTTGCCTCCTGGGTCAAAATGATGAATGTAGTAACTCAACATGAATCACAATCTTATGTTCACATGCAACTCAGCTGACTCCTTTCAGCCTCATAAAGATCGGTCTTGCATAAACACAGACTACTGTCTTTCTTTCATGAAACTGAGCAAAAACTTTTGCAAGATGCTTGAGGCCATTTTGTAAAACAGTTCGCCTAATACCAGGAAACTTTGATAAGTTGGTGTATACTACAAATTAGTGGTTACATGGTCATCTGAATAACTTACTGAGCTGTTGACACAAGACCCAAATTCAGTTACTTTCCTTCATGCCACAGAGTCTGACCACATTTGCTTCTATCTTGAATATTATCATACATTTACTTGTTGTTGTTCCTGTTCTCACCTCATTTTCCTCTCTCATGGCATCTACGAGCTCCATCACCTTAATGAAGTGGTGGCAGCGGAGGGAATGATCAACAACATGGGTAGGAAGCACTTTGTGCTGCCAGTGTCTCCATTCCCACAAAGATAGCTCTCTGGATGGTGGTCCGCTTTCGGAAACTTCCTCCTTTGGGACATGAAATGACATAATAAAAATATAAGGGGTAACAATATATTCAAGCCAGTAACAAAATAGACATAGGAAGGAATATAGAAAGCTTCTTGGACATTTTAAATTTTAAAAGTCTATTTTTTACTTTCCAACCTTGGGGTTAAAATTTAGCCACCTGAAATCACTGCAAATGAAGTGTCTGCCACCATGCACTGTCAGAAAGAGGAGCCAACGCACAATTGCACTAAGATGCAGTACCACTAATGGCTTCAAACAATATCAAAACCTATAGAGATGCATTCAAAATACCTAAATTTACTCACTTTGTTCTATAAGATATTATGGTCTCAATTCAATTTCACTACTTCCAATGTGCCACAATGGCAAAATGAAAATCACTTTTAAATCATTAAAAGATATTACAACTGAACTGCTTGACTGACAGGTGTCTTAGCCAATCATTCCAGTAACTTCTTCGCAAACTATAGACAAAAAGTTTCTGACCTGCACAAAAAACAAACAAACAAAGACAGAAAAAAGAAAGAAAGAAACCTGAGGTGGTCGATCATTGGGTAGGGACATGAAGTGTGACTGTTTCAGGGTTGGATGAGCTTCATCTTCCTGCAGCCTCATGGTGGACGCCCAGAGGGAATATTCAGCACTGCTCAGAAACCCGTCCGACGTTGCACTGCCCTGCCGAACTACCACATTAGACACAAACAAACTCAGAAACCCACGTCCAGATTCTGAAATTAAGGACAGTTTTTTTCTCTGTCTCCATTTTAAATAACAAAAATCTACTCCTGCCTCATCACTCACTCAGGTTTTGAGGGTGGATGAGTGAGGCCCGTCCCTCTGAGTGGGACCGTCGTCCCCTGACGGACCGCCTACTGCTCTCCTGATGGTCAAACTTGCCACAGGTAATGTGCATCTTATGCACGGTGGGCTTCACCGCCTCGGGCAGCATGCGGGGACTGTTGGGGTACATGTGGAACCCGCTTTTGTTGCCGATGATGGACTTGTACACACTGCGCTTGTTGCTCTGGCTCTGGTTGTAGGTCTGAGGAAAACAAAGGTTAAAAGTTTGGTGTAGGTGGTTTTGTGGATCTGTGTGAGGTTAATCAGCTCTGATCTTGAGCAGAGAAATGTTAAGTGCGTTTGGAAGAGCATCAAACTTTCAATTTGAGGGCCCATGGCTGATTTCGTCTTGCTTTTGTAGATGCAACTCAAACTCTCACCCTCTCCTCGCGTCCCTCGGCCAGGATGACAACAATTCGTCCCTGCCGCTTACGTCCAGTACGTCCCATTCGCTGCACCAGGCGGATGGGATTCTTCTGTGCATCGAAGCAAACGATGAGGTCCACCTCTCCGATATCCAGCCCCTCTTCCCCGACACAGGTCGACACCAGTGTGTTGAAGCCTCCCTGACGGAAGCTGTACACCACCTACAACACGAATGAACAGTAGAAACAAAGCTATAAATAGTAAAAGTTTCAAATCTTTCCATCTTATGTTATCATCCTAAACGCATGTGTCTGTCCATCCCTATATACAGTAAATGTAGTATGTAAACAAGTATCTGTGCTAGCTACTTAAATTGAGGTTGTTGTGTACATGTATACAAATATAACCCCCCTTTTAAAGCATATTAAGGATCTGGTCTGTTTTTATTAAATGACGTGTGTGCAGGACACAATGTACATTTACATCTAAGTGCCATTCGTGCATTATTTATTTAGAGGAAATGACATAGACTGTCTGCAGAGCAATTTTAGTGCTGAGCAACCAGCAGTGAATGCAATGCAACAACAGTTTTGTTTTACAAGGTACACTTCTACTGTACCACAAATGAGAGCATTCAACTGGAAAATGGAACTTGACCCCAACAAGGAGAAAGAGAGAGAAAAGGTTTAAATGAAATCCCCAGATGAAAGGTGAACAGTAGACTGGGTGCAGAATTATACTAATTTTACTCTCTACAAAAAGGACTATGACAGTTTTTGTTGAAACAAATAATATTTTGATGTCTGCTCTTTTATCGCCCACCACATTACTGAGCAAGCTCTCACAATACTTCAGAAAGCATCTATCATGGAAATCACTAATCATAGTCATTATTATTGAAAACAAATGATAAAGTCTTATACTATGTGTGCTCTATTTATGTTTTCTGGGACTTTAAGTGAAATTTAATCATTCATGTGATTCATTGAAGCAGGTAAGAATTTAGGCTTTGACACTCCTCTCTAAGTTCATTGAGAAATATAGTGGTATAGTTATACAGCAGATATTTAGCTTGATGTATGCTTTTAATAAATTTCTCTTGAGAATTTTACCACCATATTAAGTTTTTATCTGTCTTAATTTACTATATACTGTAAGTCAAACCTTACTGTTAATCTTCCCTTGATTTAAAAAAAAAAAAAAAGGCACATCGTCTCTACCTCCAGTTGTTCCTTTTGGGTGAAGCCTTTGACGCCCTTCCCTGCTGAGGCTTGGCCCATAAAGGTCATGACCCTTATCAGCGGAGCATGACGGTTCAACATGGCTGCAATCTCCTGCACACTCTCCCGGAAAGACGAAAAGATCATCACACGCGTGCTTACTTCCTGAGGAGCTGAACCTGGACATTAATGAGACGGAAGAGAAACAGACTGATTAAAGATGTCCTTCAGTAACCATGAGCTGATTTCTTATGGTACTTTAACATACACTATGCCTGTTTGATTCAGATGCTGGAATGCTTTGTTCTTTATTTATTTAATATGCCAAGTGTAAACATATCCACATCTTTTTGCTCCAAAGTCTAGGTTTAAGTTATTAGCCCTTTTAATTATGCTGCAACAAATGCTGTACTGTGAATACTTTTACCGCTTTTTCTCACTGTGGCATTATTAATTTACCAGGAATTTTAGAGAGGCAGTAAACATCACACAATACAACACCAATGCTGCATCTTTAATGCAAGCATAGCAACAAGGTTAAACTGCTTTGACACAATACTAGATGCTTTCTCTTTGCTGTAGTGAGAACTTGAAGAGAATTTTAGATTTTAGCTTTAACTCAGCATTAACAATCATTGCGTGTATGAGTCACAGCATGGCACTGCTATAATAAGTAAATCACCATTGTTGTCTGCTGAGCTCTCAGCCCACAGTCTGAAGTGCTGTAGCACCTCCTCCTCCAGTTTCTTCAGTTTGGGGTGACTGTAAATGAACGGCTCATCTGGACCTAGAAGAATTAATCATTGAGGATGTTAGTCAAATAGAGGCTGTTTAGTCTCTGCTATAATTTAAAGTAAACTGTCTCATCCAACTACATAAGAAAGGCTCAGAAATGTGACTGATATGGTATGAATGAGTGCTCAGGTACCAGCAGATGGCTTCACAAACATTGCTTCCATCTCGTGGTAAAGGTCCATGAAGGTTGGAGTCCTCTGTAGCTCATTTCTGGCCCTGGACATCTCTGAAATCATGGAGAGTGCTCATATCAAACACGTGTTTTACAAACCATACACAGACATTACACATCATTGAGTGCACATACACACACCTGATGGACAATCTGGGGTATGAAAGGGTGTTGTGGGATTTCAACTGAAATATGCAAAACATGCATATATGAGGAAGAAATGTTCTCTGGATAAAGTGCAACGAAATATACTGAAAGCCTGGAGGTGAGGTGACCAACCTCTGGATCCGTCCATGATTCCCTGGATGTAAAAGAAGAGCGATCTGAGCCCCATCTGCATCAGCAGCTCGTAGCCATGGTACAGGCTGATGCAAAGGGCAAAGTCGCCCTCCAGCATTCCCTGCTGCGGACCCTGAGTGCATAAGACCATTGTGAGACCACTGGTAAGAATTTGATTTAAAAAAAAAAAAAAAAAAGGCTTTAAATAAATAACATATCTAAATTATGAGATGTCAACTGTTCCCATAACATATTTTACACTGCTTCTACTGTATTTCAAAATATATTAATGCATTATTGTCATTTGCAAATAAAATTTAATTAATGTAAATAATGTATTTAGCTTAATTCTATAATGGCATTTAAATTGTAGTGTCATCTGATGTACTCCTACTAAATATAAACACTTTGATGTTTCATTAGGTGGCCATGCTTATCTGGAATATCTGAACTTTAACAGAAAATCTATCAATTTCTATTCAACTACCAGACAATGCTCTAAAGGCTTTAAAAGAAAAAACAGCAAAAATCCAATAATCTAGACAGCTCATATTTATAATCGTCTAGACCTCACTGTGTGATTGATTATTTTCTACAGCCTTCGGCACATCTTTATGAAGCCCTGAAACTGACTAAATGTAAAAGGTTATCGGTCTAGTAAAAGTAATACAAACAATATTGTTAGTTAAATAATAAAAATGGAGTGTAAAAATAAATATAAAGCTTTATAATTTCATTTTAACTCCAATCAGTTGGTAAAAGGGAAAACAAAAAAAAAAATTTTGTTTTTCCTTTCCACCAATCAGTTTTTAAATAAATTAAAAAATCATTTATTTTACTCCCCTACTGTAGTTATCTTTCACTAGCTCATTTTATTTTTCCAACTCCTTCATTTTGCTATTTTTGTGGTCTTAGCACACATTTAATCATTTATCTATTCCGTATATTCCCCATGCAACATTTCCCATCTTCCTCCCCACATTTCCAGTTTTCCTCATGCTTTTCCACATGATAAAGAGATGGTCATGTTCAGGTATGTCCAGAGTGGTGACTGGGTTGTTTTCTTGTTGTTGTTTTTTGTGTGTGTGTAGGTAACATCAATGAAGCAATTGAGAGGACTGTGTGGCTAGCTAGCTTAAAAGCGTATTTTAGCAATTTAGCATTGTAACATTGTTGGACAGTTTAAAAAAAAAAAGTAAATTCAGCAAAACCAGAGATATCAGTTTTGTTTCATGCTTTCTTCTTCCTTGGCAAAATGCCTACATTACCCACAATGCAACCATTTTTTGGGGTACATTAGTTACACACCATTTTAATGATTTAACTAACAATATTATTTACAGATACATGCATTTATATTTTTGACTTGTCTGATAACCTTTTACTACATTTTGTCAGTTTCGGGGCTCCATACATCTTAAAAAGGAGCACTAGTAATTCTGAATGGGTGTGTATCATATCAATTAAAATGATATACTATAGAATACAGTATATAACACAATAGCACCCTGTGATTCATAGAGCAGAGTCCGTGCCTTGATGTATGGCGGTGGGTTCTTGCGGAACTGATCCCTGGCGAGGATGAGCTGGTATTTGCTGAGAGTCCGCAGGTCTTTGTGTGCCATCACCCGGTTCTGGACCAGACGAGACATGAATTTCTCCAGCACCTGGCAGGAAGAGTAACGAACAGACACACAGGTCATCGATAATAGTCCATTTCCTGCGTTAATGGGTAATGCATCAGACTGACTAGCTAGCACCCTGCTGACACAAAGCATCCACACACACACACACACTTTGAGATACATGGGTGTTACCTGTTTTGATAGACTTGCACAGACTGAATAGAAGTCTTACTTCAACAAGAGATACATAATAACGCTAAAATGTGTTGGATTCTTTCTTCCTCCTGTCCTCATTTCCTGATAATGAGAGGAGAGATGGGAGCAGTATTTCAAACAGACAATTTTAACAATATCTATTCATCCTCATGGCCACAGATAATGGGAGTCTGGGTCATTACAATTTCAATTTCAGCTGCGTGGAACTTCTGCTCTAGAAACCGAACAGGATAAAAGGCTGCTCTGAAAGAAGAAGTGGGCTGCACTTTGGAATCAATAGGTTAAAAAAAAAAAAGATTTTCTAGCAGATGACAAGCAATTTAGCTGTTTTGATTTGTAAATGATGCCTGTTTTATGAAGTGGAAACAAAGCTTAATGATAATATGATGCCCAAAGTAGGCCAAATGATGTCAGCCTACATTTATACAAATCTCACATTTTCCACATTCATAGTTTTATAATATTAATAGTTTTATTATAATATAGGCTATACTTCAGCATGTATACATATATTTTAAAATATTGTATATATTATATAGAAAATATATTGAGTCGTATATTTTATATTTCTTACGGTATTTAAAAATACCTTGACAGTCACCACCGGGAAAACAAGTGATAATAATTTAACAGAATAGAATAGAGAGCATAGTACACTAACATACACACATATATTACATATTAAATATTTTTCTAAATATTTTGACACACACACATATATATATATATATATATACAGTCCCCTCCAAAAGTATTGGAACGGCAAGGTCAATTTCTTTGTTTTTGTTGTATACTGAAGACATTTGGGTTTCAGATCAAAAGATGAATATGAGACAAAAGTTCAGAATTCCAGCTTTTATTTCATGGTATTTACATCTAGATGTGTTAAACAACTCAGGACAGAGCACCTTTTCTTTGAACCCACCCACTTTTCAAGTGAGCAAAAGTATTGGAACATGTGACTGATGTGTGTTTCTAGTCGCTCAGGTGTTGCCTTTTAGATTGATTGCTGAAACATTAAATAGTTCTTGTTTTTGGCTTTGGGTTTCACATGTGAAAACTGTATTTGCTGTTAAGCAAACATGAAGACCAGAGAGCTGTCTATGGGAGATAAGCAAACCATTTTGAAGCTGAGAGAAGAGGGAAAATCGATCAGAGCTATTGCACAAACATTGGGCATAGCCAGTACAACAATTTGGAATGTCTTGAAAAAGAAAGAAACTACTGGTGTACTGAGCAACAGACATCGAACAGGTCGGCCAAGGGTAACAACAGCAGTTGATGACCGAAACATTGTGAGAGCTGTGAAGAAACACCCAAAGACAACAGTCACTGACATCACTGCCAACCTCCACAGGGCAGGGGTGAAGGTATCACAATCCACTGTTCGAAGAAGACTTTGAGAGAAGAAATATAGAGGCCATACCACAAGATGCAAACCACTCATCAGTAAAAAGAATCAGAAGGCAGATTGGATTTTGCAAAGAAGTACAGAGATCAGCCACAAAAGTTTTGGAACAAAGTTTTATGGACTGATGAGACCAAGATTAACCTCTACCAAAGTGATGGAAAGGCCAAAGTATGGAGAAAGAAAGGATCTGCTTATGATCCAAAACATACAAGCTCATCTGTGAAGCATGGTGGAGGTAATGTCATGGCTTGGGCTTGCATGGCTGCTTCTGGAATGGGCTCACTAGTCTTTATTGATGATGTAACTCATGATGGTAGCAGCAGAATGAATTCTGAAGTCTACAAAACCATTTTGTCTGGCAATTTACAGAAAAATGCATCCAAACTAATCGGGAGAAGCTTCATCATGCAACAAGACAATGACCCAAAACACACTGCCAACACAACAAAGGACTTCATCAGGGGGAAAAAGTGGAAGGTCTTGGACTGGCCAAGTCAATCACCGGACCTTAACCCAATAGAGCATGCATTTTCCCTCCTGAAGAGGAGACTGAAGGGAGAAATCCCCACAAACAAACAAGAACTGAAAGAGGCTGCAGTAAAGGCCTGGAACAGCATTTCAAATGAAGAATGCAACAGCCTGGTGAAGTCAATGGGTCGCAGACTCGATGCAGTTATTGCAAGTAAGGGTTATGCCACCAAATATTAAATGTTATTCACTTTAAGTTAATTTAATAATGTCTGTTCCAATACTTTTGCTCACTTGAAAAGTGGGTGGGTTCAAAGAAAAGGTGACCTGTCCTGAGTTGTTTAACACATCTAGATGTAAATACCATGAAATAAAAGCTGGAATTCTGAACTTTTGTCTCATATTCATCTTTTGATCTGAAACCCAAATGTCTTCAGTATACAACAAAAACAAAGAAATTGACCTTGCTGTTCCAATACTTTTGGAGGGGACTGTATATATATTCTTATTAAATACTTATATTTTACATTTATATATTCTATTATATATAATAAAAGACAGAAAGAAAGAAGGAAAAGAGAGAAAGTGTAATTCACATTGATGAATCAAAGTTTTAAATAGAAAGAAATTGATTATTTGAGTAGAAAGTCTTTTGCAGCCGTTATTCCATTTTCTAATTATCCACTAGTGGAAGTAGCTGGATTTAGTCTAGCAGCTGTCTTGACACATATACATTGTATATTGTATATTTTAAAAACACTGCAATAATTGAATAAAACAGAATAGAAAACTTTCTCTCTTATGTGATTTTTTAAAATTTTTATTCAGACTTTCCTCTTGAAGTGGAAACTGAGCTGGTAGCCCCATTTCTGCTGAACTTAAGCCTGCTTCTCTGAGGTGAAATGCGAGTGTGCTTCATACAGCTTATGAAGACAAAAGCTAAGGGTTAATCCTTAATTCCCCTGACCTTTCAGAAAACATCAACATATATCACCTACCCCTAAACGTTCTTTCATAAGAGCGTAAGGAGGCCAGCCCATCTGGTTAGGATTGTGATTCATCACATATGGTATGGTTTAAACTAGAAAACAGAGACTTAACAGGTGGTTGCTGAGAAAGATTTATTGAGAAACTGAGGAGCCAACTAAAGCCTGGTCAAAAACTATTAACAAACCTTAATTAACTGAAATGGTGCAATGTCATGCCATGTTTTTATTTCCGTTTATACATTGTGCAGTGAAGTGAGATTATAAGGTTAAAAAGGTACAACAACGTTTTTAGAATATGGGACAGAAAAAAGGATTATTTGACCAAAATTCTTACTATTAATTCATCTGTTACTGTGAGGGCTTAAACACAGAGGAATAATTACCTTATAAAGAAACTGCAATACTGAATTTTACAAAATAGATTGGAAGAATAAGTATGTACAGTGTGTGTACTTATACATGTATGTACTGTATATGTGAATGTATATTTCTTTATACATGTTTTTTTTTTACAGGATGATTCAGTCATAGTTATTATAATTGCACAATGCAGGTCTAATGTAGCACCGGGTACAGGAAAAGATAGACCGGATGGGCCAGAAAGTACTGTAGGTCTTCCAATTAATGGTGACATAAGAGGGTCTGAAAAAGGAGGGGAACTTAAGTTAAATCAAGCCATAGGGGACAAGGCTAACAGCCTAGTCCAACCTTATACGGGACCATCAGCGACAGATGCTACTAAAAGCCAGAAAGGACCAGATTTGGTGGGTGGTAACATTGTTGAAAGACATCCTAACTTGACCTAATGTTTCCACCAAAGGGGTGGAAACATGTGAACTGTGAAATGCCCTCATCCGTACTTCGATTTCTTTGATTTTCTTATTGATCTAGAAAGTATCTTAAAGCGTTATCTTCAGATGTGTTACAGCTAAAAACATGTGTACCTGCTTTTCTAAGAGAGACAAAGTGGTCTCTACATTGTTTAATCTATCCAACTCTTTTGTTTTCTGGTGTACAGTATAATAATTACAAAGCCCATAGTCCTGTTAATGTATTTGTGAATTACAAGAAAGCGACTTGTAGTTTCACAAAAATGTTGACATTTTCGAATGAATAAAAACACAGTGAAGTCTTGTGTGTGCAGTGTGTATACTATACTGTATTTGCATGTCTGTGTGGTTGTGCGTGTCAGAGAGAAGCAGACAGCACTGAGAGAAATGGCCACAAGCTGGTTACACGGCAAAATCTCTCTCTACCCCCTCTCTAGTTAATTGACAGGTGGAGGAGCTCAATGAGGGAATGTGTACACAGCGGTCAGGACCAGATTATGAGATTACACAGAACCAGATTCGTGAGGTCGCTGTTTTTGTCTGGTAGGAATGTGGAGTGAAATGACCACATGAGCAGAAAGAAAAAATGTGTTCTACTTCAACTACAATTTCATTGGAACTGTAGTTTTACTTGTTTCCTGCACTCTGATTTGCGCCTGTCCAATGCTTTTACCTAGGGCTGCAACTAGGGATTATATTCATTATTATCATTAATTTTTTTCTCGATTAATTGTTTAGTCTATAAAACATCAGAAAACAGTGAAAAATGCATAGCACAATATCCTAGAGAACAAAGTGATGTCATTAAATGTCTTGTTTTGTCCAACCAACTGTCCAAAAAACCCCAAAACAATTCAATCTAACAAAAAAAATAAACATTTGAGACCCTGGAACCATGAAATGTTTGGCCTTTTTGCTTCACAAATGACTTAAATTATTAATTGATTACCAAAATAGTTAGACAAATCAATTAATCGACTAACCGTTGCGCATATAATGGGCATATTATTTTCATCTTGCATGGCCGGTTAGTGCTATCGGACCATTAGTCTTTGTTTACAGTGCAACTTGGAGTTTACAAGTTTGTTGATATATTTATTTGCATACTTAGCTATTGGTTCATTCATTCAGAGGAATACATTAAATCAGTAAAACAGTCTGGGTCTTTGCTCTTGCTGTTATAACATGTTGAAATGAAATGGTTTTAAATTTGCAAGTTTATGGGCTGATATTAGTGGTCAGCTTTGGATAAGCTTTGCAAACAATTTAAGTTCTCTACAGTTTCTGAGTGTTATGACAAATCAGATATTTCAACAAAGCACAATCATGAAAATAACAACACAATAACCAATAAACAGCTGGAAAATGTTAACAAATCATTTATGAAGGGAAAGTCAGAGAAAGAAAACAAAACTGAAGTGGAGAAAAGAGAAATGAGATTATCCCTTAAATAAAAATGACACAATTCACACCTACTGCCTAAGTCTTACATGTCATGGTAATAAAAGCAAAAGAGTTTCAAGCAATGGCAGATGAAGGGAGGAGGCAAAAAGGGCCTTAAAAGAAGGGGTAAATCACTGTCTAAAACACAACCATGAACAATACCACTGAGAGAGAGGCTACCACTTCTTTTGGTCTCATTTGTTCAGTAACAATAGTGATGTATCATGATTAAAATTATGATGATACACTGATTTTTTTTTTTTAAACTGCTTAATGTACCACCTATAAGGTGAGGTAGGTTGTGGTCTGGAGGGAATTAATTCAGTGTGAAGGTCTCATAAAAAAGCTAAACAAACATGAAATTAATGTTAGATTTGGATGATTCCCAAAGCCAGTAAGATTATTAAAAAGAGGAGAGGAGAGGAGAGGAGAGGAGAGGACGTGTGCCACATAACATCATCGATGGCAGCCTCACTGAGCATGCTCAGCGGGGGCCAACAGTTGATTGGTTGAGGGGCATGGAGCTATGTGACGTGGGGAATCAGCGAAAAAGCCAGTCTGTAGGCAGGCATTAATAACAGAACCTACACTAAGGTGAACTCTCACTGCTGCATGTCAACAATGGAGGGACTTGTTGACTTCTTAGTTAGTGTTGGCTGTGAGTATTCATGAAGAGAAGACATATGGACAAACCTCAAGCAATGGTGTAGGTGAATGCATGCTGAGGTCTACAGCCAGGCAGAGGGCCTATTAGTGTTGTAGGGTGTGTGTATCAGTGTACGTACGTGTGTCTGTGTTTGTATTTACATGGACACTCCCCCCACAGACTACAGAGGATTACATAATGCCCTCTCTACGTGCACGCTGATGGGTGCAACATGGTGGTTGGCTGTTGCAGCAACACAGATCAGAGAAAATCCTGCTTAGTCTGTCCCCTAGCAAGTTCAAGTTTGTTTGTTATCCCCACAAGGGAAATATTTGTTTACCATCAACCACAATAAAAGACAAATTATTAAGATAATGAAACATAGAAAAAATGCATCAATGCAAAGAACATAAGAGATAATAATTTAAAATGCATCATCATCCCTCTTTTTCAGGTCTCATGTCCACACAGCTTATTGTGTATTTTAAAGTATGTTGCAGTGGATGTGTTCCCTCCCCTATTACACTAACAAAGACAGTCATGACTGTCACGCACACAGTCTTAACTCACTCCCTGCTGCCCTCTACCACTAGGCGTCCTGTTGTCAAGAGATTCATCAATTTCTTAAAGGGTCGGGATGCAAATAATCACATGTGTACATGCAACAGGGTGTCACTGTTATAAACAGGGTGTTATAATAAATTAGTTAAAGCTGTCACAGTGACTGAAGCCAAAAAGAGTGCACCTTTCATTACAATGTAAGTAGACAGTGACAGGTAGGAAACAGATTGTTGTCATTGTGTGGACACAGATTTTTTAATAAATTGATATATTGTAAAAGTTTAAAAAAGGGTTTTTTTATATACTGACTGTAAAATTCACAAATAATAATAATAAAAAAAAACGTTTCATCACTCATGGCTTGAAAAATGGATAGTCCTACTTCTAAACGTTACTATATACTACTCTACAACACTAGACAAGGCAACTTTCAAACACATGAGGAATTCAAAGTGATTCACATAAGGTGAAGAAATGCATTACAGCGACTTAGAAGGAAATTTAAAAAAAAACAATAAATTCAACAGAATTAAATAAAATGAGATTTATAAAAAATTAAATAAAATAGTAGACCAGAAATACAGATTCTAGTGCTAAAACGATTTAGTTGATTAACAGAAAATTAATTGCCAACTACTGTAATAACCAATTATTTATCAAGTACAAATGCAAATCCAGCTTCTCAAATAAGAGAATTTGCTGCTTTTCTCTGTTTATAAAATTGAGTATCTTTGGGTTTTGGGGAGACAAAAAACTGCTATTTGACGTAGATTTTTCACTATTTTCTGACAGTTTATAGTCTAAATGGTTAATAAATTAATCAAGGAAATAATCTAAAGATGAATTGATAATGTAGATAATCATTTGTTGCAGCTCTCGGCTACAGTATACAGCTTATAAAAATAAGCACCTACGCTCACATATAACAGGTGAATTAGGAAATAATAAAAGGCGCTTGGGAACTGCTGCTAAGATGCTGCTCAAAACCGATGCTGACTGTCAGAGGGCACCTTTTGCTATTGTTGCCATCTTGGCCCCTTCTGGGATTACTGTTGGATGAAATGTCTGTATACCCTGGTGGGGGTCTCGGGTCTTTATCGTGTCGGGCAGCAGCAGCAGCAGCAGCAGGGGGAGGAGGAGGAGAAGGAGGAGGAGGGGTTCCGTGACTGTGAGCCCGCAGCGTAACGTGGTCCGCCCTCGTCTCCTCCTGTCAACATCGCATTCCCCGCGGCTACAAAGAGGGAAGTATCGTGCCGCTCCGCACAGTCGAAGGAGGCGACTTTTTTCTCGTTTATTGGCGAATGAAAAGTACACACTGCGAAGGAATAATGGCTCGTTTAAGTCTGATATAACATTGTGGCTACACGTGTCGAGGAAAGCTAGTGCATGTCTTGTTGACCAACTCAACGTCCGAAGACACTTAAACGGTAAATTCAGCGGCGATTCACCAGTGACTTTAGTTTGTTTTTTTTTAATTTGTGGTCAGCCCTTTGAGGTATCATTCCTCGGTAATTTGGGTACAAGTGCAACGTTACTATTCGTACGAAAAGAAATGGACCGAGGTGGCTGCCAAATGAGTGGCGGAGGCGGCGGAGGCGGTGACCGCGGCGGGCCAGACCAACACGGGGTGATCACACTGGAGGACCTGGAGTCTTTCTCGGAAGACCAGCTGTCAGACTCGGGCAACGGCAGCCTCGAAGAAGAAGGAGAAACCATGGAGGAAAACGAAGACCGACTGCTGCATTACTGGCAGGACGTAGCGAGGGGACACCAAGTGGAAGTTCCTCCAGGTAAAAAAAAAATACTACGAGAACAAACACTGAGACATAAGTTACAAACAAGGCACTTTGTTTAGTTGACTAACGTTAGCAAACAAATGACTTTTAGGTTGTAGTCCCCTCCGTTTTGGCACAGCCTCTTTCTTTGAAATATACACTTCCACGTGAAGTTTACATACAACTTAAAGACATGTCTGACTTCTTCAATGCATACCACCATGTACGTTGACCTAGTTTCCAGTGAGGCACATCGATAGCCCACTAGTGCCCAGCTAAGACACATGTCCTGCCCATCACGCAAACATGCGTTTCAACTATAAAACTGTATAGTTTTTAAACACGTTATTGCACTAAATGCAAGGCCAAACTTTGGAGCACACGGACAAATAAGTTAAACTCCTAGCATGGAGACACGTTGTACTTTAAAGGGGTAAACTGTTATACAACAAGAACAACAGCAACAACAGCCCTTTTATTAAATAGGGGTCTATTGTCAATTGCATGAAAATTTGGAGATCCCTCTTAGTGGAAAGTCCTCTGTCACACTTAAGGCTGTTGCACCTAAAGCAAGAGGTCACAAGTACAGTGAGGTGTTAGGAATAAGCACTGAATTTACATGTAAGCTAGCATTTTGTAAGTCTGGAAAATACTGTTTGCAGTCACTTGCACAGCTTTCGCTCAGATCCAGTCCACAAATATCATGCCTTGTGTTGCTATCAGGCATATAACAGCAAATACCCGTTTCCTCTTGTAGGTCTAAATATTCTAATAGGACAGTACAATATCATAGACATAAAAATACCATGATGGTATCACTGTAGCAGTATGGTCTAGTATTAGTATGGTTAATAGTAATACTAGAATTTGTGGTGTATAGCAGGTCATAAGCTTAATAGAAAATAAATGGTATAATAGAATAATAGACATTTATCTGGCATTATGTGAAGTATACAAAGTGCCCAGTTGTCAAACAAAAAGAAAGGAGCGATTTATGATTTGAACAATGTTGGTAGTTCTCGCACATTTATTGTAATCTCTGAATGATTTGATTATTTCAACCTCAAGATGAAATAAGCAAAAAAAAAGCACATCATCACAGTAGTCGCATTGTTCACAGCTGCATCCAAGGATAATGTAACAAATAAAATAGGCTGTGCTAAACACTGATCGCTCCATATGTTCATGAGTTTGTATGTGTATGTGCGTGATCTATTTGCAAGCTTTCGTCTTAATTGGTCTCTACTGTCTAATTTGCCTTTGGCAAGTCTTTGTATTTATTTGGAAGTGGCAACATAGCTTTTGAAAGAATTAATTTGACATTTCCAAGTGCTTTATTATTGTAAATGTTTGTTGTGAAACCACATAAACAAAGGGGGGGAAAGAATTGATTTCAGTCACTGATATTTCCATGGGTTCATCTCCAAAGTCTATTGCTATTATTCCAACATTTTCTCTGGAAAAATTGTTGACCAATATACTTCAAAAGTACCCAAATTAAATTTTAGTTTTTCTTTGTCTTCAATCAATGGTCAATTTTCTTGACTTGTAGCTTCAGGAGTCTTGATTTTACCATACAAGTCCAGACGTGGTGCTCAGCTGGAGACAATAACAACAATTGTTTAGTTGTCTGGAACCTTCCAAGTAACTGCTAATCACAGATCTTGGATACACAGACCAGAACAAAACAATGGACCCATTGAGATTAACTAAACTTCAACATTTTAATTTCCGCTTCACAGCAATAAGATGCTATTTCCAAAACACACATCAGATATCTAACTTTGCCTTGTAGGGCACAAAACAGTAAACAAAAATCCCTCTTTATTAGTTCAACTTGTGTATGGTAATACTCATTAGCCATGGGTTCCCAACCTTTCTGGCGTGTGTTTCCTTAAAATGAAGCACTGTCTACGTGTGCCTTTTAAGTCATGAGCAGTTTACCCAAAGTGATGTTTTCCCCCTAAAATGGTTTAGTTAAAATAATTATTAGATGCTTTAGAGGCTAAAAAGTTGTAGTACTTTACAAGAAAATAGGAACTATTAGAGAAAAGTTAAAAAAAAAAATGAACATAATTTTGTGTCTCCTAACCTTTTGGGGGGTCCTGACCCCAAGTTGGGAACCACTTGATTAGGCTTCTGTTGTCTAACTTGGTTCCCACTGAGAAGCCAGTAATGCAGACTGGCCCGTCCTCCTCCATCTGCCATCAGACCACAGCACTAATTGAGGACTCAGGGGGGATTAGCTACATTGCCTGTACCGGTACTGAGGCTGTGGCTGATAAGTCCTGGACTACAATACTGTACCTAATGACACAGGCCAAGGGCACAGTAAACTCCTTTGCTCTAATTGGGATGGAGTCGGATGGATGGGGGTGAAGTGGGAGATCTGCTTTGCTAGCATTTGGAGCTATTTGATTTGCTAACATCAGCTAATGCTACATATACAACTTTTATTTCACTGTAGCTACCAACTAATTGTTTTTACAGTCCACCGCTGTAAAATAAAAGGCCACAGAGAGATACCACCTATTTTGTTTAAATGGTATCCATGGCAACGAGTGTCATTATGGCCTCCGGCAAACTGGGTGGCTATAAACAAATCTAGGACACTTAAGACCCATCTATACTATTTTATAACCTATTGGTACAGTACAAAAGCCCTTTGCAGACTGTGTGATTTTCATGCCTTTCATCAACTGATGAGGATGCATGAAGGACTTAACATCAGTGAACACCAGTGTAGCGTACCCACTGCTACCCTCCCCTGGGCCCGCCAACAGAGACACACACACACACTGTTCGCGTGTCTAACCCGTAGGTTTCTTTAATAACGATTGTCTGCCTCCCGGCTCTCTCTCTCGCTGCACCCGCGCACTCCCACGGCTGTGGTCCTCCGTCCGGCGTGTCGTGTCGTCCCGTCCATCCGGTCCAACCGACCCCCGTCCTCAGGGCTGCTACTGCTAATAAGAACACTCATCAACCCCTGATGCGCTGCACCTGTGCCTCCCCGGGCGACCCGCCCCGAGCTCCTGAGCCACTCCCCCACTTCTCCCTCTCTGCAGCCACGCTCCAACCACGCCCCACCACCACAACCAGTTAATGAACAAAACTGACCGTGTCTTACTCTCCCTTCATAAATAGACAATAATAAAATGCCTTAGCACACCCAAGAAACGAAAAACAAATTAAACAGCAGTGTTCTTATGCCAAATGATACAAACCCTATTTAATTGCATTGCTTTTCACCACACTAATCTGTTGTGACAATGCTGACATTTTTCCATTTTGTAAGTGGGTTTGAAACAAGAATGTGCACGTTCCTGTGGCCTGTTCCCATCAATGTACAGTGCCACTGTTAATATTATAGGCCAGTCAACACATCAAACTTTCCCAGCAGTGTTTGTCAAAATTTATAATGGCACGCAAAAATACACACACCCCACATCGTCTCCGAAGCAAAATGGCTTTGGGTTCAACTTAATGAAGTCAGTCAACTGACATGAATGTGGAACCACAATAGGCCCCAGTCTTGACAGTAGTGCAGTGTTTTTTTTACACACTTTCCTACTTCTACACACTTTACAATGATGATGATGATGATGAGTTTGCTTGGGTGTGTGTGTGGATAGCTAGTCTGGTTTAAAGATGTGGCGTGTTTTCCTCCCCTCCTTGTCTCTCTTATTGAAGACACACATAAACTGGGAGGTAATATTTAACTGTCAGATATACATGGTCGCTATCCATGCTGAGCCACTCCTCCTAATCAGTGATTTACAGTGTAACCTTGATTCCATGAGATCCTGCTAAATGCAGTTTCGTACTGCTGAGATGTCCCCTCTCTCTCACACGCACACCAACCCAGAGCTTTGTTCGTTGTCGAAGGATTGATCAACTAAATACCACAGATCCCTCTGACCCAGATGTCCTCCATGGTATTGTTGTGACTGAATTTGATTCACCATGAGTGCCTTGTATTTGACAGTTCGACAATGGAACATAATGCCATTATTGTCATTACCACGTATTTAATCTACATGGGCATCATCATAAAAGAATTGGCGTTGTGTTGATGCTGTTAATGTGCGATGCAGTGAGAACTTGGTGGATGCGCTGCTCGTAGCATTATGCACTATGGACCACACTACATTCAGTTTAAGGTTGGATAAAACTTGTGTCATGAAGTCACAGCTCCACAAGGGGCAAACTACATTGTTGAAACATAAAATGTTGTTCAATTTCATGAAAGATTTGGTAATAGGTAAAATATGCTCCAGTATTTCAAAAGCATTGGCAACTGCTGTAGTCCCTCTCTGTTAATACCAGTCTATACCTGGCCCTGGGCAGCTTTAGTCAGTGTTCTCCCCATCAGCTCCAATAAACATTAGACTCTGCCCATCTGGCAGCCTTTTCTCACACAAACTACCAACACTGCCAGCCAGCAGGAAGTGAGGATGTTTTATACAGATTAGAGACAGGAGACTGCAAGTGTAGATATGATGCGAGTGGAAAAAAGTTGTATGGATGTATGTACTATAGGTACGCTGTAAGTATGTAAAAATCCCATATAGCTTCTGCTTTAATATATTTTGATTTCCTTAACATGCAGGCTCAAAACACAGTATCAAGAAAAGAGGCATAATTGCATCTTGTAACTGCGTCTTGTAAATGGCTAAACACAGCATGCAGCCAGAGTTGGCATTTGTTTCGGAAAACAAAGCAAGTGCCAGTTTATTTGTTTGCTCTCAAAATAATGTTTTCACTTATGTAAACAATACTTTATTTTTGGACCACGGTTTAAACTGACCACGTATTGTTTGTTTGTCTGTTGACAGATATGGCAGAGCCCATTCAACAGCTAACCAGCAACGACCAAGGACGCAGTCACAGAGAACACGTTCCTTTCACTCTCCTCGCACGCAAAGAGAAGGTGACCTCGACAAATAATCTATATACATTCAGCTTGTTTAACCCCGTCTTTCTATACATTTTCATGTTCTACATAAAAAAGGGAAACTCTATCAAATTGGTTAACAATGATCTAAAATACATTAGTGTGTCTGCACCAGAGACTAGACCTGCAAGGGAAGACCATGTAACCCAGTGTTTAAAGAGTAGCAGTCAAAAGCCTTATTCCACGCTGCAGGACCACAAGGACGATCAACAGCTGGATGCAAGGAGCTCACATTAATAGCAAAATAGCTGATATAAACAACTTTGAGTGACATGAATCAACAAGGATACAGAAATAACTTCATGAAGAAATTAAATATGTTCTTGGAGGAACAGACTATTCCAGAGCCCTTTTTTCTGCCATCCCAGTTCAATATGATTGAACTTTCAGGTCAGATGTTGCCTTTACATGAACATCTGCGTGTTGAAAACCTTTATTTTATTGTTTTAACCAACAATAACAAATTGATTTTATAACACTGAGATGCACAAAACATCTCAAAAAATTAAAAGCCTTGGATGATGATGGACATATAACAACAACAACAAAATCAGGCGCCATCACATAAAGAACATCAACAGCATCATTGTCCATCTACGAATACATACAGATCTTCTGTGCGAGTATGGGTCAGCTATTTATTTTCGACAAGATGATCGTGTCACCCAATACAATAAGCCGTCTAAACTCCTTATGGAGCCGTATAAATAAAGAAGGCTAATTGGTTTAACTTGAATTAATTAGTTCATTAAAACTTGGCTGGAGACTCCGGTTAAACAAAGGACAATCATGGCACCCTATTCTTAGAGCAGGTTTCAGTGCCTTGTTAAAGGACAGCACGTTGACAGCAAGCAGACTGTAGGTCATACGCCTATGACACATATGACTGTGCATAGGCAAAGTCTGAATAAAAACGATCACATAAAAATATATTTTAAAGGACGAAACAAAGTATTATTTTCATCACTGATTTATCTGTGTAAATATTTATAAAAGTTCTACGATATGGACTGGAAGCACTGCTATAACCAGGTCTTTTACCTACTGTCAAATACCCAGAAAATGACCTTTTCTGGGTATTTGACAGTAGGTAAAAGACAACAGAATATTTACTGACAGTCTGTAAAACTTAGTGATTAAACAGGAAAAAAATCACAGGACATGCACCAGTAATAATTACATGACACCACCTCCCCTTGTAAAATGGGGGAGGGGATTCTCACGTTACAGAACCGTTTCATAAGAAGACTTAATTCAATTTAACACAGTATTCATGCATACTTAAAGTTCTAACTCAGTCTTCCATTGTCTTTCGTCTTCTGTTCTTTTTCAGTGTGGGGAGCTGCTGTATGAGAAACGCCAATACGAAAAGGGCCACTGGGCTTGTATAACAATGCGTGAGGACACTTATGAACAGAGCATCTGCTATGGTTTTATGAGGATAATGAAGTACATCTGCCAGCAGAACTCCTTAGGTAAGTCCACAAGCAAGGGGCCATTTAAAACACACAATCAGGTTCTGTCCCTTTCAAATTTCCAGCCCTGTCTTCATTTTCAACTAATTTGCCATTTCCTTTACATCTGTAGGTGACTACCTGGGTATGACGCTCCCCATCGTCACAGTGGTGCGCACAGATGAGAACCATACTGTGGTCTCCCATGACGTCACTGTGGCATACTTCCTTCCCGCTGAGCATCAGGCCCAGCCCCCACAACCTACTGACAACGAGATCACCATAGAGATCTGGCCCGCCACTACTATATACACAAGGTCAGTAGAGAATAAAATAAAAACTTTCACTTGTACTTTACCTAAATTAACTGTTTAAGCAATGATCAATGGTGCTAGAATGAATGCTTGGCCTGTTTTTCCTGCTTGGTTTTGACGCCCTATACTCATTCACCACTCCCTGCTCCTTCCAGGGCCTTCACTGGTCCCACCAATGAAGTGACCATCATTAATCAGATCCAAGCCATGGCCGAGCTGCTCGACTCTCCTGGTGTGTGCATCAACGACTCGTTCATCGTGGCCGGCTACACCAACCCTGCTCACAGCAACCGTCAGAATGAGATCTGGTTCCTGCAGCAACCTTGAGGGACGAGAGGATTGAGCAGGATCCTATTTGTGACCCCTGAGCTTCATAAATACTCCCTTAACACTGCCGCAGCCTAGCTACAGCCTCAGGTGCAACATCCTCTTTAGTCACCACCTCTACCTGAAATGACCACCAGCCCAGCGCACTCAAGATCAGTTGGGGCCTGAAAGAAAATTCAGCCCTTACTTTACCCTCAGTGAATTTTTATTCATGTTCATTTAGATACATCCTCATTTCACCCTTTAGAACTGAACTAAACCACTGCCATACTCTCATGGACACAACCCAGATGCTAAGGTGAAGCATAGCATTCATCTCCTGCTCATACATTGAGACAGCTAAAAAAACCTTTCCTGAGCACAGTGCCCTCTTGTTAAAAGTTGAAATAGTTTTAACTCTTAGTGCTTTGTGAACACGGTGACCATTGAGTGCCGTCAGAAACATGCAGCCTTATCTATATGCTCCCTTTCTGTTTGTTGCATAGCTAAATTGTCATGTGTGGTAAAGGTCAATGCACAACAGAAAAAAAAAGTTCCTCTGTCATTCTCTAGCTTGCTGAGGTGATTTAAACTGTCACTGTTGATCTGCCGTTTCTTTATTTCTAGACCTCATAATTCACTACAAGTTATAAGTCTATGTGATGCCAGTCACACTGCATAAATAATTTAGTTTCAACAAAGTGCAATATTTACCTGATAACCAACAAGCAAGTTGTTATAGTTGCTGGGCCACTAACCTAACCCAGTCTAAGGGTGTGTTCAGTGGCTGGTTGGGGAGGGGATCTGCAGCATGCAACACAACTAATATAGAAAACAAACACCTATGAACAACATGTTCATAGGTGTTTGTGCATGAATGTACAGCTACAGGGAGAGGGTAAAAACAAATGTTCTACAAACCAAATGCTGAAAAACTCACAGGTTTTACTGCTGGATGACAATCATGAAAGTACTTATATATTCTATACATCCTTTTCTCTTAAGAAAATTATGCATCTCAGTACATTCCTCATGTTTCAAGTCTGTTCACACACAGGAACAGTTACCTATGTACCTCTTTCTCATGATCTTGTCAATGTGTCAGTTTTAGAGAGTATGCATTCATTCACACAAATATGACTGCTGCTGAGTAGAGACAATGCAACCAAGAAAAGACAAAGAGCACAGAGAATATCTCTACTGTGATTATACTCTTTTTTTTTTTAAATAGAAGAAAGCATTTAAGTTTAAACTATTTTTAATGTTCTATCACCAATCTAAGGAGAGTCTATAAAGGCAGAGAGAAATAAGTATGTAAGCTTATCTTCACTATTTTTTATGCAACATAAACAAAGTGATATGCGTCAAACCAGTTACACCTAGAGTTTACAGTAATTTGGAAATGTTTCTGCTTTTTAAATGTACATTTACTACTTGGTTGCCAGTGAAATAAAACTGGAAGTGAACTAGCCAAATCATCACTGTGTGAGGATTTCTATCAAGACAGGGGCATCCTATGAAATGCTTCGGTGTGAAGTTATTGAGGCCTGCTAAATGTGTAAAATTAAAAGTGAAATTTTGAGCTCAAATTGAGAGAAAGTTGGTTTCATCTTATTTAATACACAAAAAAAATGTAAAACAAAGAAATTAAGTTAAGAAAGTTGGTAATTGGGTTGGATGGGTTGCCCAGTCTTAAAGTCAAACAGTTTGGTTGACATCAAGATACCAAATCCAAAGAATTAATTTAGCATTAAATGATTGTAGAGCTGATATGCTACTCACAGCTGTAGTGTGTAAACACTTGCAAAGCCATGATACATGTGTGTGAGGATTTAATATCTTTCTTTTTGTTTATTTTTGTAGTGTGTGCTGTACTGTTAAAATTCAAGTGCAACAACAAGAGCTACTGTGGTTTTCTTTGTTCAATAAACGTGCTTGTCTCCTGTCTTTTGAAATGTACAGTGATGCTGAGTTTTGTTGGGTTCATATACACTATACACAAGTTCTACACAGTTCTGGGATGGGTTTCAATAAATGATGTCCAGTCATGGTATGGAGGAGCTCGTGATTAACGTCACCCCTTGCTAAGTGCTATCTGATTTATTGGGAAAGAGCAAAAGTCAAATCCCTTCAAAGGCTATTAATGAAATTCCCCCAGTTTTGATATGTGGAATATACACGCAGTTAACAATTTATATACTCGTGCATCAACTGAGCAGTTTTGTATGAGAAATAACATTTCAGCTTCATACTCAGCATTAAAACAGATGCAAGACAGGCTGTGTTTCAGACTAGTGTAGTTACATGTTTGTACCAACCAAAAAATACTGTATACTGTATTTACTACAGAATATCGCTAAAGGGTATTCCTTCCTTTTTATGAGATCAAATGTGGCAACAATAGGGGTCACACCCTACTTTGTTCTGAAACATATAGCATAACCCATTTCACAAGAAGAACTGGTGCACAGTTACTGGAGCATAGTAACAAGTTCTCACAAGAGGGTCACACACACTATAGTATATCAGAGTGCAGCCTATTGCACAATACAGTAAACTATAAAGTGTCTGATGGATATACAACAAGCAACAATAAAGAATTTGATTAACAGTCTTTAGTTTGCAGCTGAGGCAAAGATAAACAGAATGTGTGTTTAAATATGACATCTGTTTATCTGAAAATATAGATTCTTTTAATTTATGTGGAATGCCACTAAAACATAAGCCCTAAATTACACCATCAGTTTCCATTACAACACAACACAGGTTGTAAATTCTATGATGGATATCTCAGCGCTGGCTTGGACACACTGGCCTAGATGTTCACTGACATAACACGCATTGTCTATAAAGCCTCCACCCGTGCTCAATCAAAACCACAAATGCTGAGACACGAGAAAACAGGAGGCTATTTGCTGGTTATACCTGAGTACAGTGTTATCTCTATTGTGTATACTGTCTGGTCAAATTAAGAGAGAGCAGTGGGACATGGAGGTTAACAAGCAGGTTGCAGGCGCCTTCCGGTCAGGGGGTAATATGAAGAGAAGGTGAAAAATGAAAGTCAAAGTAATTAAAGAACAAACAAGAGAAGCTCTATTATTATAAACAATCCAAAAAGAATCAGAAAGGAGGAAAGAGAAGACACAAAGAAGACCCAACAGAGATATATATACAATATACAGCAGGTCTAAATGTTCAGATGGAGGTGTCACATTCCAGCTGTCCAGCCAGTTGAGGAAGATGAAGTGTAGCTGCACATTTACAGCACAGTACACACAGGCAGTGAACCAACCCGTGACAAGGAAAGAGCCTGTAGAGTCCGTTAATAAACCAGAACTAATAATTTAGTCCACCAGCACTGAAAGCCAGACCACTGAGTGTGACAGGATGTTGCTTTCAAGACTAATCAATCCATTTAATATTAACTGACCCAGTAAGAACCATGCAGCGAGAGGAAAGACGTGTGATGCTGAGATTATACTCTGAGGAGTTTTTTTTATATAACAAAAGCAAGGAAACTGTGACCACAAGATGGCAGCAAAGGACCAATAAAACAAACGTCACATGCTCTACATATTGATGAAACCAAACCAAACATGACAAATGGAGGAAAGTTTGAATGTAAAACTTTTGTCTCAGTGGAAATGTACTTGTCTGCACGTGTGTATTTATTACTGTCATGAATCTGACAGTGAAAACATCATGGACAATAAAGACTGACTAGCTGAGTAGTTTTGATATCAACAAGAAAGAAATCCATTCTTGGTGCTTGGCATTGTGTAATAAAAAAAAGTGACCTTCTTTACAACCCCTAAACTCTGTCTGACTGTTGTGTCAGATATTTATTTGTAGGGAAAAAAATAAAAGCTGTAAAGACAGGGAGGAGTTTTGCTAAATATGATGCAAAATTGCTTGTGCCCTACCTGCAGGTAGCGCGCCTGGTGAGCAGAAAGGGCCTCCCCCAGAGGAACCACCACTTTGTCCACACTGCGCTGGTGGGAATGGGCCTGGATGTCTGGGCTCTCATCTGAACGCAGCTCAATGTGGGAGATGAGCAAATTAGAGATCACCGACTGCACCGACTGCAGGGATGGAGTAAGAGAGGAAAGGTGCAATCAGATTTGAGAAAAGTTAAATGGAGAATTTTTATTTTTAGGTCACATTAGGCCAGAGAGATAAAGGGGATTTACAGCATATAAATATTTAATGTATATTGTTTTTACCTTTGTATCTCCCCCTGGAGTTGCACTAAGGGCCAGGATGCGGAATTGCAGAGTCTGGCTGCCGAGCTGTCTGATCACCTGAATAACAGCGAGGGGAGCAAGAACAGGACATAGTTAGCGCTTTATTTGATAGTCCAAATAATTACATAACTAAAAATGTTAGGATGCAAACCTAGAGCCCCTCCCTGGTAGAAAATAGAAGTGAGCGATTAGATAAAGTCCTCTATCACGGTATATGTAATAATATCACAACATGGATATAAATCATATAGTACATGTTCTGTCAAATCAATTGAGTAGCTGCTAGACATGAACTATGGTCACTCTTACAAAAGGTGAGAGAGCTCATTTTTTGTGTGTTTAAGGCATTTTGAAATGAGATTACTTTATTACTTTATTATGTATGTATCTGCATCTATCATTAGTCATTTATAATGGATTTTATCAACTAACAAGTATTCTCACAATCACTTAAGCCTATAAGATTTCAGAAATAGTGTGAAAATGCCCATCACAATTCAAGACATTGGATTTTTTCCCTTGATAAATGACGTAATAAATGATTAATCAGCTATCAAAATTGTTAATCATCAACAAAATGAATTGTTTGAGAACTTCTGTTGATGTGAAAGCACAACAACTGATATCCATCTTTAACATACATTTTGTTTATGAAGGAATATTTAGGTCTTGGTCCTTAAATAGATGAAAAAAGCTGACTGGCTAATCCAGTGAATTAAAATATATTAAATACCTGACAAATCAAGGTACTCCATTACATTGAAATAAATCATATAAAAATTGTCCTGCTCTTTGATTTGCAACATTTCCCACAATGGTTACCTGATCCTACTAGGAAATAAACTAATGAAGGAGAATAAAGTTTCATACTGCTGTTAAGATGCTTTGGCTGTTTCAAATCACTATTCTAGCTAGTTCTAGCTCCAGTGCCTTCACCAGTGTGTGTGAACATCCAGTGATGCACAAAGTGAAGATGAAGAGGAGTCTGTTGGTAATAACTTGCTCCCTTAAGTATTACCACAGCCTCCATTTTGTGCAACAGACTCCTTACAACCACCTTTCAAGTTTATAAAGAATGAGTGTTACTTAGTGAAGAAATATTTTGGGTGGATTATCACTTTAAAGTCACTTTACTGCAGGTTCACAATCAGAATTGGACTTGCCAAGTAAAATATAACCTGAAACTATAATCAGCAGCCATTAAATGGCAAGCTGTGATCATTAGTGACAGGTTTGTGCACCTGACAGTAGGCATGGTTGCCCAGCGCCTTGTGGGCTTCATCGATCACCACACACTTGACCTGCTGGGCCGGGCAGGTCTCTCTGGACAGATCGTTCACCATGACCTGAGGGGTGAGGAAGAAGACGCGCTTGGTCCTCCACACCTCCTGTCTCTGCTTTGCTGCTGTGCTGCCTGTGGATAAGGAGATAGGCTATTTGTTAGTAAAGGCTAAAAGATGCGTGTCTTGGTTTTTGTGTCATGATTGTTACCTGTCAGCTCAGCCATGTGTGCCTGTGGGATCCCCATCACTTTATAACAGGCCTCGATCTGTTGTGCCACCAGAGGTTTGGTGGGAGCCATGAATACAATCTTCCCTGATGGATACCAGCGGTAGAAGTTGTACATCACCACAGAGGCTATAAATGTCTTTCCCAGACCAGTCGGAAGACACACCAGTGTGTTCTGAAACAGGGCAGCCTCTGAGATCTTCAGCTGGTACTCCCTGATGGGATAGTTGGTAGGGTAAATCCATACCTTAGCTGAGGAGCTGTCAAAGCCAGGGAAGTCTGAATATGCCTGCCCACCTGACGGGATGGGAGACGGGGCAGTGCTCTCTGTTCCTACAGGGTTGTCATATTGAAAAGAGTTGGCATTATCAAGTTGCAGGGTCCTTTCAGCTTCATAAACAGCGACCACCATCAGATCATCGTCGACATCTTCATCTTCATACGCTGGGTTATCTGATGTGTACGTGGACCCCTGACCTATTTCAGTCCATAGCGGATTTCGAGGAGGAGGCTGGTTGTAGGTTGTAGCTACCTGTGCAATGTTGCTTGGGGTTGTTCTGCGCCGTCCAGCGGCTTTCTTGACATCTTTTCTCGGTTGAACAACTTTGTTTTGAGAAACGGAGCCACCCCAAGTCTGGAACAAAGTCCTCTGATTTGAACCGCTACTCATTGTCATTAGTTGTGGCAAAAAACTTTGAGAAAAAGTGGCACGTGACGAGCAGCAACATCGCAAACTGAATGTACAAACACAGGGTCACTTCCGCCCTCGTTTTACCAAAATATAACACCACATCTATAACGACGGTTTTACTCCAGAGTTATTTCGGTCACTTGAATACAGTTTCAATTGTAAAATGTTCGCTGTATTGCATTGACGCCAACATATCAAGCTAAGAGCTAAACCGGCACACGTACGCGGTTACATTTTACAAGGAGACTTTTAATTTTTGAGTGTGACACCGGAACAAATTGAAAAGCTCGAGTTCAACTCCCGCTCTCCGAGGCAACGTCGTCACGTTACCATAGCAATGGACAGAAGCAAGTGGGAGAAGACACTCACCTGTTTTCAGGTAATGACGTTATTTTATTAGCCTGCTTTCAAGTCCTAAAGCACCAAGCTGTGCAGTAATGTGCAGTCAATTTTTTTTGCTAGTTCTGACTGTTTAGCTGCTTCTGCTAACTCTGGAAGACGGATGCTAGTGGCAGCTATCCCTGTTAGCACTGACGTAACTAAAGTCAGGTATTAGGCTACCTAGGGCCGTTACTATAGTTACGCTAATTCTCCTCTCGTCGGTAGGCATCTGCACGTGGGCACTTGGTGAGAAACGAAGTCAGTCGTGCACGAGAAGACTTTGAAGACATCGTGAAAGAGACTGATGGATGCTTGACCCATTTAGAGTGGAGGGAGACGGTTGTCCCCACTCCCCACTTCACAGACACTGTGAGTAACAGTAAGTGTTATGAGAGTGTGATTTAACTGGCCTCTTGGCACTTTAAACTTGGCACTAATGCCTTTGCCCCTGCATCATCAGGACGGCCCGTTTCTACGACCCAGCAGCTCTGCCAGTAAGCCTTCAAGTCCAGGACTAGATGTCTGTGCCAGTCCCCAGAGCCTATCATCATCAGCAGCAGCACCCTTATCAGAGGAGAGAGGAGATCATTGTGTCCTGCTAGAAGCCGAGAGAGATGATTCACAGACCAGAGGACAGGCCTCTCTTTCCAGGGACTGTTTACCCAGTGGCAATGTTAGAGGGGATGGAGAGGGACAGAAAGAAAGCACTGTGGGGGATAAAGATGGAGGGGTGATGGAGAGCACAGGAGACTCCACGACCATCTGGAGCAGTTTGGAGCTGGACATGAACTATAGTCACAAAGGTGAGAGGTGTCTGTGTCTGCATCTATCATTATTTATTTATAACAGAGGTACAAGGTTGCATCCTATTTGGGGTTTCAACTAACAATTATTTTCACAATCGCTTTAGCCTTTAAGATTTCAGAAATATTGTGAAATTGCCCGTCCCAATTCAAGACCTGAAGGAGATGCCTTCAAATTATTTGTTTCGTCCATCCAACAGTATTAAAACCTAAAGATATGTAATGTACAAAGGTATGAAACAAAGAAAAGCAGAAACTCCTCTTATTTGAACATCTGGAAACAGCAAGTGTTGTGGCATTTTTGCCTTGATAAATGACGTAAATTATTAATCGATGATTAATCAAAATTGTTAATCATTGACTAAATGAATAGTTTCCGCACTTATCTTGATGTGTTAAGCACTACAGATGATATCCATCTTTAACATAAATTTAAAAATAGATGAAAATAAGTGGGTTGCCATAATGACTTGGTTTTAATGATTTACGTTAAAACTATTTCTAAAATGTTTAATAGCTTCAAGAAAATTGTCCAAACAGGAGGAATAGCATTGTACATACAAGTTAAATTATCTCACCTCACTGGGAAGTGTTTCACTTGTTTGAAAAATAAGAAAAAAAGGAAAACTTGCCAACAGATTTGTCTCCTGTAGTGAGAAGAACTTATCAGTCATTTTGAATTTGCCGTCGCTCCTTCAGGTCCACGGCAGTACTGCTTGGCCCAGGAGGTGCCCTGTACCCCAGAGGCCCTGCATCTCCATAGAAACACCCTGACCATGGAGCTGCTCTGGCTCCAACAGGCCATTGACAGCAGGAAAAAGGTAAGAAGGAGGGAGGGAGAGATGTAGTGTTTCCCTACATTTATTCAGCAGTGGCAGTCTCCTGCTGTAAGAAAATTGCCTCGGCTGAAAGACAAAATTTATTTAGTGACCTCAAAAATAAGTCCGTACAGTGGGTCCAAGAAACATCAGTTCTCCTAGAAAGACTACCTACATTGTAAGTATCCGTACTGAGTAATAACCATAGCATATTTGCAGCATCAGAAGCTACTTATTGAGTACAATCAACACGTCCTGAAGGCTGTAAAGCAGCCAACCTATACTTACAAACATGGAGACTGAAGCTATGTGCATGATTCAGCCTGTTTATTCCTACAGTCTGGCCTGTTTATTAAGTGCATAAATCTGTAATGCTGTTCCTAACATGTTCAGCTGCCTGCACTCTTTGCACTCAGGCTGTGTACCAATTGAATCCCTTAATTCATCTTTAACAAAATGAATGTCCTCATGAATCCTGCATCAGTGCTTCCATGAAGCACCCTGCAGCTCCAGAGGGTGTAAAGGTGCCAAGATGTGGAGTAATGTGCACAAAGAACACTTGTTGACTGCAACTGAACTCAGAGAAAGCAGGATTGACTCAGGCGATTTTCAAATGCATCTGACTCAGAAAATCTTAATTGATAAGAAAAACCTCAGAAGAGTCATATTGAAACATGTATATGAATGTAATAATATCTATAACGATATAATCCAAAACCTTTTTTAGATTTGTTGTCCTGCACTGGGAGTTAGCTCACCCAACCATTTAGATTACAAGGTATAACTTGGCAGAAAATTAACTTTTAATTGTTTTTCCCTTCTTTCTTCTCCTCTACAGTACTTATCACTGAAGGGTAGGCTGAGCGTATCCTGACAGCAGAAATAATCTGAACTGGATTTGATAATTTGGGATTGAAGACCTGACTGTGGCATCTGTTTAAGCTCTTATTTTATACAGTAAATTAAATGCTTTCGGTAGTATTTATCATGTGTTTGATGAAACCTGTACATTGTGAATGTTATTTGCTAATGTAAAAAATGAATAAATTATATTTTTCTAAAAAGTCTTCTTTCTACTGCTGCTGTTGCCACTGCAGTGGTTTCGCTGATATTATCCTCACAGCATAAATTGTGACAGGTTGAGGTAGTTAGTTATTATTGTGTAGGAAGAAGGTTCATTCAGTGGAAGTTTCCTTGGCTCTAAACAAGTTTGTGATGTGACTCACAGAAGCTCAAATTTCCCATTTGGATCACAATGAATGAGCGCTCACTCATCACATGAGAAGCTCATCCTACAAATATTCACATGACTTTCTCCTATTAAGCTGCTGTGGTCTTTTGGTATTCATGTCATTAAGGAGCACCCACGAGAAGAAGCTTTTAAAGTGGAAAAAAAAGCGAGTAAAAATTGCATTGTCCTACTCTTACTACTATGTTTTTGTTTTATTTTAAATGTTAAATATTTAAAAAAGCTAAACTTTTCAGCAATGGTTCTGTTGGCTTCTGGTTCTTGCACTTGCTTGGTAAAGTTAATATGCATGATATATTTGGCAATTATTTTTGGGGGTAAAATACAGACAACTAGGTGTAGAGGTTATCTTATTGATTCAGCTTACAACACAGCGACCCACCCATTCTCTCCTCCTCTGTCTGTCTCTTTTGTTGTGGTTGCTGCCAATGGTTTGGCCCACAAAGCCAGTCATTGCTGTCATGCTGCCATGGCAACCAGGAAATACTCACCACCGTCAGTGGAGTAGTGTGTGAATGTTCATGTGTTAGGGGGATAGAGAAAGCAGAACGTGGTAAGTGGGAGTCCAGACAGACCATAACAACAGGAGGGACTGAATTTCACCTTTGCCTTCTACGATTTCCACGCTTCATCTTCCACCAGGCTTGTGAGTGACTGAGCAGTGTCTGTATGATCAAAGATATGGAATATGTGTTTGTATTAACGTGTGGCTGTTGAACAAGTGCGACCCAAAGAATGTATGTATCTGGTGTATGAAGATGGTCAGTAAATGCAACTCTAGGTTTAGTGAGTTATATATGTATGTGGAGAGAACTCAAGAACACTTAGCAGCCTTTTTAAATTTGTGGCAGGCAGTAACAGCTGGCTCAGAGATGGCTGCCAGCACCGCAGCCATGACTGTCCTGCCTCCAGTGAAGAGCGTGGTGGTGTATAGGAATGGAGACCCCTTCTACAATGGACGGAGGTTTGTGGTCAACCAGCGACAGGTGACCACTATGGAGGCCTTTCTGAATGAAGTGACCCAGAGCATCGGCGCTCCACTTGCCATCAGGACTCTGTACACCCCCAGACAGGGCCACAGGGTCTCAGACCTCCAGGACCTTCAGACAGGAGCCCAGTATGTTGCTGCTGGATTTGAAAGGTTCAAGAAACTGGAGTGAGTACAAAAGCCATTTACTGCACTAATAGTAAGGATCATTTTAATGTACAGTTCCTCTACTAGTAATCTTTCTGTCTCTAAAATGAAAGTAATTTAGAATTAATCCTAACATACATTTTGGTGTTTGGAAAAGAGCTGAAGTGTTGTTGGAAGGTTTTTCTTTAACGTGTCTGTTGTTGTCATGTATAGTTACCTGAACACAGGGACGAAAAAGCAGCATGCTGCCCGTGAAGAAACCCAGGTAGGCTTTTATTTTCTCATGTGGACAGCTTGCTTTTAAGGCCAACAGCACAGTCCATTACTCATTAATCCCCGTCTAACCAGGAGGAATGCACCACCAGGCCGCACTGTACTCATATCACGTTGATCCATTTGAACTACTGCCGAGTCAAATATGAAAATGACTGCAGGATTTTCCATTACCGAGACAAGCTCATATTTGCCTATACATGTGACGACACTTTGTTATGGTAGCATTAGTCAGATTAGATGCACTTTGTGTGTGTGTGTGTGTGTGCATGGGTCACCCTTTGTGCTTACCGTCCCATTGATGTCACTGGTTGTCATGTAAATTACCGGAAACAACGGGCTAATGATTGTGCTGTCCATCGACAAATCACTCAGACCTTGCAGGGTGACCTTTTAAGGGACATTAGATTCAGTAATTACAGATGGATACGGTCAGCGATCAGAAATTCTCAGAGTATATCAGAGGTTGTGATCATTTTCATCAAGAATATTCTCTGAATGAATTTGAACCCAGCTCTTTTCTCTTTAGCTGTTTGAATTTAAACTTTGTGCACTGAAAGGCAGGCAGGGCATGGTGATGATGATGGCAGTATTATGGAGGCAGAAGCTCTCTTAACATTCACACAAAACTGATCTCAAAACAACACACACAAATACACACAGAGAGCCACTCATGCTGACAAGTGCTCGCTTTGTATTCTGACCAGCTGGCAGGGATGACCGCTTGGTTTTTCAGACGCAGAGTGTGCTTTTAAGTCTTAAGCCATGAGTGTTACTTTTCTGAAAAACATAAAAAGGAGCGGAGAGTAATTGTGTGTGTCTTGGGTGTCTGCCATTTGGAAAGCAGAGTCTTTGTTTTTTAAAGTCTTACATGCCTGTGTTGTGGTTGCTGTGGAGCAATGCAGGACGTGTGTCTGTATGTGAGTTGTGTTTGATCCCGCTGGTGAAACAATGAGTTGTGCTTCCACACAGTATTATCAGGGCTATGTGCATGTCTGGGCAGGACTAATACCCATATTCACCACCCCACGCCTCCGTCTCTGTTCAGAGACACTGTAAATGCATTAAATGTCTGCCACTTCAAAGTAAAAACAATAAGGGAACATTATCAATGTCTGGTTTGTTATGAGTTGATTGATTTAGTCCAGCTACGTTATCAGAGGCAGAGACACGGACATTGGCTCCAGATTTCATTGATATGGGACGGCATGAGCGGCAGCTTTGAGAGGAGCCCTCAGATCAGACACGGCATGTGAATGTGCCATCGGAGACGTCTTGGGGTGACGTTAGTTTCCATGGCTGCAGCACTTGAGCTGACATGAGGAGAATAGTTAGCCAGTCATTACACATTTAGGATAACTGCGTTTGCTGTGATGGACGTGCAGTGTAATTGATGTGCAGGACATGGATGACGTAAAACGGTTGATGGAATTTTCAATATTGCTGAGAAACTGACAACATTATAATGTTTTGCAGTACCGTGCATCTGATTTTCTGAATGTCTCCTACAGGCCAAAGTAACCCAGAGACCAAATGTCTCAGCCAAATGGAGAAGGTTTATACCTGTACCTTGCATTATACAGTGAGTTGGACATGCTACGTGCAAATACACACACACATAATTATCCTTAGTACATTTAGGTACATTAGGTGCATTTTTCAAATGCATTTCAATGTTCAGCCAAAGCTAATATGAGGCTTCAGTAGTCTGACTTAGTCAAATTAAATGTGTATCTTCAAAATATGTATTTACTGTATTGTATTTTTAGAACAACTTTCCCTTTTTAGCCATGCTAGTAGCATGACTGAGATGAAGTTTTGTACAGACATTCATGGTTCCCAGAGGATGAATCCTAATGACTTTGGTGATCCCCTGACTTTCCCTCTGGTGCCACCACGAAGTTCATATTTGTGGTTTTGAGTGAAACATCTCAACAACTACAGGATGGATTGCCATGACATTTGGTTCACACATTCATGTCCTTTAGTGAATCTCAGGCTTTTCACTCAGCACCACAACATCAGATCAAAGCTGATTTTGGTTTATGATCAAATACTGTATCTGCAAAACTGCAAATGTTAGAATGCTAACTAGTTTACCTAAGATGTGTCAGCATTTAGCTCAAAGCACTGCTGTGCCTAAGTACAGCCTCACAGAGCCACTAGCATGGCTGTCTCTTTAGTCTTGTTGTGTTACTATCCCTCCACTGTAGCTCAGCAAAGAAACACTGTCCAGGGAAACAAAAATTTGGGAATTTGGCAATAAAAACACTGTAACTTTGGAAGATACGCTCTTGATTTATCTAATTCAGACTGCTGATGTCTCATAGCTTTGACTTAACTTTAGAATGCATTTTTCCACAGATTGTAAATTTTATTCCCCATCTCTTACACTGGAATAACATTACAGTAGGAAAGGATCTCCTCATGGCGAGTATAGACAGGAGGAACAATTACACAGATCCATACCTGTTTCAGTGTACATATGGGCATGTATTATTTAAGTATTATTTGAGACAAAAATGTGTACCTATCCTTTCTGTTCAGTGTTATCCGTAATGGAGATCTCCTGTGTCCACCATTTCGATTCATCATTCCTCGGAGCATGCGGCAGGACCTGGAGCAGATCCTGAGTCTGGTCACAGAGAAGGTCAGCTTACGAACCGGAGCTGTGCGCAGGTCAGTGACACTGACACATAGTCACACACACCCTGTGGAATACAAATAGAGAGAGAAATCAGGCAAATACCTCCCTAACCCCTGTGCTCTATCAGGTTGTGCTCTTTGGAAGGAGTCACTGTGTCCTCAGCTGTTGAGCTGGAGACTGGTCACTGCTATGTTGCCGTGGGAACTGAGAGGTTCAAGAAACTTCCATATGTGGAGCTGTTGATCTCAAAAGCTACAGAGAGGTATTGTTAGACAAGGTCCTCTGTGAGTGTATGTAAAGATACACGTTTATGTGCATCTGTGCTGGCTGTTCTGCTTTCTAAAGTAATGATTGTCAGACAGGAGAAAAGAGGAACAAAAAAAAAACACTGCACTTTTCTCTCTCACTTATATTCACATTCCAGTGGTTTTCTTTATTTTTGTAGATATTACCCAGGAAAGAGAAGGCCGTTAAGGAGAAATGAGGTACTTGCAGTTAATACTGTAATTTACTCACCTTACTTTCATTTTTTAAAAGACAATCTTAGCATTGTTACTCTGCAGCCTACAGTTCATTTGCAACATGTCAGGTATGAGTGACAGCTGTCCTGTATGTGTCTTGTGTGTTTCTCTTAGAACAGGAAAACAGGAAGCGGTCCAGAAGACCAGTACAGTGACTCAGCTCTCCTCGACTCCCCCGAGGTGAAAAAACAATCCTCCACTGTCTTGTATTCACACTACAAGAGCTATATTGGGACTGTTAATTTGTTTGGTGTATACTGCCTAACACATTCAATATACCAGTGACACAAACTGGGCAGCGGGTATTTTTATCTTAATGTAATACATTATAAATGAAATTCTATTTATTCAGTTGTATCCCATAAATTTCAGTCAGATGGTAGGAGGGTGAAGTCGACAGGAGATGAAGCTGCAGCTCCAGCAGCCACACAGCAGAGGAGCAGGAGAGAGGGAGCAGATGACACCTCTGCGTTCTTCGCCAGGCCCGTCAAGATCCGCAACAACAGACGACAGCCAAGACCACCACTCAGCAATGGATCTGGTTAGCATCCTCGGCTTTATACATCAAATTCTAAATCTAACTTCACATTCACAATGCGTGTAATTCATTTTGTGTTAATCCTTATAGTAGCAGCAGCTTTTTGATCTCTGTTTATCACAGTTCAGCCCAGCGTGTTCAAAAGAGCGGCACAGGGGAGAAGAGAGGAGGTACGAGGGGCCGAGGAGGTGCATGAGGATGAAAACACGGCTACAGAGCTTCCTGTTGACCAGGTTAGCTTCAGTCCTCTCAGTGTCATTTCAGCCTTACAACTGCATAGAACAATACTATAGTTACTAAAGGAGGTAAATTCATTTCTAAAAATGTATGTTTACAGCAGAGGTAAATCTGTCTCTCATTTTCTATCTGAAGAGAGTTGCAGAAATAGTGGAGGATGAGGAACTGAACAACCAATACAATCCACTGCACAACACACAGCAGGTAGGCATAAATCAAACAATGTTTTTCATGCTCCATGTGAATCTGTTAGCTTCTTATCCAAGTGAATAAATGGGAAAAACCACCATCTTTCACATTCATCCACTCTCATGTACAGTGCAATATTTCTACATAATGGACAGACTTTGAGGGTGTAATTTAGAAAATGATCAATTATTATGGTGCCCTTTGCTAGAATATAGTCTAAGCAGTTGACAGTTGAAATATGAGTGGTGAATATGTCACGTGACATATTTTCACCTGAAAATGGAAAAAGAAAAACGCCAACCAGCTCACCTTTTAACAACAGACCCAAACCAGTCCAGAAAGTCACTCTATAAATTCCTGTGTCTAATACACAAACATCCAATGTATTTTCCTCATTTGTGTACAAAGTACAATTACTCATTCACTGTCACAAACACATGTGATACTCTATTCTGCGTGTGGGGGAAAAAACACATAAAACCTTATCTTGTTTTTCTCAAGAGACATGCACAAATTATAAATAGTGAGCAGCACAGTGGGGAAGAACACCCACACAAACACAATGGAAATCAGGTACAGAATATGTGAGTGGGAGGTTACATTTACATAATCATAATACATGTGTCCTAATCAAAAGGTTCAGTTTTCTTTTTGTGTATAAATGGGATCAGGATATAATATTCTTGTCCTGTAAAAGGCACCTCCATCCGAGCAAGATGGTGTGAAACAGACGGAATATTCTGCTAGGACTGAGCCATCTGTTGCAGAAACACTGGTACAGTACACACACCTACACAAACACACACACTACCAACTGCTTCTAACAATTTGTAACAGCTTACATTCAGTTGTACATGGACACAAATATGTAGTCAGCAATCAGTGTGTCTCTTATTTGAAAAGGAGCCTGAGCTGAAGCAGACGCCTTCAAAGTCAAGGCCTTCGTCATCCACCTCTCAGGGAAAGAACAGGGGAGAAAAGGCAAGTTTACGCACCTCACATCATAAAACAGTGCATGACAAGTTCTTATTGGCATCAACATAACCAGGCCCTAATGAAAACGTGTGCTTGATTAGCTTTTTCTTTTGCTCTAACAGGAGAGCACACAGGACGCCCCGTCGATCACAGTAGATGAAAACCATCATCAGGAGGAGTGGTGAGCACAGAAGATTCATCAAAGAGGTCACATCATCATAACGGTTTCACCACAGCCACGGGCGCAGCAGATAACCCGGCGACTACTGCTTCTACAATGACCTATGCGGCTAAATGAATGTTTGATGAAACTGGTAGTATTTTAACTGTGGTAATGAGCCAAGTAACATTAATTTATGTTGTAAGAGTCAAAAATATGAACAAGTTCAGACAAAATAGGAACAAACACTACAGGAGATGGACACACTATCATAAGCTCTAGCACAATACAGTACAATCCACGGCAACAACTCTAGTGTTGTATTGTACAGCTGTTTTTGATATTGTGTCCAACCTGTTTAGCAGGGATAATTCTGATGCAGATGTTGTGTAGATGTTCAAGGATGCAATTTATTCCATATACAATATGTTCATAAGAAACACATATTTTGGGGCATTTTAAGCCTAAATGTATTTTGATTTGCAGAAATCAGTGATGGAGATCATAGCGCGAAGAGTCGTGTTTTGCCAACAATTTATTAATATCAGCCACATCACAAGCTGAGCAGATGCAACAATAACAAAGGCATCTGTACAGTGTTTTGTGTCAATTAAATACCGTGACAATAAAAATATATATTACTATGTACATTACTGTTCTTCTTGTTCAGATATATTAACAGAGCATGCAACAAGGTCGCTCACTGTTAACAACTAAATCCTTGTTCCTCTTACCTCACAAAGAACTTTAGAAAATAACAGTGGTATATACACCTCAGTAATACATCATGTGTACAAGGCAGCAGGGGAAGGAGGAGGAGGTGGAGGAGAAGAAAATAAGTCAATGAAAAATAGCTTTATGCTCGAGCTCAACAGCAATTTGTCCTCTCTTGCGTCATGCTCTTCCCCAAACACACACCACAGCGGACAGAAGGCAACTGCAGTAAAATGTCTCCGTTAAACCAGGAGATTGGATCTAATTGGTCCATTTTAAACCCCAGCCTTATTTGTATGTGGTTCCTATAGCATTTATGTAGATGCCAGTCAAATGGCCAGGCAGCAGTGTTCACAATTAAAAGTTAACAACCACCAACTTCTATCCAAGCACCATAAATCTAGTCTAGCCTTGAGGTGAACCCTGCATGAACCCACTTCCCCTTCAACTTGGTGTGAGAGTTTCTGGACAGGTCTTTTGAAGCTCACGCTGAGTTCATTTAGGCACAATTCTCCCACCAGAACCGTTGCTCTAAGGAGTCGCTGTCTGAATCTTAATTGCCCCCTCTAGTCTTGCTTCAGCTCTGCTTTGGCCTTCTTTCCTTCCCTGCCAAGGAATCACTTGAAGGTACAGGAGAATTTGCTTTAATCCTGATCTCCGTTAGTGCTCAGTCTGAGTCATATTCTGCTTCCCAGTGTCTTTGTCATCAATGGAGCTTATAACACACAGAGTGATGCCAGCCATGGTAAGGAACATTCCCACGACAGCCTCTGCAGAGATTGAGGTGTGTGGGGGAGGATATGAAAAACAAACACAAGTTAAAAAAAGCACATTTCAAAAGACAGAACACAACCAGTACAGTGTTTTTCAAGGAGAGGAGAAAGGCACAGGAGGGAATTAACTGTGTGGCATGCCAGTAAAGTAATGTCGTGCTTGTGTAATGTTGCTGAATTGCTCCCTGAAATCTCTGAACGTGTTCCTGTAGCCCAATGTTTGATCCCAAAGCTTGTAGCATCTTAACATCCTCAATTTGTTCTTGTGAGTTTCACATGCTGTGTGAGTGCCCTGGTGCTGAAAAGCAAGGTAGCGTGAGGTTATCACGAAAATGAGTCACTTACGTTTGCCTCCAAACTCTTCACCCAGTAACTTGCCAGTGAGCAGAGTGCAAAGGAAGGTGAGAGAGTTGGCCACAGGAACAGCAAGCGATAACTCTGGATAAGAGAAGTGGAGAGAAATGGATATAATGGATAAACCCATACAAAATGGAAAATGACCTGAAGAGTATGTTGTGCTCTTAATGAAGACTAATGATTTGTTTAAATAAAACCCAGTTCCAACAAGACCCATGTTCGTGAATGGATGCATTCTTTGTCTAATGTTATCCAAGAAAATTGTTGGTACAGTCATCACATTTTTACAAAATAAAAACCAGTAGAAATATCAGTTCAGTATAATTAAAGTTGCCTTTTCTTACAATGTGGTGTGGGGTCAGTTTAGAGCTGAAACAATAAGTCGATCAACAGAACATTTATCTGCAACTATATTGATAATCGTTTAAGTAATCTTTGAAGCTAAAATGCCAAATATTTGCATGTTCCACATCCTCAGATGTGAGGATTGGCTGCCTTTTCTTACACTGGAATATTTGACTTCCCTTGACATGTTAGTCCATTAATCTTCTTAGTAGTGTTTTAACTAGATTACATTTGGCTGTCAAATCATGCTTAATTGTGTGGGAAAAAACATACAGTTTAAGCCTGAACAGTTCACCTCCACCATAGGCCTTTTTCACAGAAGACATTTTGGCATGTCATAGTATAAAAAGCAAAGGTGTAAATAATAAAATGAATGACGGCTGGATTCCATTTAGCTGCTTCAGTTTCAGGTACTGGTATTATGTATGTGGGCTCACTGCCACACTGTCATGAATTACTGGGACACTTGAATGCAACACAGCCATCATTAATGTTAGTAACACCTGTGCTTTTCTACTATGACAAAAATGATGTGGCGCAGAGTGGTTCCCTCTGGCTTTCTCCCACAATCATGATTAATAATGATATATTAATCACTAATCCTTGACTATTTTGGAAAGTTATGCATGTAGAGTTCACATTTTAATTCTAGTTTATAAAATGTTTATTAGTTTATCTCAGAAAGAGTGGAAATCCTAAAAATGCATCTCCATCTCTTTAAGAAATATCTAAACAAAAAAAAACAAAAAATGTGTGCAACTTCTGGGTGGACAAGCAGGGCACACACCTGAGCATGTCAAAGAGCTTCGTCACAGCAGACATTTTAGCTCATCGCAGCAGAGAAAGCACAGGTGTAATTCATAACAGTAATGACGGCTGCATTACATTTAGGTGAGCCACTTCCAGGCCTGTAGCATTGTGCATGCTGGCTCACTTAATGGAACTACTGAGCTGTCATCAGTGTTATTGGCTACACCTGTGCTCTTCATGCTATGACGAGTTAAAAATCAGCTGTGAAAATGTCTATTGACTTGTGTTACAACTACACCCATTCTCCCCTATAGAAGCTACCAAGTGATAATGGTAATTTAGGTGTGTGTGTGTGTGTGTGTGTGTGTGTGTCTGTGTGTGTGTGTCTCTCTGTGTCTCTGTGTCTCTGTCTCTCTCTCTCACACACCTGTGGTGGAAAGTGTATAGTAGTAGACCAAAGAGCCACTCTGGTTCAGAAGGAAGGGGACCAGGTACTGGGCAGCAACACAAAGAAGAAGGTGCAATTAAAACCAATTGTAAAGAAAAGTAGTAAGTTCAAGCACGCGCACGGGCAAACGAGAACGACTCTCGGGATTTACCTGGAGGTTTAGGAAAAGAAACCTGACCTCAGCCAGCAGCTGTGAGACTCCGTTAGCCTTTGCCACATCTTCTATCCCCTCTGTGCCTCTCTTCAGGAAAGGGTTGGTGCAGCCCCACAGCACCGACACCAGCAGGAGACTCAGGAGCTCCGCTGCGACACAGGACGATCACATTCAACTTGCATATCCTACTAGAGTTGGTATACAGCTCGTCAGTGTAACAAAGGCCAGGCCACAACCCGATAAAAACAAGGCAAACAGCAGAATGGTAAGCTACAAATACCGCTGATCATTTTTTTGCTAGCTTACTTCCTTAGCTGTAGCTCATAAGATGTTGGCTATATTGGGGCAACGTCTGAGTTATTCGTGTTAAAGAGGACGCAGATACTTAGGAATGTATATTCGATATCAACATACAAACGCAATCTTTAAAGTCTTGGCAAATATCGCGATTTGAGAGGATAAATCGGCTTGTTAGCCACTCACCTGTGGTCGCCATCGTAATGTGAACGGTCACTCTTAAATCGCATTCAAGACTGTTCTTCAGCTGAGTTGTTAGTGAACACTATTTAACGGGCAGATTAATTAATAGTTTTAAACCCATTTATTCATTAAAGTTATCCCAGGACTTGAAATGAATTAAAACAAAATCCAAGCACCGGACGACTCTTCGACGACGGTCTCATTTGTAAACGGCAACAAGTTCAACATTTGTTGTTGTCTTGAATGCAGCTTAGGGTTTTTTCAACGTTATGGTACCAAAAGGTACCAGCTGAGGGCGCAACAAGAACTCAACGCCACCATATTTAGGATTCTGCAGCGTTCACCCCACTAAATTCTTTTCTTTCTTTTTTTTATTTTTTTTTGCTCACTCAAACTTTCTTTCAGCTTCGTGTCATTTTGTCATACAGGTCAGCCACAATTAGAAATGTTACGTTTTATTTTCCTCTTTTCATTTAAAGAGCCACGAACAATACAAATACAGGGAGCAACAAAAATAAAGTGCAAAATCCTTTGGCGTCAAGCTAAAAAGGATTTACATCAGCGTGTTAGGCCGACACCCTGATGCCTCTCAAAATATCTCTGGTCTCTTCCTTATACAAGGTAAAAAATAAAATAAAATACACGGACATTTGATAGATTTCTTAAACAAAAACGAATCTGAGAGAATCTGTGATCAGAAGACAAAGACAGTATAATGCAAGGTTAACCAGATTTATTAAGGAATATTGTAAAATCAGTAATATCAACATATCTCAAACATGGCTTCTTTCATACTGTCTTTGTCTTCTCTGAAGCTTATACTAATTCTACATTTACTCATGAACCTATGTGGTCCTCTTTAATACAGAAATGTACACACTTAAGAGCAACATTGTCAAGCCATTACAGTCTTTACTACGCATTTTCTTCATTTTATTAGTAGCGATGGGACATCTGCAAAAAGTACAACCAGTAAGAAACTTATGGCATCTATACTCTGAACACTGACTGTAGCCAAAAAGCAATTCTTCACAAGAAAGTCTCAGTTTTCCGTCAGGCAACATCCTTTATGCAATCCATTGTGTCTGTTTATGGTACCCTTTTGTTCATGTTGTATGTTTTTGTACACCAAAAGGACATCTTGTTATCCATGTAATCACTAGCGGTGGCTCTGTTGGTGGAGACGACACTAACGTCACGGATTGAGTTTCCACAGGATTCAGTCAGCACACAGTATGCGGCCACGGGGGAAGGCAACACATCAGTCAGTGCCTGTTGTGAGACTAGACCACATGCTATGTGTTCCCTAACGATGGGGCGTCATGTATGGTGACTGCAGTGGATCCACTTGTGGTGCTGGACTGCTCTATGTGGTTTTCCTCCACACTGGGTAGCCGGAAGCCGTTCTCTGAGTCTGGGTTTGAATTGGCGATGCTGCCCGACACAGAGCTGACTCCCATGGTGCTCAGCGGCATGTTGCCCTGAATTGTGGATTGTGACGTCTTCGCACGAGGTTTGGAGCCACCGCTGGTTCCCAGGACCCTGGATGCATGTGTCCGCCTGGCAACGATTAAACCGTGGTGTTAAAAAAAAAAACTACTAATACTATGTAGTAGGCTATTATTTAGCAAGTTGGCATGTGATGTTTATCCATAAACTGTACTCAACAGTTACATAGAAACATGGCAGATAGTCCCTGTAGCCTTCTAATCTAATTTTGCTTGTAGGCCTATTACTTCAACCACCAGATACTGGGCACAGTAGTCTTCAAAAAAATGACAAATAAGAAAGAAAATGATGCATAAAAGAACCCACATTTTACAACTAAGTTCAAACCTTTTCGGCTTATGTCCCCATAATAAAATGAAACAGTCTACACATGACTTCTCATCATTTCATGTCTCATATCAAGTTCAATATGTCAATTAGTTGTGAGCAGTTTACCCAAATGTGTCTTCCCCTCTTGAATTGTTTCATTTGAATAATGAAATAATATAAGATGCCTGAAAGGGCAAAGAAAAACAATTTATTATAGAAAAGTAAGAAAAAAATGATCTAATTTTGTGTAGAAGACATGTTTTTATTCTCTCCTCTATCTCGTTCATTATCTTGTGACCCCTCAGATTTATGGTACGACCCCTTGGGGCTCCCAACCCTCAGTTCCTTTACCTTAAACACTGTAATTAGTATTTCCATTTTATACTACTTTATACTTCTACCTCAGAGGGAAACCTTGTAGATATTGTGTAATACTAGATAGTTTTACCTCCTCAAGCCTCTAAAAAGTATTTAAATAACAATCTAAGGGAACATCACAGGTATATACTGTATGTCCAACTCATGGACACGGGGCTGTGAGTAGGCACTGCATCACTTTAAAGAGTCACAAGCTAAAAAGGCTGTCAACTGTAAGAATTAGTTGATATGTGTCATGGTTTTTGTATATTATTTCACAGATGGACCTAATAAAAAGGTTAAAAGGAGCAGCAGGTGTCTAGCCCTCCTTGAAGTGGATAAAAATATCAGGATTGTTAGTTTCACGGCTCATGACACTACGCAGGAATTGTCTTGTCAAACAGGAATGCGGCCCTACCTGTTGTATGTCTTCAGGATGATCAGGAGAATGGCGAGAATGATTATGATACCTATGACGATGACAGCGATCATCGCCCCAGAGCCTAAGAGACACAGAGAGAGGAGGAATGAGCAATTGACATGTTGAAAGGTTGTTTTTCAGTCGTGTCTCCTCTAAAATTCAGATGTTATGTTGTACACATTCCCTCTGCTCCATGCGGTGCAACTTATTTTGTGTATCCTCCAGAGGTAGTGTGTAGTAGCTTAGCAAGGGCGTCACTCACAGGCAAACAGAACATGGCAAATATTTCTTTTTACATGCATAGGTGCCACTCCTGTACAAACCATCTATATTAGACTGCATGACGCAATAGGTTGTTATTTATAAGGCTTGGCTTATCATACAGTATTTTTGGAAGATTTGAATTTCTGCGATAGGGGACACTAAGATCTGATGGTGTCCACAACAAACACCTCACTCACAAGGGTGTGTTTTATCCAATTTAACAGGACAAGGAGGGCAAAACACAATGCAGATGCACATGCGCCCACACACACACACACACACACACACGAGATATCCTTACTCTGGATGAGTACTTGTTCTTTGGACTTTGTGGTGGTGGTTGTGTTTGAAGGTACTGTAGTGTTGGTCACAGGCGAGACAGTTGAGGCTTGCATCTTCAGCAATAACCTGCACAGACAGACAAAAACAAAAAAATGTGAGGGAAATATTTTTCACAGATAAAACAGTTTACGCCACAGTCATAATACAGATTAAGCAAGGAGATAAGAATAGAATGGGGAAAGAATATATGAGATTTGAAGATTAAAATATGTGCGCGATACAACTCTTATAAACAGTGGATAAGTGGCATAGCAGAAGGACTGGCGCCAGTGCATGGATGTTTTATAGAAACCACAGGAATGAGGATCCTCACCAGAACACTGTTTATGAAGTACTAATCAGTGCTGGCTTTCCTCCCACAGGATTGACGTGCTGGCCATATTACAGCTATCATTAAGATATGTTTAAGTACAGCTTGTACTGTACACATATTTTTTAAAAGCAGAACATGTGCTAATGACTACATCACTCATCGTGCATGCAAAGACAAACCTCTCTCCGTACAACAGACCTAAGACTGATTGGAAAGACATGACAGAGAGATGACACAGCCGGTTCACAAATTCATTGTCATGTCTGCTAAAGCATTATGAAAACATTCGTGGTTTTAGAGGTGTATCGTCAGACAGCCTGATGCCAGCTAGGAGAGAGCTGGAAACAAGGTTCAGACATGTAGGACAACAATGTCCTACATGCAGTGCTGTGCTACAGTTCTCGTTTTGGGGCATTCAACATGATTTCATTGCAAGATGTGTTTGAGTGTGTCCAATGGGATTTAAGCAATAAGTTCTTAGGTTGTTGAAAGGGAGAAATTATTTTCCAGTGTAGGTTAAAAAGGAAGTCTGGTGATATTTTATTTTGTTTGCCAATTTTGACTTTTTTTTGTTTCATTGTCAATAAAAGACTAAAGCCAACAATGAATTGATCCTACTTACAAGTATTGTCTGTGTAGCCAAAGCCTAATATAACTTAGTCCTCTGTGCTGTAGAGCTCCATTGTTGTCCAAAGATTATTATAAACACCAGTGAGCCACACTGTTTCACTAGGTGACACATTCTTTCATTACCATAAACACAGGCACTGTGGTTTATTTTACGTCAATCCCACATACACCATTCTGCTGCCACAAATATTCACTAAAGTATCTAATGTTTATTAATCCGCTGCTGAAAATAGTCCCCAACAAATGCACTATTTACTCCCATTTGAGTAACGCTTGCTAAAAACTACAGTGCCCAGCTGTTTTAGGAAATCACTGAGCTTTTTTTAAAAATGAAATAAACTTGTGACTGTTTTTAAATAAATAAATAAAAAAGACTTACATCTTCAGTACGAACAGATGGACTTGGTGCTGAATGCTGCAGACTGCCTAGGGAAGTTGGAAATATTGAAAGACAGACTACCACGCTGTTGGCTTTTCATGGAATTTGTTGACAAAAATAAAAATATAAAATAAGACCAGACTTTTTATTTCAAGATTTCCTTCTCTAGATCCCCGTGTAACCCTGATGAACTCTATGAAAAACATCTTTTCAGTGCTTCAGTCTCTTAACAGAAAACTTGCAGGTGCAAGCGCATTCTCCTGAAAAATATATCTTAAATATATCTTAAATTCAGTCATATTGTTCAAATTATACCTATAATGGAACTTCATCATGATGAAAACTTCCTGATATAAACTTAAAATTGACGTGATTTGAGTTCTCTCAATCATGACTCATTTAGTCATGCAACAATGCATATTCTCAGATATTATGTTGCAGACATTCAAGGCAGCTTCATTGTTTCCAATCTTAACACGCTGTAATCCTGATCTAATCTACTGTGTTGCAATTGTTATGTGTCATGTGGAGATCCTCTGTCATTTAGGAGGATCCCTGATAGTGTTCAGGAAACAATCCACACACAGCTGTAGGTCAGGGCTGTCCCCTGTAACTGATACTTCCCCTGAGTCGGGATACTACGCCTTTGCATGCTCAGAGATAGAAACTTGTGCAAATTCACATAAAATAATTACACCTGCAGTCACTTTCTTTTTATGTTCCACAAAAAAACCCAATAAATAATCATTACATGTACGGGTTATTGCAGTATTTTCCACTGCGCCATTGTTTTAGAAATGTCACTCGTACCACACTAGAGCCGTACAAGCGTCATCATGGGAGTTTCTCATCCTCTTTTCACGCAGTGTGACGTAAAACAAAGAAGATAATGAGTCCTTCAAGTGTGACTCAGATGTGGTTGTTAATTAGAAAAGCTTCCATCATCATCATGATTATCTTTAATTACATCACCTGAATAGTCGCCCCAGAAATCGAAAGAATAGTGGATTCTATCCAAAAGCATCTTTCGTTATGTGTTGTAAATGTGTGGTCAGTTATCTTTTTGTGCTTATTCACTTTCGCTTTAATGCTTCAATGACTAATCCTAAAATAACCCAGGGTGTTAACGTATTATTTTGTTAACCTGTCAGAGAAATGACAGGCTTTTACAATTGTGTTGGACGTCTCATTTTGGAAGACAACTTTTCTTTTAAATATAGGAGACAGATGGAGAAAGAGTCTCTTAATTGTTACAATTAAGACACGAGTTAAGAGTGACGTTGCACTGTGTCCACTGGGAGCGAAGCACAGCAGCACAGTCAGAGCAGGTGCTTTAAGCGGACAAAATTTGCATCAGCTATAAAAAGCTGGAAACCCTGAAACAAGGAAGAGCAGCCCCAGATACACACAACACCCATCCCTCGCTGTCTTTCTTTAAGTTTGATTGACTGCTCTATTATTACATTCAAATCCACAAGAAAGTATGCAAAACCTGTACTTTTATAGCATCACTGCCTGTGAAGATACCGCTGAACATGATTAAGTTTATAAACCACCAGTTGACTTAATGAGAGGTGGCTGAAAGACATTAATAGAAATGACAGAGATACAGTAGCGCTACTGTTGCCTTACTGAATGAGTTCACATTCAAAACACAAGGCAGATTAAAAGATTATGAACTTCACTGTTACAGTTCAGGTATGTGGCTGGTGCTGTTACAAAGAACATGTTATCATAAATGAAAAGGTTGGAGTTCAGTGGCTTTCTGAAAGATAAGCTGATACACGTTCTTTCTTTCACACACACACTTATGGTAGCCTAATTGTTTTCTGCCACAGATGCTGCCACTGTTCAAAGAATAGTTCGACATTTTGGAAAATGTGCTTATTTGCTTTCTTGCAGAGAGTTAGATGAGTAAATTGTTAAAGCTCTGGTTTTTGTACAGATTAAACAAACGAGATATAATGTGTTATAGGTGAGCTTCGAAGGTGCTGGTAGACAGATTTTGTTACCTTTCGGACAGGGCCAGGCTAGCTGTTTCCCTTTGTTTCCAGTCTTTATGCTAAGCTACGCTAACCCGCTGCTGGCTCCAGCTGCATATTGACCAGACAGATATAAGAGTGGTATCAATCTTCTCGTGTAACTCTCGACAAGAGAGCGAATAAGCTTATTTCCTAAAATGTCAAACAATTCTCCTAAAATCTTGATTCCTCCGTTCCATATGTTCTTTAATTACGGTTTTATCTTAACTAGGAAAAAAAAACTTTGAACATTTCTTTTAAACTCAAAATGTACTTTAACAATTTCAGTTCAGTGAGGCTATGAGATTAGATTCTTGGCTCCTTTTTGTATGATATCTGGATGCTGTGTTTCAGCATGTAATGGGCAAATACAGTGGCTTGTGTACATAGCCTTAACCATTAATGGAGCGTAAAAGTTTACATTTGGCCTCCAAGCTGTGAATATGCTGGAGGCAGAGACTTGGAGGTAGCACTCGATACTTGTGTGTACTGTATGTCTTTTATCCAGCTTCCTGCTCCACTGCAAACATTGCACAACAAACTCTCCCAGTGTTGACATACTATTAAGCATCGAGATTAATAATGACATATATCATGTTGCTGTTTGCAGTGGTGACAGCTTCTGATAAGTGGATAGCTGATCATATGCTGTGTAAGGTTCGTAACATGGTGGAGGATACAGTATGCAGCTGATGTTGGCGAGGTAATGTAACTAACAGTCATGTCAATTGTATTTATATAGGGCAAAATCTAAAATCACAAATTAGCCTTTAAGGGCTTTGCACAGTATGGTATCAAGTGATGTATATTTATTTCTGCCTCTATTTACAGTACAGTTATCAGCCTGTCTACCTGAAGTTGTAGTCACAGTCATGTTGTTTACAGTAAATGTACAGTAAATACAGATATATAAAGGATGAGGTTTAACAGGCTAAAAGTGGCATTTAAACATCAAATTCAAACAAACACAGACATAGAAACAACCAGCAAAAAACAAGAAAGAAAAACATGATTAGACTTTACTTCACTACATAAAGTGCATCTGATTCTCTTTTGTACAGACAGGAGGGACTTTGTACCCTTGTGCTGATAATTTTATGTGCACAAGATATATATTGTTCACAATATTATAATTCTGGATTTAGTAAATTTCAGTGATGGGACTTTGCATAGTACAGAACAGAGATATATTTAGCTCAAGTGGGTTTTTTAATAAGGTATGATAAGAAAAATAATTAAGTGTTTAAAGTTACTTTCTGAAGTTTTACTTCAGATAACAAACTGGTTTTTAAATAGTTACAGTTTTTGTTATATTTATGGCAGCAAAAACCAGCACAGCTGGGACAATACTTCATCTTGTCACACAGTCAGGATCATGTCTCATGAAGAGCGGTGCAGTTAATTTCCCTGATTGATTTATAACAAAAAGGTATATATGATCATATTAGAAATTTTCTTTGTTACTACAAGAAAGTTTTTATCATTACTTCTGCCAAACCTTTGGTGATGTATGAAAGGATGACAGCTGGAAACTAGCCTTTAAAGGGCAGTTTTGATTGGATCAATCAAGCTTATTTTATCTTGACTTTGAGCTGCTCATTTCGTGTTTTGTGTGCTGTGTTGTAGCCAGAGCAGTAGTGGTGCCTGTGAAGAGGGTATCACTCCCATCTCCAAACAAAATCTGTCTTGGCCAGCGCAACATGATTCCGCCGGAGATTATGTGTACCAGCTTTCATCAAGTAGAGGTGAGGGCATGATTGGAGTAAAACAAAAGACAGAGAGATAAACTTTATTGTCCCTGGAGGAAAATTTGTTTTCACAGCCTGAACATTTTCTAGCAAAACTTGGTTATTAAAGACTTTAATTATCTGTCAGAATGAAGCTAATGCAGTAGAACACAGTTATTAAAACTAAGACAAAATGTTGAACTAAATATTTAAGTCATTGGTTGAAACCACTCTGGTTAGAAAATCACCGGCACCTTAATGGCATGTACAGAGATGGAGTAGCGTTGCCAAGTACAGCCCTGGCAGATGCCAGTTTTTCATCCGAGGGTGGGTGTGTCAAATCTCAAAGAACTGGGTGTGTCGACAGAGGTGGGTAATGGATCTGACTGATTGCAGGCTAGGTTTAAGTGTAGGTTTGGTGAGGCAAAGGTCACGTAATTATTGGGAGAGCCTGAGGAAACATCTTCACTTAACAAACCTCATACTCAAATACGCAACTAACCCTCGTACTGCTCACCATCCTACATGACTTAAGGAATTCAACCGGACTTTCCAGAATATAAACAACTTGTGCTTGGCGCTGCCTAAGTAGCAAATACTGTGATTGCCCTGAGCAGCGCACTTTGCCAAAAGTGTTACGCATGAACATAAGCTAATTAATACATGCTTGAAAGATGTTCCTTTTAAGCATGTAGTAAAAAGATAACTGGCTCTGCCGGACTATTTCTTGGCTGGGAGCAGTACCTTCCTGGTGTCTCCCCTGGGTGCCTGGCAGCTGCTCAGAGCCCAGAAACAGTCCGGCAAATAACCCCCCGTAAAACGACAAACTGTTGTTTATAGATATAACATGTGGATTAGTGAGCTTTAGAGCTGCTGGTAGGCGTATTTTGTTACCTTTGGACAGAGCCGTGCTAGCTGTTTCCCCCTGCTTCCAGTCTTAAGCTAAGCTAAGTTATGCTAACTGGCCACTGGCTGTCGTTTCATATTTACTATTCCTTTAACCACACAGCACAGAATACACATAAGCTGCTACATAGCTATTGAACCAAACCGTATAATGACCTGATCAACTTACTTAGTCACAGATTGGAAATGCCAGAAGCAATAAACATACATCCTTTGTCATATTGTCATGATAACAGAAGGGAAACAGTAAAGGCCAGTGGTTTGGTGAAGGACAATGGCAGGAAATAGGTCCCAATTGGAAAAAAAAACCCTGTTAAAATCCACATAAACATTTCAACTTTGAAACCCCACACAAAAATGCAGATTTGGACACAGGATGTAACATTGCTGATCACTGGTCTGCTTCTGCTAACTACAGTCAAAGATATCATCAAGAAAGGATACTTTTTTACTTCTGGTGGACCGATTTTTTAGGCAAAGGAATTTGTAACTACAACTGATCAGGTCCCTTTGTTCTGATGCTAGTGTCTACTTCCTCTTCCTACTTCATCTTCTTCTTGCTGTAATAATAGTTTGTTTGTTGTTCCACAAATTGCAGCTATTCACTCACACTGCAGATTCAATATCCTTTCTTCCACCCTCAGTAAACAAATCATTTATTGCTCTGTTCAGAGAGCAGACTCTCAACGCGGAACAGGAATAATTTAGTTTCCTCTTTTTTATACGAGGGAAAACCAGACGAAGCTTGTTGACTGGCTCGACTTTTTCACCTCTACGCATGTTCGTCCACACATCGAGCATAACCCAGGCCCCTGCGCACACATTCATAAACACATTCATAGTATGACCTTCATCAAATGACGGTCGGAGTCAATATTTGAGCAGTCAATTTGAAGCAGGTTAATAAGACACAGGTGGAGCTATTAGTTCAGCTTTCCCTGGAAGAGCAGGCATGCAGTCACAGCAGAGAGGTCAGATGTAAATTTCCTATACTATTTGTTTTCCAGACGTCACACTAAAGAGGGATTTAACTATGACTTTTATCGACCTCCATCAGTCGCCAAGGGATTTGCAACAGCCCTGACAGGACTTTGGCATAGCGTACAGCGGCCAGTTATTGACGTAAATGATGGAGTGACATCAGAGATTTAAAAATTAGCAAATTAAAAAAGATGTGCGTAGTAAAGAGGTAATATATCATGGCTGTGTTTCAGCTCATAGTGTGAGAGTGGGTTTTGACAGCCAGTCATTGGACTTAAATAAACTTGACGTGTTGTAGTGAAAGTACAAGCTGCATCAACCCTGAAAAATTCAAGTCATGATGGAAAAAATGTGTACGTTTCAATGTGCTATCATCTATCATCTATCATCTGAGTACCAAACTGGGTTAGAAAAAGTGTGAGTTTTAGGAACAAATATTTATATTTAAAATCACACAGCAGGGTTAAGACGGAAGAAGAAAAATACTTTGTCGCTGAGGGTGCAGTAGGTTTGCACAACAGCTTCTTAGCTTACAGTGTATTGTTCGTGCAGGCCATTATTCTTGTCAACGCTTTTTGAAAAGGCTTTGATTGATCCAGTCATTCTCTAAACTGGCTGAGTTTGAAGCACACTGATGAGCGTCTGTTCAGGCACAAAGGACTGAAGTAAAGTTGTGTTCACTGATATTTGTGGCAGTTAAATCAGTTTATCATTCTTGACATGAACACAGTGGTCGCATTCACATCACTGTGAGTCCAGCTGAAATAGTCAGATATGGATGAGAAGTTACACAGGCAAACGGTATCTAGTGTTCAGCTGGTTTGTTTACCAATTTGAAACCCTTAAAAATTGGAATTTGACAGCTCCTCTAATTAGGAATGTTAAAATATCAAGGGGTGACATGATAATTTGTACTTAAAAATCAATCAGTCAGAATAGGTCATCTATGTGAATCAACCGACTGGATGGAAGTGGGTTCGTGATTAGGGATTTTGAATGCATATAATGTATTTATATGCCTGATTAATCTCCTTTAATACAGACATTACCGTGACAGAAACCTGCTCAAATTGTCTGGGTTTTAATTTTCCAGTCAGGATATTCTGATTTCCCATGAGTATTATAATCCAATAATCGGACTGATACTTTAAATACCACATTAAAAGACTAATACCAACATCATGTTAGTCAGAATAAAGTTATGTAGTAGAGCTTGGTTTCCTTTTGAGTTGCCCTTCTCATTGTATTACATCTAAAGCCCCCATTTTCATAATAAAGTTTTCTACTTTTGATTTAGAGTTCAGCATCCTGCCCTTTTCAAGTAAGAGGTGCAGATCGAGACTCTTTGTTTTATCTAAAACTTTGCTTGCTGTTGTGTAAAGTATGCTTTCTAAAGCTGGATAATAAAACACATTTTCAAACAATGCCTATATCGGAGTTGAAAATGATAACAAAAGAAAGCACAAACAATAGCACTGTGCTTATCATCTACAGAGCCAGCCAGAAGATAATTTTCTTTTTCATGTGAAAATCTGTTCATTTCAGCCTCTTAGGCAGGGCAATTTGTGATCTGGTTACAGCCTCATTGTAACTGCATTCATATATTCATAATTCCATAATTAAATTGAGTGGATATTATATTGTGGAAAAGCCTGTTGATTGTATTTTGTACCCTGATATACTTTTACGGTTTCTTTAATGCTTTTCTGGGGGTTACATTTGTCTTTTAACTATTGTTTCTCAATGTCAAATTTTCAAACTGAAACACCTACCGTGGGCAAATAAATAAATGATTAAAAATAAAAACTGTATACATACTGTATAAACTGGCCACTCTCCCAGTGACATTTGAAAGTGATTTAAAGGCTAATTTTAGCCTAATTTGAACTCAAGCTGGTTAGGTGCAGCTGGTATGCAAACACAGTCATTAACCTTTACAGGAATGACTACAGCCTCATTTAATGAGTGAAGAGAGAAAAGTAAAAGCACACTAGAAGAACAGGTAGCCTTTCTTTTCTTAGAACTACACAGAAAACTCCCCTGATCAGCTACAAATTAGTGTTTATAACAAACTTAAAGTCAAAAATGCTTAATGCATCATCATCATGCCTCAAACGGACACAGGTGAGCCCTGAATCAGTGCAGCGGTACTGTACAAACAGCCAGTCATACTTTCCTACAACGTAGCGGCAACTGATGAGACGATAAGTAGAGCTGTTCCATCAAATACTCACTTATCAATGAGAGATACGCAGGCAGATAGTGCTGGGAACTGAAAATAAATCTTCCTACCTCAGACGTAAATCTGTGTCATTCCACTGGCTCAACAGTAACAGTAGCCTAGATTTCTAAATCCGAGAGCTCTTAGGAATGTGAGCTATTCCCTTTCACCTGAGACTCACCTGCTGTCTCGCCGTGTTCTCTGGGAGAACCCCCGTTCTCTCTCACACACACACACACACACAGATAAGCTCTCAGTCACGAGACGAAGTTTAGATGAAAACAAAATCTGCCAAGTAGAAAGAGTTAAAAGCAGCGATAAGTCTTGTGACTTACCTAACCGTCTCCTCTTTGATGTCAGCCCAAGCCTTCTCCAGATGGGAGCCTGAGCAGCGCAGAGACCCCTCCCTCAGCTTACTGAGGGGGGCATAGTCCACTGGCGGAGGGCTGACAATCACAGCAGGTCTGGGGAGGGAGACGCGAAGGAGTAGAAGAGTGTGTGAGCTCCTCCAAGAGAGGAATATAAGTCCCAGGTGCTGCTAAAGTGACAGTCCCACAGGTAGCCTGCAAACAGACGGGACAGACAAGCAGAGATGCCTTTATGTGTGCGGTGTCTGTGGGAATCAGTGTTTATGTGAAGAGGAGGAGGAGAGTGAAGAGGAGGAGGCTCCACGCTTGCTCACTTGTTGCTCCTGAGCTGCTCCTCGCTCGGAGTAATAATCTCAGGCAGCTGGTTTTTCAGGTCTTTCCGCCTGGCCCTGAGGCGTGCCATGGCCGCTGATCAAAAAGCTCGGCTCCTCTCCAGAGTTTGTCTGCTCTGCTCTGCTCTGCTCGGCTTGGCTCGGTTCGGCTCTCACCACGACCACTGCCTATCAAAATCAGACCGGCTGCATCTCACAGGACATGAGCTGCAGAGGGTGGGGCTCTGTGCATTTTGTCAAAGATGAAAATAACTCAAAAATAACATATAACATAACATCTCATATACTAAAATCCAGGGTATATCCTATACCTCTGGGCGCATGCACCTGCATACATATACTGAATACATGTATGCATGCGTGAGTGTGTGTGTCTGTGCCTTTTTTTTTTGTCTCTCCATGTCATGGTCAATGAACAACAAAAAAATCAAATCATTACCTCTTATTTACAGAGAGGAATGAGACTGCATGTGTGTGCATGTTTTGTGTGAGCGTGTAGACAAAGTGCACATCACCCATCCATTCATCTTTGCACGAACATGTTTTATGTATGTAGTTGAAAATTAACTATGTGAATTACAGTGCTTGTCCAAAGGGTGCTGGGTGTGTTTGTAGAAAAGATACAGTACACAACAGCCTTTTCTTTTTTTTCCTTTTGTTATAGGACAATGAGCTCCATTCAAACACTTGGCAACATTTGTGTGGAAGTTTCCCACTGAACAGGAAACATGTTTTTACCAGCAATCATCTCCCCCACTGTCCTACTATCTGTCTCATTCTTTATTTTAGCACACAAGCTCCTGTAACACACCCGCAGTGCTAGTCTTTCCCCAACAAGTCGTCAGGATCTCGCCTCATGTTACCTCCCGGGAATAGGAGGTGCCCACGACTATAAAGCAAGTCAGTGTTGTGCCTTTGTGAGAAAGTGTAACTAAACTTCATTTGGGCAGACACGCTTTGTTCTGCCTCACCCAATGGCCTGCATGTGTGCGAAGTGCTGGTGTCCCCATGTCCCTATGCTCAGCTGTGGTGGAAGACCATTACATAAGTCTGAAAGCTCAAATTTCATAGAGAAGAATACATCTTTTAAAATGGCATCCCTGGCATTGTGTTGGTTTCAGTCCAGTACAAATGGTGTAAACACCTTGTGTGCAAAATGTGTTTGATTTTCCTGAAGGTGAAAGTGACAGGTGGATGATCATTTTTTAATTACTTATTTAGTTTGTATTTTAATGTCAGAATGTTGTTGTGTTTCTTCTGAGTTGTTTCTTTATCTAACTGTCTAATTTGGGTTTTTTTGTCTGTTCCATCAGTTTTTTCATTCTTTGGTAAGCTGCCCTGTATATATGCTTTTCACAATAAGGTAAGTATTAGCATTTTCATTTGTCTGAATGAAGACCTCAATCTCCTTTTATTGAACTCCTTATCTGAAAGTAAAGACAGGGTCTAGTCTCCATAGTTTTCCCATTATGTCTTTTTGTATTTTGAATCTACGATATGAGGCATTTTCCTACTGTGACATGTCAAAATGTCTTCCGTGAAAAAGGCCCATTCCTGTACATAGATTATGGATTGATGAATAAAATGATATTTCTTACCTGTTGGGTGAGTCGCTCTCTAGATATCTACAAGCTTCAAGGTGACTGTTTTCAACAAGACTAGTTACCGGCTCTGTGAAGCTGTACTTTGGCTAAATGCTAATGTTGGCATTCTAACCACATCCATGATGCTAGCACGCCCACAATGACAATGCTGACATGCTGATCGCTAAGCAGGTGTATTCTTTACCATGATCACCATCTTAGTTTAGCATGTGAGCGTGCTAATAGCACATGTTAGCACAGCTGAGGGTGATGGGAATGTCATCAGTTTTCAAGTCATAAACCAGGCATCCTCTTGGGACCACAAATTTCATGGAAATCCATTTAATCATTGTTGAGATATTTCAGTCTGGACCAAAGTCATGGGCCGACCAACAAGCCGGCCATGTCATATCCCTCCAGCCATGCCGCCACAGCATAGCTAAAAATTCACTATATTTAGAACCTGAGGTTTTTTGAGAATGTCATAATTTCTAATAAAAACACAAACATTAAATTGCCATCCAAATCCTTTGATATTTTCTCTTAATTACAAACTGATTTTATTATCAGAACAGATAAGTTATTGTATGCGTACTTTTCCTGACAATGTAAAACAGATGAAAAACAGCAGGTCTTACAGGGGCAGCCAGCCTTTACTCACTCCTCCTGAGGGGGAGACAAGTGTTTACACTCACTGTACTTAACACTTAAGTTTATTGCATTAAGAGACTTTGATGTAAAAGCTGAGGTAAATGTTTGAATTCAGTCAGAATAAACCCATTGTACAGCATCTGTTGATCCCGCTATGTGTGCTTTTAAGGAGCCGCTTCACTAAAAACTCATTGTATATATACTTGTCAACTCATGACTAACGCATCGCTTAAGATTCCTGCTTGAGAAACTGAGACGTTCGTGCTGTGTAATTCTGGAGAGTACCTTTAAAGAAATCTGGACCTACTGGCCCCACTAACACCCACGAGGGCCACGTTAACCTGATCTGTTCCCCTCAGGTGCACACACATCGTCACGTTCAACAGTAAGGGTCATTGTGAGGAGGAATTCCCCACTCCCGGCACCGCGAAGAGAGGGCTTTTTGTGCCATGGAGAGGAAGACACAGGGCAGCACAGAGTATGTCTCATCTCACAGCAGGTGCTCAGTCCTCTCTGCCTGTAAAATACTGACAGCTGTTCATTGTTTTTACCTTTAGACCATTAAGTATGTCAGCAGAGACACAGGTAACCTTCACAACCTTGGATCCTCTGCATACCTGCTTCTTAATGCGTTGTGTTTTGTACAGATCAGGAAGCACAAATCTTCTCTCTAAAAGAGTACTTTTGTTTTTTTTTGTTTTTTCTTCACGTAGATAGATATCGCTGTCCTTTGTGAGCAAACCTGTACTTGCAAAACATCTTTTTTTTTGTCAAGACAAGTCAGGGTTGGCTTTGTTGTTTTTCTCCCCTCACATAATAATGAAGTGCAGTGAGTCAGAAGGAAATCTTTTGTTACTGGATTCGTGAGTAATCATCTCACCTCATGTTTCATGTAATAAATTTCATGTGCTGTGTTGCTCACTGAAAGAATCATTAACTCAACCTTTGCTGTCAGCGTCTTTACCATTGAAACAAGATCATTACCGGTTGTTAGGTCCTTGGGGGAAATATGAGGTGCAAAGGGGAAGTGGCAATTCCACTGCCCCATTCTAGTGTTATAAAGCAGGATTTAAATACATGGCACTCACTGAGGTGATACCGGTCTTTCTGTGTATTTTCTAGCCTTGTGTGGAACAGTCAAGAAGGTTGATTAGCAACACTTACAGTTTTGGTGATATTTCCATCTGTTAAGACTCTTCTGCTCATCCGGATATAAAAAATGCTGGACGTGGCGTCTTTTTTGCTCATTCTGTAGAACACGAGGCATTTCTAAAAGTATATGAGAATATAAAATTGTGAAAAATAACATTAACTTACTAGATAACTACCAGATCATAAAACTTTTACTTTCGGGTCACATGGTAAAACTCAAGCAAAGAGATAGCACACTTCCAGCTACCAACTTGGCTGCTAAACAACCTTCTGAATTTCATTAAAAGGATTTTCATGAATTTACCTTTGGGAAAAACGGATGCTTGGACTGACTTGACATGTATAATATATGAAAGGCACAAACTAGGTCTAGTGCTAAAAGTGAAGTATCTTCAGATGAATATATGTCATGCAATCTGAACATAATGTGTAATAAATCTAGCAAGTGCTACATTTATTGCCTACATTGGAGATTTTGCTTGAGATTCTGCTCCTGTACCTGTATTTGCATCCCAAGTGTGTAGTCCCTAAAATAAACAACACTAAACGTGACTTTTAAGAATAAGTCTTTATGTATTTCTCTATGTGAAACAAATGGCTATTATACTACACAAATAGAAGCGGATACTTTAAGAGACAGAGACCATCTCAGAGAAATAAGTACAGAACATGAAAATACACATACCGGTATTATAGAACTGTAAATTATTGCTTGTTTTGCTACTTTGTTTTCTGGATTCCTACAATACAAGACACAATATTCATATTTCAACAGAAACAGTACAACAGTGACAAACGGTATTATTGACCTTTTTAGTAGACGTTCCCCAGAAATAAAAGAAACATTCAAACAGAGTCCATGTTGAACACAACACAATGACAGTTGGTTTTGATCGAGCATCTTCAGGACATACTGTTACACATTTTTGTATTATTTTTTTTTTCCATTACAACATTGCCAAGAGAAGCTGTAACAACCTGCACACTGGGACTGGCCTCAGCAACAACAACAACAACAAAAAAAAACACTTGGCATATGTACATAAATATACATTTTCATTTCAACTGTGACCAAAATGCACCCGGTTTTAAACACCATGACCACAGAGAGTAAAAAAATCTTCACGAGTGTCTTCCTCCTGCTGCTGCTCGCTGCTTCCTCTTTATCATAATCCACCTCAGTAGTTCCACCAATCTGCTGTCTGCTTGGATAACAGCGACGGCTTTACTGTAGTGCCAATAAAACTGCACTCTGCCAACATGGTGCATTTCAAAGAACTGTTTAACTTTCTCAGAAGGTAAGATGAATGTTTCTTGTGGACTAACACGAAAAACAAAGACATTGATTTTGTTTTGCAGTGTCATCCTGCCTCATTTAAAACCTATAACTGTACTGCACTGTCTACATCTTTACAGTAGTACACTCCCATAGATCCAAAAGGCCTGAAATTCTCCGAGGTTCACACTAGCAAAAAGGAAGTGGAGTGTTTCACTCACTGCAATATGCTGGTGAAAAGGCTAACCAGGTGTTCAGCTTGAGATAAAAGAAGAAAAAAAAAACACAAGAAAGAAACAAGAGAAGAAATGCAATGTGCTTCCTACGTTGTCTCAAGAAAGACTATTTTTATGTGAAGGAAACAAACAATACACTGACAAAGTGCTCACATGCAGTCTTTTGCTTACTAATATTGTTATATTGCAAAAAAGTAGTTTTAGATTTCATGCTGCCTAATGACAAATAAGGTTTAGACTCACTGCTGACACCCAAAAAGCCCTGTTAGGAACATTAGTTCATGTTGCTTCTAAAGCACTGAAATATTTCATTAAATGAGTAGGTGAAACACTGATATGATATGGGACTGTGGGGAGAATTAACCTTAAAAAAACAAAAACAAGGAAGAAATGTTTAAGTAAAAAGTTTATGGATTTTAGTGGATATTTGTTCAAGTTTCCACTGGACTAGATACTGCAAAAAATGTATGTGTGCTAACATGAAATAAAAAATAATGCAATAAAAAGTACTGCAGTTTTGTTGGGAAAATATGATTTCTTTCTGCTTACTTTAACAATATACATCCGTGTCTCTGAGTAAGAAAAATCCTTTTCTGTTGTCATGACAATATGAGGTGAGTGAATGCTTTGGTTGATATCTCATGAGGCTCCCTAATTTTCCCTTTTCTCAGCAAAATGCTTTCAGGTTAACTACAAAATCTAAAAGGACTATTTCCGCAAATCTACTGCTCAGGTATGTACAGCGAGAAGCAGCGCAGTATTGTGGTGCGCAGCAGGAGGCGGATCGAGAGCCCCGCAATTGCTTGGAGAGATATCAAGAGATACTCAGTGCAAAACAAGCAGTAGTAGGTTTCAGAAGAAAACCTGACACATAGAAAGTGGGTTTGATCAAACAACATAACCAAAACATTAAAGATGTGAATTACAACAAACAGAATCAGAAAAATAAAACCAACATCCCAAACCCCTTGAAGAAAATGAGGGGGATGAACTGTCTCTGATCCATCAAATCCCGACAAAAGTGACAAATGCAAATTTGCCATCGAGTTAAAGACTGAACTGTCCAGCTTATGAAAAAAACATTCAGCTTTTTTCCCCCCTAAGACGTCACTTTAAACTCTGCATAGGGATATGCACTTGCGTCAAAAGCGTCACACCATTTCCCTGTCATCACAAACGACAATAAAAAAAACACCTCAGCTTCTCATCTACAGAAGTAACTAAGCATGCAAAAAGTGTAGGGGTATCAAATACATAGTAAGAATACACATCTAGTAGTTCAGCAAAAAACAACACCTCTCCAAATAAAAAAGACAAAAAGCGAAAACGAGCAAAAGAAAAAAGAGAGTCAAACAACCACCACAACTTTGTTAGTCACATATGACGCTTCGTGCTGTGTGTGATGTTAAATAGGTTCCTTTTTCTTGATATATCTTGTTAGTATTTGTGTTTCTGTACGTATTTTTTGTAATACAGTATATACATGCAGACAAGAGCGGGAACATCACACACTCAATCTTGATGCAAGCTGAAGCGACAAACCAGCAGATATGAAAATGGATGAAAAAGAAGAAAAAATAGACATTATATATATATATATATATATAACCTGAAAACACAATTTATTGTAAAAAAAAAAGAAGAAAAATGTCTTTGTTTAGAGGTAACGCATCTACCTCAACCGAAGATTATTGTACACACGACTGCGAGACGAAGGGAGAGGTACAAGCTAATAAGCTAACCAACTATCAAGCTACTGAGCAGGACTAGCAATGAGAGCTGAGTGTGTGTGATAAGTGACAGGTGCCTGCGTTGGGACAGGTATTTCGACCCCTTTTGCTGAAAACGAGGGGGGTTGGTGGGGTGGAGGCAAGCATGACCGCTGCTCCCCACGCTGTCCGCAGAATGTGATGAGTGTGTGTGTGATTCTCATCCATCCCCTTCAAGCCGCCTCATTCCATCGCCACGCTCCCCACAAACACCGTCTTCGAGCAATGTTTGTTGGTTTGTTTTTGCTTGTAGTTGAACTGAAATGAGGGGCATCGACGCTCTCTGTGAGTGCAGAGACGAGAGAGAGAGGGCAGGTGTGTTGCGGGTTTAAGGGGCGGTCAGGGGGCCGCGCCGGTGTCGGGGGGGAGGCCTCTCTAGTTGAAGACTTTGGGGGGTCCGTCGGGACGTCTGGTCTGGACGATCTGCTGCTTTGGCCGCGCCGCCTCGTCCTCCTCCGTCTCGCTCTCGCACACGTGGACGACCACGCTGGGGGTGGACTCTGTCCCCGCATGGAGCTCGTACTTTTCACCTAGAAGAGAGGGAGAGGAGGGATGGAAAGAGTGGGGTGGTGGGGGGGCAGAACAGGAGTTACTAAAAAATGACTGTACTTAAAGGACTGGCAATATTCTTATTGTTGTATTTATCTTGTTGTCAACAAATCCCATGAAAAGACCAAAACCAACAATGAAGTGATCCTACTAACAAGCATTATCTGTGCAGCGAAAGCCTGATATAACTTTGTTGTCCACAACAAAAGCATTGTAGTTTATTTTTAGTCATTATATTTTGGTGAAGTACTCACTACAGCACCAAATGTGTATTAATACATGGCTGAAAATAGTCCCCAACAAATGCACAATTTACTCCTGTTTGAATATTGTTTGCTAAAAAACTACAGTGCCCAGCTGTTTGAGGAACTTATTTAGCCTTTTTAAAAACTATTTGTGACCCCTCTTTAAAGCTTTATGCCATCAGTAGGAACTGGGCTTGGGGCTGAAAATGTATTAAGAGACAGATTACCACATTATTGGTTTTGGTCTTTTTCTGAAATTTACAGAATAAGAACAGCCAGTTTTGAGTCACTTAACTTTGGTATTTCCATTTGATGCTGATTTAATCCACTACATTTCCGAGACAATGATTGTACTTTTTGCTCTACTACATTTACAGTTGATGGTTACTTTACAGATTAAGACTTTACAACCTTTGATCATCTTATCAAATATGATGATCAGTTATATATTAAACTACCCAACATTTAAATTCAAGGCATCAGTAATAATAATAATTTAATATAATATCATCTGAGATTCTGCATAATATGTGCTTTTACTTTTGATACTCAAGTACATTTTGCTGATAGTACTGTGAGTATGATCAGGTACTTAGTTTAACTAAAGTAAAACACTGAATGCAGCTTTTACTTGTAAAGGAGTATTGATAGTTTTACTTAAGGGAAATATCTGATTGAAATAATATGCCTATGTAGTTCATTATTTATTTCTTAAACAATGATGATATTTTTACAGCAAAAAATAATCTCCTGTTTGTCTGTCCATCGCGCTGAAGATCAGGTCGGCACTCAGGTGGAAAGACGTGGCTTCAAGAGAAAACAAAAAGACTTTCCTTGGAACCGTCCTGCCATTTGTCCAGATGCCAAACTCGGTGGCCTCAGATTGAAAACATACACTTGCTAGATTGTATCACAGTTGCCATGGAGATTAGATCAGACAGCTGGCAGACGGGAGGAAATTGGTCTAGTAGCTTTTCGCTGTGGTGCCAAACAGAAAGATGGACAGTGAATAAAGTCCTGCTGTTACCGCAGAGAGTTGACAGAGGGAGTCAGCGCGCTGTGCTGCAGCCCAGTGCTAATCTGATTCCAGATGCCAGGATGTGAGGCGAGGAACAAAGCCATTTCCTGATGCCTCGTGTTGCTATGGTAACAGCAGAACGTGTCAAAAGTGATCCTCTAGGCCGGACTGTGCGTGTGTGCGTGCGTGTGGGGAAAGTTTAATCATGCTGTTGTTGATGATGAAAAAAGGTAATAGTGTTCAAGTGAATACAGACTTAGAAGTACACTTTATCAGCATGAGCATACCCACATACACAAACATGGAACGACATTGTGGACCTGACACACCTTTTCATGTGTGTTAGGTGACATTTTATAAAGGTTGCAGCAATCTAAAATCTTGTCGACAAGGCAGACAGAGACGACATTATCTCTGAGCAGAAAAGCTGCCAGGGAACGAGGTTGCTGGGAAAGAACTGTGCCGAGCTGAGCTGCCTACACATTTCATTCACTTGCTAAAATTGTAATAGGATGGGAACTGTGAAAAGATCTATAGTGAAACTGATCTACATTATAATCATTACATCAGTTTGTTGTGTAGTGTTTGTTCACAATTCCCATTTTTGAGTTTCAGATTACTTTATTGCCTTCTTGACTGTTTGCCTCCATTGCAATACACCATTTACAATGATAATGGCAGCAGATTTAGCACACAAAAATCTTAGGAATTTCTGAAACAACGGGTCCTTGATTTCAGACAGAGGTAGACAAAAGCAGGTTTCTCATTTTCAGCCCGCAAAAGGGTTGATGATCAATGTAGAAGACATGAAAATAAAGAAACAGCATTGTTCTTGTATTGCAGGGTAGATATAGTTAGCCCTAGTATTATGTATGAAAAATACAAGATTAAACTGTTCTTTCGTTCTAAAGGTTTGGGAGCTTATCTTACACACTTGTTGTAGTCAATGTGTTTGACAAATGCAAAGCTTTCTCGGGTAACGTTGGCTTGAGTTGCTTGAGTGTAAACATCCCCAAATTAAACAAGGAGTAGGACAGAGCCACTAATGTTACCCTAAACTCTGATTACTTCCAGGATCGGCTAACCTGTAACCCCACAAACAAATGTTGTTAGTTAATAATGTGCTCCTTGGCAATGGAGGTAATGTTTGGTTGCTACATTGTAGGTAGTAAGCTAGTTAGCTTCAGAGCAGGTTAACACTGTTTAATTCATTCTTTACACTTTTGCTCTTGTGTTTTTGGCTTTTGGAAAGGCTAAAAAGAAGACACCATTCTCCAAACTCATCATCACAGGCACACACACACACAAATATTGGCATCGATGCATATTTCCTTTGAGATGTCACAATAGAGCAAGTGTTGGTTAAGCACCCCTGACATTGACGCATGGTGGCCAGCACTGTGGATTTCATTTATGGCCTTCAAGCTGGTTTTTTTTCTGACAAAGACCACGTGCACAGTAACACTGGAGCAGGAAATTCAATGTTTACAGCCTTGTCACATAAGAAGATCGATTTTAAAAATGCCACTCAATTCATAATGACATTATATTGGCTGTGATCAGGTAAATTAGCCCTAATGCTGCTTCCCAGACATTACTGAAAAGCCTGCCGGCCGCAAAAGTCAAGAATAAAACTGTGATGATTCAACAATGTCCACCGCAATTCCTTTGTCCAAATTGCTTCCTAGACACATAACCTTTCAATAACACCCTGCTGAGGAGCGTGAAATGATTTCCTGTTTGTATCGGGGGATCTGTTATAGATGACTGACTTATATTAGATTTTTTTTTTAACCTTCGTTATACACCGTTTCCTCTGTGTTGTATCTGTGTGTGTTTGTGTGCATGTCTGTGTATTTAATGTATGAGTAAGTATACTGCACAAGCTTGCTGAACTTAGTTCCTGCATACTGACCAGGTCCTAGCTTGGCAACTGCACACAGCAGGTCGTAGTTGATGACGGGCGTAGCGTCTTCGCTCTGGCTCCAGCCCACAGGTGGCGAGGCAGGCGGCGAGATCAGAAACTGTTTGACGGGCTGGGGAGGGGCCAGGTACGACTTGTCAATGTTCTCGTCGCCGTTCTGGACCTATCGGAGAGGAGATGACAACTGATAAAGGCTGTAGCGCTCTAAAGAGGAGATCAAAGTGATATGGAGTGGGTGAAGCTATTAAATTCATCTAATGCATCTAATTCTAGTCTGTGCACCTGTCTCATGGTTCATTGGCTCAATACACTGGATAGTGGACATAGCTGCCAGTTCCTGTACTTTTTACGTATATGTAATCCTGATACTTAAGAGCAAGAAAAGCACATTAGTTTTGCAGTCACAGCATCAATCTTATCGTCTCAAATTGCTCCTTCCCATGAATGGATTTTGGCGTTTTGATAGCTGCCAATTGCCATAATTACAATACCTCCATGTGGCATCTGTCTGAGCAGTGAAATCCTTACTCCTCTTACATCAAAGTACAGAGAGGTGCAGCAGGAGTCATGGCGGGTGATGTATTTGTGATAAAACAGGCATCAATTATAACTTGACTCATGATTTCTCAGGAAGCAGAAATTTGATGATTTGCGGGCCAAATGACGTCTGTGCATCTGGGCTAAATTGTGTTTTAAAATGACTTTTTTAAAAGACATCTATCTTACATATAACAGTTGTTTTAACATACCAGGAACAACACTTGCTACACATTGAAATATAGTCAGTATAGTAAATGCTGTTGAAACAATGGTTATATGTAAACATTTAGCTTAAACAGCTAGACATCTTTTCACCCACAGATTATGAAATCCGTGCCTACTCTAATCTAATTTTTGTAGATATGAGAGAATAGGTATAACATGTATAACAATTTCATCACAGTACTGAAGATATATTCTCCTCTTATTTTGTTTGCACTAGAAACACACTTCACTTTGAGTTTCTTTCCCTTCCTCCCCCAAAGGCAACAGAGAGACACACACGTTCACGCAGCTACGATGGAAGAGAAATCAAGAATTTATGTGTTCATGTGTTCAATCATGTGACTGATGAGGTTTGACAGGAGGGTTGGTGGGTTGAGGAAGCAGTCAGGTGTGGCTCAGAGAAGAGAGCCAAAAACAATGAATAAAAAAGAGAGGATGTGAAAGGACTTGAGAGGAGAGCCAGTGTCACCCTCCTTTTCTGAATTTTTGTCCCTGTTGTTGTGTGTGTGCATGTTGCAGTGAATGATGCACAATAGCATGACTTTCCATGTAAATAAACACTGCTCTGCCTTAGATGGTCCATGTCCCAGACCCCTGCCTGCCCTTTCCCAGACCCCTTCACTGACACTCACTTGGGCAAAGTAGAGTTTGAGCTTGGAGCCGTTGAACTCTGTCTCGTGCAGCTCGATGCGAGCGCGGGCAGCGGCCTCTGGGGTGCTGAAGTTGATCCGGACTCTCCGGAAGCTTTTGAACATCTGGAAATTTGTCTGTTCATCGTAGATCCTAAACAACGCCTCGAACCTCTCCTGTAGAGAACAAAAACAGAAAAACAACTGTGATAAGAGATGGATTTGGAGATACACTATTTATGTTTAATGACTGGCCGTTTTGTCTTGTCATGTATGTGGATATTTTGAAGATACTATAGGAGAAAATTCCCATTATCTGTTCTGGATAAAACACACTTCATGTGAATAATAATGTGAGAGGGTATCAATAGCAAGTAGGCATAGGTTAGAAATGGGGCTGCAACTAACAGTTATATTCATCGACTAATCTGTGTATTAATTTTTCAATTCTTTATTCCCTACATGAAAACAGCAAAAAATGTCTGTTAGAATTTCCCAGAGCCCAGCGTGACATCTTCAGATTGCTTGTTTTGTCCGACAAACAGTCCAAAACTCAAAGATACTCAATTTACGCAGATTTAAAACAGAGAAAAGGAACAAATCCCCACATTTGAGATGCTGGAACCAGCCGATCTTTGGCATTTTTGCTTGATAAATGACTTAAACAATTAGTTGATCATCAAAATTGTTGTTAATCTTCTGTTGATTGCCTAATCGATAAACTGACTGACTGACTGAGTGGTTGCTTCCTGGTTAAATGTCCCCTGGAGCTGCTCAGTCAATATCATGTTCTATTTCACACACATGCATTATCTTGTAAATAAACCTTCCGATTCCATAAGAACATTTTATCAAATATTCTTAATAACAATGAATATCGAAAAACAATGTCATCTCTTCTCTATTTTCATATTTTTGGTGATGTAGACATTTCGGGGTGAGCTCAAATTTGGGTTATTCACGGACACCTCTGTCTGAGCATCGGACGTGACTAACTGTTCTGCAAACATTTCATTTGCCATTGAGTTCATAAGGAAATTAGATTTCCAACTTCACGTCATTTCCCTGCAATCTTCTCTGATGTCTCACAGTTCTCTTTCCTCACTCTCCCTACCAATGTTTTTTTCTCTCTTTATGTAATTCTCTCCTTTCTCTTATCCCTCACCCCCTCCTCCTTACGCATCACGCTTTGTCTTTAACTATACCCATATGATATATACACATCTCCCATGTTTTTTCACTCGATCCTCTCCATGGACACCAAATTGGCCTCCTCAGCTGTGAACTCAATCAAGCAGCTCAGTAGGAGGGCGAAAGGAAAAGGAAAAAGGCCGCCGGGAGAGCTGGTCTCTGAGTAATCAGTAGCGCTATTCTTTGTCTCTTAGCCGACCATCTCCCAGCACAGGCGGAAACGGGACTATGATCTCTTCTTTCCAAGAATCAAGATGTTTGTGCAAAGAAATCAATATCAACTGGTAAGCACACCCATCAAATCAGTCCATGATTGTGTTTTTGCGTGACAGTGTTTGTCTTAATATATTTTCTTTTCTCTTTCAGGCAGTGGGAAACGTAACACTGAAACACTCCCACAACACTTCCCTTGTTTGGCTGACACAGCACCTCTCACCAGGATGGAAAGGGTGCGCGTTACCTGGAGGAACACAGGCAGCATGTTGGCTGTGAGATCTGCCTCTGCACATTAGTGACAGCTTAGTGATGGCAGACACCGGGTATCTGTGAACTCAGCACACTGAAATGAGTGCTCGGTTCTGTCTGTGTCTTATCCATAAAACAACATATACATCTGGTCTTCTCTTGTTTGAAATTTAGTGTTAAAAAAATCTTATCTATATTTGATAACATTAACACTTTAATGTTGTACATCATGAAACGACAGGCAACACATTGCAGAGATTTGGGTGTGCTTATCATAGGATCCAATGTAAAAGTCATGTCGTAATCAAAGGGACATGCTTTAATTTCCATATTCATCACAAAAATGCTGAAGGGAAGCTGTGCATCGCTATAGGGCTACAACTAACAATGATTATTTTCATGACTAAATTATCTGTCCCTCTTTCTTGTTTAATTGATTAATTGTTTGGTCTATAAAACATCAGAAAACAGTGAAAATGCCCAAGTCATCTTTGAGTTGCTGTTTTTTAAATAAGTTATTCAGTTTACTTTAATGTGAGACAAGAAAAAGCAGAATATCCTCAAATGTGGACTTTAATGATTAATTGATTAATTGTTTAACACTACATTGCAATACGTTACGTTACAGGACTGTAAAGTAAAGTAAGCACTAAATGTAAATTGCAATATTATAAAGTAATTTGCAATTTTAGAATGTCGCTGTATATTATCATACTGTACATCACCTAATGACATACACACTTTATAACACTTAAAAATAAATTTATGTAAATACTGTCAAGGAAATAAAATCCAAACAGATGTAACACTATTTGTCGTCAGTGATCACTAAACTATTTAATATATTCTTAAAGCATACGTATATACATAATATGTATATTATATATTAAGGTATAACTCTTTTGCAGTCCTTGGTGAATGTCTATTTCACACAGCTAAGTACTTTTAGCAATAGCTAGTATGAGAATATGCTCTAAAATACAGGGTGCATCTCTGCAGAGAAATAACATCATCACCCTGTCTGACACATGCAGAGTTGTTAATGACTGAGCAAGCTGTGAACCACAGTTATGCTGCAGTGTGGTGTACACTGTGGTAAAACAATTTGCATGTAAAGAATAAGCAGATTTACGCTTTTACTCATAATCCTGCCTCCCTCCCTTTTTGTTTTATTTCCAGTTCTTCTCCCCATGTAAGTGCATCTGGTCTTCCCTTGCTAAACGCCTTGGGACAGCTGGCTAAACTTCAGAGCTGACTTCACCTCCGGGCTCCGTGATACCATTTTTAGTCAGTTTCTAGTTCGCCATACAAGGTGCATTTTAAAGAAGCAAGGAAAAGAGGTCAAGTCAGGAATGTGTGAATATCTTGACTCCTTTTATGTGTTTTTAGGAGAATTACCGACTAACTTAGCAATTAGAAAACTGCAATGCCAGAAAGCCAGAGGAGAGGGAAGAGAGTGAGTCACCACGATACAGGGACAGCCAAGTGTTAAGTGTGCTCATTTAAAATTGATTCTCTCACCCCCACAGACAACACAGTAAACTGCAAAATAGTAGTTAACCAAATAACTTCCTTCCTTTAATTGTGTATAAACAGCAGAAGAAACAACATGTCAAAATGTTGTATTACAGAAGTTAAAGGGTGACTTTCAGCAGTTTAAGTGACCCAATAAGACATATTTTTCATTTTTCATATTCTCTAAATTGGACAGTGTTGCTGTTTAAATCTGCATGAATTGATTTTTTTTTTTGGCCACTTGGGGGCAGTGCAACATGCGCTAAACACAACATAAAAAGCTTAAAAAGGTAACATTAGCGTAAAGCCGGTTCATCACTGAAAACAACTGCCTTTTGCGTTTGGAAAGGACGCTGATGAGAACTGTGAGAGTGAACCAGAAAAAACAACCAGTAAATAGGCTGTAAAACCAAAACAATCAGCTAAAAAATGCTACAAAGCTCCATAGAGTTGAGTGACACCTTTCCCATTACACAAAGTCATTTTTAACATTGCTAATACAAAAATATTGATTAGTGCAGATTTTAGGTAAATAATTTGCACATTTGAGAAAAGAAAGCCTGGGTCTCTTCATGGAACCATGAACATTTCATAGTACGATCTTGGCCAAAAAATATGTTTGTTTTTTTCCCCCCCAGGTTATTTCTGAAATATAAAAACAATATTTGGGAAAAAAAAATCTAAAGCTCATATAACAGCATCGCAATCACTACTTACATTTTAGAACATTATACAGTAACCAGCTATTGTTTGTTTGCAAACTCTGTCTGATTTGGGTTTAATCGTAAGTAGCTTGAGAATGACAACAAAGCACTTGTTTGGCCTATCTGCAGACCACTTAAGCCCTTAGTCAAACCGTGAATTTTCCATGAACCTTAGCCAGCTACTATGACTCACATGTTATCAAACTCCATGTGTGATAACCGATAAGGTAGTCTTTCTCTCACAAACACACACACACACACACACACACACAAACACACAGTGGGTACTTCCTTAACCTAAATTGATGTTTTGGCATGAGGGGAAATGTGGTAAAGCGCCAAGATCATGTTCCATAATAGCATGTTTGTTTTTAACCCCGCACACTGACGCTGATACACCCACGGCCGATTGGTGTGTAACAAGTGAGCGTGCTTGATCATTAATTTATGTGGTCTCTATGAGCGGACATCCTGAGGGAATGAGAGGAGGAAGAGGGGGAGGAGGGGCGAGGAAGAGGAGAGGGGTGTTGAGTTACACAGGGCTGAAAAGTGGTCTGCTCATCTGCCATCGCAATGTACCCTGCGGTGACCCACTCCTCTTTGTGCAAGTGTGTGTGTGTGTGTGTGTGTGTGTGAGAAAGAAAGAGACTTAGCAAGTGAGTAAGCATGTGTGTGATGCGCACAATGTGTTCAGGATTCTTCTCTGCGTTTCCACATTTAGTTAGCTGGTATTTCCGTAGGTATCCACGTGCATACTGTACCCACACAGAAGGCATGTCTGCATGGTAAAATAATGTGACAGGTAGCACCATTTGTATCTAAGCACAAATGAAGGACGACCACTCGCTTGTCAGCAGAGATAGACTGGTTTTAACCCCCCCCCCCCACACACACACACACACAAAGCTTGATCCAGCAACTGCTACTACTGTATTTGCAGTGAGTGAGAGCAGTAGGACAACAGGTGCGAGAGGAGATGAGAACAGCATGTTCTTGTTTTTCATTCTCAACAAGGCAGATAACAACATCTATTGAAGAAGCTGTGCGAAAATATGATTAATCTCACATACAGTAGCTAGGTAACAGAAAACAAGAGAAAACTGGATATACTTGGAGAAAAAAAAGAGGGAATAAAAACACAACTTATACACCCAACGCCATCCTCATGATTCCTTCTCACATTAAAGTCCATGTTTTACTCACAGGTTTTGTTTATCTAGCAAGAGAAATCTGATGTGTTTAGGGTGGAGACAGTCGAGAGACGGAGGTGTGAAGTCACAGCTCTCAAATAGCCGACAACTTGGCTTGATTGAAACGGCAACTGCTGTCGTTATTGCTGACCGCATGTTTCTCGATGTCACCTTTACATAACACCCAGAGGTGTACCTTGACAAGCTAAATTCCCTTCGTTTCCTCTCCCTAGATGGTCTCTTTATCTTGGCCCTGCTGTTGCATAACTGAGCTAACATGGCAACTTTTCCTCTCACATTCATTTTGACACATTTCACTAATCAAAACAATTACCATACTTGCGACCCATGCATGACAATGCGAGAGAGCCTTGTTGAACTCGCTGAAATTTGCGAGCGAGAAACATTTGTGAAACGTGATGCTGGAAGATACTGTAGTAACAGCTTAGAGGAAAAGTTTTTTTAAAAGGATGACAAAAGGAAATAATTGCTGCATCAGTAGGGAAATAATTTTACCTGGATATTAGTGTATTCCCCCATACACCCAAAAAGCTGTCATGTTTCCTGCTGCAAGAGTACAACCATCACCACAGTTTACAGTAAACAAAGTCCTCTTGATAGCTCACAAAATGCTTTGGGTAGTAGAAAGTGAAGGGAAAATTAGGGAAAATGCAAATGAGCTGCTGCTAATGTGCCACAGTTCTTTGAAGTAAAAAAAAATAAAAATAAACCCAGTTAAACTGCAGTGTTTGAACTGTTACTTTTGTTTTTAAAGTATAATTTTAACAATTGTTGTATTATTATCTAGTATGAGCCCTATCTATACTGTTTATATATGAAGACAAGTGAAAAAAAATCTACTTTTGAGTTACTGTTGTGGCAAAGCCCACGTCCTGAGGAAAAAAGAAAAAGAAAAATACAGATCAAGAAAAAAGAATACAACATACAAAAAGGCCCAACAAAAGAGACAGAAAGCATCGCAGCACAATAAAAATCCAATGTGGAGAGATGTAAAGCTTGCTAGTGAACTGCCACTCCGGTGGTGGCTGCAGGGCCATCCTTCAGCAGATTGCCTCTTGGGTAATGAGGCAGTTATGTTCCTGACGGTAATGGAAAGGCTGTCATCACGGTGGCAACAGGACATGTCTGTGGGCATGACTCACATTCAGCGGCTCAGGGAGGCAGCGAGCACAGAGCCAGCTAGTGGTCCTGACACACAATCATCTGAACAAAAGATCGGTCGGTTTAGGCACGAGGCGCAGGGTTATTGGGTGATGTCGACAGGGGCAAAGTCAGGTGGCAGAACAATAAACAGCAGTGATTGAAAGAACAGTGCCGAGGCAAACAAGGTACAGGAGAGGAGATAAAGGTGAGGAATTAAATAGCATTTACAGTATATCGACTTCACACCTCTTCCAGGTAATGAATCAGTAAAGTGGCGGAATGAGGTGTAACCCAGGCTGTGAGAGATGACTGTGACTTAAGTGTTTTCCCATCTTATGTAAAAGGAAGGATTAAGTTTCTTCAGTGTGTAGAGATCAGCGACAATTAACGGAGCGTCAGGTCCATCCTGTTCTGTTAGCACGGTGAACACAACGACAGATAAACGCACTGATGAGCCATGTGCATGAAAATACACTAAACACTCATAAAAAGGTAAAAAATAAAAAAAATAAAAAATAAAAATCATCCCAGTTTTAACTTCAAAATAAAAGATTTTGCATTGTTGGAATGGAATTGAACAGCTAAATGGGCAGAGTGAGGGAACAGCATGTAGAGACCTAATATAGATTGTTGTATAATAGTACTATAAGAAGTCAAAAAAGCATTCAGCGTAGAGATGAACCCATAGTTGATTCATTGATCGACATAAAATGAATCAATGAATCTTTTTAAGCATTCTTAAAAAGAATCTTTTTAAGAAAAAATTTAGCTTCTCAAATGTAAATTTTTGCTAGTTTTCTTAGGCTTTTATGATAGTAAACTGAATATTTTGGGCGAGGAACTGTTGTTTGGACAAAACAAGCTGTTTAAAGACTTAAGTATGGGCTCTGGGAAAATGTGATGGACATTTTTCACAAACCAACATTTTACAGACCAAATGATTAACCAATTAATTGATATAAAATCAGCAGATTAAACAGTAATGAAAATCTAGTCCTAATTCTGTATCTACAGGCATTCTCTGTGTAGAAACCTGCAGTCATAGCTTTTAAATTCACTGACAGAGTCACAATGCTCTATTTTGATCTGGTTTCTCATTTGAGCTAGTACAGTATTTAAATCCCGTTGGCACTCGGATACCAAAATCCACGACTGTAATCCACATGCTAGTTCAATTCTATGTTGAATTACACCATTTGGCATTTTGGATCAAAATGAAAAGATTACCCGAGTCTAATTGGGACCTAAAGAAGGGTTATTCAGTGTTTTTTTCTTTTTTCCGTTTGGCGAATCACTCATCTTTCTCTGCGACACGTGCATGACTTTAGCGCGGTCTAATCCAGATCCTCGTGCTTGAATTGGATTTGGGTGAAAACCAACAAATTAGGCCACGAGCCTCGGGGTGAGTCAGTGACAGTGTTAAACTAAAAATACATCATGTTGGAATAATTAAGAAAATTCATTTCTTAACTGTGTGGACCATCATTTTTAATTACCGTCCTCCCTAAAGGGCCAAATTGGAATCAGTCTAATGAGGTCGAACAAGAGAGGCAGATTGTAGAGATAACAGACGGAGCTGGATGATAAATCTCATACCTGCACGTCTGTTCCAGCACATTTTTGCTTATCACATTTCAGATTTTTTCCATGACTGTTCCATAAAACAGAGCCAACTTTCCATTGCAATCATGTCTGCGTGCAGTAACAACTATCGCTTGTGACATGAAAATGTATTACGTTTAAAACACAGCAGACCTTTCAGCCGCCAAACATTGCTACGAACACTGTTGAAAAGTAAAACAAATGCTCAAAATGTGAAGATGTTTCCATTACGTTTGTCAGGGTTTCAGCCCTGCTCTACAGCGCAGAACCACACACATCTCCATCAACCTGTTCCTGAGTGGTTGATGTGGAACTTCACTTTAACTGGATTCAGCAGTTAGTTTAGGTTAAATGTTCTGTTGCTAGTAGCAACCACTACTTACAGTTCTTTAGCCGTTTAATTGACACTCTTACATTCAGGCTTTTGATCTGTGACCAAGCAAATATTGACTGGTATCTATTATCTACTCCGCAAATACAATTTCTGGAGCATTATCTGTAGGTACTCTTATTATTTTAATTTTAAAGTAACAATTGATTACTGTTGGATTAACTGTAAATGTATTTTACTATTTGTATTTTTTTTTGTCTCAGTCAGAATGGGAAACAAACCAACTGCATTCAAAGTCGATGGAAAGACGCGATTTGACGTAAAGGCGCATCTGGGTGAGTTGAAAATGTTTCAACTTGAGCTTGAGATGAGAAGGAAAAGGTAAATGTAAACACAAACGGGCCAGTGGTCAATAAATTATGTTTCTTCCCAGCACGAGGGACAACGTAACTATTTTGACAGCTAGTCTAACGTTTGTGACTCCAGCTTCCTTGTTACCGTACTCAGTCATTTTTACAATACCTTTGGTCTTATGATTGTTTCTGGTTTCTCATCTTCTTCTCATTTGTAATCACTGTCATTAAATTTGTGGTCCAATACTGTTTTCAGTTTCACAATTGCTTCAAGTAAAAAAGTTTAAAAGGGCCACTCCTGTCTTCAGCCTTTATTGGAAGTGCATTTGGATCACTGCACAGCTACACGCATAGTGAGGACAGAAGAAACAAATTAATGTTGTCTTGAAAGCCAATTTAACACCTGAAATAGCCAAGTTGCCGCCAACTGCCTATTTTTAATCTGACTACATAAATATCTGCTTATGTATTAAAGTTGCCTGACATTTTATTGCTTCAGAAGATCTCCAGAGTTATTAAAGGGGTTTAGAACAACAAGAGTATTTCACTTTCTTAATCTGTATTGAGTAATACAAATATGCTTTTGGCATGTACAGATAGTCTGCTTAGTGATGTTACACCACTGTTGGCTCTAGCACTAGGAAAGACTGTAACCTACAGTTAGCTTGCCGACTTCTTAGGATGAGGTAATGTGCTGTCACAAAAGAACGCAAACTCAATACAAGTGGATAAACTCTTGAGGTGTGTGTGTGTGTGTGTGTGTGTAGTGACCCAACACTCACAACACACAGGCAAACATGGCTTCTGTCAAAGCAGCCATTAATATTAGCATAGCAGCAAATCCTCAGTACTACAAAACAACAAAAACAACTCATGATTAAAAGCTTTGTGCACATTGTGAGGGTTGCATACAGCACCGGGGAGGCATGTGAATGGGGCAAGTGTTATTACAGGGGGATCAATAGCTCAAGCAGGGAACGGTATCGACAGGGGCCCGACGCTGCGGCGCTACACTGCCGCTCCCTCGGGGACAGTGTGTCCATGGCAGGGAGACTGAAATCAGTTTACAGCATGAGGGGACACATTAATCCTATTACCACCAATCTGGTCGTTATGGTTTTTATTGAGGCTGGAGCTTTTCCTAGTCAGCACCACTTAGGCCTCAGTTGAACACACACACATACATTTTCCTTTCATCACACACTTTTAACATGCAAGCATGTCCACGCAGACTCCCACGCAGATTCACACACTTTAGAGGTGACAGTAATCCAAAGAGTTACACATTACATAAGGTGGCTAAGAGATGCTACAGCTCTTACCTTAGGCCACCACAGCATATGGACAGATGAGCTCTTTCTCTCTACTCACCGCTGTCGCTTCTTACTGCTCTCTTGCATTTTACCCTCTTTCTTTATCTGTCTGTCGGCAATCAGTGCATCACCTTGGTGGTGATGCAGCACCCAGCTCTAGTGATGATTAAGCATTCCTGGAGCAAAGGTAGGAGCATGGCTGCACAGCTCGCAAAGTGCAGTGCACGTCATATTTCAGTATCAGAACGTATGGGCAATGATGGAGAGTAAACATACATAAATTTACTCAAGTTTTGTACTTGAGTTCAATTTCGAGGTACTTGTACTTTACTTGTACTTTTTACTGCACCACATTTATTTCAAAGCTTTAGTTACTAATTACATTGCAGATTCAGATTATTAAAACAAAATATAATCAAGGAATAAATTACGATGTATTATTAAATATTAAATAATCCATGATGTAGTTAAAATTAGTCCCACCTTTACCAGCTGCAACATCACTGTAATATGTACATTAATGCATCAATACTTATAATCCAATAATATATTATATATTAGAGTGAAACGGGACATTCTGCATAATGAGTACTTCTACTTTTGGTTTTTGTATATTTTGATAAAAGTACTTGTGCTTTTACTCAAGTATAATTTGGAATGCAGCACTTTTACTTGTAACAGAGTATTTCTACACTGTGGCATTGCTACTTTCATTATGTAAAAGATCTGAATATTTCTTCCACCGCTGCATATGTGTGCATAACTGTACACAACAGACTGTTACTTAATCGATTTAAATTTCATTACTTTTATTTAAGTAAATAATTTCTTCTTCAGTACTTGAGAAACAAAAGTTTTTTTTCTGATTTCCTCTTTTTAAAATGGCAAAAAATACTTAAAAATGCCCCTTACTATTCCCCAGAACCTAATATGACGTCTTGTAATTGCTTGTTTTGTCCAACCAACAGTCCAAAACTCAGTGATATTCAATTTACAATAATATACAACTGAGAAAAGCTGAGAATTCTCATGTTTTTAGGAGTTAAAGCCAGCCAATGTTTGTCATTTCTGCTTGATAAATTACTTAAATAAATGAATAATCAATTATCAGAATTGCAGTTGATTCATTTTCTGTGGATTGACTAATTGACTTATTGTTTCAGCACCCCTATATGTACTTAAAAATGTAAACACTGCTTTACACCGCATTAATAAAGTTCACCTTTAGCTTGCTGTAGACACAATGGTCTGAAGCCCTACTGTATTCTTTTAAGGTCACTGCTATTTTAGGCACCAAAACTGCTTTGTCTTCCTAGAACTGTTTGTGTTGGACTGGAAATTCTATTGGAAATTCTGACAGCAAAATTATGCTCGACCAGTAATTTCAATAACAAAGGCCAATCATACGAGGCCTTTTTTCTTTGCTACTAATCTTATCACTTCATAGTCGTCTTGGCCACATGGTAACCAGACACCCCACCCAGGAGACTGTCCTTTGTTCTACGTCACCCTAACAGACGCAGCGCTAACCTTTAGCTGACACCTGAGCCCCGGCACTTCTCTAGGGTTTCAGGCCAATGTGAGCTGCCCATCTCCACCTGTCTAGTGCCCAGACTGGGGGAGAAGGCACACCTGAGCCCACTGCTCTGGCCCAGGATCGCTCAACCTTGCCAAGATGCAGATCTGGTTTCCTACCAGTACAGAACACAATACTGTCACCGTCTACATCCATCCTGTTGTCCTGCCTCTGCTCCTCTGCCTCTTGCCTTCACCCCACACAACTGTTTTTAAATGCTGGGCCCGGATCATATTAAAATTCAGACCTGATTTATGTTTGATGAGTATGGAGTGAGAGGTCTGTCGGTGTCCTTTCTCTAATTAATAAAAACATTGCAGAGGAAGTGGGTAACTAACTAAATGGCCAATGATAATAGCAGATGATCAACTGAGACAGGTAATAAGTCTGTCAAGGACTCGACTAGGATGATAACTTAAACTTGATTTTAATGTAGAAAATATGAGCAAAGTCTGTTCTAGCGCTCAAACGATAAGACGATTAATCTATTAGTCCATCTGCAGAAAATAAATCGGCAAATATTTTGTTAACTGGTTAATCTTTAAGTCATTTTTCAAGCAGAAATGCCAAATATAACCTTGTTCCATCTTCTCCATTGTGAGGATTTTCTGCTTTTCTTTGTCTTATGTGATAGTAAACTGAATATCTTTGGGTTTTAGACTGTTGGTTGGGGGGAAAAGCCATCACCATGGGCTTTAGGAAATTGTGATGGGCATTTTTCACAATTTTCTGACATTTTATAGGTCAAACAATGAATCGAGAAAATAATCTGCAGATTAATAAAAAGATTATATCCATTCATCTAACCTTTACCCTCTACACAGCCAATAATTCAGTGTACCCAGAAAAGATAGAGAAATAGTGTGAAATATTCCATATTTGATAAGCTAGAACAAATCCCCTAAAATGATACAATGATGCATTGTTTTGTATGTTGCTTTGTTGCTGAGATGCTCAAAATAACCGTCACAAGTTCAAGGGAATGGCAACATGTTATATAAGGTTGTATATCAAAAAAGACAGTGGGAAAGAATGAAAACATCACAGACGTCAGCAAAATCACTCCAGTTTTGCTATACTACAAATAGCAGATTAGTCATCAAATCTCTCCTCCTTCCTCATAACAAGCATAATTTCTGTGACGATAAAGCCTGAGAACAGACATATGACACAAGTGACAGATGAACAGGCAGAGAGACAGACAGGCTGGCAGACACACAGACAGGAGGTCAAAGTGACCCAGGTGAATGGAAACTTCTCCAAGTGTCCTCGCCGAGGAGTTGTGTGTGTTTGCTGACAGAGGTGTTTGTCTGTAGGTCTGTGAGTCCGCTGACTCACTGTTGTGGTTGGAGTGTGTGACTGTGTCAGTGTTACTACAGTCTTCTGTGTGTGGGAGAGCAAGCTTCAGTTGAAAACAGTGGTCCTCTGTGGCTTCCGATGCAGTCTCTGTAGTGTTTTATAACAAGTTTCTCTATAATAGTGTGAATGGGTCATCATGTCCATGTTTTCTTCCAGTGCTTCCTAATTAAAACACATTTAACTCAGTGACAGACTGAAGCCAGAGAGGCACTTATCAAGAGAAAGAGCCAGTCCACAGGCTGATTAATTATTTATACATATATAAAAGTGCAAATAAATGGGCAACCATCAAGCTGTAGAAGTGAATAAATAAATAAATTAGATGTAAATGCCAGAATCAAATCAAGCATGCGGGGTAACTATAAAGGCTTGCGTCACGCTCTGTGTTCTGTAACATTCACTGCATGCCAACGTGCTATGACCTTCACCATGTGTCCTGTGCTATCATCTGCTGATGCTGGTAGATTTTCCAGGTAATGATAGTGTTGTGACGAACATGACGAACATACTACAGCGTCTGCCGTCGACCCACAGCTCTGGCCTCACTAAACCTCACAACAACAATGGCCCTTCTGTTTTCTCCAAAATGGATACAAAGCACTTTGGTATGAAAGCCTACTGTACCAGCAGCTCTAGCATTATTACAACAACCTGCCTTGTCCACAGCCTCTGTGTTTGGCTCATTAATGATGTAACCAGCAGGGAATGAGCCAAGGCGTGGGCAAGCCATTTGAACCGTGTCAAAACAATGGCTCCAAAAACCACAGCCAGTCACACAGCATCTCCTCTAATTAAAAACCTACCATTCACTGATTTTCTTCGTGTCGCCCATTCAAGAACCACTGCCACTGCCTAATCTTTCTGTGAAGTGTCTATAAATAGCAGCAATCCACATATTAGTTCACCCAAAGTCTTATGATTATTGTTTCTCATCTTCAGATTTAGAGATATTAATAAAAAAACAGGGGCCTTAGACGGGCTCAGATCTTGTTGAATGATAATAAAAACAAGAGCGCGGCTCACAGGGAGGTGAGCTCAATCAGAGGCCGCTCCCCACGTGCCCCGCTTTAATCTGCCCTCTCCCTCAGCGCTCTCCGTCGCTCTGTGTGCCAGAAACCAGGATTAGTGGTGTTCTTTGTGTCATTCGAAAGTCAGCCCTCTGTCTGCTCTTTTAATTGTGCACGGACCCCCTGTTCTTTGGGTGAGTCTGGGAGAGGTGGGCTGATAAGAGTTGCCTGACAGGAGGCTTTAGTGAAGGCTGCGCTCTGATCAGACTGTCCTGTGTCAAGCCTGTCTGGGGAGGATGGCTGATCTCAGAGCGCTGACCAGGTTTGATTAACAAAAGTAAATCATGAAGAAATAAATGACATGTGTGACCCGAGTCTCATGTGTCACGATCAGGAGTATAATAAGTTGTATACAGCAGAAACCCTGCACAGTCAACACATCTGAGGCTTCACAGTATATTCTTTCACCCTGAGTCCCTGGGAAATTATAAAGATGTTGACCGCCATCCTATAATTACAGGACAACTGCAGGGTGACACATTGGTGTCTTTCACCTTGGCTGGTCTGCAGTGGTTAGAAAGTGTAATGAGAGTTGGGAGCAAACACAGCAGCTGCCTGGCTCGCTGGGGGAACGCAGACCGCAGGGTGGGTCAGTGGCTGGCATGCATTGTTTGTTGTGTTCACATGTGCATATATATATTTTTCAGTAACATCTTATTACAATCACATGCTGTTCTTACGTGCAATTCATGCCATCACAGACACAAAAAGCAGGACATTTCATATGGACACACATGTTCCCCTGGGCAGCAAGTGTAAGGTTAGGGATACACGTGGAGTTGCAAAAAAGTGATAAAATATGGCTGCCCAAGGTGCTGTGGGGATGTGGGTGGGGTGACTGGGTACTTCAAACCTGCAACTGCTGCTTTTGGTTGCAAGAAATAGCTGAATTCAGCCTTCACCACACCAGAGCACGTCAGCACTGAAGAGCAGGTAGCACAGAGGAAGAAAAATATGATGCGTTTGTTTGTCCACGCCAGAAAATATCCCTCCACTTATACACTGGCTCACTCCGATTGTGGTTTTTAGGTGATCCAACTTGTGTCAAACTGCCGAGCTGCACTGTAGCTCGGTTTTATTCTTTCTCCCTTCCTGCGTCTCTTTCCATCTCTTTGGTGATGAGTCAAATCAGACAGGCAGACAAGCAGCCAGCAGGTGAGGGAATAAATTCTGACATGGAATTTCCAAAGGGTTTAGTGGGTGAGCCAAGCTTTGGCAGACCATCTGTGTGGCCTTTTAAGCCCCAAAACTGGCACGTTGCAGTGCCAAAGGTGGGGTCCCCAGGTTCACTATGAACACATATAAGTGCAACTGCTTTCCTGCTCTGTGACTGACAGGCCACATATCGAATACCTGTACCTGCCCTTAGGACAAGTCAATAAAGTATTACTGTAGGTAGTGTTTAGGTTAGTCAATACTGAGTTTATGGTGACCTAATGTACTCCGAGTTAAGTCAGTTTTAATTCAATACTACAGAGGAAAAAAAACTCACATTACCTGCACTGCATTTTTATTCCTTATGGCACCAATCACAACCCTTCAGACCACTATGGTTGGATTATTTATACTACAGTATTTTAGCATGAATGTGATGTTTGTATAATATTTCTCTGAAAGTATTCTTTTTCGGTACCCCATCCAACCTAGTGCACCTGCAATGCTGCTGGGATGAGGAGAGAGCAGAGATAAAGAGAGGGAGAAGAGGATCTGTCCGCCACTGCGTCTAAAACTGCCTCACTTTTTTCCCTGCATGTGCCTTGCATGGACAATTCAACTCATCAGACCCTCCCATTCAACTTGCGCATCATCTCCCAATACCTCACGCCCTAAAACTTACACAATGATGCAACAATTGGTGCATTAAGAGCTTTTTTTTTTTTTTGGTGTGGCCCATTCTTGCTGTACCCATTTCTGCAATTCAGCCAGCGTCAATCACTGTGCCGTGCGCGCGGCGCGGGACCTGCGTCTTGGCGAGCTGCGGCTCCCATTGATAAAAATCCTCGTCTGATAGAGGGCTGCATTCAACGTCACCAAGACATGCATGCACTTCTACAGGGCAGCATGCAGTCAGTCCCGAGCAAACTGCTGCACAACCACACCACAAGGGCACAACTATGATGATTAGTTGCTTGGTGAAAACCGTACCTGCATCTTGTCTGACGTAAACACCTCGATGTCTACTTCGCAGGCGATGATGGTCACCATCTCCAGTTTCATATTTATCGATGGCATTCCCCTTTGTGGTTGGGAAAAAAAAAACGAAATGGAGTAAAAGTCTCTCTCTTCCTCTCTATCAGGTCACAGAGAAAGAGTCTGTCAGGTTCTTCCTCCAGAAACTTGAGGTTAAGTCCAGCGGACTGCTCTGGTTCAGTAGAGAGAGTTGCTGCTGGACTCCTCACTGCACTGACGCGCTGCTGACAGTGATGCTGCAGCAGCCGCGCACTCTCACTCTCTCTCTCTCTCTCTCACCCCCCCCCCCCCTCTCGCCTGCCCTCCCCTCCGGCTCCACATTGACGTCATTACCATCCTCACGTTCGTCGTGTTTTACGCCACTACAGTGCTTGACGAACCGTGCAGCGGGCACTGCAGAATTCACGGTCCGGTTTAATCCGCTTTTTCTTGTATTTTTGTGCGTTTTATGTTCACCGAGCTGCTGGAGAAAGAAATGTGTCACAGCCGTTTTGAGAAATTCAGTTCATCAGCCAAACTGTACATGGGTACATCAAGTTATATCAGAATCAGTGTCACCCTGACTAACCCCCTGCATGCCGACAGAGAGCTATTTAGCCTACCTTTCATGCCTTTGAATGGTGCTCTTGTGTGTGTGTGTGTGTGTGTGTATATATACACACACACACACACACACACACATACAGTACAATGAACGCAGCACTTAAGGGGGTGGACATAGCACCAGGCACATCTCATATACAGTGATTCAAGTCTTATGTAAAAGCCTACAATAACTGTGCTGATCATGTTGAATTATTTAAGCCTGTGTCAGAGAGGTGAGGAGGCAATTCTGAGGGCATAGTTTTCAGTCATACGTGGATAAAATAATAAAAACACCCTACAATGATCCAACCTAATACAACATGTATTAGTTTAAAACACCTATGCGACACAGTCATACCAAAAACCGAACATTACAAGGTCATATTTATTGGATTGCATTAGGCTAGTGTGGGGTTGCAACTAAAGATAATTTTTTATTATTGATTAATCTGTCAGTAATTTTTTCAATAAATCTGTTTTTCTATGAAATGTTAGAAAATAGTGTAAAATCCACAGGATACATAGATGTTTTGTCACACAAAGATATTCCATTTACAGTGATATAAAACAGAGAAGGAAGCACATTTTCAAGTTTGTTTGGTATTTGTACTTAAACTATTAAATGATTATCAAAATAGTTGTTTGATTCATTTTCTGTCAATCGACTAATCGCATCAGTCCTTGATTCAACTGCTTATAACTTAAAGACATGCACTTTGTGATGGGGGGTTGCAAGGAGACGTTACTTAGTGGGAACCACTGCTTTACACTGTACAGATTCCCCGCTAAAGTTTACTTAGCTGCTCTGTAATATCCTTGTGATCAAAGTACAATCACATAAGAACTATATTTGAAAAGCTGTCTTACTACATATACTAATATAAATTATTGTCTTGTATAAATCATGAACTCAAATTACTCTGGCTCACTGACAGACATCCACAGCACTATGTGTCACAAATACAATGCCCAGTGAAGGCATCTATAGCAAGGCATTTTTTTCCCCTCTTAACATAATTGCATAACTATGCCTGTCAGCTGCATGCTCCGGAGTTAGTGCTGCCTCCAGATGACATGGTTTGTGGCTTCATGGGCCTAAGAATAACAGACAAACAACATGGTTATATCATGCTGATGTGTTCAGTGTCAAAGCTGCTGTCTCCCTACATGCTGTTAGAAAATGAAAATCTAATCTAATTTGGGCTTTAGAGTCTTCAGGACAGATGCCTTGTTGATCCTGGAAAGACTCCGATAAAAACTTTAAAAGAACTTCTTAGTGAGCTGTACTGTACTTGTGGTGCTGACTTGTTGATTGGAGATTAACTGTACCGTGGCTTTTTATCACTCACAATAAAGCAGCTGATGTACCCGACTGTCCAACTGCTGCCACAGCTCCTTTCCTCTTTAATTATGATGATACAGTGCGAGTTTCCACTCCAGCTGAAGACCAATCATTTAAAACATTCCCACAGACATTAGGCCATTGCATAATATCCTAACAAACCATGTCTTCTTTCCATCACTCAGACCATCTCTCTCTCCCTCGCTCCCTCCGTTTCATAATAATAATTGCCTGGCCAGTCGAGACAGCTAAGTCCCCTATAAGCCATTAATATTAAGGCTCTAGGCGGTGAGGGCTATTTATGTCTGTGTGTGTCAGGCATTGTCCACGCTGTGCAGACGGAGAACATGAGTGAGATATGTGAGGATGACTGTGACATTCCTCCACCAGACAGCATCAGTCAGTCAGCCAGTCTGGAACAATCCGCCTCTAAACGCCAAAAATGCCACATACCAGACACTGTAACGTGTTGGCCTGCGCCTGAACAGCATCGTCAGCTACTTCATCTGCTGGGAGTGAGTCTGTTTTTGTCTTTCAAGTCACGGTAGTAAGAGCAGGCCGCATAGAAGATGTTACTTGACAGGTTTATATATTATTTCAAAATCACCCTCCACAGCTCATTAATCACAAGCTCAGAAGTGATAAAGCAGTGCCCCTGTGTCGCCTTTTCGTCTAAATCCACTCTGTTTTCTGGAATCTAATGTAGTCTTAGCTCGCCAAACGTTGTGATCATTTATTTATGCCTTGTTGGAAAATTCTCTTTTCACTTGCCCCTATTTACAAAGCCCTGGGTCAACTGAAGATGGTAGAGATTCACTGTCTTGCTCAAGGAAGCTAAAAGTAAGGGATAAATGGTTGAAAAACTTGGCTAAAACTTATGGATAAATGGCTGTAATAGTTACCTAAAAGTAATGGACAAATGGTTGATGTTAATAAAAAAAAAAGCCCGAAATTATGGATAAAAGGTTAAAACTGGTAAAAGTAATGAATAAATGGTTGAAATAGTTAGCTAAAACGTCATGGATAAATGGTTAAAAATGGATAGCTAAAAGTAGACTAATGGTTAAATGGTTGAAATTGCTAAAAGTAATGAATACATCATTGAAACAGCTAGCTAAAATGTCATGGACAAGTGGTTGCTTGATGTTAATAGATATAAATTACTGAAATAGCAAAAAACAAAAAAAAAAAACAAAACTGGATACATTGTTAAAATTGCTAAAAGTACTGGATAAATGGTTGAAAGAGTTAGCTAAAAGTAATGGACAAGTGGTTTCTTGATGTTAATGGATATTAATGACTGAAATAGCAGAAAGTAATGGATAAATGATTAAAACATCCTTCCGCCACTCCTTGTACTGTAGTATGAATGCAAACTTAAACAAACTGACCTAAACATTGACAATTCACTTGTATGAAAAAATAAAAATTCTAACATTATCCTTTTATACAAGTAACAGTGTTAAATAACACATCATAATCAATTCAAATGACCATGACAGGTGGTGTTGATGAAGAAGCCTTTGAGCTCATCTAACAGGGCTGTGGGGGTCTGAGGTTGGGAACCGCTGCTGAATAGTACTTTGACACTGACATACAGTGCATTGGATGTATACTTAAATGTTTTCGGTTATCAAAGCACTGTGTCGATGCACTCCTCTGATCCCTGTTGTCGCTGCTGATAAGTAGGATGGATCGCTGTGGATGATGAAGCACTTTTCTTCCTCTCTGGCCTCATTCTGCAGCTATCCTCCTCCTCCTCCTCCTCATTCTCAATTCTCTTCTCCTCATTCACAATTCCCTCTGTTAGATCTCACAGTCAGCACGCCCCGAACAAGACTCCATGTAGGAAAATATAACACATTCTTTATCCTTTTTAAATAAGAATTTGTAACTGAGAAGAGCGACAGCGCGTTTCTTACAAAATAATTATAACCTTTTAAATCCTGCCACCTTGTAAGACTTGTTAATAACAGTATTTTTAGGTGTTTTACTTGAATATAGTATATAGTATAGTAGGATGTGACTTTTTCAAGTGGTTGATATCTTATTTCTGGAATAAATGTACACACTTACACAATGTGTACTGCCGTATACTTTGAGATGTTTCAGCTGTACGATGTATCTAATTTTGTAGTGATGCAGTGAACGCCACAGTGAATTACCTTGTTGTATGGTTTTAAAGTTTGTTGTTGACAACCAAATATGTAAATGCATCATAACTTGCAAATAAAAACACAAAGGAGATTTTGGAAATGGATCCTCTGTTTCTTCATGTGCATGTAAAAATAATGAATATACTGTACATGCAGCATTAATTCACAGATAAGGCACACAGTTAATCGAATAGTAGAAATCTAGGTATTGCAGAGTCTCTAACGTCCATGATGCACTTTAAAAGAGATGAGAAGAGGAGGAGGCAGAGAGGCAGCAGAGAAGCTCAAAGGGTGAGACGCTGTGTCTCAGACTCACTGACGACGAGCAGAATTTGTATTCTGAAGTGGAGCTCTGCAGAGGAGCAGGAGGGAGGAAATCAGGGCAGTGGATCATCACAGTTGGCTGATATACGCATGCTCATAATACACACATGTATGTTAATGCACGACCGCACACACAGAACCACACAATGCAACACAAACACAATGACAAATGAAAATTGCATGCAAATATATATATTAGTAACAGACACACGAGTGATATGAGCTTCGTCTGTGTATGTGTGTGTGTGTGTGTGTGATGTGACAGCAGAAGAATGGAAGGAATGAAAACAAACTCCGGCTCGGCCACTGCAGGCATGCAGATAGGCTGCGGCTGCACTATCCTCATGATCTTCACACACACAAACACACAAACACACACACACACACGGTCCATCCCTTCACTGCCAACCTCTTGTTACACACCAGGCTACCTCACTTGGCCAAGCCAAACCAACCTCTGGTGCCAGCGCCAATGCAGCTGCTGTAATCTAGGCCAAGCTATTTATAAAGCAAGCAGCCAAGTACAGGCGCAGGGAGCCAGGGGGAGACAGAGGGATGGGAGGATGGGAGGATAAAAGAGTGTCTACAGGGCAGAGAGACAGATCTACAGAGTGTAGGTGAGAAAGAGCGGGGGAGAACAGAGAAGCACAGAGAGGCGCGATGGCGTAGAGGGAATAGAAGTAGTGAGTAGTGAGTGAAAGTAGAAAGAGACAGCGAGAGAGAGGGGTCCTGTCAGGTGCAAAGGACAGCACGAATACCTGAGGACGAGCAGACACAGAGCCATCAACAGTAAAAAACAAACACAAGTAGCCTCGATCAACACTCCTTCAAAGCCTTAAGTTTGTTTTGTCTGGTGGTTTGAATTCTGCAGACAAGCTGACAGGATGAAATGTGAGGGAGGGATTGTGTCGCTGCTGCAGCTTTTAGTGATTTGGATGTGAAAAATGTTGACAGATAAGTTTTACATGACTTCTGGCAATCGAGCTTTAATTAACAGTGATAGGCAACTCCCAGAGGCCAACTCTGACTGTAACTCTTTCCTCCTAATTAATAAAAATGAGCCTGTTATCATGGGAAATATGTACATGCAACTGCACAAGTGGAATGTCCCATATTCCTATTTGAAAAACGTGCAGACTATTATTAAGACTTCACAAAATGTTTGCCAAAGTTACAACAGTTTTAGTTTTTTCAATAGAGAAAGTTTGTCTGTTGTCTGTGCTCTTGTCACTGGTTTAAAGTGGGCGGGGCTCAGGTGGAAAAAGGTGATGCCACGTTTTTCTGAGTTTTTCAGGATCTAGCAACATCTGAATCAAAATCTGATGACAGTTGTTGGTTGTTGGCTTATGTTGCCAGTCCACTTTCAGTCAAATCTCATCAAACTACACCCTCATAGTCCTCCTCCAAACTTAGACTATGAATGAATGAATGAATATTTAGGATTATAGAGAAATATTAAGGTGACTCCAGCAATGAAGGTGCACCGTATGGATTTAATTGAAATTCTGATATTAGTATTCAAAGTCATTTCATTCATTTTTTATAAAAATAATCTCATACAAATGTAAATGTATTAGTTTTAAAATAGGGATGCATCGATCAATAACAGAACTGTATTTTTATGCAAATTATTTTATTCTATAAAGTTTGTATAAGCTTGTTGTTGACTGTCACTAAGAAACTGAAGGTGAGTAAGTCAGATCTTTCCGATTCCAAATCAGTTTAATAGGGTCAGTATCAAATTGATACTGATTCACTGTTAGGGCTAAAACAATTAGTCAATTAATCGATTAGTTGATGGTCAGAAAAAATAATTGTCAACAGTCGATTAATTGTTGAAGTCATTTTTTAAAGGAAAAATGCCAAACATTTTCCGGCTCCAGCTTTCAGATTTGTTGCTTTTGTCTGTTTCACGTCATGGTAAATGAAATATCTTTATTTTTTGGACTGTTGGTCGGACGAAACAAGTTATATGAAGATGTCAGCTCTGGGAAAATAGCGATGGGCATTTTCCACTATTTTCTGGCATTTTATAGACTAAATAGTTAGCTGATTAATCATAAAAATATCTGACAGTGAACAGTTGCAGTCCTATCCAGTGTATCAGAACAGTGCATCCCAAGTTTGGAAATCTGGCGACCCGAAACCAAAAAAATCATCACCTAAAACAAATTAATCAAACCTCGTGTTACTGGCAAAAATACCTAACAATATAGAGCAGGTGTGATGGTCGTGTCATAGTTATTTGTTTTTGTAGAGTATGGTGGAAAGCTTTCTGTAGGATACAAAACCTGCTCTGAGAATACCTTTCAATAATATGAATATATGTAAATTAGTAAATAAATAAAATAACAAAAGCTGCTTTATGTACAGAGTGCTTTTACAAACAGCATCACAAACACTGTCCAAACACGGGAGCTCACAGCATAGTATGTTTTTGGTTCACAGCCCACATCTGGTGGGCCACCAGCAGCTGTTCAGTGTTTTAACCCAGTCCAGCAGCTTAGGAGCTGGAGAGATGAGCGGCCATATAGCGGTGTGAGCGGGACAGAGACAGAGGGAGAGGAGGGGGATGGACGAGGAAGCACAGAGCGACACGTGCCGATGGTTCCACTGATTGCTCTGAAATCAGGTCAAATCTTTGGATGGGTTAGGCGGACTCTCCGACCCGCATGCAGGCATCGCCGCTGCTTGAATTCCAGACACAACAAAAAGGGGAGAAAAAAAAAAACAGGCAGGGAAGGACCCGAGGCGGTCTCAGAGCTCTGAGAAGTGGGTGCCATTTTCTGAGGCAGGCTAACAAAGAGGGAGAAAGAAATGATACACCCTTCACCAGAAGATAGGAAGAGCTCTCTTTTCTTTCACTTCAAACAGATCTAATTTAAAGCCATGGGAACCTCATGGCAACTTTGATGAGAAGTGGTGAAATGGTGCGATGAGATTGCAAACTTTAAAGGATGAGGTTGGCCCATAAACAAACTAAATGAAAAGGGAAAAAAAGGGTTATGCCATAGCTTCCAGATCTCTTTCAGACAACCCACCTACCACCAGACTGCCATTAACTTATAGACAGAGAAAGTGAGATGCACACAGAAACAGGCTTAAATGACAGGGGAGAAAAGCGCTCATGGGCGAAATGAACAAAATGAAAGATCTAAAGAAAAACAGGAATAAACAAGAACTAACGTAAATCAAATTGAATCGGGGAGAGTCACAGACACGATTGTATTTCCTTTTTCCAGCAAAGTAACAACAGTGAAAAACAAGTGCAGAGAGATAAATCAACAACAACAACAGCCTGTCAATAGTCCTTTTCTGTAAATGACGACAAGCAGAAATTGATTTGGATGCTCGTCTCCCCACCTCTCTCCTCATAAATAACTCCAAGAAGCAGCCTCACAGGGGAGCGGGCTTTGCAGACTCACAACCTTAAGATGTAAACAAAGTTGTGGAAGTAAACAGAAAGGTAAAAGAAAAGAAATAAGGGCAGGAGTCGAGCCTAAGTGGAGCTGGTACTGTACAGTGAAGTACAGTGTCTCAGTCCAACTGACTCTCTGCAAAGAAAAACCTTTCCATTTATAAAACACATCTTTATAGTACAAATAGAATATGGACGGACAGACAGACAGATATAAAACTGGTTCTCATAAATCCTCACAGTCTGATCAACTAAACTTCCTGTTTCCTGTGGATTTATTTCAGCTTCTTAATTTTACACATTCATACCTAAAAGCAATCATCTGCAGGACATTTTTTTCTATTTCATGGACTCTGTGATTGCAGTTACGCCTCAGTTCATGGGAGTCCATTTACACTTGGCATCAGTCAAATAAGAGATCATATTCCCTTGTTGTATTGTGAACTGCTATTCTTGAAAGCGCCCACAGAACATTTCTTTTTTTAGACTGATTGAACCAGAAAATAATCTTGATTTAAATAGAATCACAGGAGCACGACTAAGAACAAATAACACAGTGGCTTACAGTACAAAGCATCCTAAATCTTATAGTTTCATAATCATATTCCTAATCACAATAATGTGTAGCAGGCGAGGGTGGGGCAAGATGAGCCGTCTTTTTTATCAAAGCAATCGTACACAAAACCAGTCATAAGTACACATCAGCCACACAGGTGTTCTGGCTGATTAGACCTCTGCTCAGGTTGAAGGCGGGTGAATTATGAACTACATGAGGGCAGCGGACTCCATGTACTAATGAGAATAGGCCTATTTCACAACAGATATTTTGGCTGTGTCTGAAATCACTCCCTATTTACTTTAAAAACTCCACATTTTATAGATGCAAAAATCACCGTCATGTGACTCTGCACCTGTCAGTGATGATCCATAAGTGTCCAAAATCTCGATTTACAGCTCACTATAGAGTAAACTACAGAGCGTCTTATTGTATAGGGATTAGTGAACGAGTGGACAAGGGAGTGATTTCAGACACTGCTTTGACTTGTCATAGCAGGAAAAGCACAGGTGTTACAGGTATGACGTTGAATCTCTATCAGCTGATAATCAACAGCTAGTAGCAGCTAGTAGTGGAGACGCTGTGGTAAACTTTAACGTAATCTTTTCACAGCTGCTAAGATCTGGAAAAGACAGTCCAGTACCTTTTCCATTTGGATTCAGCCACAACAAGCCATGTCAAATATGTGTTTATTAGTCTCTATTGTTTGCAATGTTGTTGGTACACGTGGTATTTTGTTAATGTGCTGCACAGCGCTGTCAATTCAAGATGGCAAAAGTGGCATGTTGCCAGGCTGTTTTGCATACTGAACTGAAATGAACCAGTTCTGACTGGCACTAACCAACACTTCGCAGGTTGGGTTTTGAGCACACCCAATTATTAAGGTGTAATTTGTTCCGTCCTAACAGGTAAAACAGGAGAGTGAGGAAGATGTTAATCAGGCACAATCTGTACAAACCCATAGCGTCCTGAGAGGAGCCCTAATCAGCCAGAATAATTAAAATCACCAGAGTGGACTCAACATGGGTGTACAGGGCTTTTTGACATTTACCTAACATACCTTATCCCCCTAACTTACAGTACTTCTGCACAGGCACAAATACCTTTTATTAATAAATGTGTTCAACCTCTGCAGAAGATGATCAACAATGTTATGTATACACAGAATTTACTGTTACATATTATAATGCAGATATTTTGTCACACAATCATATCACAGTATTAGTTTGCCCAGTTATATCTGCGGCCTAAGTAAAGGCTCAGATTTTACTGGAAAAACTAGTAACTGACTTCAACTTGACACACTCATCAAAATGCAAGGAGTAATGTAGTTGTCACTGCAAAAAGAAAACACTGTCATCTTGTCAAATGTGCAAAAATACTTTGCTACCCTGAGTGCCACAACAGCTCAATTTAACCAAACTGTGCTTTCCATTGTTGTCTGCTTCTCTTAAATTGCTTTTTGCTTTCTTCTGTTTGATAAATAAAGGCAAAACAAGCACGCCAGGTTGGTGAGACAACCCCGGTCAGTGTACCAGAATAAAATCCAGGCCGCAGCAGGAGCAGGGGCCAGCGGCACTCACTCACTCTGCACTGCATCATGTCTGACCTTCAGCCTGCCAAGCACCCGCTCCCTCACGTTCACCCCCCGGGACTGACACCCAAAAATAGACTGTAGTCTGACACATGCAAACATATCACTACCACGCACAGTGCATCCACACTGTACGTACATGCATTGTGTGTGCACATAAAACACACGCACACTCACTTAACATCTCACTTTTCACATCCTCTATCACGCTATCTTTAGTCCCTGATGTGTTCCATTGCTCCGCTCTGTGCTGGGGATGTCTTACTTTATCGTCTGATATATATATGAGTCACACTATCAAACACATTAGACTGAAGTGTGACAGCTGTGTCAACCAAAGCAGTTCAACTTTTCACATACTTACAGCACTATCGCTGCTACGCCGCTAATGCATTGCTAACAGGTAGAGGCTGGAAAATGTTGGCAGGGCTTCTGCAGTAAAGATGCCGGACAAGTTATCTAGTGGCTACTGCAATAGCTTTGGTTTAATGTGATTATATATACACTGTATGTCTCTTGAGTTTTCTGCCTCCACCCCATTACAATGGCTAGCTAGGTAGGCAGTAAACTTATCACAGAAAAGACTAAGTTAACAAATTACAAATCAATTATCACAAAACAGCTACAATAACAGTAGTACCTACAGATAATGCTCCGACAATAAAGAATGACAGTCAATATTTGCTCAGACACAGATCTGACAAAATGGTGGACGTTAAAATGTAATTTAGCAGCAACTGCTATGGAACTGTGTCAGAAGTGGTTGCTACGAGCAACAGAATGTTCAACTGAAACCAACTGCTGGTGGCAGAATATACAGAAGGCTAAAATTAAATGTTTGCTCTTTTTTAATTTCTCTTTGATCAGACTGCTGCTGATTTAAATGAATACGTTGCCAATTTTATACTTTATTTAGACCAAGTTCTTGTGCATCTGCTCGTGTTAAATGAAAAAAAAGGGGTTTGCAAAAAGATATACATTACAAATAAGGTATCAAACAAAGTATTATTTTTGATATTGGCACTGAAACTCAGGTATAGTATTAGCACTAGTACTGAAAGTTTCAAACAACACCCAGCCCTATTTTTGAGTTTTCAAATTGTCATTTTCAATGCTGTTAGCATCACAAATGAATTTCATTCACCTCCATTTTATTGGGTTAGGAGCATATATTATCCCTTTACTTAGGTTCATATGGTAAAGTTGTTGTGGTGAACGTGTGAACAAGCAGTTGCCCATTCCCACATCCAGAAGACAGAGCAACATTAGCATTCATTTGGAGTCATGTTTATGGTCACCCTACAAATGCAAATCCAATTTTCACTTTCTTTTAGCTCAGTTTTCTCTTTAGCTGCTAAGTGCTCCACTGTGCTCATCAGCTAGACACTAACTTGTCTGTCAGCCATTTAGTGCTACATAGGCAGGTAGCGTGCAGTGGGTTTATATGAGCTTTTTAGCTGAAAACTGCTGCATGCTGCGGGTGGAAATGAGGTTGATGAGAGTGGGGAGAGTAAAACCAAAACGACGAACTAAAAGATGCTGAAATGCTCTGTAGAGCTAAGAGAAAATGCAGAGTCAGAGACTCATAATTCTCTGGAAGTTTGTCACCATGAGCAACCCTCTTCACATTACACTTAATTATTTGACACATTAATATAAAAATATTGATTTAATGGAGCTTTAAGCTGACCTAATTAATTTAGTATAATCCTTTAAAAACACAGGGCAGCAACTTAAAGACAAGACTTTTCTATTGCCTGTAAGACAAAAACATTTTGCCTGGTGTTGTATTAAACCTGCAGCTTGTGCTCGCTTGATTGCAATGGTTATGGATTGAGGAGAGCTCATTCTGACAGCAGCAGGAGCAGCGATGAAAGCTTTGTTCTGTGCTGATTAGGCCTGATATACACTGGGCACTATGAGGGACTACTTATAATGGCTTCTCTGACCTTACTCTTGACAACCACTTTGCCTCGTTACTTTGCCCACTCACACCTCTATCTCCAACCCCCTCACTCCTTGTACACACTTGTTTTCTGTGGGGGCTATAGATAATGAATCATGTCAAAATCAGAAGCCACACCGGCGGCAGCTGTGTTCACTCTATGGAATGCTGTTAACCGTATTCATATACTGAACGTTGATCATGGAAGCTAATCAGAGGTATAGGCGACTCTGCATTTTACAAGTCAAATCTGAAATGACTCTGATTCAGTGCAATTTTATTTGGATGGGTGAAGATTTTTTTTTTTGTGGTGGTGGGGGGGGGGGGGGGTTGGTTAATGACAATATTTTAATCATTCATAAATTCCAACATATTTCAGACTTGGTTGGCAATATTACGATATAGCAATATACTGTATATAAGATGGAGACAGGCATTATATATCTGACATTAAGAAATACTAGAAAATAGGAACTAAAAAACTAGAAAATTGAATCATATGTACATTGATTTCTATTCAGGAAGGAACATAAAATGAAGCATACATTCAGTGTGAAGTTTTTCCAAAGAATGCCATATGATTAATAAAAGTATTTTTCATGCAACCGGAAAGACTTGCTGATTGCTCTTCATTGTGAAGAATAAAGTTTTGATTTTCATGAATGGTGAACGGCTAATGGTGGGGAAGGAGAAAGGCAAAACACATACGTTAATCTAAAATCCTTCAATATGCTCTGAAAATAGTCATCTAAATGGTCTTTATGATGCTCAGAGTGCATCCAACCTTTTGACCATTTGGAGAGAATTAGCATAAAAGAAAAAGAGTGTCACTAGCCTTAACTTAAATGTTGCATTTGTCTGTAATAATGACACATGGCGAATGAAAAACATTACCCATTTGATATTTTAATTGAGAGGCCGATGGTTTGGGCTCTATTTGAGTTCATTCAAATCATTAAGTGTAGTGGCACAGCGCTGTGTTAATCATGAGGATTAATTTTAATTAGTAAATGAATAATAAACACAGTAATTTCAGTGGTGGGCTGATCTACCCAGACCTCAGCTGAACTTCCTAAAGAAACAAGATGCACTTTTAAGGCGTCTCTCCATTTTAACTAAAAGCTGGTCAGGGGAAGAAAATACTGCAGATAAAAGAGAAAAGTGTGCCACTAGGTTTTACTTTCTTTTCACTAATGCAGAAGAAAGGAAAAAGGCTTTTACAGCTTGCTAAGAGCTTCTTATAAATATAAAGGCACGTCTCTCTCTCTCTCTCTCTAAAAGAGCACAGTGTGATTACAGAAACAGCCCATCCTCCTGCATGCAGGCCTTTGAGAACAGAAACAGAAGGTAATGTCAGTGTTGGGAGGGAGCCAAGAGCCCAAAGACACAAAAATGTAGGTTGCCATGTCCCTGTTCTTCACTGAGGATGTAGACACAGAGTTGAGCGATGTCAAGTTTTTAGCAGTTAGGAAAATGCTGAAATTTTGCAATTTTTGAATAAGTTACACACTGTGTGAGAGTGGGTGTGTGTGCAGAATCAAACAGCGCTGCTACAAGCTAAAAACAACCTCATAAAGTCCCTGTTCGTGCTTTGAAAATATCACAAGCAACCTGTTGTTTTTTTTTCTTTTTTTAATTTCATACCTCATCCCTTCCTGTCCTCATTTTTGAAAGTTTAAATAAATGTCAAAAGTTCTATTTTTAGTAAAGCTCATTTAATTGAGCCATATGGAGAACAATCTATTGACACGCTCTGACTGAAGGGTGCGTGGGTGGCATTTCCACTTAAAAGCCGGAGAGTGAATTGTAATGAAGTGAGGAGGCAAAACGCAAAGGGAGGGAAGGGGGCAGACTCCACCGCTGGCAGCAACGGGTGTACAAACAGCAACCTCACAAAGCAGGAGTGATTCATTTAAAGGGATTTTGTGTATGCGCCAGATTTAGCCTGCTCTCTGCTTTGCATTTATATACATAGAGAGGATAAATAAAGAACGCTTAGGAGGGAGACAGACGGGGGAATGTTAAAAGAATGGAGGTAGGAGAAGGAAGTTAACAAGTAAGGGATCAGAAAAAATGTTACGAAGAAGATGTATGTAGACAGCTTTTAGAGACATACAGTAGAGAGAGAGATGGATGGATAGACTTGAGAGAGAATGAAAGACTGGGAGACATAAAAAGAGAGAGATGTGAAGCATGCCAGCTGGAAGGGTGGAGGGATGGCAGGATAGCATAATTGGATTAGAGGGGCAGAAAATTAAAAGTATTTTCTTAGTATCCTCCTCCAGCAAATAGGATCCAGTGAAGTATTCCTGCTCTGAGGAGCAGTGAGAGAAAGACTTTACACATCCTTATCAGAATATATACAGTATGTGTGTGCATGGGGACAAATGTACAGTAACTGTATTTGATGTCTGCAACATGTGTGTATGTGGGCTTTTGTATGAGGCCTGTTGCTACATCTATAAAGCATACGTGGGCATGAATAACACACTGCATGAGGTGGTAGAAGGCTGAGTATGGCTCATGATTCAGTGCAGGTCATACTGTGATCTACTGCATTCATGTTCCCTGGCAAATATATAACAGCATCAGGTGTGTGTGTGTATGTGTGTGTGCCTTTGCGGTACAGCAATCAGCAGCACTGCTCGAGACCGTGACTGGACTTCGACAGACAGGAGCAAAAGCTGTGGATGACATCATGCACATGTTGCTGGGCTTTGAATCGTGGACGCGCTGACACATTCAGCAGGATGACTCAAATGTACATAGACTGATGCACCAACCCACAAACACACACACACACAAACATACACAGACAGACCACAATTTGACCCAGAACGTGAGTTTGCTCACCCTGTGTACGTCCTCTTCGAACACGGCTTCATGGACGCTGCATGCAAAGAGCGCCGTGGGGAGGTCGCTCAGATCCATCATCTCCTCCGCCATGCCATCCTGATCAGTCTCGCCAAACACCATGTCCTCTTCCTCCTCCTCGTCCTCCTCAGGATCACTGCTGTAGGCCTCTGAGCCATTACTCCACGCCTTGGAGCTCTCTCGCAGCATGTTGAAGCCTTTAAGGAGGCGGCTGACAGGCAGGTGGGGACCACAGAGGCTGGGAACTGGAGAGAGAGGAGGTTAAGAGATTGGAAGTTAGGAGATAAGGTGAATATACTGGCTGGTTGCTTGTGGAAAACCGCGGAGAGAATGATGTGATATTGAGACACTGGAGCGTGAAGATTACAGGGTTGCACTAAAGTGTTAGTAATGATACTACACAGGCTGTGGAATAGATAAAAGAGAGAAATGGAGAAGGAAAAGACGGAAGATGAAGGGAGTGGCAGTTAAAGATCACGAGAAGAGAGAAAGATGAACAGGAGCAAAAATGAGGCAAAAGAAAAAGAAATAAATAGAAAACAGAGAGAAAAAAGGTGGAAGTTTCATGTTTAGAGCTACTTGTCGGTCTGTATTCCTGATTAAAACATTCTGTCTTTTTTCATGGTTCAGTTATATCTGGCCATTTGCTGGTGACTATGAGAAAATCTACCACCTGCTCCCAGTGCAAAGTGTTTAGAGAACCATCTTTCAGTGATGCCTTGGGGTACTGTATTTAACATTTATACTGGCTCAAACAACACTCTCCATAAGCGTTAGCCTCACTTATAATTGTGCAACAAACCTATACATTAAGTCATAAAAATATCAATATTAATTTTAGGGCTGCAAGTAATGATTCTTTTCATTTTGGAATAATCTATTGATTACTTTCTATTAATTAATTAATTAACAGTTTAGCCCAAGGTGATGTATTTTAACCAACAGTCCAAAATCCGAAGATATTCAATTCACTATCATAGACGGCTAAGAAAATCAGTTAATATTTACATTTAAAAGGCTGGAAGCAGTGACCTTTTTTTCATATTTGCTTAAAGAAATACTATTAATCAGTTATCAAAATAGTTGCTTTCATCATTTTAGTTGGAAAAGGAAGCAACACGTGGGAAAACATGAAAACACTGATTATAAAAAAAAAGAAAAGGGTTAAGATGAGGCCATGTCTGACCCTAATGTGAAACTTCCAACATTTTACTGCGGATAGTGTGCCATCTAGTGGGGCATTTAGCCGAATGACGCTTATCGTTCACATTTTAAATCACAATATCATCTGAAAACCAACCTGATCTCAAATATTTAGAAGAAATACGGTTTGAATATTGATTATAGAGCAAAAACTGTATCCTACTGCGATTTAATCTCTGCAGAATGACATGCAAATAGAGCACGCGAAGGCAATAACATCACACGTCCACAATATAAATGGCAGTAGAGGCTCCTTACATCAAGATTTGCATCGCGTTTGCACCGAGGCAACCCCTGGATACCAGGGTACAGGGCTCATGCAAAATTGCGGCAGGGGCGTTCCTCTTAAAAGTAACATATTGTCTCGTGAAACCACTTTGTTTCCAAAGCCAAATACTGTTTTTAAAGCCATAATAAAGAGGGAATTCATACGAAAGTTAGCACTGAGTCATGGTTGCACGCGCACGGATGAAGTTTACTGCTTTAAATTTCCTTTCTAATCGGTTCAAATGCGAAAATTCGTGTCTGAATTACTCACCTCACTACTGTCAGTGACAGCGGCCGAAACGACCCATTGCAAGTGGACTAACAGCAGGACTCTCGGGTGACTTTGTTTTATCAAACAGATAGAAGCTGCTCTGATGTTTTTGGAGACTGCTGTCAGACGCGTCGGTGTTTGTTGTTACTGGATTATTGGACTACTCCGTCAGGACCCGCAGGTGAGACCAATGAAATGCCTGCGGAGGCTCGCAGCGACCAATGAGGCTGCGGCAAGGGGAGGATGCTCCGCTTCAAGATTGGTGGCGACCAAGCAGCAAAGTGGCACACAGAGAGAGAGAGAGAGAGAGAGAGAGAGAGAGAGAGAGAGAGAGAGAGAGAGAGAGAGAGAGAGAGAGAGAGAGAGAGAGCGCGCTCTGCTGTAACAAACTGCGCTAATGTGACAAGGGCGTCCCAGACAGCCACATCAGACAGTCTGTGACCCAATCAACTGTCTCACCTACTGACCACCTCATTAAAGATAATGAGGTGGTCACATTCTACATACATGTAATGTTTCTACAGTAGATACGATTACAGTTCAGTTCTCTGGATCCACCTGTTGCACACACAAAGTAAGGTAGCCTCTTTCAATTTTGTTCAACAGTTTAAAGTTGAATTGTAGTTGGGGGTTTTTCTGCTTTTTTTTTTTTTTTTTTTCAATACTTGATTTTCAGGAACAAAAAGAAGCCAGGTAGGTCAGTAGGAGTTTTTCACGCACCAAATTGCATACTGGATTATAGGATTATAATGACTCCACAAACACTGCTAAATGAATTAAATAGTTTTACGGCCACAGAATAAAGAATAATAGCTTCCATAGACTTCCAAATCATCATCATCACCATCCCTAAACCTTTATGGAGTGTAGTGGTGTGCAGTGTTTTTTTTTTTTAATGTAAAATCTTATTTTGTAAAGTAACTAGTATTTATAGCTGACAAATATATTTAGTGGAGTACAAGCACAATATCTCCCTTTGCAATAGCGGGGTAGAAGTATAAAGTAGCATAAAATGGAAATACAATAGTTTTCCATTCTGGCAGAATGATCCAATATCACGACACAGTTCATTACTGTACTGCAGTATGTTAAGACATTTATTGTTTGCACCTTTCACAAAAGAAATAAGCAGTTAGGACAGAAAAGCCAGGCCCTGTCTGGTAAGTGACATCAGTGTGATTTAAGTTTATGAACACAGAGAAAACAACATTTGACCACCAATCTCAAACCTTGTACCTTTGTCTCATCTTGCACAGTGAGCGCAAGACCCAAGTTGTTTTCAAAACTAGTGCATCTGGGGAAAAAAAACATCTGTGATCAACAAGAGATCATCATGACTGAAAGACATATCAACGTATGATCTTGTGCAAGCGTCACCGCAAATTTTCATGCAAGTTTCTGCAGATTTTGACCGACCAAAAACACAAGTTTCCAAATATACACCAGAACTAGGTTACCTTAACTTTATACACAAGACTGCATATCATTTACATTGAAAAAAGTTGGACTTTTACAGCATCAGTGAACTGTTTTAAAAGCTGTTCTGGTTTCATTAGAAGGCAGTTTTAATAACAATACAGACTTCAGTTGGTTCACACAGTGATGCTAATGTTGAGTTTACACACACAACAATCCACAGGCCATAAAACCAAAATAACTTTGTACTGAATACTGTAGAAAGGCTCTCTGCTTCTTTAACACTGTAGAAATGCATTGCCACATATGTCTAGGTGTAGTTCATCCGTTCATTCATTCATTCTGGAGTATTTAATCATAGACTGCATAATAGACATTGTAAAAATTTGACAGGAAGGTAATATTCAAAAAACACTGAACCACAATAACATGTTAATTTAGCAACATTAGCTGCATAGGGGCAACCAAAATTAATATTTATATTTTAGCGAAAAACACATGCAGACATGTACTTTCTACAGGAGATTACCTTTTTATACTTACAGTACACATTTAACTAGTTTTACAGTCATTTAAAGATGCAACCATGTTTCACTTCCCTTCCATTTGAGTCATCCGTCAACTTTCTTATCAAAGGTTTCAGATTTTAATTTCAATAGGCACTGACAGATTTCAGTTGCCTTTTTATAACTGAACTGCTACAGTGATGCTTCACTCACTTACCTGGGTTATGTACCGCCTTAATTTTTCCAGTATACAGCTACCTTTTAAAGGCACACTAAAAGCAAACTTAGAAATTAATAAATACATTTCAATAAATTAGAACAATTGCACCCATTGTTTGGTCACATCAGGAAAAAAAATCCACGAACAAGAGGCAGAAAATTGTGGATTGAAACCCGCTCATATAAGACAGAAATTGAAAGTCAAAATGTTCATTGGCAAGTCTACAGCTACATTATATAACATTGTTGGTAACAACCTGAATTTGAGGAGTAACTTCACAATCCTCAGTGGAAGAACAGATCGCTGTATGTTCCCATTAATGAGCGAATGGGAACAAAGTTGCTTAACAGTCATGGAAGTGAGTCCTTACATCTCAAAGCTAACACAGAGTACAGGCAGTAAGCTTCAAGGCACAACATCGTCTCTGCTGTTATATTTCTGAAGCCACGTTTGTGAATCCACCACAACACCCAGCGGCTTCAGGTTTCTTCCGTTCATTTTTGGAATGAATACAGCTGACATCTTCTCAAAAAAAAAGCAATGCTTCTCAAGGTCACATTTTGGTTTCGAGATTTCAGAAAGGAAAGCATGTGCGGAGGAGTGTAAGGCAGAGTGAGAGAACATCTAAAAAACCCAGTGGACACCCCCCTACTGGGCTGGAGATTGGTCTTGTGTATATATGAAAAGAAGTGAACATACCCATCTTGGCCTTTCAATGTCCTTGAATGTTGTTTATAGCTGAATGGAGTAAAGGGGGAAAAACCCCAATAGAAATACTCAGTTTTAATCTTTCTTTAGGTCAGGTAGGCGCTGAGACGCATCATTGGATCTGGAGCTGACTGGTGGTTGTTCCATGTTGACCGGTAGAGTAGCAGGAGCCACTCCATCGTTGTTGACCAGAGCTCCATAGGAGAAAGAACCGTTGAAGTCTGGCTGAACAACCATGGACTTGTCATGAATAGTTGGGACACCTGATGATGGAAAGGACGGGTGGGATAAGGTTCAAGTAAGCAACTGCGAGTGAAAATGACTATGTCTATGTGCAAAGGACCTTATATTTAGTGTTCGAAGGTAGACTAGCTACCTGTTATCAAAACTTTAAAGATTAATTAGGGTCAGCTGACATTGTTTCAGAGAGTCTTGTCTGTTGTAGCCACTTTTTTTGTTGTTTTACATAAGACATATGTAAAAAATCTTGCCCAGTGTAGTTTTAAATCTCAACAGATACAATTTTCAGTATTTAAGTAAAGTTTATACAAACCATTAGCCATATCCATAGTGACATACGGCTCAAAGGTCTTGGTCCTTCTCCTGTGTTTGGTGATGAGGAAGACGCCCAGGAAACAGAAGGCAGATCTGTACAAAGCACAAAATAATCAGTAACAGCCTTCACGCAAAATAATATTTCAATGCAAGTCATCACATATTCCCATCGAATGTCTGTTTTTCTATGTTGGTGTTTGGCTATAGCATCACAAATAATGTAACAGGCATTTTTCACAGCAGACATTTTGATTTAGAGTAGGAAACCCCTGTACTTTTCCTACTGTGACATGTCAAAATGTTTTTCTTTTTGTGAGAAAGGCCTATGATGGATGATCACTCACCCCAACAAAAACATGCAGATGTGAAGGACGTCTTCATTTTTAAACTCCAAGTAAAACACAGCTCCTGAAAAACAGAAAAGAAAAAAAATTGTGACTCTTAAGGTGTGTAGCAGGAGCAAAGCCGTCTGCTAATCAGGCTCCAGGGCACTACTCTTTCTCATAACTCACCAGCTACCACGGCAAAGGCAGTGGAGAGGATGTAATTGACGCTGGCAATCAGAGAGGAGTCATACAGCTTACAAGCTTGGGAGAGAAATCTAAGAAGACAATAACACACACAAAAAATGGTAAACAATGACCATTTAAGAAAACTTAGCGAAAGATCCATGACTTAATTTTGTTCACCTGTAAAGAATAACAACTTGAATAGCAAGCCAATGTATATATCTTTGACATCACTACAGCCAACTGCAGCCACCATGCTAACTCACACTCCCCTCTGTTTCCAGTAAATCGTCTTTGATGTTCCTGTCACTCACCCGGCTTGGAAGACCACTGAAGCCACCATGCACACAAACATGACACTGAAGATCGGGTAGTTAAGCTGCATGGTGCCCTCGATGGTGAGAACCAACATGCCTGACACCGCCTTCACTGTTATGACTGTGACAGAGCCTGTGCACCAAAGTCAAAAGCACAGTTAAATACAGAACAAAGAGCTTAGGTGCCTCTTGAGCATTAAAAATGTGGCAACGTGTTCTAATAAAGTATGGTAATAGCTTGACTTTATAGACGGCATGAAATTGACTGGCTTTAATGCCGGAGACTCACCCAGTAGAGCGACCAGCAGCAGAATAATAACGAGGTAGTTAGCACGGCGCTGTTTGTAGAAGTATAAAAGCAGGCAGAACGTGATGATCTCCAGGAGCTGTCAATAAGCGTAAAAGAAACAATAAATTAATATCAAATAAACAAAACAGGAAGCACTGCAGTTGTTGACAGATTCAAAAGTAGCACGATTAATCTTACGGTCAGAGACAAAGATTTACACTGAATAACAACACAGGTCAAGAAGGAAATTTGCTGTGTTCAATGCAGGTTTGTGGAACACAAGTTGTACCTAAACGGGAAGACTGCATACTTAGAACAGAACAGAAACATGAGATACAATACAGCATCCCTGCAGTAGATACCACTTTAGTAAAGCTCATATGTTGTTATAATGTTTGAGACTGACACACCTCTAATAGTCTCAGCAAAAGTAGAACATGAGAGTCACCATATCTGTACTGCAGGGCTGTTGTACTGCTTTTAAAGGTGTTATATTTGCAGAACATAAATTATGAGTGCAATGGGTGTGTTGAAATTGCATTTTAGGCCTGCAGGTGTAAAAGAACATTTCTAATAAAACTGTAACTGTGTAAGGGAGTTTTGCAGTTAGACATGTTGTTTCTGTTATACAATATATCTATATATATGTGCTATTTAGCAATGTCATACAGTCACATATGGCTGCTACAACTGAATCAACTGTTTATATCTGCAGGTGAGTGTGGGGTGGAAATTAAGCACAGTAGATTTGAAAGCAGGGACGAATTGTGTATTCAGCCTTGTGCTTCTATATCTTCTGCATCAGTGACTAAATACCTTACCAGATACAAGAGAACAGGCCATCCTACAATGTGCTTCACAATGTTCTCTGCTTTGAGTTTTTCATGAGAGTTTGGTCCAAATGCTGCAAAGAGGTATGTTCCTCCTATGGTTAGGATACAGCCCAGGAAGGACAGCCCATAGCGCTCTGAAATAACACACAGTATAAAAATGATGCATTCAGTTCCAGTGAAGAAGGAACGTGTTAGGACATTTAAAATAACATGATATAGTAGAAAGACTAAACTTTTTTTACCCTGTAGCAGCTGAGCAGGCACTGTGTCATTTGCATACAATGGCACAAGTTCCATGTTATTTGCATGTAAGTGTCAGTGCCACTGCAACCACATCTTCAGTTACACACATATGCTGAACTTACTTGCAAAGTCCTTTGGCTTAGATTTCTCACGCAGAAAAATAAGGCCCAAAATTGAGCTCGCTGAAAACAAAAAGAAAAGCAAGATGATAACACACATTTTCCTTTTAATCTGTATAAATCTGAGGCTGCCAATACCCATTTCTATGGACATTTCAGTGAGCTCGTTTTCACAAGCATCACATCAATGATTACACCGAATATTTACCTCCGAACATCTGCTACTAAAATATTAGGGAACATGGGACAAATACTCACTAACGACGGACACAGCATTCAGAGGTGCTATGAGAGCGAGGGGGGCGAAGGCATAAGAAACAAAGTTGGCTCCCTCCCCAAGACAGGTCAGTACAAAACCGCACCACCAGGTTTTAGTGCGGTAGAAGGCACGCAGGTCCTTTGTTCCTGCTAACGTCACATGACTGTATTTCTGCAAGCGAAAAGCATGATGCAGGTAAAACACAGGTACTTGGGTAAACACAAAGTCTACTGCAGTAAACTTAGATTAAACTAAGCAAACACATAAAGTAGGCCTAAACCAAACGAACAAAGCAAAACGGTTTTGCAGTGGAGACACTGTAAATCTGAAGTACAGACAGGATGGGCAATAGGGACACAAACAATGACACTGACGTACCATGACGAGATGATAACTGTAGATTACTTAATGCATATACGTTTATATTGAAGGCTGATAATGATACTGTAATGACAGCCTAGCTCTAAAGGGTTTATTCTAACAAGACGACCCTTATATTATAAGACGACATAATATATATATATAATAGGACATGACACAGAAATTAGATAAACAAAACCATTCCTTATGGTTATCCACAATAACTCGTACTCCTAAACTAATACCTTATTATTAGGGTGCTTGGATGACATCAGCAGACACCAAAACAAAGTAAGAGCTTTTTGTGGTCTGTACCTGAATACTTAAAGAGATGCTGACGAGCACATTTCCAAAAATAGCAAGTAAAGTCCCAATGAGATTATCCTAAAGAAGAAAGACAGAAACATTTCATGAATTATTACAATTGTACAAACTATACGTAAAACTTCGTAAAAAGATTATTTCACTTTTGTATTTCCATTGGGATTATTTCTCCGTGGTAACTCAATGATGAACGCAGAGTAAAAAAAACAACAACATTTTGGTGTTTCTTGTTTACTATCACCGTAGTTAGCATCTAACTTACAGCACTGACGTGGTGTCTTCAACGTTTTGTTATATTGTGAATTTTTAGACGTCGAGTGACACAGAATACAGATACGTACAACATAATTATACGTGTTTTAACGCGTTTAAACTAAAAGCATTGACAGACGATCAGGAGGTAAACTACTGCAACGTTAACGTCAAGCGTCTCACCGTGTAGGAGCTCCCGTCGGCTCTGCTGTCATCCATCCTGTTCGCCTTCAGGGGCTGTTTATTAACTATCAGCAGTAGCCACGCGTTCAAATGCCAGATAGGTCATCTTGTCGCTGTGGCGTTATGTGTTTAGCACTCATTTGTCGGTGCTTATCTGGCACTGCGCGGAGGAAGACGCCATCTTCGGGGGCGAGGAGCGTCTCGCTTCCGGTGTCGGTTCCACCTGTTTGAGGCTGCGCCCCGACGCACGACAAGTTACGCTTGAATCACGTGACGAGTTTTTAATTTACGCACCTGATAATTAAGATAGCATAACGGATAGGTCGTGTTTGTGTCGTTCTCGTTACCGGAGATAAATCCGCGAATCGACTTCCAAACGTATTCCTCAAATTTGAATGCTTTTCCTGTTGTTTGCTGTATTCGAGCCTGTAGTCTGCAGTACCACGTGAGGACAGTAGGTTGCGCCATTGAGCTGGGATTGATCCAAGAGCATTTACCGCTGAGGAGGAAGATATTGATCAATTTAATTAGTGCTCAAATACCAGTAAATTCTCGGGTGTCATGCAGAGCATTGCCCTTGTGTCATTAGCCAGACAACTAGGACATATAAAGCCTAATTATTTTTTAAGTCTTCCATATACATCACAATCTGCTTGACTACATGTTCATCAATTAGGTGACACATTAGCTATTCCGTCACATAAACACAGTCATCTCTAAAAAAAATCTTTATCTGAATAAAAGCAAGACAGCCCCCCCCCCACCCAAAAAAAACAAACATATAATAATGATAATTACTATCTCACCATAGCGTCAGATTATAATCCTGACTAACACTGATGGTATGTTTTTTCTTCTCTTTGTGTCATTGCAGCAGTGAAGGAGGAACACAGCACATTAGTACGTCAATAACAGTGTTTCTATAACAGGAGCTGTGGAACAAAACAAAGGTAGGTCAATGAAGGGTGTTAGCTGCTGTTTTCAAAGACAGCAGACTTTTGTTTTTTTCATATTTCAAAAGCAGATTGAAATCATGTGAGCAACTGATGAGTCATTGATTCCACGTGCAATATTGGCAAGAAATATGGCAAAGTGCAGGAGCTGTGCGTGACAGCTGTGAGCAGTGATTTAACAAAATTTCCCATGTATCACTGCTTTTTAATAGGCAAGATTGAACTTAAACTGAAGTTGCCAACTATTAATAAAAGTTGTTTATTACTGTAGTCCAGTCTCAGATGTTGTGAGTTGTGAGCATTATATTAGGCAAAATGACAAACTTAGCTCTTTAACTTTTGACACAAACTCTGAAATAACATTCACGCTTCACATTTAATTTGCTAACCAGCAGAGGGATTGAAACACCACAGCAGCCCCAGTCCCATTGTGCTCGAACCAAAGCCAAGATATTCAAATTCTCCGTTGTCATTTGATGTCGTATTGGTCTTTAATTTCGCTCTTTGCATGCAACGATCTGACATTGTAAATACCTGAATGCTTCTCATAAAAGAAATATGAGTATTTTTGGCAAACTGTCCCTGTTTTTATTTCTGACTGGCATGTTGCAAGAGCTTGTTTCTTGAGCAGTCGTTTGCTCAAAGCTGTAACCTGATGGTCAGATCGCATTTTTCATCAAAAGAAAGCCTAAATACTTTTTGATTGGAAATTGATGTATTCTTCCTCTTCCTCCAGACTCCAAAAAGCCCATAAGATTGTCATGACATCCTTTTAATCAAAGGACTTATCAGGACAACTTGTGCATGTTCTTTAAGAGGATTGCAGTCAGGTCTTGCTTTCATAATATATGGTATACAGATAATTCATCAATGCATTATAGTGCATTATGCATTCTGTAGATTAAGGCAAGGCAATTTTATTTGTATAGCACCTTTCAACAACAAGGCAATGCAACGTGCTTCACATCAGATAAAAGCATTAAGACAAGAGATAAAAGAAACACAAGGCAATAAAAACACACACAGCAGTGCAGTGAGGTGCAAGATATGACTAAATAGTCCCAGACTGATTTTATAAAAGGCAGTGGCAAACAGAAAAGTCTTAAGACCTGATTTAAAAGAACTGAGAGTTAGAGCAGACCTGAGAGTTTGTTCCAGGTATGTTGTGCATAAAAACAGAATGCTGATTCTCCGTATTTAGTTTTGACTCTGGGACTGAAACCAGACCTTCAGAGACGACTAGGGTGTCATTAAAACATCATCTCCTTCCAAACTACAAAACCTATCTTGTCATCTTGTCTACCCCGCCTGTTACAGTCTGGTGTCCTTCACGACTTGTTGGAATGAGACATGGTCCATAGATATTTATCACACCGACACTGATTACAGCTCAGTGACTTTTGGTTTGGGAGGGGGATAAATAGAGACAGTGAACAGGTGCTTTTTCCTCAGGGTGTTAACAGGTGTGTGGAGGTATGCAGGTGAATGTCTTTTTCCACTGCATTACCTCATACAAAGTGAATATATATATATATGAATCATGTTGTTCAAGGGGAATACACCTTTTAAAACTTTATTATCAGAGTGCTAAGAATATAATGACAGCAAACAAAGAAATTATAGCATTAACAACTTGCATAAGGCTATAAAACTTTAGAAATTGATTTTAACATTCAGCAGGGTTTTTTAAATAATGTTTTTTGCTTGAATTTTTTGCTCATTTTAGTTTAATTTTATTTGAATTGAGGTGATTCAGTTTGATTTGTTTAGTTTGTTTTATGCAGTTCAGTCTAATTGCAGAGCACACACATTGACGTGATTGCGATGATAAATACAATTTCTAAATGACATGAAGCAATAATATGATAGATAAAGCTATAGGGGTCTTTTAAAAACATCGAAAAATATATAAAAGAAAAAGAAACTGGATCTTGAGGAAAAGCAAATGAGATTTAAAGAAAAAAATCTAAATACAACATGTTGAAAACAGTAAAAGAAGAAAAAACATTTCCCAGTGAATTGTTGCAACCTGTTCCCACAATAAAGTGCAGTCAGCACACAACACGTAAAGAATCACCAGCACATATTGATGCCTTGTAATTTTAACTTCACTTCATTATTGTTTATTATCACTAAAAACTTAAACTTAAACTGATTCATTGATTTACAGTACAATTAGAAACACCAAAGGCCCATTTAAAAACCTCTGTCATGTCTTCTAATGCAATTTTCAGACCAGCATCATCAGAGAAACATCAAGAAATTACATTTAATGTGCTTTTATGTCATTAAATATGCAAATGCTCCACAAAGCATCCATTTTGAGTAATTATCACGCCCTCACAATGTTACCATAAAACAATTATAATTATTTATCATGCCTCATGATACTAACAGTCGAATGCTGCAGTAGTTTTGTCATTGTATTGAGATTCTGGCAAGTAAAGGTGTGTCCCTTCCTTCCTCGGGACATTCGGTCATCCTACATAGTGGACAGACCAGTTCACTGCCACCTGTGTGTGTGTGTGTGTGTGTGTGTGTGTGTGTGTGTGTGTGTGTCCCTGGATTAACAGACTGATGTGTGTGGATGGATGTGTGGATAAATCAGTGGAAGAACCAGATCTGACAACATGTTAGCATCATTAGGGATGCAACAAACAGTTATTTGGATTATCTATTAATCTGCTAATTATTTTCTTGATTACTTGATTAATAGTGAAATATGTCCTTTATAATTTCTCAGAGCCCCAGGGTGACATCTTCACATTGTTTTGTCCGACAAACAGTCCAAAACCCAATCATGTATAATTTTACAATTATATATGACAAAGAAAAGCAGCAAAACCTCATATTTGAAAAGCTTGAACCAGCAAATGTTTGGCTTTTATTAATTTTCTGTATTTTTTATTTTTTTATTTTTTACAATTAATTAACTTTCAGAATTGTAGCTGATTGATTTTTTTTTTGTCAATCGACTAAGTGATTCATCAACTAATTGTTTCAGCCCTGCTACAGATTATCAGTTAATTTACCTATTATTTTCTTAAGTTATTATTATTAGTCATTTAGTCTACAAAATGACAGCAAATGCCTGTCACAGTTTTCCAGAGTCCATGATGAAATCTTCACATTTTATTTTGTCCAACAATTCAAACATATTCAGTTTACCATCGAATCGAATAAGAAAACCAGAAAGGATTCACATTTGAGAAGCTGCAACCAGTGAATTTTTGCCATTTTTGCTTTAAAAAATGATGTAATTGATGAATCAATTATCAAAGTTCTAACAGCTAAATTTTCTGTTGATCAACTAATCATTTAATTGCCTAATCGTTTCAGCTCTAAGCATCCAACACAGCAAACGCTCCCTCTGTGTCTGTTGCAGGGCAGAGGTCAAAGAGGCTTTTTCTGTCTTTTCTTGCTGGTTACAGGTTACAAAGAAGTTTTCCACATCCTTTGATTCTGTTGTACTTTTACATCTCTGGTGCCAAACTGAAGTGCCTGCGTTTTAAAAAAAAGGCTTTTTGTATCTTCTAATTTACAAGAGTCAAGGAGCTTTCTCAGCTAATGCGTCCTATAATTTACATTTCTCACCTTCAACTCCTTTTGTCGACCCACAAAAAGGTACGTCATTCTCTGCACCCTGAAAGATTTTATAATTACTTTGTGTGTATCCACAAAATATCTTTGCTTTCTGCCTCTTCTGCCAGTTGCATGTGATGCGTGGGTGCCGTCAATCATCTCTAGAGGAATGCGCGAACGTTAGCGACAAGCATTGAAGTGTGTGTTTAATAACTGCCAGGCCTGTTTTAAAAACCAAACAGACCAGCATGCATTTGTAATGACTGAAGAATGCGTGTACGTTAGATAGGAACAGGGAATGAAGGGGATGTATTCATTACGATGCAACAGGAAGTCATTTCTCCAAGAGGTGATACTTCATCTGGTGAAGGAATGTTAACACGTTATAAAGTGATGGTGGAAGAGCAGGATTTTCCTAAATTCTCTGCAAGTCCAGGCTTGTCAGGAACATTTCTAGCAAATGAGTCCTAAGTGACAATGACAACATTATAAATACATGCTGGAGTGAATATTTGAGTATTATTGAGCCCAGCTTGTGACTGTGGGTGTAATGCCGATTGTGTTAACAAATCAACTTACTATTGTGATTTTTGGGCATCCCTCCAGAATATTGGTTTCGATGACATTGTGTGCGCTTTTAACCATCAGCCAAAACAGGATGAAGAAACGTGTGTGACAAAAGACATACTCAGAATCAGCTTTTAGTCACAATAATAACATGGATATCACGGATACGTGAAAATAAATATCCAACAATGAGAAAAGGTTGCTCATTCATTCTCATTCCTGCTTGCTGTCATCAGTATCTGGAGTCTCTGTTGGGCTGAGCGTTGGGAAGCAAATTGAATTATTTTTATCACTGACAAATTTTTCATGTTAGTGAAACAGTAATACCTTGATGAGGAGCATCTCAAAACTAAATTTCGAACGTCAAATTTAGAAAGAAAAGAGAAATGATTCTAATCCTCTTTCATGCCAAACCTCGGCCTATTACATGAGAATGATCAATTTCCAGCTTTGTTAAAATTCACATTGATTACCCCAAACAGAATGACCCCAAACTCTTTAAAATGTGCAGACACATTAATGAAGGAAGCATGTGCCGAAACATTGGACTGTTGAGATAATAATCAAAACAACAACTGTGTCCGTCTTACCTCCTAGTGGCGCTGTGCATGCCCGGTCAGACCTTTGTTGTTCTGTGTGTCATACCTGGCCATTATATGTGAGAGGAGAATTACAGTGTGCTAATCTCTGTAATTAGGGATTTCTTATGCGTGAGCACAGATGAGAGGTTACAAAGGCTGTAAATGAGGTATCTGTCTGGACTCCATTAAAGACTTTAGACACGGGATTCATGAATAATCAGGACACGAATATAGATCATGTATGGTTCTTTAAATTGCAGTCATGGGGCATTATACAGCCATTAAAATGATGTGGCTGTCATGTATTATATAATATAAAGCCCTATTCCAAAATGAGACAAGAAAATAGGATTGTATTATGAATAGTGAATGAAAACACAAAGTTAAATGATGATTATTCCCGCACAATGAAGTTCATGAAGTTCCTTGACATCTTCTCTGATTTCATACTTTTCATTATATGTTCTCAAACTATTTTCCTAATAATGTCATTCTTTTTCTCCATAGTAGGATTTTACTATTGTTATTTCTGTCTACTGCAGTCTTTTGTTGTCCTTATCCCTCTGTAAAGCCCTCTGAGGCAAATTTGTGATTTGGGGCTAATAATAAATACATAAAATTGACATTTTACACTTACATCATCTCGTAATAAATCCTAAATCATCTTGACATTGCAAAATTCTAATCTGTATTAAGTCATTTGTGCTTAAAAATGACTTGTTTAAGTATTTCTGACAACATATTTGTGTCGTGACACATTATTATGAGTCAGGGCTTTAGTTCCAGATGCTTGACTTTAAACAGTCTCTTGACAGTTTCATACCAGAGTCATAATGTTTCATGATGCATCATTAGGATGGTCATGCAATGATTGAGTAACATTTATTCTGACATTTTACCCTATATTACATGTTCTGTATTCAACATCTTCCATGACACATAATGATCAAAAGTGTAAAATGACAGTATTAATATTATAGATTTGGTTTCAGTAGCTATTGCACAGTATACGGTATGCTTTTGACCCAAACCCTGGATACCAAACTTTGACACGGTGACATAAAGACAATGTTGTGAGAACCCACATTCAACCTTTCTCATGCTTTGTGGCCTTTTCCTTCTCTCGCCCGCAGTTATGACAAGAGTAAGATAACACTTTGTCTCAACTGTTGACCCCAACGTACTGTGTATGTTACACATCCCAGTGTGTCGCAGGAAATTACTGTGTGTGTGCACACGGGGGTGTACAAGATGAGGTGATGATTCCCTTGATGATTATTATCTCTTTGGTTCTCAACTGTACACTTTTTTTTGGATTATTATGAAGAATTAGTTTAATTCTGTTGTGCCCATTGAGTGTACATGATTTAGTTAACTGTGTCAGTGTGCAATTATACTTTTTGTTTTAGGCTGTTTTTCTGGCATGTTTCGCATTATTAGATAGTTGAACGTAGCAAAACATCATTAAAATGCTGCTAGTACATTAATGCATCATTCATAATGATTTGATAATATGATAATATTACACTCTGAAAGGGGTCATTCTGCAAACTTTTAGTTTTGCTGGTAATACTTATGAACTTTTCCGTAAGTAAGATTTTGAATGCAGGATTTTCACACTGTCCTCTTCCACCATGAAGCCCCAGTGGTGCACCATGTGTAACACGTTTCTAAAGTGTGTTTGTGTATTTACTAATGAGTGAGTACTATACAAATGCATGAGAAGTTATCTGATGTGCGGTGTGCAGGATTGTTTTTCATTGTGTGTGTGTGTGTAGTATTGATGCTGCCCGCATGCTTCCTGACTGGCTTGCACTGCAGTGTGACCTGAGACACGAGTGACTGCGCACTACTTTATCCTGTCTGCCACATCTCTTTCCGGGCCTAAAAAACCTGTCTTTTTTGGGAGTGAGGGTTTGTCTGTTTGTGTGTGTGTCTGTGTTTGTGTCAAAGAGAGAGAGAGAGACAGAGGGAGAGAGAGCCCTCGTCTGTCTGAAACCCGAGGAGAGAGAGGAGAGCAGAGTGAACAAAAGCCTGTGTTTAATTTTCCTTTTCTTTTCTCTCCGTTGTCTGTGGTAGTTCCTTCATATTTTCAGCGCCCTGCAATCACGGCATCTTGTTAGCTTTGGATTCAGGTTAAACTTGTTGCAGGAGACGGCAGCCCCCCCCCCCCCTTCTGTCTCCTGCACCCTCCTCATCTCCTCTTCCTCCTCCTCCTCACATCTTCTCCAGTCTTCCATTTACACTTCTGCCTTGATTTGCATTTTCTTTCCAGCAGGTGACAAGCTGCATTTGTCTTGAAGGCATGGCTGTCTCTCCCTGCCTCCTCTATTCTTTCTGTGCTTCCCTTTCTCCCTCCTCCCCTCCTCTCCTCCCCACCTTTGCACTGGCAGGTGAATTCTCTTTCAGGAGAGACTAAAGTCATACAATAGCAGGTGCATGTCTGCCGGATACGACTCAAAAAGACTGTTTAGATGGACTGAAATAACCCAACTATTGAATCTAATCTAATTAAAACCGTATTTAATTTAAGATGTTTATACCTGTATATAATGTTTCCATTTACATGTTGTTGATGACTGAACTTAACGTTAAAGCACCCAAAACTTTCAGTAGGTGGAACCATTGCCTTTTTCAGTGTGATAAAGTTTTAATTCACTTTTTCATTTAGTGAATCTGTTATCTTGTGCTTGGCCTAAATATAGGATGGGATGTGCACACAACTACCTTTTTGCATCTAAACAGTCAGAAGATGATGTTGCCTGCTGTCGTTTGCTGCTGCAAATAACTTTAGTTTGCTTGTGCCCTAAAATTGTTCTGACAGATCTCAATTCCTGAGAGTATTTCACCTTTATTCACTCATTTTGTTGTTGGCACAGTTCCCGCACTATCTGACACTTCACGGTCATTTCCTTCTTTGAGAGCTTGACACTTTCCAGGAAGTCATTTATGAAGTGAAATTTGAATGGATAAACAAAATGTAATTGCTCCATTAATATGAAATGCTGCTCAGATTAAATATCATTAGATCAATTCTACTCCTCTGAGGCCCAAATACCCAACAACACCCAACTCACTAATGAGACGTCAAACTGATGGTAGGAAGTTAAAGAGGCAGCATCCTCAGACTGTTGTATTTCATTAAAAAAAGTCATATACATTTCTACTGTAATTCCACTCAGTCAATGGTGAACACACTAAAAATCACTGGGTCAAAATGGACCCAATTCAGGTCAGTACAGCACCAACACAATACTGGCTTAATTTTAACAAGTACTCATGGGTAGAAGACCACCCAAGACAGGGACTTGTTTTGACCCAGTGGTACTGTAGTGTTATTTTTTATACTACTGTTACCCAAACTACCCACACTAAATTATGGTGTGATTACAAACTGTTATAATCTACACTAGCTCTTTTAAAACTCACATGTCACTATTTGTTACTGATTGTTAATAATATGTGTATCCTTTGCCGTTTTAAATGTCATATCCACGTCATTTTGTAGAACTAACAATACTTTTGTGACAGTTTTAAGGTAAAACTTGCGCTTGTCGTGTCTAACACTGAGTCAAAAATAACCACATTTTAGTTTGGGTAAATAAACCCAGCAGTAATATAGAAAAACAACACTAACACTGCGTCAAAACCATCTTATTGATACTGGCTAAAGTTAACCAATCAGTGCTGTATTGACCCAAACCGGTTTGATTTTTAGTGTGAAAGTATTCTATTACACACACTTCCCAAATCTTAACTCCTCTCTTAAATCTTCAGCAGCCATAGAGGTTTTGATAGAAATTTAGAAATATACAAATTTTGAAGAATAAGTTAAAAAGTTTTTAAAACAATTTTAGACTCAAAACCTTTGACCTAAGAAGGCAGTTTGTGTAATAAACCCCTATGTGAAATAAATAACAGACAAGCAGGTTATTTATTACAGTGAAAAACAGATACATTTATCTCTATGGTAACAGACTTGAGGACCAAGCCTAGAGGTCACAGGGATTGCGCACCAATACATCAGTCTTCCTTGTTCCCCGGTCTGTGGTGCGACGCACCCTGCTGTGGCCCTTGAGCAGGGCACGCTGTGATTGTTCCGCAGGATTGAGGAGAAAAGAAGTGCGTGTTTCCTCTAAATCTCAGACAAGCCAAGACATGTAGACTGAAACTGGGCGCGAGACGAAGAAAGGAAAAGGGAGGGAGAGAGAGAGAAATAGATTATGGGGAAGTATCACAGTTGAACGTGGAAATTTTTTTTCTTCCCTCTAATCAGAGTTTGCTGGGTGAAAGTCCATGTAAACTTTATTTAATATTTTTATTTAGATTGTTTTTTCTCTCTTTTTGAGATAGTAAAATATGTAGAAGAAAAAGTATAGAAAGGATTTGGATGAAAAGTAGATATTTACCCATATATTTAGTTTGGGTTGTAAATTACAGCATTAACATGTTGCACAAGAAGCAGAAGGACAGAAAAATAATCAATAAAAGTGACATAAAAAGATGAAGATGCAGGATGAAAGAAGGGAATGATGCCAGGAGAGAGACAATGAGCAAGTGTAAAACAGCATTATTTATATAAAAAAATAGGGACTGTGTATACAAGGAGGGCATGCCTGCAAAAAAATGAGTTTCTGTCAGAGGGTTTCATCACTGAACCCAGGGTGAGGTGGTCTGAACATGTTCCCTGCTTTATTTGGGATGATGAAGCAACAGGCCCTGGAAAGCTCTCCTTCTCCACTATCCCACGGGAATATCACCACTCATCTATAGAGGAAGAGAGACAGAGAGGGATGATGGGTTGATGAGGAAAAGGAGGAGGAGGAGGAGGGAAGGAGAGGGGTGATGGGAGGGTGGAAGAGAGAGATGTTTATCGTTAGGGAAAGGAAAGGATGTGTAGAGAAGCGTTTCCTGCTTCATTTAAGAGTGGTAATTGATCGAACCTGCACACATGCCTGATTGGGTGTCATTTCCCACAAACATATTCTCACCGCTGCCCTCATCTTCTTCAGTTTCCACTTGACTTTGACCCGCAAGTGAACATCCCTGCCTGTATACACACTGATATTGCATGCTGACATGTAACAGATTGTATATACACATGCACACACCTACAGACACACACCCAGAAACAAACAATTGAGACACTAAGGAACATTTTGTCTTTTTATTGCAACAGTGTCCCATTCTGTCGGAGATAAAGAGCAGATTGTTGCGTCGCCAGTCGACAATAACATGTCTCTTTGTGGAGAACATGAGCTGTACTGTATCTGCTGTGAACCCACACTGCCTGTGTGTAGAGTTACTGCCCGCAGGAAATTTTCAGGCTCAGCTTTTTCTCCAGGGTGTCGAGGACCTGAGGCTACGGGGACAGAGTGAGCTCACCTGGCAGATATATAAAATTACTGATGATGTGACGCTTCACTGACTCTCGTTGGCCAAATTCCCTTTTGCTCATAATGTCGCTCGAGCTGGCAGGGATACAGCTGATGAATACTTGAACAGTTTTTCTCCTTTCCCTATCGTCTCTGTACGCTAATGAAGTACATTCATAAAGCCCTGCAATAAGCGCGCATTTTTTTTGCTCAAGTTGAAACATTTTCAACTCGCGAATGCCCATCTTCGCAACATTCGGGCCGCCCCGAGTGAATTTCCAAGTAGTGTTTTTTTCTGATTTTTAAGTCTCTACTGGTTCTACTGGTCCACGCAAGAAATTGTCCGGCACGTAACCCGCTGTGAAACCACCACTTGATGTTTCTACAAAATATAACGTGTTAATTAGTGAGCTTTAGAGGTGCTGGTAGACAGATTTTGTTACCCTTAGACAGAGCCAGGCTAGCTGTTTCCCCTTGTTTCCAGTCTTTATGCTAAGCTAAGCTAAATGGCTGCTGGCTGTAGCTTCATATTTAACGTACAGACATGAGAGTGGTATCAATTTTCTCATCTAACTCTCAGCAAAAAAAAGTGCTTAAGCATATTTTCCAATATCTCTGACTATTCTTATAATGGGATAAAACTAGCAAAACCCTTGGTATAGCCTTTAAAAGACTAATGAGCTGCCCCACATTTTGTACACAAGTACTGACTAATAGACAGTTGATGTTTGACTTTGTCACATTAAACTTAAGGTTATATACGTATATCTTCTGTAAAGCATTCTGGGAGTATTCCATCAGCCCAGGTCAGAGTGCAATTGTGCACATTTCTTCGTAGTTAGTTAGTTGCTGCAGATAAGAGTGCCCTGCAGAAGCTAACTATAAAGTGAAGTTGTACCTACCTCTGGCCTGAGGGGTCCAGAATGAAACCTGATATGGAGATGAGCCCAATATCTGCTCTCTGTTTGGGTGGGACCACAGTCAGTGGCCTAAACACCATAAAGCGGCTGTGTGTAGCAATAAATCAGGCTGCCCCAATAAATCCCTTAAGACTCTCCAGCTGATTCAGAATGCTGCGGCACGTTTACTGACAAGAACCAGAAAAAGAGAACATATTTCTCCAATATTAGCTTCTCTACACTGGCTCCCTGTAAAATCCAGAATAGAATTTAAAATCCTTCTCCTCACCTTCAAAGCCCTAAATGGTCAGGCACCATCATATCTTAAAGAGCTCATAGTACCCTATTACCCCACTAGAGCACTGCGCTCCCAGAATGCAGGGTTCCTTGTGGTTCCTAGAGTCTCTAAAAGTAGAATGGGAGCCAGAGCCTTCAGCTATCAAGCTCCTCTCCTGTGGAACCAGATCCCAGTTTGTGTACGGGAGGCGGACAACCTCCTCACATTTAAGAGTAGGCTTAAGACTTTCCTCTTTGATAAAGCTTATAGTAGGGCTGACTCAGGTGACCCCTGAGCCCCCCCTTAGTTATGCTGCTATAGGCCTAGACTGCCGGGGGACTTCCTATGATGCACTGAGCTCCTTTCTCCTCCTCTTCCTCTCCATCTGTACGCCCTCATATCCCATCAATGCTTGTTATTAATTCAACTTCTTCCCATAGTTGTGTGCTTTCTCTCCTCTCTCTCTCTCTCTCTCTCCCCTTCTGTTGCTTTCTGCAGGTGTTTCTGCCTCCGGAGCTGTAGAGTCTGGGTCTGTGGTTGCTGCCGCCTGCTGCCCCCGTGCTCCTGCTCTGCACCCGCTGCTGCTATTGCTGTTGTTGCTCTTGTTATTAGTATTGCTATTATAGTGTTGTTTCTGTTGGTGTTAACATCAATGCCATTACCATATCTATTGCCTTACATCTCTATTTGGAACTGTATTGTGCTGCTGTATGTTCTCCCCCCCTCCCCCTTCAACCCAACCGGTCGAGGCAGATGACCGCCCACCTTGAGCCTGGTTCTGCTCGAGGTTTCTACCTGTTAAAGGGAGTTTTTCCTTGCCACTGTCTCCTGGTGCTGCTCATGGTGGGAACTGTTGGGTCTCTGTAAATATAAAGAGTCGGTCTAGACCTGCTCTATATGAAAAAGTGCCCTGAGATAACTTTGTTATGATATGGCGCTATATAAATAAAACTGAATTGAAACTGAATTTAACAGCCTCCTCTTATGCAGTTAGTTTCCCTATTTATCTTTATATTGAAAACCTATTTTTCTCTGTCTTCTCAGTAGTTTGCTTCATACATGTGCAGTGTGTGTGTGTGTGTGTGTGTGTGTGTGTTTGCAACATCTTACCTCTGGCATTAGAGCATGTTGGATCTCACACGTCAACCTGCTTCATTAAAAATGTAAACACGCTCACACAGCTCTAAGATTTCCATTTACCTTTTATCAGTTCGCAAATATCAGATGTTGCCAGTTTTAATGACTAAATCAATATGCTATCAGAGACAATGTTCCTTTAAATCTCGATACTCCTTGAGTTTCTTGGAAGATGTTTCCCTCTGACTGGCATTATTTCATTAATCTGTCTGGTAGCTGATATGGCAGATGAGGCAGAATAGTGGCTTGTGTGACAGATAAGATTATCACCTGTCAGTATCTACCACTTTTGTTTGTGTATGTGTGTGTCTGTTTGCTGTGCATGTGTGTATGCTTGGATACCTCATGTTTATATGTAAGAGAGAGAGAAGGTTTGCATACGTGCTTAATTGTAGACGTATGTGTGAGTGTGTGCCTACAGCATGCATGTGTCATTCCGCAGCTGTTGTTATCTTACCGGCTCTTTCTGTTGTGTTCATACCAAACCTCCAAAAACAAAAGCAGAGTCTGAGACAGAAATGAAAGAGGAATGACTTTTAACAAAGACGACAGAGACTACAAATGCCAACAGACTTTGCACTATCTTAAACAAATGGTGCTTCTCACTCAGTGTGCTTGGAATGGGCCTACATGCCAAACTTACTGTAGTAACAAACACCAGTTTGAAAGGACAACGGGTATTGATGCAGAAGTAATGGAGAATTAATGAAAGTACACATCCTGTGAAATGTCCTCTGAGTTCTGATTTTATTTCCTTTTTCAAAAAGGAAATCTTCAAAAGACCTCATACATGTGAACTTTACTTTTACCAAGACACCACTTGAGTCACTCCGTTGAACTTTACCTCAGTGAGGATTCAAATAATTTCTCGGAAGCTAAAATGTTTGCCATTGAAGAAATATTTCAAGAAAGATCAAGAGCTCAGGCATCATACATGTTTTCCTGGGGAAAATGCCAGGATGTATCATAGCAAGCATACATTTTGTGACAATGCATTTACACATGTGTGACATGAGAAGCTAAGCAGGCAAGTAAACATCCTTGGTCAGGATTTTATTATGTTTAGGTAACTCAAATTTTGGTCAACCTTGATTTTAAGCTTTAAAAATGTTCTTATATTCATTGAGTTAATACCTGGATTATCAGTTAAAGGTAAATATATCATAATGCCATTTCCAACACCATATACACATATTTCTGAGAGACACATATACATTGTTTGTAGTCATTTTTCCTTCATGCAGTCCTTTTATGTATGGACTTTTTTTTTTCCTTTTTCATGCTCAAAGCATTCATTTGTGTTTTATGAGATTGTGCTCACTTGATAAACTACGCTCCTTATTCTGTTGCCTGTAAAATCCCCTTGTAGATACTGTCTCAACACACTTGCCTCCTGGGCAGAGCTCAGATAAATGCATTCGTATTGAGCAATGCAACTCCTCTGCAGCTTCCCCTTGCCCCAGGTGTGTAGTGTCCTAACCTCCAATAGCCAACATGCAAATGTTAAAGTGTAGCTGTAGAGCTCTACCGTTCCCTCCTGTCAGCTCCCCATTTTCTCTCCTGTCCTATCCTCGCCAACGTTACCATCAATCTGTTGCATTTTCATATTCTTGCTGACACCTTCTCAACCCTCAATTTGGCCCTTTCTTCCCCTTTTCTTACACCCAAACCCCCCTCCTCTCCTCCCCCCTGAGCCCTCACTCAGGGCAATGTGGAGTTTCTGGGAGTGGCCGCTGCTGGCTGGTTGGTAGAATATTAAAAAGGAGTGGGGGTGATGAGGTGGGGGCTTGGAGAGTCTTTCCAGACTCTTGGAGCCTCTCTAGTCCAAGCCAAACAAAGTGACAGCAGGATTCTGCTAAAAAGGGTCTTGTCATTCACCACAGTATCACAGCTCTGAGGGGGTCAGAGCACCTGACAGAGGTCACCGAATCATGCAAACACACAGATTGGTAAACCAACTGCACTAATTTTAGCATGAAACACACATGCACACAAGAAGATTTTTTCCACCCAGCAATGGACTCATAACTTAAGCATCCTTTGGTTTAGCAAACCAAATCCTGTCATGCTTAAGGCCCTATCTGCATGGACACTAGGTCTTGGTATCAGTACTTGACTGAATCTAAATTATACCAAATAGCATCACAGCAATATCAATCAAATAATTAAAGCAGCTGACATTGATCAAAGAAGTATTTAGAGCAATACTTCAGTAAAAGTAACATTACAACAATGTTAAAATGCTCTGTTACAAGCAAAAATCCTGCATATCAGCAAAATGTACTTAAAGTATCAAAAGTAAAAGTACTCATCATGGAGAAAGGCTCCTTTAAGTGTTATTTATATTATAGGACTATTATTACTGATGCATTAATGCTCTAGAAATAAGTGTCTGAAACTTTAAATAAGAAAGTTCTGTCACTATAATTATAAAAAACTAAACTTAATTTCAGGAAATTCTTAAATAGAAGTTAATTTGCATTAAAACAGGTCGGAGTATTTCACTGCATGGCAGATTTTTTTTACTTAAAAAGAAAAGAAAATAAGACTTTAAGACTTTTTAAAGTCTGTTTTTCACAGAACAATGCATCATGTTTTAAAGGCTTATCATATGTTTGTATGAAAAATAATCTGCAAAATAACCAGTTACTGCAGCTCTCAGATAAATATAGCAGAGTAAAAAAAGTATAAAGTAGCAGAAAATAGAAATACTTTAATAAAGTACAAGTTCCTCAGAATTGTACTTGTATTTGTAAGTTCAGTACTGGAGTAAATGTATTTAGTTGATACTATTTAGTTGTTACTGATGCTGAGAGATATTTCATACTCATAAGTTGTGGTCTTTATCTAAGAAATAGAAGCATAATCATTTTCTGATCCGCTCCATCTTTGTTTACTTGTTTCAGAGCTTCAATCAAATTAATTTCCTCCTTAAAAACTGCTTTTCAAACAAAAATGTACTGTAAATGCACAGATATACAGTAGATTTAGTTTATAACTCACGTCTGTATATGTCAAATGCTATTTCACAATAAAAGCCTCTCAGTAACTACAGACATTAAACATTTATTTGCTACTATTAAACTGAATATTTAGCAGAACGTATGGGTGGGGGATTAAAGTAGTTTAGGAAGAAGTGGCGTTGGTGGAAAGGGGGAAACATTGCAGTTTACGTAACATGTCAGGGCTTTACGGTAACAGGTGCACTTGCTGGTTTCCCAATGTATGGAGCAGATAGAGAGCAACAAGCCCCGGGCTCCTTATATCTCTGTCAACCCTCAGCACACATTCCTCCATGACAAACTAGGCATTAGAGCAGATGGAGAGATTGAGAAAGAGAAAGAGATAGAAAGATATGTGTGCTGTGTGGGAGTTAATGAGAAAGATGAGCCACAGAACAAAAGGACTGGCTTCTATTTTCATTTATTTCGTCTCCTCGCAACACTTATTCGCTACGGTTCCAGAGATTAAATTTGCATTATGTTTAGGGTTTAAGTCGTGATGAAAATGCTCTCATGCAGCAAGAGCAGGATGAGATTTAGTGGTCAAACAGTCGTAAGGGAAAAGAGGAACAGGAAAAGTTGGTGAAAGGAGGAGTAAGAGGAGGAGAGAGGTGATGAGCGAACCCCTTCTCAGCAGCAGTCGTGCGTAGAGCCAGCGCTGATGTCTGTTTGTATGCCACCATGCATGGCTGCATGCACACATGCCCACTCACACAAACAGTCACACAACAGACCAAAGCAACAGGACACTTGGGTCTTGGTTTCTTACTCCATGGGTGAGTTTCAAGGCATGAAAGGCAGTCATTTGAACACCTTGTGACATCCATCCATCTTCCGTTTCGCCACCGTTCCCACCTTGTCGGATTGGGCCAGAGGTCTCTGTGGGCCCACTGACACTTTCACACTGCTAAGACATGAAAGTTCAACAGTGAAGAGAAGACTTTCAAGATAAGTTTGATAGAACGTTACTCAAGCCAGGGTTAGGGTTTGTGCAAAGGCATATTTTCTTTCCTTACATGTGCATTAGCAAATTAGGAAAACCTACAGACACCCAACAGAAACTTGACTTGACTTCCCCTGTTGCGAGCTCACCTTTCTCATATTCCTGCAGAAATAGTGTTAGATATCTTATTATATTATTTTATATTAATTAAAATATGTCATATAATCATATTTTAGGAAACCACGTCCTCATGTTGTAAGGCGTGGGTTTGTGTTTTGATGACACTTTATTTAAAGAGTCATAACTTATCATTCTAAAAAAGAACTATGTGATTTAGTAGTAATTATAGAGAAAATAGTACCTTCATTGAAAGAAGTGCTTCATTTAACCCAAGTAAATATTCATTTATTATGGGGAACTATACTCTCCATATATGTTGAATTATATGCTTGTCTGCAGAAAAAAATTATTATATTTTTTGCATGTTCAGCTGACCTGCTGTGCTTTAGGTAAGAGATTGTCTATGTTAAACTAGCAATAAATTGACATGAATGAATTGGAAGTGGACCAATTGAACGGTGTCTCCGCTTTCCCTTATTATTATTATTAGTACCAAATTAAATAGTTCTTTTCAGGAACTTATTTGGTAATTCTGCCTTAATTTCTAATTCTTAAAATCTAGAAAAAACTAGATCATAAAATGTCTCATTCCAGATTAAATGTATATCTCTTAGATTTTCTAACTTTTTAGGGTTATTGTGTGACGAGACTTGCTGCCTATGTAAACAGTATTTAGCAGTTGCTGCTTATACCTTATTGCACATTTTAGAGCAGTTTATTCTTCTGAAAATATAGGTTGGTGTTTAGATGTGTGCACCAGGGCCTTATTTACCTGTGGTAGAAGTGCAGAGAGAGAGAGAGAAAGAGAGAGACTGACGTGAGAATAAAAGAGTTTAACATTTGTTGATGTCACAGCACTAATGACGGAAAGATAGAGAAAATCTAAGAAAGACAGGGGTGAGAGAGAAACAAACCACAGGCGAGAGAAACCGTTCACACCCTCAACAAGCTGATGAAAAAAGGAGAGAATTGATTTGTGGAAAAGACACATCCATGTTACATCCATCCCCTACTCACTTCTTTTCTCCCTCTTTTATGACTTATGGTTCTACAGTTTATACATCATGTGATGTGATGTTTGGCAAGGCTGGAGCTTTAACTGGAACTACTTTAATTAATTGTAGTGGTATAGATGCACTCTCAGGACATATACAGTGTAATGAAGGTGTGCCGTACACAGAAAAGTCTTCTTTCTTTCTCTTTCTCTTCTGACTCGATGCCAACTTGCCCTTGGGGCTCTGTGTCTATGTGTGTGTGTGTGTGTGTTACTCTATGAGGGTGTGTGTGAGTGTGTGGGCAAGCTGCACAGCACGCACCTTTGAGTGCTACCACGCCAGATTCCCTGAGGTGTCAGCCGCAAGAGGTGCTCACACACACATAAATTAACAGATAAACAGCCGCAAGTAATTATACACACGCACATAACTCTCTCTCTGTTTGCATGTGTGTGTTTGTGTAAGTGTGCACTAGTGTGTGGGTGGAAGATGATATCCCTGACTGACATGAAGACCTTACAATAAGCCTCACTGCTTTTGGATTCCTAGTAGCACGAGTTGTGAGATTTGGCTTTACTTGTTGGCAAGTGTGTGTGTGTGTGTGTGTGTGTGTTTTACTGTGAAGTCAATGTGAAAGTGAACATTTTAACTTGTAGTCATGAGCGACACTGTTTGCAGTCAGCGTCATAAAATCCGTCTCCACTCATTTCCACGGTTTGTTTTCTGAATTAAATCCTACTTCCACGTGCAAATTCAAAAATGCATTTAGTAGTTACTGAATTACTTGTTGATCAGACCAATGATATATTATTCATTCAAAGTATCTTGGAAGAAAGAGTTAAATAATTTAGTTGACCATGGAAAGAGTCAATATCTATTTTACTATTATTTTAATATTAGTAAATTGCAATGGTGGAAAGTAATTAAGTACATTTACTCAAGCACTGTACCTTTGTAAATTTGTTTGACAGCTATTGTTACTTTACAGATCTTTTCTTTCACATAAAACATATAATTTTATATAATCTGATTTATTGTTACAGATCAAAATGTCACACTATACAAACACACGATATAAAGTAGTTAACATTTGCTCCAGCTGGACCAATTTCAACATTAAATTACTGTACATATAATTGCATTAATAACAACAATGATCCAATAATAAAGTACATATGATCATAAAAACCCTGAAATATAACCTCTGATAAAACTTCTCTACTTAAGTATAATTGAGATTGCAGGGCAGGGTTTGTGGTATTGCTACTTTTACTTCAGCATAGGATGTGTTAATTAGACTGGGTAATGATTTGTTTTAAAAAATAAAATATATATTTTAAAACTGATTTATTTATCTAACAATATATTGATTGTTTTTGCTCTTTTCTATTTTTGTTCACGATTCATTTATTGGTTTATACTGGAATCAGAGAGTACATTCTGTGTGTGCATATTTTGCTGTGATATTGTGTAAATTCAAATGTATTGATTAAAAAGCAAAACTTAACAGTGCATTTAAAGAATTGATGCTGCTGCATAAGTCTAAATTTAAGGAATAACTACATGTTCATTTTCATTTTTTTTTTTGTTTAAATCCTAAATGTACATTTAAAACAAATCTTGTAACTTTTCTACTTTAATTTGGTTGAAAAACATTATTTTTTTATTATTTTGATCACAACACTAAAATATCAATTTTTTGCATCTATGATCCTCAGAAAATAAAGAAACCAAAACCTGTGTGTTATATAAAAATCAATGGGGAGAGTGAAAAATGATACTGAAAAACTATTAACATATTAAAGCCGAGTTCCAGGTCATTACCAAACCTTTCACACCCCTGGGATCCCCAATCTCGCTCTTTTATCTGGTACGATAATGAGATTCAAAACGCTCCTGCCTTGGATTGTCTTGCAAAGTGCTCTCTTGGCTGCACACACTCATACACATGCAAGCCAGTTTCTCTCCAGCCTGGGAAGAGTTAACGATTCTACACCTGTCCTATCAGACACCTGTTTCGGTCCACTCGGCCAATCAGAGAAGAGAGGGAAACTCTCTGCTGGAATGAAATAAATCTGGGCCCCGCTCAGAGGGAATCACAACACTTGACTCATCTGTGTGTCACTGCTCTTCTTTGCCAGACTCACTGACAGAGAGAGAGAAGCACATTAAAACAGCAAGGAGTTGAAATTAAAGGAACCTATTCCAGCTGACTTGGACTGGAGACATGACCAAAAAGACTGAGTAAGTTCTGTGAGGATATTTTTTTTCCTGTTGTGGCTTAAAATGTGTGCTTTATGAGGATTTTTGTCTGCTTTTTGTCCACAAGATAAAAACATTTTGATTAGACTTTGTGTAATATGGTACAGAGTTCTTATTAGATTCCAGTCTGGGGGACAGAAACCCCCCTTCTTCCTATTTGCAATGAGACCCCCATGTGAAAAATCCCTGTTTTAAGAAAGGGGTGTTTTGCAGGGGAAATTGATATGGATAACACACACACAAACACACACACAGTTTGGGTCTGTGGTTGTAGTGGGGCTGTTTCGGCTTGTGTTTTCACTAACCTAGGGGCCACAGAGCACAAAAGGAGACTGGGAAATAAGAATCTCCTCTTTAGGTGTTGGACAGAGACAGAGCTCAATGACAGCATGTAATGCATTGAATTACATAATGGTGAAACCCTAGACACCAGCCCCCCCCCCGTGCCTGTGTAAAAACATCTGCACTCGGCTGGTTTTAGAGTAACTAATGGAGTTGTGTGGCGTTCTCTGAGGATGCTGCCTGTGAGAAGGTGAGACAGGTGCACCTTAGAGCAGGTGTATGAGTTCTGTTTTAGTATTTACAAAGTAGCTGAAATATCAAGCAAACAGACATAAACTAAGGCTATAATCTGGCATCAAAACAAAACTTAAAATGTGCAGTATATCATGCTCAAATACAGTATTTCTATCTTTCCAGGTGCGGTGTTACAATGCATTATTCAGTCCTCTTTCATTAATCCCTGTGAGAAATCACTGGATTCCTCCTCAAGCTTTGGTTCTGCTGTGGTTTTGAACACGTGTGGTCTTTCCCTCCTGTCAGCACATTTAATTGGCTGTTTATTCAGAGTAAACTGCAGCTATTTGTTCATTAGCTACTTCAGACAAACTACAAAGGGGGCTTAATCCTGGTATGGGCGGGATATTTACAGTCCAGTGTCACTGCGAGTCTTTCCAAACAAATCCAATCCTCAGAATCCCAGGCTTTCTTCTTTTTACAAGTGATTTGGAAAACTGGAGTCAGGGACGGTTGTGGGTTTCTACTTACTCAGTAAGAAAATCTTGTCATCTCTTTTAAGATCTATGCAAATAAGAGAGTTTATACAGGATTCACGATGTTTGTGTGTGTGTGTGTTGGGGGGGAGTTGTTAGTGGGTGGCCCTTGGCTCTTTAAACCATTTTGACACCACTGCTTCTGAGAGATGTTACTCAGCTCTGTGGTTTTGCAATCGAAACCATCCATACTCAGGGGCAAGTATGTGCAGTGCCCCGAGGCTCAGGTGCTGCAGTTAAACTCCAGTTTACACTCACTCTGTCAAACCCTGTGTTGTCAAATAAGCATTTAAAATACTTGAATACATTTATTTCTCTTTTGAACCACTAGATAATGTGACGTTTTTATCTTTTCGGTGTATTTTCTGATTAGTCAATCAAACTGTCAGTCTAATCAGTCGCTCTCAACTCCTTCCTCCTCTCTGCAGGACTCTGGGACTAGTCTTTCAGAGCGAGAACTTCAACTATAACCGTTACACTAACCACATCATGGACTCCTGGTCCTACCTGGAGAGCCCTGTCCCTGAGCAGAACCACTCCAAAGCCAGACTCCACCCAGGAGACGACCTGGCAGCCCTAACCATGCTTTATGAACAGTGCAAGGTAGATCATGTAGAATCAGTAGTAGTGAGGAAACCATACTTAACTCACTGTTAACCCCAAGATAAAACTTTCTCATTCTGAGTCTGACCACATTTTGACCATTTTACCATTTTTATTTTTCCAGAGCCAGAAAGAGCAGAAGATTGCTACCTGCAACCGCGCTGGCAACATCTGCAAATCAACAGAGAGGTAAGACAATATAAATCCAGCTGTTCACCAAACTGTTGCAGCTGTAAAATTATTTACGTGCGTTTATAAAACTCCCCGTGTATCAGTCTTCATTATAGTTTATGCACATTTTTGCAGATGAAACTCATTGCAAAATCATAAAAAAATCTAGATAGAAAAATTTCCCTTTTAAATTAACAATCATTTCTAGGAGAAGCTGCTAGCATACAGAAATGAAATGTTCCCCTTTTATTTCAATCCCATCTCCTGTTGTGACTAAATAAAATTTATTAGAGACTGTTAATACAGAAAGAGAAAGGCAGGGCTTTAGGCAGGGCTTGGGGAGGTCATAAACAGGTGAGTGGGTAATCCTCAAGTCAAACATAGTCAGAGAGATTATTGTCTACCTCTCCAGTCCTGTCATCCATCTTTCCTCTCTCTATCATCATCTCTGCCTTGCTTAAAGAGTTTCCCAACAAGCGGACAGACAGTTGTTTTTCCTACTTCTTGTTAGGTGGGTGAGAAATGGCCATTGTTGGGGCGCAGTGTTGTCCCCTCAAACATTTCTAACAGAGAAACTCAAACACAGAGAAGAAAAAAAGCTGGATTAAGAGACAAACAGCACCCGCCCAGACTCAAACCGTGACTTTCTGCAAGTTCACATTACAGTAGCTGTGCGTGCTGAGAGAGTTTAGACACAATAAGTGCTTTTGCTTACTTTTCTGTGTTTGCATAGGCTGTCTGCTGGCATCTGTGATGTTTAAGACACACTACAGTTAGTCACTTTAAGGTTGTTTGTTTTCTTGCTCTCTCAGCACCTGGGTGGAGTGTAACCGAATTATGCTGACCTCACATAAGTAGCTTTCCTGTTGTAATTAATGAGCTCTCTCTTTTCCTCCTACTTCCTCTTTTTCACCTTTTCCCCCGCCACCCCGCCAGGCCTCCAATCAACACCAATGAGTTTGTTTCATTGGAGGCATCCACCAACGTCATGAAGCTCCTCTCTGAGAGTGTTCCCTCAAGCCATCCCCAAGAGGTTTTGGGATCCAAGCAGAACACCTCCCTGCCCATCTCTGTTGCCAACACCTCAGACACCTACGCCACCCTGACCAGCGTTGTAGCGGACACTTACGACAAGCAGGAGCTCAACATCATCTTTGACTCCCTGCTGCAGAAGTGGCCAGAGCCCGGTGCTTTCCCCGACCCCAGCACTGAGGTAAGTTTACCGTCATTATTTGAAAGCTGAGCCCTGTTTCCCGTACAGCTAGTCTTCTATTTGGCGTTCCCATCTGTAGGCCCTCTCCTTATTTCCTTTTATTAATAAATGTCCTTGTGTGTTTTTGTGGATTTCAGACTCTTCCCTACAGTGATCCCTTCCCCGAGGACCAGTCCAGCCCGGTCTACTCTGGCTCCTACACCTGCTCCCCACCAGAGAGATTCAGGAGTGATTTCCAGTTTTCCCTGGGAGCTCCCCTGGCTTCTCCTTACAAGTCCAGTGAGCTGCCCATGGTCTATCTGAACAAGGGCCAGTTCTACCCCATCACTCTCCAGGGAGTGGACAGCAGCGCCTGCCTCACTGCCACCAAAGTCAAGGTGAGTCATGACATCGTCAGGAAAGAGAGCTCCAGAGTTCTTGTTTTTTTTTTTTCTGTGTGTAGGTTACGTAAAAGAATTGGTGTCTATTGTTCAAAGTGGCATCCTTCCCTTCAGGCTTTTTCACTGGCCCATGAACACATGAATTCTTTGCGTGCCATCAAGCCAACCCTTCCCAAAAATCTGTCCCTCCCTTGGAGCCAGCTCCTCGGTGACTAATTCCCCGCTGACACCCTGCACGCTGGGCTGCTACGATTAAAATGACAGTGTCCTGCCCTGTATAATTTATTCCTGCGGTGGTGTAATGAGGCCAGAATGCTGTGCAGGGTTCAGCGCAGCTCTGTTTGTCTGATCTGACACGAGCAGAGTGGGGAAAAAATAGGAGTGGACGAGGAAGAGAGAGAAGGTGTGGTGTGGTTTTAAAACATAGGAGACAAACCTTTTCTTTGTCAAGCAAATCAGAGTATAAGAATATACACAAGCACACACCCGCTCACTGCAAATAAGTAATGACAATGTGAGGAGAAAAGGGGGATTTGGAGTGATAAATGAAACGTTGGTCATTCTTGGAAATGTGGGCAGGTGAAAGAATTGCGTTCAGCTTGACGAACGTACCTAATTCTCTGCTTTTTCTGTCACCTTTCTTTCTCCACTTCAGACAGTAGTGATGGCTGTGTTTGAGAATGACAAGAGCCCAGAAATGCAGCTCCGCTTTTGGAATCACTGGCATGCACGCCAGCCAACTGCCAAGCAGAGGGTCATTGACATCGGTATGTTCTTCCTGCATGGAAAACTATACATACAAACACCCGTACACAGACACCTATACCAAGGACATGAAAGTGAAAGATTTCCTCAGCTTTCTGTCATGTGTTACGTAAGAGAATCAACCAGAAAAGAAGATTAAAAATGTTTTCTTTTTCTTTTATAGCAGACTACAAAGAAGTGTTCACCGGCATTAGCAACGTAGAGGAGGTGGCCTTCAATGCTCTCTCCTTTGTCTGGAACCCCAGTGAAGAGGCCAAGGTATTCATCATTATCACACAAGAATGCGTAGATATTTTTAACGTGGCTCTGTAAGGCCGGTTCTCTGAAGAGAGGAGGAAGAGAACAGGTGGAAGATTTAGAAGAAAAGAGAGGAAAGGTAGAAAAGGGAGGTTGAGAGAGAGAAGGAGTGGCCGTGGAGGGAGGGGAGGAATCCCAGAAATGTGTTTGGCCCTGAGGCTCCTGTCACCACGGCAGGCTAGAGCCGCGGCGGCTTATTCAAGCCTCCCTGTGGCCCAAAGGGGCTGAGGTGGGGCCACCAAACCTGCTGCAGGTGGAGAGAAGCAGGAAGAAGGGGAAACAACTATCCGCAGAAAATGTGAGGATAGAGAGGTCTAGAGAGGACTGTGCTTTAATGATTTAAAAAAGACAGTGAAACACGTAGAGGTCTCTTTTTCAAGGCAGAAAAGACAGAGAGCAGTGGGTGCTACACCGAGGCTCACTCCAAAAACATGTCAACATGTTGTTTTGTGAGCTTCTTCCTTTGTTTTCATTGGCATATGTCTCTATGTCATTATGTCTCTACTGGGATCCATGTACAAAAACATGATGCCAACATTGATGTGCTTAAAATACCTACTCCCATTCCTCCACAGGTGTACATTGGCATCAACTCCCTGAGCACAGACTTCTCCTCTCAGAAGGGAGTGAAAGGCCTGCCTCTAAACATCCAGATTGACACCTATGACTTCAGCTCAGGAACCAACCAGCTCATACACAGAGCTGCTTGCCAGGTCAAGATTTTCTGTGATAAGGTATGTCATTTCACTTCATTCACCTTCATACACGCAAAAAAAACAACAACAAAAAAAAAATCTGGCATTTGTGGAGTCAAAGTCATAATTGTAACCATGTGATTGTGTGTCCTCAGGGTGCAGAGAGGAAGATGCGCGATGAGGAGAGGAAGAGAAGCAAAAGGAGGGGAAAGAATGATGCTAATGGTGAGTTAATTTCATCCTCCGATATACATACAGTATACAAACACAGTCTTCAGAGAGTGCATTCTAACATTGTGGACTTTCCTGCTTTTGTTTCCAGCCAACAAGTCTTTAGTGAGCAGCTCCGTGGGCAGCGACTCTACCTTCTTCCAAACACTGGATGACCACATCACCCAGCCAGTTCTCTTCATTCCAGAAACACACCTCTCCAGCATACAGCGCATTGTAAGTCCCCCTTTAACTCTATTTTGTTATTGCTAACTCTCCTCTCCTCCCCTCCTGTGTTGTGTGAATCATGTTCCCATCCCCTGTATCCCTGCAGGCAATAGGACAGGCACGAGAGAGGCAGGAAAAAAGTGTGGGAAAGTATGTAGTGGGAAAAGAAGTGGGCTGGGAAGGGGAGGGAATGGTGTCGGTGAAAGTGAGGCGAAAGATCTAATGAGCTAATTGGAGTCGAAACCAGGCACAAGTACAAGCTGCTACAGCTGCTGACACTAAGATTAAGCTATGGGGGCTCACACGAAAACACACACACACACACACCTGGTGCAACAGCACGCAGACTCTTACATGCAGTACACACATGCAGTATGCACCACCCTCATATTCTCTTTTACTCACACACACTTGCAAAAACACAGTGAGGCGAGAGTGCTGTTCAGACAGGCCAGTTTTCCCACACCATGGAGTCTAGATTGAAATGTACGAGTGTGTGGGTGTGGGTGTGTAAGAGTAGAGGAAAACCTTCCCCAACTTCCCTGATTTACAGTGAGTGAAACTGGAGAAAAAAATCAACCAGCAATTGCACAATGACTTAATAACGCAGTGCCCCAAAGTCTGTTATGAATGGCTAAGGTGAAAAACATCTGTGATTGGCCAGTACGATAAAGCGTAGGACGGTCCTATCTGTGTCTCTCCATCAGTGTCCACGCTTACATGGTTCTGTTAAGGGTTATGGGAAATGCGGTCTTAAAGTAATGATAACATTCCTTTTTTTTTTTTAAAGGTGTTGTGCAAAGACAATGGTGGGAAGGGGGACATTAAGCAATGCTTTTATCAGTGGAGTGGTGTCTAATCAGATCTCTGGTGTCCTCTCTGTCTCTCTAGGTCACTCCCATGGACGAGATCGAAAGGTAAGCATTGATAGGAAACATTAACGGGCCGCATTAACGGCTGTCCATCACAATTGGTTACTTTATTTCTGAATAAACACATGGCGGCATGTCTAATGTGAATGTCTGTTTGGTTTTCCTAGGAGTTCTATGAAGAGACTCTATCAAGACAGAGACAAGAACAGCTCTCCACCTAGCAAGAAAGCCCGCAGAGAAGACCCACAGAGAGGTAGATAGAAAACTAAAAGTCTAATACTGAAAAAAAAAATGACATCAATAATGAGCCAGCTAGCCAGCTAGTCTTTTATGCTTAATGTTTAATTTCTTTTCTCACCTTCCAATAGTTCTGCTGTACGTGAGGACAGTCGCCGAAGAGGTGTTTGACGCGCTCATGCTCAGCTCGCCAACGCTGTCAGGCCTACGAGAAGCTGTAAGTAACATGCTCTGACTTCAAACACATTCGTAAACACATTCCTGAATTTTCCGACCCGATTTCTCTGTTGCTGCATTCCACCAGCAACTCACAAATCATGCTCACGTTGCCTTAACTTTATCGTATGTCATCTCTCAAGTGTATCATCTTGCTTTCAGCAGGAGATCACGCTAACTGTCATCTCGTATTCCTTTCCTTTCTTAGGTTTCAGAAAAGTACGGTATGCAAAAAGACACCATTGGGAAAATCTACAAAAAATGCAAGAGAGGGTGAGTGTCTTATTGTTTCTTTGGTATGCCTGATGCTATTATACAAATCAGTTAATTTGACACAGACTATTTGCATAAATTCAGGGCTTTGTTTGTAGTTTTATTCTCATTCTCTTTTTAAGGAAGCTCAGGTTGACAAACTGGGTAGGTAGGTTAGTTGGCTCGACCTGCTGGAATGCGTTAATTGCAGTTCCTCCAAAAAGAAAGACAGGTGAGGGAGGATGAAAAGATTTCAAAAGTCTTGCAGATGCGTCATGGCCGATTGTTGTACTTTACTTGTGTTTTCATAATCCTATCTCATCATCAAGAAGTTTTTCGGTTGAGCAAAGAGATATCTGGTTTGATAACGCTGAAGGCTTCGGAGGTTTCTTACAGTCACTAGCTGAAGGTTGTCCATCAAGTTTGGGATCTTTTTGTAAAGTGTCGGATGAGTTTGTAACAGCCGCGCTTTTCCTGTGCTGAATTTGGGTGCTTTGGAATGGTGCCCTTCCAAAAAAAAACAAATGACTTTGATGCGTTTAATTCCCTCAAAAGATATTATGAAAAAAGGTGGCACGCTAGCATGCTAGTGGTAATGAAAAGGTCACCTCCTCTCTCGATGACTGATGATTCACAGACATCTACTTGTAAAGTAATTATCACCATAGCTACGTGCTGGCTATGGTGATAATAACTCAACAAAAAAACAAGTACACGTCTCTTTAGCAGAATATCCAAATATCCAAAAACAATGGCTGTCAAACTGATAATAGTCTGTGTCACTTCTGTACAATAACACAGGAAATCAGAGGGCATTTCTTTAAATGAAAATAAAACCTCCTTTGGGTGACTTTCCTGCTGCTTGCTGGCAGCTATCACTTCAGGGGGAGCAGCTAAGCTAACAGGTTGGGTTACATTCTCCCTGCAGTTCCCTCCCTCCTCCTTTGCTCTTGTCTTCAATCAGCCCTGTCCTTGCAGGCACAATGCATGAGCCGATGTTAGTACAGTCATTAAAGCCTTAAGGACTTAGTGTTAGTTTTGAGGAGGAGGAAGAGAGTGACCTGATTTACTACCCCTACTGATGCAGGAGATACAGCGCCACTGTATTTTTCACCCGAGAAGCTTCCTCCAAGCAGATGACATATTGCGTTTAACCCAAACATGAAACCTGGTGGCCTGTTGCGAATGTCACGCTTAAGTGAAAAGTAGAGCACAACACATTTTAGAGCCAATTTGCACGTCCTAGTTTTGAAGATGAATCTGTTTTTATTCAAACAGGCTTTGATTTGGCCCACTTCCTGTGCACCGCTGATATTTTTTTCCCCTCCTGATCACCGAGGTAACCTTTTGTTTTTGCTTGTCTTTTCTTCAGGATTTTCATCAACATGGACGACAACATCATTGAACACTACACCAACCAATCGGCCTTCCTAATTGAGATGTCAGAGGTCGTCGCCGGTCAGTTCCAGGTCACTCTCATTGAAGTATAGGAATCCAATAAGCCACCTGCTCCATTGAAGGATGTAACAAATGACAGCTGCCAGTTTAAACTATCTCTAAAAGCACTGCCCAATCAAAGACAATGTAAGCTGTCGACTGCCAAAAACCAGTAAGAGGACTGGACTGAAGAGACCTCTCCAATTTTTCCAACCTCAGTAGAAAATGTCAAACTGTTTCTCGATTTTGTAAATACCACTCACTCCAGTTCTTATGATTTTGTTATTTGAATTTAATATTGTAACGTAAGAAAAATTGATTAACAGCCTGTACATATATAATGTAAATAGATTTTAATATGACAATGTTTTATGAACTAGCCATGTGCATGTTGCAATCCATTTTCCATGAATTGCTATGTATTTCAGTTGTTTTTTTACAGAGCTCTGTACATGGTTTGTGTACAGTGTTTTACCAGCGTTTTCAGAGGTTGCTATTCTTGCTGCTTTCATTGTACTCATCATTTCTTCTGCAAGACCCAAAGGTGCGTTTACTCACCCTCAACCTACTAATAATGTTTTTCACTGTCATAAGTATCTTCCTGTAGGTTCCTGTTAGTTTCACGACTAAAATGGCCCTACACTGGGTTAAATTCAGAACCTAAAGTCAGACATTTCCACCCATAAAACCACACAAGAGTTAGTATTGGTAATCATTTAGCCCAAAGCTGTGGACATTTCCTGACTATGGTGTAACCACAGAGTTTTCCTGGAAACAGTTCAAACCTCTCAAACCCTGAGGCCTGCCAGAGGACTTTCAGAGTATGCATGTGTGTGTGTGTGTGTAAAAACCTGTAGGATCCCCCCCCCCCCCCTTATACGTTACATATCATTTCAAAACTTACATGTATCCCTGTAATATTTCATTATTATACCATGGCAATTCTGGTTGTGTAAGTCGTATCTTGCCTCTTTTGTAAAAAAAATAAAGAAAATGCATAATAGGTTCTGTGGCTTCCTCTTATTTATTTATAGTTATTACACAAACAGATCTGACTGACCTTTTGCAGCTCTGCCAGGATCAGTTTTCACCCGATCAGGATGAGAGATGCTTCCTGTGTGTGCACACATTTACAATTAGTCTTTTGAGGTGAAGTGCATATGTGGAAACAGCTGATTGCTCTATCAGCTTTCTCTACAGATCAAAGAAAAGCACAAGTTTCATCTGCATGAGAGAGGTTTGGTCTCATTTTCTGTATTTTTTGTATGGGTGGTGGTGGTGGGGGGAGGGGGAGGGGGGGTTATATGCAGATGAACACACAAACAAAAACAAATTACGTTTTGGTTTTCTAGCACCTCTGTGTGCTCCGTAATAGGCAGCACACACATGTTGGAATATACAGAAAAGCTCACTGCCTTTCCCTATTTGGTGACACTGACAGGGAAAAGCAGGGAGGCACTCTGTCCTAGATATAAACCAGACATCCTTCAGCAAGTCAAAGAGAGAGGCACACGCTCAGAGGAGGCAGCAAGGCAAGCAGACAAAAAACAAGGGACAGACACAAAGACAGACACATGAAGAAAATTAGGAGGCAGGAGAGACAGGTGGGGAGACCGCTGAAGCAAGGACAGATGAGAAGGAAGAGAGAGCAAGACTAATGAAGAGGTGGTTTGATCATCTGCTGCCAGGTAGCGAAATATGTTAACCATTCAGACGAGAGCAGGGAGGCAGCCAGTGATCTGCAGTGAGATACATACAACCTCTCCTGAATGGTAAGTGACTGTGACTACATGGACTGTATCTCTGTGTGTGTGTGTGTGTGTGTGTGTGTGTGTGTGTGTGTGTGTGTGTGTGTGTGTGTTTGCATTCGCTGGAAGATGTGCCTGTGTGAGAGAAAGTGTTTGGGCTATTAATAACCTACAGTATGTTCATCATTTTCAATTCACGACTAGCCCCCTCCATGTTGTGCCTCCCTGCAGATGTTTCCATACCTTCCCCCTTTGCCATCTCCGCATCAAAACAAATCAAGCAGCTGGTGACGTCCCTGCGCTCAAATCATTGCAGTAGCAGACAGTAATACATGGACTTGGCATCTTTTGGCATGACTATCGTTTGAGGGAGCACAAAATCGGATTTAGCCTGCTGTAAGTGCATTTCTAATTTTAGTACCAAAATGAGACTTAATCAAATTAAGAAATCTACTTAGTGAAAACAAGTGCCAATAAAAGTAACAAGTGACACCTGTGTACAAAAACATACCAAATACTTTGTGGTGCAGCTGACTGTCAAACCCATTTCTTTCACTCCTAATGCAGAGAAGCGATTGATGTCGTGACAGCTTGGTCTCTCTTTCCCGTCAAGTCATTAAAGTCAAAACATTCCCGTAGTTGAACAGGAAATACTGCCACATTTTCTAATTACAATGTTGTCATATAATTTTAGAAACAGATGACACTTGATGACAGGTATGTGCTTATGAAAATACACTCCACTCACTTAGATCTCTTCAACATGCAGACTTAAAACCTTTTTCTAGTATTTTCTTGTCTATTCTTAGACTAGTACCTGCTCGATGTTTATCTCTGATCCTTTCGAAATTACCTTCCCATTACCTTCATGAAGGTGATTGGTCAGCCTTCTCAAGCTAAATGTCGTCAACCCTCCAGTGACATTTCCAGAAGTGAAATATCTTAACATTAATTTGCTCAAATTTACAAACACAATTCATGTACAGCTGAACACCACAGTGCACCAAAACAAATAAAAAAAGCTGATATTTAGCTGGCAAATGAACATTTTCCACTTTATCCATATACTGAACCTGCTTAAGTTAACAAAATAGATTGATTAGTTAGATTATTTATTGTATGTCTTGTCAATATGTCAGCAATATGCTTTTACTGTAAAGTACAAAAAAATCAATCAGATTGTTCCCTTTTTTCTGTTCTTAGTTCTTTTCAGGGTTGTGCCAATACTGTAACTCCAAAGTCTAATATTTTTTTTGCAAATTTGTTACTCTTTTGTTATGTTTTATTTATTTTTGCTACAAAGAAGGGTCTTTAGTAGCCTTTTTAGTTTTTTTTATGTAGACATGATCCTTCTGTGTAAAATATTCTAGTCATTACAACTCAGCAGTTTGAAAGTCAACGCTTCACTGGGGTGATGAGCATTAAATGGTTCAAGGCAGAGCTTCAGTTATATTAGATAAGGGATAAATCTATTATCTGAAGTTAAATACTTTTTACTAAGTTTTCATTTTGAATTGTTTTATTTGTAATTTATTGCAAGTAGTAAGTACTACGTTTTGGGACTGAATCAAAAGGAAACTCAGAAACTGTTTATTATTGTGGCTCATATTTCGTCATCACATTGGGTTTTTGGTTTCAAAAGAAAGTTAGGTAATTAAAGATTCTGACCTGACCTGAAGTGTGTAAGTGATTGTGACATCTGTAATGCCGGTACACCTGCTGAGGAAAATTAAGCAAGGGTGGTTTTCCACATTAAGGAAGTCATCATATTACCACCGTTGTGTGTGTTTGTTTGACGGAGGTGTACACTGATTGTGTTTGTGTTTGTATGTGCATGTATGTGTGCGTGTGTTTGTCTGCATGAGTCACACAGTCTTCAGGTTGTCTTGTCTCCGTCCCAGAGGGCATTCTTTCTTTCCTCCTCCGGGCTGAGACACTGTAGATGAACTCACTCTGCATTCAGACGCTGGCCTGACATAATTACTAACCCAACTGAATTCTTCCAAGGTCAAAGCTGGCCATCAATCGTCCAACAACACACCCTCCTGCACATACACACACACACACACACACATGCACAGCTTAACTCAGTTACATTTGTGTACAGAAGGTAACCAGCTCTTGTGTAGACAGGAGTCTAACTACATCTTGTGATAAATAAAAGCCACACACACACACACACACACACACACACACACACACACACACACTGTCACGTTGAGACTGGCCAGGTTATTGTATCCTAGCAACAGAGACAGGCATCGACCGTTCAGTCTTTTCCTGTCCAGCGCTGGAGCAGAGCAGTGAAGCCAAACCTCCTTCTGCTTTCTCCAGCTCCTGGAGCGTTTGTCTACTGCTCCACTCATCTCTCTCTCTCTCTCTCTCTCTCTCTCTCTCTCTCTCTCTCTCCATCTCTTCGACCTGACGTGCACCACCCTGCTCTCTAACTGAATCTTCCTCTCTCACTCAGACAGTCAGAATGAAGAGTCTGCAGCTAAAGGAGAGGAGAGTTTTGATGAAGAGGTAATGGATGAACTTCTATTTTTTTTCTCTTTGCATTTTGCTCATAGCTGATTTATACCTTTATGCAAAGTAAATATTCCAATATTTACGTTCTTTGTTTCTTTACAGACACAGATCGGCAGTGTCTGGTCAGAGGAGACTTGTGAAACGTGAGTGGATTTTATTCCATGTAAACACTGTGAAACAACACAATAGATTTTATCTTCATCATAGTCACAGTCGTGATGTCTTATCCTTTCAGAATAGATCCACACTGCTCTCAGGGGTCCCACGACACCGACGTATGATAATAACAAGCAGCATCCCTGTCTGGAGCAGCAGCAGCCAGTGTCGTCTTTCTTTTGGAAAATACTCACATTGAGGAGAGGTACTGTGCAGCTGGTATGTTATATTTTTACAGAAAACTAATTTGTTTTATGTCTTAAGACTTTTGGTAAAGAATCAGGGTTGCACTGCTTATGATGCACACTCCAGCCTCCATGGTGATGGGGATTGTCTTTGCCCCTTTGGGACTGGTCCTTGTCTTCACTGCCGCCATCACCCCTCAGTGGAGAGAGGGACAGGCACGTCTGGGCATGGCAGGGCCGGGGTCGTTTCTTCGGTCAGGAGTGAAAGGTCAGGGGATGGGGGTCAGGCCCGGGTCAGTGGATGCACTGCTCTTACTGCGCTCTGATGGACTCTGGGAGAGCTGCCTGCAGGTGGAGCACTCAGAACTGAAGCAGTGCTGGCCTGTGGCAGGTCCATACCAGAAAGACCCAAGGGTTCGCCTGGCACAAGGTTTGATCCTGACTTCATTGTTCCTGTGTGGCACCGGCATTGTTTTGGCATGTATTGGGGTCCGGTGTTGGGCAGATATACCTCTGAGAGGTGTAGCAGCTACAGGTGGACTCCTGGTGGTGATGTCCGGGCTGCTGAGCTTGACTGCCCTCGGGGTGTACACCCACAACCTTGGAAGACTGGGGATGGCAGATCCAAGCCAAGGCATCAACAACCCCAGGTACCCCCAGCTCAGCCTGCATCCAGCCGGCTCGCTCTACTTTGGATGGCTGGGTTCTTGCTTACAGGTGCTGGGGGGCAGTGCTCTGCTGTTCAGCTTGAAACGACCAAGATGCCCGACCTGCCCGTCTTACCCAGAGTTACCCGCCTGTCCTGCGTGTCGTTCATGTCCAGAGATTACCAACAAACCAGACACGAATGTATATGAAGTCAGCTGTTAGAATATGAACCTCAAACTGAAAACACATGAAGACAAACATGGGTAAAGAAGAACAAATCTGGACATGTGGGCACATATTAAAGTCACTTCCAACTCAGCAGCTAATAAGTCCACCAACAAATGAAATTAGTCAATTGATAAATGATTGTGAACCACAGGACAATGTCACTACCTGATTAATGGACTCTAATGTCAGGTATGAACATGATGGATGTAATTGACTCTTGACTTAGACGGAAACATAATTTTGGGGTGTGAAATACAAAGTGATGAATCATAGAGTACAAAGATTGTTACGTTAAGGTCATTGTGGTTGAAAAGAGCTCAAGTTCCTGCTGCCTTTTACTGCAACATGTAGTGAAACATGCCTAAGTATGTCTTTGTGCTGCCTTTAATATTGTAGCCATGCCTTTGTACTGTTAGCAAGAAACATGACATTTTTTTGTGTCGGAACAAAACTGTGAAATGTAAAATATTTGTGATAAATTATGAGCAGTTGCTTAGATAATGTTAGGGCTTTAAATATGAATGATTGGACAAGCTTGCTTTAGATGATAGACTACCACTGTAAAATTTGGATTTCATCTGTGCTTCTTAAGTTTTACATTCCTGTTTTCTTTGCAAATATGGTTCTTTGGAATGGAGACAACAATCTTGAATCATTTTCTCCAAAAGGATTTGCAATCTGCTTTTAATATTTTCTCCATTCAGTCACTGCAAGCAAGGAAAAAGACCAATTTTAGAAGTTTGATTGCTGTAAGAACATTACAACTTTAATGCATATTACATTATAATGTGCCAATTTCTTTGCCTGTCATGGTAAATGAGGGTATGATACCTTCACTAAGGAGCCTTTATCTAATGAATGTGATATTTCTGATATTTCTAACACATAACAGTGAGAAGAAAAAACGTGTTTGTGGAGGAGGGTGTACAACAGGGTGTTGTTTGATCTTTGTAAATAATTTGTTGGTGTTAACTTGTTATAGTGTGTTCATACTTGGTGGTGCATCCTGCATTGAATAAAACATTTCAACAATATATCATTGTGTGCGACATCAAGAGTAAAAGCATAAAAAAGCTTTTTAAAAGACCCTATTGAACAGAAATCAATAAAAAGTATCATATATATTTCATCCTATACAGAGTAAAGATAAATAGAAATAGATAGAGAAACATGACTAATTAAACTGTACAGTATGTGTATGTCTTTGCTGTCCTTATACAAACTGAGGCTATTTATACGTCTTGTTTCAAGTGTGGTACAGTACATTTGTTGTCTCTGCACAAAGCTGAGAGGCAGAGAGATCATCGCAGCCAACGCACAGCAGACAAGGTAGAAAGAGCCCTGTTATGTGAACAGATCACGACCTGATGAGAGAATGAACGATTCAGTCCTTTCAACGGGCCACAAACAACGTCATTCAGTCATTCAGCAGTAAGTGGCACATTTAGTTGAGACCAGGAGTTCAACATAGTGAATTTGGCACAAATCTGAGTCACTAATGAGCCACGGTTAAGAAAACAAAAGACAGTAAATGTGGAGAGTGAGTCGAGTCTTGCACTGGAATTAAAAGAAGTTTGAAAATGGATTCACTCCTTCAATAAGATGGAATTTCCCAGTTAAGTTTGTGCTTCAATAGAAAAAGGATATCTTTAAATCTTAGTGCTTTTTGCAACATGCAAATCCTACATTGTGTTTTGTTATAATGGTCTTTGGACACATTTTTAAAATGATTGAATCTGAATTTTAATTTCATGTTTAATGCTGTATGGCAGACTGTTTTGAAAGCAGCAATCTATTCAGTGAAGTGGCCTTAACCAAATTGCTGTATGAGGTATCACACAAAGAGCAAGATGCAAAAAAAAAAAAAAAAATCTTGATGCGCCAAACTTCATGCACAAAAGTCAGACGTGGGCATATTTCAGTGATCATCACGCTCCCTTTTTATTAAGCTGATGAATATTACAGTGAAAATGGGAATGGGGAGTCTTCACTTGTCTTGCTGCATTCATGGCAGACTTCACTAAACCAGAACTGTCATACAGCTCTACTATATGGTTTGTATGCACAGGTCCATATATGTGGTGAAGTACAGTGTTCTTCACAGGGGCGAGAAGGCTCAAAAAATAACAACAAAATAAACACCACCTTGACCAACAAGGAGCTACAGCAGTGAAGCAAATTATGTGCAAAATATTTAAAATGTATACCTTTATTAAGGTAATGTCAATAAACAAATACATACAGTATTTAAAGTAAGACTGTATTTACACATCACATTACAAGACGCATGACTTTTATTACATTGAATTCTAAGAAAAGTTCTACTTTTTGTCATTAGAAGAACAAGACAGCCTTAGAATCCCATAAATACACACTGAGCTCAGATTTAAACTTGGCAAATTGTTCTTTTCTCTGTTGTAAACTTGTCATATTTGTTTGTTGTGAGCAAGTCTAGGTCTAAATTTGCAAGTCACGTCTGCATTGACGCATTTCACTCACATACTCGATTAAAGTGCTAATTTAATGGCGATTTTAACTAATCCTTTCTGGTGAATGTCAGCAGAGGACGCGGTGAAATGCGACTCTCTCGCACTGTCGCATGACAAACGTCTTACATTTGTCTGATTCTAGTAAACAACTCTGCAGTGATGTGACTGTTCCAGCGTGGTCTTAAATGTAGAAGTAGTTCTCAGCAGTACCTTCTCCGCTCTCCACCATTTCACTCAGCTGTTGATTTATTGAATCCTGCAGCGATCCCAGAGAGAGTTCTAACACTGGACTGTTCTCTGTGCTCAAATAACCCTGTGGGATCTCCAGGAGAACATCACACGGCTCTGCGTCCACTAACTGCTCCCCGTCGCTGAGGCTCAGTCTGTATGCACCTTCTGTCTCTGCGGTGGCTGTTTCCTTAGCGACAGTTTCCAAGGCAACCTCCTCATGAGGCGTGTCCTGCACTTCTGCGCCGTCCCCTCCTTTGGAGGCCTTGAGCGCGGCCAGTCTGTCGATTTCTTGAACTAGTTCCTCGTTGTGCTCCTTCCACTGGCGATACTTTGAAGCTGTCAGATCAGAGTCCTCTAAGAGCTTGTTGATCTGCAGCAGCTCCGTCTCTTTGGCCTGCAGAGTAAAAGAGGGTTTCAGTGACCTTGCAGATGCACTCAAATAGGAAACTGTCTGGTTCTGACTGTCTGAGAACAACAACCTTACTGTACAAGACAGTTATTTGATTTTGATTCATTCGTATTTCTTTGAATCAAATTTAAAAACATGTGAGGTATGACCCTTTCATAGGTGAGTGGTGAGCATTTACTTCTTTGCAGGAGACATCAAGAGACATGACTCTGATCTAAACCTGATCACATGACAGTTGTTTAAACTTAAAATTTAGGATTTTGTAACTGTGATTAAATAATTATCACCGCTACAGTGATTTCTAACTGGACAATGCAAAACTAGAGTGAAGGCTGTTGACCTGTGTCAGTATGTCATCATATGGCTTGTGTTTGGACAGGGAGGGGTAACCTGAGAATCACGTGCTGGATGACTTTTCTGCTCACCTTAAGGGTGCTCTGCAGGGCCCGGAGCGTGTGCGCCTTCTCATTGATGATAGGGTTCTTGTTGCGTCGAATGAATGATTTCCTGAAGTGGTCGTGTGTTAACGGCTGCTCGTGGCCAATCAAGGAAACTCCTCCTTCTTTTATGTTGTTTAACATCATGCCCATCTCATCTACTGGCCCTCCTTTTCACAGGGACGAAGACACAGACAGGGAAGCAAAGTGAGGGCAAATAAAGATGGAGGGACAGACACGGAAGAGATGGAATTATATCCAACAGAGCAGTGGGGTTTGGTTGACAACATCGCACACATTAAGCTGTTATGAACCCTCCCCGACAGATGATTGGGCAATATCCTCAGGGTAAAGTCAAGAAAACAACATGTCACGATGAAGATGACTTTTCCAATCTCAAATTATTAAAACATCCATCAGAGGGACTCTGAAGAGAAAGCAAGAAAAGAGTGGAGACAGTTGTACAGTACATACCTGTTCCTTTGCTGCCCCCTGTCACAGGACTTGATAATGGCACCTTGTTCGTCTTGCCCTTGGGGCGAGGCAGAGTGTTGGACAGTACTTTCTGAGGAACATAATGAGACACATAATAATCCGAATGGTACTCCAAATAGTGTGTGTGTGTGTGTGTGTGTGTGTGTGTGTGTGTGTGTGTGTGTGTGTGTGTGTGTGCTTGTTGTGTGATTATGCACGCATAAACTGACCTTGTTTCTTTGGCCCGGTGAAGGTGATCTCTCGCCTTCTGATTCAGTCTCACTGTAACATTCTGCTCACAAATAAATGCAGGTTGTTTAATTAATGACATTATCAAAACACATTATATCAGAGCATATTGAAAACATTTGGTACACAGATAAAAATGTGTAGCACATTCAACTTTTATGATCCTTTTTAACTGGCTGGCAGGACTTGATTAAAATAATATAATAAACTGCAGGTAACCATAGCAACAGTAATCATGCTAATCATCCTATGATACCAGTTAACTCAGTCTAGTAAAACTATTATAACAATGAATTAATTACACCGCAATCTTTAAAAAATAGGTGACTGTGGTTAATTAGTTTTTTCCTATAAATGTCCATGGTACGAGTGAGGTGTCCTGACGTTGAACATAATGGACACAATATTTTGGTAGTTAATTAGATCATATCTTCACCAAAGGTACTGCAAGACATTTTGGATAAGTGAGGCCACTAAATTCATATTTAAATGCATCATTTTTAGTGATTAAAGAGTACAAATATAAGTTACAAATATAAGTAGAATCCCTACCTTCTTCACTATCTGGGCCTTTGTGGAGCTTCTTATGCTTCTGTATGGCTGGAATCAGACAGTTAATCCACCTGGAGAAAAAAACAAAACAAGTTATGTCAACACAGACAAAGAAGATACAATTTCGGCTTCAGTAATGTTTAGAATTAGACTACCACAGCTTTAAAGTTCAACAAAAGTGATCATTACACTAAAACAGGATCCTGAAATGCCAACTGTAGGGGGCAGTGCAGACCAACACCTGTTAGAGTATAATTTACTGTAACACCTCTGACGTGCTCACTGCTTGCAAAAAAATGAATGAAGGAAGACATTATATCTTGCAGCTGATGCACCTAGTCTGCCATTATACAGATGCATTTATGTAAGACACGAACAGGCCATTTATGTAGGACATGTAGCAGAAAGAGAAAGACAGAGAGGACAGACAGGCCGAACAAGATCTACAATCAATCTGACTTACTTGCTCATGTCAGTGACATTTTCAGCAGCAAAGAAGAAATTCTGAAATCGCTTGTGGTACATTTTAAATACGCTGGTGGGGAGAGAAAAAAGAGAGGGAGGCACAAACGTGAATTGGATCTCAGGCCGCGTGAAACTCATCAACGAGAAATTAAAACACATAAATCATGCAGACACGCACACACACACACACACAGATGCAAAATAAATTCTTTGTCAGTAGAGATTCCATGAATTCACAAGATACAACATGCACTTTTTTAATTTTGAAAATAGAAATATAAAAGTTTCATTTTGCACAGTTTCCTGCATCACGTACGTAAATAGAGTGTGTTGCATAAAGCCAAGACAGATCGTCCGCTGTGCACAGGGACAATAAAGCTTCTGTTTCAAACTACCCAGTTACATCTAAAAGATTCAGATACTTTTTCATTACAGCACAGCAACTTTCATAATATCTAAAAACTCACATGTTCCTAGATAAAATGTTAAAAAGCCTGTTAATGTGATCCATCATTGACTCCATCCTTACAATTTTCTCTTGTGCTCTCCAGCGCTCTCTATGTTGTAGCTGGTGATGTTGACAAAACCCTCTGCCTTCTCATCCTGCACGAAAAAAACAAATGAAAAGACACAATTCAATAAAGTTATACGTAAGGCTGGCTAAAGAAAAAGAAGCCGATTCAGAGGAGCAAAATTAATATTTAAATAGTAATGACCCTACTCAAACAAAATGGACTTACAGTACTATATTAAAGCACATACTAAACTAAAATTATAATACAGTAAAACACTAAAACAACAGTATTAAAATCATCTTCGAGGCGGGGTTTTAATGGTAATATGTCATTCATTTGGTTCTGGAGGGATTCAACATCCCCATGGCTTTATTCCCACCTGTTGGCTGGTGTACCAGTAAAGGGCAGGCCCCTTGAGGACGAACCAGAAGCGCTGCCACTTCTGGGCAATGAAGACACCGCTCTCCTTTCTCTTCTTCCACAACCAGCCGTCGCAGTCGGGTCGACCCAGCTCACGGCAGGACACGCGACGCCGACTCATAGCCGTCGACATTCCTGGGAGGACGAAGAAGCAATTGGTTTGTTACAAAGGTCAACAAACACCGGAGCAGGGATTTAGTGTTTGGAACAAAACCATTTTCCTGATGCTGAGGGCTTTTTCTTGGACACCAGCTTTACTTTTTCCTGCCAATCTTAAGTTTTTCAAAGGATAAACATTTTCTGGAAACATTGGGCATGTTTATTCTGCTCTTAAACGAGGGCTTAATTTGCTTTTGTCTTGGTCTTGAATTGGCCTGAACCCCTATGGACCCTGTCATCCATTCAATACGACCTGGTGTTTGTATTGACTTTGACTAGATGAAGATGGTTTTGACTACAGCCTTGCGGTGGAGTATTTTGCTTATATTCATCTAGTATTAGAGCATAAACGTTTACCTTTTGTAGAGCTCTTCTCTCTGTCCTTATTCCCCTGAAAAAAGAAGTTTACTCAGTGTTTAAAATGAGGAGTTCACAATGTTTAAAATGTCTTAAATGTAGTAAACGTTTGCATGTCTTTCTTTTTTCTCACCGTGTGTCCAACCATTTCAGGGCAGGAACTTATGCTAGCTGTTTCCTGGTTGAATCCCCGAGGAGAAGAACTTCTGAATGACCCAAATCTGAAGGGAGAAGAACTTCTGGATGAAGGCGACCGGCCTCGTCTTAGTTTTGGAGAGAGCCTTGAGCTCTCCAAACTCTCAAAATTCCCTGAGAAACACACACATGAATGTGATCATCCTGCATAGACCAGCAGCGTACATGGATTAAATTATAACTTCAAATTCTAGCATTTGGCTAGCTGTGTTGACAGCCAAGTGACAGTAAAACTATTTCTATTTAACACACTATAATAATTCACACTGAATTTGTGCCAGTGATCTACATTTAATACTCTTTTATACAATCAACATCACTGTATCTAGGCGACAAATCTCATCGGTGTGCATGGCACAAATGCTAATTAATCCATTACACTAACAATTACTCGCACTAGTTTTCCATTAAGAGAGAATTTTGTGATTTGTTGTCATCTCATCCATGTGAGGTCACAGTTTGAAATCCTTTTAATGTCATCACATATTCACCTAAACAATCCTCATAATTCAGTTATTTTAATAAAGAAAAAAAACGTGATTAAAGAGGAGAATCAGGTGCACAATCTGAGGCTAAAGAAAGACAATTAACGTAAGATCTTAGGGCAATAGGTCTATTTCAAATTGCCTTAGTCCAAGAAACGTAATTAAGGCTTTATTTATTTATTATTATTACCTGCAGAGAGTTTATGAAGGATTTTCTTCTTTACATTTATTGGCATTTTTTACATTTCTTCCAAGTAATATATTTGGAGGGTTTAAGTGGCAGTTATTTTTTTCATATCTCTTTAACAAAGACCACCTGTCTCTGCTTTATGTTCCATCCAATATCCTGCTTTAAAAACTGAAACATGATGCACTGAAAATACAATTTCAACATATTGAGGAAGAAAGAAAAAAAATCCTGCTGAAGGCCCGGGTTCCCGTGTTTTCTTACCCGAGGCTGACAGTGGTGACAGCCCCCCCTGTTGGTTTTGATACGAAGTGAGAGTCAGACTCCGCTCCAGCTCCTTGTCAGATGTCAACTCTGATTCCTCCTGTCCCATAGGCTGCACATGTATCTCTGTCCCCTGGACTGCTCTCCTGGAATGGAAAGCACAAAGAAACTCATCACAACACCAATCAAAACAACTCTCTGATTGTGCGTTCAGGTGCTTCGGAGACGCTGTAACATCTGAGATTTGAGATTCAGCTGCTAAAAAGCATTTAATTTACATGCCAACAAACAATAAGCAAACCAGAAGTGGTGAAAAGAGTCCCAGTTTGCAACCACAATACCATATGACAATGTCTTGACAAAAAGATGTACTGACATGAAGTGAAACCGTCCTGTTTTGTCTTTTAAAGAGGTGAAATATGACTCTATATGCCCATAGTCTGAAGTTTCTACTTGTTTTTAACCTGGAGTTGTAGTATATTAGGATCTGACAGGATTATTTACAACCTTAATGCACCATCCCCGCCTACTCCCTCCATTTGTCTGAGCGCCTGCTCTCCATCAGCTCTCACTGTCTCTTCCATCACTCTTTTTCCTCCCTTCTCCCATTTTTTCTTTTTTTCTTCTTCCACTTGTTTGTGTCTTTTCTTCATCTCTCCAAAACTCCCTAACCTATTCGTCTTCCTCCTCATCTCTTCCCATTCTCTCATTTCCAGTCAGACGTGGGTTGTGAGTGTGCGTAAGGGAATTTATGGCATTTGCAGCGTGACCTCATTGCAAACCTACCGGGTCCTGGCAGATTAACAAGGTCAAAAGGGTTCGTGGGAGGTTCAGCTCTATTGAGTAAATCTTTGGTAGTTTAGTGAACCAAACGCATGTCCAACCTACTCTGAGACTTAGAGTTATTATGCCTGTTAGCGTTGCAAGTTCCCACAGGTAAGTGAATCCTTTTATTGGTTATACCGGAAATTAAAACACTTACTTTTCATATTCAAGACAGAATGTATTTCAGATGAGACACCCAGGTATGGCAAGATGATTTTCTTCTAAGGAATTGTCTACAACCTTTCATTTAGCATATTCTGGTGTTTTACAATTAAAGGTACCCTGTGGAGTTTTCTTGTAAACACATAAAATTCTGTTTACATTCAACGTTTATCACCAGAAAGCTTTTTGTGTATCCTTGAGGCCTATGCTGAATGCATTTCCATCCTCGTAAAACATTTGAAATTTGAAACCTATGTTGTTTACATCCATGCTCGCTAGCTCTCAGTCTTCTTCTTTCCTGCATTTTGCTACATCTCTTGGCAAATTACCGCCACCTGTTGGTCAGTGGAATAGAGTGAAACCATTGGTAGGAATGTGTATCATATCATCTGTATGCATGTTCACAAAATATAAACAAAATGGGAGCCACTCGCTAGTATGGTACCTTTCATTTACACATATTTCATATTTTTAAGTATGATTACTTAACTACATTAATGTAGTTTGGTCTTATGAATCATTTAGCGCTATGTAATGACTTTCTTTGAATGAATGATTTATGCTCTCACCTAAAAGACAACTAATTAATCACCTAAAAGACAGGGAAGAGGGGATTCTCGTGAAGGGAAAGTTCAGGTTCCCTTGACTTAAATTATGGAAACAATCCAGATTCACCCCCAGATCTGGATTTTTTCCAGGATGTAATTTTATATCACAATCGATATATCTTGCTACAGAGTAAAATGTCTGGAAAAATCAATTGAGAAACTGTTTATGGATAAAATAACCCAGGTGGGAATTTCTGTTTTTGGCTAATCTGACAGATCAGACAAATTCATCTCATTGATGCAAAAATCATATTAAAAATCCAGTATTGCCCACAATGACATAATACAGCCATGATTATTAAAAAGAATAGCTAACTAATAGAAGTAAAGCAATTCATGCTCTCACCTAAAAGACAGGGACCTGACAGAAGCTGCTACCCTCTCAAATATGGAGTGCCTCAGATTCCCCTCCTCGTCCTTCTCCTCTTCTTCCTCTGATCTCTCTTCTTTCTGCTCTTCCTCCTCCTGAAAGAAACACAAGCATGTGAGTGTGCGAACTAAACTCTGTGTGCGTGTTTGTCAGCAAGATTAACATGGTAATGGTCACAAGGGGGTGTGAAATGCACAGAGTGCGTGTGCTTGTCTTAGATGCGGTGTGTAATTCAGTGTGCAGTTCAAAGACAAAACAACAGTCGGCATAGTGACTACTGAGAGTGTGTAAGTGTTTATGGAAACGGATCCCAAGTGATGTTAAACAGAAATCACAGAGGGGATTCTCGGTAAAGGGAAGGTTCAGGTTTTCTTGACGCGTAAGAAATACAGTTTCTGAAGGATGATTTAAAGTATTCGCCCCTGGATGTAATTATCCTAAACTGAAACTAAGTGGTAGAAAATGAAAATTGTATGTGTGCAATAATAACACTGTTGGCCTGGGGTTTCTTCTAATGGCTTCACAAATGATTAGATGGTTTCCAAATTGAGCTTTCAAGCGCACAAGCTTCTGAGGCAAAGTACGAGTAAAAAGGCAACAGGAAGAAGGTCATTCCTGAGAAATGTTGAAGTCCATGTGTGGGCCCATCATGAGTAAATTGGTATACTGGTATACAATGATGATACACACAGTTTTTCCAAATGTTCTGTCAAAATGGGGTAAGTAGAGGAAGACTTCAATGATCCCTGACCTGCGTGTTGAAGAGCTGGACTGGTTCTCTGCGTCGCACTGACCCAGGAATCTTCTTCAGGACCAGAGTTACTCCCTTGGGATTCTCCCGCAGCTTCTTCACCAGGTTATCTCTGCTCCAGCCCACCTGATGCAGCAAAACAGATGATTATTCTAGTTTGAAGCTTATTGTTTCAGACACTGAAACACTTTGCAGCAACAGTAAATGTACAGAAGATTCTCTCAGTCACTTTGGAGCTAAGAAAATTCACAGCTCATACTGGCATAAAGCCTAAGACTGAGAGGACCACATGTATACAGTGCAATGGAGCAGTGCAACATACATACATACAGGCTTGTGCATACATACTGTATATATTATAACACTCACCACTATCTGGTCGTTGACTTGAATCACTTCATCACCAGCCAAGATCTTCACATCAGCTGAAGGCTACAAAAAGAGAGACAAACAACACAAATAAGAACTCCTAATAAATAAAACCCAGCTGATAAATGTTCAGTGTAACTTTTGGTACGTTACTTTTTAGGGACAAATCATCCTATTATCTTCTGTGACATGCAATGAGTGAGCAGTTCTGTACATTTTGACAGGTTTTGAAGATGTAGGAGAGTCTTTTTTAGGTATGAGGGCTTGTTTATCAACCCCTGTTACACACAGTATACGAGTGTCATTTTGACATATTATTTTTTGTCATACCTCATCAACAGATTTGTGACTACTGACTAAAGACTATGGAAATTTCCAAAAATGAAAAATAACCCATTACTGTAATAATGATCTGGCAGTTAATCATAATTTGCAAACTTTTAAAGTGTCTTTGTGTTGACGTTGTCTAGGAGTCTGTATGTAACTGTATATCACAACATCAGTATATTTAGCAATAAAGTACATTTTCTGGAAAATAGATTGAGAAACTGTCAATGGATAAAATAACCGGAAATAACATGATGGAAATGTCTGTTTTTGGCTGATCCAGTGAACTAAAAACCTGACAAATCAAGAAAACTTCATCACACTGATATAAAAATCTTTCTAGAATTCAGCATCGTCCGCAACTTAATACATCTAGAAGCATTAAAAAGAAATAGCTACCATGGTATGGCCAAATCTGACAGTAGTAAAACTAATATTGAGGAATTCCTGAGGAAATCCTAAGATGATGCGCTGAAATGGAAGACTTTGTGGAAACATTACAGGAATAGTATCCAGGTTGATTTTTATAATTATATGGGTGCTTTCTCTGTGTGAGGCAGTACAAAGACCATGCACATGTGTGTGTGTTTGTGGGCAGTGGTCACGTCTCTTATTAGCAGTCAGCCGTAGTGATGTGACTGCAGTAGCAGGGGAGTCGAGGATACTTTGTTGTTGACATCATGGAAAAATAACATCTCCATCTTTCTGTCCCACAGGAGAGCTACCCTCGCACTCATTTTTACAAGCCCTCCTCATTTTGGCTGATAAACACTCCTCCATCCCTCCATCGCTCCCGAGTTTATTTTGTAAGCCCCCTGATCCAACTGATCTTTGGCTTTCTCAGAAAATCATCCATCTCTGCTCTTTCCATGGGATTTTATTTTCCCAGAGAAGCCAAATCGATTGAAACTAAAATTAACATACTAAGGCAATGCACCCCTTTTAATGTAATAAATAAAATGTATGCGATTTCCCTGTGGTTCTATCCAGTTTAATAATCAGCTACTATAGATGTGACTATCAAAATGGACGAATACCCTGTTAATTAAAAATATAAAACATGGCACATGACTATTGCAACTAATACACAAACATAGATATATACATGATGTGTCATGTACAGGATGTGTCTTCGTTTGCATGCAGTTTGCAGTCAGCAAACTAAATAAATAGAAAGTATTTGCAGCACAAGGGCTCAGATTGGTTTCAATTTCAAAGCGGTGAGGCAAAGAAAGATAAGCCAATAGCTAAAAATAATGTGTACAAAAGTACTTCCAAGGGGATTTCTGCCTAGTCCAGAGCTCATGCTTTCATAATAAATGAATCCAAATTAAAATTTTATACTTCAACTGAGCAGAAAAGACTCCATAGTAGAAAAAGACATCATTGTGTACTGGTTCTTCTGCAACTGAAAACAACCACTAAGTGACATTTTATTGTCACAAAGATAGAAGAGAGTTGATGTGTTTGTGAGTGATGATTCTTCTTCTTTATTTTTGCTCTTCACAACTGAAAATATACTTCCAGTTCCTTCTAGATGAGACACCCAGAGAGGTAAGGGCAATATCTGTGTTTAGCGGATCAAACCTTCCAATGGGGAAAGTGTAAAGAAGTGTAAAAGTGTTATATATGCGACAGACCTGAGCCACAGAGTCACAGCTTGTTGCCTGTTAACACTCTGACATGTCAGCGCACTTTTTAACAAGACAGAACCGGTTAAGAAACAAAACACTGTAAGGCACTACACTCCTTCGGATGTAACCCCCAGCTCTTTTCATGGGGCTCTTGTAAAAACACAAACTGTGGTTGAGGTTAACCTTTAGTTCTGGAGCTCAAGAGGAGCAGAGGTTTGAGTCACGCTGCTCTTCAGAGGATTGGTTAAGAGCACTGAGATGGCAGGGAGGGTTAACCCTGCGTGGTTTGTCGGCTGAGTCAACAGAGAAAGCAGGAAAATAAATGAGAGAGTCTGACCTCAGCAGCAGTTCCGGTCACGTAGTGATTACTGGAGCTAGTGGATGTTATCTCAATCCCCTAAGAGAGAGAAACAGAAAGATGTTATATGCATTTCAAACTGATAAACCTGCATATTCTAGCAACTTTGCACCTTCAGTTTTGCACAACAATGTGTCAAAATGAAACAGCAGAAACATGAATGGATTTAAACTTTGAAAAGCAGAGCCTAAGAAACAATTACAATTAGTAATAATATTATAGTATATATAATATATAAATACTATTATATACTATATATATACATACATACACATACATATATACACAGCTGGCCTGCTTCTCTACAATGTAAATGTGATTCCTTTACACACAACCAATAAGCCAATAAGCAATGCATATAAAATGGTAATTGTAACACTTTACTTTAACCCCCTAGCTATATATAAACGTTTATTAAATGATTTAAAACATACTATAATGAAGGTGTAAGCAGATATAAGTGGAGGCTGGTGTATAAACAGATGATGAATGACAACGTAGTGAAACACAATATGTCTTCACAGGAGAAGTTATAATAACTGCACATTAATAAACACTTAAAAATGTCCTTATAGCTGTGTACAACTACATTTATAGTGTATTAAACCATTTATTAAATATTTATTTAGGGCTTATAAATGCTAAATAGACGTTAAAGTAAAGTGTTAACATGGTAATGGTAATTTTTTATTTTTTATGGATTTTGATGACATATTTGGCAATAATCTGCAGGGGTTTGACATTGCACTTCCTAGAGATAACTTCACAACCATATAATGTAGCAAGATATCATCTACGCTAACTACCCAGTTATTTTTCTCTTAAGTGCAAACACAAGGCTTTTATTCTGTCATGAAAACATAAAAAAACATCACTTGCTGTGCTTGACACTGAGACATTTACCAGCAATGCATAAAGATATCAGCTGAGTCACTATTTTGTTAGTCACTGCATGTCCAAAGCATTACAGGCATCTTTGTGATACAGACCACAACTGAATTGTGTCAAAGTTTGAAAATGATTTTGCATATCTTCTCTTTATCTCCACCTTCTCCTTTGTGACCGGAATAAATTTAAATTTGATTTTTTTTTTAAATGAAAGAGGAAAAAGCTAGCTTTTACTTTTAGATTTACATTTACTTTATGAATTGAGCAAGTGTACGTCATGTTTTGTACATTCGGTACATGGGAATTATAATTCTTCCTGCCTCTCACTTCCCTTTCTTTCAGTCTTTAGTTCCCATTACTTTTAATTATTTAGAGGGCAGACCTCGTTACCGGTGATGCGTTCTAATGAATTTCTTTCTGTCAGCTAATCAGGTTCTGTTGCTAGTTGTTATAAAAATTATCCTGTTTCACTGTAGAAACATTGTGAGGAATTACCCCAAACAGTTTAGCTAAAACCCACTCCCTTCACACACCTGCAGCCACCCAGAGACACACAATTACGCATGGACACAAACACAACCAAAATGTGTGCTTGTGTACAGCATCTGAGGTGATGAAGGAGGCTAGAAAATGAACATATTTGCTTTTAAGACAACACACTGGAGATGATTAGGAAGGCTAATCAGGCGAGTGAGCGAGCCCAAGGAAATGGGACTGCTATTATCTTCTACAAAAAGGGGGAAAAATTGAACAAAATTGCTCCTTAGAAATTAACAAAAAGGACACTAGATGATGTAGGTAACAGGCAGGAGAGCTATAATTGTTGTACTCAATGTACCAAATGAAGGCTAAGGCATTAAGAGAAGAGAAGAGGCCTGAACAGAAAGTTGTTTACGAACAACTAGACGTGAGAGAAGGTTTTGGGAGAGAATAAAAAGAACAGAAGTGGGTCCAGGGAGAACCTTGAGTTAGATGAAAGAAGTGATGAGTGGAACCAAGTGATGATGGAAAACTCCAGGCAAATGATGAAGGCAGAAAATGAATACTGAAAATGACAGAGAGAGAGAGAGAGAGAGAGAGAGAGAGAGAGAGAGAGTGAGAGAAAATAAGACACAGAATAAGAGTTTGATTGTCAAGAAACTGGTGAAGCGATAACACAGTGAGAGAATTTTTTTAAATGATAATGAGATGGTAAGATGCTGCACAGATGATATACAGATGATGAACAGAAAGAAAAACAAAAAAATCTAAAGGTGGCCAGGGAAGAACTCTTCAAAAGGAGCTTAAAAGTGGTTAAACAAAGTTTAGGATGTGAACAATCACTGAATGTAATAAACACTAAATATTGATGTTGGTTTACTGTTACTAAAACATTTTCATATCATTCTTATTGGAAGAGTTTGTGTCAGCAGCCAGTGGCCCACAGTAAATTAATTAGTTAGTTTCCTTTGCTGGAATAGTATGACTATCAGAATTGTCCACAGTATATGGAGATAATAATAGTGAACTAATGATTCATGAGGGTTTTCATTATTGATTAATCTAATTTCCTCGCTAAATGTCAGAAAACAATACAAAAAATGTTCCCAAAGTCTAAGATGATGTCATTTTTGTTTTGTAAAATGATTATAAAACAGTTCCCAACTACTAGCTGTACTTCTTATACATTACGCGAATGCCAAAGGACTTCTCGAGGCCCCCAGACTGCATTTTGAAAACCTCTGACTTTTAATTCTGTACGATTTCTGTGTTAGAGAGTTAAATTTCTTATATTTGGTGCAGTTATATGCTACAATACACAGTACAGTAGAAGTGTTTGCACGTTTGCATCTGCTCAGACATAAAAAAAAAAGCCTTTTTAAAAAAGGTCAGTTATTAAAAACAAGGAGGCTTTACCAGCTGGTCACCAGGTGACACAGGCACTAAGTCGACACTCTCGAGCTGAGCAGTGTGGGCAAGAAGCGCATCAGGGCTGGAATTCAGAATGTCATCACACACCGCCACCAACTGACGGCACTAGAGGATGAAACAAATCATCATTTACTATCGAGAACATCTCATTCAATATTCAAAATAAAAGGAAAAACAACTGAAATTACTTATAGATAGTAAAGTAGGCGAAAATATCCATATGCTTGGTTCACTTACCACAGAGATGATGTCCTTTTCCTTTTCATAGACTTTGGTGTCCTGTTGGAAGAGTGAAACAACATGACATGAGTTCCACAGTTTCACCAAGCAAAGTACCAAAATGACACCACGGCAGCCTATGTAATGCTGATATTGATTTGTGGAAATGGGACAATCTGACTCAAAACTCATGTCCTATTTCCTCTTCACAGCATGGGTCAGGAAGTGAAAGGCCAACAGTATCCAGTGGCAAGAAAGGCATCACTCCAGACCTTTATTTAACTGGATTTTATCGTAGCAGTGCTCTTGTATGAATTAAAAGAAAAAGAAAAGACATAAAACATGACACATATTCAATAAAATTTGCAGTACAGCAAGTGGGCAATCCCTTTAGCGGTGTGTAATGTCTACTTAATCCAAGGGTTCACACTAATCCCCACAAGCACACATGTGTGTACACTTTATGTAACATAGTGCAAGTGTGCACACACACACACACACATGGAGTCAGTGGTCAGTGTCACAGTTACAGTACTAGCATTACTATAACTTGGCCATGGAGCTGAAGAAATGAGGATGAGGCTTTGAATGAGGGAGGATGATGAGAGGTTAAAAGAGAAGAGATGTTTACACAGCAGAGAATATTTATTGAATAGACGTATGCCACATATCATTACTGCCTAAGCTAATTTGCAACGCCCGATGATGTGATAAGTTACATAAAGGATTGTAAGGGGAAACTAATCCCTGTGAAATGTAACAAGGGATCAACGGAACACGGTTGGATTTCTGTGCTAATTAAAGGCTGTGACACAAGGCTGCAGGGAGGGGTACGACTGGGAGAGGCTGCTGCCATGATTGCTGGTCAGTTCAACTTGTCTGCTTGGTGTTTGTATGTTGTGTGTGTGTGTGTGTGTGTGTGTGTGTGTGTGTGTGTGTGTGTGTGTGTGTGTGTGTGTGTTGGTGTGTGTGTGTGTGTGTGTGTGTGTGTGTTGCTATTCCCCTCGGGCATTTGAGTGTGGATGCTTGAGAGATGCAGAACCTGTAATATATTGATTTACACCACAAAAAAAAAAAAAACAGAACATCAACAAGAAACTTGACTTAAAAATACACAGGGACTGAAGTAATCTTCCTCAGAGCCAGCTGCTAACGTTACCAACAGCATATTATTAGTGCAAACAGACCTGGGTAAATGCATCTCAAAATAGATTTAGGGTTCATTTGAGCCATTAAGAGGAGTTTGTGCCATGATAATACCACCAGAAAGAAGCATGCTAACATGTTCACTATGACAACACTAACATGCTGATGTTTACCATGTTCACCATCTTAGTTTAGTGTGTTTGCATGGTAACATTTGCTAATTAGCACTAAACACAAAGCACAGCTGAGGCAAGTATTGGACAAATGAAAAGTTATTACAATTCATCCTGAGGGGAACATGAATGGCTATACCAAATTTTATAGCAATCCATCCTACAGTTGTTGTTGACACATTTAACTCACAACTGCATATGTAAACCTGATAGGTGGCGCTAGAGGAAAAGTCAGAGGATCATCAAAGTCAGCGGGCTTCATCCTCTGGGGACCATGAATGTCTTTCATAGCAATCCTTCCAATAGTCCATGTCTGGACCAAAGTGGTGGACCGACTGACCGACCAACAGAATGACTTTGCCAACCCTAGAGCCACGCCACTAGCATGGCTAAAAAACATTTAATAGACTTTCTAGTGAGTGACAATGTAATCTTGTTGCCACCACCTACCACAAACCATCACTTCTGCCTTCGCTTCATTAGTGACACCTCCTTCTTTCCAGCATCTCACCATTGCTTTTTAGACATAAGGTAAAAATACAGCAATATCCACACCTCTGCTTTCAGTTGTATTTGGAGCCACGTCACTGGAAGCTTCCCAAAACAGTACAACCTGTCCTATATTTCTTTTTAACTCTGCAAGAACAGGAAACTTCACATTCATAGTATGTACGAGGTGGGCGACCGCAACAGGTACACTTCTGCCCTGAAACTGATGTAACATCAGGAGGGCGTGGTGGAAAAAACAGAGAGCACAGTCCACAAACCCACAGTTCTCACTGCTGGTTCCTCAGTGACGATGACCTCTAGACACACAAAGAGACATCGTATCCATATGCCTACAACCACAAATATGTGCACATATAATCACTTTCTTCACTTTCTGACTTAATTGAATCGGCTATTTAACAAAAGTCAAGCATGTCCAAGAACATCTCACACTATGAAAAAATACATTGTTTTGCTCACCCACAAAATACCTGTTACCACATTTCCATCGGTTTTAAAGTATCTATTCGATTACAATTTATTTGCACACACACATGGATATGAAGCATATGATGCCTTTGCAGATGTCACAAGGCAGAGACACACGAGGAGGGAAAAAGAGGAGAGGAGAGGAGGCGAAAGGAGGTAAGAAGGAAGGAGTTAAGAGGAGAGGAGACAAGAGGAGAAGAGAGGAAAGCCTCCAGGATGTTCACACGGCACTCGCATGCCCTTCTATTCATTTCTCTCTCAATAAGATATTAACTAAAAATGCTTCACTTTAAAACAACCACTACTTTCTTTAAAGGAACCCCTCAAGTTTTGCAACACACGATTTATAAATGGTCACATCTAACAGTACAGTTACTGCAGAGATGAACCACTTTCAGTTCTCCATCAACTAAAGCAGAACAAGGGGTCCAAGGTCACATAACATTCAAACCAATGCAGCTCTGGCCTTTTAGTGGCCCAAACAAGATTGTAAGTGTGGCACCAAAATATGCCCCTCATACAATTCCTACAATGCCATCAAGAAAAAAATACAATCATTTCACTGTATGGACCTTCTTGAGCAGCTTTGTGCCCAAACAACAGCAAAAAGCAAAAAGTTCAAGCCACAGACAGACTCTCAAGATTGACCTTTCATTCTTCATTGTAGCTACGGTAGTTACATATTAGCCACAATTGTACCGTAGACCATCAATAAATGGTAGACAATCCCATGCCGAATGAGCTGCACAAGTTATCTTAATAGAAACGGTGAGAAAAAAGAAAGAAAGCTTTTAGGTTTTCACCCTTTTGTTAAATGACAACAGTGATTTGCAGCATTTTCATAAAAGGTGAAAAGTATTGATTTCATTGCCTTCTGCTGCACTACATCCTTTGATAAGAAGAAAGCTCTTGTGTTGTGTTGTGTTGTGTTGTGTTGTGTTGTGTTGTGTTGTGTTGTGTTGTGTTGTGTTGTGTTGTGTTGTGCTGGGAAGCATGGTGTGTGGCTTGATCAGGCGGTGAGCTGACTTTACAGCAGCGCTCTGTGCCTGAAAGCTGTTCTCTCTATAGTTGTCTAAGAAAACAAAGACAAACTATTATGTGGGTGTAACATTCTTAAAAAAGCGGACAACAAGAATGAACACAGGCATGCATTGGCACACATATACAAAAAGGCTGAAACTAGAAAGATGCAATAACGCACGAACGGAACAGATTCCGGCCATTTCCTTCATACACAAATACAACATATCAAAGCCTTACAAATCAAATGCCTTGTCAAGTCAAGCCCCGTCATGTTCTGTCTGTCTCTGTGTGTATGTTTTCATACTTGGACTTCACCAGTAGATATTTTCTATTTGCCACCAGGTCACAGGCTTGCTATAAAAAGACTGGGAGACATCACTGTGTTAGATCACTTTTACATCTGCTGCTCTCCTTTCCATCCAACCGCTTTTCCTCTTCCCTTCCTGTCCATGTTCTCTACTAGTCTAATAGTTATAGTCCTTCATTTCTGACAGCTCACATATGTGATGCCTTTTCTTAATTTGTAGGGTTCATTTTTGAGTACAGTCCCCTTGATATTCTCTCCTGTCTATATTCAATATATTCTTATATTTTCAAAGGGAGACTGAGTCTGTGCGACTTGACAACTCCAGTGTGGGATCCCAACCACACCAGCTGACTACTGACCTTGATCACCCTCAGGGTGCGAGGAGAAACACACAAACACTCAAACGCACACAGGCAAACAGGAAATAAGAGTCCTTTCTTTGGTGTGAAGGATGTGGTGCAGCTTCTGTGAAAGCAGTTCTCCAGAAAAGGACATCACGATGAAGCCATGGCCTCCTGACAGCACGTCAAACATCACCGGGGGGCTTGACATCAGCCTCAATTAGCCAGGAGCAAATTTAAAGAAGCCTTGACCATCCTAGTCTGTATGAGTGCAATGGTACAGTACATGCTACAAGTGTATGTAAATCACCGTGTTCTTCTACAAAGCCTGTGCCTGCAGGTTTATAATGCTATGATGACAGTTGAACTGACAGATACAGCCTGAAGCCACAAGGATGAGATTTCTCATTTTCTCTTGTCTGTTAAACAGGTGTGAGGCCTTCTCAGCTGTCCAAAACTGACCTTTCAGTTCACCTGCAAATTTTTTTTAATTAAAGTGTAAATCCACGCTCAAATTCTGCTAGAAGCCTCTCTCCCAGCAAATTTAAAAAATGCAATGAGTGAGGGAACAACGACTGTAGGAGGCGTGGCTACGTAGTGTGTGGGTTTGGAGACATGGGGGAGACTGACTGGCACTGATGAGAGTCTTTTTTAATATAAATTTCATGACGTAGACAGGTCGCAACTGGTTGACTCTATGTCAGCATTGGCCTCACAGGTTCAGGGCTGATTTAAAACAGTAGATGGCGTGTTGAGCCATTTTTAACCCATGAAATGCTGATTTTTATAAATTTGGTAAGAAATGTCAATATTTACACCAGAACTGATGTGTTTCATCAGAGTACAGTCATATCATTTAGTTTACAGCTCAAAAAACACATTTAAGTGTGCAGTGCCTCTTTAACAATGATATAGCACCAAAATAGGTCAGGTTTTATAGATATGAAATTACCCTATCCATTTCCAACGTTATTTTGTTAAAGGAATTAAGTTACTATGTGGTAATCTACAACTTTTACACTCCAAAACACTTTTGGAAGTCCAAAAAATGAGCCCAACTGTTTTCACTTCAATGATTGACAAGCCAGTTTGGCAAGTGAGACCACCAAAAACTAATTCACAAGACCCTGTTCTCGCAGGACAAAATGCTCTCTGTACAAAAGTATTCTTTATGGAGAAAAATTATTACCTTTAAAACACCTGCATGCACAAACACACACAAGTGCGCACAAAGTTCAAAAACAGGAATTGAGCAAACAATGGCCAGACATTACCAAATGGTGACCAACCTCTGAGAGGGACCAATGACAAAAGCAGTGAAGGTTTTGACTTACTAATTACTCACTCAGTGCCATGAATGAAGACAACAGTCAGCAGTCAACAGGCCCAAATCTGATTCACTCCACACTGGCAAACACATCCTATCAGAGGCAACAAGCTCAGTCACTCTCTGAAATCCATACTTCCTTCCTTCCCCTCTGCTGCATAAGAATAATGTTACTGTTATTCTACACCAACAGATCATAACTCTCATTTCTCACATGAAACTCCCGTAGGCATATTATAACTGAATGGCTACACATATAAAACTGCTAAATCTGGTTCAGACCAACCTTATATGGTTGGTATAGATCTCAAATGATGTTTGAATGAGCTCTAACATTATCATCAACCTCTTAAAGCAAACAGAGCATTCAAAAAACACAATGATTTTCAATGTTAAATTATAACCAACAAGCAAAAAGTACACTTAGTGATGTATATAAGTGTAGACTTGAGCCATTTTTAAATAGTCAGGCAAAGTGCAAAAGCAACAAATCACCTTGTGGAGAATTATCCAATCAAAGAGGTGAGAACTGTACCTGTCGTGCCAGGCAGGCGTCCAGAGCTGGCTATAGAGGGGCTATATATAAACTCCTCTAAATACTGAGCCTCCTCTTTCACCCACAGCTTCTCTGCACCTCTGACTGTGTCCTTACCTCTCTCTAATTATCTCTCATTCTGCCGCTGTCTCTGTAGCACTATCTTCTTTTTTTGTCTTCTTCCTCTCTGCTTCACTTCTGTCTGGCTATTTATCTCTAATGTCACCACAGCGTCCTTTCAGAGTTAACAGTCTCTCTCTGCCTGTTGCTCTCTGCTGTTCATTCAACGACATGCACTCCCCCAGCCGTCAAAAGACATTTAACAGTCGCGGTGCAATCCCTCGCTCAGTCTCCTCCTTCTTTCTCTGCCTTCTCCTTTGCTTGCCACTCTGCCCTTCCCTCCCTCCCTCCCCCCCTCCCTACCTCCCCACCTCCCTCCCCACCTCCCCCCCTCCCTCCCCTAGGCTGCTACAACATATCCAGGCCTGTCCCTTCTGCTACCTGTGAACACTTTTTACCCACTTTACATTCACCCAGTTATGAATATTCCTTCTCCTCCCACTTCTTTCAAACATTTCATACTACCATGAAGAAGCAAACACAAACAAAATCCAGCCCTCTTCTCTGGAAATCCTTACAATCTAAGCTTCTTTAAGGCACAGCCACCTCCAAATATGCCAGGAATGTAAAGATAAAGAATGCATTACTCAAGCTAAGCCGAGGAACAGGGGGTGTGTTTGTGCTTCTGTTTTCCTCGCTGCTTTTTAGGGGTTGATTTTAAAAAGAAATTGCTGACCACAGGTGACAGATTTTACTTCCTCTTTGGAAGTTTAGTGTGCATGACAAAGGAACGTGGTTTACCTGTCTATGGTTCCTCTTAATATAACACCTCATGTTTTCATGAACATATGATATAATATGTGCAGTAAAGTGTACTAAACTAACCATTCAGTTTGCATAACAGAGTTTTGAATTTTGCTGCAAAAGGCGGCCATTTGATGGACAGATTATAACAAGTGTACAAATGTAATTATAATTCACACAATAGTTTTATGTACTTAACCGCTTAAAGCCATAAATGGACCAACCTTGTGAACAATGTCTCCCAGCTCTCTGCAGTAGGTGAATATGTCCTTGCTGGTGGTATATCCACTGAGCTGGAAAAACTGATACCTTGAAAGAATACAGGGATTATATTCCAAATAAGACTGGATAGAGGGGGCTTACTGCAAGCAAGCACAATGATTTCATTTCACACTGCTATATAAAAGGAACAAAGACAAATTAAGGATCTTAGAAAGTCACACAAAGAGAAAATGAAAGAGAGCAGCCAGCGAGGGCTGAACTTTTAAGGAACAGGTATCTGCTTTCTTTACAAGGCACAACAGGTAAACAGTAAGTCAACGCATACACCAAAACATTCCCATATAAAGGCACCTCTGAATGATTATAACCCACAGCCATCCTTTTTACAGAAAGCCTACAGTAACAAAAACTGCAGCCAGAACAATTTAGAAGACATAGCAGAGAACATTTTCAGAGTAAAAAATAACTGCAGAATAAAATAGAATTTCGAGTACTGTATACATAATGGTTAGATAACTCCCTCTTTACAAACCTGTTGAGCAAAGAGAAAAGTCCTTTGGCAGAGGTGATGAGCTCCACTACAACCTGCAGAACGCCAGCAGTCAGCTTGGTGGTGCTGTGTCCATCATAAGTGTTGAGGCGCCAGCGGCCCTGGATGCCCATCTGGAGGGTGTGAGCAACAGCACGCAGCTTCTCAGTCAGACCGCGTAGGTTCTCACCGCCTATCCCATATGTCTGGAGAGCACGCACACACCAAACACACACTGCTGGTGACTGCTGGTTAAAGGTCCACTCCACTCCTGAAATACTCTCACACTGTTATTCATAATCAATCTGTGATGTTTAATGCATTAGGCTACTTCCCCCCTACGCTTATCAATACTTCACAAAACACAGGGGCCTTGTATTTATGACGCATTTCATGAACTGTGATCGCAACATCCCCGGTTTCATTCTGGTTTAACTCTGGGATTTGCAAGCAGGTAGAGAAAACAATTATGATCCTGACTGAAATGTATATTGAATTAAGAGGAAGAGAGAGTTGCTACAGAGTCAAAGCTGCGTGCCTTACTCACAATACAGTAGTTCTTGATGTATTGTGGTCTAGTATTGGTGGAGAAATTGGTGTTGTTTCCTCTTCTGAGATGAATTTATTCATGTTGAAATAAGTAATCGCTTCTCTCATGATCAGACATCAAACTTTGACTTTTCTACTAATGCTGATAGGCGAAAAAGTTTCTGCTATTGAGCTACATTACAGTTAACCTTCAAAAAAATTGACATGACAAAGAGGCAGTATGACAGTATACTGTATGTCATTTTATATCATGATATTGATATATACAGTGATATAGTAACATTTCTGTAAAATCTATTGAGAAGCTGAGGAGAAAACATACAGTAATATCAGTCTTTTTAGCTAATCCAGCACATATCTGATAAATCAAAGTGAAAAAATACAGTATTGCCACGAAATAATTGATTTGCATACACTGCCCACAATGGCATAATACACCCACTGATATTAAAGGGAAATATACCACATTATAAACAGCATATATACCCTATCATGTCATCATAATGTTGATGTCTGTCATAATGTTTCAGGTCAATATTCAAAAACACTGTCAAAAATGTTTTTAAGAATTGCAGAAACTGCAGTATCAGTGAAGATGCACTTATTTCCTTTCTTCTTCCTCTGACAGTACAGATCAACCAAAGCTACCACATCCTCACAGAACAAGACAGATCCTCTCTCTCAAATGCCCGTCATCACAGTTTCCTGGCCAGCCGCGCGAAACGTGACTCTTCACAATCAGTGAAGAAGGAGCGGGTTATTGTCGTGACCCACTTGTTGGTGGTCAAGAGGTTTGGAACGGTCAGGCTTTTGTTGTTTCACATCAACCAGCCGGAACAATCCTCCACCAACAAGTGGCCATGAATATTTCATGGCCTTGTGAACATTGTAGTTAATTATGTAACTGTGTACTTGAATGTGTTTGGTCTGTTCCATGTGAGCGTCGGATGGTTGTTTTTATGAATGAGCACAGTGTTTGCACTGCACGGGGCATCAAGACAGAGAGGGAAGACACACACACACACACACTGTAAGGTAATAAATGTAACTTTACATCTGTGTATGGGTTCTAATCTTGTCTTATGTTAAACAGTTTCTCACAATTGCACTTATGTGAAGCTTTTACTACTCACACTCATTCATACAGACTTCGGGGTTAACTCCTGATGGCTATTTCAATCAGTATTACGTTACTTTCAACAAGCTGACAGCAAGCACTTTAAGCAGCTTGAGCTTTTCACAGGCTGTTACACCACCGGAGCTGGAATCTTGCCTGTTACTGTCCTGCTCAATTAGTCCTCCCAATGAAACAAAAGCCATTCTGGAAACACACAAACACCCCCCCACACACCAACACAACTATTTAAGTGTCCTAAAACTCCCTCTCAAAATTGGACAGGGAGGAAAATTAATTAGGCAGCAGAAAAACAAGGATAGAAAATCAAAGGGGAGGCAGAAGGTTTTTTTTTAGCCAACAGCAAAGTTTTTCCAGAAATTTGTAAGCTTTTGTATTCTAAATTTGCTTTGTTTGCAGTTGAAGCATAACTAGTCCTTTGATGTTAGCTGGAAAAATAAAGTAACTATTTTATTATGATATGCTTGACTAGGGGGATTTTGATATAAAAGTGGAGGGCAAATGAACTGAAACTTGCTGCATGTTGCTAAAGGCTCTGCGTGTACTTCAGTCAAAGCAGGACTTGTATGGCAATAAGAGCAGTTGTGTATTGTGGCTGGATTTGCAAAAGATTGTCAAACAGCTGCTGGTTCCACTGTACAAACAAGAGCAGGGTCTAAAAACAGTGTACTGGTGGAAAATTAACACCTCTGTGCTCTAATATCAGAACATATGGTACACGGCACCACAGCAAGACAAAGAGATGACTGCTCAGTAAACATCCAGAGCACAGCTCCACAACACGCACAGCACACAGCCTTGGATACACAGAGCACTGCTGTGGACACATACTGTACACAAACACACATGATCGCCCTCCTTCCCTCCCTCACCAGAGAGCAAAGTTTCTCCACAGCCTCCAGTATGAGCTCCTGGTGTCCGATCTTATGTACTCCCAACTTTTCCAGGTCCTGAGAGGTCAACTGGAGCAGATCCAGACCTGACAAATGCCACTCCGAGACCGGGTACTGATGCAGGGGGGCATCCAGACCTGACAGCGGGACACAAAAGCACATACACGTAAGTGTTAGCCACATGCAGTGCCAAGTATAAATGGAAACCCCACATAGTCAGGAAGTCACATGCATGTACAGGCAGAGACATGCAGAGAGAGCATGGACTAACAGGGGTAGCAGATGAGTAGAGCTGCAGGCATCCTGAGTGAAGTATGAAGCAAAACACTTCTGCTACGCTACATGGTGGGCTATTAGGTTTGAAATAAGTGAAACACAAGTCACATCATTTACTTGCAAAAGAGTTAATAAACTATATAATGATGATGTTATAATATGAATGTCATGTCTCTTAACTGTGTACGTTTTTGATGTAATGACTTAGTGACTAATACCTCTTCAAAATAAAAGCACAAATGGTCTTAATACACTGTCTTAAATGTGTTATTACATGTAACCGTCAGGGTTTTAAAGAAGTATTGAAATCATTGACTGCAATAGCAATAAAATAGCAATACTACACTGTAAAATGTTTCATTGTACAGTAGAACTCCTGCATTCAACAATTTAATTAAGTAAAAGTATCAGCAACAAAATGTACTTGATCAGTATCAAAAGTTAAAGCACTGACTATGCAGAATGGCCCCTGTCAGTGTTATATTAGTATGTTATATTAATACATCATTATTATTGATGTATTAACATGTAAATGGTACTTCAATGTTGTAGTCTGTGGAACTAATCTTAACTATTTCATATACTGTTTAATCTGCAACAATGCATCATATTTTATACACTGATCTTGTGTTTTGTAGATAAAATACTACCTAATGTAATGGATAATGGTACTATATATATATATATATATATATATATATATATATATATATATATATATAGTACCATTTTATATATATATATATATATATTTATATATATGTATGTGTGTGTGTGTGTGTATATATATATATATATATATGTATATATAGCCTATATACTGTTCTTAAGTTGAGTAAATGTACTTTACTTTCCAGCACTGGAAATAGCTCACCTGTACTGTAGGGTGATATTAGTAGTAGTAATAGTAATACATTTATCTCGGGGCTAGAGAAGACATAAATCAGCCCAGTGAACGCAACATAGAAGTAGAAAACAGGCAGCCATGTACAGATGCAGTTTCTAATAATACAACGTCAGTGCTTCACACTGATCAGAATACGACTGTTGTGGCTTCTTTCTCAGCATAGGCCACTTCCTCATTCCACCTCCACCTTTCACTTCCAAGAGGATTTGTGTGGCGCTTCTATTTCTGACTTTACCGTCCGAGCCAAAGTACCGTGAGGCGATCAAGGCGTGAGAAAGAAAGGGGGAAAAAACCCGCAATATGTTCCTCACCTTGGAGCCACTCGTTGACTCTCTCCTCGCTCCACGACGTTATAGGCTCCATGCTCCAAGTCCTGCTGCAGTCGCTGGTTCACTTTCAAGCCGTCCTGGCCGACATCTACCTCTCCGTGCTGCTGGAAGAAGAAAAAGTTGATCCTGATTTGGAGTCGGACGATGACGAATGGCACTCCTTCCCACAGGTACAGGTAGGAGTCCCCCTGCTGTCAGCCAATAGTGCGGAACTGTCAGGCTCTACCAGGAGCAAAGACCCCTCCCTTCTACACCCCCACTCCTTACCTGGAGGAATATTGTGCGCGAAAGGTCCTTCAGCTTTAAGGCTTCATAACTTCCCGCATAGTTTTACTTTCATACATTTCACGTCATCCGCACGAAAAAAGCGCAGGGCCTACGTTATTTACACAGCAGCATGTGGAGGCAAGGGGTGGACACAACAGCAACACCTGTCCCTGTACAGTATAATTTAATCCAATACAGTATCCTTGTAAAAATGCTACTTTTGTGACAGTGTAGACAGAAATGTCCTGATTAACCCTGTGGTCATTCTTGAGTGTTGAGGTTGCATTTGATTACATTATATTGCAACTAGTACCATTTTTTTTAAGGAAAATAAAAGATACTCTGCCTTTTGAAACACAGTTATGATCCCATACACAAAAATAGGCACAATTGCTGATGCAACATTTCAGTGTTTCTCTTAAAGTTCCTGAATTGTCACAAGACTTAAAGGGATAAATAACTTGCATGCAGACCTAATCCTCTTTTCCAAGTCCACCTGTTAGGCTGCTCTCCGAGGAATTTACCGGAAATGTTTCCTATTTTATCCTTTGAACTGTGTTGACTTCTGGGCTGGCAATATTTAAAAAGAAACACTGCCTTAAATTCATCAATATTTTATTAATGTCCAATGTTTTTACAGTATGAGAACATTTCTGCTTGCTGAGTTATTTACAGTCTTAATAATTATATAAGAAGCCGGCTACTGGAGGAGTTTATTCATGAATAATTTATCCATAACACACACAAACATACAGTTTTTGACTAAAAAGAGAGCACAGGGATGCTATCAGTGTATAATAATGTGTTTTGTGGTTATTCACAGTGAGGTATATGGTCTCTTGGGGAATTAAAAACCATTAGACAGCTTTTCTGCTTAACTCAGTGTTATTCATTCTCCATGCCGAATCAGTCAAGCAATCACTGGCTTTGGGGTTCAAAGTTCCTATTATGTTGAATGATTACCTCCATAAAATGCAATATTACGCATTTACTCTTAAAGGAGACTGTGAGTCATAACAACAATGTCCAACTTATGTGTCGTTGATCAAAATGCTACTTTTCAACATCTTTGAAGCAGTGTATGCTGCATCCATGCTCATGACACCGCGTCTAGCACCGTAAGAGATTCTGTGAATGAATCGTGGAGTCTTTGCTGTGAGCTACACCAGGGAAATCATTGTCAACGTCCCAGTTCCCAACAAACCAACTGTTGAATGTTGAAAGTAAAGGGCAACGGCCTGATGAAAAGGCAATAGTCATGAAAGAGCTGCCCTCTGATATCTAGCACCCCCTGCTGTTATTCTCTTTGACCCAAGAGAAAGAGACGGAGGAAGGGGAAACAGTCGGATTTATATGTCAGCAGGCAAACTGGCACGGTGCACCCATGCGTGTGGTGTATATGTTTTATGTCAATATTTTCAAATATTTAGAGATAATCTGTCGGGCTGCACACAAAAATCTAGTCCTTTAATTTGTCTGTGTAGAAGAATGTTTAATGGGAGATAACCTCCTAGTTTATAATTGCTTAAAATCTACATGGTTTGACTTGACACAAGATAGAAAATGTTCTGATACTGTATACGCCTTTCATAATTCCATCATCCGTCATGGATAAGTGTATTTCAAAGTGAAAACAACCCTGTTGAGTCAAGATGTTCTCTACTGAAAAAGAGAGGACAATAATTGGGCTTGAATAGAAGACATCAGTCCAGTGGTCTGACAAATCAAGGCTGTTCTCTGATAATGGGAAACCAATGGATTGCAAAATTCTTGCCCATTCTTGCTGAAATCCTCCAGCACTAAACCATGCTCTTGTCCAGTATGCTGCAGTGGTTTTATTCCAGTGATAGCAGCATTTTGTGTGGCATATTATTGATACAAGTTTATGCTGCTGTTTTTCTTTCTTGTTTTCCAGCCTGAACAACAACCAAAAAAACAAACAAACAAACAAAAAAAAAACAGTCTGCTCATGCACTTATTGACTTTGAATGTTCCAACACTTTACAGCACTTGGTCCATCTCTCAGTGAAATTCAATGACACGATGATGTGTTACTGTAGCTTGTTGTGCTGTGCTTGGTCTCAGAGGTGGTTTTCTAGAAAGGCTTTGCTCTTGGCCTGCCTTTTTGCCCAGCCCAAATACCAGAGATACAAATTCAAGCCCCAACATGCTGTTTTGGCTTGACAGCGCACCCATTACTACAGTCATAAGATTATGGAGTCAGCAGACTCTGTGATGCATTAGGAGCTGTTACTGCAAAACATAGTGTTGACAACAAAAGAGAACAAGGTTGTACTTAAAAACCAACAATGGAAGACCAAAGCCTCTCTCCCTTTCTCCTCCCTCGCTCTCTAACCCTAACCCCCCCCCCCAGTCCATCTTGAACCACACTGTCCCGTCAGCCATTTCTGTGACAAATGATAATTCTACTAATGTTTGAAATACAATAACGCTATTTGTTTGTCGTCTCTGTATGGCACAGAGCCAGAGTGAAATCTGAGTCATTACAATGCCATCTTCTCCTGCCGTGGCCAGTCCGCAGAGATTGGATAATTACCCTTGCTCCACTATTGAGCTGCTAATTAATTTGTTCTATGCTGGGATGCTCTTGCCTTTAAGTGGAGTCAACTCCTAGTGCCTGTGTTGCATTGGATTAAATAAACATTTTGCTTGATGCATTAACTCTATTTTAATCTGCTTTAGATCCAATTCAGGTTTACTGATCCTTATAATGGTGGGTAGGAAAGGGGAAGTAAAACAGAATAGCTATCAAACACTTCTTAACAATGATGTTTAGCTATATGTAAGGTAATTCCAACATGCACACACATACAGATAGACTGTGTTGCCTCCTGATTTTAAAATCTTAAAATTTGGTGGGTTCCTCAGAGGCATTACTACGGAGCCCCGGAGTGGCCATAGAGAGAAAAAATATATATATTGAGGCCACGTTTTGTGCATGAAATACAATTCATTCCCACGTTTTGATGAATTCATGCGCACGAGATACAATTCATAGCCACTCTGGGGCTCCGTGCATTACAATAAAGGCAGTCCCACAGTTATCAGATATTCAGTAAGTAAGATATTAAGTCTAGTAAGTTAGGGAATCATACTATTACTATTATATATCACATTTGAAAAGCAAAAAAAAAAGAAAAAAGAAAAAACATACTGCGATAAAATCAGAAGCAGAAATAAAAGAAATGCAGACAAAGAAAGCACTAAATTCACAGAACAGAAATAAAGAAACACAGCTGCGTAAATGAAGATGTAGATCAAATATATACACACGCCCATCGCAGTGTGACAAAGGCCGAATGAAGATAAAGAAAATAAACAACACAATCAGAGAAAAGGAGGAGTAATAAATGAACAGATGAATATTGAGGTGCTCTTTCAGAACCTGCTGCCACTTCACAATTGGAGTATGCATGTATTTGCATTTTAATAGCACTGTTTACTGCTTTGTTTAGAGAGGAGGGAACTACATATTGTATGATTCATTGTCTCTCCTTCTGCATACTCAACATCACTCTCCCTCTCCTCCACCTCTGTGGTTTCAACTCAAGCTGAAAATGAGGTTAAACAACAGTGTCATCTCTGCATCAGTTTATCTCATTTGCAGTCTGTCCCTTTGGGGACCAAATCTGCCATCATGTTATTTATTTATTTATTTTTTGTCACAGCTCATCTAATGTTGCAGTTCGACAGCTCCTCAGCAAACACACTTCACTCCTGCGCCAATACACCAACAAGTCAGGGTGGAGTCTTGCTCCATTGCACATGCATGGCAAGCTGGACTGAGTCATATTACCCATGATGCTTATTGTCTAGCCGAAGGCGGGGGGGAAGGCATCCCTGGAGTCTCTGTCACTGGACGGGAGACTCCTCTGAGTCATCGCTGTCACCTGTGACATCACTGGAGCATCATGCATAGCAGAAAAGATCCCCTGCAGTCAGACTAGCAATGTACGTCACATCTTACAGCTACAACATCAACATGTCAAGCAATATCAATGTACTTTTTGATAGGTGGTCTGTTTCTACAATAAGCTGTTTCCTTATGGCTACTAGTGACCCTCATTTTACAATGTATTGATTTTTGGAAATATCATTGTTAAAAAGACTTTTCATCCCTTTTGGATCATCTTCTTTTTATCCATTCCTATAAATCGTCTTTATTACACCCTTCACTTTCACCTCTGGATCAAACCAAACATCTGGAATTCATCATATCATACAGGAGGAGCCATAAACAGTGAGAAATGTTCAGCATCAGAGCGGCAGTCGTCCTGTACATAATGGACGAAAGAGGATGAGAGATGAAGAGAAGAGAAGAGAAGAGAAAAAAAACAAGCAATGGTCTCTGCACTAAATAACAAACACCAATATAGCATTATGAGGTGCCATGCGTGTTCCCTTAGCAGCTGCTTATCCATCATCAAGACAAATCGATGGGTTAATGTGAGCTTTGGGATGCCAGTTACTTTGAATATTACATACAATGTGAGGGTGTTGGATAACCCTCCCCCTTGGTGTTGTGATGGATTGTGTAAACACGTTGTATGCACAGGAATACTTGCAAATCCTCTACACAGGAAGATGTAACAAATGTATAAATAGGTTGAAACTGCAGTAAACCTTCAGACGTGAATGGATGTGACAGTAATTCTGAAGTGAACTGACAAGGTGTTGCATGTTAACAGCCTGGAAGTCCAAAGCCACAGATGTGTCAAGAATATATGCAAATACATAAGATAGGAAATGTTTCCCTCTCCAGTTCAGATCTAACCTGTCACAGAGCTCAGACTGATGCAGGTTGGCATGATAAATAGGCTTCATCAATGCAGCAGCAGCGTTTTGTATATACAATAGTAAGACAATAAATCCATCCGGCTTCATATCATACAAATTAATTTTTCAGTTTTGTTTCCATGAAATGCCATGTCTTCTCCATCTTACTTTGAATCAAAAATGCATTTGATCCATCCACAGCGAGGCGGGTTTGATGCTCTCCAGTTGCCAATAGTAACCAAAGCTAGCCAAGAGCAAAATCCACTCGGCAGTGAATGAAGCAGAGAAGTGTCGAGGGTGGAGGGGTGTATTATATCACTGAAGATTACAAGGACCATTACAAGAGCCGTTGTCAATGAAAAGAGTGCTCCATCAATGTAATTTCCGGACAGAATCAAACAGCAGTGGTCACGACCCAAATTTCTAGTCTCTTCTGTTCTTTACATTGTATTTATTGTGTAATCTATGTTATGTAAGTCTTGCGACAATGTGTGTTGTTTTAAGACCTAGAGGAAGTGGTGATGTGGGTCTACAGGGAATTGTGCACTAGATATATGTTCATAAAATAAAAAACATATTGTAATTTGGGAAAATAAGTGCCACCCCAGACATGAAAAGTCAGGTGCACGCTCTGCATTGCCATCTTTTGTGATCACTTTGAGTTCACAGTAGACCTTGTGCAACCACATATTTCTCCAGTGCTCATTGGCTGCCATTCATTGGCATTTATTAATTGACTAGCAGGTTTGTCTTTGAACGCAGATGATCTACACTCCTCTGATGCAGCACCTGCTGTACCACAAGCATCAAAGAAAGCAGGCAACGTTCATTAATAGCCGGCTCCAGTCTGCATTACGTATTTGCAGTTCATCTCTCCGCCGGAAGATGGCGCGATCGGACCTAGGCCGGAAAAAGTAGAAAAAAGGGGGCTGGATGAAATTCTGCTGGAGTCTGCCAATAACAGCTCGAGTTGGAGCGTGCTCGTACTACGGAGCCACTCTGAGGTCTATGCGCGCATCGCACACTGCTGGGAACCAGGCGGACCGAGCGGAGTCTTCCCTTTCTGCCCGGGAGAAATCCACGAGCGCACAGGGAGGAAGGCGTGAAGGTCTGATACGGCGTCGATTGCAAAGACAGCACGGACTCTGGCTAATTCCTTAGGTGGCATTAGCCTCCTGCACAGCCCTATTAAAGGAGCACACTGTTGGGCTCTCCTCTCCTCTCCCGCTTGTCAAATCCAAATCCTTATAGCCGACGCGCGTACCTGGAAGGACAAGGGGTTTGTTTGGTGTTTATGGTGTCTTCAGCTGGATTATCACTTTCAACAAATACACACAAGTGGCCAGCCGACGCCGAAGTGAAAGCAAGGGATTACAATTGTTTGTAAAGCTCTTGGCTGTGCTGTATGCGCGTCTTCTTCCCTGACCAGAGAGCGAAGTGCTGATAAATCTGCTCCACCTGGACTTTTGGACCCGAGCAAGGAGCGTCTCCGTGAACTGCACTTGACAGTGGTGTCACCGACAAGTCTGGGGAGACCGAATTCGTACTTGAGCAGCTGAGGGGGGAACTGAAAATCCTGCGAAAATGCCTCTTGCACAGATCGCGGAGCCATGGCCCACAATGGAACTAGTGCAGCTCGAAACGGAGGTAATGAGAGGTGAAAAATGTCGACGCTGTTTTGCATGCACTGTTTGACCATTCAATTCAGTTTGATTTGGTTCAGGTTCAAATAAAATGGCGAACAAAGGTGTGCGTCTTTATGAACACACCAGCCCCCAATTCAAGGTGTCCAGTAGTCAACACTTTCTAGAAAAAGTCAGTGATGAAGAGTTAAGTTGAAATGATTGAATACCCTCTCCATTTGTTTAATTTAAACTATACATACATGGCTGGGGGTGAATAGACTTAATAAATAATTCATAAGGTTTGTCCTGTGTTTTAAATGAAGTATGAATTTTTAATCATATTTTTCTAGAGGACATGCCAGTTTGCCACTTCCTTTCTACACATATACTCAGTTCATGTAGGGGCCTGTTTTGGCAGTCTTAACCACTGTTTCCATTATTACCCATTCATTTGAGAGAGTTTTTTTTTTCCCCAGTTGGCTCCAAAAGTAGCTTTCAGAACTCACTTTGTGCTCTTTCACTGAAGCTCTTGAGCAACTCCATCTCAAAGCTCAGTAGCAGAGAGAAGACCAGTCTGTGATGCAAAGGAAATGTAGAGGCTCATCATCGCTGTCTGTCACTGCTCTCACCTGTAAAGTGGTTTCATGCAGTCTTTTCACACATGACAAAAAACGGGCAAGGACAAACTCTTTTCGGCTTATGTGGACCATTAAACTGATAACCTATATGTGGAACTATGTGGATTTGTCTGTTTTTCCTTTTCTTATTCTTGCTAATGATTTACAGTTTAAATATGCAGGCACTCGCATTTGTGCCACCATCCTCATTCTGTATGCGAGTGTGTGTCTGTTTCCTCTGCAGAGTTTTACCTAAACAAACCTTTCTTGTCAGAAGTTTCTGATTACTCTGTTGAGCACAGACTCTCATAAAGATTAAATGTCTTTAATTTTCTCACAATAAACCTCAGAACTCGTAGAATTTAGGGTAAGAAAGAGAGAGAGAGATTTGTGGCCCTAATGTAGTTCAGACTCCTCTTGAGCAGACAGGTTGCTCGGTGAATATTCAGCTTTAACATTATGGTTATGATGAGCAGACATGGGCTGTGTGGAAGCAACCAGTGCCACATTAGGCTAGCTGGAAGAATTGCCTTTTGTGAATTAGTCCGCCAATTAAGCAGGTTAAGCGAGCCTGTGATACCCACGGTTTGTGTGTCAGTGTCCTCAGTCAGCTTTACAAGAGATCACTCTGATTATAGATGAGGCCCATTTTTCTCCCTCTCTCGGCCCAGACAACCTCTCTGATTTGATGGGAGGGAAGATTTAATAGATGTAACAGCAAGAAAAAGATAAGGAAATGATTTGCAAGGATTTAGTGAAAAATGATTGGCGTTATTCTCAGAACCCTAGTTGGCTCATTAAACTTGAGGCCTAATTCATGAAATACCAAAGGCAAGTTAATGAGTCTTGAATCATTAAGGTATGTAATTAATCAGAAGTTCTACCACTATTAAGGACATTATTAGTCGTGCAGATGAAGTTGTTACAGTTCATTGTTGTGCAGACAAACATCATTGGTGCTTATGATGAATGAAAAACCTGCACATAATGCAGAAAGAATCACTTTAGTAATTTGGAAACAGTGTCATCATGACTTAGTTTGTCCTGCAGACTCCACTATTTACAGTATTCTGCAGCATATGAGTTGGCTGAGTAGCATATCACAGCTAAACAGATGGTGGTGCAGAGCCTGTGAAGAGTGTTATGTTTAATTCTGTGAAAAAATACCCAGCCTTTGGTACGCGTAATGGTCTCTCTTTTGATTAGCAAATTTGTGAGATCATTGCTAAGAAAGACAGCACGTGTGTGTGTAAATATCAGCCTATATATTATAAGGAAAGGTTATTTTTGTTCTCGCATATCAGCTTTCGGCCGTCAAAATCCAGTATATGTAATTGATTTGATCACACCAGTCACTGCCAGTCAGAGTGGGATCGGTGCCATTTATCTCTGTCACCAACCTACCAGCCAGCTGCACACTTTGGTTCCCGATGGCCGAGAGAGAGAGACTTCTCAGGGCTCAGGCTGATTGAGCAGAAAGAGCGAGTGAGACTGGAGGCTATGCCAGTGAACATGTTGGGAAAGTCAAATTGGGGGGGGGGGGACACAGCAATGGGAGTGTGCCTAGTCAGGTGGACAGATGGGACAGACCCGAGAGACACACTTGTGGCTGAATTAGGAAAAGAAAGGATGGAAAAAAAACCAAACTTGTATCATAAAAGCACCATTCTCCTCAGCACAGAGCGATGTGCTATGATATGGCAGCGATGAGAAGTCTTGTTTCCCCGTCTCTCATTATGCGAGTGCTTGTGTTTGGAAGCAGAGAAGGTGTTATGAATGGGAATCAGATGAACAGCCCTTTGTGCTTGAAGCTGTGGCAAAGCAAGTGAGAAAGACACGTGCAGAGAGAGCTATTCTAAAAATATGTTTGATTGAGCCCTTTTTATTCATCACCAAACCCCGTCTGTTATGAATTAACTTCTCAGTGAGTCATCTCTGATAAAGGCACTTCAACCAATCATCCCTATCCTGTCCCAGTTGAGTCACTACCACCTGCATTCGCCACTGTCGTTAATAGGTTAGTGAAGGTCCTCCAAAAGATCTGAATCATGCTTCTGTCAGTATTTAGTTATTGCAGATTTCCTCTACAGAAATGCTGAATCCACATTCCTTCAAGCTTTTTGACTCTTAACAAAGAATCCCTCCAGTGACAGCTCTGATACTCGGGTGTAACTTCTCACTTTTGCACATTTCATTGATTCACACAGGTGATCTTGAAACTATGAAACAATACTGCAGCTATATCATTATGCTCACTATGGCTTAAAGCAGAGGCACGCAAATACAAGTCATAGAGGTCAAATATCCACAGTGTCAAAGGTCCAGGGGGGATTGATTAAGTGAGTGATATTTAAGTTTTTAAAACTCAAACTAAAAATAAAAAGTACAAATGTCTGTATTAATGGGAGAAGTCACACCTTTTGTTGTGTAACCAAGTTCATAAACTGGCATGAGGACCAGGTAGAGACACTGATGCAAGTGTTCATTAGTTATTTTGCTGCTTTTTTCACTTGATTCACAGTAGAACATGCTGATTATTTAACCCACTCTCGCTGCATCTTTGACTGTTTTTCTGCTTGTACTGTAGTTTGATAAGACACTTTGAGCTGGTTTAGTTTTGTGCCTCCTACCTGTGTGCGGATAGTTTTGTTCAAAATGGCTCATTTGGTTGCTGCTCTTCACAATGGCCATTGTTTCATTGCAAACTGATGCCTTTCTTTGCGTCGGCCAGTCCTGAACTTGCCATTTACTTTTACAACCTGAACTCCTGTCTTCAGCAACTGTGCCTTCTAGTGCCTGAAGAGATTACAGGTGAGGTGACGGATAACGATGTGTCACTCGTAAACGATCTGAATCAGCTTGCATTGAAATGTAGTTTCTGTTCTGGATTAAATTGTATTTCGTTCTGCATCAGGACCCGAGTCCTCCAATTAAGGCTTCGATTGAGTCGATTGTCACTTACTGTACTTTATATACCCTCTTCATATTAAAGATTAAGAATGGAATTCTGCTCCCTTGATGTGTATTTATATAGCAGGGCTGCACAAGCCAGGACTGACAGAGCAGGATTGTACAAGCCTAGATGGTGGAGAGAGAAAGAGACTTGGTACAAGTAGACGGGAGTTTTTTCAGTCATTACGCAACGGGCCGTGTAGAGGAGAAAGTAGGGTTAATGGATGGAATGTGTGCCATGTTTGCTAGCCAGGCGTGGTCAGCAGTGTACACCCGAGCACTTGTGTGTGTGCATGATCAAGTTCAGCTCACATTCATGCTTTGCGCCGCGTGTGTGTGTGTGCGCACGCATGTAGGCATAGCTGCAGCTAATCTGGGTGTGACCTGTGGAACACCTGAGCAGGGCTGTGGGCGTGGTACAGGGCTGGGTGGGCATGTGATAACACAACACTTTGCTTGATAAGTGCCCTGAGAAAGTGAGTCCTCATTCCTTTTGAGCTTTTAGAAATTAAAAGCGAATCTGTCAGTTAAGCCAAGACTGTATATTGTCCATCTGTAGGCAGAGGTGCAGATTTGGTGCTGTTTAAAACCAGTTTCTTCTACATTCACTTTATGGTTTCTGATGTTGGGGAGAAGCATTTTAGCACACACACTAAAAAAAAAAAAAGAAAAAAAGACAGAAATAGCTGTTGTCCATTTTCTGGCATTGACCAGAAGAGGACATTAGTAATGTGACCTGCTGTCAATACTCGCTGCCAAGTGAGATTACAAGAATTTTAGTCAGATAGGATTGCAGGCACAGACAAAGAAATGGTTATTGTATTTCTTAGTTGCCTAGTTACAGGGCAGCGCTGCTCTAATCACGCTGTTAAAACACAGATTTATCTATCAAACACACACAGCATCAGCACTCTGAGATTGTTTACTTTGTCTAATCATATAAGAGTCCTATGAGAAATTAAAAGTTCCTACCGTCGGGCGCTGGCTCGCTTAATAAGTTGGTCTGTAAATCTGTTTACAGCATGCTAGTGGCCTGTACATTCCTTCTAGTGAACTTGTGTGCATCTTGTAGTGTTTTTCTTTGTGTATTTGCACAGTATAATTCATGCACTTCCTTGAAATGTTTTCGAAGTCACGTTTGTTTATTAATGTATTCAACTTTGTGTGTGTGTGTCTACGCTCTCACTGAGGAAGCCCAGGGGAGGGAAAGCACCATTAACTGGGCCACTTGGATCAGCCATGCAAAGCTAATGAGGCTGAAATGTGTTGAACAGCAACGCCGGGAAGGCATTGCAGACAGAAACGCCGGGAAGGCATTGCAGACAGACAGACAGACAGACAGACAGACAGACAGACCCTGCCACTGGTCTTCACCATACTGGGTTAAACAAAGCTAACCTCACACCTCTTGGTTTTCTTTAAATTACCACTCCTAAAACACATCTGTGCTTTACTTCGAGCTGCACTTGGCCGCTTAATTGCTTCCATTTCTCCCATGTCACCTCACATTACAGCTCTTACTGCTTTTATGACTGGCACCGTTTGGCTAAATTAAATTGCCTCCCTTGAGATCATGATTAAAGTCCAACCAGATGAACTGTTGGTCTGTAAAAATGCCTGGCCCATCCAATTTATAGCTGTTGGATGTTGCTAGAGTGAAACTCAAAGCACAAAATAAGGAAGTACATCCAGTTGCCAAAACACATCCAATCTCAGCACAGAAGGAAATCTATTGTACAGTATTGTGAGGTATTACAGCGACAGTAAATTAGATCCACAGTCTGTGTTCTTTCTGTTCAGAAGGTCTTTATATGCCTCCTTGCCGGCGACAGGTTTTTAGCCGTGATTTAAGAATGAATTGGGCTATTCCAGATTTCACACACATGTTCACTTCATGCCTCATTCCGAATTTCGAGCATCACCCGAATCACGCGACTTCAAAGTATTGGAGCGCGCCTAGCTAATAGTGAGTGAGTGAGTGAGTGAGTGAGTGAGTTTCACCTACAGCTCAGAGGGGCTTTGCATCTAAAAATGCCAGGAGAAAACTAAAGCACCACATTTTGTGTAGCTGTACTCTATAAGAATCCATATTTGCATAGAAATCATAGAAATTCCATTTATCCAAAAAATACACTTTATACCTTTTTTTTAATTTATTTATTATTTTTATTTTATTTTATTTTATTTTTTATTCAATTCCTTCCAAGTATTCACCACATATATTCTGAGTCTGGACAGACATGGATGTAAACTGCAACTTGACTGGTTGGCGGAGGCATACAACCGCATAATTGTAGTTTATCCTTCAGTATACAAGAGCCTAGCAAAGCAGCTCTCCTGTCACTGCCTGTGCTTTTTACATCTCGTTCTCTTTGTGTTGACTGCCTGTCTTATTTTGTGCAGTCTAAAGGAAGAGGAAGAGGGCATGGAGGAAGTGAACAGCCTCAGAGTCGCCCCCTCTGTAATGGAAAAACAAAGCAAGAAGCGGAAAAGGACGGGAGTTGTTATTTAGGCTGTTCTCACACTTGGCCAGAATACTTGAACTCTGGAGCCAAGAGTGTTTCTTTGATCATTTGAAAGGGTCAGTTATCATCATAGATTTATTTTCACATGTTTCAGAGGTTTAACACTATTCATCATCAAAAGGTCAATGTACTAGGGAGTAGTCAGCATGTGAAACAGTTGTGTAAAGTCTTCTGTGGCTCTGGAGGAGCTTTGTAAAGTCTGAGAAAATGACTCATTTGGGTAACCTCAGTTTGGGCTTAATGACTATAAATGTTTAACAGAAAGTCTGCATTTCAAACTGGAGGAGTGATGTTTGAAAGACATGGGCATTTAGAAGGGGGGGGGTCTGACGAAAAACATTAACTTGCATTATGGGAAATCTAGGATCCTGTGTTTTTGGAGCAAGGGACGAAAAGTCAGGACATTTCAGCCTCTGCTGCTTTGATTTTGACTTTTTCTATTGTTTTTAGAGTTTTAGAAGATGTGAAGATATGTTTCTCTTTTAATAAAAAGAGAAACATGCGACCCCTGCAAAATCTCTAACTTAACACCACGTCTGAAAATATATGAATTAAGTAACAAAATTGATGATACAAGTCATAATTTGACACACTCGCACACAGAGCAAACTCTCGCTAAATGGTCTGGGGTCCAGAGGAAAAAGTAAATTTAAAATATCCTGTTGTCCAAAATGTGAAGTTCTGTGATCCTCATATGATCAAGTCCTCTCTAAATGTATAAATGCCATGAGTCTGCCAGACAACCCACCTTATTGATGTTGTATTTTTTGCTCAAGCGTCTGTCTCGACTTTACATGGGCAATCACCAGCCTGATCCTAATTTGCATGACATCATAATGGCCCCTGTTTTTTTTTTTAAAACTACATCACAGGTATCTCACAAAATCTCCTCTATCCTCCTGCTTATAATTCTACGTTTGTGTGTAACAGAATGAGATACACATCCAATCATCTAATCTGACTGAAATCCTTCTGTATGTTCAAAGTTAGCCGCCCACTTCTGCTGTATGAACCACATGTTGAGTCATTGTTTTACAAATAACAATGATTACCCTTTTCAGTGAGACTTACCTACTGGGGAACGGACGACGGGTGTGCATTTGTGTGTCAGCCTAAGATTAGGTTTGCCAGCAGAGGAGCAAAGTGCTGGATACAATGGACTGTTGCCACCCACACAGTCTTGCAAATATTCTCTCTTCTTCTTCTCTTTCTCTCTCTTTCTGTGTCTCCCTTCCTTACACACACACACACACACACACACACACACACACACACACACACACACATATATGATAAATGCACTGTCACACACTCTGACTGTTTCTCACATCTGCTTTCTTCACAGAATGGACAGAGCACTGCTGAGGATGGAGTCACGCATGCTGTCAAGGTACATGGCATCTCTGGAACACACACAAATGCAAAGACACTCTCTCTCTCACACACACACACAAATGTGGCTCAATATTCATGCAGCTTAACATCCAGTAAATTAGACCGAGGACCTGGACACAACTCCTGCATAGAATTGTTTGGCTTTTCTTTGTGCTTTTCTTTGTGCTTTTCTATGAAGGCCGGCAGCAATCAAAGGGCAAATTCTTGTGTGAATCTTCATTTTGAGCCGTTTATATCTCTACTAAAGGAGGAAAAGAAAGCACGTGTCCGCGCAAATGTGTGACTGTGCGTTGATTTATTTATTCATTTAGCAATTGCATTGACAGCCCTCAGAGGTCATCAGCTGGCTGGAGTTTAATGTGTTGATTATTGTCTAAGTGAGGCTTATCGAGCGACAGTCCAGCTACTGTGTATAGCCATGTGTCTGGGTCAATATAACAGAGCTGTAGTATTACACACGCTGCATGTCCTCATGTGTCCTGTTAACACGTCATGCAGAAACAAATACATAAGAGCTTGCACATACAAAAACGCACACACTGACAATCATTGGCCCTGTCCTGCCTCCTGGCTGGCCTCTGCGCTTTATTGTCCAGCTCTGAAACGTGATCCTGTTTCCTCCTGTAGACTGTTACTCTCCAGCCATGTAGCAGAGGACAAGAAAATGTTCCTTCTCGCTTCGCCTTTTTTTCTTTTCTTCTCTTTTTCTGTCCTCGCTCTCGAGGGGGATAGAGTCTGAAGAGCATGTCGTCTTTTCTTTCAGTTCAGAACAATGTGCTGTGACTGAGGGAGAACTGAGTGCACTGGATGAGAAAGAGGGGTTTCAGTCAAAGGAGTCAGCGCACAGGGGCTGCACCGGTCAAAGCCATTAACGTTTGGTGGCAGAGAAAAAAAGACACAGGCTTCTTAGCTTGTACAGTAGTTAAGAAAGTGCATTTTCAGAATTAAAAAAAACAACATTGGGGTTGAGATCATAATCATGATATTAATAAGGATATTTTCCAATATCAATATAAAGATGATATGGCAAGTGTATGCAAAATCACATAAAATAATAAAAAAACAAAAAACTTCAATAATTTATTTTTGTTTTTATTACAACTTTTTTTTTTCTCTCGACACCGATTTTCATACCTTAGCTCTGGTTATCGACTGATAGGTACCAGTTCAATACCAGTCCTCAGTTTTTCTGAAAACTTCCGCTGAGCACTGTGAGGTCTTTGATTCCAGGACCTTTTTATGTAAGGTAACATGAAGCCAGAGATGGCTGTGTCACTAAAAACAGAGTTAGCAGCATGTCATTACAGAATAAATGGCTTTTATAGTGACCCTGAAAAAGAAACTGCATTGGTAACATCATGGCAGATACCAGATCCAAACAATGAGGTCAGTATTGCCGCTGATACCAATCCAGCGTATTGGATTGGTACATCCCTAATCATATCATCACAATATGACTCTGTTGGTCGATAATATTTAATTATCGCTCCAGCCTGGGTAGCACTGTAATTATGTACATTACATGTTGTGCTAATTGATTGATGAGTATTTCAGTAATCTGATCATTTATGTAATCATGTTAATTAGGACGTCCTCCAAACGGGCTGCTGGATTTTCTGGCTGCGAGTCTACAGGAGTGGTAGCTCGTGTTTCTCGAACAAGATGGATAGACGGCGCGAGATAGCATGATATGATGAAGTCAGCAGTCTTTTAATAACTTTATAAAAATATTCTCACACGCAGGCATCAGATCACGTTTGTCGTGGATGCGTGTAGACCTCGTCCCCAGACCCCCAGACCGTTCTATAACCACTCGTTATAGCGATCGATGCCGAGCTGCTATTTGAAGGCTGGGGAATCTGATAATGGCTGCTGTTATCTACTCTAGCCATGGGAGTTACCTGGCTCCAGCAGACTTAATGGGAAAGAATGCCTGTCCTTGCTGGCTGAACTAACGTTTGCATTAAGGTATGTGTGTTTACGTGCTTGGGGGCGGTGAGGTTAAGTCTGTCCTCTGACCCTGGAGAAGACATCCACAGCACTAATGAGCCCCCCCCCCCCAACCCCCTCTCTCTCTGAATACACAAGAGCATATTGCTCTGCTACTGGAGCCACTTTTGCCTCTCCCATGCTTTTTCTGAGCCATTAACCTGATAGTAAAGGTGACTGCAGTAGGTATGGCACCCTAGCAGACTACTGTTCATAGGGTTTGAACCCAGTGACTGTCTTTTTTGTGTGTGCCTTTTTTGTTGTCTCTTTTAGGATAGGGGGCACATAACAATAGAATGGAAGATGGTAGCAATCAAGTTATATAGTGCAGCCTAGGGCTGCAACTAATTTCTGTCTGTTGATTTTTTTTCCTTTGATTAATTTTTTAATTCTTTAGTCCAGTGCTTCTCAACCTGGGGGTTGGGACCCAGAAAGGCATTGCGAAATTAATCTAAGGAGTCGTGAGATAATTGCAATGGTATGAAATAAGAACAAACTAAATTCTGATACACAACAATTTTCTTTAATCTTTGCTTCTTTCTTGTAAAATGACTATAGTTTTACCTCTTGAGGCTTATTAAAATTATTCAGATGAAACAATCTGAGAAGGGAGAGTAACTCTCTGATTGAACTGCTCACAACTTAATACACATGCAACCTCTGATGAAGGGTCGCAAGCAGACATTGATAACGGATATAAAAAAGGTTGGAAACCACTGCTTTAGTTTATATAAAATAATGGAAAATTCCCATCACAAGTTCAGAGAGCACGAGATGTTTTCTTTGAACTGCTTGTTTTGTCTAAAACTCAAAGATATTCAATTTCCAATTAATGAAATAAAACAGAAAAATAGCAATTTCTTTTTGCTCAATAAATTACTTGAACTATTCATTGATTATCAAATTTATTGTTAATTAATTTTTGTCAATTAATCATCTTATTATTTCAGCGTAAAACCAACCCTTTTTTTTGTTTTATGGCTTTTTTTAAAACTTAGATTCTGGTGTGACGGTACAGTAGTTGTTAACAACAAATGGTGAGGTGCTGATCAGACAGCAGAGCACAGTCATCTAGTCTGTCTCGTCACAGGGGGATGATATTACCCAGCAATTTACTCCCTGGCAATAAGCCGGGCTTACGGTGATCTGCTCCCACACAAGTATGAAAATGGCCAATATCTAGCAGCGAATCACATCAACCTCATTGTCCTTGAGGATACCTAGGAGAATGATTTGTTCAAAATGCTGACACAATGGATGTGACAGCCTCAGTTTCCAAGACAGAAAGGTGATTTTGAAAAAAAACATGTGGTGAGAGTTCAGCTGTCTACCACAGGGCTGTCAAAAGGAAGTGAAAATATATTAGCCCCGCCCGGCGAAAGTGACCTTTACATGAGGACATGAATCAGGCCAATGGTCATATTTGGATCTCTTGCCAACAGAAGCAACAGAGATCATACAAGGTTCAAGGTTCAAGTTCAAATCATTGCAACTGTTTTACACGTGTGCTTATAAAAAACAGCTGTATCGGCATCAACTTTGATAATCATATAATGTGTTGAGTCATTTCTCAAGCAAAAAAAAAGCAATAATTCTCTGGTTTCAGCTTCTCCAATGTAAAGATTTGCTGCTTTGCTGCCAAATATTATTGTAAATTGAATATCTTTGGTTTTGGTCTGTTGGTGAGACAAAGTAAGATATTTAAAGACATCACCTTGGACTCTTGGGAAACTGATGTTCACTGTTTCCTGACTGTTTCCTTTTTTAGACTAAATGCTTAATTGGTTAATCAATCAAGAAAAAATAATCATAAATTGCAGCCCTAATCCCTCAAACCATCTGCCTTGGCCAATGGGAATGTCTCATTGATTTTTGTCCACCAGAATTGATTAGACTACGACGTGTGGACTATCAAAGTCAAAAACAATCACCAGTCACGAGACAGCTGAACCCAAACAAAAAAGAAACCCTAATACGTCATATTGTACCTCTCAATCAGTGAGAAAACAAGTTTGCTCATTCAAGGAAGCACATCATTTAAATCCATAGAGCTGGTAAACAACAGGCTGTCCTGGCAACATTGTTTACTGCACTGTCAAAAACAAAAGAACCATTTTCAGCTATTCCTTGTTTGTCAGTCATGTCAGATCAGAGCAGTTTATGCAGCAAACTACAGACCTGATGAGGCTTGCAGGAGGTAATTTATTCAGCCTGTTGTAATTTACCCAACCAAATACATTAGCCTGCCTTACTAATGGACAGACTAAATGAAGTAACAATAGTCTCTCATTGCTTATTGTGTTAAGCCTTGTTAGTGAAGCTGAGTCACTTGTTCTAAATTAAATCATGTGTGTGTGTGTGTGTGTGTGTGTGTCAGAGACACCCAGAAACAAAATGTGTGTTGGTAATCTATGTGAAATATGTTATAACATTATTTATTCATGACTAAACAAGCAACCAGTAAAGTTACATTTTGGGAAAGAAAAAAACATCCTTAGTCATTATTTAAATCCTCATAAACTCAGCTAATCTGTGTGGGTGTGCTTTGCTCTGATTTGATTTACATCTGCCTGGGAATATCAGCAATCAACCCACTAACTGTCATCATATTTATATTCAAATGTTGCTAAATCCTGATTGGTGCAGGTGCACATGTGACATAACGTTTTTCTAACTGAGCTCTATGTGAAATAACTAATACTGTCCATGTAGGAGCCTATAGTAAGAAGCTGATTGACAAAATACGTTTTCTGGGTCTGGGCCTTTGAAATGAGTTCCAGCCGTAGTAAAGATTCAAATGATATTTTACTTTTTATACTTTACCCAATCATGCATCATACATCTCCGCTGATGTCTTCATGAAAATGTTGAATTAGCTAGAGCTTGATTAACAGTGACCATTGAAGCTGTTAGCCTTGCCCCTTATTACCACAGATTGTTACAGATGATGGATTTTTTTTGGGACTTTTTATTACATCTCTTAGTTCAACATTAAATTATTGCCTCACCTCAAGACGATGTAATACTCCCGTAGTGTGAGGAGAATTGGTTGTCATGGTTTCACATAATTCCTATTCCTGTAAATGGAGGACACATTGTGAGAACGCAGCTTTTGTAGTTGTTGTAAACGTAAAGGGGGAGCACAAGGCAGCAGCTACAACCATTGTGGTGTTACTCATTATAAGCATAATGCTGAAGGACCAAACCAAGACATTCATAAGAAATAATGTCCCTGGATGTAGCAAGGTGGGGATGCCACAGTGTCAGGTTGACATTTTTGCTCAGCATGGTTGTGCATGAGGATTAAGACAGGAATGGTTTGCTTCTGCAAAAATATGAGACTTGGGCTCTGGGAAAGTGAGTTTTAACTGTTATTTTGACATTTCACAGCCCAAAATATTACAGTTTGGAACAAACTGAGCATATGGATGGACAATGTGGAAGTGGATTATGCTGCAGGAGTGGTTTGAAAAGTTTCTTTGGGCGTTTTGATATTGTTTTTTTCCTGCAGTAACCACAAAACTCTAACTGTTCATGAAAAAGGATACTACAGACTTTTTACAGTTACCTTTCAAGTCTACATTTGGTGAATAAGGATGAGATCTCAAAGTGCTCAGAAAAATGGACATCCACAATTCCATGACAGCACGGCAAATTCCCTCTGCTGATAAAGATCGTGTGATATGATTGAAAGCAGCTACTAAATTAAACTTATTGTGAATAGGGCTGCAAGTAACAATTATTTTCATTATAATTAATCTGCCAATTATTTCTTCGATTAATCGTTTAGTCTATAGAATGTCAAATAATAGCGAAATAAATTTGTAATTTCAGGTGTAAAAGCCCAAAGTGATGTTTTCAAAATGCTTGTTTCAGAAACCAACAGTCTAAAACTATGAGATATTTCACTGATCATCATATAATCATATAAGACAAAAGAAAAGCAGCAAATCTTCACATTTGAGAAGCTGGGGCCGGCAAATTGTTGGCATTTTTGCTTGAAAAATGACTGAAACGATTAATCGGTTATCAAAAATGTTGCTTGAGTAGTAGTAGTATTGAGATTATTTTGTCAATTACACGAGGTGAGGGTTTTATACTTAATCTTGGATTGAAGCCACTAAAAATGTGCCCATTTGCAACGCTCACTAAATCTTGCTAAGGAAAAACACAGTATCTGGTTAATAATAAGCATAGAATTGCTTCGTGTGTGTGTGTGTGTGTGTGTGCGCGCGCGCTTTTATGTCTGTCTTTCTGCTGCTGGTGTGATTCCCAGTCCAGTATGAACTCCTACCTACCAAGCCTGCAGGCAGAAAGCAGAAAGAGGTAATGCCTTTTCCATTGGTGTCGGTGACATTTTGTGTAGTCCCTAATGTAGATAATGGCTTTTTACTGCGGCTACGTGCTGAGCGAGAGGTATTTGTGCTTCACTGACCAAGTGACAGGAGGGCACAGCGGAGGGGAGACAGGAGCGCGGGAGTTGTAAAGAGCGTGAGAGGAGAGGGAATGGACGGGAGGAGCAAACAGCATAGGAGGACTGCAGGAGCGGAGTACAGAGAGAAGAGTAGAGAGGAGAGGAAACAGTAGGCCGTCACTGCGTAGTTCTCCCTCTGGTCAGTCGGTTGTGGACACAAACGCTGCCACACAGTTCAGAGCTGTGCGACTGAAGAAAGACTCAGCAGGCAGGAAAACAAAAAGGAGGAAGTGGCAGAATATTTCAGCAGACACACACTCTGGGTCTCTTGGGAATGATGTGTGTGTGTGTGAAGCAGATGCACACACACACTCATGTAGCTCTCTGTGAATTGTGATCCAATGTACCTCTGGCTAATCTGTCTATATCCTCAGATGATCACTAACTGCAGGCTTCCACATGCATCTTCGCCTTTCTGTTCATGTGTGTGTTTGTTGATCAGAAGGAGGGCTCAGTGCAGCCTCGGTGTTGAGCGTTTCCAGGACTGATTAAATATTTACCAGTGGCGAGAGTGTGCAGGCAGGGATTGCAGTTTACATGATGAGCTTTTTGACCTCTGGGCTACCGTAGAGCGCTGCAGGGCTGGCAAGTCAGGAAATGGGAAAGTCAAGGCTGCGTGGCCTCTCGCGGTGTTTGTGTAACCATAAGCCTCTCTGTGTGAACATGCATGTTGTAGGCATGGCAACTGCTCTCTCTTTCTTTCACAAACCTGACCTCGCACTTGATTTATGTGGCATTACCCACCTCCTGACCCCCCCCCCCCCCCAACACACACACACACACTCACTAAATACACACACAGACATATTCCACAGAGTTAAAACACACTAAGCCCTCCCCTCAAATTCCAGTATTATCAGTCTGTGTAATCTTGAAATCCTGGATAGAGTTAAGATTATATGCCCAAGAAGGTCTGGATGACATAACACGCTGCTGCACAATCTGTTTGCTGCAGTGATCGGTTGTGTATCCTGAACCTCGCGTTGAAGGTTTTGTGTGTTTCACGGTCATGTGGGACGTGTGATTTACTGTCCTATTTTAACTTGAACTTGGAGATGGTGCTCCGGAAGTCACATTGGTGAGAAATGAACCCTGCACATCACTGCTGTGGCAGGTGCTGCAAGAACATCCAGTTCACACCTGTGTGTGTGTGTGTGTGTGTGTGTGTGTGTGTGTGTGTGTGTGTGTGTGTGTGTGTGTGTGTGTGTGTGTGTGTGTGTGTGTGTGTGTGTGTGTGTGTGTGTGTGTGTGTGTGTGTACCTGTGTCTGAATTTATGTGAGAGTAAAAACAAGTACAGCTCCTTGCCTCTTTGTTGTGGTTGCTAAGTTAATGCCAGCGACACTAATTAAGACAGCAGAAGGTTGTTGGAGAAGTTGGAGACAATATTATACAAACTGGTGTGTAGAAAAGTCGGGGGAAGAGGGGTGGGGGGTAATGGTAGACATAGATGTGAAGATTGATACCACTCTTATATCTGTACACTGAATGTGAAGCTAAGGAACAGGGACAAACAGCTAGCCTGTCTGGTAAATAACCCACCGTAAAAAGCCACAACTTTTGTTTTTACACTTAGTTTTTTTGGTATTATGTATTAAACAAACGAGATATTTCATGTTAATTAGTGAGCTTTAGAGGTGTTGGTGCTAGCTGTTTCCCTCAGTCTTTATGCTAAGCTAAGCAAACCGGCTGCCGGCTGTAGCTTCATATTTACTGGAAAGATATGAGGGAGGCATCAATCTTATCTAACTCTCAGCAAGAAAGCAAATATGCATGCTTCCCCAACATGTCTTAACTATTTCTTAAAGGGATGTCTCCTCATGCAGGGTTTGCTTCCTGCTCCTTCTTGTTTGTGTGTGTCTGTTATGGGGAGCACTCTCCTTAGTAGGCATATTATAAGTATTGCTCCTTTGAGGACTTTCAATCTGGTAAATTCACTAGAACTCTCCTCAGAGGGCCCGAGGGCAGAAAGACAGAGGAGAAAGGAAAAGCAGAATCATTTCTTTTCTACCTTCTCAGCTGCTTGTCCCTTCCTCTGTTCCTCTCTTCCTGCTTTAGCTGTCTCACACCCCTGCAGGGGCTGTTTGCATTGTACCTCTTGATGGGATGCGTCCTAACGTTTTAAACCACTCCACTTCCTTGCCTCCCTGGGTTTTGCTGACTAATACTGGGAGTAACAGTTTTGCAGTAGAGGTGTGTGTGATTTTTTTTTTTTTGATTTTTTTTTTTTCTTTCCCCAAGCTCCTACTGAAGCTCATATACACACACCAGTATGTTGTGTTGCAACAAATTTTAGCATTTTTGTCAGCCTACATGGAGTGCCAGATCGCTGAAGATTGCACCATGGAACACATATATCAGTTTTCTTGTGTTTAATAAATAACCTGACACTATCTGAATATGGTACTACTCCTCAACCATCTGCTGCTCCTGTTTGCCAAGTTCCAACAAATGCCAAGAATTATTAGCAAATACTATGATGATCACATCACCAGACCTGTGATCCTGGATCAGTTTACTTCAAAATACCTGGATTTGAGCCCAGAGTTAGAATATTTGGTCTGCAAATTTGATTTTGTCTTGTTCTGTTATATTATTTACATTCCATTTTTGCTTCCTCCTTCCTCAAAACCTTGAAACATCCACAATGTTTCACAATCGTGGATGACTCGACTCAACCTCCGGTCATTTCAGTTGTCCAATATGTGATCAGGAATAAAAAATTTGGGTCTGCACAAGGCAGCTCTAAGGTGGGAATGTGCATAAGTGGACGACTGTGCAACAGGATATTGCTGAAAAGGGCCATGCATGCCCAGTGGGCCTTCCCGAGCTTATTAAAGGTTAAATAAATACAATAAAACTTTATGGAAGGATTGACGATCAGGACGGAGGACGGCTGGTGAGCTGTACTTCTGTCTTGATCCAGTTTTTGGTTGTGTTTTCCTGGTCCACACAGCATCACCAAACATTTCCAGAGCTGGAAAGTGTCAAACATTTCTTAGAAAACCATTTCTTAGAGCACCATCTTGCTGCCGAGTGTTACATCTTGCCAGAGGAGTAATGCATTATTCCGGCATCTGCTTGGCTGTGATCCCCAGTGAGCAGCAGAGGCCTGTATTAACAAGGTTGGACACGCCTTGGAGCACGACGGAGCTAAACACTTCACATTCCTCTGCAGGGTTAGAGGGAGGGGTTATGAACGGGGGAGAGGGGTTGGAGGTAAAGAGAATAGAGCTATCTGTGACTGATTATATCCCTTTGGGCTTCAGGATGTAGCCTAGCATGCACTTAATGTATTAGTGTCTAGTCAGTGCACATGCTATTGGTGTGTTTTGTGTGTCTGTCTGTGGCATTGTGTATGTGTCTCTAGTTGTGTTTGTGATATCTTCAGTCCTGAACTCAGTTCAACGTGTAAAAATATGCACGGATTCAAATTTACTCTGTCCTCCGTTTGGTCTTCCTGTTGCCAAAAAAAACCCCTAAAATGTTGCAGCTGTCTGGATTTGTTTGTCTAGCTGTGAGTGGTGTAAATCAATTTTTTGTGGGAGTTTATGTGTGTGTGTGTTTTGTGCATATTTGTACATTTCCCCAAAAATGTGACTTTGATCGAACAGGCTGCAGCAGAATGGGGAAATAAAAATGCCAACTTTTACATTTTAATAAGGGGAATTTCTGATGTCAGCACTGTGGCACAGACTCAGAGGTGACATTGGTTGTGCCCATCACAGATGTGGCTCCAGCACACACACATGCGTACGCTAACACACACACACACACACACACACACACACACACACACACACACAGACAGACAGGACCCAGTTGTGGCAGAGACACAGACAGTGTGCAGGATTTGTCTGTCTGTCTCTAATGCAAGAATGTTTGTTTCTGTTGGACTGCTCATCGTTTCTCACTCTACTGTCTTCCCGCTCTAACATGACTCAGCCAGTTAACAAAGCTCTGAAATGACTGCTGAGCAGGATTATGTGCTGCACTCAGAGTTGACAGAGGGAGCTTATTCCTCTTTGCAGTCTCCCCACTGTTTTTTTCTTCGTCTCCTTTTCCTCCCTTGGTAACATACATTATTACTCTTCATAGCTCAGCACCTCCTTTCATTTCCTGGGTGCGTGATTAGCTGCTAGTTAGCTATCACAGTAATGAGCAGAGAGCTGTTCATAAAAGATATACCCGAGAGCGAGCATGCAGGGACCAAGTATTGGCAGGGCAGCGCAAGATCTGTTGGCACACACAAACAAATCTGTCATTTAAATCACAAGTGTTGCTCTTCAATGTTTGAAGATGGCAGCAAAATAATATTTTCAGGTTAAGCAAATAGTATTAATTCTTTTTGATAAAATGTCAGAGGATTATACTTCCATAAAATTAGATTTAGAGATTAAAGTCTTCTCTTGTAGTGCAGTCTGGATATCTAAATCTTAGATCAAAGTGAAAGTCTATAAATGCAGCATAAGGCAAAGAGAGGGATCTTGGAATTATTTAGGTAGGGTAGAAGTGTTGTATCAGTGTAATCCCAGACTTTTATGTGCGAGGATACACACTGAGCAGGATATATAAAACTTTGCAGATTCAAGAATAAAAGTCTGTGTATGCTTTCAATTGTAAATATGCCTACATAGTATTTTTTTCAGAGTAATAAAACCCTGCTCACATGGTGTTCCTGATGTGTTCCACTTCCATTGTAAAGCCTTACATGTGCATAAGCCTGGCACCCAACAATTAATTGTAAATGCGTGTCAATACACCCCAATTTAACCTGATTTGCACATGAATGCCAGTCGTCATCATGGGCTACAAGGATGATCCATCATCCACCAGTGGAAATAATAGAAAATAATTATCCTGCAATTAAATCAGTCAATAACTGTGCACATTAAGAACCTCCAAAATGAGATTGGTCCTATCAGAAGGATTGGTAGAGTCTCTCTCTCTCTCTCTCTCTCTCTCTCTCTCTCTCTCTCTCTCTCTCTCTCTCTCTCTCTACACCCTTTACCTCTCTGCTGTTCATTTCACAGAGCCTAGGAAGTCAGCCTTGTTGTCACAATATGAGCAAATGTGCTGGAAAGACCAGCGGTTGATGGACTCCACTGTCACTTGAAGCCACGGGAGTTGTGGAGTCGTGTCAGGCTGGATTAAGAAAATAAAAGTGCACTAGAGAGAACATCCTCAGGGTGGCTGGAGAGGAAATAATTCACAGTAGCTGTATTTTTTTTTCATCAATAGACGGGGATAAGATTGCTAGACGGTAACCTTTGCCTCACAAAATGCTTTTAAACAGCTTATAGGACGGAGATTTACTTTGAGATCCTTGCAGGCATCACATACTGTGTTCTTTTCTGCTCCTCTTTTAGGCCAGAAAATCAACACTGTCCCTAAAGACTTATACCCGCTGTCATCTTGCATTGGCAAGGTTCTTGAACGGTACTAGGCAACCAGTGTTTTATTACTCTCAGTAATTATGCATAGCTATATATTATGAGGCTGAATAGCCTAAGGACTGGTTGCAGTTGTTGGTATTGTACTATACACATATTGAGACCTAACATATAGTAGGGAAAAATAAATGTTACACAGTGTCCCACTCAGTTTACTTTATCACATGCAGGTCAGCTTACACAGAAAGGTGTGTGTATATTTATGAGGCAATACACGTGACAAATATTTTCTTAAGGCCACTATGTGTAAATATTTGATACTTTTATAACATCTTTCAAATTATGAGTTATTCTGATGATTGAAGTTTTTGTTTGAAGGAAAATGAAACGGTTCCAGGAAAACAAAAAGTGGTGCAGTTGATGTGTGACTTTTAGTCCACTAACGTGCAGCAACACGTGTTTCTGTCTCCCACAGAGTGAAATTCTACACACAGTGGCTTTAATTCAAATTTCAGTATAGAAAGTGGTGCGTGTTTCCTTGGTTCGAACATGCATCATTTATATTCAACCCTTTTGTGTTTGTGTATATGTGAGTAATATGGTTCCACTCATGCAGTATACTAAACAAACTCTGCTCATTCAGCCTCACTTCTTGTAATGCTCTTTAATTGAACCAGCTGTCCTCTCTGCTCTCACAGGACATCATTTGAATAAACGGACAAGTGCGTTAATGGTGTTGTTGTTTCTATTCTACTAAGTCAGGAATGTTAATGCTGCTCATGCTGCTGTTGTAAAAGGGCTGTGAAAGATTTTACAATATTAGTGGTGTTAATATTCCACTGTTGGACGGATGAGTGCTACAGAGTCCTAACAAACATGGTCAGCTTTTAAAATGTAGTTTTGGTTATTTTTTACTGCCTTGTTGATCAAAATGTCACTACTTTCATTGTAGAGCTCCATACCTATCAATTCAGTTGAAAAGGGCCAATGGAAAGTCAAACAGCCAAACCTCAAAAACACTAAGACAACATGCCCTTTCAAAGTAGTAACACTGTTACATGTCTTTAAGTCAATCAATTCCTCAGGCCTATTAATATTACCTCTGATACGTAAATAAAGTTCATAAATGAATTGCAGCAGGTGCTGCTTCCATGATGTAACAAAGGTCAAGTCAAGTAGAAGTATGTGTATACATGCGGATTTAGAATTGTATTACCTTGGACTGCTAATATCAGGTAATTGAATGTCTTTGATTCGTGACACCATTTGGAGGATGTTGGATCTTGCGAAAAAAAAATCATTAATTGTAATTATAACTATGAGGTGTTTGTGAAATGATTTGTCCCAGTAGGCAGTTACTACTGGAAATGCAATATGACTTGGATGTGTCACCAGAATTTTCCAGCTGCTACCCAGCTTACAAGAGTTTAAAATGGTTCAGTGACTAATCAAAAATCAGATGAATGATGATACTGCAGTGTGAAAGATGAAAGCTGCCTGTTTTGGGTTGCCTTGCACACTGAAGTATGAACCTCTACAGTGGTATGAAGGGAAAATTTAAAAAAAAACACAAAAAACAAACAAACCCATTTTTCCCTTTTGAAGAATGAAGGTTCTGTCAGACTGACAGCATTGAAACTAATTGATGATCTTATGAGACTCTAATGAGAAGTGAATAGATATTTCAATGTAGAGGCACTAACGAAGACGGAAATGACTGAAAGCGATCTGAGTGATATTCATAATCACACTTGTGTGTCACTTTCTGCTTGAGAGGCGAGCAAATAAACTGCATCTGTTGGAAAGATAATTAGATATATTTAGTTTGATTAATTATATATATTTACATGAGCACTAGAACTCACTCTAATATTGATTTAGAGGGTGGAAAATTGTGATATAATCTTGGGAAGATAAGAATGCTGTTTGTTGAAGGTGATAACCACAGAACATCTCGAGTTTGTGATATGGTTCAGCTCACGATAACGAGTGCTGTCTCTGTGTCGGCAAGTTTTGATAGTTCTCGCCGATGTTCTGCAAATGTCTATACTGCAAAAAGTGAGCCACATCCTGGAAGTTGAACTCAAAGTTTGATACTAAATTTGAAAGAGACTGTGTGTGTGTGTGTGTGTGTGTGTGTGTGTGTGTGTGTGTGTGTGTGTGTGTGTGTGTGTGTGTGTGTGTGTGTGTTAATAAAAGCAGCTCGAGGCTTTGAGAGGCCGAGCCAGGATTTGCAGTGTCCCCTCTTTCAAAACAAGCGACCTTTATGAGAAAGGAGAGGTTGAATAAGCCAGGATTATGGAATGAAAATGCAAGGATTAGTAAGTGAATTGCATCTTGGTGCTTTATGTGTTTGAATATTTAGACCTGATTCATACCTAATCCATGTACTAAGTGCTTTATTTGTTAAGTGCAAGAAGATTTTTTTCTCTCCTTGAACAGCAGCAACCAGTATAAACTTTTACAACGGTGTACATATGTATACCAATGCTGTGTGTGTGACAACGGAATTGATGAAGGCTCACCCAGAACATTTCAACCAACCAAAAGACTTTTCTCTTTAAATATCGCCACAGCCGAAGGGTTGTGTTGTAGACACAGAGGTACTGTGAGAGGTACTGTTTATCTGAAGTATATTGCCTCTCCGGAAGTTAATTACAGTCCTCCTGGCAGCATCTGTGCTGCAGCAGAAGACATTAAACTGGAAAAGCTTCTTAAGTGATTGGCAATTAGTTGACCTGAGTTATGATTTAGTGGCCACATGACCATCTCTATGGGTTATCAGACTATATTTGTTTGACACTTTTTTTTTGTTTGTTTGTTGATAGTTTTCCATTAGTTTTGAGAGATTCACCCAAGTGTTTTTGATGAAGAATGTGTGTGTTCATAAGCACTTAAGAATTCATATTGGCATGCATGTTGGTACACAAAAGAATTGTTGGTACAGTGTGAAAAAAAAACAGATTACAGAGAGCAACTTTCTCTTTGCATGAAAAATGCTAACATATAGTTATTTAGAACAGTTCAATTGTATTCTGTATAGTAGAGATACATGTTTTCTTCCTGTTGATCATTTTGTTACTTTATCATTTTTCCGATTAGTTCTCCTATTCTGTGTGATTTTAAATACATTTTTATCCGTCCTTAACTGAAACAAGACACTCTTTTGTTTATATTGACAAGCTGTGTATTATCTACACCTGAAAGGATTAGTCAATTAAACGATGAGTCGACTGACAGAAAATTAATCAGCACCTATTTTCATAATCGATTATTTGCTTGAGTCATTTTTCAACAATACCAAAAACAAGAAACAGGAAATTTGAAGACTTCACTTTCTGGAAGTTGTGATGGGCATTTTTCACTATTATCTGACATTTTATAAACAAAACAATAAGTCGATTTTAATCAAGAAAATAATCAACAGATGAATCGATGACAGATTTATATCTTAATTTTGTTTGCTTTGTATGTTATGGTTATGAAACTGCTGTAACATGTCAGCCTGCTACTGTATATGGCAATGGCGGCTGTTGTCATTTCAATTACATGTTTAAGATCTGATCATTTGACATTCAGACTTGACATTATGAGGCTTCCAGCGTGGGTGTCGACGCTTGACCTGAATATGTCCACTGTGCCCCCCCCCCCCCCCCATCTCTGCCTCTACTTACTATCTACTTACAGTACATCGCACATGATAATGAGAGTGATTGTGTCATTTTCAAAGGCAGCGAGGTCTGGCTCATTTGATTATTTCATGAGGCAGACTGACAAGGAACAACCAGACCTACCAGTTATTGCCTTTAATTCTTGTTTGATCAGACGATAAAAATCATGGCGATAACAACAAGTGGAAACAGCCTCTGGATTCTGTCAAATTGGCGCATTGAGTGGACTCTGGTGTTCCAGCAGCACTTCGGATGACGACGGGGAGGGAACCCTGATGACGCACACACACACACACACACACACACACACACACACACACACACACACACACACACACACACACACACACCTCCTAAATGAGAAAAAGCACTGAGGCTTGAAGATGCCCTCTTTCATGCTCTCCCTCTCACTGCCCCTCATCATTTTACTCTGTACATTCCAGTACAGCATCCTCTTCTTCTCCTCCCTTTATCTTCCATCACTACTCCTCAGCACTCCTCCTTAAAGTCTAATTCATCATTATGTCTTGCAGTCCAGATAAAGCCCGGCTATTTAACGATTTGTGAAGCAGGTGTCCTTGACTGTCCTGCCCTGTTTTATCCTGTTCCCTTTTGTTCTCGCAAAGTTTTCTGAGCCAAACTTCTCTTACTTTCTGTGAAGTTAGTCACTCAAAGGCGAGGACAGCCTTAAATCAACTCAGGCTGAACACCTATTGTCAGATTCTGAATGCTAGTTTTTCCAGCAAGGTCATACAAAGTCTTGCAAAAAAGGATGTTTGACATTGTGATGCCTGATTGAAAGGCGTTCGGCAAATTGATAGCTTTCAGTGAATAGTCTGAGCCGTGTTTGGTTCGCTAAATCTGTTATGTATAAACAACTCTTAGTGTTCCTACTCCTACATGGCAAGTTAGTCAGTTAAAAGGAGTAGTGTGGAATGGAAAATCAGCTTCATTACGCAAGCCAGACGGACGTTGCTCTGACACACACACACACACACACAAACCCTCACATACAATCTTCTGGTTACAGTAAAAAAAAAATTAAAAATCTATTACCTAGGCTTATCTACATGCAGACACGCAAACAAAAGTGCATACACACCATCATTCACATCTTATCAAGTGTGAGTCAGAGAGTTGTGTTTATGCGGCACGTTAATTGAGCCTCTCCAGAAGGTTTTAACACAAATTAAAATGGCTCCTTATTCTCTGCAGTGTAGCTAACAGAGCTTGTTACAGTATGATTGCCTCTGCAGGCCCAGGAGGGGTGTGTGTGTGTGTGTGTGTGTCTGCAGTAGTGCTTGGAGGAAGTAAATCACTGATTGTTAGTCATGTCTGTAGTGTGTGTGTGTGTGGGGTGGGGGTGGGGGGGTTGGTAGCATTTGAAGTGTCTGTCAAGCGGGTATCCTCTTATCTGAGTTTATCATCAACAGAAACTGATGTTAATGGCAGCAGCAGTGTAGGTGGCTTGGGGTGCTGGTTGGCGCGTGCACACACACACACACACACACACACACACAGGCTGGGAGATGGTTTACGGCCCAATTACCCAGCCTGCCTCTGTGCTAGAAGGGGGCACTAAATCTTTGGATTCTATTGTACACAATATAACCTCTGTTACTCTCTCTCCCTTTTCGTGCCCATCAGCTATAATAGTTCACCTCACGGCTCTCTGTTTTCATTGGATGCTGTTAAACTATGTTTTATCTCAGATCATCTCAAAGGATTAATTTTGCTACAAGCGACCATTTAAAGGAAAATTCAGGTTTATTGAAGTCATATTTTTGTAGTTTTGGCCATCATTTTTATCTGTTATGGTAACTTTGTACTCACCAAAGTCACGGCTGAGATCTGGATAAAAGGGCCACATCACTACAACAAAGTCCAACATGGCGAGAAACACGAGCTGGTGAGCCAATCAGTCAGGTTGTAAACAAGCCAACAGTTAAATTGATTCTCTAAATCAGGAGTTCCCAAACTTTGCTCCATGGACTGTCTTCATATCGACACTGTTCACGTGGCCCAGGAGTGATGAGGGAAGATTCAGCACAGATAGATAGTGTAATTATTACCACACAAATAGTTTATAAAGTTCACCAAATTTCACCAAATCATATTCTTTTTTCAGGTAAAACGGAAGCACAGAATGGTAGGAAGTGGTTTAAAGCTGAACCAGGAAATCTGTCTGTAAACTGTGGCTGATCTTTAAGGTTTGGGTACTAATTTTATTGTTCACCTTTGTTTTCTCCTCCAAATAAGCTTGACTAACCTGAGGATTTGTTAAAAACCTATATGATTGTTCGCTCACGATTCTTCTTCTTTGGCTTGACTTCTTTTTAGCTATGTCGCCATATTCCCAGTAGAGCCAGTGTATGTTAAAAAGCAGGAATATTGGACAATATATTGTTATGGGAACACTCAAATATCAATGTCAGGCTCATAAATCCTGTATTGGCCTGGAAACTTCCAAAATCTCAGCACTTAACTTGGTGAGTACAATGTCCATGTACCAGCATTGATGGTCAAAATTACAAAAATGAGACCTAGCTTGTATGAAACCAGTATTTCCCTTTTCAGAATGATTTCACAGTTCCATATAATGTGTGTAAGAATGCGTTAGGCCAGACTGATAATATATGAATGAAAAAACTCATAGAACACAACCAAAGAAGGTTTCTGTGAATGGATGCAGTGGGGACTGTGTGTGTGTGCACTGTGCATATCAAGTCCAAATATCAGTGCGTTTCATCATCCCAGAACAGACTTAAAAACCTACTAGACTTGAACCAGATGTCCCTCAGACTCATGATCCATTCATCTATTCACTCCATCCCCTCCTCCATCCAGTCATGGCTGCTATGGGCCTAGTTGTCATGGTTACTGTGTCCTTGCCATCGCTAAGCCCTGACTGCAACTTGTGCCGCAAGGAGCAAAAAAGGTTTATGATAACACGCACAATATACACACAAGAGCAGATGCACATAAACACACTCAGGGATTTTTAGTCATATTAGTTTGGCTTAAAGCGCATATGCACACAAACATACCCTGAGTTTGTGTCTCTCACGCACAGACACTAGTACAGTAGTGATTACAGAGGGCTACTCTGACAGGGAGTCAGCCCCATTAATCATCCAGTGTGTGTGTGCATTGTCTTATAGATAAGTCTGTGTATTCTGAAAGGTCTCTGATATTAGAGTCATGAGCTATATTGCCAACCTTTAAAGGCCATCATGATATATTACTTCCAGATTAAACTCGGATGAATTCTTTCTCATGCGGCGTGGATGGTGTGGGGAGGATTCTGGCATCAAATTACAAATCGAAGTAGAGTTTGAAGTCACAAAAGTGCTCTATTTGGGAAGATGGAGGCTGGCTAGCTACCTGGAATCATCATCTAAAAAAACTGTTTCCTGTGTGGTTGTGTATGGCCTTGCCTTTCTCGTACCACCTCTTGTCTTTCAAAGAGGATGCTGGGAGATGGAGACGGAGAAAACACAGTTGCCATAGTTTCGCGCTTCTCCGTTCTCTCCTCGGTTAAGGAAAATGTTCCAACCAGTTGCTCTCATCCTTCATCGTTCTCATTAATATGGATGCCGATGGTGTTTGCTCTGTCTGCTCTGCCCCTTCATTCTCTCTCTTGATTTAATAAAACCTCGGCTGCATTCCTTTTTTTAATTTGATGGTTTATGTTTCCAGGTTAAAGTCTTGCATTTGGGTGTTCTGACTGTTTCTGTTTTTCTTTCTTCTTTTTTCTCTCTCTCATCTGTTTCTCTTTCTCAGCAGTTTGAAGTGTTGCCCCCAGGAGCATATAACCTTTGACCTTTGTTGCCATGGCAGCAGTGTCATATGCAGTGCAGGAAATGCAAAATTCCATTTACAACATATAGTCATAGTCAGATCTATTTACAAATAAGTTGTTAAAACCACAGATATGTTTATTCCACCATAGATGAAGACTTTTATTTTTTTGGCATCTCGATGTAATGCTGTTATACTGACACCTCAATGTCAACTTCAACAGTGAATTTACTCTTTGTGTCAGTAACGACTTTTAACTGTGTGTTGAGTGTAAGGATACAGAATTTTAATGGAAAAATGGGCTTCAGGAGGAATTTTTTTCACACTGATTTAACATAGTCTGACATGGCCAAAGGCTTGGTGCCAAATTTTCACCAGCCACCAACCAAATGCTGGTAAATCTTGGCTATACCGGCCCAACTGTATCCGTAAATAAACCTTACATGCTCATGTTTTCTCAATTTAAATCCGTCCTACACCCTAAAATCCATTTATATTGCATTGCGATCTGTCACTGGAGCATGCAAAAAAAAAAAAAAAAAAGTCAGCAGTTGTCCGAAATATACTATAACTTCACACAGGAAGGTTAGTTGGAATTTATCTGGCCTCATTAGAGAAGAGTGAAGGTGTGGCTGCCTGGGTGGCAGTGCTAGGCTGGTTAAATATTTGCCACAATCTTTTTTCATTTCAAGTGTGCAGGCAGTGGAGTTCATATGACTGATCTGATAGTCTTACATGTGGTGGAACAAGGCACAAGGTTACCAGTAGTGTTTAAGACGGGAAGGTTCAGGAAGGATGCATGCACCAGTGTTTTGATTTTTGTGCATGTGTGTTTTGAGTGCGCGTTTTTTTTAGCAAGTGGTTGGGTTGGTATTTAAGGAAAGAGGAGAGGGAGGAAGCAGGAAGTATTGACTGAGATATGAAGCTGCTATTTTGGACCGCTCTGCCTGGTGTGAAGAGTTTGAACTATGAGAGTGGGAATGGTTACGTGATGACGGGGAAATTAGAGATGAGTGACGTAAGGCTTAGGCCATGTTATTGTTTGTGTGTTTGTGGGTTGTACTCTGTGCGTGTGTATGCGGGTGTTGCTCTGTATTCTGTGCATGGTGATGTAGAGTGCTACACATTTCCACTGCAGTCAGCCAGCTTAAACTCTGATGACCTCATTGTTTATATTACCAGCATCCACTCTTTCTTCACTTCCTCTGTCTCATCTATCTCCCCCACTCATCTCTCTGTCCCTCTCTTTTGTTCTCTCTTACTCTCTCCTGCCATTTCGGTCCCTCTTTTCTTTTTTTATTGACCATCACTGCCACTGTGGATATTACACAAGGCCATTATGGCCTCATGTCAACTGGCCCAGCCCTGAACTGCCTATCATCTTTCTGCTATCCTTGCTGGTGCTATTAATATTACAAATGCCAACACAGGATTTCCTGTAGCATCTGTGCTAATCCTGTGCTACCTCTGGTGCATTTCCTGTAGCATCTGCCTTCAACTTGTCTTTGGCATTGGATATAAAACTAGCCAGTCGAGACTCCTTGCTCACTAAACATTTTCTGGTGTCATTTAATGATGCCATTTGGTGCAGTATATTGTAAGGTGGAGTCAGTGTAATAGTAGTTTTATATGCTTTTTTGTGATATCTAACTGGTTTTTGATTACAAATCTGGTATAAAACTTGATGTGTGTTTTGGTGTGTGTATGAATTCCATGGGTGTAATTGGCAGATGGGACAGGTGGCTTCTAAAGGATGGGTATGCCCTCCAACAAGGGGTCAAGGGTCAAAACTCTCAGTAGTGACAGACAACCTGTGACAGTCACAAGCCTCTCACCAAAACTAATGACTTTTTCATTATTTTTGTCCATATCAGCATTTCTCTGTTTTTCGTGTTATGATGTAATGCGCCAAAGGGAGTGCTGATGCCACAAAAACACTCATGACTCATGTCATGAAGTATTGCTCTTTTGTTATACTCTTGCGTGTGTGTAACCCCATCACACACACACACACACACACACACACACACACACACACACACACACACACACACACACACACACACACACACACAGAGAGAATCAATTTCTTATTCTACTATTTAATAATGATGTACTAAAGATGAAGCTCTTGTCTCTCATCTTTCTTTGGGATAACAGCAAGCCGCACTGGCAAAGACAGAGATAATCACGTTAAGTAGTGAGGGATTAGGATACAAGTCTTTGCCGGGCTGCTAGTTCTTTGTTCTGGATGAGCCGTTGGTTTGGTCTGCCAGCTATAACCTGACCTTTTTATTTTTTCTCCATTTGTCTCTACTTTTATGAAGTTCTTTAAATCTGGTTCCCCCTACCTGCCCCAGGCTAAGCTAGTATAACAGCACCATGTCTGAGGATTGCATTTGGGACCGGGTGAATGTCAGCTGCAGCACTGCTTCTTCCCTCTCCTTCCACCTCTCCCCTTTTTTGTACCAGCCTGTCAGTCATTGCTGTCACAGCAGGTGTTGCTAAAGGGCAAAAAGAGAAAGTGAGATAAATGGGACAGGGAAAAGGACAGAAAGAAGGTGGACAGATGGAAAGTGGAAAGAAGGTGGTGTCGCAGGAACAGCCTGTTCATCAAAGGAAAAAAAAAAAAGATAATGAATGGGCAAAAAACTAGTCAGCACTGCACTCCAAAATATAACAGCACTCTTTGGTACCTGCCTTCAAAGTTGATGAAGGGGGAGAGAGGACAGAGTTTCAGACTGATAAAAAACAGAGAAACATTCCTGTCTTTCACCTGACTCATTTGGGTGCCTGCCTGTAGACACTCGCACACAAAGACAAGTGTTTGTATTCCTGGAAACGGGCACGACATTTTTTTTGTCCCCAAAACACACTGATGCATATGTTTAGTCAAACTGTAGAGCTGTAGAGGTACATTCCTCAGTTTAAAAAAAAAAAAGCCAAACATTCATTAGCTCTTGCTCTTTCATTGTAATGATTTACTGTTTGTTTTTTGTTTTACATCATTATAAACTGAATATCTTTGGGTTTTGGACTGTTGTCAGACACAGCAAGCAATCTGAAGACGTCTTCTTGAGCTCTGAGAAATTGTGATGGGCATTTCTTCACATTTTGTTTGACATTTTGTAGATTAAAACACTAATCGATTAATCAAGAATATAATTGGCAGATTAATTGATAATGATGATGACAAATGATAAGTGGTGCCTAAAAATATAATGTATATTCTCATAGTATTATTTTTTACATACAGCCTACAGTGTTTTCAAGAGTCTCTTCTTCTCAGTTGTAATTATGTAATCACAAAAATCTCAGTCATAGTCTAAGTAGTGCTGCAGAGTACCTATGCTCTGTGTGTGTGTGTTCTCGTCAAGTCTAGTGTAGGATATTTGTTTTCACAGTAATGAGACTGAACCACGGTCGGTTGGATGGATGTTTAGACTACTCTGTTTCCCTCCATGTACACTAGTCATTTATGCTGTGTCCCACTCTGGACTTTCTCTCTTTTTCCCCTCCTCTCTGTTCCAGCAGTCAGAGCTGTCATGCATTTGAAAACATGCAGGTGCCGCTGCTCCATTTTCCAGGAAAGAGGAGAGGCTGCAGCGAGAGACACAGAGACAAATAGTGTAATTGTCTTGTGTTTTTCAGCTGCCTGAATGAACTTCTTCTCTACTGTCTACGTGCCATTTTGATGGCGCGTTCTCTCTCTCTCCCTGTTTTTTCTCTCCTCTCTACCACATCAAGTCATTTTTTTTTTTTTTACAGGTCTCTTTTCTAAACCTCATTGTCATTTGGAGCATGTTGGTGCTCCAGTGTATTGCTTCGAGACACTTAAACCTGTGTGACCTTGCTGCTGTGATTGGACAGTTTTTGAGCAGCAGGCCAGCCCCTGTCACCTCCCACATGCTCCCTCTCTGTCCCACTTTTTTATTTTTATTTTTTGTCTCCCTTGCTTTAATTGATGTCAGAACCAACAGTGAGATCTGGAGGAGGCATGAGCTAACAATGTGAACATGCCCTTACTTGGCTAAAGCTGCTATCTCAGAACACTCACTGGCCACTGGCCTGGCTGTAGACCTGCACTGGCCCCTTGTGTTTACCAAAGAGCATTACACCATGTCTGTCTGACAGAAGGTATGTCTGCTCTCTAGCTGTCAGACTGAAGGTGCAAGTGCCGACTCAAATACAACTTCTAATTACAGCCAGAGCATTTGGTTAGTTTGTTTTAGCTTTGAATTGATGCCATTTCAGGAACCTTTTCATGAAAGGTTTATGGCACAGAAGATGTTCAGTATTTGTTGGAGTTTAGCCAGATGAGATTACAAAGGAAACTTCAAACTGGATTGAACTTTTCTCAAGAATCTCTGATTCTTGTCCATCATGCATCAGCACGCAATCAATTTCCTCCCCTTCTCTGGGAACTCCTGTGGTTGCCAATGGAGGCTTGTGTAATCACACAGACTGCCTAAGTGAATCTGTTTTCTTCAACTTAACATCGAAGTGTGTATGTAAGGCAGTTGAGTAGACTGCTCTGTGCTCCTGCAACAGTCTCTTCCTCTGTCACTTTACCGCTCCCTGTCCCTGCTTTTTTTTCTTCTCCCAATGAGAAAACGCTTCCTAAGAGCCACTTCCTGCCACTCTGGAACCATTTCTATCATCAACAAGTCAGTCTGCTGCTCATATGCATTTTTACTTTGCAACTTCTCTTCACTTCCTATTTTGGTGTGTGCGTGCATGCAGATTGGATCTCTGTCGTTGTGTTATTGCATACAGAAAATGTTAGCTAACTCTGACACAGAGGCTGTGTATTTGTAAGACAGTCACAGAGGCTCACTCACACCAGTGACATGGAAATATCTGGACACAGACATGTGGAGGCTCATATTCCGCACCAAAACCCGCACACGAGAGGCAAGTGGCCACTTTTTTGTCATTAACCTCCAGTGGATGTGAAGTGAGCGTCTCCGTGAGTGTGAGTGGTGGCGGAGTGATGGATGTGTTGGGTACTGGGGACTTGCCTGAAGCTTCAGGCAGCTGTGTGTGTGTGTGTGTGATATTTTGGGAGGAGAGGAAGGGGTTTTCTTTGTGCGGGTGGATGTTTTGCTGAGCTGCCATCTTCTCAGCTGTGAAGTGCGAGGAAACGCATGAGGACGTGTTTAACTTCCACCTCCTCTAAACCTAAAACACATGTGCCGAGGCCATTAAATTCTTAAACAATAAACTCATTTCAGTTTAACACGATCTGAAGACCATGTGCACTATGTTCAAATGACACCATTAAACTGTCAAATGAGGGTTGTCTGCACTTTCTGGATACTTTTTAGATTTTAGATATTGCCTGCACCTTCATGTGTTGATCAGTCAGATAAGTTTGGTGAAATTCAAAGTTTTTCTGAGCAGCAGTTATGCTGGGAAACACAGCTCCCCGCATGTTTTAAATTATCGAGCAGGAAGGAAGTGAGATCGGTTTGAGAAAAGAGGAAGTGAGAACGAGGAGGGAAGAGAGGTTTCCTGTCACTAGTGTGGTAACCATCACCATCTTGCTCTTTCCACCCTCCTCTGTGTGTGTGAGAGTGTGTTTGTGAGTTGTGTCTGCAAGGATACTTGTGCATTCATATCCAGTACATTTGTATTTCTCTAAAAAGGGAGGAAACTCTTGTATTGGAATTTACTGTATACAAAAGTATGTTCTCTATAACCTATGTTAACTTCTCCATTCCAACACAACCATCCTCCCCCACTAGAACGAGTCTCATATCACCTGGATAGAGAGGGACTTTGCCAATATTAGAGCCCAGGTAAGCTCTGATCGCATCTACTGCACAGCTGCTCTTTATCAGGCAAATCCGCAGCTCCTCCTTTGCTAAGCAAACACACTCAAGCTTACTGTTGCTTACAGTAACATCTCTGCATTTTATCCACTTCAGGCTAACCCACTTATGCATTTTCGTTTTTCTGCCCTCTGGAAATTGAATTCACCAATCCCCCAGTTGTTCAAATCAACATTTTCCCGAGTATGGCCTGCATTGCAGTGCAATTGTGAAAAGTAGGTCTGCTCATGCGCTGCATTTATATGGGTGTGTAATGGCCTAGTCTCTCTTGTTAAAGAGGTATTTGCTGTAGAAGGAGCAATAAAGTGAGAGATGGAGGAAAGAAAAAGAGTGAGAGGACACTTTAGGACTGGTGAGAGCTGTTTTTAGAGACAGGATGCGCAGGAATAGACTATTATAAGAGGGAAGAGCGGGACATGCCTGGCCACAGACAGAAAAATCTCTGTCATCCGCAGGCAAGAGAGTCGTCTGAATCTTCTCTAGCATGTTGACACTGAGAGGGGACACCTCATCCTCTCTATGCCTACTTACCCCCCTCCCTTCCTCTAGCTTCTTCTCTGTTGAATTGTGGGTAAAGGGAAGTGGCAAAGAGCTGGGTTTTGGTGCCATACCACTTTGGAGACAAAGCAGTGATAGCACAGAAACATATGTTGTTACATGTTGTTTGATTTTCAATCGGGCAGCAGAAAACCACTCTAGTTTTTAAATATCACTATTTCAACCACTATTTTTTTGTATTGTTTCAGTTTATATCTCTCTCTCTCTCTCTCTCTCTCTCTCTCTCTCTCTCTCTCTCTCTCTCTCTCTCTCTGTTGAGCACACTGTCTCTCTCTCTTTGCCGCAGATGTGTGTGCGCATGTGAGTGTGTGTGGGACTTGTTGGGTGCAGGACTGTGAGAATAAGAGCAGTCTCTTCCTTCCTGCCCTCTTCGGTTCCAGTTCACTTCAGCTGCAGTCAGTCACTGAGGACACACAGGGCTAATCAGACCAACACAGGGAGGAACGGAGAGAGGGAGGACAGGAGAGCAAATGAAGATGAAGAGTTAATAAAAAATATACAGCAGAAGGCCCCTGCAGAGAGAATAGATAAAGGGCAGAGGCTGAGAGATTTTTTCCATATTTAGTTTCCAAAGAACTAATCCTGACATGAGTGCACAGATGAGTCTTAAGTGTGCTTGTGGTGAGATGAGGTGAGGTTTAAGATGACTTATGTGAGGCAGTACGGTCTTTGCCTTGTTACGGACATGGGTAGGATGATGAAGCAGAAGTTTGGGCAATGCTGAGATGGAGAAGGACAAGAAGAAGTTCATCCTGAGCCGCTTGCTGACCCTCTACCTGCCCAAAAAGAACAAAGCCTTGGCTGGCAGCCCTGCTCACCGTAACAGCTGCAGATCAACAGCGGCAACAGGCAAAAGCACTGACACTTTACCTGCGCCAAGGAACCACTGGATGGTAAAGTGATACCTCCTCATGTTGGCATCTTGATAAACTTTGAGTGGTCTCCAGAGAGCTGTTAGTGACGTTATGTTGTTGTTAAGTACAGTTATTTTTAAACGACAAAGCAGAGAAGTGTGATTTATTAAGACTGCAATGTGCAGGCGAGGCTCGGTGATCGCTGTTATCTGTGGTTGTTTAGAAGCAAGTTGCAGCTGAGAGCTTGCATGTTCAACCAACTCTGGTTTCCTGTTGTCAAATAAAGTCCCATGCTGTAGTGGCCTGTGGTGTTTGCTTTTGACGGTGTATTGTTGAAACGTTTTTTTTTTTTTTTTTACTTAATAGATAAACTATTTAGTTTAGGGTTGCAACTAATGATTATTTTCAGTATCAGTTAATCTGGCGTTTTTTTTTTTTTTCTGTGAATCAATCAATAGTTTTGTCTTTAAATTGTCAGAAAATAGTGAAATACCCATCACAGGTTCCCAGAACCCAAAATAATGTTTCTACATTGCTTGTTTTGTCTTATGAACAGTCCAAAACAAAAAGATATTCAATTACCAATCGTAAAAATAGAGAATATCGCAGATGCTCACACTAGAGAAGCTGGAACCAGAGAATGTTTAGAGTTTTTGCTTGTTAAATGATTCCCTTGATTAAATAATCAGTTATCAAAATTGTTGTCAATAAAGTAATTGACCGTCTATTGACTAATTGAGTAATCATTCAGTGCTAATTGAATCCATAAAGTATATTTTAAGAGAAATAATCACAAATGCCCATCACAAGTTCCACTTAAAGGCCCGAAGTGATGCATTGTAATTGCTTATTCTGTTTGAAAACGGCAACAAGCAGCAAATCTTCACTTATTGGAGAAGTTGGATCCAGCAAATATGTGGTATTTTTATTTGATAAATGCTGTGAATGACTACTGACTACCAAATTAGTCATCAATTAAATTTTTTAATTGAATCATACAATAATTTCCAGTTGTACTGAGCATCAGCCACATAAATGAAAATGTTTTGTCTATTATTTGGCATGCATGATAATGGTGTGCTTTGTATCTGCAGAGGCAAGATGTCCTACTTTCTAGACCCAAAATTTTAAATTAAACTCAGTAGCTGTGAACTTCCTGGGTAGATGTTTAAAAGAAATGTTCCTCCACACTGTGAAATTAAAATGCTGCCTGTAGGTAACTATAGTACTTTGCCTCACCGTAGGCCTGGGTGTAAAACTTGGGGTATTATGAGTACAGAGAACTGAAAATCCTCTAGACAGAGATTTGTTGTTGATGTTGTTGATGCTTGCTGGTGGTGCTTTGATGCTTTTCCGTAGGGTGTTGGATGAGTTGTGGGTGAGGTTGACACCAGGTCAGCAGCGAGTGTTCATGTGGTGGAGTTGTCAGCAGTGCCAGTGCTCCACCCTGTAAAGAACCCGAGAAGTTGTCTTCAAAGTCTCTTGTGGTTACACAACAAAAATGAACCACTTGAGGCATTTTATATTTCTAACGTGCACAGATGGTTTACTGTCACACGCTTGTAATGTTGCAGTCCCCATCATTTCCAGAAACTACTTAAAACGCATATTGACCACTGGGTGCAATAGACCTTCTTACACACACATCTCACTTTTTACTGTGCTTCCTCTTTCTGAAGAGTTTTATTTTGATAGAGTGCTATTTACAACACTCCTACGAAAGAACTACTCTCTTTGCGCAGCAAACAATCTGACATTTTCTGTCCTTCACACAATCCTTCCTGTACAAACATACAGGATCCTCATTGTTTTAGCCATTTGTTCTGTGATTACTGACTGGGTTTATCACACTTTTCCCCTCTGTTTTGCCCTCTTCAGGAAGATGGAGACATCAAGGAGATCAACATTACCCATGTGGTCAAGGAGGGCTCAGAGAAGGCTGATGCCTCTCAGTTTGAACTGCTCAAAGTTTTGGGACAGGGCTCCTTTGGCAAGGTAACACACATAGTTACAGCTCTCTCTCTCTCTCTACTGCTCTTCTTCTCTCCCTTCTTTGCACTCTGACTCTCAATATGGTTTTGTGCTGTTTTTGTTGTGCTTATTGCAGGTGTTCCTGGTGCGAAAGGTGACCCCTCCCGATGCCAACCAGCTCTATGCCATGAAGGTCCTCAAGAAGGCCACACTCAAAGGTACAAGTAGCCTGTGATGTGCTTGAATGGTGGCAGGTGCAGGAGAGTTGCTCTGCAGCTGATCTTACATCTGATCTTCTTGTCTAGGGGAGCAAATGAAATGACGAATGTTCCCTCATCATTGCATGAATTATAGTGCTGAAACGATTAGTCGATAGTCAGAAAATTCATCTACAACAAGTTTGATAATCAGTCGTATGCTGGTTCCTGCTTCTCAAATGTGAGGACCTGCTACTTTTCTCTGTTTTATATCTGTGTACATTAAATACTTTTGGGTTTTCCAGGAAATGTGCGATGAACATTTTCAACTATTTTCTGACATTTTATTGACTAATCACAAAAAAAAAATCAACAGATGAAACCCTGTATTTATTGCCTCTATAGAGCTGTAGGATCATTTCAAAAAGCTTTCTTTTTGTCTTTTGTGGTGATTTCATCAATTGTTTTCAAGTGGCAGAACCTTCAGTTTCATATAAGAGGGTGTATGCTTTTCCTGTAACTCACAGAAATCTACATACAGCTGAAGTTAGCATAGACCACCACAGCTTGCAGTGGGTTTTTTTTTTTAAACTTTTGCACACAGGTGGTGTGATTCTCTTGATAAACATCAGGGCATCAGATTTGTTCACACAGTCCCCCAAAATGATGTGGTTACTTCTAAGTGTGCCAATGTACAGATTTTATTTGCATCTTTAAACGTTAAAGTTTTTGTTTGCATGAGCATTTAGCATGCTGTAGTATTGGAATATACTACTACTATTACTACACCATTCATTGAGAACGGAGTGTACTCAGCAAACTAATTTATTTAGCTGCTGAGGAACAGCAAAGACAACTCGCCAACATGCTGCATGCTGCCTACCGTACTTCAGTTTGTTTTTGCAAGATTTAGCTTGTTTGCTTTTGTTCCATTTTTCATCCAAAACCTTAAACCTGACAGCTGCACCAAACTTGAATTGTTTCAGTTTTACCACACTGAAACTCTGCATGGCCTGACAGCCTCTACAAATATGAATCAGCAAAGTATTTATTATTGTGAAGCCAAATTGAAACCACACCTAATTCGTCCATGCCATTGGTAGACCACGGCGAGTAAAGTGAAAATTGTCTGAGGGCTTTGTCAGGTTACTTTTCATTTAGTAATACTGTATGTGTTAAAGTTTTCTACATACACACTAAACTGTGTTTTCCTCTTCATTCTTCAGTGAGAGACCGTGTGAGAACCAAGATGGAGAGAAACATCCTGGCGGACGTCAACCACCCATTTGTTGTCAAACTGCACTATGGTGAGTCAGCCTGAAGCTTCATTTTACTTCACTTCCCAAACCTAGAAATAAGTTTTATTGGATCTACTGATTTTATTACTGTCTTATTGCTTTAAATTCCAGAAATTCTCTGCAGTCATATTTCCTGATTTACCGTTGAATCAGATTTGATTGAAACCTGTGTGTATTTGTAGCATTCCAGACTGAAGGGAAGTTGTACTTGATCCTGGACTTTCTCAGAGGAGGAGATCTCTTCACTAGACTCTCCAAAGAGGTGAGAGTGATTCATTAGATTTCTGGTGTTTTGCTGGCCTGGGGTCAGACTAGTATTCATCTCATTATTCTCCATTATTCTCTGGAATGCTTTCTTACTGTTTCCTTCTCTCATCTCCTCTGTGCATATGTCTCATGCCTCCCAGGTGATGTTCACAGAGGAGGATGTGAAGTTTTATCTAGCAGAGCTGGCATTAGGACTGGACCACCTCCACAGCCTGGGCATCATTTACAGGGACCTCAAACCTGAAAAGTAAGAGCAAATGGACACATTTAAACACATATAAACAAATGCATATTTGATTAACCATGCTTCTTGGATGCAAAACCATCTGGATATGCCAGAGTCATGTTCCTCAAACTTGGCACAGTTTTACATTTGCAAAGCCAAATCTCAGGAGAGTAAATCCACAACATATGCATACGCTTGTAGTATTTTATGAAAAAGGTGTTATCCCTGCTGCAGTGCTCTCTAAAGAGGCTTTTATTTGGAGTAATCTAATAAATTATGGAATAGCCAAGAACCTGGACAAACAGTCACGGGGCTTTTTATTCAGTGGCTGGAATTTAAAAAACAGCTTTCTCTCGTATGTTTTTCTATTGTATTGCACTTTAAAGGTACCCAGTGGATTTTTCAAGTTGCACTTTAAACAAACAAAAGAATGATCTTTCCTCACCAAAATGTGTTGTGTGTCCTTTAGGCCGAACAAACATTATGAATGCAAACCTACCTCATTAAACACTTGCAAAGCCTTTTTTAAGGCTTGCGGTCTTCTTATTCTCTTCCATTTTAATTGGCGCATTGCTACATTTTATGGTACATTACTTCCACCAGTTGTTGATATGCATCCCTCTGATGCATCCCCCCCCCCCCCACACACACACACACACACACCCACACACCATGCTTGTTGTGTGCATGTACTGGTAGGACACAGGATGCAAACCCAATAATCAAAACATTGCTGTACATTGCTGCTAGTGATCAAGAAGCCAATAGGGTAACTTTTATTTTATTATATTTTTATATTTTGTCAGTTATAAGCCAGACTCCAGCAGAATGTGCAGTGTGTGATGTCTTGATGAGTACAATGTTCACACTCATTCTAACATTTGACAATGTTTTCTGTTTAGCATTCTCCTGGATGAAGAGGGACATATCAAACTCACAGGTGAGTCACTGTTGCTTCCTTCACACCCAGTCTCTCTGTCGGACACACACACACACACACACACACACACACACACACACATTCCTCTTCTCTACCTTGTTGACCTTCATTACTCAGTGGGGAAACAGCCTTATCTCGCTGACTCCAGATATCTGCATATGGGCCTGTGTTTGTTCCCCAAGTTAATTATTACACTTTATCTTCTTTATCTCTATCGTCATCTATAATTACCGCCATTAATTTACCCCCGGGTCCTGCCACCATTGGACCGAAGGTGACCTTACGAGATCATAGAGAGGCAATATAACAAGACACACTGATGAAGCTTCAGAGGGACAAATGCCAACAAAGATAAAGTGCTGTAAACTGAAACATGGGATTCACGTTGACGATAGTTCTGCTGCTTTTACACTGCATATTAAAATAGTGTTTATTATATTTAATTAACTTCAGTTTAGTGATACTTAAACATTTTTTAAAGGGCTGTAAAATAATTGGTATATTAGTCATTTGACTGTAAATCATTCAGAACAACAGACACACAAGTAGCACACTGCAGTAGGGTGTGAAGTAATGTGCTGACTGTGTCTTGTGGTGTGTCTTCCAGATTTTGGTTTGTGTAAAGAAGCCATTGATCATGAGAAGAAAGCTTATTCCTTCTGTGGTACTGTGGAGTACATGGCACCAGAGGTTGTGAACAGGCAGGGACACACCCACAGCGCCGACTGGTGGTCATTTGGAGTACTAATGGTAAGCAGGGAAAGAAAAACGATGTTTTAGATTATTTTCAAGCCAACACTCTAAGAATAATGTTTTGTTTCTGTATCATACAAATCCCTTTAACATAAATATTCTGCTGCACTTAACGTACATTCATTAGATTACAGTTGTATGTTCTGTTTCCCAGTTTGAGATGTTGACTGGAGCGCTGCCATTTCAAGGGAAGGACCGCAAAGAAACTATGAACCTGATTCTGAAGTGAGTGTTCTCTGGGTGGAAGAACAATCCGACGCAGAAGCCCAGTTGTCACATACAGTCGCTGTTCAAAATGCCTTTCTCGATATCTGGTGAAACAATTTGAGCCGTGTGCCGTCTGTCTCTCCCTGCAGGGCGCGTCTGGGAATGCCTCAGTTCCTAAGCTCAGAGGCCCAATCTCTGCTCAGGGCTTTGTTCAAGAGGAACCCTGCCAACAGACTGGGTTAGTATCAACTCATGAACAGGACAAAAGGCAACATGTACACTCTCTTTCTCATTAAGAAGAGTAGTTTCTTCATATATGCGTCATGTTGAGATTCATACTGCTAACTCTTGATGTTTTTTCTACAGGATCGTGTGCTGATGGTGCTGAGGAGATCAAACGGCATGGTTTCTTCGCCACCATAGACTGGAATGTGAGTGTCTTGACGGTCAAGGATATTTTAATACATGCACAGTAATTTTAGTCACAGCCTTTGTAAGAGGAAAACCTTCAACTATATGGTGAGATTAAAAGTCCTTTATTCCTCTCAGAAACTCTTCAGAAGAGAAGTAAAGCCTCCGTTCAGACCAGCGGTGGCGCGTCCGGACGACACCTTCTACTTTGACTCTGAGTTCACCTCCCGCACCCCTAAAGGTCAGATATCAATACTGAATGTTCACCTGGAGCTGTTCCGTTACTTGACTTAGTCTATTTCCTGTCTTGTTTTCCTCCCTGAATGCAGTTCTGTATGTAAGTAAGCATTATATTTTTCCTCTCTTGGCTCCAAAAGCAAATCAATACAGGATGAAAGGAGACACAATTGTGATTACAGCTCCATTAAGATGCAATAACACTTTATTATAGCAGTGCTCATAAAAATTTTTAATAAAATACATAAGCTTGAAAGTGTGGTTTATTGCAATGGCTTATTTGAACATGGACATCTCTAACTTTACTTCCAAGCCGTATATATCTCTGTTTTTTCAATACTTGACTTTCCTTTTCATCATCCAGACTCCCCTGGCGTGCCCCCGAGTGCCGGAGCTCACCAGCTCTTCAGAGGCTTCAGCTTTATTGCGTCGACTCTGTTGGAGGAGGAAGGTTCAGTGGAGCCAGTCAAGCCCCCGCCGCACCCAGTGGTCCAGGTCAGACTAAGTAGCTGCTTCAGTGTGTTTTTCCTCATTTGAACTAACTACCTGAAGATCCAGTGTAGTTGTTCACAAAGGTTACAGTTCAACATGTTACACTGCAGTTGGGAAAGAAAGACAGATGCAATGTGCAAGGTGTGTGTAAGGCAGACAGGGAGAAGGAGGGAGTGAAATTACCTAACAGAGGTACATGGCTTCAGATCCTGTCTCATGCCTGGCAGGAGCAGTAATTAACTGTGTGTGCTGGATTGAGAGAGACAGTTTTACAAAGAGAGACAGGGAGTGGGAGAAAGAAATGCTGCTAGGAATAGATTCAACTTCTTCCTGAAACCCACCCAGCATCCCTCTACGTCGTCAGCTCCGTCAGTCTTCCACACCTTCACTCACCATCGCTCTTCAATCCTCAACTCTTCCTCTGCAGCAATTACACGGGAAGAACCTGCTGTTCAGCGACGGCTACATACTGAAGGAAGACATCGGCATGGGCTCCTTCTCTGTGTGTAAACGATGTGTCCACAAAACCACCAACACAGAATACGCTGTCAAGGTATGAACACACACGCACACACACACGAGTCCTGTGACACGCACCCGAAAGTGCAGCCACAGTACTCCACACAGCAATCTATATTAGCTCAAACTTTATTTATTAGTGAAATGTCTGAATGTGAATTCTTACTAATTGATCTTGAACAAACTGAAAATATGAGCTTCATGTCAATGTTGTTTTTGTGATCGACAGATGATTGACAAGACCAGTACAGACCCCTCTGAGGAGATTGAGATTCTACTTAGATATGGACAGCACCCCAACATCATAACGCTGAAGGATGTGAGTATAAAAACACACACTTATATAACACAATTATTTGCCTTGGGTATTTAGTGTGCCAAATGTGACCATGATATAATAATGCGTGTTTGTGTGTGTTTCTGTCTCAGGTGTACGACAACGGTAAGCAGGTGTTCCTGGTGACGGAGCTGATGCGTGGAGGAGAGCTGCTGGATCGGATCCTCAAACAGAAGTTCTTTTCGGAGAGGGAGGCCAGCGCTGTGCTTCACACCATCACCAAGACTGTAGAGTACCTGCACTCACAGGGGGTGAGGACAACTAGAAATACTACACAGCATGGAACCTGTTAGGCTCTTTATTGCTGTCTGTTTATTTATTTTAGGCACGGTTTGTATTGAGATTGATAAACTACACAGTAAGTTTCAATTGTAGGTTTATAATGACCCAAGTTTGACAATTGGCTGTGTTTAAAATCACAACTAATACAACTAATAAAGCACAGAAAGCCTTGCTTTGTTGGAGTTAAGCATAAAAATAGGCTCCATGTGATTAATTAATTAAAATTGTTGTTTAATGACTATCGTCAGTGTCTTCTGGGGACAGAATATCTGCATTAAAATAATCAGCTCAAACCAATCTTCCTCTTTTAAAAAAATCTGAGAATTTCACTGTTAGAATCAGTAAAAACACTATCTTAAACAGTATTCAGTTTTCTGTTGCTTTGCTGTGCCCCTCTGTTACTCCTCTGTACTAGTCTTTATCGCCTTTTCTTTTATCACTCCCTCCTATTTTCTTTCATCGTCCAGGTGGTGCACAGAGACCTGAAGCCCAGCAACATCCTCTATGTTGACGAGTCAGGGAATCCAGAGTCTATCAGGATCTGTGACTTTGGCTTCGCTAAGCAATTGCGTGCCAACAACGGCCTGCTGATGACGCCATGCTACACTGCTAACTTTGTAGCTCCTGAGGTGAGCAGAGTCACTTTTCAGTGAAAACCTTGAATGATGTTGAATTGAAACATTACAGCGTTAGACACTGAAATTAAATGTGAGATGATTGTTTCCCTCAACTCCATTATAGGTGCTGAAGCGTCAGGGCTATGATGAAGGCTGTGACATCTGGAGTCTGGGAGTCTTACTGTACACCATGCTGGCCGGGTGAATACCAACACTTTTTCTTAAGCAGATTTTTTCTGTCTCACTGCCCTTCATACTCACTCATCAACTGTATCCTTTTCTTCCACCAGTTTTACTCCATTTGCCAACGGACCTGAGGACACCCCGAATGAGATCCTGAACAGGATAGGCAACGGTCACTTCAGTCTGAATGGAGGCAACTGGGACACTGTGTCAGATTCTGCCAAGGTAGAGCTGAAAATCTGACTAACAGCTTTTTTGCTCATGTTCCTCAGAGATAACTCCAGTCTTCTTCTGTCCCAATATCAGTTTCATATTTAATGTGTGCTCCTTCTAGGACCTTGTGTCCAAGATGCTTCATGTGGATCCCCATCAGAGACTGACTGCTAAGCAGGTCCTCAAACACACCTGGATTGTCCACAGAGACAAACTACCCAACAGCCAGCTCCCACACCATGACCCCAAACTTGTCAAGGTAACAGTGCATTCTCTTAAAATATTAACCCAAATTATATATTTAAGAAGGGATGTCTGTTCCAACAAAGGATTTAAAATATATCACCCATTGTGATGCATAAAAAAGGCTGGTGCAGACAAAGTGCAGTGGGCTAAAATAAAGGATTAAAATGTGATCATGCTATAATAAACCCACCTCAGAGTAAAATACCTTAATACAATTAAAGTGACTGTAATTACTTTTGAAGTTCTTTCTTTCTCCACATTGTGGATGGTTGGTTATTTGAGCTGCAATCACCATCCTGCTGTTTATGTACAGGGCGCGATGGCAGCCACCTACTCTGCCCTGAAGAACTCCCAACCAACTCCAGAGCTCAAGCCCATCGAGAGCTCCTTCCTAGCCCAGAGGCGTGTCAAGAAGCTTCCCTCCACCTCCCTGTAGAGACTCAAAACAACTAATCAGCTCACTGGAGACTGACCAAAACTGCACCTCCTGGCTCCAACCACCCAGTCAGCTTGCTCGGGGACTCAAATGTCCATCTGCCTCTACCAGCCAAGGAACACTGACTGTGGTCCTGCCCCCATCTTGTGACATCAGTTGTCCCGCTCTTGCTATCATCCTCTTTGTATGGGCTCGTCAGCTGCTGTTAGCCAGTCTCCTTGGACTAGCAAAATATCGTGAAGATGGATGAGGGCGATGAGTGCAAAAAATAAAAAATAAAAATGGGTGCAGGTTTTTGGCAGATGTATTAGTGCTGTGTGGGTGTGTGTGTGTGTGTGTGTGCATGACCTGCCACAGAGTCAATGCAGCCATGTTTTCGATTGTGACAATGACAGTTTTCTCTCTTTTCTCTCCTCATCATCATTACTGTAATCGGTTGTCATTCAGCTTGCTGCACGCCTGTCTGTCTGCCTGTTTTGTTGTCCGTCTTCCCGTTCTTTTTGTAAAGTTGATGAGCTTTATATTACCGGGTGTGCTGCCAAATCAACCTGTGCCGACAGCACAAAACCACAGTACTGTCCAACTGCTGTTAAATGTTTTTGAAAGAGCATTATTAATATGAATATTAAACATTTCTGCCATAAATGCCTCTTTGGCTTTGGTACAGCCAGAATACGTGGATTCTGGGAAATGATGTTTTGGTTAATGTCAAACTGTGCTTGTATTTTGTTTTACAGAGAGAATGTGTGTGTGTGCGTGTGTGCGTGCGTGTATGTACTGTCTTGTGGGATGCTGCAGGGTCATGTGCATGGTCCGTTAATGTGATGATGTCATGTGGCTTCCTTGTTTCTCTCCTCCCTTTTCTCTGCTTGGTCAACCTGCTGACAACCATTTGAGGTGTCTATTATTTTTATTACTACAAAAACTAGTAAAATAGGTGGCTTTCTGTGAAAGAAAACTTGCCCAAGGAACAATGTGGCATGTTAAAAATTCGATATTTGCTTTGTTTTCTTGTTTTTTCAGTTTTTTTTTTTTCCACTGTGTTTCTTGGATATTGAATGCTGTTTCCTGTGTTGGCTGCTTTTGTTGTTGATCGTTTTGTTTTTTTCTTCTTTTTGTCCAAAGAAAGTGGTGATTAAAAATAGTGAAAGATGCGCTGAGCACATCACAGTCTGGACTTAATGCCGTACAGGTCTCTCCTTCTGTTTTGAAATTTAAAGGGAGGAAAGGCTGACTGTGACCTTATTTCAGCACTCCAACATAGCCCGCTTAAAACGCTGTCAAATCACGGGTTGTTAATATCACACAGACCTGCCCTCAGCGATGGAGTATCTTCAGCAGTCTTGTGTTTAACTCTTTCATTCATGATATTTGAATTTCCGTTGATTCTGATGATTATATGACTTGTTTTCATTGTATTGACACTCGATTTGAGACGTCCTAAAGAAGAGTAAATGTGTCTCATTGTAAGTTGCTTCATAGGGTAGGTCCTGCTTTTTGCTCAGTGCCTACGCCTACAGGTGAGGCAGAATGTCTTACATGGATAACACATGATAAGAAACCAAACATCCTGGACGCGTGTAGAAGGGAAGACTTGTGGCTAAATAATCTATGAACCAGCTGTCTTACCTCAAAAGGGATCGAAGTTATATTATAATTCTTGTTTGGTGGCAAAACTCTCCCTCCTTTGACTAAATTTATGGCAAGATGTTATTGTATGATAAAGATGAAGATTTTTATATCTTACAAATATTAAAAATTCAGTTGCTACGACAAACTGTCTCTCTTGTTCTGTTATAGTTATGCTTTAAAGGGGCACTCCAGCGATTTAGAGTTACACTTCCATAAAATAAGGGGACTCACAATTCACAGATCCAGCAGCCAGCTCCAAAAACACTGGATCCTAAACTTCCCATAATACAACCAATAGCTTTCTTTTCATTAGAGCCTCCCTCCCTGTTGGTGAAGACCCACATCCTTCAAACTCCATGACCTCACCTTGCAACACAGACTTTCTGTTGACTAGAGTTTATAGCCATGCTAGCACAGCGGTGCTTCGAGCTAATGTCAGCATGCTAACATGCTCACAGTGATAATGCTAGCATGATGATGTTTGGCAGGTATATGTTTAACATCTTAGTTTAGCATGTTAGCATGCAAACATTTGCTAGTTAGCAATAAACACAAAGTACAGCTGAGGATGGTAGAAATGTCATTAGTTTTGCAGATATTTTGTTAAAAATAAAAGTACTGGGTAAACAAATGTTTTCAATGAAAAGTCAGGATCAAAGTTTTTACACAAAACATCATCAGTTTTTACAAATGGTCCTCTGGGGACTGTGAATGTCTGAACCAAATAACAGGGCAATCCATCCAACAGTTGTGAAGATATTTCAGTCTGGAACAAACAACTGACAGACCGACGTTGCCTTTCCTAGATCCATGATGAGTATGACCAAAAATGTGGGGACTCAAAGCCCCCGAGATGTCTCTGAAGACAACTTCAGGGTTATTTCCGTAAGAAAGCTCCTGTAGTAAACTACATTAAACTACAGGCTGAGAAGTACTCCTCATGACTCTTCTTCTTAAATCAGGTCTTATTTTGGCAAAAGAATTCAAAATGCCAGATTGCAATCTGAGCCAATACTGGCATTAAGTGGATCAGGTATCGGCCATGATATTACTGATCCATATCAGTTGTGAACATCATCATACAAGCCGCTATGATTGTATATTCATACAATCACGGCGGGCCACAGACTCGGTGTTTAGTGCCACAGCAATTCTTGACCTCATGTTACATTACATGAAAAATATTCCAAGTAGTAGATTTTAAGTTCAGGAAAAAGAGAGCACTAGTTCTATCAGATCAGTAAGTTGAGGTAGCAAAATTCGTATCGGGGGAGAAAAAGTTGGATTAGTGCATCTCTACGATTTACCTGTTATTCTGACACTCTGCTCCTGTCCTCTTTTGGGCCCACAGCTTGGTGTTTTTCCACAGCTGGTCACTGGAGGGAGATAAAGTGCAAGCTTGTTTTCATGTAAAAGTAAAATGAATCCTGGCCCACCTAGTTAAATGCTTTTCTGTCAAAGCACTCAGTACTGACCACGACTGATACCACTGATTCTTGTTTACTCTTCATTTAACCACTGTGTTGCAGGTGTGGTAACCTACTGATTGAAAATATATACATTTCCTCTTAAAATGACAGCTTCACATAACTGTTGCACAATTTGTGCCCTCATGGGATGGAGATGTTTGTCTGAATCTGTAAATGCACAAACTTAGTCATGTTAAATGTAAGTTAATTTATATTTATACATGCACAATGGAGACAGCATACAATATCTGAATGTAAATGACTTCAGCGCCTCTTCATCTGTCTCTTCTTGCCTGTAGCATTTTAACTGTCATCAATATTCCATCTCCTCTTCCTCCTCCATCCACTCTCTTTCCTCCAACAGTGTAACACCGAACCATTCCAGCAGATTCTGCTTTACATTATCAACTCGTAGTATCACCACATACTTCTACCTGCTGTTTGCTGCCTCTGTATATACAACAGCACTCACATAACAGTCACACAGTAATTGCTGCTCCTGCTTTAGGTCTGCTGGTTTTTCTCACTCGTCTGCATTCTACTGACACGATTTATGAGAAATGCAGTCTTATTTATTTATACGCTGATACACATTCATACTCTGATATATTCCCATTGGGCTCTCATCTCTGCACTTTGACGTCATTGTACCAGTAATTCACACTGCAATGAATGACTTCCTGCTCATACACACGCACAGACTGACTAACTCAGCCTGCAGCAGCAGCGGAACGAGGCTACTGATATTGATTACAGAACAGCGGAAAACCAGCATCATCACCATCATCTGTCTCCTGTCTCGGAAGTGAAGAAAGTGGTGCAGTTTTTATCCAGGACCTGTCTTCTCAGTTTACTGCAGCTCTGCTCAAATGGAGGCTGAATATTCTTGGGTTTTTGTGAGGGTGGGAGTGTGTGTGGGTGTATGGGAGAGTGGATGCAGATCCTTGTCTGATCTGAGGCGTAAAAGGGATGCTGTCCAGGGCTGAATATTTTAATAGAAGTTCCTCTCTGTTTAAAGAGGTCTTTTTTGTTTGTGCTTTTTGTCTTTCTCTGGCTGATGTGTGTTATTGGTGTGATGTGCTGCTTAAAGCATCCCACTGTGTTTCTGTTAAATTGCATATGCAAGCACAAAAACCTGATTGACACTTGATCTCACTCTGGCTCTCTCTACAGCACATGTCTCCAAGGGTAATGTATCATTTTTATGGTCACAAAATGGTCATCCATAATTCATTCTAACCCTGCACACATACACAAACACAATGCTAGCTTTTCTACATACAACACACGCTGCACAGTTCATACTGTGGGGAAATTACGCTGGTGTACCTGTCATCCAGTTACGAGATGCATGTGATTTATGACATGGTACATGCAATGTATATGATAATAGCTGCACCAGCTATGAAGGTTGCCCAGCATTGATCAACAGCACTGCTGCTATAGAGTCCAAGAAGCGACAAAAAGTGTATTCCTATTGTTCTTGTTACTTATACAGTAATAATGAGAGATGTGTCTAAAATACCAGGGCAGCATCTGACACATCATTGATTATTTAGTGTGTGCAATAAACTCCCAATGCTCAGGAGAGGACTATTTTTCGGGTCTCTAAGTTCAAGAAATTTCTTTTTCTTGGTAAATTTAAACGTGCAATAACTGATTTTTTTTTTGTCCACTTGGGGACAGCAACAAGTGAACACAACATCACCACCTTATTAGATGTAATGGCGAACTTGTTAGCAAATAGTTGCTTATTTACGCATCCAGCAGAAACGGACTAACATTATCCTTCATTTGGAGTCATGTTTCTGTCCACCTGGCGAAGAAAAGTCCAATATTCACTCTCTTTTTGCTCTGGTTTTTGTCTCTGCCAGCTCCTGGGGGAAATATCTGGCTCTTTAGCTGCTAAATGCTCCATTATGTTCACTAGCTAGTTCCTAACCGTGTCTGTTTGCTGTTTGGTGCTGAGCAGGTAGTGTAGAGTGAGTTTTTAAAGCTTTTATGCTGAAAACAATGAGCTTAAACTTGCTATTAAGCTCCATAAGGCTGAGGGGAGCTGCAGATTCAGGTGATAATTCTCTGTAGGTTTATGTCTACGAGTGACTGCTTTCATATTGTCACATTGTTTTCACATTGTCATTGGATACCTTGTTATTGTAAAAATATGATTACAGTCGCTTTAAGAAGTTGGCATCTAACATAGCGCTGCAGTACGCCTGCCCAATGTTCATTTTTAACAGAAAAACTGATTTTTCCTACTAACTGTATAATAGAGAAGAAATCCATTCAAGTTTATTTGTTAGCACATACTAACGAGTGAGCTGCAGCGGTTTACCTATCCTCACCTCTGCAGGTCGGACTTTATTCACTGAACTCAAACCTGATGATGTAATCTTTTCAATATATCTACTGCCAAGTTGCATCCCTGCTAGCATGCAGTTCTGTGGATACACACACCACACAACTCTAATGCTAAAGACAAACAGCTGAGGGAAACTCAAAATACTCAATCACAGTCAAAGCAGACTGGACAAGGTAACACAGATGCTCTCACTCCTCCATGTGCGCGCACACCAAACACACACATACTGCACAGATTAAAGTAATCTGGAACAGAGGCTGGGGTATGAGAGATTGAGAGCAGGCTTTCATCACAATTTTAGCTATAAAGAGAGAGGAGAGAGAAATAGATGGAAATGGATGGTGGATTAGAGTTAGAGATAATTGCATTTTGGAAGGATTAGGCATTTAAACACTTAAATTAATTCTGCATACTAAATGAAGAGACACAGAACAACTTGTCTTGAGTGTGTGGGTGTCTGCTGCGTGCTTGTAAATGTAGAAGAATGTGTCCAAGTACGCGTGTTTGTCATAACAAAACAAAACTGCTTAAGATGTTTGCCAACAAGAAAACACATTTCCTGCAGAAAATGATTAGATTCCATTACTTTAAATTGGATTACATTATATTAAAGAACATTACATTACATTAAATTAGATTACTTTACTTTAACTAGATGACATTATTGGAATTAGACTGAATGCAATTTAGAAAATTCAATTTGGTTTAAAAATTTTAATTGTATTAGACATTGAATTACATTTAAGAAAAATATTTGAAAAGAAATCAAATAAAATTGAATGAATCTTTAAAAATAAATTGGATTAAATTACATTGCAAATTAATCTTAATTTTAATCTCAAAGTAATCAGATTTCATAAATTAGATTACATTACAAACATTACATTGACATATTTTTTTCAATAAAAAATTTCAATTGAATGAAATTTAAGAATTTTAAGTAAAATTTAATCTAAAATCTTTTCAGCATTCACACCAATAATAAAGATTTGAAGAACAATAGTGAATGCTGCTGAATCAGCCTTCACACTAATGATGATGGCAATCTGTGTATGCAGAATCGTAGGCACCATGTGGGATTAGTTTAGAGTGAGTGATTTTTAACTGCGGGATGTTGCGCAACCACTAGAATCTTCCAAAAATGGGCATCATGGTAAAAAAAATACTCAGCTGAAGCTTCTTGTCTTGATCCCTAAAATCTTTACTTACTCACGCAATGATGTTTATATTGCACAACTGTATAAGGGAAACTGTGCAACACATGCATGTAAACCTCATAAGGCTGCACCACGTTACACATGTTCACATTTCAGTTAAAGTAGTATTCAACATATCCAGCGTTTCATGTACACAGTTTAATACTATGCAAAATTTAAGCTTCCTCATGAACTTTTTGATATTTCAAAATTGTGTAGGTGTAATTCTATTAAAATGCTTTATTCTTATTTAAATTTACATTGTACCTTTGTCTTCTAAATTTCATGCAGCTCCACAGCAACACAGTTGTCTTTGTAAGCTCTTTATTATTCTAATCCTTTTGCAAGGGTCTTTCTTTTTTTCTGGCTTTTTGAACAGCAGGATAAAGACCTGAAGAGCATCTTTATTCCTTTCATTTATTCCTTCCACTGGCACATAAAGTACAACCTCCTACTTCTCTTCCTTTAGCTTCTCTGCCTTTGTGTTTGTCTGTCTTTCTCTTTCTTCTCTCTAGAGATCAGTAGATCAATAAAGCTAAAAGCAGAGGGAGAGCAGTCAGGGCTAGTGCTAATGCAATGCCAATCCTGAGATAAAAGCAAAATGCTAAGTGAACACTCAAATATGCAAGCACGTAGACGCACACATGCACGCACACCTCTGACCTGCTAAAAGCTTAATTGTTTTGATTCACTCTAGCTGAAGGCAGTTATGTAAAACATCACCTCTTAGTGCTCCAAATGCACCAGTGTTACCTTTTTTGCAGTTGTGTATATGAGTGTGAGTGTGTGTGTGGTGTATTTGAGTGAACTTATCCTGTGTCTTATTTCATACTCTGATCATGTCACTTCTACAATGCCATCGCAGAACCAGTCAATATTTGTCTAGACGGAGAGGGTAAGCTTAGCTGGTAATGGAGTGAATATTACAGCAAGCAGAAGAAGGAGAAAAAGAAAAAATCAAAGTATCATGATGATGTAACTACTTACTATCACATCAGTCAAGTCATAATTGGTGAAATAGAAACTGGTCAATATTGCTGCAACAATTCTGATTTGAAACATGAGTTCAGGTTTCAGTTTTCCACTGTCGTAACGAGGTGATTGGACAACTGAAGACAGGTGTACTTGTTTTTGTACCTTCAGTAGGCCACAGAACTGATAACAAATCAACATTCAGGATTATACACATCACAGCGGTTTTAATTTGGGTTAAATGCTCTGAAAAAATTGGACTCCTGAGATCAGGGGACTCTGTGAGTGTCAGTGAGTGAGTGTAGAGATTGCCTTTTCAATTCACCCTTTGTTTTTCCACTTAAATACTGCTTCAAAAGAAAATTGAATTTCTCTTTTGCAAAGCTGTTTAGATAATTTGATGCTAACTTATTTTACACAATTAATACATATAAATTGAAATAATTGAGCACAGGGCAGGATGACAAGCACACAGAGGGCTACACGCGGCAGTATTTGCAGTGGGAGAATGTGTTTGTAAGCCTGGTATGATTTTCTTGGTACCACACTGAAATGCACTTTGTGTGTTGTGCCAGAGTAGTATGAATTCAAATTCACATTTAGTACATTTGAATACAGTCTTCTTTCCCCTAAGCCACCAAATTTGCTGCAAACAGTTTCTTAGCAACAGTGAGTCTTTGTTGCTCATTCCTGCTGCTTATTTGCATGTTTTTGGTGTGCAACAATGTTGCTTATATGTGACTTAAAGAGGAAGATGTAGTTTGCGGGAAGACTGTGAGCTGTCAAACAGGTCAAAAGAGGAAGAGTGATGATGCTGAGCAGCAAGGTGATAAAGGAGAGAGAGAAATTGGAGCATCACCCCTTCCTCCTGCTTTTGCCATCTGATGTGGAGACGGTGTTGCTAGGGGCAACCATCCGAGCAAGAGAAAGGGAGAAAGAGGGAAATAAAGAGACCAGCTGGTAAGAGAAATGGCAGCAGAGAAGCTGGGAGGACACAGAGTGAGTCAAACGGCACCAGCAAAGAGGAGAGAGAGCTGATACTTCTGCATGTCTTGCTTCACTCTGCCTCGCCTGACTGAGCAGAGCTGATTGAAGCAGAGCTCCAGATGACGACGACGAAGCAAAACAGTCAAGCAGAGGACACGACAGCCTGCCAGCATCAGCAGCAAAGAGGCAGGCTGCCCAATCATCAGCTGACGTGCTCATGAGTTCAGTAGCCAATGAGCTACCAGGAGGCTCCTCCCCAGCACAACCACTCAGATGCAGAGACAGCACCCAGCCTGGCTCAGATCTCTTATTAATGAATGGAGCAGTTCCCAGGCTGGATCGCTGCACATCTCCGCACTCTCTGCTCGGCTGCTCCCTGCTCGGACACAGGAAGACCGCAGAAAAACATCAACAGTGACAACAAGGACAGCAGCAGTTGAGGAAGAGTTTAACAGCAGCTATGAAGGGACGACAAAGAAACACAGATACCCATGGTGAGGACAACACCGAGGACATGGTAGCAGCTATTAAAAACAAGGACCCACATCCTGATCTCCTCCCACCGGATTCACCTTCTCCATCATCATCTTCTCCCCCTCTTCCTCCATTAGTCATGCCACCTTCTACATCTGCCTCTGCTCTCCTGGCGATGGCCTCTCCAGCCACCAGGCGCTCCATTTCCATGGGAGACTTCCGGAGGGTGACAGGGGCTCTGCTAACCGGTTCTGAACCGCCATCCACCTCTGCCACGGCCCCCTCCTCCAAGCTCGTCACCCCCAGCTCCAGCATGGAGTTTGAGGCAGCTCGACGGCGCCTCCTGGAGGTGGAGGAGCGACAACGTGTCATCAGAGAGATGGAGCGCCGGCTGGAGGAGCTCAGGGAGGTGTTTGTGCGCTCGGAGCAGGAGGTGGTGGTTCACGGGGAGCTGGTGTCGCGGATATCTAGTGCAGCCCAGCAGGGGGAGCTGTATGTGGCAGAGAACAGCCAACGGCTGAAGAAAGGACTGAGGTTCAAGAAACATCGACCCACTATTGTCTTCTCCTCCATGCTGGGACTCCGCACGTGCCTCCCCTGGCCTGTGAAGCTCAAATAGGACGATAGAGGCTTGGTTTTCCACCATCGCTTTAGAAATGTGCTTTACATAAACGGGAGGATAGACTTCCATTCTTTTTAGCTACACTCATTGACACAGCTGCTCTCCAGTTTCCACCTCTCTGCTCTTGTATCCTGAGGCTGGTCCTCCAGGTCTTTAGTGTGCCTACAATAATCACAAATGCTAGTAATGAGCTTCCTGTTCAGTGCATTTCTGAGAACCTTCTCTGGTTAGCAAACCAATCAAGCCAGTACCAGTGCAATGTGTACAGGATGTCATTATGACTTCATTGTTTTCAAAGATACTTTGCTGCTTGCCCATGGTGTGGTGTTGGACTTGCATAGGAGAGATTGTTTATTGATGGTGCATGGATGAGTCATTTTTCAGGTGACGTGGGAGAGGTTCAGGTTGGTCTATGAGGTGACAAGAGCCTTGCTGTACATCTCTTAACTTATGCAGCAATGAACAAAAAGCCAATAAGGATTATGTAACCTTTCAGAGGAGGAAGAGGAATAGAGGGGTGAAAGGGAAAGAAAAAAAAGATGAAGAGACAGAGGAAAGCACTGAACAATCTATCTGCCTCTCCAACATGTCGTGAGAGAAGTGAAGGGCAGTGAAAGAGAATCCGAGGTGAAGCTATTGCTGCGCTGTTACATAAAACCAAGGATGCGGTAAAGAGGCAGGAAATGAGAAAATGCACAGAGTGTGGAATTTAGATGGCTGAGACATACACAGAAAACGTGCCTTGGCTTCTCTGTGACCACTCGACCACCACCACAACCTCTGTTTTTGGCGGCGTAAACAAGGAAAAGCGAGCGAGCAGGAGAGGAGTTCATGCTGGGACGATTCCACCTGTGGCCTCTTTTTATCCAGTCACCTAGCAACCACTCATCTCTCGATCCCAAATCCGCTTCCACAAACCTACAGAATGTATCCAGCAGAGCACTGTAACTACAACAATACTAGACAGCTGTAGAGGTCCCCTGAAGGCTCTAGGAAGTAACATTTCTGCTGCATTTAGTTAAAATAAATTAGAACTGGCTAATATAGTCAAAAATATTATTGATACAAGCTGTTGTTAAACCTGCTCATTTATTTGATGATTAGGGGATGCACTTATGTTCAGCCATGCATGCATTAGCAAGGAAAGCTAAGGTAGGCCATCACTGTTTGATGATTGTGTCTTGACAATGGCAAGCTATTTAGAGCCCTTAGAATGGCACGAGTATAGTGTATAGTGTGCACAATAACAACTTCACTGGTATAATCAGGTTTTTGTGGCATATAGGGAAGTTAGACGATATGTCTTCATTCAGGGTTTGTATGTCAACGCCAGAACAGTTTGTTTGGTTAATCTGATAGATCAATTAGTAATTGCGTTGTGATCCTTCACATGCACAGCAGTATATTTGTCCCATATGCAGTGGATGACCTGATTTCTGCATATAGATCACACTCATTGTTTGGCCTAATTCTTCTCTTCCTTCCTCCCATTTATCTTCTCTTTGGATTAGCAATGACTAAGTATCTCGTGCATTCATCTATTCCACCAATCCCTTGCTTCAGCTGCATGTGTGTGCGTAGAAAGCACCGCCAGTACGCCATGGATATCTATTTTTGGCATTCGAAGGTTATGGCAGAGAGGCAGACATTCAATCTCAGCACAGCATTCATTGGAAAAAAGCATGTACAGCAATGTGAGTGCATGTTAGTATCCATCTAAGTGTGCTACTTTCCAAAAGAATGAGAAAGAATCCCTGATGGTGCTTTGTTTGCTCTACTATCATAAATGACCTCAGCGAAGAACAAAGCAAGGCTGTTTCCAAGAGAGGCACATGGTTTGACAGTATAATTGCTAAGGTTTCCATAAAGTCATCATGTGCACTTTAATTGCTCCCTAGCTGCAAAGATACGCATAATTGGGGCATGCTTTAGAAATGTCTCTTTGTCTCTGTCAAGTCAAGGGTGGCAGGAAAAGGCACCGATGGATTGCTCTGAGACCAGGCTGCCTGTATCAGGGACCCTGCAGCAAAGTGAGAGGAAAAACATGGTGCATGTGAAATTAGAGACTAAATGCACGAGTTTAATAATGTAGGTTGATGCAAATCAAATAGAATGAAGACACAGGTTAGCTTTGGATATTTTCTCATTTTGATTATAAGGGCTTAAATGATCAGTTTGTCTAAGTTGATTGGGAGCACAGCTAAATGGGCACTCCACCGATTTTACACATGAAGGTCAGTTTACTCGACATGGAAAAAAAATCTAATCAAGTTCTAATGAAAGATGGTATCCAGTAGTATTATGGGATGTAGGATGTAGTGTTTCTGGAGCTTGACCCATACAGGGACTAAAAATCTGGATATCTGCTGCTTCACTTCTGACCATTCTTTTTTTTTTATCTGTCCCTTGTGAGTCCCCCACCTTCATGCAAGTGCAGTACTAAATTGCTGGAGTATCCCTTTAAGCAAAGAAAATATTACAGATTCCATGTTGCTGTTGATATTCTCAGCTTTCAGATTTCTGATAGCCATGACGACCTTATCATTGAATGTTCACAAACTCTATATAAGCATTCCACATGGCCAAGGGAAGTACTGCTTGCCGTCTTAGTGCACATCTATACCAAACAATATTCAGCTAAGCCAGTTGCTAGCAGGATGCTTGTGCAGAATTTAAAGGGTCTAGTAGGCCTTAAACATGTATTCATGGTCCTATGTACATAGCTAGAGTTATAACTGAATATACAGCTGGCCTATATATTGCTTTTCATATGCCTTATGCAGTGTTTGTGCGTTGGCAGTGATAATAACGATGGTGATAATACTGACGATGAAGGCGATGGTAAACAGGCGAACTCATGACCATCATAGACCTCATCCAGAAACATCATTATCTGGGCAGAAGAAGAAAAAAAAGGAACTCATGCACTGCTGTGGGACTGCACCTTTTGTGTTTTACTATGAATGAAAAAGAAGACTACGTTTCCCAAAGATCTCTGGGCCCACTTGCAGAATGAATGTAATGTTAATTGTTACTGAAGTGTTTTTTTCCCCCCTTCCCCTCAACACACAGTACACACAGTATAATCACACCTATCTTGTTTGAACCTGTGGTTGGCAAGAAATCCTCTTACATTTAAGGTCACATGACTTTTGAAACAAGAGATTTCAACCCAAACAAATAAATGTTTGGAGAACTGGAAACGACTCCTCACTACAGTTACAGCTCTCACAGCCCTTTACTAACACAAACGCTGGCCAAGCACAGGTCCAAAAAACACTTCTGATGTTTATTTATCCTTTGAATGTTTTAATATTTTGATGTTTGTTTATGTGATGTGGGGTACGGTATGTATTTATGTTCTGGTTGAATAAGCACAGAACCTTTTTTCCTAAAATCAGGTGTTTATTACCTTTATTTACAGTATGATGATGTTTTTGTTGATTGAGAGCTGTATATTCTACTTTAGCGTGAACGTTAATTTCAATTTTACTTGGAAAATGTTATTTGCTTAATATAGTAGCAGCAGGTTTGGAGTCAATTTGCTTTCAGTTCCAAATGTTAAATAAACCAGCTATTTGCATAATTACAGAGCCTTAATTCTAATAATTTCTGACAGACTTCACACAGGAAAGAAAATCCACTTTCCAAACTTAATTGAAAACCAGTTGGATTGGAAGTTAGTTGTCCCCAAACCTTTCTGATGTACTAGCACTGCTTCTGAAAAGGCTTTTGCTTTCTGCTGCGCACTGAAAGAATGAATGTTCTGCTATGTTTAATGCTTAAATTTGCTACCACTTATTTCATTTTCTTCACACTGTCATTTACTTGAGCACAGAGCTACGATGTACAAGACTAGTAAATATTAATAGATTTAATTTTAAGCATTATCAGGTTTTGTAAAATATGCTGAATTATTAGAATAAATGGATTAATGACTAAAATGTTGAAGAGATGTGGGGTTTTTTTTCGTGTCTCAGACTGGAGAGAAAATCCTAAACAGGCTACAGTCTCTCTTTGGGATTCTGCTGGAAACTGCTAACAAAGTATTTCAGGTGGGATCTCTAAATATTACATTCTTTGCAGTTATGTGGGAGGTCTAGGAAGTAAACGGGGTCACCTTGCAGCAGCCCACAGCAACACAGCAGTGTCGTGCCGGATCAGCAGAAAACTGCTCTTTGATGTAACAAGATGCTGCAGGCCAGAAAGAAACAAACTGTGAAAGAGCTACATCAGGCACATACAGTCATATAGTGTCATTTAGTCATTTGCTTGTCCATCAGAGCCTCTTCTCAGCTGATTATGTGATTAAATGGAGGTTAGATAACCCTGTGTTCACATGGAAAGGGCAGAATTACTGGAAATATATATCACTTCCAAGTGCTCATTACTGCAAGCCAGGATTTGTGAAGTTACATTAAGCTGATGTTTCTGCTGTTGCTCACTTAATGAAAGGCATTACCCATGTAGATGGCTTTTAGACAGCCGGATCTGAATATCTAGGGTATTAGAAAGTTAGAACATCCCCTATTATATTTTATTTTCAGACGTACAAACTTGACATACTTATGCAAAACGTGCTAATAATACGGACCCAAACCACACTTCTCTTCCACCAGAGAACCATATAAATCCAGAGATTAGTGCAGGCTTTACTCTGCAATTCATGGATTACTATTATATTTCACAGCGTTTACATTGCATTAAATTATATTTGTGTATAATGTGTTAAACATAAAGTGGATGAGCGCATTAGTGAATGAATACATTTCATATACGTTTTAGAAGCAACATTTTACTGAAAGTGCTTTTTGTATGCATTAGTACACTTAGCCAGGCCTAATGGTGGGAAATGGGTGTGTGCGTGTATGGGCTACTCAGTTGGCAGAACAGAATAGAATAGACCGTGGCATTATTATCCTGGCTGTTTGTGAGGTGGCCTGTTATGTAAGTGACAGGTTGGAATTTCATCATCCTGGCTCTGGGACAGAGGATCAGGGTTAAGCAACGTCCGGATGGAGACAAAATGAGGCTGGAAGGACAGAGAGATGCAGGAAAAAACTGCCAAGAGAGATGGATGGAGAGATTTAGCTTTAGGGAGGCCTAAAGGGTAGAAGGAGGGAAAAAAAGCTGTGGGGATGCCAGAAATGGCAGGAGGAAGTGAAAATGCAACAGCTGAAATGTACACATGGATTCCATTTGTTGTTCTCACGCTTACACATTTTTGTAATTGAACTTCATACAGATACAGAAAGTTTTTTTTACTGTAGACTAGAACTTAAAGAGGGAATTTTTCAGTTTCTTGTGAGCATTAGGAAGGATTACGCTGGGAAGATATTTTAATGGGTCATAGCATTCAAACAAAAATGAAATTTTGTTTCCAAATTAAATAATCATCTATTGATGATTTATATGTAATTAAAGCTCATAAATGATAACCCCATTGATGTCTATGGATTTTGAATTATTGGACTTCCAGTATCAAAAACTATATACGTATACGTATATACGTGGAATTAGTCACAACATTTTGTATAATCCAGCTGTACTACATTTTGATTCATTTGATTGTCATCCAAAAGTAACAACATTCACCCATTTGTATTTTTCCACATCCTGTGCAGTATAGGTGTGAAGAAAGTAATCATGGCCACTTAAACCCTGTCACAAGGAGCTTTATGATACACATTACAAGGAAGTAGGTTTTATATGCTACATTAGTCCACTCTCCTCACGCCAGATACAGAAAAATATAACATAATTTACACTATAAAAAAACTGTATGGCACTTTATTAAACATGTTTCAGGTGTGTGTTACAAATATACCGACTAAATGAGTGAATTTACTATTGTTTACATTTGACAGAGCTCCTACTTACAGTTGTACTCTAATGCAGTCATCCACCGCTTTACAATAATTATCTGATAACACGCCTGTCTTGTGATTTGTTTTCTTAATCATCAGCACTGTAACAAGTCAATGTCGGCAGAAACGGTGACAAGTAAACAGACTCCACACCAGTTTGTTTAAACTCAGGAATGATTAAAAGGAAGTGAACGCCTGCTGCTGCCCGCCTTTACTCATCACTGTTTGGTGAGACGGGAAACACTGATTATGCAACTGTGTCTGTTCCCTTCTTTTTTTCTCTCTCTGACAGCCATTTAAAAATCTAATGAAACAGAACAGAGGACACATGACATCAAACAACCAACATGAAGTAACACTATCTGTAATGATATAATCCTTTATAATGCATAACAGATGAGAAAACAGGCGATATATACCGTACATCAGTGAACCATTTTTTGACAAGTATGTACAACAAATTGTGTGTAATAGCTGTGAAATGTGTTACATTTGGGTGTTTGTTACTAATATAAAAAGTGGAGCAGTTACACCTCTCCCACTCCCAACTCTTTTTTCTTCCTAAATCCTAGAAGCTACTCTGTGTGTACAATAAGTGCAAGTGTGCTTGTGTATATCTGGTGTAATATACACGTGCCCACAGTAAATGTGTGTTCACTGAACAAATTACTGCAGTGGGGTGCTGTTACTAACAAGCCCTCTCTAAGTGCCATTTCCTGGTAGAACAGAGAGTCTTTTTTTCTTCTTCTTTTTTTATAACACACCGTCGTTATTCCAGGTTCTCCAGAGACAGATGCCTGGAGCCAGAAGAAACTGGATCCTCCACTCTCCTTGCAGCCAGTGAGCTGTGCCCAGAGCCAAGATGGCTAAGCTAAAGTTTCAGATCTCTCCCCGTGCTGCCCAGACGCCTGGCGTTTTGTTGGAGACAGACTGGCAGGCACAAAGCCCCTTTTACAGTCCCAGGGCAGGCTGCAACACACACGGGGCAGGTTTGAACCTCAAATCCAAGTGTCAGTATACTGTGATTTAAAAGACTAGACTGTTTCCGTTCAGAACAAAAAGCAGCTACGTCTCTATACAGCAGCTGGCTAGGTACACATTTACAGCTCTGCCAACTCCTCAGAAGATTTCTTCTCAATGAGTTTAAAGTGCCTTAAAGGGTTTTGCCCTGCAGGTCAGTTTTGCCTCTAGGTACAGATCCTAGATCAGTATGGACAACTTAAACACCTGCAACATAGTGTGTTGTTAATGGTTATATGGACATAAGAGCAGTTTCTACACCAACCACAAATGCATTCGTACCTATTAATAGTGGTTCATGGTTTTAGACAACTAGAGACACATGATGTAGTTAAAAAACAAGGATAGACCAACAGGGGAAAAATATTGTCCTTGGAATGAGAGGTTTTATGGGGCTGTGAAAGCCTTCAGTTCCCTTGTTGGTTTCTGGGATATGTAAATGTTAAAGGGTATAAATCCCTAAAACAGTGTCATTTATATCCTCAGGTATCCTTTGGCTAGTAGACCCTCATGTGGAAATATTCTCAGTTTGCTCAACCCCTCTAGTTTGAGTTAGGTCCAGGAGAACAACACTCTCCTCTCCTGCAGATAAAATCCACTCTGTGATGACGATACGTTTTCAGTAAACATCCCATGCTGGTTCAGTTCCTCTATCTTACCACACAGTACTTTCATATTTCCATGTCCCTTCAGTCTGTCAGTTTGTGTACATAGTTGACAGGAAAGGTTCCACTCCTGCCTGGGTCCCCCTCTATGTGGCCAACCTGTTAAAGAGTAATGTCATATTTATGATATGAACACATATAAAAAAATCCATGTTATATATTTCACTTCATGTTAAATCTTCCACATTGCTACCCAGAAGAGGAATGGACAAGGCACTCTACTGGAATCAAGAAGCTGTAGTTGCACTTACCCACCAGTGGGGGTCATTAGCGGCCGTGACCACAATGATCTCATCTTTAAAAAAGGCAAGCTGCTCAGTACTGACTGCTCTGCAGTCCACTAAAGCCTTGACACGCTTCTGATGTGGCCTGCTGCCAGAATCCTGGAGGAGACATGTAATACATTTCTCAGTGTGCCACCAGCAAATTTATATTGACTGTGAAATCTCACTGGCCTTTTCTGATTCTCCACAGACAAAAAGTCCTGTGGAATTGAAGATTGTGATATGGAGGACTTAAACTATAGACTGAATACAATAGACAGAGGTTTCTATGTGGTTGTACCATAGCGTTCCTGCGAGGTCGTGGGGCACAGGTCACGGTAGGTGAGGATGACGGTGCTGGAACTGGAGCTGGGGTGAGGCCCGGACTATTCCCCACTAAGCTGCAGTACAGCTCCTCCTGGCTGCCCACACAGCTTTGAGACAGCACACCACACTTCCCCTGGCTGCCTCCTCCACTGCTCCGACGATACGACGTGGTCTTCTCTGAACTGGAGGGTGGAAATAAGTCACATGAAATAACACTGATCGAACAAGGCCTCTGTCATTTGGAGCTGTTTACGAACACATCAAAACTGGGAACTGCTGGACAATCATTTTTATCTGTGTAGTATTAAAGATTATCTTTAGGACAGTTTTAGGAATTAGAGATATTTCATTTTTTATTTCTAGACATGGCATCAACTTGAACTGCATCCTTTCTGTGGCCCTCTTTACACCTGACACTATCATGCTGACAGAAGTGTGTTAACAGAAAAGTGGTAACACAATGTAGCAGTGCTGTCTCACCTGACAGGCCCTATGTGGTTCAGAGAGGATGTTGGCGTGACATTGCTTTGAGATCCAGAACTAGCACCAGGTTGGCCCTCCCAGGTGTGCTTCTGCCCCCTGAGCAGACCTCCCTGTCCGTGGGGAGACCTAGGTGGTCTACCCCCTTGGCCTTGGTTGTCTCTGTTGGGAGAAGGAGGGCTATGTCTCGCCTGTGTCTGGGGACTGGAGGAGTGGGAGGCCGGGTTAGAGCAGCGTCGTGGAATGGGGTTGCCCTCCTGTGTTGTGACCGAAATCTGGGGGTCAGAGCGACCTGTGGAGGGGGAGAAAATGAAGTCAAAAATTAGAACAAGAGCAACACTGTACATTCATTTAATTAAGTTATTCATTCATTAAAAAACAAGTGTGGTATCAATGTCTTGCCAAGACCTAAAATGAAACTTTTAATGTGTTATTTAAACTGGCACCATGCATTGGCTCAAGAAACAACTTATCTTTCATATAAGCAGGATTAGTATGGAATATTTTACTTACAGTTTTGGCAGCAGTGGGATAGTTGCTGCATGTTAACGTAAACCAAATCTAATTGAATGCAACATTATTACTCTCTTATCTCTTTAGTAAAACAAATTAAAATCAACCTGCAAAATGTTGCACAAATTTCTTTTTTTTTACTTTTACTGTGTAATTTTATCACAGCCTACAGCAGAGTTAGTCGACTGCACATAACAGCTATTGTGGAAAATATGACTTGATCTGGCTTTCAGTGTGTCATCACTTGGTGGCAGTGCTTCACAGTGACTAGCGCAGCTGTTTAAAATGTGAGATGAATACTGTGACTTGATAGAAGGATAATGAATTAACTCCCCTTCAACTAAGTGTATTCCAACCCTTTTGGTGCAAAGCAAGCTGTTCTTCATGAATGAATATGAATATGATAAGCCTTACACACTACAGCAGCTCACCTCTCTGGATGGATTTAGCGGGCAGTGGTGGTGGCGCTGATGCACCAGAGGGGGCGCTGTTGGCTGGAGGATTTCTGTATAGGAAGTCTAGATTCTCATATGTCTGACAAGGCCTGCTTCCAGCATTACCATTGGCACCATTACCCATACTCCAGCGGACGAAGGGAGATCCACCACCTCCATTTGAGGACAGAGGAGAGCGGTTTTTGGGTAATGGGCTCACCTGGAAGAATGCGGAAAGGAGCACCAGGTTAGTTAATATAGTTTCTCCTCAACTTTCTCTGTTTCATTTCTTTTTATCACCTTTTTCCCATTAGCAGAGGAGATTGAAGTGGAAATCTCCAAACAGTGTAAAGGCTATTTTGGCAGAGAGACAAAGTCAGTAATGAGACTGGCTCCTTACCCTCTCATCCAGATCATCCTCACTGTCATAAAACTCCTGAGACTGTGTCTCCCACATGAACTCCACATGGATCTGAGAGTTAAACTTCCCACTTTGCGCCAACTCCAACTAAAAACACACACACACACAGGAGCACAAACACTCAGAATACACTCATCTCCACATTACACATATCCAGTAATACACACATAATGTTAGGCATCAGCTATGACGCAGTAACTGTGTACTTGGCACTATCAAACCAACTTCATTTCCACTCCTCCTCCACTGCTTGAGTAGTTCTGCTTCTTGGTTTGTACAGATCAGTACACATACTGTAATGTTTCTGTATTAGCTGTTCAGTATTTTGAGACTGATACAAAGGAAGGAACAATGAAAACAAACAAAAAAAGGGACAAAAAGGGCAGGATTATTAACATAAGTCATCACACAAAACTCCCTCCTGGTGAGTCATATCAGTGTGACCTGGGGTTCAGCAGATGTTTCAAAAAATCAAAATGAAACACAATTAAGAAAGAGTTAAACAGGTTAACTGAAATCACTGAAGGAAAACTCTCCTGAGTCCAGAGCCAGCCCACATCTCATCGCAGCATCCTAATTCAAAAAATAAAAAAAATCCCCTCAATGCAAACTGAAATTAATTCAGCCAAATGGGAAACAGGGTGAATTTTAAAACTGCACTCTCTACACAACAAGCCTGTAAAACAAGGTTGTGCACAATCAAACAGGATATTACACAAGGCAGGTCTGATTCAGCAGGGCAGATGGCCGGTAAGAAAATAAAACCAGTTTATAAATGATACACACTGGGACCTGATGAGGATAAGATTCCTTGTCCTGGGAGTGAGTTCTTAGCCGAGCTTCACTGCACAGGGAGTTATTTCAAGGTAGTATTTCCAGCTGTGGAAGTTGTCTTGTTTTGTTTCTGGAGTTAGCTTTCTGGTGGGCATTTTAATGTTGCAACTCGATTCCTCAGTTGAACTTACCTCCTGACTGTGTGTGTGTTCTTTGAATTTATGATTAAAACTTAAAAGTTGAATTGAAAGAGAAAGTGGGGTCTCACCAGCTCGACACACTGCACATGCTGCAGCCTCCGTGCAATATCAAGCGCCGTCTCTCCTGCAGAGTTCACTATAGGAGATGAAAAAGAAGAAATGGTTGAAGTGTTTGCTGATTGCACTGGTTGAAAAAGAAACAGAGTGAATAGCGGTAAAGGTACCTGTGTGTAGGGCTGCTTTTGCTTTGAGCAGTAACTTAAGAGACTCAGGCTTGTGATGCAGGACGCTGTAGTGAAGAGCTGTGTTTCCTTCTGCTGTTCTCTTCTCCAGACAGCTGCTGTAGAGTGAACATACAGTATAGACAGATTAGAGGGTGTTAAACATTACCAACTTTCTAAGCAAGTCAAGCTAATTCTGATCAAGAGCTTACTCCTCTTCATAGGAAGGAGATACGAATCATACTCGACTACTTGTCAATGTCTGACCTGTTCTGGCAGAGGAAATCCACCAGCGCCAGAGAGCTTCTTTCCTCCAGACGCACGGCAAGATGGAGAGCAGTCTCTCTGATACCCTTAAACAGGAAGGAAAGAGTACAAATTAGGCCAAATTGTTGACCCTCAAAAGAGATTGTCCATCTGTACAAAACTTTCACCATCAGTCAGTGGCCTCAAGTGGCTGCATTTTGTAGCTGACAATCAGGTCTAAAGACATGCTACTAGAATACCAGTGAAGCTCATGTCACAGGTTGATTGTGCAACAACTCACTTGTGTTTGTGTGTTTAAAAGTGAGATTGTGCCTACAGCTTTAAGCATTATCTGTTTATGAGAAGTGCAAAAGGCGGGGCAGAAGAAAGACAGAGAAGTGCCTGCGTAATTCAATGAGCTTGTCTCACTTGTTCTCAAGAGACGTGAGCTCTGACCTAAAAGCTGAAATAACAAACGAGGGCCGACCAACACAAACAAACACACATATACACACAGTGAAGTCAGCAGTGTCACACACGCTGCTTATGCTGAGCAGGAAGTGTACGACAAGAGGGTAGAACGTGATTAAAGACGAGAAGACGAGGCGCTGAAGAGAGACAGCAGAGGCGGGGGAAACAAGATAAGATGAGAGGATGAGGGGAGAAAAGGGGAGGGAAAGATTGGATTAGAGGCCAGAAGAAATGGGAGGGTCTCCGACTAACCACCCACATGAACCATGCACACGAGAACAATTAACACATACTTCACATACTGTAACTATCCACACACCTCCTACATACTATATGTCCTAATCTTTTTTTAAGACTAAGGGGATTTGATTCTATTTTTAGCCATTTCAGCCACAGTTCTAGAGTGACAGGAACAAGTTAGTAACTTTTTGAAACACTGCACTGATGCATGTGTATCTTTAAGCAAGCCGGGTGGGCGGCCTTGTCAGGATGTAGCTGTCATTTAACCTAAATGCATGACATCTGTGGGAATGTTGGAGTTTAGATTTGTTACAGGATGATATGGGTTTATTACAGGCATTCCCACCCTAACAGGACACATTTCAGGATGAAAAGCAGGTGTGGAAATCCACTTGTGGGTATAAATGATCTTCACCTGTCCATCAGGCAGCGTAAGTGGTTTGGCCAGGTCCGCTCCCTCAGCGTACAGCTGTAGAAGAGAATTGACGTCACGACTCCTCACAGTGTCATACAGCCGGCCAGGATCTGCTTCTTCTCTGCGTAGGACATACCGACGCTCAGCGTACTTCGCCACAATGTACTCCTTTCTGGCATTCCTGGTTGTTAAGTAAGCACATTATAATAATAAAAAATATGTAAGTATAATACATATCACCAAACTGTTATTTATTCCTTTTAAACAATCGGATTGTTAGTTTAAAGAAGTCAGGGACTCACATGTCACTCTGTGGCAATGGTTTGACGGAGTCATTTGGAAGGCCCGCCTCCATGATGTCATTAAATCTGGTGTTGCCGATACTGACAGCCAACTGAAGATGTGACATAAAAGCATTTCAATGAAAGGCAGACGGTTACATAATGTCTGTAATTAGGAAATCCTGACAATAAAAAATCCCCTGGAACTGTGTCTGTTTTTGTGTGTTTCCATGTGTGCATTTAGTACCAGAAGCTCAGAGGTGCTCAGTAGGTCCAGAGTGAGTGACTGAATCCTGGAGTAGTGGACGCCCAGCTCTCTGTGGATGCCAGAGCACTCTATGCAAGTCAGGATGCCCAGATTGGTCGACAGCCATGTTGGATCTGAGATACACAGAGCAATAAAGTCATCGGACTGTTAGAAACATATGACTCTCTGAAAACTCAGCTTGAACTGATAAACGTTGTTGGTTATGAGTCATAAAATAAATGAAACTGTTTAGAAAATATTATCGTTTAAATCTCCTGATGTATTTTCACATTTTATTCTGCAATGATCATCAACAACAATGACTGGCTGACCTGGAGCGCCACAGTCAGCGCAGGCCTCGTTGCCAGGCATGTGGCGAAGCTCGGCGATGATGGCCCGGGAAAGTTCCTGGAGCCCGCTGTCCTGGAGGTGGAGCTGGTCTCCTCCCAACGCTGTGTTCAAGGCCTCCTCCTTACTGTTCTGCAGCACGGACACCCAACTGAAGTACAGACGCACACACACACAGAGAGCCAGGAAACAGTTAATAAAAGAGGCAAAAAGTTATTTGTTTTCCAATTTCCACATTTTATACCAGCTCACTCGGAGGGGAAGCCACAGAGTTTGTGGCACCAAGAGAAACCAGAGGATTGATCATTTCAGTCTTTTCCCCAGAAGATGAAAAGTAGTCCACCATGTGTTTTGCACGTGTTTGTTGCCCAGTTGTCTAGTGGTAAGTCATCATCACTCTCACTTTCTCAGTTTCATGAGTTCTCTGCCACCCAAACTCATACTGAACCTCACATCTTTCATTTCTGAAGCTCTGGTACTTTTCCCTACAAACCATTTCCATCTCTCCTCTGTCCCTTAACTCACACAGCACATCACATCACATCACATCACATCAAAGAATTGGCTTGGAGGCCCACACACAAGGGAGGGGTAGGGGACAGATCACAAAACAAAGTTCCCTTGCTTGCTGTCTGTGGCTAGAGAGAGAAGTCCCACCCAACACCAGCTGGGCCAGGGGGCTCCTGGAGGACAGTTTTTTCATTCTGCATCCTTTAGTTTCTCTCCCTTTTTGTCCATTGTCGGCCCTGCTTCTTCTTTACTGCATACATCATCAGAGTTAATGCTCTTCCATTTTACTACACAATCTTTATCTCTCTAATCTTAGCTGTTTCTAAATGAACAATGCACAGCTTCTTTCCCATGCAGGCCTAAGCCCAAATAAAGGCGCCTGACGTGTAACAACTTGCTTACACAATGAGAAAAAGTGATAGGAAGTGAAAAAATCTAACACACACCCTACGGTACTTTCAACACTTACATCATACATTCCTGCTCATCTTCTGCCTGGAAATGGTATGTCCGATTATCTATGGCGAAGGAGAAATGGTGGTTAGACATTGCCAGTGCATCTTGAGAAAATAAATTGCTCAATAGAGGACGGAGTAGAATAAAGGCTGCATGGCTAGAAATGGGCGTAAAACAAGCATGACACACACAGCCACCCCCTTTTCACATCACAACAGTTTAGATTAATCATAAGGACTCTCTGGCATTCATCCAAAGTAAAATGTGTCTGATCCTAATTTCTAAATAGGCAAGCTTCCACACAGCTGCACTGCAGATGGCTCTTTAGAGTCTTTAATGATGATATGTGGAGGGTGAAGTGTTAAAGGTCAAAAGGAATGAACCTACGAGTGACCAGGTCAAAGGTCCTCCTGTCGTCTGGGTTCGGTCGCACCTGACAAGTCAGTAGGTTCAACTTCGCTGGCGGTCGATTGATCTGACGACAGAAACACGTGCTAATGTCAGTATGTGCAGGAGAATTTGGACAGATTTCAGGTGACAGATGTTTGGGGACAGTTTAGCCCATGTGTCCTCACCGTACTGTGGGAAATTGTCAGGCAGCCAAATTTCACTCCACACTTCCTCTTCTGCCACACCTTCCTGATCCTGCAGGATAAAATGCCAAAAAAAAAAAAAATCCAATTTGAAAAAGAAAAAAATACAAACTTTAAACACATGCTATCGACATAACATTATCAACCTGGATGATTTCTGTGCAGTGCATTAAGTGATAACAGTGTTAACATGTACCCTTGACTTGAGTAATGGTGATCTACACACTTTGCTGACCCAGCTTACTGCTGTTCACAGTGCTTCACTCCTGTTTTCATTCTCTTGATTGAATTAGGTGAAATGGCTGAGAATGTGCTCTGTTTTGTGTCAGTGGTCTGAGGAAACTTTGCTCCCCTACCATCTCCCATCCACCCTACTGATCCATATCCCCTCTCCTTATCACACTGTAATCTAGCTTGGTGTGTGTGTGTGTGTGTGTACGTGTGATGCAAAAGTTGGGCCGCTCAGTTAGCCTTAGTCTGCCAATATGTTTCACAGAAGGGGCCCCTGCTTGAATCTTCATCTCACAATAATGAAGACCAGGTGGAGTGGACAAACCTCCCCCCTTCTCTCTCTCTATGCCTTACTTGCTTACTCTTCACCCAGCTCTGATTGCTACTGCCCTCGACAGTGCTAGTTAGCAGCATTTATGACTTTGAAAACGTTATAATTTGTTAAAATATGAACAGGTAGAATTTCGAGTAAACCCGGAAGATTTGCAGTAACAAAAACTACTGTTTTTAATGAGCTACGACGCATAAATTACACGATTATTTATAGAGTTTGCAGCACATTTTGATGTTAATATGCATGTTGTTCACATCTTGTATTCTTGTGCTCCATGTATTTTCAATTCTAATATGATACTTGTGTTTTAACCTGACATTTGGACACTGTAACTAATGCTTTAACACACCCATCACTCTTCTTGAGCAGGAAGCCAGATTTTTCTGTCCCATACTTCTTGTTGCCCTGCGGTTGGTGGATGCTATACCCGTTGCCAGAGTTCTTCCTGTTCAGGTACTCCTGGGATAAAAACAGAGATTTACGACTTGACTTCAAAGGCTTCAAGGCAGCTCTGAAGATCATGAAAATTTGATTGTAATCTGATCTCAGCTAGCAATTAAAGGCGTCTGCCGCTGGATTTTTAAGAGCACACATTTTGTTTAGTATTACTGAAGATCTAAAGTCAACTCCAGGTATGTTATATGTAATGAGTATAATAATGATGCATCATGAATAAGCGTACCTCTTTCCCCTCCACTTGCAGAAGTAATCTGAGAGAATCCTTCAACTGAATCAGTTTTTTTACCTCCTCGTCCTGGTCCAGACGCACCTACAACACACATCATAAAAGCCAGTTCATAAAATTGCGGCAATACATTTTTTTTTCTTTTGGAAGAACTGCATGTTTTTGTGTTCTCCCAAGTTCATTTGATCATACGCAATATTTTCCTTTTTATTTGTTCCAAGAATTGGGTGTGGAATGACAATACATCAGAGCTTTGTGTAATGGCCTAAATAATGCAGAACAGAGCTCAGCAGCACTGGGGTGTGTCGTCCTAGGAGGTTGTGCATTTTGTTTTAAAGCAGCAGAGTGACCAGTCTTGAATGCAACATAAGTCAGTTTAACTGAAATATTTCAGCATTTTTCCTGGGAACCATAACACAGATTCTGTCTGAATTTCCTTCTTGAGGCTGAGGTCTGGCATGTCTGAGCGGCTCTGTTCTGCCCATGCAGAACCAGAAAAACCTCTAACGTTCCCAGTATCACAGTTAACAGCCTGTTTCCAGTGCTCTATCCAGAAAAGGCAAGAAGGCAAATGTTGTGCAGACTGGAAACCAGTCGGAGTGGCTGGAGAAATAGGTGTGCACTGGGGAAAGAATGAAAATGAGGGATGCTTTCAGTTTCATCTTTTGGAAATAGGGGGAGGTATTTCTGGGAATAGACTCCAACAACAGCCTCTGCCTGTGAGAATACATATACTCATACCCCCATGATAACATCAATATGTATGTGCATGTGGGTTTTGTGATAACAGTTTGAGCCAGCCAGCACAACAGCAGCTAGCACAGACCCTAAGTGTTGACCTCTTAATCATGACAAATATTCTTCTGAAATCATAACAAAGCTGGATAATAACAATACTGTTTTATAACACAATATGACTAACATTTACCCCTATAAACACTGACTCATATAACCCAGGTAGACAGAGAAACTAGCAGCAGCTTCTGTGTTTTTACCGTGTGAACAGATGCAGCGAGCTTCTCGATAAAAGGAGCGAGATTCTCTGCAGCTTTCAGTCCATCCTGAAAGAAACTGAGATACAAAAAAAGAACAAATGCTGAGTCATGATGGTACTTCAGTCCAAACATCCTAGTTCACACCAACCAAAACATCACATGCTGAAGCTGTATAAGCAACTCTGTTCCCACATAAAACCCTCGGTATGATTAACATGGGTAAATGGTTAACAACGGTAATAACAGCTTGTAAAAGGAAAGTGAAAACCAAAGAACCTCAACTATTATGCAAAATCCTTCACTGTAACCCTGAGGTAGAAATCAAATCCATATGCTTTTTAGGCCAGGAAAAACATTTTTCTTTTTTTCTTATTTCACGCTTAGAACTAAAAAAAAAAATAGGAAAGGTGATGTCGGCTGAGACTGACCTGAGCTGGGCCTGGAAATATTTGATGAGGCTCTGGAGAAGATCAGGGCCCTGACGCACCTTGAGCTCCTCGATCTTCAAAAGATACTGAAAGCATAAACACAGACAGTTAAAACCAGCTCCAGAAATGGCAGCTCTCCATGGAAAGGCCTGAATATGGAAATCAGGGATCAAATAAAGCCACCATTTTTCAGTACCCATAATTTAAGGCTCATCCTAGACTGCACATCTTTAATATCCTGTTTTGAGCATGTTTTTTAGTGTGTGGCTTCTTGCTTTCTAGGACATTGCTTCATATTGTTTCAAAGGTCATGCACCTTATTTCAACACTCCAGCCAGTCAGTGAACCTTGTAGACTGAAACTGGAAAAAGTCTTCCTTCAAAAAAGTATGGATAACAGACACATAGTGCAGGCTTTATTGTGAATAATTTCCGTCCTGCCCCAAGCCTAAATTCACATTTTAAAAAACGTAGAAAAAAGCTTTGAGGGCAAGTTATGAGGGTCTTTTTAGCTCTGTGTGGAAGGAATGACTACATTTTCTTTGCTCCATAAAACCCAAGTCTGAATCCATCTGTCTCTCTGTAGCTAAAGCAGAGACAGGCTCAGTGAAGTGTTTCTGTTCTGTGTATATTTGTGGGAGTTTGTGTGTTTTTCTGAGTGTGTATGTATGTAGCGAGAAAGACAGAAAGACAGACAGACAGACTGAGAGGTGGAGCTGCTTGCAACAAGTGGAAATTCCATTTTCCCTGCCTCTCCTCTTTGTCTCAACAGCTGGTCTCAGTCAGGATTAGACCCTTTTTTTCTCAGGGTTTTCTCCAGCTACATGTGCACTAACACACTTAGCTGAGCCTACACCACCTGTATATAACAGCACCGCCAGTGCATTTCACAAGAATTTCCCCCAATTTGGGTTTCAGGTGTGGGTCATAAAGCATTTTCATCTGCCTTTGAACTGCACCTTGCACTAATGTACATGCCCCAGCTCTGCAGTAACTCTGCAAGACTCAAACAATTAAGCTCATGTTTTACTTTCTAAAACATGTTTTTTCCACCATAGGAATTACTGGAGAGACACAAAAGGCATCGACCCTGGCCATCCAGTTGACCATGGATGGAATATGGGATCCACAAGGCAGACCACCCATGTGAACTAAATCAAGCCCACCTCAGGTATGGGAAAGGTGTCTGGATATGGTATTTTGACTGGCACAAATCCCCCACCTCACACATTTGCAGCTGAAAGGTCCTTCTCTCTCTCTCCATGTCCTCCCCTCCGTCTGATCCCTCCATCCTGATCAGCCCCAGCTGCCTGGCCTTCTCCTTCTTCTCCTTCTCTAGCTTCCCTCTGACGGGGGGAGGGAAGGGAAAGAAAAAAAGAGCACAAGTAAGAAAGAAAGAACGTTGTCTTTAGTCACTTATGTGCACAATGTACTTGTCTGATCCACTCTCTCTCTCTCTGTAATGATTAACTTTTTGAGCATTTTAAGTGGGCTGATTCTTTCCACCACAAACTCTGAGATTTATTTTTCCACCAGCTCATTCACCTTCACCTTCCTCATAGAGAGAGGGGAGAGGAAATTGGACGAAAGACAATAAGGGAGAGGTGAACTCTCCTTACAACATTATAAAACACTTTAAACCAGCATCAGAATGAGATCAAATGATGGCTGCAAAGTGCAGTGCCTCGGTTTTATTTCTCAGCAATGTAATGGAGAAAGGCCAAGGGGAATGAACTATTATCCTATTAACCTCTGCTGTTACACCAACTCCTGTGACCCAGTAAAAGACTAGAAAGAAGTGTAAATGTGCGACGTGATTCTCCTTAGGCAATAACATCTGTCTCAGGCTTCAGTTTTCTTTTCTTTCATAAGGCTTAAAGATGAAGAGCTGAATGTGAGGTAACACACTAAGCGTTAGAGTATGGTTAATTACATTTTTATGTCGTATTCCTTCCAGCTCTTCTCCATGTGTTTCTTGAGCTCCTGTAGAGAAGAGAAGAGACAAATTATTATGATGATGTTTCTTTGTGCATATGTATTAAACTTAAACTCTTTTGGTAAAAAATACTGCAATAAACAAAACCGTTTTAATGAAGACTAAATTCACCACAGGGGAGTTGCTGTATATGTTACTGTATGTATGATACTGTACTGTATGAAGCAGTATTTCGTTATTATGTGCGTAGGTCTGGGAAGAGCCAGACAGTTAATTTGCACAGACTTGATAACTCACAGTATGCTAACTAGTCTGCTATCTGGCTGAGCAGGATTTCAGTAGCAGTTTGCCTTCCTTCACAGTAATAGTGAAGCAATGTTCATCCGTCAAATCAGCCGTTTCAAAGACAGGGCAGTGACAGGAGCTTACAGAAGCATTAGCCTGTTATTACTCACTAGTCTGCTGGCATGGCAAATCAAAAGGCCAAATGCTGGGCAAGACAGATCAGTTCAGTACTGGAACATAGCTCAGTCTTATTCATTAATCTGCATAAACAGCCTCATCTTATCCAATATCTTAGTAGGATCCGCTGTGTCTGTGACACAGACAGACAGCATTATATGCTTAAAGAGGAAATCCACCCTAAAACTGATTTTACATTGTGATAGCGCACTTATTTTTGGTAGTAAAGTCCAAAGGCTTTAAAAAGCCCCACATTCAAAAAAATTCAGCATGGGTGTTGTTCCATTATTCACTGTAGAGCTTGACAATACCTTGATATAATATCATATTGTAATAAAAGACCAGATATGCCATCATCATGTGTATACCAGTTCAGCCAGCAGTTTTATTAGTATTTAATGAATTTGTAATAAAGTCTAGACTCACTAGTCTGCTGTCCCGGAGTTCTGACTTCAGCACATTTTCCAAAGGAAACGCCATGATGTTGTTGAGGTTTTGCACCTGAAACATGTAAGAGCAGAGGAAATGAGTAAAGAAGATAAAACATTTCACGAAATGTTACAGGTGGCCCTTACTTGCAGTATGAGCAAACACTCGCACACCGTTCTACACACTCCTCTCCCTATGGACTTACATTTCTGGGAATGAGCGCGGATCATTCAAAAACATGGTGATTCAGTCATTTTGAACTGGTGAATCATCAAAAGAAAACACTGGACAATAATCTGCACCATTAAGATTTTTTGACCCAAGGGGGGAGCATGACGCAATTATTTTTCTGACACTGTACAGTAAAGTGGAAGTTGAGATTAATTGGAGGTTTAGATGGAAACGAGAAACTGAGTCTCGTGGATCTGGGGAGAATGAATCACAAAACAACCAGCATAACCCAAACATAACAGGTTTGTGCTTTCCAGTAACACATTAATTAGCACAAATTCCCCCATGGAAATAAATCACATCTTTACTTAGGCATGCAGCATGACTACATACATTATCCTTCATTTCCTGTCCACAAGTCTCCAGTTAACCACTGTCGAAAATAAAAAAGTCTGTTTGTGAATGTCACTGCAGCCTTTCCATGGATCCTTGTGGATTACATCCAAGCTGCACCCTGCTCTTAACATAAATAATGTCCAACCACTTCCGTGAGCTGACTGCAGAGCTGACCTTTATATATTGACACAGAGGCCTGGAAACTGGTAAGATTGTTTTGGTTGACATCCAAAAGCTGAGGTAACTAATAGATAATACATGGAGTTCTGACACAGGGAAATACTGACTCCCAAAGTCTCAACACATGTACAGATGACACGGATCAATGCATGCCTGTGTGCACATTGAGACAAGCACGCAATGTCTCTCACACACACACACACACACACACACACACACACACACACACACACACACACACACACACACACACACACACACACACACACACACACACACACACACACACACACACACACACACACACACACACACACACACGGCATTAAGGGACACGCTCAGGTTGATTTTGCAGTACAACTCCTTAAATCACCCTCCTGTTAGTCTTTTGGACCCACTTCCTCTTCACATCTGTAAGGCCCAGTCTCCCCTGTGTGTGAGGCCTTGATTGACACATAGGAGGGAGTGTGTGAGACGGTGTATGTGTGTGTGTGTTAACTCACACATGGAGGTCTGGGATGAATTATCATCACCATAGAAACTATCAGTGGGAGGGTTCCGGAGTGCCCCAGATTTTGGAGTCAAGACGCGCGAGCATGCAGCTGTTGAAAACCCCTTTCCTCTGCGCATTCATGCATGTGTGCGGGTACACACACACACACACACACACAAACACACAGCTCAACATCTTATGAGGAGAGATTTGGGGCTCTTTCACCTGCTGCTGTTTCACATAAACAAACACCATTTTGCTGATTTACTTTTACTTTACTTCTTAGTAAGTACTTTCAGATTATACCATCAATTTGCTTCCATTTCCTCTTTTAGTTTTGTCTTTATTTCCACCCCTCCTCCCTCAGTCCTCTAGCTTTTGTGTGTGTGGTTTGAACTCTCTAGCAAAGACAGCTAATTTGAAGAAACCTCTCCTTTCCCTTCCCCTTTTCCCCCCACGCTCTTCTCCTCTTTCCTCACCAGATTTTTGAAGAGGGCCGTGACCTCTCTGGTGAACACAGCCAGGTTGAGGAAGCCTGTGGAGATTTCATTGTTGTCTTGGGTCAGGTGGCTATTCCCCAGATTCTCCAGCACCTCGATATACTGCTCATTGTTGTCCACATGGGCTGAAAAACAACACACATGCACACAAAGTGAGTATAAACACAGTTAAAGGTGACTCAGACTTGAGTTACATGTGTAGAAAATCTTAAGACGGCAGATTGACTTGCCCTGTTGCAGTGAGAGTATTTTAGGAAGACAAGCATGTGGTATAAATTAGTACTGGTTCCACCCATCCTGGAGCAGGAGACAGGCTAACATATAGAGACCCATGTTTCTCTGGGACTTATTGGTCACTTTCCCAGGGGTCATAACCTTAGTGGGCTCTCAGTCTGTTGAATTTATGTGGGAAAAGGCTGATGGAAAAGAATCTGAGCTCAGACTGGCACCACTTTGGTTTACATTGCACTAAATGAGGTTTTTACCCTACAGCTATTTCAAAGTGAGGCTTAGATGAGGACATCAAATAAACACAAGTTACAATTCAAGCCATGGAAGCCATCATTTTCAGTCAACAAAGATGGACACCTGATGAATGATTACAACCAAATGTCTGTTCACCACAGTCAATATAGAAATGGCTTAGCTGACTTTAGGAAACTCCAACATTAAGGTAAAAATGAAATAATTTGTTGGTGGTTGCGATTAACAATTTAAGGAAGTGGTAAAGGAACATATGGGCCAGACGTCTACAGAAGTGCCCAGACAAAAACAGGCAAAAGCAGAAATAAGCAGAAAGAGTACAATCTCTTCTGCTCCAGTTTCCACTCCAATACACAATATAAAATGGTAAACTGACTGTAGCTGGGAAACAGACCAACACAGTTGTACCAACTGGCTGAAAAACAAAAGTGGAAGATTTTGTATGACAGCAAAAATTGTGAATTTAAGGAAAGAATGCAGCCACGCTGCAGGATGGAGGAGACGAAATCAAGGGGGAGCAGGAGAACTGAGCAGTTGTGGCCGCAGGGTCATTAAAATAAGTATTATAACAAACAACATACATGCATCTATCAAACAACAAACAGCTGAGTCACAGAGGAGCTCAGAGGATGATTTTACAGCTGACCTTTAACTACCAAATACCAGCAGAGCAACTCTTTCACTCCTCTGCCAGAACACACACAGACTCGCAGGCCACAGCATCTTGGCAGAAAAGTGGTACTTAGCGATTTATGGGAATAAAGAACGAAAGAAGAGATAATCTCACCATGTGTGTTTTGTTTTGTTTTTTTGCATGTGTGACACTGTAACGGACCATCAGACTGCGTGGGGGAGGAGTGGGCGTACGGATGTGTCTGAATGCATGGTGAGTCAGACTGTCGATTAACATCAGGACTGATTAAGGGGTTTAACAACATAAGGACAGAAAGGGGGGCCTCCTGTTGTCATATTACTGGAACTAGCCCATATGATTCTACTTAGATACAGAGGAAGAAATAAAAAAAGTAGAGTGAATACGTATGGAGAACAACCATGGAGCACTTCTCTGCAGCTACAACACTGCTGCTGACCATATCTGGTTGCTTAATTCTGGGCAGCTGAGTCATTTTTACTATAAACTATGAGTTGAAGCCTCGAAATGGGAAGCAGGCTTGTAAGCGAGCACAGAAAAACAACTTCAGGATATCTTATGCAGTTCCTCTGCTCCTCCCGCGCATTTCTGAGGTGAACAACTCACATCTTATGCATGCTCACTTGTGATAGATCCGAGGCCAAAGTTAGGGTGACGTACTGTACTCTAGACATACATGACACATATACACACACACACACACACACACAACATTCACTTAGTGACCCAGTGGATCTGTTAGGTCACTGTATGGCACCTCGTTGTTGCTGAAACCGCACATGCCATTTAGTTTAACACAGCCACAAACACATGCACCACAAAACCAACCATACACTCCATTGATATAAACACAATCACCCAACATCCCACGCACCCTGGTGCCATAACAAGGGGCCTCACTCATAAACACCACTGCCCACATGAGCTTGATGATGTCATCTCAACCAGGCTTGTACAATGAATTATGTGGAGGCTCCTCTATGCACCGAACATGTCATCCTGCCATAATAGAGGCTGACCTTATTTTAAAAAACAAGATGTCGAGTTGACATTCCTCATTTGTAGTGAGACATCCTTTTTCATGGATTTTAAACTTTTGTCGTGTAGTAATGTATTAATATAACAACGTTTGTACAATATGATGAAAGTTCATTCTTAACCTAGTAAATGGTAGTCAAAGGTCAACTTACTGTGTTTTTTGTGATGCTTTCTTCTGTGTCACCTGAGCCATGCACTGATGAAAGCTCTGGAAAAGCTAGTAAGTAGACCATGAGTTGAACTAGTACTTGAGAAAACTACTATTTCCAAGGCCAAGAATGAACGTCCATGCATAATTTTTAAGCCAACACGAATAAGAAGTCCTCAAAGTGCTATGGATGAAATCATAACAGCTACTGAGCCAACTGAGCAAACTCCATCCACCGCTGATAAAGACCATGTGAAACAGTTGAAAGTTCAGGAAAAATCTAGTAAGTGAGCCTTGAGTTGGGAATGTTAGTAATGTATTGTGTGAATGAGATGATACTGTGTGACGCATTGACACTTACAGAGCCCAGAAGTGTGTATAGTTTTGATCATCTTCTTCATCCTCTGTAGAGTTGTGTGGTCCATCTCCAGAGACTGCAGCAAAACAGTGAGACAAAGAGAAGTGTGTGAAATTAAAAATCAAGAATAGAATTAAGACGTGCACTTGACAATGCCTCCACCCTAGGGCTTGGTGATATGAATTAACTTTTGTGTCATGGGATATGTAATTCTATTGTGATATTAATATATTTTGTAATATTGTACGTTTTCTGGAAATACAATTGAGAAACGGTGTGTTTTTGGCTAATCTGGTGAACTAAATAACTGGAAGTTTAAGCAAGATATTTGATCACATTGATGCAAAAAATCCTGTCAATATTACCATACAGACAATACATCAGTACATCAATATAAGCAGTACAGGAAAATATCTAATGGTTGACAAATTTCTGTAGTTTCACAGTATATATCCTCTTATCACCGAACCAAACGCCAGGCTTCCCTCTCCCCAACATGCAGATTAGAGGTTACAATCTTTCATTAGACTTTAAGAATTAGCACTCAATTATGCCTATGTTTGGCTTGTGTTTGCTTTACTGTACAGGTTTACAGTAGGTTTGTGTGTGTGTGTGTGTGTGTGTGTGTGCGTTCAGTCAGTGCTTAATTTTCTCACGGTGTGTGACTAAGGCAAACAGGTGAGTCAGCACTCGCCAGCAAGACAATCATCTGTCATGCGTTGTCATGTACAGTCCTGAATGACACTGTATTTATTTCACCTTTCAAAAAAGGGCCTTCCCATAAACATGACACATGATGCAAAGAGTCTGTTGGCTTCATTGCATCCCTTCCAAACCAACAAGGTTTGAAACTACGTCCTGTTTATTCTCCTCACACAGGCAACACTTGTTTCACCGAGCTAGACACGCTGCACTCCACCTATGTGCCACCAGAAATAGCTTTCATGAGCCAGTAATCTAGACTTAACAGAGACTCTGCCTTGTTGGATGGTGTTGTTTACACGCCCCAGTCCTTCCCGGTCAGGTCCACTCCCTAAGTGTTAGTTCACTAATTAAAAGGCAGTGTGGGTGTTGTGTAATGTGACTCGGCAGACAATGAATGGGATAGTGATTTAGTGGAGACTGGAGACGGGAGTTGCTCGCAGATGCTGCTGCTGCTGCTGCTGCAGTTTCCTCTGCTTGGTAAGTCGGTTGGCAGATGGTGGATAAACAGTGGAAACAAGCTGGTGCAGGTCAACGAAACAGGTTGTGTTTGTTGGATTTTGTGACATAAATCAGGGCACATGGACACACAAACAGACAGACAATCCACACGTCAGTCAAGAGAAACAAACTGTCAAAGAACAACAGACACATCCCTTCTGGAGAGTCCACCCGTAAGTGTGCTGATGATGAGAGACTAGCTTTCACTGTCTTTAACAATGCCTTTTTGTGCCCGTATGTGAGGTTGTGTACACCTGCTGTCAGGGTGTGTGTGCGACTGCAGGCAGCAGAGCTTAGTATTTCATGACTAATAGACATCTGATCCTTATTTACCCCATTAACTAGGCGTGATGACACACTTTGCTGCAGGAAAACCTATAGTATTTCATTTGAATGTGGTAACTATAGGAGCAAACTTTAGAGTTGTTCTTAAAAAAAAAAACCTTTATGGAAATTACATAAAGCCCAATATAGCTTATAGCTATAGTAAACGAAACCATTATCCGGTTTTCTCCCTTTATCGCTGCCTCTAATCAGGCGTAATAAGCAACAAGCAGCCGAGTGTGTGTGGGAGTAAATAGTGTCTCTGTCTCCCTGCCTGCCGCCGTAAACCACACACATGCCCACACATTGCCCTAGCCATTAATCAAGCTTGTCCCAACTGAGCAGACTAAACATAATAACCAAAGATCTATCTATAAAGGGACTGTTGCATTTACATCTGTGAGTGCGTCTGTCTGTCTGTCTGTCTGTGTGCACATGTGTAGGATTCCAGCATGTCCCTCCCCAGAGTAGCTATTCCAGCTATGTATTTTCCAGCATGTCATGGTCATAAATAAGGACATTAGGCCAAGATAAATACATCAGACAGATGGGTAAAACTGTTCTCTTTGGACCCTGGACTCTGTTGTCTCCATCTCTGCTCAGCAGTCAGTTTCTAGCCAGGAAACTCTTAATGAAGACCTTTCATCTCTAACAGACTTTTTAAGACTCCCAACATTATTGGGTGATGTATCAAATTGGATTCCATCATTTTATATTAGTGGATATCAGGATATCTGGACTGAATTAATGCTTTAGACTGAGTTACTGCTGTCAAACAACCATTGCATTGGAAACTATATAAAACCATGGTGATACAAGCTTATGTGAGCTCTAACTGAAAACAGAACTCCATCTCGGGCTACACTACTGAACCATACTGTGTCACAAGGAAGACAGACAAGGAAGGATCGACTGGTGTGCACACTTGGATTATTTGTTTTATGGCAGAGTTCGTGGCAGCCTCCCTCTGTTTCCTCCTTTGCCCGAGGAGCTTTGGGAGAACAGATTTCAAACAAACACAAACCCGCATACACAGACGTCAAACAGGCCTTGGGCCAAAGTACCAGTTCAAACAGACAGAATGCACAAACTGTCCTTCACACACATGCTTGCCAGAATGGACAAACGTGCGTGCATGCTTACACTCACAAAAACAATACCTTATTCTGTTGTTCTGTTGCTGTGCCGTGTGCGTGTGTGTGTGTATGCCTGTTCTGTTTGTGTCCCATCTCAGTCCGACTCCCATGAGACGGAAGACAAGGCCAAGTAAACTCTCCGTATGCTACATTACCTCATGTAACCTTTACTTTTCTGCTGAACCAGGCCAGCCTGCACTGAATCATCCTGAGTGCTAACATCCAGCCTTTTCTGAAGACAGTATAAGTGCAGCACCCACCACACAGAACACACACATAGCTTGGCAAGCAGTGCTAAATAAGCCATTTACTAGTTTTGGGTTTCCTTTTTTATGATAATGGTGAAAAGAGACTTGAAACACTGTCAAATTGTCCAGTTCATAACAAGAATCTTAGTCCCATCCATGTCCTACCAGGAGTTAAGAGCACCCAGGTCACCTCAACCACAACCCACACCACAGACATGCATGTCTATACAGAAATTGCGCCAACACCAGTTTGTGCAAATAAAAGCACCTTGCACCTGCCCCTCTGTAAATGTATCCCGTTGCTGTTACCATCAGGTAGTTATTACAGCTTTTGGAATTATATTACTGTTTTGTAAACCAGGGGGCAAAGTCTCCATGTTTATCTCAGACAGCTGTGCTCACCTGGAAACAACGCTGAACAACTTCAAAGAAACTGTTTAACGACTTATATAATGGTTCATCTTCACAGTGCTGTAAACCTAAACCTAAAGCTGTCTCCTAAGAAAAGAAAGCTAGTCTACAGGTGAGTGAGCGTCACGCCCTTCCTCAGCCAGTGCTACATATACAGCTTATGCTATATGGACAGGTAAACAGCAGACAAAGGTGCATGTTTCTCTGCACCGCCCCCCCTCCACCTCTCTCTCACCTCCTCCACGGTTGAAACTGTGTTCCGACAGTCGCTCATTTTGGACTGAAAACTTGAAGTCCCCGGCGAAGACAGATCCTCGTTTGTCAGGACCACGAAGTCCGAAATGCTTATTCGCTCCGGCATGTTTCGAGAGAAACGGGTCTGACAATCACTGAGGAGAAAAGTGAGCCAAAGTTTCACGCGCGCATGTAATTCCCATTTGAAGAAAAAGAAAGGCTTCACTCCTCCATTGTGTGCAAGAAAGCAACCGAAAAGAGGCTGTCTTCCTCAGATTGCTGATTCTCTAAACGCGTTTTAAGGTGAAAAGTTGTCTAAGAGCGGACCTGTATCTGACCGAGTTTGGTTTGACTCCACTCTGCGAATGTGTGCGCGTGGAGGTGCGCCAGCCCAGCTCGCTATTGTCCGCCCAGTGAGGGAGGGAGCAAACTCCATCATCACGTGGGAATGTTTGTGCTTTCTGGCACACTGCAGAGAGAGAAAAGAGTGAGTGTGTGTGTGTGTGTGTGTGTGTGTGCGTGCGTGCGTGCGTGCGTGTGCGTCCTTGCCCTCGTCTCTTTCATTCTTACTTCTCATTTCTATGCAAACTCCAGAGTCTGCAGTGTGGTCGCCATGGATATGCAGAATGCCTCATTCACAGACTAAACTGAAGGAGAGAAATTTCAATGGATGAGGGGATGGTTCTGAGGGAGAGCGCTGCAGTGAGGCAGAGGCATAAACTCTATCAAGTATGAGTGAATAATGTTTTAACTCAAAGCTCATGTTTTAGATAGATGGAAAAAGTCTATTTTATGTTAAGTAGCTTTTCCACAAAACCCAACTGAAACACAAGCAGCACTTGCACATATTCATCACATCTCGAGCAAGACTTTCGCAGCTGTGAGTGTGAAACTGCCCTTTCATCAGGAGTTTGGAGCCTCTTTGGGTCTTTGCACCTTGATCCTCTTGGCTACGGCTCCAAAGCTTCTTTTTCTTCTTCCTTTTCATCTCATGAAAATACTTTTTTTTTTTTATTGAGGGAGGATTTCTGAAGTCGCTCCCCAGTGACCTGCTGAAATCATCTGAGAGACTTAACGAAAAGGAAAGAGTGCATCAGAGAGGTGGAAAAAAATCTACAAGAGTTGTGTATAGAACATAACTCCTGCATGCCCGGCATTGTCAAACCTGTCAACTCAAAGAAAAGAGGTGTATCACTGAACTTTGCCTCAGGCTGGTTCATACAAATACACTATGAAGTGCAGATGGGTGATTTTAGGAAGCCACATCAAATACAGTGGCTCCCTTTGGTTTTACCACAAAACCACATATTTCCCTACATTAGCTTTATAAAGGGAAAATTAGTCCTAGCTCTGTAGGCAACTTGAGGTTTTTTTTCACCATATTCATCCAAAAAACAAAACAGACTCACTTTGTGGTCAAAGGGTTTTATCTGTTCTCTGTAACTACTTATTACTGCCACTCAGTGAATAGTGCAGAATGGATGTTGTGTCTTAACTGTGTGCGCTCACAGTGGCGCTGTGTTTATGTTCACAAAGATAGACAAACTCGTTTCTGTGTCGCAAGTCTCTTCGCTTAGCAAATAACACACCAAAATGCACATGCAAAGCATTTGATATCTGGCTTGTGTTGTAGCTTCTTGCACACACACGTACATACATACACAGCCTTCAAAGCAAAAGCTTAAAGGAGTGGTTATCAAACATGTTCCTCTGGAAGCACAAAGTGAAAACTCACCAGAAGACGCAAAGAAATACCTCTTATGTTTTTCTATACAAGTTAAGGAAATACACCATTCAAAATGTGCACTAAAGTCTCCAGAGGAAAAGCTGTAAAAACCTGTCTTTAACCTATTAATCATTAAGGAAAAACACCCACTCTTGTGAGGAAGTGAGAGCACGCGACAAACTCCAAACAATGCAGAGCCACATTAATAGCTTTGCTGACCCAGTTTGCCCAGCCCTCATTCTATCGTTGTTTCTGTTGCATGCCTGTATGTGTGTGAGAGAACATCAGTGAGGGAAGGAGGTACAGATGGATATAAACAGGTTGCATGAATACATTTAGGTGTCAATTGTATTGTAATGTATGTGCAACATACTGTATGTGTCTGCATGCTCATTTTGCATGCACTAATTTTTTTTGCATGCATGTCTGGGCTGATGTAATGCAGAGGCTTGCTGTGTCCCAACAATACCCTCCTTCAGCTTCATTGCGGCCCCTTGTAAAGAAGCAGAGCCTTTGTGCGTCTGCCAGCCTTCCAGCCTGGGTCCTATTGTAAAACTGAACAAACCGGTCTGCTCAGGCAACGCACTAACATATAGTGGAGAACGCAAGGACAGCGAGGGGGGAAGAGAAGAAATGGGGAATCGACAGAGGAAAATAGTTTTGGAAGGTGGGGGGAGTGAGGGAGGGGGAGATGCACAGCACAGGGAGGAAGACAAAGGTGGACTGACAGAGGAAATGAGAAAGAGGTAGAGAGAAACTTCATAGACTGAGGAAACAAACTGGAGTGACTCACTTAATGTTTCCCTCCTTGTCTCCACCCTTTTCCTTCCTAAACACCACATACCTATTCATTGTCATTTCCCATATCAACATACTCTCTCCTGCCACTGCTAATGTTAATTTCACTCTTTACTTAAGTCAGCAAGAAGGGCTTTCTTTCTTTCTTTTTTCCTTCTCACCATTTCTCGTTTTAGAGCAAGTCTCCTCGTAGCCTGTGAGCAGTGAAGTTTTGGCTGTGAAGTGAGGTACACCAAATGCAGCTTCTCTCTTTGTCTCTGATGCACGCACACAGGAGCACAGAGGTCGTAGCGACATCTTCCAGTAAAGATTACAGCTGCCAGGATTTCCTCGCTGCTTCCCAGCAGCCCAGTGGAGAAGCCCCCCCCCCAACCCCCGAAAAATCTCCCTCTCCCTCTCCTCTCTGCTTGTTGACTCAGCTCCACTAGTCCTGCTATCAATTTACTACCCCTGTCAAGCCAGGAGGCCCTGGCTTACCGTAAAATACCCCCTCTTCTGGTCGACACGGATGACTGAAAATGGGAGGATTGGAGAGAGTAAGAGAAAAAGGGTGGGGGGTTGATTTATTGTTTAACACAGGTCTTCTTCCCACTGGAATAAAGTATATGAAGTGTCTTGAACAGGACAGGGCCCCTATTAAAAACAAACTGCCTCAAGAACCTGCACAACTGCTCTAAGTATAAATACTATGGAACACCTCTGCTGCAAAAAGAGCTGTGACATTTAGTGATACGTCATCCCTGACTCAATTGAATGAGCAGTATGAGTGTCAGTCCAGTGTGATGCGCATCCTCTGTGACATGGCTTCTCAGCAGGCAACACACTGTACCTGCCAATCAACCACCGCACTCTCACAGTTGGTATATGGCAACAAAAACTTTTCCAGACTGAACAGGTAGTCAAACTTGTCTGTGATTCATAATTAATTGTAAATGCAGAATTACGTACAATTCACGTCACAGTGTCATTTGAGACATTGACTAAGAATTCCGAGAACAATTCAGTTCATTTTTCCTTTAACTATTCCTCCTACCTGTTGAATAACTTCCATTTATCCATTTAATATCAGTTAAATGGATAATTAAGTCAGTTTTTATACCTCCCAGGAGAAAATCTGCACAAAACCAAAGTCTTTTGTGCCAGAGTCAGTTCAAGGCTTTCAGTAGCTCTAAATTAGACTGTGAGTGGCCTTAAACACACCAACCATAGTCACTAAATTGCTCCCACCGTTAATGAAAAACATACTACCATTATGTGTCAAAACAAAGACACGCAATGTTTTGGCCACAGGTTGGTGCGGCTTATTGACGAGTTGTCACTTCAGCTTTGCCATGCCAGCACACAAAGAGGCTTTTAAGTTTTTGGCAATTTAAGTGTTCAACCAGTAACATTTACTTCAGTCCCTTGTTGTCACAGCAGTTGTTCTCAAGGTGTGATGTAGCAGAACTGAGGAGGTCTGCTGTTTAGATAGCATGTAAACCACACAGTCAAAGGCCACGTATGTGTATGTGCTGTGTGATATTTCAGTTTATGACCTCTTGTTAAACACACGAGCTGCGCAACATCTGTTAATAGACACCTACTGCTAATAGACACCTGATGTTGGGTCAGAAGCAAACCGACACAAGAGCTTGCAAAAAAAAAAATGCTGCAGGGAGTGTTAAACTTTACTTGTACAAGCTCAACTGCCTTATTTTTTTTAGCTCCTCCTTTAAGCTGTGTTGACAACATTTGACCACAATAACTTTGTGTTTCCTGTTGTCATACACTACCTCTATAGCTCTGTAGGCCATAAACTTTAGGTTCTATATGAAATGACTTCAGGAAGAAACGAGCTAGCATGGTGAGCATTTGGAAGCTCCTTTGGAAAGGACATGAGCTTAAATTGTCATTCCCAAAGAGCAGTCAGTGAGCATGGTGCCTTCCCCTTCACGTATTTCAAGAGACTGACAGCTGCATGTAATATTTAGCAAAAACTTGCAGATCTATACATACATCTTCTACAGATTCTTTTGTAAATTTGGGAAATATTTCCTTGCAAATATCTTTCCCCCCAGAGCGCATTAACACCATTCCACAGTGACCCACTGAACTTTGACCTCCTGGGAGTCTGTTTCCTTTTGTGTGCTTGTTTCCAAAGCAACCAACTCACAAAGAATGATGGGTGGGTTTTGTCTACGTGTCAGAATGTGTTTATAGCTCATTCAGCGTCATTGTCACTTTTCATGTCAACCTATTCTCTCTCCTCGGGGGAATGTCAATTCTTATCAGATCAATATCCTCAGTGGCCATAGCCTTTCTGGTTTTAGACAGAAAATACTCGATATTTTGATTTCACCCTGGGGGTTCCTATAGATTCTGAAGATGTTAGCTCTTATGTTAGTCAATTTTCCAGCAAGAGTCAGGTCACATAAAGGAATACATTACAGAGGCTTGGAGAGAAATAAATGAAGGCATTGATTTTAACGATTTTTGAGTTGTATTCATGCAAGCCTGAATGCATTTCCACTGCAGTTTTGTTGAAAAATGTTTGCTGGGAAGAACTAAATAAAACAATTCAACAGGATCTACAGGCTCCTGACATGACAAGTGAGTAAAATAAAAACGGAGCACAATTCTAAGTGTAAACCATGGCTTCAGTATTTATTTAATAATTTCAAACAGACCACACAATATTACAAAATATTAAGTGCTGCATGTCATAAAAAAACAGTGTCCTCTGTAAAAAGGCAAGTATCAACTTTCAAAACAGTTATTCAGAAAAATAGGTATAAATACAAAACAAATTATGTACAAATACCAGAAAAATAATGCTCATTGAAAAAAAAACACTACAAATTCTGAATTCAAATTCTCTAATCTACACTGTAAAAACTCACACACAAACACACCCATTTCCCAAGCTGTCAAATACACACACAAACACACATTTTTCAAGTTTTGTTAGGACAGGACACTTAGCTTATCTCTGCAGTGTAGAGGGAAAGCCAAAACAACATCAGCATGAAATTTAAATTTCCAAATGTCTAGAACACTTTGACAAAAACACTTAACAGATAAAAGTCACAGCCGCTCTGACCTCGGGTGCATGTCTTTGACATTTAAAAAGGGTTGCACCACCACATGTGGGGATTAATTCGTGGGCTTGAAATTTGAACCGTGACGGTATAACTTCCTTATTGTTTCTGCTGCTGTGAAATCAACAGACTTCATTCATTTCAGAACAAGAGGAAAAAGAAATCACTACTCTAATTAAAACTTAATTACATCAGTTAACCCCCTACAACACAGATGCTGCATTTAATTTATTTTGGGTTATTTCCTCAGAAATACAATAGTAGTTTTACACTACTAACTCAAAAATCCTCTATTAAAATCAGCAAACTCACATCAATAGAGGAGCACCTGTATTTGAAATAAAGCTGCCAAACCAGCAAGAGCGAGTGTGACCCTCTTGCTCAGTAGAGATTGAAAATGTTCACAGAGTACCCATTATCAGCCAATCACTCTGGATCTGAGTCCATTTTTGGCTGTCAGAGGCTGCTTTCACATTCTGGCACACAACGCAGCACCAAACAGGTACAAGGCCTGACATAAAGCTTAAGGCAGGAGAGAGCAAACCTGATCAGACAGAAGCAACATGAGCGCCTTTAAAATCAGATACAGTATGTTCAAGCTGTAGATGCTTGTGGATCTACAAGGACTGGTATTAAACAAGGTATTCACAGTTTAATTTGATCAGTGTTGAAGACACTAGGACTCTTAAAAACACACCCTGTGTATGGTTCTTGATGGCTTTAGCTTACTCTCATTCAGTGATTGAATCCTGTAAAGCTGCATGGCAGTTAAAGCTGACATAATGCAAGGCTGCCCCCTATGGGCCAAAGAGTGGCACAAACATTTAGACTTTGGAAACGAGGAAGAAAAAAAAATTCCTGAGTTGTACCCAATTACATCAGATTTTGTTGCTGGTGATGTGATGCATAATAACTCCTGTGTTTGTATGCGTTCATACATTTTTATCTTTGTAGCGCAATCTGAAAATGTGACAGAAAATCCCAAACAATTCCTGCTATTTAAACTGTGTTTCCGAATGCTTGGAGATTACTCACATCAGTGTCAATCTGGACCTCACCCAACCTCCCAGTCCGATCATTTTTTACAATTATGTACAAATAATCTTTACTTTATTAAAATAAACAAAAGGGGGTAACTCCTCCTTTGGAATCACTGACATTAAAACAGGCACGGCAAAAACAAAGAGTGATGGCTTTATAGTGTAATATTTCCTATCTCGAGAAGGCATTCAATTAAATATTTCCCCCCTCCTCTCCTTAAATTTCCTTCCCCCTCCTTCATCTATACCTCAGCTCTTCAACAGATCTCCAAGATCATATGTGTCGAAGAAATCCGACACTCCCTCGCCATCCTCCAGGCTCCAGAGGTAATCATCGTGGTCCAGAGGTGGAGAGAAACTGACAAAGGGGGTGTTGGGGTCTGGGGTGAAAGAGGTGCATGGAAGCTGGTCCTCTGTGATCTGGAGCAGGCTGGGGGGCAAACCCAGCAGACCCTCGACGTCCAGCAGAGAGGAGCTGGAGGCTGCAGCGGAGGAGGTGGCTGGAGCCGCTGTAGAAATGTTGTCTGTGTTTAAGAGAAGGACAGAGCAGGGGAGAGGTCGGAGTTTAATTTTTATGCGTTTGAGTGTGCGTTCCCACTGCACATCAAGGATCTAACATGTCCCTTGAATGTTTAAATTTGTAATTATTATTCATTTATTTCAGCAGTTAATCTAAATCTTTTGTACATTCGCCTTCATTGTCTTCATTCTTTCTCATTATTTTAGTATTTTTCAGTCTAATATTTACTTATATGGCACTTTAAACTGCACTAAAATGTATCAAATGAGCTATACAAAAAAAGTTTTGTTAACTGATCAACTGATTGATAGACTGATTGAGAATGTTGAAGGAATAGTCCCTTTTATACCTTCTTGCAGGGAGTTAGATGAGAACGAACGAGACATCTCTCATGTCTGTGCGTTAAGTATGGAGCTAGAGCCAGGGGGCGATTAGCTTAGCTTAGCATAAAGACTGGAATTAAAAAAAATACACCTACCAATGCCTCTAAAGCTCACTAAAGAACCCTTCAAATATCAAGAGAGTACTCCACCGATTTAGCGTAGCACTCCTGTAACACTGTCGGGCTCACAATCGACATTTAAAAACAAAAATGATCAAAAATGATGCAGCAGAACCAGAGATATTGTTTTTCTTCTTCTTCCTTTCAAGTGTGTTATGCTAGTAGCTGCTAATGTAGCCTCGAGCAGAGATGAGGAGCGGGCTACAGAAGTCTGGTAAGCTTACTTCTTTCTAACTCCACACCTGCCCCATTTTTTTCATTTTCAAACTTGTAGTTTTCAGACCCAACCGATGCTGACTCGAGTGACATCACTTGAGGCAATTTATCAGCTTTTGCGCTGCTCCCTCTGGTCTCCCCAAGACCTTGAGAATTTGTAGTTTTCCAGGGAGTTATGTTCTGTAACTATTTCTTGGCTATGCGCAGTAACTTCTCTAAGCCTTGTTGTTTCCTGTTGTGTTTCAGCAAACAGTTAAACTACAGTTTTTTCCACCTTTTTGTGAAGAGATTGAAAGAACAAGATAAAACATGTTACTTAGTGGGCTTTAAAGGTGTTGGTAGGTGTATCTATTCACTTTGGAAAGAGCCAGGCTAGCTATAGTAAGCTGCTTTGTAAGTGTATGCTTACAAAGTAAAAGCCTCAAACAGCAAAGTAGCTCCTCAAGACCAGTGCATAGGTGCAATCACACACCACTCATTGTCGGAATAAAGTGACTCATCAATCAATCAGCTTCCAGTGTGAAAATAAAGTCAGAATCCTACTGTACTGTACGTGAACCTACAGAAAGCCCAGCTTACATTCAGCAGGCTCCTCTTTGACGCTGTAACTTGGCGGCACCATCTGGGTTGTAGCTGGAGGGTTAAGGGGTTGAGGGAACTCCTTCTTAGGGGTGACAACGCTTTTAACTAGGCTAGCATCTTCAAGACACTCCTCTGGACACAGGTAGACTTCAATGGGGCCATTCTTGCTCTTTAAATAGATCTGTAATGACCCCTGCTGTAAGGAGAAGGGGATGCAGAAACAGAAAACGGTTTGAAACGCATCAGACATACTCTACCTCTTGACTTATACACTTATATTTATTGTTTTCCCAAAGTTAATATGTTATAGAGAAAACTGTAAAAGTTTCATTGCATGTATTCCATTTGTCTTTTGGAGAGCTTTTACCAACAATTAAATCTGTTTGTTTTGTGTGTACAATTATTAATAATCTGAAACTTGAACTACCATCAGGGTTACTCACTATTCTTGCCAAACTAATTTGTCTTAAAAACATTTAACAATCATGTATCATATCAAGGCAGTATTGACACATGATACGAATTTACATGTGCAGTGCAGTGGCCTAGAAACTGAAAGAGGTCAGAAGGAAACACATTGTAAGATTCAAACAAAGATGTGCTCTCACCCCTGCCGTGTCTGGCACCTCCAGTTTGGTGTCAGCAGGTGCCTTGACAGCAATGACCGTCTGGTCTCGGAGACTGTCGATGGAGCGGATGTCCTGATAGGTCACATAGCCCAATGTACATTGTGGGGTCAAGGGTCAGAACAGCAGCAGAAAATACGCAGATATTTACATGTGTAACCAGACACAGATGACCACCAGAGGAAGACGTAGATATACACGCAGCAGCATGTAAAGGATATCTCTGATTATCTTCATATTCGGTGAGTTGTTTGAGCTGTGCGGTGCTGGAGTGGATCAGTTCATCCAGAGACCTCTCTACTCTCTCCAGGCCCCCAAGCTCTTTCCTCAGGGCGCAAGCCTTCTCTCCTCCACCTGCACCGCCCTCAAACACATCTCCAACCCTACGAGAACACACAAACATATAAATGAACAAAAAACAAAAAGTGTGATGATCTGATTGCATTAAAAGATGTCTGTAGCTGTTATAACAACTCAAAGATAAAGACACGCACTGTAATAGATAGTAAGCAGTCTACATGGTTCAGCAGAGGTTGTTCAATGTTGTCTAGAGATGTTGCAATGGCATCTAACAGCCACTAGAGGGCTTGTTTGAGCTGTTTGACAGAAGCAAATAAACTGTACCTGATTGTTAGAGATGTGTTTATAGGGCTGAATTGTGACTTATTAATAAGGGTCTTTTACTTTTTTAAAGGATGACATTTGAATTTATTAGTTATGCATTCCTTACTTTTTTCCACACTGTCCAATGTACACCCTCTGCTCATGAGTCGATTAAACTATAGGATTTAACACAAAGTGGTTGCATCCTTGTTTCAGAAACCTTTTCTTTCCACATGTCTACCTTCTGTTAAGCCATTCCTCATATTAATTGTCTTGGTACTCACAGCCACTGGATGTTGTTCTTGGACTTCTTTCGTATGAGCTGGACTCCCTCCAGGACGTTGGTGATGTCATAGATGCGTCTCTTCTGGACCTCCAGCACCTCAGTGGCCCAGTTCAGGTCAAGAACTCCATCAGGAGACTCAGCGATCAGGCCCACGAATTTCTTGGTCAGCAGGCCCAAGGAGGTGTCGTAGCGTGTCCGTTCACCTGGAGACTTTGGAGCTGAGAGCAAAGATACAGACAAAGACATGTGAGAAGAGAAAAGTTAGAAATGAAAGCAGGACCGACAGACAAAGCTATGTAGATATTTAACAGAAAAGGTAAGGTAGGTAAAGGTAAGGCAAACATTTACACTGCACTTCATTAGATTTATTTACACAAATGTTTGACGCAGAGAAATTTTAAATGTTTCAAATCTCTCCCACAGCTAGGTCTCCTCCCAAGAATTTAAAAGGTGTAAGAAGATAAACATACACTAAAAGTGCAACATTTTTCAGAAGTAATTTGAGTAATTAATTCAGTGGATCCTCTGATGATGCAGAGAACTGATTCACATACTTATTAAATTAGTCATTCAGGCTGTTTTCAATAGTGTATCATGAAAACAAACTATTACATGAATATGTCAATTACCTTAATTCCTGCATTCTGTTTTTATCTTATTCATTGATTGTAAACAATCTTCATATCACAGCTCCCTATTACCCCAGAGCACATGTCTTTAAAAGTACTGTACTTGGTATTTGAAACGGACAAATTCATTAATTGATGCTACTGTCTGCTGTGTGCGAAGCTGATCTGACCCTGTCTCCCACATGTTGACTATTCGTGTGCAAAAATGACATCTCAAACAAGCCATCACTTTTTAATCTGTTATTGGTCTCATAATAGTTTGACTCATTTAAAATCAGTCATTTTAGCTCCTGAGGCTCCGGTGCTGCTCTTCTCCTGCACTGTTCAGAGGAGCTGGGCCTCCTCCATCTTTTAAACTACCCTAACCCCCCTCCCCCAACCCACCAATCTGCCCTCTATGACCACATCCCCCATACAATCTTCCAAAGTGCTCTGCCCACTTACTCTAACACCCAACCCCTCCCTTACCTTCCCCCTTTGGACTCTATCATTGTAAAGAACTGTACTTAGACAACTTCCTGAGGCTTATCTCTTTGCACAGTATTTTATTGCTCTTTTTATATTGCTCTTCTTATAATTAAATGGGACTTAACTCTACCGCTGAACATATTCTACGAATGTTACAACTTTCTACTGATTTTTTTAATTGCCATTTTCCTGTTTTAGTGTCCCTGTTGTGTCTCCAGCTCCCCATGAAGGACGGGTCTCTCTTTGAATTGCCTCTCCTTTATTGTACTGTAATAAATAATACTAGTATTGGTGCACCTCTAGTGGTTACCCACAAAACCCAGTACATTACACCACCTCTCTAACATCTATCCTCTGATCCGTAGTGGCGTACTCACTTCTCGGACTTGGTATCCTGGCTGTGATGCTGCCTTTGCCTTTTGGTGTGCGGAACTCTGGAAGGTAAAGAGGGTCCTCTAGATCCAGCTTCCTTTTAGCCTAGAGAGAAAAGAGTGTATGTGCATTAGAAAAAGAAAAATATAAGAGCAAAGAGGGTGTTTCATATAGTTGCAGTATTCAGTCTGACCAAATCATTCTGTCATCATAAGAATATATATAGTGTAAATATATATTTCCCCTTTTGAAATCTTTCCTAGACTCTTCCTGCTTGGCAAATCCCATTGACTTTACATAATGGCAAGTTTAAAGTTAAATCATGAGAATGGAGTTTGTAGGGCAAGTCCAACCCATGCATGTGACATCAATGCTGCTAAATGTGCTAAATAGGGTGTTGTTGAAAAGTGCCGTAAATGTGCCAACAGTCCTCAAGTGCAGGAACAAAGCACCCCCCTCACACTTTCCTCAAGTACTTCAAGAGGGGCTGATCTTGTGTGTGTGTGTGTGTGTGCGTGTGTGTGGGTGGATGGGGAAGGGGGGGTGATCGTCTCTGAACCCACTGGCGGCAAAACGCAAGGAAATCCCTGGAATCACTCAATGACCTCTCCTCCCCCTCTCAAGCCTCCCTACGTCACCTTTCTTCTACAGCTCAACACACAGGCTCTCCACACACACACACACACACACACACACACACACACACACACACACACACACACACACACACACACACGCACACGCACACACGCACACACGATTACTTGACTATAACTGTAATGCATCGTACACTACGACCTGCAGCTTCAGTCAAAAGCACACACACAACCTTTGGACCACAATATAAACTAAATATCTTCAAGTGACCATTCGTTTTTTCAATGACCTACACAGACGCAGCATAACAAAAGTGAAAATCACATGAAGCCATTCTCCCTCTCAGGATTGAGAAATGACCAACTGTCTGAAAAATGACAAGTTGCGCAAACTGGCGACACCCTAACATGCAGAATTCCTGCCAGTTAATTGTCAACTCCAACAAATGTTCACAATGGACAAGAAAGTTTGCAGTCAATCTGTAATCATTCCCCTCGTCACGCAGTGCGCCCACACAAAACACTCTGGTGACTGAGCTAACGAGGCGTGGGATTTTAGCTAGATGCGGCTGAGGCGGCTGTGGCTCTGACACCTAACTGTGTCCCCTCTCATCCTTTCAGCTCTGCATTGTCGAACAAACTCGCCTTTCCTCCGCGTCTCTTCATAACTACTTGGCAACAATAATCCCTTTTTCTCACTGCAGAGCTTTAGCTAATAGGCTCAGGCAACTGACTTCTTCAGAAATGTGAAAAGTGGTGAATTGACTTAACCATGTGTGGATGTGCCTGTGTGAGTGTGGGGATAATGAAGGCTGCCATTGTCCCAGTGGGCTCCCTGACATGTCCACCTGTTGACTGGCGACATCTGGAGCAGCACAGCAAGTGTATGTGCTGTTGGCAGCATTTTAATCCCTACAGCAGGCAGCCATACAGAAACCTCAGTAGGACACAGAAATACACAGGTCAGGGCAGCGACCAGCTACTCTGAACAAAATGGTGACTGACTCTTGTGGGATTAAAAGCTGTGTTTTTGTTGGCCCAGAGTCCTGACAGTAGCTGTCAAACACCAGGGGTCGCAGAGAGGAATCGGATGACCTTGGTTGGAGTGTCTACAAGCAGTGACAGCTGTAGTTTAAACAGAGAGAAGATCTGTGTGGTTTTACTTGATTGTCCCAATTCCTTCAGTCACAGCATAAGTTCTGTATAAAAAGAGCAGCCTCCTTCACATAAGAATAAGGTTTAGCCTCTCAGCCTCCATGACCTAAATGTGCAGATCAAGCTGCACCGTGTCTACATTTTTCAGACTTGTAGGTCTACAGTTTGATAGCCACAGCGACAGACACGGTGACATGTTGTAGAAGGGGAACCAACGGTTTCACCCTGCAGCTGTATAGGCTTAGGGTGGAGGCTTGGGTGCTCTCTTTTTTGCATGAGGGATTTCTCTGGTGAGTCAACCCTATTACACCATTTCATCTGGCGGAAAGACAGGCTGTTGTCTTCCTTTCACTCAGTATGCTTAGAGACCACTGAGAGACAATGGCAATAATAAAAAATGGTAACGTTTTATAGGCAAGCACACAGGCATGTTGAGACACATCGGGACACACAAAACATCCTGAGTGACCAAATCGGATCATTTAAATCAGTCTTAGACAGAAAGCTGGGTATTATAGTAGGCACATGTTACTCAATATAAAATGTGTTCCCATGTAGTTACTGTGCAGAAAGCCACTGTTTAGGCCAATTGCTGTAAGAGGAAATGGGAAAGGCCTAAGCCAAATACACTCCTATTAGCTCTTTATCTCCAAGACTCACTCCACTCACATTTGCTATAACCTCACCCTGCCTGCCTGCCCAGTTACACCCATGAGTGGCTTCTTCTGTTTGCTCTACATTCTCTGGCTGATTCCTGTAGTCTCTGCTGTTTCACACACACAAAGTCACAGTCACGTGAAGGACTTCTGCAGCCGGGCCTCTCTTCAAACCAACAAACCTTGCCTTTCAGGCTGGGACTCAGATTCCATCCAAGCGGAGGGCAAGTTACAGTATGCCTGCAAACATCTACTCCTCTGTACACAACCCCCCTCACTACCACACCCTTGGGTAGTCAAAAGAAAAACAATGACTGCATTGCTGATGAGATTGTCAACGTGTCCCTGAAGAGGTAAAAAAGAAGGATGGATCATCCCATTTGGGTTGGTGGTGATGACCAGAGTGTCATCAGTCTGTGGGGGGGGGGCTCACCAGAGGGGCTCCAAGAGGAATCTCAGGAACCAGAAGGTGATTCAAGTTGGAAGTTAAAAGAAAGCTCATAGAGGAGGTTTGTTTTCCGACAAAGTGGCAGAAAGAGTCATTCATAAAGCTGCTATCGATGCTGATGCCGTTTTGACGGATTGTGCACATTCCATGAAAATCTGGGAACACGCACATGTGACATAAACAGGGAATAAGTGGGGCATTGTTTCCGGTCGACATGATGCAGATGTATCTTATGTGGCCTGTAATATTGCTTGTCGTATCAGAAGCAGACAAAGTCATCTATCTGTAGTGCCGCAGATCATTTAGGACGGGATTTGATTGAAAGTCGCCAATAAGAGAGAAAGGGCTTCCCTGGACTTTGGAGGGAGGCCTGAATCCTGTAACACATTTACATCACTATCAAGCTGAAAGGAAACGGGAGTGACACAACATTATCTACAGCCTACACCCCCTGGTTAAAACTCACATGACAGTCACCTTTTACTACAGTCAAACATTAACTTTTTCTCAGGGTTTTTTTTTTCTTGAAAGCACATGGGATTATACATGACTGTTGTATAGATGTGTCTAGTTTGTTTGTACTTAAAGGAACTCAGGTTTTCAAGGTGAGCCAAGCATCCTGTTACCCAGTTTAAAAAAAAAAAGGCTACAAAGAAAGTGGTTATTATGTTGTTTAAGTTGAAGGAAGTGAGCTGTACATGAAGAGGCAACACTTCCTGTAAACAAAAGACCCATGACTGAACATGCAAAGGAGCTGCCGTGTCAGCAAGCACATGAAGGAGACACTCTGTTGCTGCTTTTTTCAGGTTTTAGCGATGAATTGTAATAATTCAGTTACATCAAATGTATGTTGCATGCTAGCTGACCTCAGTCATGACAACAAAGCAATAAATCTGCAATCCAAATGGTCTGCCAACATGTGTTCAGTCAGTCAGACACTGTTTATTCATTTTTATTTTCCCCTTTTAACACAATCATAATAATGACATCCTTGCAAAGTTCATACCAGCTGCAGCAATAATGCTCTGAGGCTGAAATAGGAAGCTCACCTTAATTTGGACACTGTTCTGTGCATTAAAATCTCTGTATTTAAGCCAGAAAAAGACATAAAGCAATGACTACCTCTAAAATATTACCTGAGTATTCAACAAAAAAAGCATGGAAAATAAAACTAAAGAGGAAGTGAGATCATCACGCCCAAGATGCTTTAGAGGCATGGTAGAAGGAAGGAAGGAAGGAAAAAGCTTTAAGATCGTAACAGCCCACTGTGTCACTGTCATTTTTAGAAAAGGGAGTCAAATGGGATTACTAGGCTTAATGTTTCTTTTTTTTTAAATGACGTGAACAAGATAGAAGTTTCAGTCCATCACCTGCACATAGCATGATTTGTAAGACTTCAAGGTGCTTTTCCCTCCTAGAACTGAAAGTTTACCTAATTCTCTTAAATGTGCTGAAGAGGTTTCATAATTATGGGACTTTGGGGCTTTTGAAACCTGCTCTGCAATTTCAAAAGTGCATCGCTCTTTTCCACGTCGACCAAGATCTCATTTTGGTGTTGAATTACACAATGCACCTGTGACAACGTGCAGAAACTGAGAACACTGGCTTTTTCTTCATGTCGCTTAAAGACAGATGTTAATGTCGTCACAACAGATCCAAACACACTGTAGTGTATGTATGCATGTATGTATGTGTGGCAGAGAGAAAGAATGGACAACGCCACTATCTGCGTGAAAACACACTCAGCATAGCGGCCCCTTATCAGCAACTTGTCACCATCTTCTGATGATAGCATAGCAGTATATGTACAGTAAACCCTGTCAGCCCACATCCAAGACACTCAATATTTACTTGGGCCAGTTATAGGCAAACTATCTGTCACATGAACTGGTCTTAATGCTGGATTAAAAAGGGGAAAACACATTTCCATGTCAGCAAACAAAATGGAGAATTCATATGTACATGTGACGTGTACAAACCCAAGAATACATATAAACTTGACAGCAGGTGGTAGCCTATTTCTCACTTTACTTATGTCCAACTAATCCTCTTGAAGGGCCTATTAGTGAGTACAGGCTCCAAGGACGGGGGGTTAACATGAGATTTGGAGACCCTGTACACACTCTAACCCCTAACCCATTTAGCCTTACTGCAATTCACTCAATCTAAATGACTGCGAGGCTGTCTGGCTCGAAAGAAGAGAGCAAATATAACAAGCAACAGCAGGTGTGGAGCACTAACACGTTGCTGAGTGCGACCCAATCCTCTCAGATCATAAAACTTTTCAGGTAAGCGTCCAGGAATAGGAAGCATGCTGTTTATACATGGCAGGGATACAGCTCACGTTGTAATTTTTCTTACATAAACTAATGAGAACTGTGTTTTTTTAGTGTTCCTAAGAGTCCTTTTCACCTGAGCATGCACACACCAGCTCTCAGGAAAACACACCAGTTGTTTGGTTATGACCTCTGACCTCCACCTCCTTCCTGCAGCGATATGAACAGGTTACGCAGGTCCTGTATTGCCTTAATGACAGTTGCAGTTGGAGCAGCTGTCATATGGGTATAATTACAAAAAGAGCTATCCAAATACATGTGTTACTAATGACTCGGGAACATTTCTTGTCAAATTAGAGCTGATTTTTAGTTCACAAAATGGTTAACAGAACAGATACCTATGAGTAAAATGCTGTGTTTACATTAGTGTCCTCCACCAGCCTAGTCATCCCCCGACATTGTTTGATTGTGTAAAAGCTACACCGGCTATCTCCCACGGTGGGGGTCACTCATCCTTCCTTTTCACAAGAGAGGGGCCCCAAACACTCTCCAAACACCATCATCTACCCCCCCCCCCAAAACCATCAAACACACACAGCGTCTGGGCTTGCCTGGCTACAGCTGGACTGCGGGAAAAGATGTCACACTGACACAACGTAACATGGCAGGCAAAGAGAACACACCATTCACACACACACACACACACACACACACACATCCAGCAGCAGTCACAGTGGCTCCTCTGTGGCTTATCACGTCAAAACATTTGAATGTGGCCCAAACGCTGCTAAAGTTGCATACCAATGGAAATGAAGAATTATTCCGCCCACGTGCAGGCACATAACTCACTGTACTGGACACACATTAGTTATTGAAAAGTGTGTATTTGAAGTGTGTGTTTGATTATTTACCGGCAGTCGCCCGGAGGATGATCTGATGGGTTTAGCCTCTGGTCCGTGGGGGGTTGAATACAGGCTGTTGGCTCTTTGTTCGGCCGAAGCGGTGTTGCAGATCTGGGTGAAATAGCCGGCCGGTACCGTGTTCATCTGGGGGCTGGACAGTCCGGTGCTGAAGAACTCGGTCTTCACTCCTCCGGTGGACAAAACCTTCATCTTCTGCTGAGAGCAAGGCAGTCCCACTGTTGGCCGACCCGATGCCGGAGAGACGCCTTTAGGCATCCGTATCATTTTCCTGAGTAAACTAAATTTAACCGGATTGGTCAAACGAAGGGAGAAGTGTGCTGGTAGCTATAAGCACTAAATGCTCTGCTAAATCGTTTCCTCTTATTAGCAAGTTGCTGAGCTTTGTATGAAAATATATTTCTACCCTGCGATTATAATAACAAAATAACCAAGAGCAACTCATACAGCTGAGATCAGCGTATTAAATAAAGAAAATGCATGAGTTAAACAGCCAGTTTAGCTGTGTTTTCTAATCATATTCGTCAGTAAATACAGCAGACTGTTCGGTGTATTATCCTTTGTCCGGTGACAAACTGCAGAGAAAACTTGCCTTACAGGTTATTAAAAAAAATGCTGGCTAAATAAATAAGCAACATCCAGTATTTTAAAGTCCAATACCAGAGGGCTTCCAGGTCTCATTGAGATCGGGTTCCACCTTGAGATTTATAGCTTATTGTGCCTCTTTCTGATGCGGAATCCGACCCGGTCTGTGACTCCTGTCCGTCCACCTCAGAGCTCCGCTCTCCATACAAGAGGACAAGAGATGGGGAAGAACAAGCTTTTTTACCGCCAAACTTCATCCCGCGAAATTTAGATCTCCCGCGGTTAGAACTCGCCTCTGATTGGCTCACGGCACGTTCGGCTTGTCATATTTGCATAAAACAGTTGTATGTGGATGGGGCTGCTCGTCTTAAAGGGGCAGTAGCGTCATTTCGGGACAATGTTCTTTCAATACCAGGCTGGAGTTGGAGACAACGACAACCTATTATTTTGAATATGAATGAGTGCAGTCTATATAATCAGACTAATAAAACTAGAGTTTTGTGGTTATTACCGGCCACGATAAGCAACAATTTGAACCATATCTTGCATCATACAGTAAGTTACCCTAAGCTTCAACTTCCTTGCCTGTCCATAAATACAAAACTCCTGTTGTTGTGTGGGCATGTTGTTTAAATTAACAGAACTTTAGTCTAAATTCTAGTCAAGATCACAGTTTTTTAGAATATGGACAATTACAGGAATATTATGCACAAAAACCTGTAGAATTTCCTATTTGATGTAATGGTGCATCCACAAATTTGCATTGAGATATTTAAATATTTAACTTAATGGTCTGGCCTCAGTGAAGATGTGGAGCAATCAGAATAGTAAGGAATGTTTTTTCTTTTTTATCTAACTTTGAAAATACTTATAGATACATATGTAATATGTAATTATGTATAAATAGGAGCTTCCTGGATCATTTCTATAGTAACAAAGGAGCCATTTCATTGTTTTCATGGGAATCCATATTCCACTTGATGAAAGTGTAATGTGGCCTGGTGTAAGGTGTTTCTGGGGATAGTTTGTAGATGATAATTGGATTCACTCAGTACCACTCTTGCTTATTGGCTCAGAGGAGATATTGAAAGAAAACAACCCTTCCCCCATCCACAGTTACCAGACCCAAGCCATATGACTTGACCCCCATTGGCCAAGGCAAAGCAGATTCCCATCCAAAGCAAGCCTATTGTCATGCCACGATATGAACTACATTTCAAATTAAATCTTGAAATCTTAATATGTTCTGAATGCAAGATAAGATAATTATGCTTTATTCACTCAAGATCACCTAATGGCTTTATACACAGTATATATAAAGGACTAAGGGTGAGGGAAAAAGCTGACGCAGTTGCCTGCTTATTATCCTGGATTAGATAAGATAATTCTTGTCTGTTGGTTGAGAAATGTGCTTGGTAGATTAATGATATTGCAACATTAAACTGAGACTAGAAATACTAACAGAGTTGTCATCATAATCTCCACATAGTGCCCTCTGTTTCTTCCTCTTTCACACCAAAGAAAGTACAGTACTCTTAACTAGCTGTTGCATAGTCCACAGGCAAGGGAGTCCAGATTCATATTTTGTTCAGACTTTGTGATCCCTTTTTGTAGTTTAATGTGGTCTGAATTGTAAAATATTAATAAAATGTTGAGGTAACTCTCTTTTAATGCATTTTGGGCCTGCAAAGCACAATGATACACTGGGCTATTTACACTAAATTGACCTTACTGATAATTATGAAACTTTGGGGACGCAATACTGTATATCTCCATCAAGTTCACATGAAATTTAAATGGTGCAAAGTAAATATGGCATGTGTGTTTAAAGCCATTATAAGTATAGTGTGAAATGCTTCACGCTGGAGGCCAGACAAACAGAAAAAGTGCTGTAACATCAACATACATAATATTCGCAGCAGTGATGGGTTTTTGTTTGACCTGTGCCAAAACTTGTTTGTGACATTGCTGTGCTGATTCGGAGTTGGTTGTGTGTAGTTCATGTGACTGATGGATTCCTTGGATTACATTTAGGCCTGAGTTGCTGTGTTCTTCACTTTATGCTCAGTGATCTCTGTCTTGTATCAAACCAATTTGGATGTGTTGCAGAGTCAAAGGGTTGCATTTCTATGTCAAAGCAGCACTTGACCTGCAGAAGCTCATTTTGACATCCAAAGCAACGAGTTTATCTTGTATTTAGAGTGCTTACATTCCTTGGATGTCAGGATACAAGTTGTTGCATCCTCATCCGACACCCCCATCTTGTGGTGAGGACTGGGATCTGATCTTCAGTACTGTAGCCTCAAACATGGTTTCTGGCTTATCTTCTTACTGTTTCTTTCAGTTAAAAAAACCCCAACACAAATGGGGCAGTGTGCTATTTTTAGGCTATCAAATTAGCCTTATATTCTAACAAAAATGTATGAAGTAGATACAATATCAATGCAGTCTAATGCCTTTGTAAAAGTTATAATGTTTATTCTTGAGCCAGTGTCAGTTGGGTGTTGATTCTACTCTATGCTAATTTTAAGCCCATTGTTTGTACATGTAATATACATTAAGGCTTTCATGGTATATTGTCCCCTCATTTGCATACTAGAGGTGAGGTACAAACGACATTAATGCCTTACAGTATAATGGAAAACAGTACAACACCTGATCTAACTACAATGAAATTACCAAGAGTTCAATACTTCCTTAACAGTCTTAACAATAAATAAATCAGGATCAGAATCAGCTTTATTGGCCAAGTATGCGTACACATACAAAGAATCTGACTGTTTTTTTTTCTTTTGTTGCTCTCTTTATATACATGAAGGAGGTAGATATGTACAGTATGCATGTATATATGTCTGTATACAGAATATACAGCATGCTTATATTTAGGGCCCGAGCACCGAAATTCGGTGCAAGGACCTATTGAATTTGTAGAGTTATTATTATTATTATTATTATTATTATTATTATTTATTTATTTATTTATTTATTTTTTCTTCTGCGTCTTTCAAGGCAAAAATGAGGGGCTAAACGTGCTCGAAAACTCATGAAAATTTGCACACACGTCAGGCTTGCCGAAAAAAGCGATGTGACATGGGGAGAATGGGGAGGGGGGAATAACTCATTCTTACCACTAGATGGAGTTGCAACTTCATTATTAGCAGTATGCTGAAGGTTAGAACTAGGTCAACTTATTCAACTCTTCAGTATATTAGAGAGTCTGATTGTTTCGTTTGCTGTCTCTTTTTAAGTGTCATAAGACTATTAATTCCAGGATAATCAATAAAACCACAAAACATTCTTTATTGCTGCATGCTGATGATCCACTGATGAGGCAATGGTAGTATGTGCCAACATTTAATGCCTGAAATTCCACAAGGTGGAGTAGTTTGGCTTAACTTTCGAGACCAGTTAGTACAGTAACATTAATTTTAAAAACTGCCCATGTATTATTAGGCAGTTCTATTCTTTCTGTAGGCCTAATTATGATGATGCATGACTGCTGCATTACAGGTGATGCTGTTCAGCTTCCAAGGTCAAGGCAACGTATTTCTACACATGCTGATCTGGTGTCATGAATGATTTTAAATTTGGTAATCATTTCGCTTTCAAGATTTATGAATGATCAGAATGGTAACATCCTCTCTTCCTCACCATTTAGGAAGTTCAACTGCTTTAAACTGCTGGTAGCTCATTCTTTGGAAAATTAGAAGCACTCACAGGAAACTCCCTTCGTTTGATTTCCAACCACTCGACCTCAAGATTCATCTGAATACATCCTGTTGTATCAGCATTTTATTGTCATCCAAAGCCAAAAAGTCACGTCAGCATCACCCTGATCTTCCGAATAACACGACGAGAGTTCAGACTCATTCATTGTTTAATATCAAACATACCATGAAGGCCAAACTGTTTCACATCTTTTTTTTTATTTCATTACATAAGAACATACATACATACAAAGCAAACTTTATAATAAAGAGTTTATGAAACTCACGGCACATTGTCTGTAGAAATAACACAATCCCTACAAACATTTACAATTAACTCTAGTATAGAGTTCTGATTATACCTAAGAAAACCCCAAACTCCCATTCAGAAAAAAATACCAACATCCAAATTGACTCACACCTTACATACCCACAGCAGATATGTACACATTCGTATGAAGCTGTAACAGTCTCTAGATCATTAGAAATAGGATGGGGGGGGGGGGGGTAATGCAGGGATAATTAAGTGAGATGTTGTGAGATTTGGTGTGGAAAGGGTTCAGGTTGGGTGTGGAGTTTAACCCCACAGAAAGTTTGTTTGGAATGCAACACACATAAAAAAAGGAAAACAAAAGAACAATGTACCAATATTTCTACTTCTAGGGGATCCCAGGTTTTTGGAGGAGGGCATACAAAGCCGGTCGCTTTCAGTTTCCAATCCTGGCTTCTGCTTTGGTGTGTTGATTTGTCTGTCCAGGGGCCAAAGAATGAGTCTCTGTTTTCTTGCTCATGCACTACTGTTGATCCCCACTTGTAGGAAACAGTCCACTTTTTTCTTGTCTTTTCTTTCTTTCTTTTTTAAACGCTCCACCTCCCTCCTCCTCCTCCTCCTTCTTCTTCTCCTTCTCTCCCAAATACCTATCCCACCCTTTCTGCCCCTCTTGTCCTCTTGCCCGGAGTGAAGTGGAGACATGTGTTTCCCTGCACCTGCATGGAGAGAAAGGAAGAAAAGTGAAGTCAGATCTCTCCCTCTCACCCTCCCTCCCTCCCTGCAGAGGAGAGCAGACAGACTGGCGCCTAGCATGGAACTTTCATTAACCCCAGGCAGATAGCAATGAATCCGCTACACATTCACTGGCCTGTCTAATTGGCAACCATGGTGAATGTGGAGGGTAAGGAGACCTTCATCATCGCAGCACATCAATGCCAACACTATTCTCGCTGGTATTTCAAGTTTTATTTTTAAGTTATTTCAGTTTGAAAGTCAAAACAAGACACTTGTAGTTCTAAGCGAGTGGCCTGAAGACAGGATGTTTCCAAGCACATTTATCTTGTGATTTTATTCATCTAGGAAGACATGAAGATTGATTATGAAATGATGAATACGTACCATAATATGTCATCTTTATCCTAATGGCACAACCGCCCTTCTTCTTTGGAGAAATTGCGAGTAAGGTCCGCAGTCTGAATGGAAAAAAGGAAGCAGTGTTAGACGCTTTTATTCTAATCGCATATAATCAAGAATAACTGTCACTTTCCCACATGACATATCAGAGAACATCATCTGTTACTGCATCACAATAGTATGATACTACATTATCAGCGCCATGCATGCAAGCGCAGATGCATATTGTGCTACAAAGCCTGACCGCACGAATCACATGTGGAATAAACTGAACAAAATCCACAGAGAACTATTGAATTCAATCATCTTTTACGTTCCAGGTCAGTGCAGAGGTCTGTAATGCAAAGCGCTACACAAGAATCGCTGTTAGTGAATGTCAGCGTCTTTTGATGTTGAAGGACAAGCATCAGTCCACCGTGCAGCCCGCATCTCCCCTCACCTTTATCGACAAAACCATCTCCGGCGCGGCCGTGTCCTCCGCCTCCAGCGCGATCTGCAGGTCGAAGATGTAGTCAATAACATGTTGCAGGATCTCCACCTGGCTGACCGACTCGTTCTGCGGGATGCTCGGCACCAGCTCCTTCAGCTTGGAGTAGCAGTCGTTCATGTCGCACAGGGCGCTCACCGGCTCCTCCAGACACGAGTGTTTATTCCGGCTGATGGCGAGACTCTGCTCCGAAATACAGCACACGGCCTTGTAGCAGCTCCTCACCGAGCGGACGGGACTGATGGCTTTCATGGTGAAAAAAAAACAGGTGAAACAATAACAACAACAACAAGACTCGGCTTGATGTTTGAGTTTAAGTTTGTGATGGTTTTCTTCCTCTTGTGGTTTCCCTATTACTGTCCTGAAAAGCTACAGTGCTCTGGCAGCGCGTACAGTTAGGTCTTTATACACTGAACGACTGCTGACGCCCCCTTTCTCGCACCGTGCTCTGATTGGCCAGTGTAAAAGAGCAAGCCCATTCTCATTGGCTGATATCACCTTGTGGAAGGTTTGGAGAGAATGAGGAAATTAGGCTGGGATGCCTGAAGGGGATTGTCAATCAATTAGTTACCTCTTTCAGGTGGTGGAATTTATTTGAAATGGGTAGGAAAAGTTCTCAAAGTAGGACACGCTAAGAGTGCTTTTAGTTGAGAGATGGCTGTTTTAATTATAGATTTGACTACCGTTTCTGTCTCACTTTTACTTTTATAAACAACTATAATTCCAGACGATGTCAACAATAAAAGTCTTCTCAAATACAGATTCTTGTGATAGCATGGAGATGTTCCGTTTTGGATTATTATTTTTATTGATTACTGTAAATCCCCCATGAAGTTTGGCTGCATATCTGACTGTGTCAAGCCCTTGAAAACATTTTTTTTTTAAAACTATATAGATAGAAATTCTTATATTATACAGTCTAGATAAGTACATATTTAAGCAGTGTAATAAGTTAGGGCACACGACCCCCCAAAATGCCCATACTAAAATAAAAAGTTGAAAATAGAATATTTATATAATATAGGTAAAAGGTCAGTGGAAGGCAAGACTTTTTTCTACATTAGTTAATTGCTAAGAACATGGTATTCTGATGATCGATCATTGGATATGGATTTATTTACTGATTATTTATGTTTTGGTATCTTATATGCCTTCTCTTATAGCCCTATTGCATATGCCCAATGTAATTAACAATAATTCAAACTCACAAAGAATATTAAGGGTGCACTTAATCTGTCAAATCACTTACTGCTAAAATTTAAACTCCTTTGGGAGATACGGTTTTATGAAAATTATATTTTAACAATTCCAAATGTTGTTCCCTTTTAGTTTACATCAAAGCACGTCCCGTTCTGCTCCTATTTGGGTCTTATTTTCCCCTTTTCTCACAATCCTGTTTTGTGGAGGAATGCAGGCCTGAGCCAGCTGTGTGTCCTATCCCGGCCCAGCTGTGTTGATCTAACGCGCCAGTCCCAGACATGCTGGCGCCAGCCTCCCGACGTCATCCATTCACCCCGACGCGCACTCCCCTCTTTGGCAGACGGCCCGCCCTCCCCCGTCCACCACCAGAGGGGAGAGAAATAGAGGCGCTCAGAGATCCGATTGGCTGACCCGGTCTGTCACTCACGGACGTAGATCTACGCCCCCACCCTTCCCTCCTCCCGTCTGCAGTTGTACTCAGAGAAATGAAGAGGAAAAACTTTCCAAATACTCCATAACTTGTGTAATGATGGATACGCCAACATGGCCTGGAGATGAAGCTCTTCATGAAGAGTGACAAGAAAGCAGCGTTCAGTGACAATCCACTGTCAACATGCCATTAATATTAAAACCAGGACAAATCCAAATCTAACTTTACACTCTCAAGTAATGTAGTTTTTGTACAGTGGTTAGATAAAGTGGTTGCTCAATGGTCCGTGGGTGCCAGAATGGCAGCCTGTACATTTTTACAAGCACTGTGAACGCCTCACCCACTCAGAACTGAGGGTTTGAACTATCCATTTTAGGTTAAAATGATATGAACATTGTGCTACGTCACATATAACAACAAAAGTAGTTTAAATATAACACTATTTCAAGATGGCGAGTAATTACAAACACTCTACATTCTTATCTTTATTTTGCACATTTGTGTGTAAATGCGCACGGCTGGAGATATCCTCCCCATTATGCAGAGGTTTAACAGATGTTCAAGTCACCGCCTTCCTCCTGGCAATCATACCCCCCCATCCTCCCCACAGCCATTGACCCTGTATGACAAGTCACTCAGCGAGCTCACTTTAGAGCAAACCACAATATTGAACCGTGAGACAGGACTTCAGTCCAGTGCTATTTTAAAGATATATTGTGTGAGCAATGCAGAGTATCCAAACAAGACTTTGACCTCAAATATCTTTCTTAAATATGTCAAAGGGAGGACAAATATTGCCCCAAATCTCCCAAGTCTGCTGGGAAAATAATTGTTTGTATTTGCTGACTGAGCAAATTGCTGGGGCTGGGTTTGGGCAAAATAGATTAGGCGTTTGGGATTTCAGGCCTCCCGAGTTGACGTCAACATTATCCCATTTGATTTCAATGATCCACAGAAAGCACTGCTCCTGAATTGGTGGTAACTTCTAGGAACTATGAGCTATTTCTAGGATATCAAAAATTCCAACAGAGTATTTTCCTCCCAGGACAGCGCTTGTCTGCAGATTCCAGAGGTCTCAGTGTGTAAATCTGTGTGAAAAACACACAGAGCACACACACACACACACACACACACACACACACACACACACACACACACACGCACTAGTGTGTCTGGGCAGGGATCAGGTGCTTGTCGGAAAGGGCCCGGACACAATCGGGTCTCTCTTTCAATGGATGGGAGAATTCCGAGCCTGGCGTCAGTGAGTCTGCCTCTCTCCCCGCCCTCCCTCTCCCTCTCCCCGCTCCTCCGTGCAGCTGGACGCAGACAATCAAGCCATCAACAATCGCCATGCATAATTAGCAGCGCCCCCTCCTCTCTTCTCCTCTCTTTCTCTCTCTCTCAATTAAAATTCAATCTACTATATTTTATTGACATCCAAATACTACCAAGGAAGTAAAAAAAACACCGTCACATAATAATAAGCCTAAACATCTGGTCCACTTCTATGACTGAATGTGTGTTTCCATACATGCATCTCATAAATCTCACCCCTCCACTCATCTTTTACCTCTTAAGGCACCTTCTCTCAACATAAACAAAGTGTCTCCTTTTACTTCTGGTAAGAACAGAACAGAGTGTAGAGTAATGAGGGTCATCTTGTGCGATGAGACAGAAGGAGAGGGGGAGAGGGAGAGACAGAGGGGGTAAACCACCATACTGTCATGTGGAGAGGCAGTGTTGTATACAGAAGGGTATCTTTTTCATCGACAAGTGCAGGCCCATCTTGGGGGGATAATTAAGTGGCAAGAAACACACTGAAACTTAATTCTTTGTATCCCTGGTGTGTGTTGTGCAGGATTCCTCCTCCTCCTCCTCTGCTCCCTGTTTTCACTCTGTCCTTCATCAAAGACACTACAGTCTTCTCCATCAGCTTTGAACAGCCTACAGATCCCAAGCTTTTGTTCCTAGTGACCCAGGCAGTGACATGACATTTTATGCACATTGTTGATTTGTACTGGTCACTTGTTACTTATGTTTGAGTCTCTTGTTCAAGCTTGTGCATAATGATCTCGCTTGATTTTTACACGAGAGGGTACCCAATGTATTAAGAAAAAAACGTGCCCACGCAACTTCATTCATTGATTCGTTCACTCACCCACTATGTGCCCATTGTGGCAAGGAGGAGGCAATGCAAACTCTACACACCAGGATCAGAATCGTTCATGTGTATCGTCTGTATAACTTTTAAGCAACTTAATGTCTATGACACTGTGGCTGTCTGGTTCATACAAATCTTGGTTGAGCCAATTACAAGTACAGGTGGGATTGCATTCAAACACATTTGAGAGATATGGGGATCTGACAGCTTACACCAAATCTGGTGATGGACAAAAATGCACAAATGTTCTCCCTAACTTCCAGTAATAGCTGGATACAGTATATCTGTAAAGTTGGTACCTGTGTATTGGTGCCTTTTTCTCTGTATGTTTGAGCCGTTTTCTTTGCAGCAGCAGCAAAATATCTTAACATGTGGTCACTTGTTGACACATACAGGTCAGCTTATTAGCACACAGGGAGTAAAACACAGTCATTAAAAACAGTTGCATAATGTCTTCTGTGGCTGTGGAGGAGCTTGGTCAAGTCTGAAGAAATAACCCTGCTGATGTCATAGTGATTTCATCAGGGTTATCATGGCTTGGACTTGGAGACTACACATTTTTGACAGAAAGTCTGCGTTACAAGCTGGGGGTGTGAAAGGTGTGGGTATTTACCAGGCAAGGAGCGTTTAACAAAGAGATGCTGAAAGAGTTGCATTATGGGAACTGTAGGATCCAGCAGTTTTGGAACTCGACCCGTACTATGGAGTAAAAATCAGGAAATCTTGGCCTCTGCTGCTTCAATATGGATCTTGTTTTTTTGTTTTTTTTTATTTGTCTCTCGCAAGTCCCCCAACTTTATGGTAGTGGAATACTAAATCACCGGAATATTCCTTTAAGATGCTTTTTGATCTCAGATGTGAACTACTGTCTGTTTCAACTGTATCGAAATACAATTTCGATATGGACAGAAAGTGTGAACAGGGCTTCTGTATCTTTGTTTTGCCACTGAATACAAATCACTTGAAACTTTCCAGTAGGGTGAGTACAAAGTGGCAAAGTAGATGTTCCATTAAATACACCTTGACAGAGATACTGGCAGTAGTCAATAACATAAGGCAATTGTTTCACACTACTGTGGCTGCCCATTGTGGGAACTTTGCTGTTGTCAGTATCATGTTGTCAGGTGTCCCCGTCTATGTCCTTGGGTGTGAATATTTTACTGGTCCATGCAGGAAAAAACAGAGGCCATACAACTGCATTGCAGGTGGGACACAAGCCACAGAAGGCCATAAAGCCCATGGCCACCATGTATGGCCAAAACAAGCTGACTGTAATGTTCAGTGTGAGTGATCTGCGGGTGGAGAGTCTGCCAGCTGTTGGTCACACTATTGTTTTGTCGTTTTCATCGTCCCTGACTGGAACGGTCCGTTTATTCTGAAGCCATCCAATGAGGATAAACATCTGGCTTTGTGTAAGCATAGTTAAGGTCAGACATGGTGATCATGGTTGGGGTCACTTGGCGTAGGTGAGGGTGATCTGATTAGTCATAACACCTTCCATCATTCATCTCCAACAACGTGGAACAGGCTTTGAATTTAAATTTTATGTGGTCATATTTTTGATTAATAAATTGACGTATTCAGAAGAGACACTGCATTCTTCAGCCTGCCCAACAGTCAAGCAGTCAGACTCAGAATGATTATTTACAGCCACTCCAGAGCTGACAGTGAACTTGCTGCTTTAGTCTTCCACTGGATGACCATTAATGGAAGCACTGCAGGCCCTAATCTCTCCTCTAAAACCATTCCTCTGTTTTCAAAACGGCAAATAAACACCAGAATGAGTGTCTGCAGACAGCACAGAGACAAATTGTCTGTGTCTGCTAGTTGTCTCCACATTGCCAAGGAAGAATGAGTCTGATCCACATCCAGTCTTGGGCTCTCTCAGCGTGGAGCTACATCCTTAATCGTTAACCCAAATCAAGACCTATGCAACAATTTGCAGATGACTACCAGATGATGACCATAATAATTACAAAATGCTCTTGTGTAATTGCTGTTTTTACTGTTGTTTTGCAAGTGGGACATTTGTGGTGAATACACTTTAAACTTGCTTGAACTACAATTTTGACCTTGTAATTACGGACCGTCTGGGTCCATACTTTGTGAGACCCCACACAAAGTGTGGCCTGTACATAAAGACGCAAAGAGTGTTTGAGTCGGATCCAAATCCATTCCTGCACTTCCATGGCTCCAGTATAGTCCAAATGAAGTCCATTTTGGCTGCTAAATGCTGTTGAATATAATGCTGTGAGAAAGTATAAATATTCAGACTGCAGCTTGATCTGTTCGTTTAAAGACACCCAAGCTAGATGGAGGAGAAGCCTGCAAGTCGTGGTGGAAGGAAACGACTGAAATGGAAATAAACCAATCCCAACATTTTTGAACAATTGCAATGGTGTATTGAAAATTTTATCGGCTCTTCATTTTGCTCGCAGACCCCACACAAGGCAAGTTAATGCATGTGTTTTTGTGTGGAGGCGACATGGACTGGGGGAGCAAGATGGAGAGATACAAACAGGAAATTTGTACGGATGATCAGGAAGCAGAGTCCAATGAAGAGGACAAGCTGCGAGAGGCAGAGAACATCAGCGTGGAAAATGACTGCAGGAGAGACTTGAGGGCGAGTGACAGAAAGGAGAAAGAGACACTCAGACGGCAAAAGAAAGAGAGGGATTGAGACAAAGAAAGACATAGAGGAGCCTGACGCCAATGCTGCTGCTGCTGCAGGGGTTCAGCTGGTCAGGCTTCACAGAGACACACACACAGAGGCCATTAGGTCCCTGGTGGGTATCTTTGCACCTGTGTGTGTGTATGTGTGTGTGTCATGTGTTTCTAGGTCAAGTGGGTCCCTGAAATCTAAGAGGAGCCACAGCAGTGACTTCCTCCTTCTGTCACTGGCATTGTATTCTTTTAACACTTTTTCTCTCCTCTGTCCCCCACCCCCTACACACACACACACACACACACACACACACACACACACACACACTCTCTTGTTCCATCACATGTCCATGTACAAATGGATATATGTAAGCACACATGCATGAGCACACACACACACACACACACACACACTTGCCACCCCCTCCTCATCTCTCTTGTCTCTTCCTTGTGCCGCTAATGAATTGAAACAGTGGGGACTGAGACATGATACACAGCTGATTCCCACCACTCACACACACACACACACACACACACACACACACACACACACACACACACACACACACACACACACACTTACCCTTTCCTAATCTGGGTCAGTGGTGCTCCTCTTGGTCACCCCTGGCGGAGCCCTCCAGACAGAGGGGGCAGAGTGGGAGCAGAGAGGTCTGGACTCTCAGTGACCTGATTAAAAGCTCTTATACAGACTACTGAGCGCCGTAACCAATCAAACACAACACACCCTGGCCTTGCTATTGGATTGTCTCTTGCTCTGTCTGGCTGTCATATACTCATCTGCTTACACACTTTATGTATTTAGAGTGATTCATATTCTCCTATAAGTGATTGTGGATTTTCTGTTCAACGCACGCCCTCCTTACCCCGTCCCAAACACACTCTTCCACCAATGTGGCTTTAACCATGGTGGTGTGATGTGCAAAGCATCATGGGATGGACATAAGGACTCAGGGAAAATGGACACTCCACCAGCTGGTCAGCTGTGCATTGCCATGTTCAGCAGGGCATGATGGAGCGAGTCTTAATTGGGTTTTGTGTGTGAAACCATCACATCGCGTCACTAAAATGGTAATGGCCCAGTGTGTTTGTCTTTCACTGTAGGAGTTTGTAAAACGTATTGCTGTTCTTGTTCTGTCTGTGAACCATTTTAGGCCATGACCTAGAGTTAAAAAGACTCATTGCACCCCATCACTGCTGTTGTTGCTGCTTATGACCAGTGCTAAGCAAAAATGCTTCATAATCAGTGTAAAATATTGTTTCTGAGAATAAGTAACACAACCATGAGTCTCTTCCAAAGAGAGTAACACCACCAGGAAATGCCTATATCTGTTTAGCCATGTCTGGTCTGTGTGTATTGTTTTATGGACATTTCCGGCTAACATTCTCTGGCTACTCTGTAATTTACTGAAAATATCCTCTCACCACTAAGTTAAGAATCTGGCCAAAGTGGAGGGTCAAAGCCACTCAAGATTTCTAAAAATGTTGCTTCCTCTAATTCCCCAGAATGGCCAAATGAGGAATATGGTCTGTAGATGCCAGTTCTCACAAACTGGAAGCACTTGGGCTTAAAAAAAAGGGAAGAATTATATTTATATGGCAACAGAAAAAAAAAATATTAAAGACTCAAACAAAACTGATACATGTATGAAAAGCATCATTAAAAGGTTGGTTCACCCAGATGATTCTCACTTACTCTAAACCACTTACCCTTTTGAGTAATATGTCTCTGAGATATCTATGGAATATCATGTGTGGTGCTCACAGCATTGAAAGAAATGATCTTAAAACAGAAATTATGTAAAGTGTCTTTCTATAAACAGTGTTCTCTCTCTGCTCTGGATAATCCACAGCCCTCACTAGAGTTTTCATAGGGATTAATTCTTGACAGAGACTGCTTCCAATGAAAACTGTTCACAATAAGGTCTGTGGTTTATTCACAGTAATCAGGACATTGTTTTTTGAAAGACACGCTGCTGTTCAATGTTTCAAATGTAATTTTTCGATCCCACAAACAAAATCCTACTCACCTCCACTGTATTGGGTTGGATGCAGTAATCGTAGAGTGGGTGTCCTGGTAGATGAGCGGTAGACTAACATTAGCACTGCGTAAAATGCAGGTACCTCATTCATTTCAGTGATACCACTGTATTGATGCTCTGGGAAAATCGGTACAGGGCTTAGTTGGAGAAAAAGCAGATATTGAACCTGGTTCAACCTTTGTTGCAAAGTCATCCAGCAAAACACTGCTTTAGCTAGCCAAAGACCTACAAGCACACATTTCTGGTAAATTAAATTATCATTTGAACAGTGTATTTTTTTGTTTTTCACGCAATCATTACAGCCAAGGATAAAATGATTGCTGCTGTGATAACTTTGTATATATTGTATTACTCAGTCTGGCTGTCCTGAATCACATTTTACTTTCTTACTTGTACCTGTAGCAACACACAGGCAATAACACTTGCTTTTTTAAATTTTTTTAAATAACAGTGCTATTTTCGGTCTGAGCACCCACTTAGACGCCTATGACGTTCCCAGTTCAGTTCAAGGCAGGAAACTTTGTCATACCTCATCAAAGTCTCTCCTTGTTTACTGTCTATGTACGTATACTATGATGCTATCACATTAAAGGCAAAAACACCATAAGTTGGATATCTCAAAACTTGGGCAAATAAAACCAAAATTATCTGCCTGACAGGACACCAGAGAAGTGAAGGCAGAGACAGAGTCTGGGTCAGGCCGATGACCTCAACACAGTGAGCTCAGATAAAGACGAGCACTTCAAACACCACTGATAAGCTCCACAGTAAAGAACGGAGAGCAGCTCCTTTGGCCAAAACAAGAGATAGGCCTGACAAAGCCCATGAGAGGTGAGAACTAGTGGTAAACTGATGGAAATCACCATGTCTCTGCATTGTATTCGCAAAAGGCACAAGTTTAAAATTATTTCTTTTCCATGTGGGTTTTATGTCGAGTGTCAGCAGAGGATAAATGTGTGGATGATTTTGTCAGGTGGGACATCCCCTTTATCTAATCAGTGTTAATACAGTCAACAGTGGCATTTTGTAGCTGAATAGGCTTCAGCCTAACGTGACAGACAAACTATGGCAATGTAAGTGGTCAATCAAATTTGTGTGTGTGTGTTCATTCACATCACAGCAGCCCTATAATGACTGTTTAACAACCTGAGTAGTGCTCACCTGTGTCAACGCGTTGAGTGACTGAGTTAATTATTGTCCTCCAGATGTCTGCAAGGCCTCAGGGAGACAGAGAGATTACTGAGGACAAACTGAAGATTAGATCAACTGAGAAGCTACCTTTCTTTTCAGCTGCAAGACCAATCAATCTCAAGACTTACGTTCCACTCTGCTGTTTAAATATCACAGATAAGCAAAAAGCATCAGTGCTGTTATTCACGCTCGTTTAAGATAATGCTCATAAATGACTTTTCTGTTCACGCCAGATGTGTGCCCCCCTTTGTTAGGGAGGCAGATGATTCCACCCTCCCCGACCAACAACAACACTCCAATGTTAGGCTAACCTCCTGGTGACTTTACAGCAGCATCTGGCAAACGTTAGGCTTCACCTGAACCCAGCATTTATGCCGTAATCTGAGCGGCGTTCTTACAGATGAGGCTTCAGTAGGCAAAGCTGGGTTTGTGTGTGTACTCTTGCATCTGTGTGCTCTCTGGGCTCAGCCCCGCTTGCACAGTCTTAAAAAGACAATTGCTCGGTTCAGGATGGGAACCAACGAAGCCGGTGCAGGCACAGCAGGGGAGCCCTTTTCACAGCGCACACAATAACCACGCAGCCCCAGAGAACACAGTGCCTGGCTTGCCTTGTGAACGCACAGCAGCGACAGTGTGGCGCACACGTGGTCGAGACGGGTCTATGTGTCCTTTTGTTAGCAGCAACTGATAAGTGAGAAAAAAAAAAAAGCGACAAAAGACAAGACCTATAAGACAATAATACCACACTCCCTGCACAGCTGGCATATTTTCTGAGAAGCTATTTCCTGTAAAAAATTCTGACACAGGAATAATGATGGCTTTGATTGGGCCCCAGTTAACGGGAGGCACTTCCTGTTCCTTTGTATTGGTTTCATTGTGAGGCGACGGGGTGGGAGGGGGAGGAGGGGGCGAGGCAGGGTTTGAGGGAAACAGCTGCTGGAGATGACACAGTCAAGAACATCCCTGTGACCCCACCCCCACCCCTGCACACACACAAACACACACACACACACACACACACACACACACACACACACACACACACACACACACACTATCACCTCTTTCGCATTGGTAGACCTGTAAGTTTGGTTTCAACCTGAATTCCCAACTGCTGACCCAGTTAAATCTCCTCTTGACTACCAGCAGTGTTACACCGATGGCTTCCGGGGGAGTCCTATTTTTCGGGGGTGGGGGGTGGTAGGGTAGGGTAGGGCAATGGTTTGCGTTACTTTATTAAACAGACCAGACCTAGGTTGCCCACAGCCTCAAATGTTGGTCTTATGGAAAACATAGCAAGATAACTTTTCCTAAACACAACACCCAATTCTCGCTGCACAGTAAAACATTCCGGATGTAACGTCGCAATGCAAATACACCATCACACAGCAGGCTATGCATCAAACTGTGTCAACGCCCTATAAATATAGGACTGAAACACCACGCCATATTACTATTAGCCTATATATTTATTCAGGAACCTAAATATACAGGAAGGATATATATGTATACAGAAAAAAACACAAAAATTACAATATTTTAGAGATCCCCCTAAATGTCTCAAATGAGGCTTTCTGGGGAGCTCATGTTTCTTTCAGGGGACTACCAGTATGAGTCGAGCCAGTTAAGTCATCAGTCTCACAAAGTCAGGACATGACCGTGAAACATTTACTCTAAATTGGCAAGAGAAATGTTACTCTGAGATCAGCTTTCAGGCCATCATGGCATCTTAAAGTTCAGAAACAAGACACTTCTATCAGTCACTGTCATCTCTGGTCCGGAGTCCTGGCCAAAGAGAATATCTAGATTAGTGTGGCTAACAGAGGGATAATACCTACTGCACCCAATTACAAGAAACCAGGGTCAAACTGAATTTCTAAGTAATTCTGAGAATGTCTTTTAACCTGCTAGGGAGACCAGATGGATGGGGTTTATTTCAACAGCACCATTTGTCAAATGGTTTATTATTACGCTGAGTATTTCCTGTGATTGTCTTAACATTCATGCACATGCCACATTGCTTTATGTGTCACCACCACTTGCCACCAAAATAGCATGTAAACAACTACACGAAACCCAGGTTTGAATTAATTATTGCCACAACAAAACTGTGAGCAGCAAATGGAAAGAACGAGGCTTCAACAGCAGTGATGATTTTTTTTTTTAATCTTACATAAAATCATCAGTTAGACCTCAAATATAGCTCAACATTTGAAAACAGAGTGGTATTTTCTGGTATAAAAAAAAGCTGTTACGAAATGTTGTGAAAAGGTTATGGTTTGTCTTGTCTGTTGTGTTTGCACATTTCTAAGGGAAGTCTCACTTGTTATCTTAAAGGAAAGTCTGTGGTTCTCGAGTTAATTGCTGCAAAAGCAGATGTATGTTGCGTTTATTCCTCTCCAAGAAAACACATACCTTGGTGTGCATAGTCTTTGGAATAATTATAATTTTGACAACTTGCAAGGTGCCCACAGCTCACATGCAGGTATTCGAATGCACGCACATAAACACGCGTTTATGCAAACACGCCCACGTTTTCTATCTGAGTGAGGTTTTCCATTAGTGTTTTTGCAGAGATCACAGGTTGTTCTGTTTCCTGCCACACAGTGTTTCACCACAGAAGGCAACCAGTGTTCATGCTCTCTCTGCTGTGCATTGAAGATGATCACTGGAAAATCATCAGCACACACACACACACACACACACACACACACACACACCTACCACAAACACAGATGCTTGAACACAAACACAGTTACTGTTCATCTCTATCTTGCATCTGAATCATATTGGGAGAGTACCTAAATATATTTAGTCATCAGATTTTCCTTTTCCTCCTTATTTATTGTCTTTTTTTTTTTTACCTTCCTTATCTCATCTATTAGCTCACTCTCACCTCCTTTCCTCAACCCCCCCCCTTTTTTTTTTTTACCTCTATACCTTTCTTCTCTTTTTTTCCTTTTTTCTTTCCCTCCTCTCATCCCTCTCTCCAGCAGCAGTGCCAGTCTCTGAGGAGGGCTGATGTGAGCTCCAGATGTTGAGGTAGACTGGCTGGAGAAAGAGAGGGCAGAGGGCTTCCCCATACCTCCTTCTCTTCTTCTTCTTCTTCTTCTTCTTCTTCTTCTTCTTCTTCTTCTTCTTCTTCTTCTTCTCTTTCCCTTTCTCCTTCTCCTCCAGCCTATATTACCTGACATTTTTTGTGTTTTGTTGGATCCCTTTGGCTGCTGTGGCTTCACTCAGTTGCCATTATTTGTGTTCATGTTATCTGCATTGAAGGCTTTTATTGAAATTGTTGCATGATGTGTGTTGCAGATAGTGTAGTTGCATCGCAGCTGGACATGATTGAAGGCCGGCCCTGGGAAGACAAGCATACATTTAGTGTGGCTAGTTGGGTACCTTAGCATAATCTGCTTATGGGGTAGTACCTTGGCCAAATCTAGGGATTAAATTTACTGTTCATTGTTTAAGTGTGCAGTGGTATAATGTGCATTGTTTTCGGGTCACTCACCTCTGTTGTGTCTCCTCTTCAGGGTGTTTGGGTAAAAGAGTCCCCGGGGTATCTGAGCGCCAATTTGAAGGTTCCGGGAGATACCACGTGGTAATTAGTGTAGGGGTGGGGAGGTACTTTAATCTGCTGTTTCAGTTTTTGTGGTGGTATTGTAATGAGTAATATGCAGGAAGATGATATACACTATCTGACGGTACATGTGTTTTAATGTATTGATTGTGTTTTTGTATTTTTGATGTCTGGGGAGGGATGGGGGTCCCTATACTGTGGTAGTGGTCGAGGTCGTAGCCAGCGGCAGGCTATATAAGGCTGCCATTTTCCATCAAGCGCTGCTGCTATCAGGACCACATGCGTCCAGTGGTCCACAGTATTTTTTATGTGAAGATGTTCTTGTGATGTATTTATTGTGGGTGAAATAAACACCTGGTTGATATGCACCTAACCTTGGCCTCAAGTCTCCTACTGTTTAAGTCCAGCCGCTACACGGCCATCCTAACAACAACCTTACAACAGAATATGATGTAATGACACCTATGACATCATCTTAATAATTTTCTATGGAAAGATATTGTGCAATATTTAGTATTTGTTTATTTACTGGGATCCCCATTCTTCCCAGGGTCCATAGGGAAAAACTGACTACAACCACATCATGTGATAATGTAAATAAAACTACAAATACAACATCTAGAACAATACAAATATGCTTGTCCAAAACTATATAACCCCTGAATAGCCTTAAATCTAATTATTACTCATTAGGAATTTCTTCTACTGTTACATAAGTATTTAGTATATAATATTTTATTGTATTGTGTATTGTGTATTGTGAGTATAGATGTAAATGTCTTCAGTTGTCTTATTTATTATTCTAAGTTTTTATATTTTTTGCTGCCTTGTTGCAGAAATAATTTCCTCTTGCAGGACAATAAAGATCTGAACTCAACTGAACCGTGATGTATACTGTATCCAGCAACAGGAAATCATATAGAAATGTCTATAGAAATAAAGGTAAGGAGAAAAAACTGCTGGTAGTTTCCCTCTTTAGTTATTGTCTCTTCTCATGACCTCTCTCTCTCTTCTGCTGTTGGAAATGTTGGAGTTGTTGTCTTCACATAAGGCCTTATGGGTTGGTCAGGGGTCATCTAGCCTCTAAAGATACTATCTCTCCATATGCGAAGATCCATCCATCACTGAGGATACAATATCACCTTCCTCACCTCTCGCCCCATACTGCACCTCTTCTCCTTCTCACCCTCGCTCTCTGTCATCCACTCGAGGTCCTGTGTTCGCTCACCCAGTCCCCTCTGTCGACCCCCTCGCTGGTGCTCCCTTCAAAGGACACATTGATCACCGGCGGACACAGATAGACATTTGAGGGAGTTGCACTGGTTTCTCTGTGTGAGTGTGGCTGTGCAGCAGCAGGGGTCACACTGTGAAATTAGGCTGCATGCCGGGGCTAATTGAACTCAGGGGTCACTAACGTGCATCGTTGACCATGCAAGTTACTTAGCATATCTTAAATCTACTGATAAGATCCTGTGTGTGTGGGTGTGTTACAGGTAATTTGAAGTAAAAATAACAAACTGAACAACAAGGTAGCTGTTAGATAAGTGGAGGAAAGATGAGAGTTTAGTGGTTTCAAGTGTTATTGCTTTACATTCCGGGAAAAGAGTGCAGCTCTCGCAGTTTGCTGCCATAAACATGTTGATTCTATTTAATTAGACAAGCGCGTGATTGCTTGGCCGTTGCTGAAGATAGCACAGGAGGTTTGGAATTGGATGCAGTCATTAAACAAACCCTATAATATATACATACAGTATATATGCATATAAATGGTGTTAAAAGGACCTAGCAAGTATTAATAAGTCCTTATCAGGGATATAGGAATAAACATAGAAGCTAGAAAACCCAAATGAAAAAAATAAAACCCCACATCTCAAGACTTCTCTCAGGAAACTTCCCCCTTGATGTCTTGGCTGACCACAAATCCTCTGTAATTCAATTTCATATACTTGTCACTCTCAAAATAGACTGTTCACATTATCTTTACAGCCACATGAAGAAACACCAAAAACCAACCCAAGTCCACTCACACACACACACACACACACACACAAATGTGTATCTATTCAAAGGTCACATTAGGTAGTGATTGGGCATTTTGAAATAGCTGCTAAATCCACTTTGCTGTAATTGGAGCACTTACCAGCACACCAATGTGTAATGCATTAGTCCAGTCACTTCTAGGCAATTAAGACTCATTTCATTTCACCTGCTGTGACCCGACATCTCCTGAATATTATTAAGAAGCAGCTATTCTGAATTTCCAGTGAGAATTAGAAAACACAGAATAAGGCCACAGTTAGTAGTTCATACAGTTCTTATCAAAAACTTACAGACGAGTTAAAATGTAACTTTTGCTGAATAGCTGTCATGGTGGCTACAATCGCGGGATAACGGTAAATGTTAAAACAAGTCAAATAAGTGTCATAAAGTCAGCAAATTGACTTGGTGATGTCAGCTATATCGAAAGTTTGCTAACATTAGCCACAATGAGCTACTGGTCACACCAGATCAAGTAAAGCAGTATCGCAGCAAAACCCCCAAGTGTGGTGAATTGAACAAGGGTGCGTTTTATTGCTTATAAAATTAACTTTTCATTTGTAAGAGTAAGATAGTTTTATTTCATCTTCAAAAGTTACATAGTCTCACTTCAACACAAATAAAAACATTAGAATCGACTGTATATCTAAACATAAAGAGTGATCAAACACATAACCAGAGAACCATTTCATCCTAAAACATTATCAGTAAAATATAATAAAATTAACATTTTGAAATTTTATACTATATTCTATGGCAAAAGTTTAGCTTTAAATCGCTTACCTCCAAAGAATGAAGGTAAACGTATTGGGAACTGAAATACTCAGTTGCTGCTTTGATGTTGACCTGTGTCTTATCAAATGACCACGACTCTGACTGACGTGCTGGTGGACGGTCAGTGTGTGTGTGTGTGTGTGTGTGTGTGTCTAGCCATTTACTTCAGACCAAACTGCCTCTACAGACAGACAGACAGACAGACAGACAGACAGACAGACATTCTCTGCCTCCTTTGCCCATCTGGAGCAAAGGCTCAGGAGTTGCAACAGTGTTGATGATGACTTTATTAAATGTGTGTGTGAGGGTGAGTATGTGTGTGCTTGATGCCTTCGTGCTCCCCTTTCCTCTACTGCAGCTCTCTGTGGCTTGACCTTTGACCTGGTCATTTGACCTCACCAGTGCTGACCGCTCCTTGGTCGTCCAGCTGTGAAACAAACTCTGTGTGTGTGTGTGTGAGAGAGAGAAAAGAGAGAGAGAGAGAGAGAGAGCGCACATCTGTGCTCTGGCTACATCCTGGAGGAGCTCTGTGCAAAAAGCTTGATTAACACATTTGTTTGTTTCCTCATAGTGTGGGTTCCTACGTAGTTTCCTCTTATCGTTGGCCTATTTGCTCACACACATCTGCACTGTAAAAAATCTTTAGTATCACTGCTCTTCCAGTCTTTTGTTCCCAGATTCCTTGCCCCCTCTGCAGAAGAGCGGAGGAACTGCATCCTAGTACAGACTGATACAATTTCCAGTTATGTATTTGGGACTCAGGAATGGAAGGAGGAGACTGGGCAGACAAACCACATTTGTCAGAAACATTTAAATCAGTTGCATTTTAAACCACAAAAAATTATTTTAGCTTTACATGCAATATTTTGAAACAATCACCAGGATTGAAGCATTGTGCAGGTAAAGCTTACTGCTTTACGTGCACTTCATTTCCCTTCTCGTGAGAGAGAGACGAGATCTTATTAATAGTACATCCACAGGGTTGGTTTATTAGACAGAGGAATGTTTAAGATCATTGTCAAACCTTTACCCGAGAAAAGAAACAGAGCAAAGCGTCACGTGGATGATGCAGAAACTTCGTCTTACAAATTTGTCTTTAACAGACTGATTCACATAAACAGTCCTTTTTAAAGGGCAGTTCCAGCAACTCTGAAGCTTGTGGCTACAGTGTAAGCCCGCTAAGCTACTGTGCCTTGAAATCGTGTCCCTCCATTTCTCCCCACATCTTTCTTTCTTTCTATTTGAACTCGTCGGGTCCCCAGTACAGCACACAGGGCCCCCTTTTCGTCTCCTCCCATCCCTCTCTTTCTCTCCTTCCTCTATCTCTCTCTCCCCCCTGCTAGGATCCCCACAGCTGCGCGGACCAGGTGCGTTCCGCCCCGACACACACACACACACACACACACACACACACATATGGACACACATGCACACACACACACACACCCTTTACACCCGCCAACGGACGCAGCAGGAAATGCCTAATACCAGTTTTAGAATGATGCCACTATGCCAGCTTGACAGGGGAGGCTGCAGGATCTGTCAGCAGAGAAGGCAACAGAGAGAGAAAGTGAGACAGAGATGGAGAGTAGTATCTCGCAGCTGATTGGAGAAAAAAAGTGGAAACTGAAAGAATGAAAAAATTGCTTTATCTCCGAACATTATGTTCTAGTTTTAAGTCCAGACAGTTGAGAAAACTTTGAATTTCTTAGCTCATAAACAGCATCTACCATGGCCTGTTTCGCTCTCCGTGGAGGTCCATTTCCAGCACTGGATATCAACACACACAATCTCTACTGGCACGGCCAAAATATATCCAACTACACCTCTCTCCAGGGATCCTCAAGTAAAAGGGACCTCTGTCTGTGTGAGTGTGTCTGTGTGACTATGCACGCATGTGTGACTTTATGTGTGGGTGGATGCACATGTGTTTTTATAAAAAAAAAGTACCAGTTATTTTGGTCTGTGGCTCACCACAGCTCACACTCTCCCGTCTTGTACTCATCTCACTCGGCCCCAAGAGAAGAAGGGGGAAAGAGTGTGACAGATGGAGAAGCGAGTGAGCAAGACAAAGACAGATAAGTAAAAGTAGAAGAGAAGAAGAGGAGGCTGAAGAGGAATAAGACGAATGTGTCATCAAAGGTTACAGCAATATATGAGATTTCAGAGAATATGTCGTGAATGAGTAGGCACTGGTAGCCGCCATAGAGTGCTCCATTCATGTTCATGTTTCTTCTCAAACACAGATACATACATATACCTATATAACATATACTGTACATCTCTTAAACATCTCTCAAAATGCAGACATATTGTACATATTTTTTACCTAAAATTTTTTTTTCATATTTTATTGTCAATTTTCTATTTTCTATTTATATTTCTTGACTTACAGTACTTGTTTGATCTTTCTTTATATTTTCTACTTACTATGTTTATTGTTATGCACCAATATAGCAAGGCAAATTCCTTGTATGTGAAAACCTACATGGCAATAAACCATATTCTGTTTCCGAAATATTCTTCTGACATCTGAATCTTGGAGAAGTTGGCCAGTACAGAAGTACTTCATTCTTTCAACAAATAGCAATAATACAGTGAATCGCCCTGTAACAAAATAAACTATTTAACTAGGGCTACAACTAATGATTAATTTCTTAATCAGTTAATCTGCCAATTATTTTCATGATTAATTGATTTATTGTTTTGTCGATAAAATATCCCATCATAATTTCCTGAAGTCCACGGTGACTTCCTCAAATTGCTTGTTAGTCTGACCAAAAATCAAAACCCCAAACATATTCAGTTTACTATCACATAAGACAAAGAAAGCAGCAAACTCTCCCCATTGAGAGGCTGGAACTAGGTAATGTTTAGTATTCTTTCTTCCAAAAAAAAAGAACTGTTTTCAGCTCAATTTTTTACATCACCCAACTTACAGCTCAAACAACATGATTAAAGCAGTGAGGTTTACAATATAATCAAAATATACTTAAGTGGAAAGTACATTTTACATTTATTTCAAACTTAAAAGTCTTTTTGAAACTGGGTCACTCGGGAATTACCAGCAAAAAGTGTGACTGGGAGGAAATCCTGTTCTGTAATTTGGCAAAACTCAAATTTCCTTCAATAATAGCAATCCAGTTTGAACTGGCACCACTGTAATGTAATAGTCTATCACACAGTTTTGGTGCTGAACACATGCTGGTCCCCCATCATTATGGAGTGTGAAACAGATGTACTGTATCCTGCCTCAGCACCCAGCACCAGCAGCACTCACATATGAAGAACAATACAAAGGAGGAGCCTCCAGTCTTCACAGTATCCCAATTCAATTTGATATCTCAATTGTTGAGCAACATTTGATCAGTTGACGCGCTGGCTGCGGTCTACATATTTGGATACACAGTAACAGCTGAGCTGACAATGTTAGCTTAAAGACAAATGTGTGTTTAGTTCAGCTGACTTCATGTTGATCTGACTGCAAAGCAAACTCTCCTCTTTCTGCCAGTGATGAGTTTGCTGTTGGCCTGTTCACTAAGAAATTACATCATTGATAAAACAAATTCAATTTAAACTGGCTTTAGTTTGCAAATAGTTGATATTATTACATTACATAGGCACAATGCAATGGCATTAACAAACCACAACATATGTATTTGCTTAAGATTTTGTCATACTGTTGATATATTTCTGTTATTAAGTATTTACTTTCTCACAGAAATAGAAGCAAAAGTTTTACATGGCGCATGATATTGAATGGAAGTTAAGTATCTGCAGAGGACAAGCATGTCAGAGGTCAACCTGAACAGATACATAGGTGCAGTAAACCGTCTCTCTCCTCTCTCTCTTTCTCTCCTTCTGTTGCTTTCTGCAGGTGTTTCTGCCTCCGGAGCTGTAGAGTCTGGATCTATGGTTGCAGGCCACCTGCTGCCCCCGTGTCCCTGCTCTACGCCCACTGCTGCTATTACTGTTATTGCTCTTATTATTAGTATTACTATTATAATATTGCTATTAATATTATTTTTATTAATATTAACATAAATACCATTACCACAACTATTACTTTACATCTCTATGTGGAACTGTATTGTGCTGCTGTATGTTCTCCCCCCCCTTCAACCCAACTGGTCGAGGCAGATGACCGCCCACCCAGAGCCTGGTTCTGCTCAAGGTTTCTACCTGTTAAAAGGGAGTTTTTCCTTGCCACTGTCGCCTAGTGCTTGCTCATGGTGGGAATTGTTGGGTCTCTGTCAATATAAAGAGTCGGTCTAGACCTGCTCTATATGAAAAAGTGCCCTGAGATAACTTTGTTATGATATGGCGCTACATAAATAAAACTGAACTGAATTGAATTAAACCCACCAGTCAGTTACAACATCAATGTGGCTGATGAAAAAGGCCTTTGTATTTCATTGTGATGGAAAATTTAGAAAGACCACCACATAAATGCATGTACTCACACACACACACAGTCACACATACGTATACAATCGCACACCCTGCTGACACCTCAGTGCGGCCACATTCTCACCTCAAACCTTTCCATTCACTGACTGTCAGGCCAGTGTTTCCACCAGCGGATGTTTTTTGAGGCCAGTGTTTCTTTGAAAAGACACAGAGGCCTCAGCCAGGCAGGAGAAACCTACTTCAGCTATTTTAGCCAGCGTCTTCTGTAGGATACCTGAAGCTCTACTTTTCAAGCTGCACCACTGAACTCTTTTTGTTCTAAGACAGTTTCTGTTTGATCGTAGATGATTGATCTTTACAGCGCATGGTTAAAAACGTTACTTAATTTTGCCTCTTCAGAAATTCTTGATACAGATTTATTTATTAAAATGAGTAAATCAGCACTAAGCCAAAAAAAAAAAAGTCTGGAGAATGTACTTTTTTTGTGTGTTGGAACAATACAGGTTTCTCTTTTCTTATGTGGAAATAAGACACTAAATCTATACACAAAAAGTAAACACACATACATACACACTCCAACAGGAAGAGTGTGGGTGTTTGGGAGCAGCTGCATGGAGAAGCATCAGACCCAGCTTCCTCCTGGTGCAGACAGCACCATCTCTCCTCTCCTCTCTTTTTCTCTCCCTCTATCTTACTCATTTCCTTCGCGTCTTTAACAACGTATATTCAGTCAGAAACAGACTATATCACCGTCTCATGTTGACTCTTCCCCCTGAAAACTGAACACGATTCAACAAGATTCAATCTGCACTGTTGGCAGAAATTAGCCGTCTGTAGGAAGCATACAGAAACCATGGTTTGTGCATATTGCAATGCAAACTGTGTGTGTGTGTGTGTCTGTGTGTATGTCTGTGTCCTGTTTCTGTCCTCTTTCCTCGGAATGGTGACACATCAGCACATCACCACCTGCAAGCCCAAATGTTTCACAACACTTTCCTGTGTTGGGCTCCAATCGAGGGCTTGTTGGTAGCGTTAAAACTTGACTCCACTCTCACACCTGTGCGAGGTGAGGCTGAGATGACTCAAGGCGCAGATGGACAGAGCAGATAAAGCCAGAAAACATAAGAACATAACAGAGAGATGTTTTGGAAATCTAACAGTTAGATCAGTGCCTCAGCTGTAAAATGTCAGTCTTTGATAGTTGCGCAATCATCTTTGTAGTGGCTTGATTAAAAAGACGAGATGATAAACAGGATATACTGCATATGTCAGTGAATACGTAAATGCACCATATAGTTGAACAAAGTGTCTGAATCAAGGCCGGTGGAATCTTCCTCTAACACGAGACTGCACAGGTGCAAGTGCCTTAGCATCTTTGTGTTTCATTTTCCTTTCCAGTTTTCTATTCTTACTCTCTAATGCTATCGCCCAGTCCCATTCCAGCCATCATTCCTCTAACTTCTACTTTCCTTTAACTCCTCTCCTCAGCCCCTTTCTGTCAGCAGCACACCCCCAGTAAGTGGTTACTGTGCTGAAGACACTCAGCAGTTATTTCTGTGTTTCCTGTGTGTCATGTGGTGGTAGCTCGAGCTAGCTAGCATGGCTGACAACACACAGGCTCCCAGGTGCAGAGTGTCACAGTGTGGGCCCTCAGCCAGAAAGCCAGTGGGCCAGTTAGCAAGCCAACTAGGCCCTGCAGCACGTGCTGCCCTCCACCCCCCACCCTTAACCCATTGCTTTTCCCAGTGGAAAGGAGGAACAGGCTTGTGACATTTTCTCTATGGGAAAGAACGCATGCCTGTGTATGTGTGAGCTTTCCTTGTTTTGTTTTTATTTTGAATGAGGGTGTTGCTGCACCAAACTAACCTGTTTGAGGGTGCAGTCTCTCTAAACACGGGAGAAGCTCCTGGGAGACAGGTTATGTGCAGATCTACTGTATTTGGAATAAGCTTGAGTTTCTCCCCCAGAGTTCAGGGGTCAGGCTACGCCGACGGAGAAGACCTCGAGTGAAACCAGCATGCAGGGGCACCAGGGTTCGCTCTCTTCCCCCAGCTCGCCACCAGGCTGCAGATGCACCGACCCAGACAAGGCTGCACTTCTCTGGGCAGCACAGAGAGACTGCTGTGCTCCGGTTCCTGGAGCCCTGATGCTCTGATTGAGACCCTGCGCCCATGCAGGAACCAGAGGGAGGGGAAGGGAGAGCAAGGGAGGGGATGCAAACACATCTGGCATCCGCAAAACCCTGCACACAACTCTCATAACATCATGAGAGAAATGTACAGGCCATATAGAAAAGCGAGCTCTGTTTTCCCTCTGCTATCACACATGCAGCAGAAGATAAACACACCCACACACATATCCAATTGTGTGCCTACTACCTCTACAATCTAGGAAAGTAATTATGTGAGGAACAGGACAAGAAGGCACAACAATTCTCCAGCTGGTAGGACAGCACCAGAATACACCACTCTCTGCTATTGTTCTATTTATACAGCTCACCAAACAATGCCATGTTGGTGTCTAAAAGAAACAAATTATTTAGCGGCATGGCATCTAAAGAGGAAATGGTATAAAACAAGGCTATTTTCAATGATGTATACATACACGGCACTGTATATACATATGGTAAGATCTATTAAAGCTGTCATGGGGAAGATAAATGAAAAGCTGTGAAAGGAGGACACAATAGAGAGCGTATCAGAGTGCAAGAAATTTGTGTGGGTGCACGTCTCTGCAAGGTGTCTTTTTGGTGTGTTTGTTTCTTTTGCGTGGGCGCTGTCTTTTGCATTAGGCGGCAGTACAGGACGGAGTTAGAGGTAGTGGTTGGGACGTGTGTTTATGTGTGTGTGTGTGTGTACATGTGTGGGTAAGAGTGCAGAATACTTCTGACAAACAACCAGCACCACTCTCTCTCTAACCCGTTTCAGCCCACTCTTTCACGGTGCCATGCGTTTTCGCAAACCTATTCTTCTTCTTATTATTTTTTTCCGTTTCAAACGATTGGGTGAGGATTTCTCTTTACGAGTTTCAAAGCGTAAAGAATTTGACAAGAAGCAAAGGAAAACAAACACAAAACATGCTTTTAAGAGTATAATTGAATAAGATATCAAATGCATACACACAGTGGTGTTGGTGTGCCTGTGAGCTGCCTCCTCTCTTCAGGGTGACTGAGTACAGGCCAGTGAGAGGCATAGCAGTGAGCTGGAGCGGTATGCTCTTTGTGGCCAGCTGTGGGGCCATTAAAGGCCCATCTGCAGACAATAGGCTGTGTCTGAAGGGCACACACAGCCTGGTTCCTGTCCTGCCCTGCCTCACTGTGTTTGTGTACGGATGCGTATATGAGAGTACCATGCATTTCCATGCCCCATTTTAATCTATTACAAAGGAATACACAGAAAACATACTTACTCATGCAGCTACTTCTAAAGCCATTTCAATGTGCCTGCATTAAACGTGGTAATTTTCCACAGCAAACCTCAATCTCTTTCTACATATAATGGACTCATAACCTTAGTTTGTGATAACACCTTCTCTGTAAGGTGGTAAAAATAAACAGAATCATGCCGTGGTTCACAGAGGCAGCTCTTGTTGAACTCAGACATCATCGCAGATGGCAGAAAAACTGATTTCACCGTGCGCTTAAAGTTTTCATGCCATCCTCTCTTCAAAACCGAGGAAATGAAGATCACTATATTAAAAGGTTATCTCCTCTCGCACACTCGACAAAACACAGCAGCATGCAAAAATATAGGCAGGCGCTGGAAAACAGCAAGCTGGCCCAACCACATACCACTCAGCGCGGTTCGATCAAGCAAGCCACAGCTTCACATGCCCCGGCACGCACGCACGCACACACACACACACACACACACACGGCTGCTGCATGCAGACACATGCAAAAAATATCTGTCCCAATACTAAAATAGGCCCTGAGAGGTTGCACCTGCACCTGTGCCCTGGTCCACACCTACACACAGGTGTCAGGATGTGACACATACACACAGACAGAGAAAGAAAGATAGCAGAGAGGGAGGGGGAAAACGAGAGCGGGGTGAATCACACTACTGCGGTCGACCAAAAAGCTTTTTCTAGATATCATCTCTGTATTTTGGAGTGCAACAATGAGTGTGATTTTCATTTTTTAAATAGACTTTCAGGTAAATGTGTTTAATAATAAAAACTACTGAACACAAAGCTTATTCAGTAATTGCTCAGTTCTCTATGACATGATGTATAATAGGACTTTTACACATAATTATGGGGTTGAGCGAAGTGGAGTGAGGGTTTAAGCAAAGTGTGTATCATATTGCATACATGAGTGCCTCAAGTGTCTCATTCTGCAATCCAGAATGAGTGGTCTCTGAATGTGTATCTGTGTGTCACAGTGAGTCATACCCATTTGTCCCTCATTTGTATGGTATGTCCCTTCTCAAATGGGGCGGAAAGGGGGACAAATAATCTAAACATAGGCTTATCTTTAAAAAATATATATAGCTGCATGGGGAAGACACAAGCATGCATGAACACACTGACACACACATACACAAACACGTGCACGATACATAAACAAAAGGTTGGAGGAGATATGTTTTATTATTTTCAAAGTGAGGTAGTAAGAAAATAAGAGCAGAATGAGTCTCGATTGAGGTCAATTCATTCACATCAGTTATTCACAGTAAAATGAAAATAATAAGATTGCATTAAATTCAAGCTTGTATTGTTGTATTTGTCTTTTACTGAACTACTGATCCCATTAAAATCTCCATTTAAGAAATCTGAAGAATCGTTACTCTCTCATAGTGTTCTGGCTTTAAGATTGATGCGAAAAGGTTGTTAGATTGTAAAACCATTAATGTTGGTAGATTTTTCCCCCCAATCAACCAGCTTTGGAAGACACACATACCACTCACACATGGTTTCTTAGCTACAATATGTCACATTAAAGGTGATGCAATTAAAACATTCTGCTGGATCTCTACTATGTTTTTTGAGAAATATCGCCACCTTGTGGAAGCTGACTGTTGCTGCAGTTGAAAGGACACCACTACAGCTGCTACAACTTAAAGTTTAATTCTCTTTCCATTAATTTTCCTGCTCATTGTCTTTTAAACGCAGTTTTAATGCACTTTTATACGACATAAATGAATTGCCTTTGTGTTTCATAGGTGCTATACAGAGAGTTTTTCACTGCAGACACTATATTTACTTCCCTGAGGCTTAGTAATATATCTGACTAATATGTTATTATGTTAAAAATACCAATACATACATGTATGCATTTCCAGTGTATCAAATAGTTTTAAAAATGAAAGATTAAGGATAGTAAATGACGACACAACAACCTTCAAAAATCCTCATCTGTCTCTTCTTTCTCACCACACATCCCTCACAGCTCATCCTTCCGGGCTCCAATGGGACAAGAGACGCCGGTGCCTTTGAGGCCACAATAGCCATTAGGTACCTTCTTCAGGTACTGCTGGTGATGGTCCTCAGCGTAGTAAAACTGCTGCCCCTCCAGGATCTCTGTAGTGATGGCACTGAGGCCTTTTTTATCCAGCTCCTAGGGACAAAACACAAACATGACCCACAACAGTTATTGCACTGTTACAGTTACTCACTAAAGGCAAGCAGCAGGAAAAATAAAATGTCTGTTTTGTCAGATGACACGCAGAATGCATTTCAAATAAAATGTATAATTTAGGTAGTTCATCTGATACCCCTCTACACAACATAATGCAGCAGGCAAGAATGAATGTCTAATGAAATGACAATAATTATGAGGTTAAAGTCTTCTTTCTTTAAGTTGAGGCAATATTCAGTTAAGTTTAATTTTGAGATGGAGAACAATGGCCTCCTTGATCAACAGCAGTACTGTTAAAACCACTAAAAACAGACCCGTTTGCAGCATCTTCATGTGTTCTGATTCTATTTCCATCACCGCAGTTATGACGTACATTCAGCACTACTTTCTCCCTTCTCTACAACTTCCTCAAAATGAACACACCTCTTAAATGGTTGTTTTATTCTGTAGAGTATTGGATGTGAACTTTCTATACCCCTCACTAATACAGTAAAGAGTTGCTGCTCCTCTACAAGAAAGCAGGGTGATTGAGTGACAGAAGAAAGGAGCATCTTTTTCTTTTTGAAGTGCAGCTTGCCTCTGTGGCTCTCTGTGGGACAAAGCATCAAAGAGTATCCGCTCTCTTTGAGAACTCCTTAAGACACTTTCATACTTACACTTTTCTAAACACCTTGAGAGAAGGCTTCAAACACACTAAAGAAGCACACTCGTTCACATAGACACACACACACACACACACACACACACACACACACACACACACACACACACACACACACACACTAAACACCTCTGACAGATATATCAAATGCCTGCTGCGCTGAGTGGTTTTCTCTATCTAATAATACAAGCACTCAGTCCTCTCTAGATCAGTGCTCCTGAGAGCTGACAAAACAACAAGTTTGAGATGCACTGGGACTCTCTGTGGGCAACAAGTAGCTTTACATGTAGCGCGCTACACCTCAGAACAGCGTGCAGCACTGAGGAGCTTTGCTTTATGGGGGCGTCAATTGGCAGGGTTCAGCAAGCACCATGAAACAGAAGCTGAATGTATTCAATCCTGGCTCAACCTGTTCTTATCAGCTCCTGCATACGTCCTGTCTCTCTGCATGATACTGTCATGGATACGGTTGGAGAATTTAAGCAAGATTTTACTCTTCTTAAGGTTGATAAAACTTTCAAATTGCCTGTTAACGTTTGTAGCTTGCTCCCTTTATGGAGGCTGTGGTCAGCTTGAATTCATGGAGGTTATGATGGATTCCACGGGGGCACGTTTTCAAGGAAATAAAAGCATCAAAATGTCTTATTAAAACTTATGAAAAGACTGCAGCATCATCCCTTTTTCCACTGTTGAAATGTAATGCTCTTCATGTTCCAAACAGTCATACTTTTGCAGAAATATAGTGAAAGACAGACCTTTCATTTTAATCCTCAGGCATTTACATTGTAGAGCTTGTGAGCCAGCACATGTTCCAGGATGAAGTTGTCACTTTAAAATAGCAATAATCAATATTTTTATACATTCAATGGCACAAAAAGGGAGTGTCCTTTCAAAGGTGTTGTTCGTAGTGATGAACCCACAGATGTCAATGTCAGTGCTTTAGTTCAATTGGCCAGAAACATGGCACATCCACAGGTTCCATGTCTGCTGGGTTAGCTTCTTTACTAAAATAAGCCATATACATGCTAGAAAAGACATACAGTGAATCCACATGTCTGGCTACACAACTTTTGCTAGAAATGAGCTGAATAAAAGTATGGAAATTATTATTTTGGCCAGGACAGAAAAAGTGCCATTTGGTACTTTAAAGTCAACTGGAATATGACAAATGAGAAAAAAGTATCACCACTAATTTATAAGAGGGAATAATGTCAGTGAAGGGCAGCAGGGTAGTGTATAGTGTTGTCCACATGGAGGCAGTGTGGTACTAGCTGTGTGTGTGTGTGTGTGTGTGTGTGTGTGTGTGTGTGTGTGTTGGAGGTGATGCAGTGGAGTCAGTAAATCAAAGCTCTGCGCCCCGCAGAGAGGCTGAGGCGGCAGCTGACCTCTAAGTCCTTAGTAGCTGCCGCTACAATGTGAGGGCTCTAATGTCCCTGCAGGAAGGACCCAACGTCCACAAACCAAACTACAGCGCAACGCAGCCCTCAACACAGAACACCCACGTCACAAGCATGGACATATTTACCTTTCAAATGCACACTGTGTGCAGTGTGACACAGAAGAACCCATTTTTCCTGCCTATGTCCAACAGCATTATAGCAAACCAGCCGACACAAGCATGGAGCTTTGTACATCATGGCCTAATTAATCAGTCATCATCACCAAACCACTGTAGTAGCAAACCCTCTAGGGCAGAGGACGCTTCATGTGAGGAGAACACAATGTCCAAGAAAAGGTCTGCTATTCTGGGCAAACGTACACCCCCGCCCTGACACCCCCGCACGACTCCCTCGCTCTCCATCCAGCCCTCTACAGCAGTCACAACACGGCAGCCATTTTAGATCTATAAATCAGAATGCATGGCGTCACGCCACTGTGTATAACCTTATGTGGCTTCACTCTCCCTCTCACTGCAGCAGCAGCAGAGGAATGGAGGAAAGAATGTGGAGGGTAAAAACGGCAAAGATGGAGGAGAGGCAATTCGAAAGCATTTTGATGCTGTTGATGATGACGTTTAAATGATGGCTACGTAGAGGGAGAGAAATGTGTTCATCTGCGTTTGTGTATGTAAATGTGAATGTGTGTGAGGACTGAAACAGAGGGTCATGAATACAGGACATGTCAGGTATACTTGACAGCATGTGTCAGGTTTATTTCTATAACTGGGGATAAAAATCACGTCACACAACCACATTATGGGGACTCACCTCCCATTAGACGACAAAAAGCAGGTCCTCACAAGGTACACCTTTACATTTTAGGGTTAAGACTTGGTTTTTGGTTAGGTTTGGGGTTAGGCATGTACTGCTTAAGGTTAATGTTAGGTTAAATCACCAGGGAATGAATGTCAGTCAATGCAATGTCCTCGAAAGTGACAAAAACATGTTTGTGTGTGTGTGTGTCTCAAGGGCTGAGCTCACTCAGCCCAGTCAGCCCTTCCTTTCTTCACGCCTGTCAGAAAGACTCCCCTGTCAAAGACATGGCTGAACGGGTGCATCTCTCTCTCTCGCTCTCTCTCCTTCTTTCTGACTCGCTCCATCTTCCTCCATTGTTGATTCTCTCTCTCTCTCCCCCATGTGAGCACAGACCACCGCTTCGTGCTACCAAGTCCTCCCTGCTCTCCAGCCAAGCGAGAGAGCCCCTCTCGCCATCACCATCGCCAGAGAGACGGCCCCGGGACACAAATAGGACGTGACACCCCGAGAGAGGATGGAGGTGGAGGAGGAAGAGGAGGAAAATGTACTCTCTCCTCTCTTCCTACCCCACTGTCTTGTCTCTCTCTGTTTTTTCCCTCGGAAGGCCCTCGGCTGCTGAGTGGTGGGGAAGAGACGCGCATTGACATAGAGTTTGTGACACCCGATGACTCATGGTGAAGACATTTGAAGAGGGATATGACCTCAATTTGGTGATTTATGTAATCATCCCTTAGTCCACAGTTACTGGTGTGTCGTTACCAATATTTACCATTTTTCTGGCTACTCACCTCTATTTTCTTTTTAATTATTATTTCCTGGTGTTCTCATCTCAGTCTTGATCTCAAATTCGCTTTATTGGCATTACCATAATTAAGTAGAGAAGTGCCCAAAGCATGTTTTATAAGGTTTACAATTTAAATATAACAATTTAGCAGTGGCAGAAGAAATATTGATCTTTTACTTAAGCAAAATTGGAATGCCTCAATGTGAAATTACTGCATTACAAGTATTAAGTCCTACATTCATAATTTTACATGAGTAGAAGTACAAAAGAACTCTTGAGTAAAAGTACACATAAGGCAACCAAATGATGCTTGTAAAGGTGTTATGTTACTGGATCATCATTATTGATGCATTACTGTGTAAGCAGCATTTAATGTTGTAGCTGGTCTAGATGAAGCTAATTTTAACTACTTTATATATACTGTTGTGCATTTTAATCTACAGTATTGCATATTATATAAGCTGATCATATGTTTTGTTGCATGTAAAATGTTGATGTTTAACTGGTGACTAAAGTAAATGCACTTAGTTAATTTCCACTACTGTAATTCAGAATGTAAAGACATAAATGGTTTGTACATCACTATAAACTCTTCCTCTAAACCAATGTAACGTTGACTGCAGCTGCACACCTCAACGTTGGAGCACAAAAAGCCCTTCAACATCTACACTTTGAGTACTGCAGAAAGCAAAGCTGATCCGCGGTACAATGCTGCTAACAGATAGACTGTGGCTCTGCCTGAAAACACATGAAATAGCCTGACATGATACTTATCGACTAGTCCGCGGCACCGCGCTTGCCCTCAATGACCTCAGGAGGAGAGAGACGGAGTGGGAGTGCTGGAGAGAGGATGAAGGAGAAAGACAGACAGGGAGAGAAAGAGACACAGAGACGGTGCAGAGACACGCAGGGAGAGATGGAGCGAAGTAAAGGAGAAGAACATGGGAGATTATCGAGAGGCTGACAGAACGAAAACAGACTGTAGTGAGGTGGTGAAAAAACAACAATAGTCTGAAAGAGAGAGAAGATACTGAAAGAGTAATACAGTATGCTACTTGTTCCTGTGAGGTTCTGTAAAATGCCATATATGTAAAACATTCATGTACATCACTGAGTCTGTGTGTGTGTGTGTGTGCTAAAAGATGTGTATTCCCCTCTGTGTGTCTGTCTACGCACAGAAGATGAAGAGGGTTTTTTTCCCCTGCCCTTCCCTGCCCCCTGTTCATCTCTCTTTCTCTTTCTCAGCGCGGGTCAGGCATCCATTTTAGCTGGGCTCTAATCTTCAGCGAGCGCTCCTACATTTTGTGAGCGAGGAAGCCAACACTCCTACATTTCGAGAGGGAGAGAGGATGCACACACTTCAGTCTCGGAGCGAGGCTCCTACGTTAAATTTTTTTTTTTTTGGTTGTTGGTTTTTTTTTTTCTTCCAGGGAAGACAACAAGTAGCTCAACATCTGAAGACCGAAAACGCAGGAGATCATCCCGGCATTCCTGTGAAAAGCGATCGATCGCCTTTTAACATTTCAGCTGCATTGTACTCGACAATATCTCGCAGAGGGATGGCCATTTACCTTCTGGCAATTAAAAGTTATTTGCAAACAATATACCACTAAAAATGTTCTATTAACTGCTAAATCTCAGCCAATACTCTCTTGTGGTTACATGAGAAAGGTGTCTTGTTTCTATCGATTGGTTCAGCACGAAGCAAAAATATTGTGAGATTTTCATGTAGACAGACAGACTATAACATGTGAGAGCTGGGGAATAGTTGGAAGGGTAAATCTGACTTTTGAAGACTTTCCAAAATGAGAGATGTGAGCTTGTGTGACATGCTGTGCCCCGTTTTAACAACCCGCGGGCTTCTCCTCAAGACTTCTAGCCCCAAACGATCCCCCCCCCCCCCGTCTTTTTTTTTCAACCATCATCCAAACCCCTGTGCACCCCCCCCTTCCCCTTTTCAAGCTCATTAAGTTAGGATGCCTTATCAGAGGGCACACTCACCCCTCCAAGGCCCTACACACATGCATGTGCGCGTACACACGCAATATTCAAGCTGGCTTGATAAAACCTATTGTTCATACATGCACACACACACACACACACATATATATATATATATATATATATATATATATATATATATATATATATATATAACCCCCGTTCCTCCATTTTTCTCTCCAAACCCTAACCCATCTCTAACCCACCCCCATCACCACCCTGCACTCTCCTTCTAATCAACTCTTCCCATCCCTTCTCTTCACCCCCTCACTCCCCACCCACCCAACCCAGCTCTGTGGAGACACATTTTAGCAGAGAGGGAGGGATAGAGAGAAAGAGAGAAGGGGAAAGAGAGAGAGAGACGGGGGAGACAGAGGGAGAGAAAGAGATGCACTCCTCCTCTTCGCTCTGCTGCCACAGCGGCTTGGCTACAGAAGCCTTTGATGTTCTGCAAATTTCAAATTTCATTATAGAGAACCCCCTCCCCCCCCTCCCCCCTCCTCCCCCCTCTCGGCTCTCGCGCTTAAACAAGCTTTTCTGCCTCACTCCTCACTCCCACCCCCAATGCTAAAGTTAAGAAACTGAAAGCCCTGCAGAAGAGACTCTTCGTATGGGTTAATTATTCATTGGGCTGTGCGCGTATGTGCCAAATGTATGTCTGTGTGAGTGTGTCTGTACGTACATGTGAGTGTGTGTGTGAGTCATGGGCTGGCAGCAGGGTGGAATCTGGATTTTGTGATGCCTGTCTTATCTCTGATCGTCTTAGATCGCCTCCACCCACTCTCTCTTGTCACTCTCCTGAACATGCGCCCACTTCTCCTGATAGAGAGCATTGGCCTTTTAGGATAAAACACATGCTCACACACAACCTCACGCGTACGGACGGACACACACAGCAAGGCCTTCCTCTGTAGAGTTGCCATTTTCAAGCCAGGCGTTCTTGAGACTCAGCATCAATGCGGCAAGGCAACCATTTCAGGGCAGGAAGCTGCCATTTTGGTTCAGAGCGTGTCAGCTGCTTTGAGAAGATATGTGTCCCAGTGGCCCTCAGATGAAACTGGGGTGCCACTGAAGTGGTTGACAGATTGGTGGTGTCAGCAGCAATGGTGGGGAGAGAGAAGGGGAGAACGAGAGAGAAGAGAGTCTGAATGCTGTTTCTCCCCTCGATGTTAGTAAATGTGTGTGTTTTGTGAGTGTCTGCTGTAAACTGGGTTAAGGTTCTCAGCCTTTCCCTGGCACGGGGGTGACAAAAAGATAATGCTTGATATAATAGCTCTTTATGTGCTGTAATATTAACCCATTGAACCCTTGGCTGTTTTTGCTTGGTTTTCACACTGCTTATTCACAGGTTTATGGCATAGCCATTACATGTCTTAGTTGGGCATGCCATATATAGTTATTTTCAGAAAAGGTTTGGCTACTCATAAATGCCATAAATTGGGCTGTCAGTGGTACTATACATATTCTAGGACAGTTTTTTGCACAATCTTCAAAAAAATCTTTTCATAGAATTCGAACTTTTGGGGGTTTTGCTTGAATATCCAAAAGTTTTCAACACACAAGATATATCTTTATACCAGAGAATCACATTGTGAGCTTTTTATTACGTGAAAACTAATATTGATAGGGTAATGGAAACACAGCAGTTTGCAAAAGTTCAAGTTGTGTTACTACTCTTGCTTTATTTTTCTTCTGACAAAACAATTTCACCTCAAGGTCCATTTAGTTGCTGCTCTGGAGCTTTTGGCCGTATCACATGATCTTCATCGGAAGCAGTTTGCTCAGTTGTCATGGAATTGTAGATTTTCAAATTTCCATTTGAATTTTAATAACTTCTTGTTGGCTTAAAAGTTGTGTTTTAAAGTTCGTTAAATGATTATTATATTCTATTAACATTTAACAATAATTATTATTATATACTATATTATAATATCAAATAACATCATTATATCATTAGAGGTGAGATTATCTTATCAGCTGCTGTTTCCAAGGTCAAGAAAGAACTTTAACTCAAGTCAACAAACAACATGGATGGACAAAAAAATGGAAATTTGAACATTCAGTGAGAACTTGGCAAACTCCTTCCTGCTGAACAACTTATGTTGTTGTTAAACTCCTACTCCCACTGCCCCACGCCAGTTGTGGTTTTATGTTTGTAAATACTGCGATTGTGCACCGTTTATAAACCTGGGTGGTGTGTGTGCGGGGTCACCGTCAGTTGATAGCCTGTCAGTCACAGCCCTCTGATCTGATTGCCTCCTTCTTTTTCTTTTCCTGCTATTCCTCCCCCCAATTCACCACCTTCCTGGTCCCAGCTGCCACTCCTCTCTCACCTCCGACCCCAGCCCAAGGCCAAGGTTGGGAGGTTGTTGCCACGGCAACACGGCAGCCCCCGTGGCCCGTGACCGCTGACCCCGGGAGCCCTAAGTAACCATGACGATCATAATTTGCTCCCCTCTGCCCCCTGCCAGCTTGTCCATGAACACCATATAGAGAGGGAAGAGACGAACAAACCAAACTGATGCAGGGATCAACGGACTAATGGATGGATGGACGGACAGATGGATGAAAGAACAAAAGGGGGGTGCGTGTGCCACTGAAAGGACGAGCTTTAGAAAATTAGTTTTGATGACCTATCGAACCTCTTCCCCTCTTTCAGGTTAAGAAAGAGGGTGTCACCGATTGGATGTAGATGGGGATCAACTAAACAGAGGTGGCTTTGCTTAACTAAACAGCATCAAACTCTAAGAGGTCACCACTCCAGAAACTGGCTTTTAATTGTTATTCAAACAACTGGGGCAACTCCAAACTACAGCTCAGCTCTGCTTAAAGGCCAAAAAAGGTTATTTGAAATGATGACAAAATTATGTTTTGTTCAATCTGATAATTCTCATTTTGTTACTACACAACTGTAGTCCTTTAACGGGAATGATTGGGGCAATGCCTGAACAGCAAATTAAAAAACAAAGTTAACCATTATTCACATCTTTTAACACTTTTGCAACAGATAGTACCTTACCTCACACACAGGTTAGTTATATGTAACACCATGCTTAAGAAAATGGCATAATGAAAGTGTGTGGGTATTGTACCTGCTGGAAGGCCACTTTGCTCTTCAGTGCAAGCTCCTGTTGAGTGGGGTTGGATGTGTAAATGGCTGAGCGATACTGAGTACCATGGTCATTTTGCTGCCTCATACCTGCGTAAACACACACACAAAAGGGAAAATAAGACACCCCGCAAACAAGCATAAGTAGCACAATCACCACAGACACAATGTCATTTGCATGTAAAAGGTTTTCACAATTATGTCATCATCCGGCATCTTGAATTCATGAAGCCAAATGAATTCAAAGATCACAGCAGATTCGGGCTTTCATTAAGGAAGCCTGCGGTGTGTAGGTGTATGGGCTCATGTAGGTGGGTGCATTTCCTTCTTCTTTGTCATCTATGTGGCACTGTCAAAATTTTCATCAGCTTTACATCAGTGTGTTTGGAGGAGGCCCAAGTCTAGTGTACCTTGATTAGGAGGCCAAACAGCTGCCATCACGTCTATGCTTTTCAGAGGCTACAATCCTGAGCTGCTCTGGCATCCATGGACCACTCCATGGCAGGCTTCTCTCTTGTCTTTATCGCTTACTCTCTCTCCCACTCAGCCATTGTTTCTTCTCTTTACTGAAGAGCATCATTCATTTCTTCATCTACCGTTCTAAATCCTTGTCTTTCTCAATCTTTGGCCTTCTGTTATGGGCTGGGGCGAGTGGCATGTGTGTGTGTTCTTCTTTAAGGCTTTTACAGCTTTGCCTTTCAGCCCGCAGACAGTGACAGTGGCTTAGTTCAACTGAACGACAGATTATTACTGACTGTTGCTCAATGACGATCAAAATGAAGGGGCAAAGATCAGCGGTACATATCAAAGGAGACATCAGTGGAAGAGCTGATTCTGCTTGTCGAAATACTCTGAACTTGTTTGTATGCCGTATTTTTGTCATGTCACATTAGCACTCATTTGGAGGCGTGTTTTTGACCGTCCGACAAACTTGAGTCATTCACTTTCCTTTTAGCTCTGTTTTGTTCTCCAACAACTCCTGAGGGAAATATCTGGCTCTTTAGCAGCTAAATGCTCCACTATGTTCACCAGCTAGTTGCTCACTATGTTTCTGTTAGGCAGATAGTGTTTTTTTTCCTGCTGAAAACGGCTGTCTGCTGCAGCTGGAAACGGGTTGAGGAGAGCGGTGAGAGGGAACCAAAACACTACAGTTGCGAGCCGTAAAAACCAAAACAATTAGCTGAAAGATGCTAAAACGCTTCATAGAGCTGAGGGGAACTGCAGTCAAGTTTGTCACTACAAGAAACCCCTTTCATACTATACAGTCATTTGATCCACAACGTATAAAATGTTGATTAGTGCCGCTTTAAATTAGTAAAACAATGCCTCTCTAAATTGCAAAGTCTGGTAAAGGTAGTCAGTTTGTGAGATGAAAAGTGTATTGTACTCTAACAGTGGAGGGAAATATGTCAAGTACACCGGTATGAGGCCGAGATGACATCCTCAGATGAAAAAAACAAACACGGATTTCCTCAGGAGATGAGGTCTGTTGCCCATATAAGCTTTACAATGTTTTACATTTTGTCAAACAACATACTGTACACGTTACACCTCTTAATATCTCATGTGTTGCTTTCTATTTATATTGTGGGAGAAAACTGATTTTCAATAAATGTGCAGACAAGCTGGAGCCACAAGATGCTGGCATCTCCCCGACACGGTGATCTGCAAACCCTGTTCTCTTTAGATTAAATGTTTCCTTACATCATAGAGTGTCACAACCTATCTGTGACACAGTCTGTTCAGATATAATGGCTCTAAGTATTCACCTGGTTTTCATTCAAATCAGAGCAGACAAGCAGACGTCGCCTGCTCTCAGACACACACTGAATGCCTCAGAGAATGCTTCACTGAAAATTTCATCAACAATATGAAATGCTTGAGTTGTTCCAATATGATAAAAAAAAAGTGTGTTGTGGAGATATATCATTAGTCTGTTCAGTACAAAGCTTATTCCCTTTAACATCTTAACCATCCAAAATGCAATGCATTTTACATTTAAAACCTTCCATAGCAGCCCTGAGTAAAGCTAATGGACAAAGAGAGAATGTGTGTACTTTCCTCTTAAATATAAGTAGTTTACAGTCAAAATGGCCAAATTCATCACAACACAATCACACACATCTTTTCCATCTCCATTTGGTGGTCCCGTCAACAGATCTTAACTAGAATATAAGCAACACTAAGAGTCTACAGTCATGCTAGTGGCTCTGTGAGGCTGTACTTAAGCACAGCGGTGCATGGCGCTAAATGCCAACATGCTCACAAATGTCACGGCTACAGGTTGTTATTTGGATTGGTTGCCAAGCTCCAAGAAGGTAGGTCTTACTTTATACGAGCCTTTCAGAGGTCAGACGCCAGGAGGCGAGAATACTGGACGGAGAGAGGAGTGTTGCGGGCTGCTGACCGCCGTTGAGACCGTGATGGACCATGAATGATACCCTCATTCCTGAAGTACTTTGGTTTAGCTTCAGTCTGAACTGTAACCAACGGCAAACTCGGTGCACAGTTGGTGACATGAGGACTGGAGCGGCAAGAGCAAGCGAGGAGATGAGTGGAACAACTGCGGAAAGAGAGTTGACCTCCCCGGGGCTCATGAAAGGCAACCACAGGCATCCAGTGTATCTTTACACTCCCCTAGACCTAACAGCAAATAATTTTACCAATTCTACCTGTGCCATGACACAATGACAATGCCAATATGCTGAGGTTTAGCAGGTATAATATTTACCATGTTCACCATCTTAGTTTAGCGTATTAGCATGCTAACATTTGCTAATTAGCACTAAACAAACTAAGTAGACTTGAGGCTGATGGGAATGTCGTTAGTTTTGTAGGTATTTGGTCATAAACTAGAGTATTTAACACATTTTGACCTGGTGATGCCACTATGTGAGAAGTCAGGACCACCAAAATTATTACAATTCATCATGAGGGGGATGTGAATGTATGTACTAAATTTCATGGAAATCCATCTAATAGTTGTTGAGATATTTCTGTCTGGACCAGAGTGTGGACCCACCTACAGACCAACATTGCCATCCCTAGAGCCATGCCGCTAATGTGATTATAAGCATCCCTGATTTCATATTCTACCATTTCATAAACATGTATTCTCTAATTCAACTTCTTTCCATTTATTTTGTCTATTTTGTACCATTTGCAATTAAACCCACTCTCTCATTTGTCTCCCTCTGCCTCTGCATCCGTCTCTACCCTCACCCTTTTTCCCTCCATCTCTGCAGTGTTGGATGTTGGCCATCTTGCCCCCAGCGCTGTTCAGTTCAGTGACGAGGCTAATGGTGGTCCCTCCATCAAAGGCCACCGAGCCACTCCGCCATTGGCTGTCCACCAGAGCCTTTACTCGGATTGGCTGGCTGGCAGGGGTTTTGTAGCTTTGCTGTTCCCTCTGACCTTCCCTGCTGACCCCGAGGTCCTGACCAGCCCAACCACACACACACACACACACACACACACACACACACACACACACACACACACACACACACACACAGACAGCTATGCTTGCATATACATGTGCAAGATCATGTATGGATAAAATATTCATATTAATTATGAGAGCAAAACCAACATCATATATCATGAAACTACTGGTCTGACTGCTGTGATCTTATTAAAGCTATTTTACAGCGGAACAAAGAATGTATTTTCTACCTTACAGGAAAAGTAGAAGCTTAATATTTCATATAAAAAAGTAAAGACGACAAAGGCTTTTCAGCACAAAGAAATGGTTAATGATATGAGATATCAGAGAAAAGTCAAGAGACAAACACCCTTGAGTGGTAGTATCTGCTTCCAACACAAAGACAATTAAGATTCATCACATCTTCAGAGATCCTTCCACCATCAGAGGAAGAGTTACTCCCTGATCAAAATATTAACACCATCCAAAACATCAGCCTAGGTTTTGACTATACTAAGTCCAAATCCAACCCCATAAGCATTCAGTCCTCAAAGAACTACAATAGCAACAAATACCACCCAAAAAAAACTTTGATTCGCCCCTCCCGCCTCCGACGTCTCTCTCTCGCTCTCTCCATTTTTAACAGCCCCCTTCGTTATTTTCTCCATCCATCAAAGGCGGCAGTAATTATTAATGAGAGCCTCCCTGTTCTCTCTGCATTATGCATGAGAGCCTTGCCTCTGAAAGCAGAGGGTAATGGGGGGGTGGACCGAATGGGAGGGGCTACGGGGTCACACACACGCACACACACACACACACACACACACACACACTGCTTCTCAGGCTCACTGACCTATGCCCACAAAGCCAAAAATATGAATTAATCCCCCCCGCCAAAATCAGAAAATTAAAAAGTAGCCCTTTTAACACTAATGGAAGCCAAAATCAGTGGGAGGGTGGTAGGGTATCTCAAGTCTCAGAGGGACTAGCTACTCTCTCCAACAGACATTCGTACACAAACCTGCGTACACAAATGTACATGCATACACTTTTTGGGCTTGTTGTGTTTAAACCCGCTGAGATTTCTTGCAACTCTGTAAAATCTTTTCCAGTGTTTACCCTTGCACGCAAAAAAAAAAAAAAATTGGTACCACTTAGCTTGTCCCTGCTGGCAGTTGGGGATAAAAGCCTGCTATTTCTCCCACTTCCAACTTCACCATCACGATTTCCTTCTGCGAATCGTGCATATTCACTTTCTGTCTGTGGCTGTACCCCCCCCCCCCCCCAACGAATTTCCTTCCAACTTCCATTCATTAGTCACTCTAACCACACGTGCATTTACTGTACGTGTGTCCATACGTGTGGTTAAGGGGTGGGGAGGCACGACGCAAAGCCAGACTTAAGTTGTAGGCAAAAAAAAAAAAAGAGATGTAACAGTAAGAAGGTAATCAGATTAAAAGGGAAGCTGGCTGCTATGAAAAACTGGTAAGGAGGGAGGAGAAGATGAAGAGACAGAGGCAGAAATTATAGGCCGGCAAAGAGTGAGAGCGCTGTACCGGTGCGTGTCCCGCTTTAAATGTGTCCCCTTTTTCCTGCCCCTCTACAGAACCGGAGGCCTGACCTCGGCTTATTCTCCCGTCTTTTTACACAATGATCCTTCATCCGTTTACAACTGTAAGAGCTCAGATTAGCCTCACCTCTCCACCTCTTTACGTACTGTCCCTCCTTCTCCTCTGTCTCTTTCAGCTCCCTCACTCCCTCTGGATTTCAGGAGGGCACTCAGCATTCAAATAGATGTAAAGATAGACAAGAAAAGATTGCAGATGAGGCAAAAAAAACATTTCATTACAGAGACAAAAGAATAAACATTTCAGCAGTCAAGCTATTGTCAGTGTCCGCAATTAAGAAATGTTTCTGTGTAATTGGTGACTTTTTGCATCCTTCTGAGCGTGGAGGAAAAACATTTGAAGTGAATTCAGAATTACTGCACTTGGCAGTGGGTACCAATTAGACTGCAGCAGAGTGAGCACTAATGAACAATCTAATGTAATTTCTTTCTTCTTCTTCTTCTTCTTTTTACCTCTTTATTCCTACCCCCTACCTGCATTTCCCTACACTGTCACACGATGTAATACTTGTTCACCCACTTCAGGTCTAGAAAGAGAACCCTCACCCTGCCCTGTGCCCAAGCTGAAACATCAGCAGGGATTATTTGGTGATCTTCACGCTGATGGAGTCTGACCAGCAATCGTTATTTCTACTATTCTGTCAGAAAAGTACACCACAAATAAATACTGATAACTGCAGTCTTCCCTCTCTCTCTCCCTCTCTCTCAGTGTGTGTGTGTGTGTGTGTGTGTGTGTGTGTGTGTTTGTGTTTGTGCGTGATAGCACTTGGGTTGTGCCGTGCCCCGCAGTCCCGTTATGACTGTGTGCGTGCCAGCAGAGCCCTCTCTCCTCCTCTCCCCTCTCAGCTGCTATTTTTGCCCTGTTCTTATGTAAGCCGCTCCTGACGCGCTGGAGACAGAGGCAGAGTACGGAGATGGGATGGTGAGAGCATCCCCAGCGGACACACACGTACACTCGCCTGCACGTGCAAAAACACACACACACACACACAGAATATATATACTAAGGGGAGTGAATATGTGACATATGCAAACATACAGAGCAAAACAGAAAGCGGTGCTCTGCTGGCTGTCAGATGGTGACACTACACATACGGAGGCATCCTTAAACCAACAGCGGAACTGTGTGTGCCTTGGCAACAGCACTGTGCATGTGCGTGCATGTGTGTGTGTATATATGACTCTAAGGTGTACATGCACATCGTGTAGATTACTGCAGTAACTAGTCATCTCTTTTAAAACTCTGTTTTATCTCCCTCCTTAGCTTCTATTTTCTCTACTGGAGCAGTGCTCTCTAACATGATCACTTCATGGTTCTGGGCATGTTGTCAGAGCACTGTGATTCTGGCCCTTACGCTGTTTATTTTTAGCTGCATCTAAATCTAACAAGTAGAGCTTGTTCCACTGTTGTACTCAAATCAGTCCGGATGAGAGCAGTAGTTAAGTTCCCCGTATTTAAATCTGTGATATCATGTGATGTTTGGTCACGAAAAAAAAAAAAAAAAGCCACTGCTTCGGCTTTACTTTAGATAGTGTTCAGGTCAGCAAATGATGCAAAAATACATAGAACATTTCTATCATAACCTTCAATTGCTCTCACAACTAACACACAGACTTGGGAATTTCTATCAAGTTTACATATCACATAATTTCAAAATGAAGTAAACAGAAATATTATCCAATGATCATTGCTCCAAATTTAATACTGATATTACTATAACTTCTTTTTAATTTTCTGTCAGTTTCACTTCCCTGTAGGCGATATGTTTGTAAGAGTACTAATTTTTCAAATGTTGCACATCTTAATTCAGAGCAAAAACCTTTTAATATAGTTCATATGATTTTGTGTGATGTCAACTCAATTTTCCAACACTCAAATGACAAAATTAGGCTCTGTGTGCATTTGTGTGTTATTTGGTGTTTTATCTATCAGTCATTATTATGCAAAACACTGATGTTGAGGTCTCTGCCTCTAATCAACAATCAAAGCTCAGGTTGGGATAATGTATTTGTTTTTTTGAAGTTGTAACCATCTTTGTTTTTTGCTATCTTCCTTATCACTACTTCTTTTCCCCCCTCCTTTTCCGTTTTATTTCTTCCATATTGTTTCAATTAGGTTCTTATCGGAGAGAGTATATTTATTTCCATGCAAGGTGAACAAAAAATCTAACGAAAGCAAACAGACTTCCAAGTTATAAAACATATAACTTCAACATAATCAAATGGATACACATAACTCAACCCCCACAGTGTGCACACACGTGCCGCAATCTCCATAAATTAGGGCTGTCAGTGTGTGTGAGAGTGTAATAACTGACACCTGGTAATGAGCACGCCATTCTCAGCCAACCAGTGCAGAGGGAAGGGGTTGGGTTAGAAGTGTGGGGGTGGCAGAGGTCACAGGTCAGGGGTCAAGGTCAGCTCCTGCGGGGTTTGGCTTTAGATGGCTGGAGCATCCTTAAATTGAGGGATGTGGTGACATAGGGGGACGTGGGGGTACCCCAACAGGGAATTGGCGTGTGTCACAGCCAGCTGGGGTGATGATATTACATAAAGGAATATTCATGCTAATTTTGAAAGTAACTGCCACCAGCGTGACTTGGCAGATGGAAGACATGTATATTTTGTGATCTGACCCTATCCATGCGTGCGTATGTGTGATAAGCTGTTTTTGTAGCTTAAGACAGGGTGTGTACCCTATGCAGCGACTACACAACGCAGCTTACAAAAATAACAAAAAAGAAAAAGCTCAAATTAATAAAAATGGCAGTTGCAGTTATCTATTGAATAGACATGTAATACATCTCTTTTCTACCGTGTGACTCCACCAATGTCTACTTACAAGGGTGAGCGTGCATGTACGTGCAGACGTTATCAAATGAGGACAGCCGCCTCGGCCATTTTAGCTGTGCATTTGTCTTTTTGTGTCTATCGCTGTATGCCTGTGATGCCTGTTCACTGACGCAGCATCAGCAGCCCACACCATAAATACTGCATGGCCTCAAAAAAATAGAGAGGATGGAGGGAACAAGGGAAGAGGAAGGAAAGGACAGGAAAAGAGATGAGGAGTAAACAAAGAGGAGGGGGAAAGCCTCGGTTGTTAAGATGAAGGGTGGCGGAGGGGATGAGGAGGAGGAGGGGAGCAGAGGAAGAGATGGGAGAACGGGGAAAGGGAAGGGGGGGTGAGGAGCAGGGAAGAGAGAGTGACTAAGAGATAAAAGTGGAGTGAGTGGATGCGAGTGTGTTTGTGTGATGAGCGGATGGCCTCGGGGAGCGGTCGACTCACTGCGCTGCTCTGCGGATGTGCTGACGGGCTCCAGGCCGTTTGCTCACTCACTCGCCCCTCCGCTCCGCTCACTGCAAAGAGGACAGGGGTGGGGGGGTGCAGGTGAGATGGGGGGGACAGGAGGAGAGCGGGAAACTGAGAAACAATGTGGAAAAATGGATGGGGGAAGGAACTGAAGGGCGGAAGAGAAAGGAGGCATAAGAAATCACAGAAAAGGGGAGAAGAGGGACAGAGGTGACCAGAAGTGGCCAGATAAGACGCTTCTATCCTCCACTGGGAGCTAAAAGGACAGGGGATACAGTGAGTGAAACGGGGCCTACATTCTGTAACAAGGAAGTATCCAATAAACCAACTGACATGCCAGTGGTGCAGCTGTGTGCACCCTCTACATGCACAGTATGTGTATGTATGTGTGCGTGTGTGTTCTGCTTATTCACACAAATGGAGTAAAGCTGTCTATGAGTAGGCATAATGAGCATTTGTGCATAATGTGAAGTGAACAGTATGCTTGTGTATGGAAATGTGTGTGCAATTGATCTGCAGCATGTGAAAGAACAGCAAGATGTGTTTGCATCTCCACAGTGATCATTCTAAAGACATCACATCATGTTTTCAACCCGGACGATGAAGCAGAACTGCTGTTGCCCTCTGACATGCAGATGTCACTTGGACTGTTGAGAGTTCATCAGTGCTCGAGTGTTTCCATGATCACATGTGTGAAGGTATGTTACTGAAGAGTTGCCCTGACATGAGAAACTTATAATTTGGGAGCGTGTTGGATGGGGGGTCTTTATGCAACATCCCACGGAAGCCAGCAGATTGAGACTAGTGTTGCTGAATATGGAAAGAGGGCACACAGCAAAGGCTGCTGGGAGTTTCTGATTGGCTGCTAATGTTGCTATCCAGGCTGGGATTGGTGGAGCTGACGCAGCCCGACATCACGTTGTCGGGACTAAACCCTTTTGAACTGAGGCAAAGCAGAGAGGCACAGATCTCAAAACACACACGCGCACACACATATGTGCATACACACTTGCAGATACACACCCACATACACGCATTAAAAGGAAGCATTGAAACTGAATATACATCTGTACATGATAGCTCCACATGCACTCCAACATAGTGTGTATATATATAAACCAGGATGGGCTGCGTGTTGTGTCAGGAGAAAACGGAATTTATAATGTTCCTGGGCTCGTCTCCATATATGATGATCTCTAGTGAATCTGCGCAGTTGAAAGGGAAAGGAGCGAACTTCCTTAATTTCTCCATTCTCTTTTAAGCCCAGCTCTAAGGTACAGGACAGAATAAATTGGAGCTTAAGCACGCGTGAAGGCACAGCCAGCGGCCCCTTTCCACCACTCCATGCCACATTTGTCAAATCAGAGGAATTTCTGCTACACGTGAACCCAGAATCGGAGAAGAGAGAGAAACGGCAGGGATTCACATTTAACTCACGCGCAAGGAGCAACACTCCTAGAATAAATTAAAAAAAATGTATATTTGGTTATTTCGAAATATGTCGCCTGGTCTTAACGGTTACAAAAAAAATAAATAAAAAAAATAAAACAACAACTAGTGGAGTGCATAGTCAATAAGCTGCATGATATTAATAAAACATGAGATGAGACAAGGCAGTGAGTCAGGGGAAATGCATGACTACTCTTTTGGCCTCACTGCCTTTGCCCCGTGGCGTGTCGGCTCGACTCTGCATGTGCCTTTGCCCGTAGTGGGACGTGTCTCTGCCATTGGCTACGGTGAACAGGAGAAGAATCTCTTCTGATCGGGGTGATGTGGTTCTCGGATGAACCTGCCTCTTTTTTGTCAACCCGCCTCTAGTTGAACAAGTGAAGTGGAATGTGAAGAACATATGAAAACATACAGCTGATCTGTCAGCTTATGTATGTAGTTAGCTGGACAAACATGGCTGACATTTCACTGTATTTAGGTCACAGTGTACGAGAAAACAACCATGACAGATGCAAAAGAGAACTGACGTGGGCAACGTCACTGAGTGTGTGTGTGTGTGTGTGTGTGTGTGTGTGTGTGTGTGTGCAAGCCTGTTTTAAGGCTGAAGGTCAGGCCTATGAATCTTTGATCCATCTCTTCCCAACTTGTCATGCCCCTCCCTACTTTCAATATGAGTGAGCAGAGTACCTCTTTGCCTGTCCTTTCTCTCACACACACGCATACCCTCGTGCCCTCCCGGTGCATTAATGTTCTTACATCACCTCCTCCAGTGAGCAGAGAAAACAAGAGAGCAAGAGACTCGAAAAGATGGAGAGATGAGGTATGGGGGATGGGGTTCTTGTCGCTGCTGGGAAGGGAGTTGAGAGATGGGTGGGGAAGAGACATGTATCATTAAAGACAAGCGGTGAGGAGACCAGGATTCGAATGCTATGAAGTTAAACATATGTACCCAACCTGAGTCAAAAAGTAATCGCATATAACCCTGTTGAGTTATTTTGGGGGAAATGTTACACCATCACCACAAAGTTTCACCAGCTTCCCTCGATTAACAACTTCAGAATTGCCATCAAGGGATTAAACCCACCCATGACATGCACTATGCATAATAAAAACAAAAATTCACAGACATTATTCAACCCAGAAAAGACCAAATTTACTATCATCATTGCATCAGTCAGAAGCCCATATGTGAAGTGAATGACAAAAGGCTGGTTTACATTAGATTAAGTACATGCCATGCACGTGCTCTCAGAGAGAGGGATTTTTGCAGTTAGGGCTTGAACATGCACCACACTGGTGTCTCTCTCCATGGATGGCTGGATCTCAGACACATTAACACTGTCTGGCGTTGACTTACACCCATGAGACCTCCCCCCACCACAACGCATACCCAGGCACACGTCTGGGCATCATCCTTCTGCTCTAATACACTCTGTGCCCCTCGGGACGGGCGACTTTTGGGTTTTGTGTGTATGTGCATGTTGCTACCTTGTGTAGGATCGTGGCTCTCCCAAAAGCGTTTGAGCAGTTTCTCAAGGCTGATGTCTTTAGGGGAGAAGACCACCCTCACCACCTCAGTGTGACCCGTCAGACCTAAAGGAGAATCACAAAGTTACATTAATCCAAATCAAGGTGTATGACATTTTCGCTAAGATGTCTGCTTGACTCATTGCTCCCTCTTCCTCCTCGGTCAACATTTTGCAGCATTTGGGGGGAAAGGGTAGACTAACACCAAAATCATAATGTCTGCATGTCTTGTCAAAGTGTAAAAAAATGCAACGGAGAGATTATGAAAAGCATCCTTGTGTGTTCGGTCTACGTGACATTGACGTCAAGTGCCATAGGTTGAATCCACACAGAGCTATGTTACAGCTTATGGTTTATAGGGGGGGGGGGCAGACAGACAGACAGACAGACAGACAGACAGACAGAGAGAGAGAGAGAGAGAGTTAGAGCTTATGGTGAAAGTTGCCAAAAGCACACAGACGCTCGCTCCTGTCTGCAGCTGCCAGGACCCCAAAGCTTCAACAAGCTGCCTGCAGGCATTCTCAAACTGGGGGATGCTTTAGGTCTTACGTGCAGGTGCATGCGCAGAGACACACACACATACTTTCACAGCTGAAAAGGTATACTCACATGCCTCAAAAAGATATATTGCTAAATATAAATACAGAGGTGTTAACTTAGGATTATATCTGTATCCATTTCTTTCTCTTGTTCACACATTACAGACACACGCACAGGTGTACACACACAAACATGCCCACACAGATAGATACATAAAGTGCATTGCAGACAATAGTAAAAGGGCTGCCAAATTCATGCATCTGGCCTGAGACCCACTTGCTGTCTCTAAATGACACTTGGCACACCCAAAGGATCATCTCAGACTTCACCTGTTTAAAGAGTTGTTACCTAAATCGACAACGAACACACTTTTCAGATGATATTAGCAGTCTGTCATGAGTATCTTCCAATGAATAGTCACAAACTGGCTCAAATAATGTGACAAGAAGGGAGTCCACCAAGAGTTAGATTTAAAACAAATGGAATTTATTAAAACAAATAAACAATAGGGTGTGGAAGTCAGCGATGTTAGCCATGAAAACAATGCATAGATGTGTGGCATGTGTGCTGCAGAGGTGTTTAATGTGCAACAGCAAAAGAGGAAGCTGCAGGGTGGACATCAGCTGGAGGAAGGGAGAGGCAAGAGGAAGCACATGGGCCAGCTTTTATAGCCAAAGGCCCAGGTGAGCTTAATCAGCCGACGACCCTCCACTGTCACCCTGCTGAGGTTGGCAAGGACTGTCTCCAAGACGGTGGGACGGGCATCGCAGTACACAAACTCTCACTGTATTGAATACATTTTTCTGTGGTCACAGCCAGCAGTGAGTTGGCTTGTAGGCTAGCAGTCATAATGCAGGAAAGTCAACAAGAATTGTAGAAAGCAGAAAAATGCAACAAAACTATCTGTCAAGACCTGCTGAAAGAAAAAGGTGAATATGCGCCACAATTTTCCACGCTTGTCCCATCTGAAGGGGGTGAAAGGCAGAGAAGTGATGCAGACCAGCACCACTAGAGCTGTTAGAGATTCAATGTTTTGCTGAAGGACACTTCAGCAGGGTGAATAGCCTTCTGGGTGAGGATGGCCTCCCAAATCACCATGCCATCCTGTTGCCCTTTTTTGTTTAATTGTGCTCTGCTGCTGGATACAGTAAAACTTGACTTCATGAAGAGAATGTCCCCACCAGAAAAACGACAGCACTGGCTGCTTGTCTTAACATTTAAAATGACCCATGTTTATGTTTTCCTTACAAACCTCCTCCGGTGGTTGTGAGAGTATTTAATGTCTTCTCTAAGAAGGAAAGACAGAAGTAGTACGGTGTTGTTATACTGTTTTAAAATGTCTCAGGGAGGAGGTCACAGTGGATGGTTGGGTCAGAGTCACCATAGTTCACACCTAGTCTCATACCAACAGTCAACATTGAGCACAATCTTTCCCTAACCTTAACCAGTAGTTTTAATTACCAAAACTTTGGAAGAGCAGAAAACATCGATATGAATCCTGTTTTGGAACGATCATGTGGCTTGTTTTGGACACTGACAACCTCGGCAACCTATTTTGTAGCACAAAAGGTTACAGCATCAACTCTCGATTCTGGACTGCAAACACACTGCAAATTAGTCAAGATAATATATGTGTTGGTAATAACATCTCCTATCCATCTCTCAGCTGTCCGTCTCGTCTGTCCTCTCAAGACATATTTGACTGCACCTCAACCTCTCATATTTCTGTCTGTCAGACCATCCACCTGTCCCTCCATCCTTCCCTGGCTCTGCTGACAGTTCCATCAGCCCCTTCTTTCTGTCGGTCTGTCTGTCTGTCCAGCTGTCTGTCCTGCCCTGGCTGTGTTGACAGCTCCTTGGTCTCATGCCGTCGCAGTGTTCTGCTCCGTCATGGCCACTGGAGCGACTCCTGCACTCTCTCAGCCGATGGACAGGCAACCATTCTCTCTCACGCTTTTTTCTCAAATTTTCTTTCCCCTCAAAAGTTTATTTTACCCGTTCCCTCGCTTGCTGCAGTTCTCAAGCTCTCATCTGTCTCCATCTCCATCCTCCTCCATAGCTGACCATTCTTGTTGCTGGGAAGCTGACAGAAAGAGAGACAGAGAGGCAGACAGATAGGAAACATACAATCCCTTGAAGGGCTCTGCTCAGAAAGTCTGCCAGTCAAGCCCAAAGCATCTTTCCCCTCCTCTCCATGTCCCCCATCCTGCTACTGCACCTAGACTCCATGCCTGCCTGTAATGATGTGCCCTCGGAAATGCTGAAGCCCCAAACTAACAGCTCATGACTCCTAAAACACAAGAGAGGCACACAGAATAAGACAGAGCTAGACATCTTTATTTTAATTATATATCAGTGCCCTACATGATCCTCTTTTAGTCAACAAATTCAGACGTAGATAAACATTTTCAAGGGCTTTGATAGCAAACACACAGAATTCAAGCTTGTTACCTTACATCATGTTCACCAAATCACAGTGTTAGGGAAAGAAGCCCCTTTATGGCGCTTCATACAGAGTAACCTCGGTTGGCAAAAACGCCGCAGTACAGCACAGTACAGAGCCCAATCCTTACAAGTAGGTCATGGGGGGGTGGGGACGGGGGGTGCAGCCCATCTGGAGCAGTGCATTCTGAGTAGTTGACTGCAGATGAAGGGGAGGCAGTGAGAGCGCTGTACTTAAAAGACCCTTTCCAACTCTGTATCTTTTTCTTTTTCCTTTGCATTTTTTGGTCTCTTGAACCCCGACTGATCTCACGGAGAAATGTCCTGCCAACCCACTTCACCTCCTCACAGGGAGGGAGCACGATCAGGTAACATATATCGAAGTGTAGAAGGTATGCATATGTGAAAATGTGCAACTACACACACGAGGTGCAGAGTATATTACCTGAGCAGACCTCGTGGTAAGTGGGGTTTGGCGTGAAGCCGCCGGCGTAGCCCACCTGTGTGGAGAAGACTCCCGAAAGCCACCAGAAAAGTCTCTCGGCTCCCCAGAAACAGCCCATGCCTGGACATAAAAGACAGCATACACACACAGTAATGGTGCTTCTGTGCTACCATACCATCCAAACATTTTACCAAAAATGTGTCAATAACCACAAACTGGTAACAGAGGATTCCATATTGAGTTCATTCTCATTACGAAAATGTGTGATTGTGCAGTCTCACCAAACATGATGGTCTCCATGCCTTCTGGAAACGGCTCCACAGTGGGATTCCCATTGACAGCATGCTTGTCTGTGAAGGGAAACAGTGTGCAAATGTGAAATCAGACCATAACACTGTGTTTCAACAGTACAAATTACAGTATGCGAGCAAAGAGGCCCATTAGCGGCCTCAACTAGGCCTCATAGGTCTGCACTTTGTTATAGGCTGACCCAGGCCAGCGGATCAGAGGAAGAGGCTTCTGTGGTGGAAGACATTTAAGAGATTACACGGCTTTGACCGCCCTTCTATCCCTGCTGTCCTCTCCTCAATACCCACAATTAAACACAATCACGTAATTATTTTCTGATCTCTCTCTTCCACTACTGTGTGTCTTTGAATGTGAGAGTATTAGGTGCTAGGCTTGGCACCAATGGGCGTCCACAAAGCGAACCAATGACGACACTTCAGGGGCACGGGTTTGTATAACCTCACGAGCAGGGAAGGGCCTCGCAAGTAGACTCAACGCTGTCCTAATCTTCGCCATGTTAAAAATACCTCATAAAGTAAAACAAACTGGAGTGCTGAGAAGTGGCAGGGGGGTGGCACTCTACTGCCAACTGTGCTATGTGGAATTAGAGCGCTAAAAAGGAAGTGTGTGTGTGTGTGTATGTATGTGTGTCTGTGTATCCCACAGATGTGTGAGGAGGATTAGGGTTTAAGAAGACTGAGGTGACTTAGCGTGCAAATCTCCACTAAGCAAGGCTGGTTTGTACTGCAACCACTAATATTAGTCTGCAGATAAACAGGCCACAGGGTACACTAAGAGCTTAGAGCAAGCATCCATTATTGGTATACATGTGCCTAAGTTCAATGTGTGATTGCTCTCTGGCCGCTCAGAGATGTGATGTGTGACATTGACCTGAATACAGACAATCTCTAATCTGATACAGACATAATAGTTCATTTCCTAGATAGGCCTGGGATGATCTCTAACTGTGACAACAGGCCAAAGACCAGTTACCTGCACTTTATTTCAGACTGAGTGATTACTGTGAAGCCAGATAGTGGAGAAGCATTAAAAAGAAACAGTGCCATGCCTGGACCCTACAGATTAACAGGTGTTTTGAAGAATACAGGAAGCAAAAGAAGCACCACAGCACTTGAGCTGATACAAACTTGTTTGGTTTTTCTCTGCAGTAACAGATTGCAGAAGCATAAAGGACTTCTGAAATGTCACAGAGGCCTGGCTGCCTTCAGGCAGTCCCTTCCTGCCCTCCTGTTGTGCTACAGTTCTGTCTTTTAGCAGCAGGTTGTTTGGCACTGTCAGGTCATGGTTATGGGCACAGTTAGCTGCAATCAAAGTATATCTGTGTCAGTGACTGTACTGGCTAAATATTCTCAGTCCACGGGGGTGACTTAAGGTGGTGGGAGGACAGGACAAATCTTCATCCATCTTCTGTGAATTGGTTTCCTCTCTATCCTCTGCTCACTCTCACCCTCTTGTCCCGTGTTTCTGGCCACAGAGATAAAAAGCACTGAAGTTGCTAAATGACAGAGAGAAAATGAGAGAGTGAGAGAGAGAGAGAGAGAGACAAGTGTGCGATAGAGGAGGAGGAGTGGGAGGAGGAGAGAGCCTGCCAAAACAATAAAAGGAGTAAATAGCCAGTGAGAAGCAACAGATGAGGGTAGCAGAAAGGCAGTGAAGGATTCTTTTGGCTTTCAGACCACCATGCCTTCGGGCGCTAAATAAAAAGACCAAGCACTTCATCCAAGAGAGAACACAGGGAAAACAAACAAGCAAACAAATAAACAAACAAAAAAAAATAAAGAGGTAAAAATGAAGACGGCCAAGAACACGCCGACACAGCACTGTCCAGAGAAGCCAACTCCGAGCCAAACCTCCCCGCCCTCTCGTCTCTCTCAGCTGCTCTCCATCTTCACTTCACACTCTCTTCCTCACACCACCTTCCCATCATCCCTCACTCTCCTCTTACAAACACGTGCACACCCGCCTGCACGCACACAAGCACGCAATCGGCCGCACAAATCACTCGCACGCCAGCCTCTGCTGCGGGTATTTCTCCCATAGAGCAGCTGGCAGAGGTCCAGGTGGTGCCAGGCTGGCTCCTTTCACTGTGCCTAGCCCAGCATTCCCCCCTGCCAGCCCAGCGCCAGAATTACCCCACCTAACACACACACAGGCACAGAGAAAGAACTGGCTGAATACCCTCACTACGCTGCCTCACTACGCCAGCAAAAGAAAGAACAGAGGACGACAAAAAACAAGCAGGGAGGGTGACTGACTGAGCTTACAAAGGAAGAAAACAGGCTGAATATGGGGGAAGGATTCATGAAAAGGATTTTTTTTACAACTTGGATCAGATATGGGCGTAATTTCTTTTGTGCGCCTTTGTTTTCGAGGATATCTGAAAAACGCAGTGCAGGCTATACAGTACAGCGGGACTGAAGCGGAATACTTTGGTCACCTTTTGTTGCTTTTAGCATGGTGGTTGTAGGCGGCTGGACCAGAACCAAAACATCGGACCCAGCGCCCTGCCACTTTGCTTGTATCATGGTTACCATAAGTCAAGGGCACAACAATCTATCTGTTGCTTGGCGGATAATAACGTCCAGTTTGACTTGTTTCGGCGGGTATTTTAAGTCTTTGTTACCCTTCGATTCTACCCGTGGTCCCATGTTTCTCACCCGTAAAACTGAAGTCCAAGCGCTGCTGCCCCCTCATGCAGAGACATGGGAGAGGTATTATCCCCGGATGCCAAAACTGGTAACGGAAAGGTCGATTTCCAGGCTGCTCTGTTTATTTCCTTCCAAAAATCCATTCTCTCTCTTTCCCTCTCCCTCTTCCTTTTCCCTCCCTCTCGCTTTTCCTCTTTCTAGCTTCACACAGGTTGGCAGAGAGTCAGGCACGAGTCGTCGGAGGAGGCTGACGCTTTATACTGGTGCCAACTACCCTCTGCTGTATGGGAGGATGGGTAGGGGCGAGAAAGAGTGGGGCAAAGGAGGGGAGGGGAGGGGAGGGGAGGAAAGAGGCAAGACTGGTGGGAGGTGGTCGATTTTTAAGAACAGTAAGAGGTAAGTAAAAGAAATGACGCTGCTGTGGCCTTAAAACAATCAACCCGACTTGGTATTGTGACGCTTGCACGCATTTAAAGCTGCCTCTGCTCAGAGTGGGAAATTTTGTCTAGACTCTGAAGAGTACAACTTTGAAACCATCAATTCATTCCATACATGACTGTATCCTAGCAACAGAAACAGCTGCTATGGAGAAGACAACCTACTATAGCACTGGCTCCATTATCTCCTTCCAGCAAGATGGAGGCACATCCTGTTGGGGCCTGCTCAAATATCTTTAACACCAATCTGCAAGGAAAGAAGGGGATGGCATCCACCTGGTCGGCACAAATAAATAAATGCATCTTGTTTTTAACTACATAATGAACTTTACCTTTACACTCTCCCTCTGCAGATATACCAGAGCAAATCCATCCATTTTCTTTACCGCTTACTCTTCAGAATCAATCGCAGCATGCACTGGGCAGGATGTAGGGTCCGCTATTCAGGGTCTCCAACTCACCAAACTGACTGTGGGATGGAAACCCACACATACATGGGGAGAACATACAAACTCCACATTTGAGGTTGGGTCAGAACACAGGACGTTCTTCTTACGCTGAGGCAACAGTCCTAATCAGTAAGCCACAGTGCTGCCCATGAGCATATCTCTCTCATTTATTTATCTACCGTTTGTGCATTTAATTTGCATGCTTTCCCATTTACTTACATATTTTTTCTTCTCCTCTGAGTTCATTGCAAAAGCTAAAAAAGCAAGGGCATCAGGAGACAGCAGAGATGAGAAAACAAGAGAGAAATAATGCCAGAAATACATCTTCGCCATGAACCTGCTTTAAAGAGTTATAGTGAAGCATGTAACAGAGATTGATTTTGGTCAGCTGACCTCCCCCATCCTGTTTGGAAGAAATATTGGCAGTCTATCCTGCACTGACTCAAAATAATAGCTACTGTGCCCCTACCATGTAGCAATCTGCCACTGGATCATTCTCGCCAAGGTCACAGAGTACATTATCCAGCCTGCAGCGAGGGAGGGAACGCAGGACGTCTAAACAAGGAACAAGGAGCTTCTTTAAAAGAGGCTGGAGGCGTAGCAGCAACTTTCAAAATTAGTGATCTTCATTGTAGAGAGGGGACAAATGTGTGCACTCACACACAAGGCTGGGACTACATAGGGCATATGTGGAGACAGTCCTTGCAATCCCTAAATTACTCATGCTTACTGGCCCACACCGACAAACACAGAAGCATGCTATTCCAACACACACATACACACACTAGAACGACCCCGTCCCCACCTAAGCTGCCCCCCACGGTGAAAGGGGAGGAACAGATTTCTGCCATGCGGTGTCTCCGAGCTGCTTCGACAGACGGAGCAGGAACTTACGACGGGGCGGAGCCTTCATGCGCATAATGCCCAGATGGGCCCCTGGACGCTGCGGCACCGCTTCCTCCTATGCACTCACACACCCAGCTCCCACAATGCACCTTTTTGTGAACACCTCAGTCTGAGTAGGTGAAGACAGGGACCAGGTTCAAATCGCACCATGTTTCACCTTTGTTGCATACTCCTACGAGCCCTCCTGTCCCAAAATAGTACAATGAAAAGCTGAATGAAAGGATAAAACAGGCTGAGATGACATGTTTGTAACAATCCCATCAATAGGCTTTTGCTGCCACTTCAGATTTTGTGGTTGTCTCAAAGATTTCATTACTGTCAAAAAACTAAAATCACAAAAACACCAAACAGGCTAAATGAGCCTTAAGCATACTTGGTTTAAAATGTATGCTACATGCTAGTATGTTTACGGGAACAAGTATGCCACATTTGCTTCCCATGGTCCCATGGCCATCACTCAAAGGGAGCAATGGCTATTGAGAAGGAAAGAAACATGTGAAAATGTTCTGCGTGTGTGATACTTTAACCAAAGTCTGGTAATAATACCAACTATTTCATATTTTCAAGACAGTAGCACAAAGAATATATTGACTGCAAACCCATATAAGTGCTGACGGATGTCCCTCAAGAGTCAGTATACCTCGTCCATTGACTTTTCTACATAAAGAGTCATAAGACCTCACAAATGGTAGAGCATACTGCACTGTAAGCCTACAACAGGTTTGTTAATTTGAAAAAAATGTAGCCTATGCTTTTTTTTGGCTTCTTGTAAAAACAGACATCTCTTTGACATATCCTGTGATTATCATTTCAGTCAATATGAACTCATGTCTCTGTTGTGTGTCATCTATAGGCCCTTGACATCTCCAACAGAGACAGAGTTGTGTCAAGATGACTGCCGACCAAAGATTCTCCCTAGTAAAAGACACTTTAAACCACAGAGACACACACTTGAAAACAGGCTTTGACCCTGGACTGTGTAATTTCTTAAGATTAAGTTTCAGCCTCTTTGTTGTCTGTCTTTTCTGCAGAATGGAAACACAAGCTGTGGTACAATGAGCTACATCCATCCTGCTCAAAATCTAATTCTAACAAATAGACTATTTGTTGAGGAAGCAGGGGTAGATGCCTTCAACCCATGACCATAGCCTACACAATGAGGTAACGTTATGTCTAAAAGCCAACAGATGTTTGGAAGAAAGTGCATCATCTACATTAGCTGCAGCAGTTCTGTCTAGCTGACATATTTTAATGTTTATATATGAACCTAACTCTACCTTACTCTACTTTCCTGAATAAAACACCATGGGGCAATTTTCTGTCGTTTTTCAAATTTTTATTTTTATTTTTTACAATAACTGTTCAAGCGTCAACCCGTGCCAACTCCTGTCATTTGGGTTACAACTTCCCACCGCGCGTTATTTACCTGCCACGACCATTTTCTCCTGGCTTCCTTTCAGAGCGCGGTCTCTGCTTGGCAGCTGAGTCTCATCTGCCATTGAGTCAGCGGCAGCGAGCGACACACAAACTAGAAGGAGCCAAACGGTATGTGTTTGAGTTTGGGAGAACAACTGTCTTTCGGGATTCCTCCGTAGCGCCACGCTGTTGCGTTTTACGGCGGGGACGTGAAGGAGGAGGAAGGAAGGGAAGGAAGGAAGGAAGGGAAGGAAGGAAGGAGGGAGGGAGGGAGGGATGGGTGGAGAGACGGCGGCGAAAACGCCATCAATATGAATATTCATCGCGCGTGGGCGACGTCGTGCACTGCATATTAACTAATCAAGGGGTTAATATGACTTTGGCACAAAAGCCTACAGTGCACCGTGTGCGGGAACGAAATTAAATTTAAATAAATATCCACGCCGTTCTGCATGCAAATGAGCTCGCGCCAATTATCAGCCCTCATTCAGAGGGAGGTGCTTCTGGTGGATCAGGTTGGAGTATGGATGTATGGATGAGTAGCTTTCCCTTTGTGGTTCATTTTACATGCGTGTTCTGGGTTAATCCTGATGAGTAACAACTTCAAGAGTCCGCTGGTAATAGCCTACAAAGTGGCCCAAGCCCTGCATGTACCTGTTATACAAAATGTAAAAAAGCATCTGTAAAGAAAACAGTGGTCACGTTCATGTGTCTGTGTATGGTAGCAGCTGTCCCTCAACACTGACCATATGATGTTTAAGCATATTCTGGCAACTATATACCATTTAATGTATATTAGACTCCACACTACTCCATGTTGGGTCTCTTTATCTTTTGAGTTTTGCAATTCAAACCTGAAAACTGTATTTCTCTTTAAACAAAAAAAGTGTGGTATGATATGTAGCTAAACTTGTATGGTGGGGTGTGGTTAAACAGTATAAAAGGCACATTTATCATGTTTGGAGATGCTCTCTATTTTCTGCTCTTTACACATGATCATCAGGTTGCTTGGGTCGTATCTGTTGACAAATACCAAAGTCATAAAACTTCAGTTTAATAATATACTTGCCTTCAAGTTAACTCAACAACAATTTGGTTATTTTTCACACAAAAACTCTCTGGTTCCACCTTATCCAGTGTGAGGATTTGCTGCTTTTGTCTGCCTGTCTGGGTTCAGGACTGTTGGTCGGACAAAACAAAGCATTTTAAGACACCGCTGTGGACTCTGGGAAACTCTGATGGACATTTTTCACTGTTTTCTGATGTTTTATATACCAAACGATTTATCGATAATGAAATAAATCATTCGTTGCAGCCCTAGACAAGAGTCACCAAGAGTCTGGAATCACGGCGGCCTAATGGTCGGAGATGCAACGTCCTTGGTTGAGGGAATGACATGCATTGTTGTTGCATGTAATCCACCCTCTCACTCTGCTCTCACATTTCCTCTCTGATTCTCTACTGTACCCTATCAAGTAAAGGCAAAATGCCCCAAACATAATAAAAAAAAAAAGAAAGTCACAAAGAATCACAGGCCTGTGAGGCACTCTCAAGTGATTTGACTGCTTTTTGATTTTATTTCCACTACAGCCAGACCAGTAATGTGATAGTAATGAGGACGATTATTTACGCATGGGAACTTAAAGCATTCTTGTGCTTGCTCTGAACCAGCCAATTTACCAGTAACAAATAATCCAGGGCATTGTTCCTATATCCTGCAAGCCAGAATAACATCACACCCTGCTGCAATCCCCCTTTCCTCTCTCTCTTCTTCTCTCTTCCCCTTTCTCTCTCTCTCTCTCTCTCTCATCTGCCGGGGAAATGAAGCTCAATCACCTGCGGAGGAGCTGAGGGCGGCACAGGGGACTTTGCAATGCAAATGCCAGGTAATTACCCGAAAGCTAGGAGAGTGGAAGCACACAGATGAAAATAGAGCAGGCAGAGAGAGAGAGAGTGAGTGAGTGAAGGAGAGAGAGGGAGAGAAAGATGAACCGAGCACTGGGTTCACATGCCTGTTGATGCAGGATGATTGGGGTGTTTTGTGGATGTAGGAAGAAGAGAGGGGAGGAGGGGACAAAAAGGTGATGAGAACCACATACATACATACAGAGAGCCCACGGTGTGTGTTAATTTCCTCCCTGTGCGTGCGTCTGTGAATAAATGTGTGCATTCCTCTAAAAAATGATCAATAAATTTAGTATTTTCCTGAGTCTCTGCTGTATGCTGTGATGGAGGAAGGATCTACTTTTAATTCAGAAGAATATCTGCGGTGAATAAAACCTGTTTTTTTTTGCATGAGTGCGGTGGCAGTTTGAGTAGAAGTGTGTGTGTGTGTGTGTACGCTTGCATACATAAGTGTTTGTGCCTGGGTGCTTGTGTGCACATAGGCATGTGTGTATATGAGCTTGTGTGCATGCTCTCTAACGGGCACTTGTGTATGTAGTGCATGTGCGTGCGTGTGGTGGGTGATTGCATATGTTCGTGTGTGTGTGTGGTTTGTGTGTTGTAGCGGAGGATTTAGTGAGTATGCCAGCTTGCAGCTGTTTGATTGTCAGTGAGTGAGAGCGAAGAGATGTGCAGATGTGAGTGAGTATCAAAGAGATTATGAAATGACCTGGAATTAAACACCGCAGTAGATTTTAACTGGGTACCGTGGCACATTATACTCGCTGTTTGATTGAGAGATGGTTGGAAAGCTGTATGTTTATGTTTACCTTGTTTAGACAAATGAAATTTTATTTAATAAGCTAAAATGCTCATTTGTAATTCAATACAGGACTCTAGCGTTTGATTGTTTGTGTGTTTGTGGAAGATATTACCAAGCAATAGTGTGACTCACAAACAGTTTGCACCTTGACTCAATAGCTACCTCTGATTAACATCTGAACGGAACAGGAGCCAGCCAACCAGTAAACTGATTTGGCGATTTAGTGTAATTGTGGCTTTGCTAAAGTCTCACTTCGCCTAATTAGAATAATAAATCATGCCGCCTCGTTGTTTTCAAAGGGCCCTCCATCGTCTCGCCGAAGCAGGTGGGATTGTGGGATGGTGTGAAAAACAAAGGCTTTGATTGCTCTGCTGAAGCTACAGTCAGTTAAAAGCAACGTGGCGCTCTCCGGGGATTCATATTCAAAACTAACCCGTATCAGTTCATAGACCTGAGTGGGAAAAGCCAACTTGACAAATTTTGATTTATACGCTGGCCCATGCTTGACTTCACTTGACATAAATCACTTGGCTTTTGGAAAATGGAGAGAAGAGATGGGGGTTTGTTTGAATGACATGAAAGGCTGAGGGGAGGTTGCATGGTGGTACCTCTCCAAGATGGTTGTTGTGTCTTTCAGTTGCTTTGTCCAGGGAAGTAAACACACATTCTGCTTATGCCATAATCTGTTATACCAGGTGACCTTGCAATGTAACACCCTCTCTCTCCCCTTCTCTCTCATTTCAAATAACCTTTACTGGCATGAAGTACCAAATCAATAGCAGTAAATGTAATTGTAGTGATGAAGAAAAGCACATACAATAATGCCCAAAATTAATAATAACAGTAGTAATAATAACTAACAATTATTTTCATATTCCATTAATCTGCAGATTATTTTCTAGTTTAATCAGTGAATTTTGACAATAAGATGTCAGAAAACAGTGAAAAAGCCCATGGTGACGTCTTCAGATGTCTTGTTTTGTCTGTCCAACTGTCCAAAACCCAAAGATATTCAGTTTACTATCCTAGAAGACTAAGAAAATCAACAAACATTCACATTTTAGAAGCTGGAACTGATGAAAAACTGACTTCCAGATCAAACAATTGTCAAAATAGTCGATCGGCTAACCGATTACTCAACTAATCGTTTAAGCTCTAGTAACATCAATATTTATCTTACCTTAATATCATGGAAGAGTATACTGTATGGTAGCAAAACAGAACATATTGTAGAGGAGAATGCTGATATATATGTACAACTGCCCTCTTGTTCATGAATATTCCCAGTCATGACAGATGAATGTGAATTTCTGTAAATTGTGTTCTTTCGACTGTGAGAACTGTCCATAGTAAAGGAAGAAGTGCAGCTCTGTCTCAGCCTTTCCTGTTCAACAGTGATTACAAACTGTACGCACTCCTGTTTAGGCAGCCGTTTTATTTTTTGTGTATTCTTCTCATTTGATGGTCACTGAGTCTATACGAGGTCGGGACGTGCCTCTCTTTCTGATAGTCTGCCAACATGTCGTCTCTCTTTAGAGCCGTGTAGCATATCGTTTTATTGTGAGTTTTGGATTTGTTATTTCAGTGGTTCAAATAATTAGATTTAATTTGCTCAGTGATTTCGGTTCATTGTAAAAATGTTTGTGGTGTAAGCGGTGCTTATTTTGTAAATCCAGAGAGCTTCTGCATCTGAAGGGCTTTGTACAGTATTGCAGGGATTGTTAGGGGCTAGATTTTAAGTTTAATAGCTCTTTTTCAATATTGATCATGAATGGGAAGAGAAGCTCTGCTCTACATGAATTGTTTGGGACCCTTACCTGCACCATTCAGACTGTATTACATTGGATCTCTGTTAGATGTTTGTCCCTTTGATAAAATTTTATAACCTGGTTTAGCCCTACACTTCAGCTGCATATGTCTTAATTTTACTCAAAATCTTTGTATTACCCAAGTTTGTCTAATTTAGTCAAATGCCTTACATGCATCTCAGGCAGAGATGGAAGAAATATTTAGATAATTTACTTATAAGTAGCAACGCCATACTGTGAAAATACTCCATTACAAGTAAAACCCCTGCATTCAAATTTTTACTCTAAAAGTACAGAAGTATGGGCAACAAAATGTACTTAGTAAAAGTACTCATAATGCAGAATTGGCCCTGTCAGTGTTATAGTATTATATTACTGGATTATTATTATTGATGCATTAACATGTAAGCAATAATTTATTGGTTGGTCAAGGTGGAGCACATTTTAACGGCTTTATTTAAAACTGTTGTACTTAAGTACAATTCAAAGAAAGAAATAGATAAACTCAGAAAAAACAAGAGATGATTGGAGCGAGCTGAGTGCAGCTACATAATGCCAGTCCACTTCCTCTCCCTCTTGCTCTGGCTCACATTCCCATTTCACCCCTACATGCTGTCCCTTCCAGGGCATGTTTCCCTTCCTGTTTCCCTTCCTGGTGCCTGCTGTTCACTGCCCACCCCACCCCCCCACAGTCCATTTATCTTCTCTGTTTCTGTTTTTCAGTCAGTCATTTCGGATTTTCATTTCCATCAACCACCTTGAGGCTTTAAGTTATCCAGCTCCACTTCATTCCACTCATGCGTCTTTCTCCTTCTCTGTCTCTTTCTCTGTCTTCCCTAACCCAACACCCTGTCCCATCCTCATCCTCCAGTGCCCCCACACACCCTCTCCCAGTTTTAACCTCCTCATGACCACCTGGCATGGTATAGCTTCCTCCAGTCCCTCAGCCTCACCTAAACCACCAGGCCTGAGATTAGGGTTAATCTGGACCTTGTGTCATCCTGTATCCATCCACCCCCCCCCTCCCCCCCCTTTACCAAAGAGGCTTTGGTTTAAAATCCTTTATTGTGAACCCCCGCTCCCCTTGCAGTGTCTTTCTGCCTGCTGCCAACTGCAACTTTTCCTCCCGCACCACATTCTCAGCCAATCCTTAAACAGATCCTGGTAGAACCTGTCCCTAAGCTATGTTGGTTAAGAGATGTGAGCAAAGGATTTTTGCATTGTCTTTCTCTTTGGAATAAATCTGGAATTAGGCAAGCACATGCACAATACTGAAATGAAACGCTTGCTTGTATATGTGTGCATATGAGCGTGTGTTAATACATGACTATACTTAGCAAGTAAGCATGCATACAGTATGAGGACTTGCCATAATGGTGTGCATGCAGTGGTGTAATGGCATACGTGTGCATCTCCATGATTATTAGAGAGTGCTTGCACAATTCATGTGACCAAGGGATTTATATGAGAGTCTAGAGAATTCATCCTCCACTCTGCTGTCCCAATCACCTAACCCCCAGTGCATTTAGCCAGCCGAGCTCTCCCGGTCCTCTCACCCTGAGGACAAAATGAAGGCACGGAGGCCCGAGCTGGATGAAGAGACTCCACAATGGTGCAGAGAGCAAAGATGCGTAGAGAATGAAGACAAAAAGGGGAAAAGATACAAAGTGCTAAAGCCCCTTTTCATTTTTTTGTCTCCGGAAATAAATGGCAAATTCTCCCTCAAGCAAAGTCTCCTTTCTTGAGTTGAAAAGCCAGCAAAAATCACTTGGCAGACAGAAACTGGTGAGATTTAGACAGGCAGCCAGAGATGTAGGCCAGCAACAGTCCAACAAGCATCGTTAGGGGCAGAGAGAAAGACCCTTGAGCACGAGGACCTGCATGAGTTGGACGCTTTAATGAGAAAACGGCATGGAGGATCCGTTGAAATGATCACAAGATGCTGAGCTTATAATGTTAATGTCAAATTCCTTGTGTAATCATAATCAGCCACTTTGTTGAGCACTGTTTAATTTGTTCCGATTACACAGATAGTCTGTTCACTTATTAAAGAGTCAGAGTACATGTAACATAATGATTATTTATAGGGTTCACTCATATGATTCCCAGCCAGAGGTTCCTCATGCTTCCAAGACACACACACACACACACACACACTACATGAACACAAACACACATACACGTAATGCGAACCTGATGACATTATCGTTTTTGTAGCAGATCTTAATGCATAGAGGTAGGACGGGATGCTAAAGGTCTTCTAAATGGATTAGGAATATGGAATCCCAGTACCTTTAGCAAAACGGGCAGCAAGATGCGGGATTGACTGGTAGAGCGAGTGTGACTGATTAAAGGGGAGAGAGCGACAGAACATGTTGAGAAAGGAAAAAGCCGGAGAGTGAGGGGCGAAACGAAGAATGTTCAAAGTGATTGTGCAAGAGTGCAAAATGTCCACAGAGAGCAGGAAAGAGAGAGCAAGCGATGTAGTTAATGGATGTAAATTAATTGCTGTCATGTGGATTCTGATCCCAATAAATCAGGGTCAGTGTGGTCTCCGGTGCCACCCCTGCATGGTTGGAAAATGCAAGAGGGAGCCTTGAGCTGATAGACACACACTCACACACACACACACATATATATGTACAAATGCACACATATACCCATATACTGTTATTCAAATGTAATGAAGCATGAATCTCAAAATGTTGGACAAGAAATATGAGAAATTTGGAGAAATATTCTGATCCTTGTGCAATTTGTGAAGGAGATCAGATGGAACTTTGTGCATGAATATGTACAAATGAAATGTAGCTACTAAATTATGAACTACTATATCAGCTGAAATTAAATCTGTGGAACCAGAAAAAGGTGAGTGTAACACATGAAATGAACAGCAATATAAAATAAAAGCCACTGCAGCGCTCCTAACACTTGCCGCTGTATAATCTGCCTACATGGGATATTTGGGATCCAGCATGCCGCGCCATAAGATCCCCTTCATCATGAGGGGCTTTTTAAAAATGCACCTCAAGTCCAAACAGAATACTGGATCCTAACTAGTGCAGACCTAACTGGGTTATAAATGCAATGTGGTCCAATGAATTAGCCATGCTTATTACTGAAAATTACCACTGTGCTTTCTGCTTAACTAGGCTGCAAAATTGATTTACCTTATTTCCCCAGTCTATGACCATCACAAAGACATCTCGTTATTATGAGTGCTGTGAGTATTATTGTATGTGTTAATCAGAAAATACGTGAAGCATGTATTTTAATTACAAATCATACAAGGACAATTTTAAAAACAAAAGCCTTTAAAAAAAAAAAACACGCTCATAAAGCGTTGCCCACACTTTAAAAGAAGCTGCCACGCTGCAACAACACCAAATTGTAATTTGAAAAGAGAAAAACAACAACTCAATGCTGATGTGAACATTTCCATTTTTTAAAAACACATTTCATTCATTACACTTTACAGTACAGTATGCCCCGTATTATATACACCGTGTTTTCTTTGATACTGTATGCCCCAAAGCAAATCACTCATGTTCAAACAGTAATATCTGAACATGACAGAAATGGTGCAAAATGGGAAGTAGGTCACATAGCAATTTATTTGACAAAAAGGGATGGGGGTGGGGAACTGGGGTATGGTGTATGCAGAGGCAGCAGCAAAAGGGAAGGTTTTTGGGAACACAGATCAGATTGTGTGTGTTTGTGTGTGTGTGTGTGTGTGGGAGTGATTGTGCATGGTTCGACCTGGAAGTTAAGTTACAAGCTGTTACGGCTCATTCAAGAACTGCTTGGTCAGTGTGGAATTGAAAAAAATGTCTTCTTGCTGACACATGATCACGTACGCTTTTTTTGGTATTTAGTAAATACTACAAACCACACACACATATACACACACACACACACACACACACACTCATCAGAGGCTCCATTGCCCACTCTAGAGAAATTGAAACTGATATTGCGGTCACTGGACCATATCAGCACATCTGACACAGAGTGTGTCAGCAGCATTGATCAGCTGTCAATGAACTGCCCAGCTACCCCCAACCCCTGACACAACTAAACACACACACACACACAGTTGAACTGTGTGTATCGCCACTGATATTTAGAGTAAATACCCAAAATCCACATAACATACTGTAAATACATGTATTCCCCTGCACAGACACCCACACACTCGTAAGCTCTCTGGCTTCCTCCTGATCCTGTTTAAATCCCGTCATCAGTGAACATCACAGCTGTATGATTTGCAAGTGCACGAAGGCCATATACCTCGGTATTCTCCACTGACCTACTGCGCTAAATGCTACATCTAGCTTATCTCGCTATACAGTTAGACATAGTGCTGACGTATTTGCTCAGAGACTCCTTCTCCTCCCTCTAGGCCAGAATTTGTGTGTCACTGCTGAAAACTCGGGTGACGTTATTTTTTGGAAGAAGGAAAAAAAAAAGCTCTCAATAAGTCGTGTTTTACATAAATATAAATTCTAATGATAAATGGCGAATTGCAAATTTTGAGTTTAAAAAACTAAAACAGTATTTTTGTTCCTCGAATTAACAGAAAGTGGGGATTCAACTGATGCAAAAATAAAAAATTATATTGATTAGTGTCACTGACAAATAGGGGACATTTCTGCGTGATGCACTTCACCTCTGCCATAAACACTTCTGTAGCATTGCAATGTGGAACTTCCTCAGACAAAGAAGGAAGAAAATTAGGATTAAAAATTCTGTAATTACTTTCCTCTTTGTTGTTAAAATAGGGGATTTTGAAAATAACTAAAATAATTTAAATAATTAAAAAAAATAGATCAGTCATAAAGATTGGTGTATTTCATATGGCACCTAAATAACACACATATACATACAAACAAATCAATCTGTGGGGCATTAGGTTCATGTGGCCTTATTTACATATTGAAAGACTATGTATGCTCTCAACACAATCTAGACAATCTGCGCAAACTGCACTGAGGATCTGTAAAGCCACATTAACACATGAGAGAGGCTCTGGAGCACCAGTCTTTTCTAATGACCCGATAATCCGACCCAAATGCTGCCTGCTTGCTAATCTCTCCATCGGATTACCAAACCAGGGACGAGCACTGTCTATTTGTCTCGGCATGTCTCTCTGTCTTCCTGCCAGTCTGTCTGTCTCTCCCAGCTTGTCTCTTTGTATAACCGCTTGCTCTTGTATTTTCCCATGTATTTCTCTGTATGATAAAAAATTCTTTGCTTGCCTCTCTGTGATCTTCCTAGCTGCCTACTAGTAGGGTTGCATGCCTGTTCGCCCGCTCTCATCCTCACATGTACAAGCTTTTAAAATGGAGAACGGGGTAGCAGGACATCAAAATGCAGTCGCAAATCTCTTTCCTCTCTTCATGCCAGCGTGCACAAGGGTAAACATGCCTAACCATAAACATACAAACACATACAATACAGAATGTGTGAAATTTATAGCATGTAATTTATGCCCATAAATAATAAGGTTCCAGCCTTCTCTAAGAAACAGACAAAAAAAATTTGACACAAACTGGAAAGAGTGGACAAGTGTATTCCACAAAAACAAATAAAGGAAAATGGGATTCATTTTTGTTCGTGCTTCCATTCAAACTGCCATCACCCACATTCTCTCCTAAAATCTGTCTGTCCAGAAATGGAAGGCAAAGCTGTCTCTGTCGTTCCACCCTGAAAGCTCTGCTGCAATGTTATTGTGCATTTCATGTAAACAGATCCAAACTAATGTCCTATTTGTCACACATCAACCATGTCTGATTCTATATATTTACTATAAAACACTGCTGCTGTTTTCTGCCTGCGAGGCCCTAAAAGATGTCTCTTTGATTTTACAGAAATCACTCTTATGTCTGCCTCTATGTGTGTGTGCATGTGTGGCGTGTTTGCATGTGTATGCATGAGTTTGTGTGTGTTTGGACTGAGCCGCATCTCTGTCTTATATACTGTGGCTCAAACTGCTGTTGACAGTCTGCAAAAAAACTTTTGACATTCAGCTTCTCACAAAATAACACTTGACGCAACTAATACTAACTGAACTGAATTATCCGTCTATACCTGGCAGATTTGGTGACAGACGAGAGACAGATCGTATTTTCCATGAAAAATAATATATCAAATTCTAGGATATTTTCCCCATCAAGGTATGTAATTCTGCATGATATTGAAATAGATATTTTACGCTTTTACTAAAATGGAGATCAAAGGGTGTGAAGTAAATGTGTGTCAAATCGCTACTGGAAAGACATACAGCCGTTTAGCCTGCATCGTTTTGGTAATGCCTGACAAATATCACACTACCAGCAGTGACTGAAGCAGACGATTCAGACTTCCAACATTGCTTGTAACTGCACTATTACAGATAAACTGAGCATATGAAAATTATAACAACCAGTCTGTACAGAACACAAAAAACAAAGATACTAGTTGATTTGACATTACTAAAAAAGAGTAATCACATCAACAGCTGGTATGTTTACCCTAAAATGTGCTTTGAGTGTTAATGTTCATAAAATAATTACAGCACTAATTTTTCAAGCACATAAATGTAATTGAAATATTGATGAAGACAGTGTTTAATTCGTAAAATGTCATTGCCTTAACTCCTACATGTAGGACTGCAGATGTAATTTGGAAGCACTGTGGCATAGGTCTGAACAGTTATACACAAAATGGTAGAACTAAGACTGACAGCCAGTATAAGCAAAAATGGGATCAGTCAAAACATGAACACTTAAAAAAAAATACACTCATACAGAATGGATCTCTTCCTGCATAGATATGACAGTTGTAGATGTCGACACATTTCAAAATAATGAGAAAGGTTAGGAGCGGGGATATCGGGATGAGCTAAGTGAGGCATGAGACGGGAAAGAGCAATGGAGGGCTGGAGGGAGCGAGAGATGGAAAAGGATTGGTGAAAAAAAAAAGAGAGTTGAGGTGGGCCCTGGTAGATTCAGCGCTGTTAGTGGACAAGTGTGTGCGTGCACGTGTGTGTTTGTGTGTGTATATGAGGTAAAAAAAGAGAAGGGGAGGGGGTGTTACTGCGGCTGTCCATTTCCCGGGATCAGCTGATGGCCGTGGATGATGGAGTGGAGAGGGGTCAAGGGTCGAAGCCTTGCATTGTCAGCCTAGCCCCGCTCTCCCGTGGGGTTTTCTCCCTCTCACGGACCCCTCCTCCACCCGTCCCCCGCTGCCTCCTGCACATTTACATACATTTATCAACACTGTGCGTCGGCGGGCGAGAGGATGCACCGCATGCATTACTGGCTGGCTACCCCTGCAGTCTGCGCCGCTGCAGCTCGTGCATTCACCGCAAAGCATTTTATATTGTGTTCAGGCACTGGTGCATGATACATATGTGCATTTGCATTAAATGTGTATGTGAATGTGCTGTATGTGAACACATTTGTCTGAGTGTCTACAAGCACATCTCTCTGTGTGTGTGTGTGTGTGTGTGTAGGTGCAGGACAAGACAGGGCCTCCCATCCCCCAGTATTAGGACTACCCTCCTCACCCCTCGTCCCTCCTCCCATTCCCACCACCCCCCACACACACCTCCCCCACTTTGCCTGTGTAATCCCTGCCAGCTGGCCCCTTTGGCTAATCCCTCTGCACTGATCAGCTGGGCCACGCATCCAGTATGGGACAGGACAGGGACAGGGGCAGATAGGGGCGGGACGCTGTGTGTGTGTGTGTGTGTGTGTGTGTGTGTGTGTGTGTGTGTGTGTGTGTGTGTGTGTGCGGTGGGGGGTGGTGTCGACCAGAAAGCATAAATTGAAGCCCGTGCCTTTGCCTCGGCGCAGTGTGTCTGTGTGTGAGCCAGTTGCCTGTTCCTCCTCGTCCGTCCATCCCTTATCTCTGTCCTTCTCCTCCTTCTCCCTTGGATCCTCATACATATATACCTATCTGGCTTATATATGTATATTTTACATCTTGGGCTTTTTTGTCTTCCTTTTTGGTTTTGTCTTGAGCAGATCCAAATGGATTTTTCTAATGGTGGGGACTGGGTAGAATTTAGCTGAGTTTTTCTTTTTCCTGCTACCCTCTCTCCTCTTTCCCCTGACTGCATGCGTGACACCTGCCTGCCTCCCGTCCCTTCAGCCCCCTTGTCCGCCATCCCACCACCCCCCGTGTGCCTGCTCCCCTGCTCTTCCCAACCCACAAGGACCTTCACAGGATGGAGCTGCGCAGTCACAGCGACAACTACAGCAACAACAATAACAAAACCAGGACCAAGGACCTGAAGGAGGAAATACTCTGCATCTCCTCTGCTATTTTTTGCCTCGTCTTTAGAGAGGAAGGATATATTTGATCTGATCAAACCCTATTCAGCTTGTTCTACAGCAGTATAGGCAAATACAGAAAATAATTGAGCGCAGTGGTCAAGAGTTTAAAAAGAAAGGGATTTTAAATGTAACAGTTGCAGTTTTTCTGGATGTGAGAGTCTTGCGTAATGGCAAAGAAGCTAAATTCCTCCTCTTGTGTTTTTGCTTTTTGTTATACATCAGCATTTACTCTTTGCTAAATTATTCATTTGTGCATGTAGGTATTAATCAGAGGATGGAGACTGTTGTTATTTAGATCCTGTTTTCCAGTCTGTACATGGCTATAGTTACATGCGCAGAGTGCACAGAGAGAGAGAGAGAGAACAGTAGAGAAGAGAGGGAGAGTAGGAGGGAGGGAGCGAGGGAGGGTAAGGGGGAGATAACGACACAGCTTTACCAACTGTAATGAAGAACTGCTTGGTCTGATTAAACCGTACCAAGCTCTTAACCAAGAACAGCGGAGGCAGTGCTATGGTGAGGATAAGGCATAAGCGGCGCATCGCAGTGTGTGTACTCATAAATATCTAGTCGTCATCCTTTGTTTTGCTCTGAGGGGAAGATGGTCTGCAGGAATGGTAGCAATCAGGTAGCTGGGCTGCTGCTCTCTTTATGGTGCAACAAAGGTAGCTTTGCTCGCTCACTCTATCTCACTCCCTGTTTCTCTGCGCTCTCCTCTCTGTGGTGCTTTTTAATGATGTGCTGTAGTATGTGTATACAGAGAATGCCTTAATGCTGCAGCTGCTGCTTTTATGATCACTAGATGTATTTTTTTTTTGTTCACATTTTCTTGCTGGAAACCCTTTCTTGCACATCCACAAACGCATGCATGCATTCACACACTCTAGGCTGGGAATTACAATGTCATTGGCTTGTATCATATATGTTTTTTTCCCTGTATTGTCTGTATAGAAAACCTGTTTTCATTGCAAAGGCAGAATGCATGTCGCTGTGGGATTAGCATGCAATGTACTTTGACGTGTGAAAGGACCGCATAGGCGCCTCTGAGCCCACAGAGAGGAGAGATCACAGGTGAGGAGAGAGGAAGGAGAAAGTCAAACAGGGATGGACTGACAAAATACAACAATAGGATGCACTTTTAAGATCGAGAAAGTGACAGCATTTAGCAAATAGTGATCATGTTGAAAAATGCTGTAGAACATGAATACAAAGGAGGGAAAGTGTTTGCTAAAAGCAGGGTAAGTGCCAGAGGAGAACAGGACGTGAAAAGGAACCAACATTTTTTTACAAGTTTGGGTTTGAGCTCTTTGTGTTCACAGTGGACCTTGATTTAATTTCAATACAATTAAGGCACGCGGTGAATGCCAAGAGAGAAGCCACAGTCTTCGCTCACCTAAGAGACCAGCAGAAAGCCACTACAGGACAGGAGAGTGGCACTGGTAACTACACAGATGGACGTTCACTACAGTCCTTTGAGATTAACGAGAGAAGCAGGAGAAGAAGCATTAGGCAAAGAGGTTACAGAGCAGTGACCTAAGACAGGTGCACAAATCAGTTAATGCAAGCCAGACAAATCTTCGAGAGGCATTACTGAGACATACGGGAAACATAGTAGAGAAAAATGCACCATAATCACTCAGCACCAGTCTAAGTAATATACTGGTTTCCATAATGACAGAACAGACAGCCTACCAGTGTCGGTCCTGTGGCCAAATGGACAGAGGGATCACACCAGGGGGATTTGCCATGTGGTGACAGAGGGCCACTTCAAAGGTCTGTGTGTTTACGCATGAGCGTACACTTGCCCTATCTGAGAGGAAGATGGAAAAACAGGGTGAGAATCCTGTAAGAGCACGATGTGCTGTTGTACAATTATTGTCTTTACTCAGTTCTAAAAGGCAACAACCTCCTGAATCATCCTCATGCATGCTGATTTATTTTATTTCAACTGAGCATATTTCCATGACCATCCATACTCTGAAAATACCAGCTTTTGAATTACAAGTTAAATTAAAACAGTTTTTTTGTTTTGTTTGTGAGTTTCAATATCACGCCTTTGCTTGTGTTTTTGTTCTGCAAAAAGTCTCAATAAAGAAGTCATTTCATGGACAACATTTCTATTTGTACTATCTAGCATTTCTTTTCAAAGTAAAAAAGGCCCAAAGCACATCAAATAATTTAAATAATGAGCTTCATTCCAACTCCTATAATCACAAAGCTGCATCAAATGATTCGAGCTGTAAATCGCTGTAGGCGATGGAGATGCGAGTTGACCTACATCTCAGACGATGGAGGCGGAATAAGCAAAAAAATGAAATTGTGGATGTTTGTATAGATTCCTTTCAGTCTATTTTATGTAGCTTTAATTCTAGATTTTATTTAAGGCTAGTCTATTCAAAAAATGACTCAATGTGTAAAATCATCACAAAAACTATAGCGTCATAGTCAGTACAAAATCTAGTCTAGAGAGATTTTAAGATAAACATATGGATGCAGAATACATCCTGCCTCTATATTAGGCCTATATGCTTCTTTATGTGTTGATATACCAGTGGATGGCCTCCACATAATTAGAGCGTGCAGAGGGCAAGTGTGCCACATATGTTCAGACAGAGGTCATCAACTGTTTTCAGGCCCCTTCGCCTGTCTACACATTATGCATTTTCAAAACTCTCAATAGAATTGGGACACTAGGAGAAATGAGGGGGTAATACTCAATATGTCAACAGTGCAGGACCCCTGGCGCTGGTGAGCAGGTGACCGCATGCAGGCCCCCCTCACTTGCTATAAACATTCATCATCATGACGTTTTATTATTCCTAAATAGCCTACATATTTATTTATTTTTAGCTCCTACTGCTTTTAGTTTTGATGCAAAATAATGCTGATAAATTGGTGACAGGTGTGGAATTATAGGCCTACAGTCAAGGAAGGGCATTTTTGTCCATGTTAAAAAAGTTAAAAAAAAAGTTAAAAAAAATAGAATCACTTTATTTAAATCGAATATTGAAGAAATAAACATCGTGACATATAGGGATTTTATAATAGCCTTTACTTACAAGTAAAATATGATATAATGACTGAACATAGGCCTGTAAGATTTTTTTCTATTAAAAATTAAGCATTCAAAAGCTATTGTCCTATATTGCTGCGTTTTTTCAGCTTTACTACTGTTTTTTTTCTCTCTCTCCCTTTTGAATATTAGAGGCAGGCTTTCCGAAACAACACGCAGGAAAAGAGAGAAAGAAATCTCATTTGGTCATGTAAATAGAGGTCGGGTTGGCGACATGGTGAAGCGTCACTAATGGAAGAAAGAGATGGATGCCTTATGATAATGAGGGGAAAATAAAGCAGAACCGTGACCTTGCAGTGCAATATGAACCCACACACGCAACGCACCTAATAGCTCTCTGAGTGAAAAATACTTTCTATAGGAGAAAATACAATAGACAAATATTTCACATATTTTGTACGACTACAGAAATGCGGAGTGGCAGAGTCTAATGTCTGAAATGTTAAACAAGTAATATATCATCTCTTAAATGAGTCAATGCAAAAAACAAAGGATACCCAGTGAACTGTTAGTGGTCATTTTATATTGTTTTTATGTATATAGGCTAACCTTTTTAATTGTGTCTGAATTACAGCCCACTGAAATCAGCGAATGGAGAATGACTGATAATAATTCGAGTGCCTATAATTTAGTCAATACTGTCGAGATTCTGCAACTGAAGAAAAAAGCAACGACTATTTCACCAACACACACACACACAGTGAGGAATTTCTCCTTTCACCACTGCAGGGCAACTTATTTTTTCTCCATCTCCTCTATGCATTTAGCTTGATGTGCGCTCTGAGATGTGAGTGCTGACCTCCTCCCCTCCTCCACCACTTTCTCCCCATGGTCCCATTTCCCTTTCTTCTCCTCCATCGTCTCGGTGGCTGTATCTGCCTCTCTTTTATGGACGTTCATTTGCATCCCAGGAGGGGCAAACAGGCGTCCCCAGAGACACGCAGATAAGGGTCACAGGAGATCCCCTCGAGGCAGCGTGTTTGCCACGCACCCTCAACGCAGACACGACACGTGCCGTCTACCCCCCCCCCCCTCTCGACACCCACACAGTTCTTCTCTTACCAAGACCTGCACTTCAGTCCCAAAAAGCTGAGTGATCTCTTCAGATTTTCTTTCCCCAGTTTGAACACTATTATCACAAGCCAAAGTTTTGCAGCTATAGCCCGTCCTTTGAAATAGGCTTTTTTTTTTAATCCGTCATTAAATTTATGTACAACTCCATCAGTTTTATATAGTAGCTACACCAGGCGGTGCACAGAGCTGGGGGCAGTCATAATTTGGAGTTTTTTAATAATAGAAACTAATGAAACCACCTTTCGGGGTGGTGCTTCATCTGTATGTGCAAAATGATGGTACATTATTTTAAAATATAAACCATGGCTAAATTTACAGAGGCTACATATTTGACATGTAGATTAAAAACAAGGATTTTTGCTTAGATCATGATTTTTATGATTTATAGCCTAAACACTATGATTTTTAATGTTTGCAAACAGACTAGTGTAAACAAACCGAAGATGAGAAAGCTTTACTTATTGTCGAGTATACTAAGTTCCTGTAAAAAAATGATTGAGATTTAGAAGGAAGGTCGTTAATTTTGGCATTTGTAGATTCTGAATTCATGACCCAGGTAAATCTGAAATTTAGGAAATCTCATGTGTCCTGGTGTTTTAATACATTCTGCACTTACAGGCCACATAAACCCATCAAACCTAAAGGATTTATGACCACACAGCAGATTATTACACTAACATATTTTTGATTGACTGTTTCTACTGACGGTGGTAAGAGGCAGTGTTTAGATATTAAAAATAAAACAAAGAATAAAACAGATTAATAGCTGAATATACAGAAGGCCTTGATTTTGGGACCCGTTAGAAACTCGTCAGTCCCCGGCTGAGGAGCCTGTCCTCTTCCTCAGGACAGAAATAAACAGCAGTAAATAATGCTGTGTCTCCCTCTTGTGGCCGCTACGTTCAGTACAACCGCACGGACGAGGAGGGAAAATGGCGGTTTGCAGATAATTTCCCCTAACAGTCATGTGTACACACGTAGGTTTACGAGGTAGGTTAAGCATATACATTTTTACAACTTTAAAAGTCATCTATAGCCAATATATTACCGTAAAATACATAGTATGACATTTGTTATGTTTGCACAAGGGATCAAAGGGCTACATTACAGTGGTGTACTGCCACATAAATGAAACAGCATGGTGAAAACAGGTTTTACTCATTCAGGACATCCCAACAGGTATCATGTTCCACCTGCTCTAAGGAAAACGACACAAAACAAGTAAACAGGTACAACAGGCCACCCACGTGACTAAAGAAAAAAAAATCTAAATGAGGAAAACCCACACACCACTTTGTGTAGCATCTTTATTATGCCACAAATAAAAGCCAGTAGTTCTGAAAGAGGACCTTGCGTTTTTTTTTTACTCACCAACAATGACATTCTGAAAATGGTGGAAGCCGATTGTGATATTATAGTATGTATAGTTGGCTGAGCAGTCAGAAACGGGAGTGTGAAGGACAAGGCGGGTATGGAAAGTAGAGGCAAGAAATGCAGGGTACAGTGGTGAAACATGAAGTCAGAATGGGGAGTGGACGGGCCAAGTATGAAGGTTAGCAGAAAAACATTCATTCATATACCCATCTGGGACAAGAAAAATAGATGAAAAGAATGCACAGACACGCTGCATGGCAAAATTGCTTTACAGTCAAACAAGGGGAATGCACACCAGTTCTGCTGAATATACCACATTTATTACTTTTGAACTGATTAATAGAAAGAGTGGGGGTAAGGCCACTCACATCACTGTCTTTAGAAAACTGAGGAAGGAGGAAAAAACAAAAAACAAGTAAGCAGCCCAAAGCAATGATGAATTAACTTGTCCAAGAGACAGAAAGAAAAAAAAGGGTAAATAAAGTCCAATGAAGACTGTTAACAGAGGGCCCCAATTTTTTTAGACCATAAAAATTATACACTGAGCAAGGCTCAACTTAACATTTCTTCTGCTTTCAAACTCTTGACCCCTCTCTTCCCTAGTCTTCCTCTCCAGACCCTACCTTCCCCACACTCTCCGTCCAACACATGCGAAAACAAAATAGAGGGCCATTGTGAACATCTGCAGTCCTCTCAAACAAAAACATGGCAAGCATGTACGAAACCGATTCTGGAGGGAGTGCAGTTGACACCCGCCTATGATGAAAATCCACTTATGAGGAAACTCCACTGGGTCCTGGTTGAAGATGTGAGCATCCTCAAAAGACGGAGGGGGGGAGGGGGGGTTTACAAAGAAAATGAGACAAACGACCCATTCTTGACTTTGGGACACTATTATAAGCCAACACTACAAATTTCTATTGGGTTTGTGCGTTTGTGTGAGAATTACAGACTTGCTCTTGGACCATAAAAACAGAGGATGATCCTTTCATTTAAAAAAAAGGAAAAAGCAGCATACAAGGGGAAAAAGCATATGTAGTGGAATGGGGTGGGGCAAAAAAAGATTTCACCTAAGGATGCTATGCATTTAGTTGTAGTCCTATGAATAATCGTTTCCTTTTCTTTTTACTACAAGTTCGAAGTAAGTCTTTAAAGTCAAAAGAAATCAAGAAAGTCTTCATTTAATTTTTTTGTCCTTGGTTAATTCTTCACCCCTATTAGAATTTCTTAAGAGAGATCTGGATGTAATGACGTAATGGGGTGGACAGGGCTTTAGGGGGGCCATTGCAGTCTTTTGACCAAAGATCCAACTGTTACTTGACTCGTCCTTGGCGCTCCTAGAACAATCAAAAACACAGCAAATATTTGTATTTTCAAACTGCAGTTCACAGATCGCTACAAGTTCTTCAGGTTCATTATTTGATGATTCCAAATGTGCACCCCCCCCCATGAATGTTCTGATCAACATTCATGAACTCCAACAACTTAATATGAATCTGAAAAGGCTGCAAGCAGTAGCCATCAAGTATCAAAATAACATCTCAACTGCTTCTGCAAATGGTGACATGTGAAGCAAGTTACCTGAAGCCTGTAATGACTCCTGTTGCTTGGGTTGCTGGGATATGGCTCACTGCCTGGGACCTCCACCTGTCACACACAGAGTGAAAACTGAGCGTAACCGAAACAGATTCACACAGACAAGTCACAATACTTAAATCAGATCTTTGTCACAAATTTGACCATAAAGATTACTTAGCAGAGCGGAGGATTTTGACAAGTCTGGGAACTTTGAATTAACCACACCAGTTCATGATCAAAAGCTAAAAATATAGATTACAACTCTGCATACAGACATCACACAGGCATTGGATTTAGGTACAAATGTCTCACATGCCAAATGTAAAACCTAACTTTTACATTATATGTTAACAAATAACTAATCTAAAACTGCCAAGTAATGCTTAAATTTACAATGCATGTTCTGGATAAAGTTTCATATATTGACAGAGCTCATCTCTTGTATCCATCACCATGCTGTCAAGAACATGGTCACAAGTTATTTAAGGTTCTAAAGTCTGGGTGTCAATAAGAGAACAGCATTTAGAGTTTAGAAAACTGCTGGTCAGGCTTATTAAGATTTTGTTTTTCTATTTTGATTTGCAAGATTAATGTCACAGTATTTCACATTTCTTAAATGAATATCTGAAAAGAACAGTTATACAATTGCAATATAATTAAAATATTTAAATGAATGTTAACTGAACTATGACTGTACAACTATAGTTGCTATATTAATTTATGTACAGATGTCTTTCTTGCTGTTAAGTGTGAGAAAGCACACCGATGAACTCACTTGTTTCTCAAGCTCATGTATCCTGGCTTTAAACAGTAACCTTTAAGTAGCACATTTTGTGGCTATAACAAGCTATACACTATGCTTCTAAAGCATACGTCACATATACAAAAAGATACAGGGTAGTAAATATAAAAGATCCAACTAAAATCACAAGACACTGGAAGATAAATGTTTCAATCTACAGAATAAAACAAGCTTTTCTACATAGAATAGCAAGTAGGCAAATAATGGCAATTTACAAAAAGTTAATGAGCTGCTGTGTTGAGGAAGGTAAGCCAATATATATACACTTTTCCCTTAATTTGCCCCCCCTGTTGGGTAGGTTATAGAATGTGTAATACAGCTGTGCAGGACATCAAAACAGTACCCCTTTCACAATTAATACAAAATGCAAACGAGTATCACTAAATTTTGTGAGCTGCAACACACATTTGTTCTTCTATTTTGTTGTTGATGCTGACAGTTCAACACAAAACAGCTTAACAACAGATATAACCCAATACCAAAATGTGTGTTCAGACATAAGGCATAAAAAAATACATTTCACACATCTTCAGGAGGCTGCACAACTGAGAATGTTTTGGAGATAGGAACAGATACCCCCCCTTATAAGGCTATCAAAATGAAAACAACTTAACCACAACAAAAACCAATCAACTCAATTTTCAGATACATTCTCATGTAATCCACTCAATATTTCCATTTCATAATTTTAACTGAGTGAATATCATGTTAAATTATTGTGTTCATTTCTGTTATTCTATTTTAAATACATACGCATGATCAAACAGGTAGAATACATAAGTACAAACTACAGTGAAAAACTGAAGAGAAAGAAAAATCACAAAATTTCCTACTGTGTACAATCACACTGAATTCTGACAAAGATCTCAATTAAGCTGTAAATCCTTGAGATGTTCCCGTATTCTTTTGTAATGCAAAGAGAAAGGCTGTACATGCACACACACACCCAAACCGGCTTCATATACTGAACCTTTTTCAATAAAAGTTAAGCAGAGTGGTCTTTTTTCATTCATCCGTTTTATCATTCACTTTATTCAACAGTAACTTTGTTACCTTTTTCACACACTCTTCCTCCTCCTGACGCTTCTCGTAGTGAGAAAAGTCATCGAAGATGGAAGTGGTGTGTTTATATCCAGCGATGATCTTTAGCACCTGCCTGGCCTTGTCCAGTGGTACCTCCTGTGTGTCCCGAGAGTTGGTCACTGGCTTGTTTTCGTTGTTCTCCAGTCGAATGTGCCTTAGCTGACTGTTGGGAACGTCCTTAACAAAGATCCAGCGCACATCAAAACGACCCTTCCACTTGTCCTGCGACCACACGCCAGCAGACGTGTTGTAGTCCACGGGTGAGCGCATCTCTGCTACACCACAGAAGTGACCACTCCCATTGACACTGAACAGAAGATAAAGTGGCCCTTTGCCACCCAATGAACGGTAAGCTGCATCGAGCCTCTTGTTGCCATGCTCCGTGCTGCACCAGATGTTATACTTGATCGAGCGGTGGATGTCATCCTCGGAGTAGCTCTTGATGATGAACACCCTGCCCTGCTTGGGATTCCAGTCAAAGTCCTTGGGGTTATAATTGTTGACCATGCGCAACTTCTCTAAGACTGGGTGAGGCTCAGAGGGGACCCCGGGAACCACACCCACACCAGAGGAGGTGGGAGGTGACTGACCTGTGCCACTCCCACTGGCATCCCCAAATCCATTGGCCCGGTTCCGTGGAGGAACCCAACGAGTAGGTTGAGAAGGTTGCTGTTGGCTTGGTGGAGGAGGTCCCTGGGAGAGAGGAGGCTGGGGCATCTGAGCCATCCCTGGTTGCCCACTGGGTGGTAGCTGATGCTGCCCCATCTGGGAACCAGGCGGTACCAGCTGTCCATTGCTGAGGGGCATTTGTGGGTTCCCTGCAGCAGTAGCTCCGGGCTGTGGGGAAGCCTGGTTGGGTGGCTGCCCATTGCTGGGAATAGGGGGCACCTGCTGAGGGGTGGCAGCTTTAGGCATGGTGCCCTTGTTGTCCCAAGTGCCGATGTCCATGTTGTGTTTAATGGGCGGAGGAGGCAAATTGGCACCGGCCATGCCACCCTTGGTTTTCAGCTTGGGTTGAGGCTTGGCTGGTTTGCTGGCAATATCGGCCCAAGAGGCGGGCTTGGCAGGGGCAATTGAGACAGGAGGCATGCTGGGAGGTCCTACAGATGATACAGGGCCAAGGGGACCCCCACCAGGTAAGCCAGAGCCAACCACCTTAGGAGCCATGTCCCCATTACCACCAGGAGTGGCACTGCCGATCTTAAGCCCTGCCATGCCCTGGTCAAGGCTGTTCATACCAGGTGCCTTGTTAAGGGGCTCGTTGGCAGCAGGTGCAAACGGGGACTGTCCATCAATCATGGCACCCCCAAGTGAGCTGGGAGCATAGGCATAGCTGCTGCTGTAGCCAGTGCTCTGCGGTGTCCCCGACTGTCCCTGAGAGCTGCTATTGCCCCATGCCGAGAAGTCGATGCCACTGGGGAAGAAGTTGAAACCGTGCTGGCCCAGGAAAGGGTTGCTCCCCAGGGGGCCTGGCTGGCCAAACATAGCGTCCGGGAGGTAGTGGGGCTCCCCATTGCTTAGCTGTCCATAGGAGGCCAGGTAAGGCATAGGAGGGTCCCCACCTGTGGACCATGCTGCCTCATTTAGGGAGTAGGAAAATCCTATGGAGGGGCTGTAGTAGCTGGGCATGTACGAGTCCGACATGGCCGTATAGGCATTGCTCTAAATAGAAAAATAATTTGTTTTAGTGACAAGCAACAAAATACTCAAACTTAATTGATAATAGAACATCATCATTATTAACTGTTAACGTAATCTTTATCTTCATCTGTTGTGTAGATCCAAAAAGTCAGACCAAGATAAAAGATGAGCAAAGTTATTGAATTATTGTCGTCATCATTATCAGTATCATCATTATCATCATCAACAATCAAGGATTCACAACACAACAATAAAGCTTTCTTAGTTTCTGTCCTCTACTCCGATCTGGTCTGTAAATGCACATCACTGAACTATACAATAAGAAAAAAGTCTAACAGTCTCTTTAAGATAAGGATGGTCCATTCTTCTGAGTGGAATAAAATACAGACTCCATTCTTTTACTCTATAGCTCACTTCTACACAAGGGGAACTCCATCTACCACACTGTAAAGAGAAAAAGTCCAAGGCCACTGAAAACTACATAAATCAACAAAAGCCCTCATTCCAGCTGCACATCCTTTAGTTCTTCCCATATTCCTCAGTAAGGCAAAAAGCAAGGATGTGCACAAAAAAAAAAAGAGCCCTCAAGGTCACTGAAACATGGATGTCTACAAGTGTATATATTAATCTTCTGGTAGAGAAATTTCTTTGAGTTACGAAAAAGTCACAATAACAAGTCTCTTCTCTCTTAACTTCCAAGGCTTGTGCTTAATAGTCTGAGAGGAAAAGAAGTTCTGAAACTTAACAAATGAGTGGGTTTTGTGATATACGGACACTGTAATAATCAGTGACTTGGGGCATGTACAACATATACAGTTTATAATAACCTGGATAATCCCATATCCCAAACATTTCAATCTAAAATACATTGAACCAAGGTAGCATGTAACATGTCAATATTAGGGATGGTCCGAGCCAAACAGCAAAGTGGGTATCAGGATCAATCTAGGCATTAATAGATTGACCCAGGCAATCAGGCCATCAATACTGTTGACTCCAGACATGTGCTTATTTTAGAATTAAGCTACCCTTTTCTAGGATACACTGTACAAAGATTTAAAGAAAAAAAATCAACACTTTTAAAATAAAAAGCCAACTACTGAAGTCCAGGTGGAAGTTACAACCTGTTGGTTTTATCTATGAATTCCACTTCAATCATTAGAGAGGCATAAAGTAAAAGACTGATGCTTAACCAAGAACAAAATCTAACTTGAAGGTACTTCAGTCTTTTGATAATAAAGCGATGCAACTGAAAAGCAGCACCTGTTGGCAAACACTGGTCAACAAAAGCTTACCTGTCTGGCCTGAGTATTCAGGTAAGGCTCAAACTCATCGTCATTCAAAGTATCCTTTTGGGTCACAGCTCCGTTTTGCACTGAAAAGAACACAACAGTGATGTAAACAGAGCGTACAGGTTTGTGTGACTACAGAGATGCGAGTGGCGAGATACATTGCATTATCGGTCATTTCATGTCATCATCATTACCACTTGTTACATAACAAAACCGCTCCCTGCAATTATTTATGAGTGTCACAGGAAAAGCAACTAAACTGAGCATGATAAAACATCACATACTATGACTGCTCAATACGCTTCAGATTACAAAGCATACACTTGCATAACAAGATGAATCAGCCCCAGTGAAGAATTAAATGCACTGGTTACATATTGGCACAAAACAACACTAAAGACATTCAGATTCCCATATCAAAACAGACACATTACTATGAAGGATGTGTTACACCATTAGTGATAGTTCGTGAGCAGATTTAATGTATGTTTACTACAGGGGGACCAGTGCTGCCTGGTTTGTTTATTGTCACAAGTTCACGAGTGACGTTACTGTGTTGGGCGACATGGGATTCGTTAAATTGAAAACACACAAAACAGGTCAGCAAATACACGTTATTTAAACATTACAGTCCGACGTGCACGGTGACAGGAAGGCGCGAGGCCCACTTGGACACAGGAAAAGCATGTCGGAAGACGTGTCATTCTGGGTTAACGTAGCAACCAGCTAACGCTAGCACGCTAGCTGTGCGGTTAGCTGCGTGCAGTGCGCAGCGTCTCCATGTTAACGAGCGCCAAGAGTCCTTTCAACATGACGGACTTGGCTACCATTAGCCGAGCTGGCCAGCGCGATGGGACGGCACCTGTAGCTTTACACTGCAAAATTGTTTTACAGCGACCGACACGGAGAGACGCCAAGCAGCGAGAGCGTATTCCCGCACCTGTCAGCGCAACGAAAAAGCGTTGCGAGTACAACCAGGAAAAAGGATGCCGATGTGTATCGTGTTGCCATTTAACGTTAGCTAGTCAAGAGCTAGCTAATGCTAACCGTGGGAACCCTACAAGTGAAACTCGCGAACGGCGAGTTAAGGGCCGAGAGCACTCCCGTGAAACATCATATAGTAGCTTTGTGCTTCACTGGAGTGGCAAATTAAAAAGCAAAAATATGTACAACTTGCACAGACAGGCCCGTTTGCCGAGCAGCTAGCGCATCCGCGCACGCAAGGTTTTCAGAGCGCACCGCACGTAAAAAGATCCGCATTCACTCAACCCAAGTCGATAGTGTCGGACAATATTTGCTCTTACCTTTATTAGCTTGGCCTTTCGGTCTCTGGATTGGGTCCAGGTGATTCATGAAGGTTTGATTTATGAGAAGAGAGGAAGGGGAAAAATATATGAAGATATATTTCCAGCAGTCAGTTCCGTTAGCAGGTGGTCAGGCCTACTGCACTACTGAGCCACAGCCGCTGCCTCTGAGCTAAGCTATCCTCGCTAGCCGTCGCGATGCTGAGAAATTTGGCCCTCGTAAATGTTCAGAAAATACCTCTCTTTACCTGTTCAAGAAGGCTGCTGGCTGACATGTCTTTTCCCCCCCGGAGCCTGTGTAACTTTATTTACTCCTAAATAAAAGCGGCAGGGTGTAGAATTAGTCTAGCTATTGAAGAGTTTCAGCCAAGCGCCCCTATCTCTCTACAGAGCCTGGTTTCTACACAATGGCGGGCTGCAGTTTGCTTGACAGACTCCTCAACATGGCTGGGCGGCCCTCGTCAACCCACGATGGCATTTATTTACAGCGGACACGCGCCCCCCAACGGCGCGGAGGAGCCAGGTACAAAGACTCTGCTGGTAAAATAACACAGACTAACAGCCTAATAACACGTTATGAAAACCCAAAGAATTTAATATTGAATAGAAAATAAATAAATATGAAGTAAATACGCAAATGAACCAATTGGCTCATTTATTTAACTCATTATTATGAAGTGTTATTGGATTTACATTAAACAGTTAAACATCCCATTGAATCTTCAGAGGCTGAGACAAACACGCAATATATGTCATGTGTACAGAATAGACAGAAATAGCAATAGAGACCCCAGTCGCCCCAGCCACAACTACCTGGCAGACGGTACCACAGCATCTTTTTCCGCACTACCCGGGCTGGGTGACAGCTTCACCCTGCAGGCCATAAGACTACTGAGCTCTTGAGCTCTGGAGCTCCTCACTATGACACTTTGCTCGTACCGCATTGATACATGGATGTGTCTTTAGACTCTACACTACTTTATACTGCTGCCATACTTATACTATACTTACTGGTAGCCAACTGTACCTACATATTCTACAGCACTGGTTCCACCTCCTATTTAAAACTTGTATTATATATATAGTTTTTTTTAATGTTTTTGTTTATTTATACATTACTGCATGACCTGTGTACATTGCAGTTTATACATTTTACGCCTGTCTACCACAGTATTATATATTATATTATATTCCTATATTTTAACTTCTGCACTATTTTATGTCTATGTTTTAGATTCTAATTTTACTTAAGAGATTTGATTTTTTATAGATATTTGTATAAGCATTGTTGGAGTAATTGTTGTGTATATGACAATAAAGAATTTGAAACTTGAAACAATAAGGAAAATCAGAATAACAATATTAGGTACATCATAGCACTCGTACAAGAGCTATATTCCTCCTTTAATTTAAAAGGACCCCAATGGGGGCTAAGCATAATATTAAATAACCAAACGATGCTTTATGTGTGACAAGAGTAGCGTACAATATGGCCAAAGGTTTCTGATTAACTTTTGCTGAATCTGGCTTTTTCAAACAGACAGTTGTCAACATGGAGGTTGTGACACCAGTATGGGCCATGATACAAATTTATGGGATTACAAGGTAGTTTATGGGGTAGAAAAATACATATTTCTCAAATGAAACTAAATTGTATTCTTGTTAGTTTTTAATAAAAGTAAATAGAATTTATTTCATCCTGATTTTACAAGGAAAATGGCTGACCACCATATGCACCATGATGACAGGGAGCCAAGTGGGCATCCCTTAACTATAAAGGGCACAAGCTAGAGTCACTGATAGGTTGTATGCATATATTAAATTGCTATTCCCTTTCAAATGTAATCTGCCTCTTCTCAGAAAACCTAAATTAGGCCTGTTGATTATAGATTAAAACAAATGATTTCTTTAAAAGAGAATATGAGAATATAATTCTACTCAATTTAATTCAGAAATGCTGTTCACAAAGAGTTCAATTAGTGTTTGTGATTGTGATCAACTTTCTTCTTAATTGGGTACCTAGAAAGTCTAGATTCCTGTCTATTGCATCAAGATAGACAGCCTGCTTCACAGACTGAATTTATTGACTGATGTTGAATAAATGTTGTGAAATAATACTGTTAGCAGTTCCTAACAAGGAAAGGTAATTAAATGTTGTCCGGTATCACAATCACATCTTCCATCCTTTTCAGTTTTTCTATGGGGTTCTGGCCTCAGTGAGGCATCACAAATCACAAGAGTGAACAAACTCTTGTGGGACAAACTGTTCTATTTTTATAATTCACTAGCTTAAGGTCTTAAGGTAGAGAAAACAATTTTGATTACCGCAATATAAAGGCATTTCCCATTGGGCAAAGAGCAGTTGCTTTGGACAGCATTTTGGCCTTATTATCATTTGCTTCCTTTTTTAAACCTTTATCACCCACTAGCGTTTTTCACAGAATAATTCCTTCTTTTACAGGAGCTCTCTGAAAAAAAGAGCATTACTTGCTATTTTATGCCCCTGCCACAAGGTGGACCCCTAGTCACAGTCATGAATTTGTGATTTAAGTAAGGTCAGTGTGCAATTACCACACATGACCATTCATGACTTGTCCTCTATTTCTCTTTCTATGAATCACACTAAAAGGTATTCTTCTCATCCAAGATCAGGCGATTCTGACGCTAATTAGATGTGTCTCTATGTGTTATTGTCTCAGTTTGTGAGACAACCTTTATAAATGCACCAAGCCTATACCTGCTTATTCAAATTTACTAACATCAAAATAGAATACATTAGACTCTCCGAGCCTCATTCATTTTTGATCTTGAGACCTTTGTATGGTTCTGTAAGCAGGCAATAATGCTAATTTTCTTTAATGGTCTTTTGATAGCTTCTTTTTTTGTGTGAGGATTTTGCCATCCATCAACTCTTGAATTTTTTCATATATATTTCAGTGTGTTCTTTAATCAACACTGTCTTCTCATACATCTGTTATTATCATTCTTTACTTTAAGTACCAGTTTAAAGCTCCCCTGACCGGCTTTTGCTAAAAGTTGACATCATGCAGGGCAGTGGGTTTACAGTATATAATGACCCCACGCCCCCAACGGTACTTATCATTTTTCAGATGGCATGTGACTAAATGGCACCTAAGAACACACAACACAGGGCCAGGAATAACCCCACCCTTGGAGTCACACAAACACACACACACTCACACACATCTAAACCCTGCAGGGGAGAACAAGGTAGCAGAACATGGTGCAGATTACAAGGCTTCCTCAGCAGAGGGGTATTTTATTTTAAATTCACGTGCAATACTCAAATGTATATGAAGGTTTAATTAGGACAGACAGCGCACTGTACTCAGTATATGAATAACACAGGCAAATAGGGATAGCAAACCAGTAGCAGTGACAAGATATTTGACTTGTGAAACATGCCTAGGACAGTAGCATGGCATGCATGTATCATATTCCGCCTTTCAACTCTCAATCATTTTTGGTTGGTTGACTTTTTTTCCCTGGGGCTTGTTGACTGGTGCGGATTGGACAGGTGGCATAGCATGGAGAAGAGCTGGCCATTTACCAGCCAATAAAAATAGCTGTGGTCTCCATGATGTCACCGATGAGTAAATCATAGCTCCTGACTGTAGAGGGAGAAATAAAACGAGAGAAACAAAAGAGGGCCTGTATTATTTTTTAAGAGTTTCATGATTCTCCTTATCTGTGTGTCTCTTTTATTGGTTAATCTAATTTCACGCTAGACTGCTTTTTGTCTTCTTGCTTTCACTCCAAATCTGTATCAGTTTTCTGCATGTCTTTCTCTGCATGTGTTCCCACCTTCCCACCATCTGCATGTTCAGTGGTATGTAAATCTACACAACCAGGAAGATGTTAAAAGCCCAGACAACGAAAGAGCACGTTCCCCACGGCAAACCCCAATAACACCGCCATCTTCAGCCAGTCACACCGGCTGCAGTTGCCAGAAGGGGTGTACAAACTAAAGCCGGAGTCTGATCTCACTCTAATACCTGGCATTCTGAAGCCACAACACCATGCTGCCGATGTGGAACCTGATCAGTCGTAAATCTTCTCTGTTTGACCATGTGACATGCCAAATTTGTGATTCTGCCCTCCGTCCACCCTCCGCATCTCTTTCTCTCCACCCGCTACCTCCCATAGTGCCCTTCTAACTGCAGACCCCTCTGGCACACTGAAGCAGGAATGTCAGGCAGGAAGGTGACAATCCCACATGCCCAGATTAGTGTTTCTGTGTGCATCTTTCATGTGCTTGTACGTGTTCCTTTGGCTTCATATCTGTGTGTGTTTGCAAGCAAGTGTGTGGATTTGTGATTGTGTGAGCATAACTCCAGTGACCCAGTGGCAGCATGGCGGCAGGGTACCCTCAGTAATAAGATGTTAGGAATGTAACACTTGTCAGCCTCTCAGAGGATGCTGTTAATGCACATTCTGTCCGTTTCAGAGGGTTAGCCTTTAATAAACAGTTAACATTGAGTGTATTTACCTGTGCAGAAGCTCTCTCTGTGTGTTTTTGTGTGCTGAATGAATTGAAGTGCGCAAATTGTTTCTTTACATTAATGACATTTGAGTTTCTGTTGATGTGCTGCAGCTGTTTATTACACATTTTCCCAGACAACTTGTTTCACCTAAAGCTTCTACACAGAAATCATAACCAACAGAAACAGTAATAGCAGAACCAATCCAGTGTTTTTGCAATTTTAAGCCAATTCATTGCAAACCACTTTTAATACTGCAGATCTCTATTATGAGCCTACCTTAAGTTTTTAGATTTAAGAAAGTGTTTTCACCGTCCTCCACAGTACAGTACACAGTATTTCAGTACGGCATGGAATCAACTTGCATGGACTTGAAACTTGCTTGAGAAAGTATTAAAGTTAAAGGCAGATCGATCCACATGGATCTCATAAAACAATGACAGAATGACATGAATATTGATATGAGACAATATTTTGGGGATGATTATATATGAACATATAACAAGACCAGGAAAAGACAATCACAATGTTTTCAATATCCCAAATCCCAGATGATATCTTCTTCACAATAGAATATAGATACATTGTTACTATTAAAGCGACAGTATGTTTTCTGTAATCCTAATCAGGTTTCTGTCCCTACAAAACTGTGCTGTCATGAACTGAAACTGATGACAAGTAAAAATGCATTAATAACTGTAAAAACTAAGGCCTAGGTATGCTGTGGAAATTGACTGGTAGTAATGTAAAGTGTACATGATTTCTAATAAATGAGCTAAAACAAAAAATCTTTATTTATATTTAAATGACTTCTGGACTCAGAGCTCTGGTATCGTGGGTCCTGGTGGTCTGTGTGGACAATGAGGGAGTTTGTTTTAGGGAGAAAATAGCTGCACACTTGCACATTCTATCACGGTAGATTTATCACCAACATTTGTGTAGAAGCATGAATGAGCCAAACCTCTCCATATGTGGCCCTTTGTGTGTGTGTGTGTGTGTGTGTGTCTGATTGTGTGTGCCAGTGTGTCTATGTTTCCGATGACACTTAGTGATGATTTTGAACAGCTGAGATGAGTTTGTGTGGAACTGGACAACGGGGCAGCTGTACATCTCTGTCTTGGACACACACACACACACACACACACACATACACACACACATACACACACACATACACACACACACACACACACACACACACACATTGATGCATATAAACAACAGTGGAATCCTGAGGTCCGACCCCCTTGGGACCAAGCCAGACTGAGACCTTAATAAAGGCCTTGTTGTTTCAGGAGGTAGCTTATACGGTTTCAGGTTCATATCTCAACAAACCCCATGTTATAGACCACTACCGTAAACGTACTGATCCCATCGTCCTGATTAGCATTACATGATCCTTCAATAGTTTTTTACATTACGACAATTTTACTTTAATGGTCATGTAAAGGGTTGCACTGATTTCTTAAATGTACTCAGGCATTTGTAGCATCGAGTATAAACTATTAATGGTGGTGTTGCAATGTGAATAGTGGTCTAAATAAAACCAGGTTGCTACCTCAACTGGCCCTGCAACATCTCAGCCAATGAGAGACTTTGCCTGGTCAGACCTCTTTTAAGAGAGGCGGGGCCTAGATGTGCTGCAGGGTCACAAGGAGTGATGTAACCTGTGTTTATTTTCAGCATACACACGTAAATGTAGACACACAGACACCTCCACACACACTTGCATGCAGACACACACACACACACACACACACACACACACACACACAAGAGCAACTGAAGTCTCTTGCACATGCTGTTCTAGACATGCAAAGAGTTTAGCATGCACAGTTCAGTATCACTGACAAACATAGATGTGCCGACTGACTTAGTCTAACTCTGAGATCTCTGCTATATTTCTGCAAGCTGGTTGTCTCTCTTGCCTTCTTCCTAGTTTGGACAGTCAATGACAAGTGTTGCGGCGTGTATCTGCACATGAACTGTCAATTCAATTCAATTCAGTTTTATTTATATAGCGCCATATCATAACAAAGTTATCTCAGGGCACTTACACAGTGGTACACACACACACACACGTAACTGACAGTAGGGGGTGGTTGTTTCAGGGGGAACACAGGGCGATTAAATAGAGAAAAGGTGTGTGTATCACTTGGGAAGACAAGTGGGCGGGAGAGGCAGAGACAGAAAGAGAGACGGAGACACATAGAGAAATTTAGTCATGACCATTAATACTAATAGTGGCCTCCCTTCCCTTCTGTCAGCTGCAGCTGTTGATCACGCTGGTGTAACATTGAGCTTTCTAGCATTGCATCACTCTCTTTCTCCCTGACTCCATTTCTGTCCTGCATTACCCTGCGTGTATATGGATCTAGTAGCCCATATTGCACATCATGCTGCAAGGGTAATGGACTGAAGTAGGATTAGTGCCCCAATAATGTTAAGATTGGTCTGTTTGAAAAGTGGATTTACACATTTCAGTCTATTTATTAATTTGTTTTAGAAACTGACACACTCTGTTGATGCTCTACTGAGGCTATATGCAATACAATACTGTACAATTTACAGTATTATATTGCAGTGCTATGCTGTAAAATCAGTTTATCAAAACAGTGATGCAAGACAAGGTTAAAGTGAGAACTACAGTGTTGCATGTCAGCTTTATCCACTGCTATTTAAGAGCATGTTTGATTCATTAGCATGGCAATAACCTGCCACTAGTTATTCATACTATGTGTGATGTATGCATTAGCGAGATGTTGGTCATGTTCTCCAGCTAGAGAACGCAGCAGAGTGACGATGTAACTTCCCAAGGAGCTCGTCCACTCGCATACATCAGAGACATTCCACCTCATCTGACACTCGTCGATGGAATTCTGCAAATTTTCCACACTATTCTCCCAAGCACACAGGCAAGTGCCTGTCAAAAAGACTGGCATGCCCAAACATCAGGAACCTGTAAATCCTTAAAACAAGAGAAATAAATGGCACTTTCTGGAGAATGCATCTAACTTGTTGTTTATCAAGTTTAATGTTTTCAAGAGGCATTTTTTTGTCATTTTGTACATGGATGCATGATGACTTCTGTGCTCCTGTGGTGTTTGTGATTGTCATCGGGTATGTTTGTGTGTCTGTGTGAAAATATCTTTTTGTTTGCACTGCTGATAGGTGATAATTTGTCATAGATTTGTGCAGAGTCCCTTTCTCCTCTATGTTGGTATGACCAGTGTATGCAACCTATAGTTGACACCTATGTGTCATTCTGGGAACACACTAAATACTTCAGATGACTTGAGGGTTTACTTGGCAACCGATGGCTGTTTTAAGACCATGGATACACTTTCAGCTTGGACTGAGCACAAAGTTTTCAAGTATCCACAGTACATGGAAAGAAAAAAAAGTCACTGAATCGCATGTATCATGTGCTCATTGTCCTGTGGCTGGTTATAAAGCTCAATGACTTCATCCTCATCTATTTGTGTAACTGGATGACATTCTATTTAACCTTTATTTTACACCAGGGTTAAGAAGTTGTGGAGCCATAATTAGTCACAGGTTGTTTCCAGATTTTCTAGAAAACACTTTTGCCTAGGTTTTGTATTGGAATAGAAATTTTGCAGTCCCAGACTCTGACATGACTTACACCTATACTTTCGACATCATACGATTTCAATGATTACAGCTTTTAGCCAATTCATTTTAATATCAAAGGAAACAGTTCGTTTGCTTGTGTGCAATCAATAATCTGCTATGATGTTGTGTGGTAGTGGGAGTGTTGGTGGTGGCGATATGGGGGATGGAGGGCTGGTAAAGGTGGGAGGGGTTGACACAGAGATGTACAGGACAGGACACCCTCATGCTTGCTCCATAAACCTCACCACATTTTGCTGCCGCAGCTGTTGTGGCGCACTCAGGGAACGGAGAGGTGCGCTACTTCTGGGGTGACTATGTCGAGTCTGGCAAGGGCTTTTTCACACTGATCAGCGATCACCGAGCCCGAATGTTGTCACACTCTCTCTCAGCAAGGTCGGTTTCCACAGAACAGTGAAGACACCGCTCATTTACCATGAGCTGTTTGGATGTTATGTACCCAGCCTATGGACATTACGCACCGTACGCACCGACTGCTCCTGCTTTTATCAATAGCTTACAGGTAGGAAATGGGCAAATATTGAAATGTTTTCTTCTTATTTCTTTTTATTTCCAGTGTTAGCGGGTAGATGGGGGGTCGTTGAGGTGAGGAACAACTATTAGGCTAGTTTATGCAGCTCGTGCGTAAAATAAAATAACCTGATGGGGGGGAAAATCGTTAAAAGTGTTTTATACGTTTGTAAGTGTTCGTTTGATATGATTTGTCATTTACGAACATCTATATAGTCAGTGCTGCTGTTTGTGTCTTACCAAACACAGAAGTCGTTATGCACCCACAAAACTCATATCCTGACGCACGCAGGCTCGCTCGCGCGCATAACAGTTCTGCCACACACAAAGAAAAATATTATGTGAAAATATCGCATAGACAGCTCCATAACTGTCCTCTGCAACACCTGTCTTAACCCTCTCCCTCCTCCTCCCCTCCTCCTCCGCCTCCCTCTGACCCCCGTCAGGCTCCCACAGGTTTGAGCAGAACTTCTTCTCACTGCCGGGATTTTATGGATACTCCCAGGGGTCCCGAGGGGATGTCTGGGGGCCCAGGCACTGGAGGATCAACTTCCTCCTCATCTTCATCCAGCTCTTCCTCTTCGTCCTACACACCTGCAGCTTTAAGGCCAGAGGAGGGCCCCAAGGAGAAGCAGGAGGCCCCTGAGGCAGAGTACCTGACTTCTCGCTGTGTCCTCTTCACCTACTACCAGGGAGACATCAGCAGCGTGGTGGATGAGCACTTCTCCAGGGCCCTCAGCTCCTACATGGATGGAGAGGGCAAACGGCGGGCATCAGACCAACAAGGCACAGGTATACCACGTTGCACACCTGTCCTTGTGTTATGCAAACTTACAGTGCATATGTAGTGATCTTGGACATGTAAAGAACTTTTCATGTCATTTCCATGTAATGGAGAGATTTAACAAAAACACAAACTCTAGTAAATCCTACTTCCAGTGCGTGAACATAAAGAAAACAACCACTATTGTATTTCGTGAAATCATGAATCGATACTTTTTTCATAAAATGAATTAGGGACCTAATCTGAGTGTTATTGAACCAGTTAAGATGACTTACAACAAATTTATTTGATTTAGATTCCACCCTGACAAAAGTTGGGTAAACTGCATTTAGGTTGGTTTTGCCCTCCACTACTTCCCCATTTATTTATGTGAGCACTGGTGCCACAGTTGTCTGTGTGGTGTCTTGCGCTTGCTTTTGAGGCCACACAGGGTGAGCTGACAGTTCTGCAGAGCACAGCAAAGCACCAGACAGGTGATGTGATCAGGTGACAGGACTGAAATGCTGCTTGTTGGGACGGTTGTCCCTGGAGAGGTCAGGGGGTTCAGAGGTCATGAAGGTCTGGAGCTGTTGGGAGTCAAAAGGGACATCTTTGACCCTGGTTAGGGTAACGATTTAAAGAAAAGCAAGAGAAAGCATGCACACTTTTTTTTTTAGGTTTTGGGGTAAAAAATCCAGAATCCAAAAATGATTATAGGCAGCTTTCGAATATCAGGCTTGAAGTTTAGGCACATCTTGTGTGGTCTGTTTTGGCAACCTGGCCACTACGGACACTGCTGGGATTCATAATCCTATTGTGAGTTATGATAAAGCTTTTGTAGATTTTTTTAAAAGCTAAAAAAACACACACACATACCATAATTATTTCTCTGAAAAGCATCAAATAATGTTCAAAATTATTATTATAATTATTATAGCAACATTATTAGACGTTTATATTTTTTTGTTTGTTTTGTTTTTGCTTTCATTTTGATTGCACCAAAATGAACATTTTCAAATCTTCTAGAGACACTGAAGTCCCTTTCTACCAGCAGCCTGCAGATGTCCCATGGATATCCATGTAGGGCCTATAGCTTCTACTCTTTCCCTCTCTCTGCTGTCGCTGTTAGTCTCTTTCCTAGTTCAGTCGGACGTCTTCATTTCGGCACTAACACACGCTTCCTGCCTCACAACAGATGCTATGTTTATACATGGCCGTAAGCGCACAGCCTCGCCGACGTATCCCCTTCAAACGTCTCTGCGGCTGCCATTCTGACTCTCGCTCCAGCTCTTGCCCCACAATGGTTGCTCAGTCAGTTGCCTGCCTGCCTGTCAGATTTATATGTGCTGTGGTCTGTGTGATAGGAGCAGAGGAAACACTACCTCTCACGGTGCCGCATGGTGTCTTTTTTCAGAGGAATATCTAAATATAAAAGTATACTGCTAAAAACATATAATGGCTCGCTGACATTCTGTCAAGGGCGAGGAGAGGGGGGCGCAGAGAAAACAACAGGTGGGGGTGCAGGAGACAGAAGAGAGGGGTGGTGGGTGCTAGCACAGGGCTAGAGCTGCGTGTGTGTGTGTGCATGCATGAGTGTGTTGTGAGACTTTCAGAAGTACTGGGCTGACATGAGAGTGAGAGATGTCACCACAGCGAGTGATTTAAGGTTCTGTGAGCCTTGGACTCCCTCCAGGTCAGAGCGTCTGCCTTATATAGAATTCTAGGATATAGGGACGTCTCTCTTTCTACCTTTCTCTCTGTCACTCTCTTTCTCTCTCTCTCTCTCTCTCTGTCTGTCTGTTAGAACGTGGTTGTGTTTATTTCTGTGTCTTGTTGGGGCTAGGGCTGTGTGACAGTATGATCCAATGGGGAAGATATCTGGGCCAGAGGGTGTAGCAGTCATGTGAGTGACATCTACGTTTTAGCATGGGTAGCTCCTCTTGCACAGCTCCATCCTTTCCATTTGTCTCTATAAATCAAGTGATTCACCACACAGTTGTGCAGCGCTTCGTGACTTAGCCTAAATTTGATCGCTGTTTATCCTCCTTTCCCCTCTCTACCTCCCTCCCCCATTAGAAACTCCTTCACCTAGCAGTCGACGAAGCTTCCCCCCGTCCTTCTGGGACAGTAACTACACCTCGCCTCAGAGCCGTTCCCACTGTGAGACGGGTGCGCCTTCCTATTCCATGGACCCATATGCATCAGGGTTGCACCCGGGCCTGACGCACCCACATGCTCATCCTCACCCACACGCTCATCCTCACTCCCACCCTCACCCACCAGAAAGTTGGGGATATCCCCAGGCCCAGGCCTACGGGCCCCCACGGCCTCTCCATGAACTGTATTCACCGTCGGCTTTGGAGCCCCACTACGGGGCCCTGCTCATGCCCACGGTGAGGCCACCTCATCTCCCTACCTTGCCAAGCCACTATGAAGTGAGCAAGCTGGAGCCCACTGCCACCTGGCCCAGCCTGCTTCCCCCAGGAGATGTCGGCCAGACGCTGGCACTCAACATGGATGCAGGTACTAACTCAACCGTGTCAGGCTTTTCAAATAGCACCAGTGTTCCTTTATTTACAGTTTATAAAATGTCTCTAATCAGACCAGATATGAAAATCAGAATATGCAAAATACACTCAGTATAGCAAGTGCAAATGGCAAGGTCAGATTATTTATGGCTACAAAAATATGTGAAACAATTTTTTTAATATACTGTACATTTACGTGTCAAGTTGAACATAATGATAGCACGCTTGAAATTCTGCAGTGTACTGATTTTGCTTTTGGTAAAAACATTTTACCCCAGGTATTCTGAATTTTGAGTATTGATGTTATTTAATTAAACACAGAAGAACACGTTCCTTCTGACAACCATTCACACAAACGCACAGATGTTGTGCAAGAGTGCACAACATCTGCATCAACTTTCAACCCCTGCGATACCCTCTGTAGGAAACATATGCACAGAAGCATACACTTGCCCTATAAGCCCTCCCATAGACACTCCCACGCATGCTCACACACACACACACACACACACACACACACACACACTACATCATAATCATCACAGAAGCTCTCTTTTTCCCTCTTTAAAACAGTATGTTTGGCAAAAGTAAGCTCCATGACAACCTGTGTTCTGTTGTTCGCCTTTGTCCTCCTCATTGTTTCCTTGTCCTTTTTTCTCAGGCCTCCAGCAGCACAAGAAAGGCAAGGAGCTGTACTGGTTCTAACGAGCCCTTCAGTCACATTGACCAGCCATTACCAGATCCAATTAGTCCCTGGACCTGCTCCGCTATTGAAGCAGCGTGTCCCTTTATCCCCCTGACACACTCCATCCCTGTCTATCCACCCCCTTCTCTCTGCTCCTGGCCTCCCCTGCCAGTATACAGCCTTGCTCCAGGTCGACGTGTGTGCACCATGGAGATAAAGCAGAGAGAGGGAGAGAGAGCAAGAGGGAGAGAGACACTGTCTATAATCTGTGCTGTTGCTCTCTCTTTCCCATCTCTCTTCCACTCTCTCCTGTCGCTGCCGGTGCAGCACAGACCTTGGCAAGGTGTGAGCCACAGTGACCTGTTTGGACTGAGAAAGACAGGATCACAACAGACTTTTGCAGAGGACAGAGAGATAGAGGGATGAATAGAGGGACAGGGGGATGAATAGTGGCAAGCAGGGATTCCCTCCAACGTCCCTGGTTATCTCTGTCTCATGTTCTTTGTTGGTACAGTGGTTGTCATCATCCACTTATCTGCATTTCACAAATGCAACATGCAGCGATAAACAGGAGCAGCAATCATGGCGGTTTATGCTTTGTGACTGTGATCATGATGCCTTTTTTTTTGGTTATTATATAATTTGCTCTCTGAAATAAAGTGTTTCTATTTATTGGTGTTAATGTGTATTTTTAAACTGTTTGGTTAGGCCAGTGTTCTGAAATTATTGTGATTCAGTTTATTGTGTTTTCTAAAGAGAGAAAGGGGATGGAGATGACCACACCATGTGTTTTTGTTGGAGTTTCTTATCTAAATATGAAGGAATCTTTTGTGGAGAATAAACGTCATTTCTCAAAAACATATCAAAAATGTGTTCAGTTTAACAAGTATTTGATTGCTCTGAGCAGACTCAAAGATTGCGTTCTTTCAGTTTGATATTGATGTTCCATTTTAGTTCTTTATTTCTCGGCATCATTCTTAGATGTTTTGAATTTGGACTTCCTAAGGTTTTTTTTTTTTTTTTTTGCGTGTCATTTCTCATTTTTGTGTCCAAGAAGATTGTAATGTCAATAAATATTTTTATGGTAAATTGCCAAATCTCCTAAATGTTTACCTTGCATGACATTATAAGTAATAGTATATGAGCTAAGTATTAATTTAAAGGACAGTGTAAGTGTAGCTGGACAGAGATAAACAAATACTTCCAGAGGACAAATACTAATATTAGCTTCAAGAAATGTGTATCAGTATTGGACAGAACGCACTTGGTACACAACGAAGGCTTGATGGAGGCTTTTATATCAGTTTCCAATTTTACACACTGATATATAGAGTGTGTTGATATTTTAGTAGCTGTGTGAATCCTAGAGACAGTAGCACAGCCAGATGTGACATACGCTATGCAATGCGTCTTATTTGAAACGCCTTCCATTTGAATTCCTGCTCGCATTCACACTTTGTCACCTATAAAGTGGGAACGAGTGGTGAATGCCAGCAATGTGTAACCAGAGAAGAAGCCAGCCATCCCAGCTATGCACCAAATGTTGCTGTGTTATTGATCCGATAATCAGATTATGTGCTAAGGTATGCCAGTCTGGGCCACTGTCACAATTTAGCGGCTGTTATGTGTGACCCCCACTAGAGAGCAGCCAACTATGTGATTGGCTCTAAGCTGAGGAAACATGTAGAGTAATGAAATTAGAAGAGTTTACCAGGGATAGCGTCCCTCTCAGTTTCCCATGCCAAGCATCTTGCTGCCTTTTCACATTAGTATTGTCACTGGGCCTGAAGGTTTCCTTTTCGCACCGGATCCTTCAGGATCTACTCCGTAGATAGTATGCACCCACAGCTATTGTCACATTATATCACTTAGATGTCAATAAACTCTACATAGCATTAATACTAGCCATGTAAACCATCATACTGTAACAGTTTGTGTGGAGGAAAGTGAGTGTTACACAAATTTAGTCAGTATGGGTGCTGACCATTGCAGTCATATTAATTAATTAATTCAGTATGTTAAATTTTCAGAAGAAGCAGCAGAAAAGGTACTGCCAATTCATTTTATTACCGACATACAATTAAATGTGTGGGGACTGTGTTTACTTCAGAACAGACCTGCTGTGTAGGCAAAGCCTTAGGAAATGCTGCCCTCTCCTGGTGTGCTTATAACACTGCAAAAGCCAGATAAAAATACATGAGGGCTTTCCAGAACTCACTTTGTCCACAATGACCAGTTGAGACAAAATCGACATATGTGGAGTTTTTAACCCTTGAATCTGTGAGCGGTATGTTGCCCTACAAGGGTTGAGAGCAGTAACTATGGAAGCAAATGAAGTTCAGAAAAAAAGGGTTTAAAGTTTTCAGGCTGTCTGGACTGCATAACAGATACGGTTGTAATGCCTTTATTTTATGCCATTTTAGGTTGATTATTTTACCCAAAAAAAGCAGTATTATTTATGTGTAAACTATTACACATAAAACAACTATTTTGAAGTCAGATTCAGGTCTTAACTCAATTTTGACCAAATATAGCATTTTAACCTTGTAGGGTTTATAATCTTGTAGGGCTTAATATCAAATGGATAAACATCTGACAAATATTACAGGAATGTTGCAGTTATAAGATGTAAAATGATGACAGAAACAGCTTGTGTCTCAGTTACATATCAGCAGACTGAATGAGTGCTGTAAGTGAGGTTTTAGAAATGCTGAGCAGATGAGTGTTGCTGCCTGGCAGTTGGGGACAGAGGAGCAAGATTTTGAAAATGTATGTGTCAATATTATAATCATGAGTGCGGTGTGTTCATTTGATTTTGACCAAAAGTAGTTTTGGAAAAACCATGTCTCATTTCCCCATGTGCCATACCACCGTAGTTTTCAATATAGGGAAGTGAGCGTTAGCAGTCCCCAACACTAACCAGCATTTACTTAGAACAGCTGATTCATTCAGCTGTAGTGTGCATGCATTGAGTCATGTTTTACAGTAAGGCAAACCCTAAGCTGACCCACATTCAACATCCAAGCAGTGGGTCATATTTATTTATTTTATTATGTATTTTCACAATGAGTCTAAAACATTGTCAATGTTGAAATCATAAACTGTTTAATTTCAGACATTGCATACCTGTGTACTCTGTGTCCTGCATTTCATAGTTAATGTGTCAATTCCAGAGCTATAACCTAACTGTCATGTGCATGCTGAGAGAGACAAATAAAACACAATGACATACAACCAAAACATGTGGTACACAATGTGGAAGTCATGGTGGAAATCACAGAAAACAATTTTTTTCCTGTGCAGTTAGTTGGTTTCTGTTTTGCCTTTGCAGAATCAAACAACTTGTCAGCCCCTACAAACACAAATGCACATGTAGTGTAAATCTAGGTGTGTACTACGTATCCTTACATGCTTTACCTCAAGCTCTTTCTCAAGGCTATGCACACAACCACACCCAAGCCTTGATCTATGAACTTAGGAAGTTTTCCTATTGTATTTGTATCATGCTGACTCATAACCTGATCTTGTCACTTGACTGTTGTTGTAAATGGTTTATAGTACGCAAGGTACATCACAAACTTTATGCCTGTATAAAGTTTGTGACTTTAGTTTCACAATAAAACCCACAAGCTGCTCTTTTCGTACAATAGGCCAGTATCTCCCAGACTTTTTCCTCACTATCTGCATTACAAAGGATCACACACACATTCACCTGTGTTCAGTTGTTTTAAAAATACAGAATCACTTAGTTTCAGCATGAAACTTTAGCTCAGTGAACTTAAAAATAGCTGATAAACATGCAAAGAACTGCAGGTCAATTGCAGTACATTTACTTAAGTATTTACTTAACTTTTCTTGAGTATATCCATTTTATACTACTTTTTACTTCCACTCCACTACATTTATCAGACAGCTATTGTTACTACGCTTTTCAAATTAAGATCTTACATAAAATTAAAAAAACAAAACATATGATAAGCTTTTGACGTGACCCCAGAAAAAAAAGCAGTGTCTAGTTGGGGCCCCTCCTCAAGTTTTAGATGTCTTTAAATTGTTAGTAGTTCCACCAAAGAGTGTTTTACCCTCTGAACTTCTCAGATGGTTATATTAAAATAACTGTTCGAGTCTGACTTGCAATGGAGTATTTTTACATTGTAGTATTAAGTAAAGGATCTGAGTACTTCTACCTCCACTGGTCAACTGTCTTTCTGTGTTTTTGCTTTTTATGAGCAAGTCTTGGGAAGCTATATAGCATTAAATATTAATGTAATATATTAAAGTAATATATTAAAAGCAGCAGTTCTGTTTTCTGGTTTTCCATTATGTGCCAGTGTTATTAGCTGACGAACTATTTGCACTGTTTTTACAGGAAGGAAGCCAAGGATGTGTACAAACACTACTGACTGCACACCCTGTTTATCTGAGAAACTGGGCACAAACAGGCAGAAACATGAGACAAACTGATAGAGTTCAATGACATCTGAAAACTTTTAGCTTAGCTCTCAGTTTTTCCTCACTTCACAGCATCTTTATGGTCTTAAGTACTGTCATGACACGAAAGCCTTGTGACAGACGAACAGACAAACAGAGAGACAACAGGAAAGGAGGAGTAACTGCAGTGAACTACTATGGAAAAATTTGTATGAATATATTGCTTATACAATATGTAAAAAGCTTTTATAAGACCAAGAATTCACACTTTGGTTGCCATCATTTTGCCATCAGAGTGAAACAAACAAATAAAGTCAACTCCCAGCACTGGTTTCTGCTTTTTGCTTGTTCTTCAGTCTCCTTTTTTGTATTTGATTGCTAAATAATATTTGCACTCATGTTCCTGACAATGACAGATAGGAAAAAGGTGCAGAGCAAACCAAATCTTACAGCCAAGCTGAAAACAGGATGTGTGTATGGAAACTAAAAGAAAGTCTTTAACAACAGTCAATGGAAACCCTCATGAATCATAAATATCAAATGTCAAGAAGAGTTTAATTCATCAGAATGTGTGCATGTGTGTGTATATTTGTTTGTGTTCAAAACCTCCAAAATCTCAGAAAACCTTTCAGTTTATTTATGGGAATGTGTGCATTTTGACTAGGTTTGCTAAATTTGTTTGTGCCTCTAATTAAATAAAGAAGTCGAAGATACTTCAGTCCAATGTGGAGGAGTCTTTTTAAAGAGGGAAAGACAGGGTAACACAATTTCAAATAAAACCTGATCATTCATGTAAATCACTCAAACAAACTTTCAGTCAGGGAGTGTTAGCTGAAGTGTCACCTACATATCCGAGAAATAAGAACGCCTCCATTTGACACATTTTCCAGCGTGACATAATTTAGTTAGTAAGGTTCTATCAAAACAGAAGGCTAATGGCACACATTAGCACATGCATATGTTATTGTATCTGTATGTCTGTTTTATTGTACTTTTATCCCGATCACTATGTTACTGTAATTGGAAAGCACTGGAGAAAACACCAAATCTCAACTGTGGTTTTTCATATAAAGGCATCACGCTAACATACAGACAGACTGTCGCTTCTTCCTTATGAGACTGTAAAATTCCTAAAACAGCAAACTGCTCAGTAACTGATCATGTCCTCATAGAAAAGTTAGAAGAGCAATTCGTGAACCTGATGTTCCTTGTTTTGTTGACGTTGAAAAATATGTTTCCCAAAAGAATGGCATCATGCGAACTTCTCATAATGCATAACTCCCCCATTCCCTGTTTCAATGATTGACTATCCCTTTCTCTCTCACTTTATGAGCTGCTGACAGTCACTTGACTGGACACACTGTAAGTCATAACTGTAGTTGGCTATATAAGAGCACCTCTCTGACACAGCCCTGCAACACCTACAGATACTTCATCGCACACACCGACATAGAGGCAGGTAAGCAGCTAGAGCACAGATAACAAGACACACACAAACAGACAGACAAGCACACACACCTCCTGTACTGCAGGCGCACTGATGCGAAGAAGAAACAGAGACTCATGAAGATGAGAGAGAGTATGGGGGAGAGATGAAACAGAGAGATTCAAAGAAACCGGGAAACAGAGCTGATACAGTGGTGGCGTGCATGTGACATCCAACGTCACGACAGAAAATGTTTGTGAAGCAAAGCTGAAGTGAAAGAGTTCAGCCTCAACATGTGTGGTTTCCTGCAAGTGATAAGGCATCTCTTTGCTTTTTGTGCTTGTGTGTCAGTCAGGATGAAGCTACTGCTGGTTGCTGTTGCTGCTCTGGCCGTGGCCAGCTGTGCCAGCATATCTCTGGAAGACCTGGAGTTTCACGCCTGGAAACTCAAGTTTGGTGAGACAGTCTTATCAGCATGGTTTCTTTTATTGTGGTCTGTTGTCTAATACAGTAGATCTTGTTTGATTTCCTGTGAAGATTATGCCTTTGAGGCTTAAATTTGGAGTGTGCTCAATGTGTGCTTATTTACACACCTAAAGATCTAAAGTAAAGGGATTTGTAATCTGCCTACATGTTTAGAAGTTTACAGCTTGCACTTTGTTTGTCAGCTAATAAACGGAAATCTCTTACCTGGAGAATTTATCACTGAATTTATCACTGATCATTTTTCTCTCATCTCTTTCTGATTATTTCCTTCTCTGATTGGCAGGAAGGTCCTACAACTCTCCATCAGAGGAGGCTCACCGCAGGCAAATCTGGGTTAACAACCGCAAACTGGTGCTGGTGCACAACATCATGGCCGATGAGGGCATCAAGTCCTACCGCCTTGGCATGACCTACTTTGCTGACATGGTATGGACAGGAAAACAGATTGGAATGTGGCTGTTTCTGCCATCATTTGGCTTTTAACTAATGTAATACATGTAATTTGGTTGCAATCAGCTTGTAAGGATACAGTGAATGACATTTTGGATGAAGACCCTATTAAGTGACATTCTGAATTTTGTCCCTCTTCACCAGGAAAATGAAGAGTACAAACGCCTGATTTCCCAGGGCTGCCTGGGCTCCTTCAACGCTTCTCTGCCTCGCCGCGGCTCTACTTTCCTCCGGCTGCCTGCAGGAGGTGATCTGCCCAGCTCTGTTGACTGGAGGGACAAGGGATACGTCACTGATGTCAAGGATCAGAAGCAGTGCGGCTCCTGCTGGGCCTTCAGTGCAGTATGTACAGCAATAACTTGGTTTCTTCTCTTTCAGTAATGCAGGAAGCTTTACACAACTGTTTTCTGGTTTCATATTAACTTATATATCACTTTCAGACTGGCTCGCTGGAGGGACAGAACTTCAGGAAGACAGGGAAGCTGGTGTCTCTGAGCGAGCAGCAGCTGGTTGACTGCTCCAGCGACTATGGCAACATGGGTTGCATGGGAGGCCTTATGGACTACGCCTTCGAGTACATCCAAGCCAACAGAGGGATAGACACAGAGGAATCCTACCCTTATGAAGCTGAGGTAAACAGAAAGCAGTTTGGTTGAAAAAATCATAATCTTTAATGTACAGCATCCAGTGTCAGACAGCCATTTGTCATCATCATTGCTAAGAAGCAGAGTTGGAGATGCAAATCAACTCATTCAGACAGTGTTAAAAAGCATGGCCCTCCTTGAAAGTGATGTACAATACTGCCATCTTGTGGACAAAATGTATAGTGGCCCAAAACCCTGAAGCAGACTTTCAATGCAAAGTTATTTGATTGACTTCTTTCAAAATCTTACATTTGTTGAGAACGTAGTACTTGAAAAATCTTCTGTTCTCTGATGTACACCTAATCACCAGTTTCATAATGCGTCAGTAAATATGAAATATTTTCTGTCAATTAGGATGGTCAGTGCCGTTACAACCCTGCCACCATTGGTGCCACATGCACAGGCTACGTTGATGTGAAACAAGGTGATGAAGATGCCCTGAAGGAGGCCGTGGCCACCATCGGACCTGTGTCTGTGGCCATTGATGCTTCTCTTTCATCTTTCCAGCTCTATGAGTCAGGTGAACAGTTTTAAACACTGTGTTGCTTCTGCCAGAAAATATACTTTCTGTCTCTTCTTTCTTTTGACTTATCCATGTGTCTGTCTAATCTGTGTGTGTGTTTCTAGGATTGTATGATGAGCCAAGTTGCAGCAGCTCAGAGTTGGACCATGGTGTACTAGCTGTGGGTTACGGCACTGACAATGGACGTGACTACTGGCTGGTCAAGAACAGGTAAACACCCAAATCTGTTGCTCATATTTTAAATTATGGGGTGCTCTCCTGCTAACACTCAGTAGTCTTACAGTGGAGACAGAAGGCTAAGTTTTCACAGAAAGCAGCAGTAAGGCGTCTTATTTATAGCTGCCAGAATGAAGTGAAACTCACTCAGGATGTTGTCAACTTCTTAAACTACCCATTACTATGAACTGCTACCATTATTTCACTTGTTGTAACAAGTAATTGGGGTTATGATTCTGTTTGACATAGAGCAGCTGAATATTGTTGGTAATTTGTGTGTTTCTGTAGCTGGGGTCTAGAATGGGGAGACAAGGGATACATCATGATGACCAGGAACAAACACAACCAGTGTGGTATTGCTACTGCATCCAGCTACCCCCTGGTCTGAGCAGGTGAGATGAAACTCAGAATCCTCAAAATCCTTCCTTTATTCCTGTTTGACCAAATGCTATTTGAAATGCGATTTCAACAAGTTAAACTTCTGGGTGTCTGCACATGTACCTGAAAGAAGAATAAACCTGCAGTTTATTGTCATTAACTTCTTGTTGTTTATGTTTTTTGGATTTTCAGGTCCAGGACTTTCTTCAGTGAGGAGAACAGTGACACATAATTTACTTTAATTTGATAAAGAAACTGAGTTTTGGAGCAAAATGTCCTTTTGTTGTCTGTGCCCTGGTGCACTTTTAAAAGAATCACTTTTTTTTATATGAAGATTGTAAATAAATGTAAAGAAATGAAATGTTTAACATTGAGAGATAAAAAATAAACATTTATTTGTTTGTGATTTTGTTGCTTTTCATTGTCCACCATTATATTATTGGGACTGTGCTGATGTTCTGTGGCTTGTCAACAATGCAGTGTTGGCTGTAGAGATTGCAATGTCTGTCTGTTGGTTAGTCCACCACTGTTGTCCAGACTGAAATATCTCAGAAACTATTGGATGGATTGCCATTAAAATTTTGTACAGACATTCATGGTCCCCAGTCAGAGGATGAAGCCTAATGACTTCAGTGATCCCCTGACTTATTCTGCCATGCCACCATGGTTGACATTTTTGTATTTTAGTGAAATGTCTCAACATCTATTGGTTGAGACATTGGTTTACCATGAAATGGTACAGCAGCATGCAAATGTACAGGATAAGAAATTATTAGAAATAATTGCTTTTCACAATAAAAGTTAATCAAAGTCAAAGGTCAACTTAAACTGTGACAGGGTTGACATTTATGTTTTGAAGTGAAATGTCTCATTAATTATTTAATGGATTGTCATGAAATTTGGTACAGACATTCATGTCTCCATTAGGATGACTTGTAAAACCTTGGTAATCACCTAAAAGCTAGCGCCATCATCAGGTCATATTTAAAATGTGTCCAATATTTTGGTGCATGACCAAATACCTGCAAAACTAATAACATTCCCATCATGCTCAGCTGTACTAAACGTGTTAACATTATTATTGTGAACATGTTAACATGCTGACGTTAGCGTTTAGCTCAAAGCACCGCTGTGCCTAAGTACAACCTCAAGGAGCTGCTAGCAAGGATTTAGACTTAGTTATTAGATGTTATTAAGGTTTTGCTTCCATGACACAAAAGAGAGGCGGTGCTCAGTCAAAAACTGCTCAACACAAATAATAAATCCAGCTGTTGTACTTGTTACTTAGATGTTGGCCAGATGTAGCAAGAAATCACTTTTTGTTCTATTAGCTCAGGTTTGCTCAACTGCATTTTTTTTAGGTTCTAAAAATTCATGTGAGGGTGCCTTTATATTTTTAAGGGCATGCAGGGATCTACAGTACAAATAAATGATATAGATGTATTTATTCTTGGTTGCCAAGCAATATACAGGCCAATACACAATGTAGATGTGTTTAAAATGATTTATATTTATTTGTATAATTGTATATGCAAATATTGAGCAAATGGTATACCAGTTAAAAGATCTCCTGCACCTCCATCTGCATATCAAGCAACCCACAATGGGTCCCGATGCCAATTATGAGAAACAGTAACTGTGTTGCTACAGTAGCATGCAAATGTGCAGGATGAGTCTTGCACCTGCTGCATTCCAAAGTTAGTCAAAGTCAAAGGACAACATGAACTGGGACAAGAAATAAACCTCTTGACTTAATCACTTTCCAAATCGTGCATTTGCATGATTTCTAAAAATGAAAAAATGATAAATATGCACTCACATCTAACTGTAAATGTATAAATTACAACTGCCTCAAGATTCCCACTGTACATGAAATAGCTTCATCTCCCTGCACTGTACATTTCCCAAAGTGTTTGCACTCAGTCAAGGCTTATGTGTTTAACAATGCATAGTGCTCAGTGCAAAATACATTAAAACGGGGCTTTTAACATTATAAATATACTTGCTTCAGTCACAGTTTGTCAGATGTGTGCACATCAAGTTGGCTGAGAAATTTGCTTGAAGACAAGTTGAACGTTTATAGATAACATATTTCTAAAAGCAGATTTCATCCTCATATCTTGGGACTTAATGTCATATCTGGATTCATTACTTATACCAGTTTTGACTGACATAAATTATTCACTAAAGTGTGTTTGTTCTTCAAAAAGTCTGATGCTTAGACTCAGCGGCTGCCTCTGATACGAACTGCTGCCGTGGCCTTTGGCTTGCAAACCTCAGGCCAAAGATAAAAGCTGTGGGCAGGGAGCTTCAGAAGTGGAAAATTCATTTTGGTAAAGCAATATCTCCTCTTTGGTTTTGTCTGCGGTGTTCGTACTTTTTGTTCGCTTGGATAGCATTTTCCTGCTTTATCTTCCCGGATACAGTTTTACTTTCTTTAGCATTCTGTGGTTTTTAAAAGGTTATCTCGGATTCATTCTTCATATGCAGGTAGGGACGCTGCCACAGAAAAGAAGAGGTACAAGTGAAAGCAGATCTGTGTGGCAAATGTGAACATATAGTGAAACACAATGACAGAGCCGAAGAGAGTGTGAAATTATACACTTCTGCGGTTGAATCTCTTGTCCGATGTGGTAAAAAAGCCATTATGGATTTTAGAGGAATATCTCAGCAGTATGTATTTTGACCTCTATTACCTTCAATATATTTTACAGACTGTCTTTTGCTTTCAAGATCATCCTCTCCTCCTGTCACATCCTCCCATCGTGACACTCGATCCGCCCAATCCTTGATAACCGGTTTCCATTTAAGCTGCCATTATGACACTGCAGCAAAGGAGAAATGAAAGAAATGTATTTTTTATCCTCATCTTTAAAAACCACTGATGGAATACTAAAACGATGTATCCTTTACCACATGAATAAGTCAATGGCCAGAACACAAAATGCTCATAAAAATGAGTCAGATAATTGAATGCAACCAGATTTTCTTATGCTTGTGTTGTGTTGTGCTGGCTGCACCCACAGACACGCAGGCAGACTAAAAGGTAATATCAAGTCCACTCACTCTCACATGTTAACTTTAATTTGACCTTTTTGGCTTTTACTTTCTAATTTAATGCCCAGTTACAGTTACACTTGCTTTAGTATATTTTGAAGCTAGTCTAGTTTAGAATTATTTTGTTGTTTTATTCACAGTTAATATTGGGGTTTTTTTTAGCACACTGTCTATTAGTTTTTTTAGTTATTGAGGTTTGACCAGCCAATATATGTTTCCCTCTGCATCATTTAGTTAGTCAGTTTAGTTTTGTTGCAGTTCAGTTTGCTGTATTTTGCACTGAGTTCTGTTTTTTTAAAACCTATTTTAAGGCCTATTTTAGCTAATATTCAATTCTTACTTTGTCTTTTCTCATCCTTTGGGTAAATTACTTTTTTGAAATCGAAGACCTGTATCCTGGGCCTCCCTGCTCAGCCCATAACGTGTATTTATTTTATTTATTTTTAGCTTTGTTTTTAGTTTTAAGATGATTTCACTAATCTTGCCTCCCTTTCTTTATATTTAGCTACAATATCACATGCCAATATAACTGTGTTTTGCCGAAACATTCATTCATTGCTCTGCCCTCTCTCACACCTTCCACACACAGTATAGCTGCTCATATGACCTTTATCATGATACCAATTAACTTCACCCATCAAGGTCAAGATGGTGCCCTTACATTGTTTCCAGGGTAACGTGAACCAACTCTGGCTCAATACCCACGCCATACATGTGTGAAGTAATACCATAATGGAATTCAGCCTTCTTTCAATAGTAATTTGTAATGCTTAAGGGTTTTGCGTGTAATCCAACTAAACAGCAGTACTTAAGTCATTATTCTTAAATCTCTATTGAACCTCAGGCGGTGGAAGGTTGCTTCACTCATCTGTAATCCATGAAGTCAGCTATAAATAAATGTACAATGCTTGAATTTATTTAGTTAATTTGTCATGGGCTATTCAGCCTAAATGCATTTAATTTTACTGCATGCAATGAATCTGAAAAAAGTTCAGTACACCAATCTGACTTTGCTTAGTCGCAAAACACAGTTCCAGATGATGCTGCATTCTTGATCTGGCTTTTTATAATTTGCTGGGGGAAAAAACAAAAACAAAGACCCTTTGCTAACAAAAGTCATTGTGCGATTGTGCTCCCCTTCCCATGAGGTAGATGACATCTGTTTTAATCATACACAATAGTTGCCCCAATGTAATTAATGAAATCACATTAAGTGCTTGTAATTTTCCCATTCTAAATGTCGCATTAGGTCTGGTTGTGATAATATTTGATGGAAGGTGGAGAAACAGGGGTACAGAGAGGAAGGGGGAGGGGGCATATTAGGGATTTAATCAGCTTGTGTGACGAAATGTGACCTTGACATCTTACTTTTTCCTCCCTGCCTCAGCTGAAGCAGCGGCAGCAGCAAGAACTGTCGCATGGAAACAAACAGGCACGGCCAATGTAATTGAAAGAGAGATTTATATTATCTTTTGTCAGGCGAGTCTCATAACATCTCTGCCATTTTATCAGCACCGCAATATGACAGTATTCAACCAATTAGGCCTGAATGATTGTTATCCGGTGACGTTATCATCTTCATCCCTTTTTATTTTTGGGAGTATGAAGGAGGGCATTAGACAGTGGATAAAGCAAAGATGAAAAAGCTCCCAGACAGAGACAAAGGGAAACAGAAGGAGGGCGCGTAAGAGGTGAGGCAAATTAATTGGTTTTGCTAAATCCTCCTCAAACAGCAGAAGCCAATGTGGTTCCACAAAAGGCCATTACTGGTAATCAATTTAAATCTGTTTTACCCTTCCCAAGGAAACCAATTAGGCAATTTAATTTGGTTTTTTTGATTCACAGCATAAGCACGGCACAGGATAGGACGTCCAATTCGCATCCTGCAGAGAGGGACAAGTGAAAACACTGGGAGGTGTTGCTGGAACAAACAAAGCTATTGATCTCAGGGAGGTCAGAGAGATCCAGGGAAGAGTGAGCATGAGAGGATGATAAATTCATGAGTTTGGATTTTGTTAAGGAAAAAAAACAACAGTGATCCTGCTGTGTCCATTTAAAATGGCCTCAGTAATTAAAGTTTATTGCAAGTTCAGCTTTTAGTTGAATCTACAACTTAAGTTCAGTTCTCCAGTAAATGTCCACTCCACATTGAAAGCAGTTGATCATTCTTGGCTGCATTTTTGTGTTAGAAGAAGCTCTTTTTTAAGGTCACTAGATGGCAGTACTTGACTGCTGATGATCATCTCAGCAGTTTGGGGTGCTGTTTGCCTGGCTTGAGTCATGCAAAGCTCTGGTTCAAAGTCAAATGCATTGCTTTGATTCTTACAGTCACATGTCCTTGAAATGTAACACACATACAGCACATGCCAACATCCATGTATCCACACATACACACTCAGACTGCATTTCTCTGCACCAGCAAAGCCATTACACAGGCACACACCGTGCACTGAATGTCTGCTTAATCAACAATGTCACCACACAATTTCAGTAGATTGGCTGTTGGGTTGGTATGGAAGAAAGTGTCAGTCAGCCGTGTTACCCATCATAGCAGACAAACAGTCTCTCCTAAGGGGATACAGGCGGGGCCATGTTTCTGCGCCTATGTGTTATCCATCTCCCATCACGCCTTCCTATGTGTGTGCATGTATGCAGCTCCTTGCATGTGTGGCGTGTTTATGTGTGTGTGTGTGTGTTTGGGGTGGGGGTGGGGGGGGTGGGATGTTAACTGGTTTGTCATGGTAATGGGGAACATGTGTGATTGTGACAGACAGGAGTTCTGGATGACCGCACACGGTACTGATGCACGTGCACACACACACACGCACGTTGGCCTAATGCATACAGAGAGCATTGAGACTGAACAAGTGCAGAACTTTATGAAAAATGGTTTAAATTACTTTATAAATACTTTATATTTCTGAAATGAACCCAGAGAGGAGGCCAATAATCCATACTCCCTCCTCCATCTTGCTCTTTTTAATCTTTCCTTCCTTATCTTCATCCCTTTTTCTTTTCCTGGTTTCATCTCTCCATCCTCCTCTAGCCAGCTGCAGTTCTTGGACAGAGTTCCACGCTGCGGTCTGAGAGGGGCGAGTGAAGCTAACCGTTTGAGAAAAACAGTTCTGGCAAGGCCAATTACACCCAGACAAAGCATTTTGCATGTTATTGTGTTAGGGATTCATGCTTGATTGACTGAATGGGTTCTAATGAGGCTGGGGAACGACGTGCAGGAAAGGAAGAAAAACTCCTGCGTTTCCCTGATGGATTGATTCACCCGTGCACTCACGTAGACAAACACATGCAGGTACAAACACGCTCGCTGGTGCACAGTTACAGTGCAAAGGTGCACAGTCACATTGGCATGCACATGGGAGCACACTTACAGTGGAGATAAATGCAAATCATCACTAATGCAAACAACAGCTCTCTTTCTCAGCTATAAAGTTGGTACTGTGTGCATCAGAGAGTGTGTGCAGTGGGTGGCAGATGAAGAGGAGATAGTGGAAAGGTAGCTTGCTGTATTGCCTCTGCAGATGCTCCTACATGAAGGCTTCACTCCCACTGACATCCTTTTATAGTATCACTTCACTAGGTAGAGTTGGATATAGCAACAGATGGATTGGTAAAGCCTACAGCAGTGATAAAAAATGTCAACCGTTATTCTTGTTTGGGCCTGTATAACAGATGTTAGTTTTATTTCTGTGTTGTGTTGTGTGCTGGGCTTGGACTGTTTCACATCTTTGAAGTTTGTTTTGTTCTCAGCGGAATGAAAGTTGAAACTGATATTACTAGCCACAGGCTAATGAAAATGACAAACGCCAGCCATGGTGTTTGTGAAATCACTGTCAACAAAATACAAATTGTAAATGAAATTAGCTAGCAACCCAGGTCCAGTCTATGAATTTTAAAAGGCAGCTATGAGCTGCATGTATGTAAGACACAAGGTAGCAGAGGGGGGAGTACACAAGCACGGCAGACAGAAAGCAGAGACAAATTGCAAATCCTAAACTTGCAAAATACTGTTTTTGAATGTTTACATCATGAATCATTAGTAAACAAGCCAGGCATTTAGTTAGTATTGTTAATATCTATATTATATGCTAATTGATTTCATTTCAGTGACTTGAGCATCCAGCATTGAGGGCTACTCGAGAGACCCAGAGAGTGTGCCGAGAGTCCTCTGAAGAATATTTATGATGGCCTTCTCCTTCTTTACCCTCTTCTTCTTTGTTCTGCTTTCGCAACTCCCCCTCCACCTGCTCATCTCCTTCTCGTCCACATCCCTCTCATTCATCATTTCTCGTTGCCCCTCCTCTCCCTCTCAGCTCTCTCCTCTACCTCGTCCATCTCCCCTGCCGTACTGAGGTCAGGGTGAGGGGTCAATTGCCTGGGCGCACCACAGAGCCGGTTCTTGAAGTAGTCATGTATCTGCGCTCCGTCTTATCTTTTTGTTTTATATCGCCTGACAACTCTTTCCCACAGGAGATGGCCTCACTTTCACCTGCAGCGAACCCACTCCATGCACATACATGTGTGTGTGTGTGTGTGAGTGTGTGAGAGAGAGTTTTCGGCATGCATGTCTGCGTGTTAGCATGTGTGGGTGGATGCTTCCTTGTCCCTCCAGTCATTTTGCCTGCCCCTTTTGCCCACTGTTGTTTATTTTCCTTGTTATCTTGCCTCTTCTCCAGCTCTATTCCTTGCCTGACCTTTTTCTCTCTCTGCCTTCCCTCCTCCATCGATAGCCAGTGCTAATAAGACAATTAAAGCCTAATTAAAGGAGTCTTCAGAGAGAGGGAAGGTCTCAGGCAACTTCATGAGGGTAAGGGAGCGGTGTGTTTACTCATGTCTCTGGCGAGCTCTCCCTCTCCTGACCAACACAACAAAGTTTGAGGGGGAAAAAAAAGTACTGAGATAATGAAAGGCCTGAGGAACTGTACACACAATCCCATCATGATTTTTACAAAGTCTTCAGATTTATTTCTGTATTTTTAGTGATATCAAGAAACGGGTACCACGAGGTAACTAGCTAATATGTTCAGCTTCAAGTGTATTTATCCAACCGATGTCAGCCCACTCATTGTTGTCAAATTTGCCAGCACAGATCAAAGGCCCCTGTGCAGCGTGTCAGCCAGGTTACCTCTGCTTGGCACTCTGAATCAAAGTCAGGGATTAAGGGAAAGTGGGGTGGAGGGGTTTCCAGGCCATGTGACAGACGATCGTCCTCTCTTTGGGATGTGAGCTGCTTGTCACAAAGGTCTGTGATGGATCTGTGTTGTTTTTCCACATACATCCCAAAGCTTCTCTTACATCCCGTTGCATACGATCACTGTGTGCACTTGTAGTCTGAAACAAAATCTTTACCCCTGATTTAGAAGGCACTTACAATGCATTAGCCTTGTGGTAATTACTAGAAACTCAATTAGAAGAAACCGCTGAAGACCAAGACCAAACTGGAGGGCTTAAGCTGCAACGCTGGTAAATGGATTTGGAGTTAATTTAGTGAGTCAGAGGGTGAAACAGCCATCAGTGATGTTTTAAGCTGCAGCAAGCAACCTGAGCGCTCAGAGCTATGTACCGCAGGCTGATCTCCTCTGTAGTCTGCTCTCCATTGGCATTCAGCTTCACTTTGGTTTGAGTGTTACATTAAATTGCTCTGGGAATATTTTATGCATGTGTGTGCAGCCTGCACACGCACCCGCTTGCATGTCCGTGCATGTGACAATCCTTCATTCAACATTTCTTTATTGGTACATTATTTCTCAGTGATGTTTACACAAAGTGTAGATGTTACTGTCTAAGCCTCAGGTCCTGTTCAGAGTGGAGAAGAATATTTTATTCATGGATCTTTGTATGTTCTCTAACATGCCTCGGGGCAATTTTATGACCTTAAGCAGTGCCTGCCTTTTTCTGGTGAATATCTGTATTTACCTTCTCCAGTGTGTGTTTGTGTCTGTCTCTGAATGAACCAATGAATGTTTGGCATTTTTGCTGGGAAAAATGACTTAAACAATTATGAAAATAGTTGCAGATTGATTTTCGATCGCCTGATGGATTAACCGATTCATTGTTTCAGCTCTATTTCAGTTACCTCAAATATATTTTTGGCATTTCTGTAACACAATTTCATGTGAGACAAACTAAAATCAACCAATAATTTTGGCCACGCCAATGTATTCATCAGGCTCTAGTGGTTTGTGTGTGTACCTCAAACACCTGTACATATTGGGACTGTAATGTACAGCAAGCTGGTAAGTCACATCATCACATATTGGACTCTGCCATCTAAATCCATGGAGAGAATGGCAGAGTGAGCAGATGGACTGCATGTTGTGGAAAGTGTGGGTGGTAAAGTCTGCATGTCCCTGTATGTGTGCTTGTGAATGCTCGTATTGGTGCCAGCATGTGTGTTGGCGTGTGTGTGTTCACGTAGGTGTTACTGCAGGATCTTGGCTTTTGCCTTGGAGTAAAGATGTGTGTGTTTGTGTGTGTATGTGTGTGTGTGTGTGTGTTGTGGGCTGGTGAGTGGGTGTGCATCGTGAGAGCATTGCTGTGCCTCCTTCTTCTGGGGACCAGATGGTAATGGAGCTGGTCGCTCCACCCGACTGTTTCTGATATCATCACTCAAAGACGAAGTGAGACCGAAATCAAAACTTATAGCAACACTGCATTATGTAATTTCGCGTAAAAGTAGTAATACTCTATTACAAGTAGAAATCCTGCAATCAACTTTTACTTAACTAAAAGTATGTAAGTAGTACTATCAGTATAACGGATCTACAGTATCAAAGTTTAAAAAAGTAGTCATTATACATTATGAATTATACACTCAGTTGCCAGTTTATTAGGTACACCCAGCTAAAAGTAATGCAGTGTAATGCAACAGCCGTGCAACAAATCCTACCTTCATGAAGGTTATAATGTTTTTGTTTTTTTTTAAACTATTTTAGGGAGGTGGTTATTCAACATAATTGCCACTTTGAAGGTTGTAGTCTGTGGTGCTATTGAATTTGATTAAACTGAGAGGTGTTTCTAATATTTTGTCTACCCTTATTGATATAAATGGGGGGGACTTGACTAAATGCCCTAAATGCAAAAAAAGGAAATTAATTGAAACCCTTTTAACCACATTTCTAGACATAGCAAGAGAATAATTATAAGTAATGTATGTATGGTGAAGCGGGGGTGAAACAGACATGAACGTATGTATTCATTTAAGGAGAGCACATCTGATGATTCTGCCAGACCTGATCCATCCCATATTGCAGCGGGATCAGGCTTTAGCCAATTATCTTAAACTAGGGATTACAACACTATATTGTGCCTTTTCTTATGTTTCCTGTATTAGTGATTAATTACAGATTAGAACAAAGGCTTTTTTTATTCTAAATGCAATTTTAGCTGTTAGAATTTTACGAATTCTCAGCTTAAGAAAAAAAGTTATTAGGAAAACGTTTTAAGGAGATTCATGGCCACAGTATGTGCTAGAATAAAGAACTAATAAGAATTAGCCAGGACTGCTTGATCGGCATTAGTGAAAGCAACCCACATTTCCCCATCATTTCACTGTGCAAGTGAATGCTGGGCAATATGATATGGACAGGTGTGCAAATTGCGCGACAGCAGCTAATCACCAGCCACACTCAGCTGACAGGCTGACGCTGCCTTGTGATGCTTTGCCTCCACTTCTCCCAAAAGAGTGTCTAATTGTGTGGTGCTGTGGAGGCAATATGCTGAATGACAACACATGTCTCAGCAACATTATGAACCATGAATCAGAGAGCATATAAGTCCAGTCACGCTTATTTTAGACCTGACTCCAAGATGATGTGACACGTGTGATTAATTTGTAAAATGGAACAAGACAATCTGCTCTATTGTAGCAGTGAAGGAAGCCGTAATTATTTATAGAAATTATTGTTTTAACAGGCAACAACCGTGTCCTGCCATACCTCCATCTGTTTAATATCTTAATATGTAGATAAAAATACATACTGAGGATTTTGTTAGACATCTATCTGTAAAATGCAACATATTATATCTCTTTGTTTAGTCTTGACTAACTTTAGCTAACTGCAGTGGAAATTATACAGTAGCTTTCCTCTCATGTAGCCTGACCTTCTCCAATATTCCCACAATCCCTCAGGTCCAAAATTACAACCAGTCTTCAGTGGATTGAGACTCAGCTCATATATATAAAAGGCCATACGTGACTATTAATGAGTATCTTTGTTCCGGTCTCTGTCTCTGGAGCTTGCTAATTGAGCTAGCATCTCTTTCCCTACATCCCTTGGATGTACATGCCGACGCAGGAAGAGACAGCTGACAAAAGTGTGTCTTTTTTTTTTTTCCTCTGACGCTGCTAAGTGTGATGGTGTAGCTAAATGAGGCCTGTGATGGACGCCGTGCCAGACAGAGGCGTCCAAGCCCACCGCTTCCCCTTCCCCTCACCGCCTGGTGTGCAGCGCAATGGCCAATCAACTGCTCACACAAAGGAGGAATTAGCATATTCTCTGGCACAAAATCGCTCCCTTAATTGCAGCTGCATTGAGCCCGTGTTCTCCACACCTCCTCTCCGCTCTGTTTTTTTTTTGCACTCTCCCCATCACCAGCCTCTCCAAGTGTGTGTTTATCTGTTAGTCTTTCACGTTTCACTTCGTTCCCCCTCCCCCCCTCATTCAGTCTTCATCAGTCGGCTATTGTGTGAGCTCAGGGGGAGAACGCAGAGACAGAAAGATGGGGGCTGGGAATGTGTTTGGCATGCTGTACTATAGGAACAAGGTTGTCAGTCTCAAATGATGCTCTCATAATCAGCACATTGGAGCTGGGCTGCTGCACAGAATGACAATATCAGCCTGGCGGTATGTATATTTCTGTGGTCTCCCTTTTGGCCTGTCAGTCTTTCTTTAGCTCTCTCTGTTTGTGCTGCCTCTCACTGCTTCCCTTTCTATCCTGACGTTTTTGTTTGTTTCTTTTAGTTTCTCTATCCTTGCTGCGTTTTCTGACATGCTTTACTGTTCTTGTGCAAATTTCCTTCTGCTCACGCCTTGCTTTGCCTCCAGTATTTCATCTCCATCTTTCACTCCTGTTTGCTTTTAAATCCTACTCGCCAGCCCAACCCCCACCCCACGTCAGTTTGCCCATTTCCTCCTTTACTTTTTTGTCTTGATCTCTCTTTCTTGTGTTAATTACAGGCAGCAAAGAGCAAGGTGGGACTTAAAAGGTTTCTTTAATGCTAGTTTTTTTCCCCTGAGTGGCTGGGTGTGCTAATAGCATACCTGTCCATGCTCTAAACACCATTTGAATATTGTCTATCTGTGCGTCTAAAGATCTTTTTCACTTCTTCCCCCCACTAATGATATGCTTAGAACAGTAGCAAAGTAAAATACAAACCTAGTTATGATTATATACAAAGTCACCCCTTTACTCCCACTGTCGCCGACTCTACCAACCATCATCTTTCAAAGTTTCCCCACACAGACCTCCTCCTGTACTGTCAAATTCATGTGAATCTTCTCTCATACTATCGTGCTTGTATATCTGCCTCCTAACTCTGTTATCATCACTGGGCTCACACAACTATCTCTGCTAACACTGTCAAAGCTTTATCTTTCCTGCCGTATACTGTCACAGTTGTGGTGTGTCTGTCTACCTCTGTTGTTACTTGTAGTTTGTCTCCCAGCATTGCTGTTGTGGTAACGGTGTTTATTCTGCCACTCAAAGACGAGGCAGAGACAGCATCACTCATCCCTGTGTTGTAGAGAGAGGCTGTGGGGGAGGGGGGGGGGGGGGGGGGTGAGAGAGAGAGAGAGAATGAGAGGCAGCAGTCACATTTCAGACTATAAAGAGTCCCAGGTGGTTTACACAGTTGTGTGTATGAGATAAGCTGGGGTCTTGACTGCTTTTATGCAGAATTTCCATACAGTTGGAATACTCGTGCCATGATGCAGCCACGGCTTGAGTGGTTTCACATCCAATAGGAAGGGTGTATAAAGTTCGCCTATACTGCAAGCTCTGTATCTACCTAGGTCACTCTGGCAGCTTCTTCTTTCACAATTACTCCACTGGAATATTTCAAAGTGAACACTAAAGCACAGAATGTTTTTTTTAACAGAGGTAGAAGGTTGGGTGATATGAATAAAATCCTCTATCAAGGTAAATGTTATTTTATATCGCAATATCAATATATGTCATGATGGAAAATCAATTGAGAAACTGTTTATGGATAAAATAACCAGACAGGAATATTTGATTTTGACTAATCCAGCAAATTAAATACCTGAGAAATCAAGGTGCTTTATAAGATTGATCCAAAACTCATAAAAATCCAATATTGCCATAAAGCAGTCCTGTTCATTGATTTGCCGCATTGCCCACAGGGGCCTAATACAACCAGAGATACGGAAGAGATACAGTAGCAACCACAATACAACAAAATCTCTGATCTGTCTATCCTCTCATATCGTCATACATTGTGGCTGCATAAAAGCATAAGGTCAACACAACCCATGTAAAATCCAAGATGGCGCAAAACTTCTTCTTCACTCAACAGAAGCTGCTCTGTTGAATTGCATTCAGTACTGCCATGTGGTGGCAGGAAGCTACACTGCAAACGGCAACAATCCTACTCCATCAGTTTGAAGCGTGTAAACTCCTTGCACTCAACTGTTAATTTGTCAGGTTGTAAATCTGTCTAGCAATCCATCATTGCTGAATTGTTTTCAGCTGGTAGAAATTCATAATTTAGCTTGAAACAATAAATTCCATGCAATTCCATGTACTGCGAAATATTTCACTTGTGCACCTGCATTATTCTTAAGACATGAAATCCCTGATTTAATTAAGGATACATCATATTGAGTAACATTATTACTGTTATTTCATTAGGAATGCTCAGTTATTCTCTCTTCAGATTGGTGTGTTAAACCGCTGTTTATCCTGTTTGTAATCACTTGGATGAGCTCATGAATATGTGACACCTAGGAGGAATATGATATTTAGAGATATGCTGGATATTAGTTGGCTTACTGACACATGTAATCATCCAATCCTGTGCAATTTGCAGTTTGTGGTAGTGGTGGTAATACTAGTGTGTGGTATTGGTGTTTTAAATCATTTTCAAAGCTCAACCTTCAAGCGTGGTGACAGCAGTTTCTGTGTCTTTATTCATCTGCTGTCTCTTTGATCAATTCAAAGCTCAGAGAAATCCTACACCAATTACTCTAAAACTAACCTGTCGCAAATTGCTTTTGTTATTAGCATATCAAGTCCGTTATGATTACAGTGCAATACTTCAGCATGGAGAATTGAACCCTAAATATATTCTCCTCTTTGCCACATAAAGAATAAGTAATTCCACACGTCTGTGCTCTTCCTTGTTCCCACTGACACTTTAATAGTGTAATACAGTGGTTTGGGAAAATGTGGGTATAATATGAAAATAATTGTACAACAGCCGGAGGACATTTATAGTTGATGCTGCAGAAAGCGTATCTCTGCTCGTTATATTGTGGAGATAGTTGTAATGGAAATCACAGTCAAAGATGCAACAACAAATATACATAACATTTTGAATTTTGAATAATAAAAACTATAATGCAAGGTGAAGTCCCCTTTTTCTTTTTCACCTTCTTTTACACTGGTTTTACAGTGTAACCTTGTTCATGAAGCTTGCAGATAAATCTTAATAAGCATGGCTCTCTGGTATTAACAGTGTTTAAACTGGAAGGCCTGCACAGATAGCCTCTTTATTAATAATGCTTGACAGGGCTTCTGGTTGGAAGCTAAGGGCTCATTAGAACACACTAACTAGTCCCTGGTAGCAGAGTCGCATGGCTGCTGCTGGTCTCTAATAAAGAACAGACTAATTGGCTAATTACATTCACAGACAAAGCTCACGAGTGCCTTGCTTATGGACCTCATTTCAAAGGGCCAGTATTTAAAATGCGGGGCGTAAAACTTGGGTCACTCTTAAGGAAGCTTGCTGTATAATGAACACACAAGTCAACCACACATTGACAAATGCAAGTGCACTAACGCCATCACACGCAGACATTCACACACTTTCACACACTAACACGCACAACTTATTGGCAAAAAAAGGGAGCAGTCACTTCACATCATGCAGCTCATTAAGTAAAAACGGCTTCATTAACACGCTTTGTATTTTAACTCTTAACAGACCAATCTAACTGATTGAAGGAGAACTGCTTTGAATGAAAATCTTGCTCTGTGTGACGTGAGAGGGCATTTATATGGTGTAATCAGTCTCTTTGTTCTGTGGCTCTACAAACGTTATTAGGTTGACAACCTATTTCTGGGAAATTTTACTCTCTGCTCCAACTTTTGAAGGTCCCAGTAGTGAGCTAAATAAAGGGGAGATGGGAGAGGTGCAAGATGAAGATGAAGAGCTGGATAAAAAGAGGGGGGGGGGGAGAAGAGACAGAGTATAGCTGACCCGACAGGAAGTCTTTGACAGGGACCCACACGGCAGGTAGCAGAGGTGCAGGACTCTGACACTGAAACTAAGCGCACAGTCATCCATCACCGTGGCAACTCCGCCTGTCAGTACAGCAAGCCGAGGGACGCAAAGGCGGAGCCGGGGCAGATGGGAAGGGAGAATGTGGCCCGGAGTCCTCCACCAGAGGAACCATGGTCAAAAACAGAGACAGGACAGCAGCCAGGATGTGCGCTGACACACACACACGCACTCACACACACATAAATACAAGTTAAAATAGGGGTTAAAATGTGTGTTGACCGATGGCCTTCCTTGTCCCTCTGACCACACTGCAGACCGGCTGTCTGGAGGAAGTAGATACAACACATCCATCATCACACTCCTCCTGTCTCTGAGACCTCTACCCAGACTGCAGTAAAAAGTGCCAGTGTGTGTGTGTGTGTGTGTGTGTGTGTGTGTGTGTGTGTGTGTGTGTGTGTGTGTGTGTGTGTGTGTTTAAGCATGTGTGTGCATTTGGCAAGGGGTATGTGGGCTTTTTCAGTCTTTGTCCTCTGCATGTTTTCCATGACTGGCTACAGTTATGTGAAGACAAAAAGAGGACCAAGAGCATGCATTTATTTGAGCTCATCTCCTTGTTGTCTTATTTACAAGTGCTAACAAGTATTGGAGTGCATGAGAACATTTTTATAAGCCCTGTTTACTTCACAAGTCCTCGCGGGAAAAGGGAACGATTAACATTTCATCTGACAACATTGTCTTTGGTGTTGTGTGTGTGTTGTCAGCGTTACAGAAATATCTCACAACACAATCACACAATGCTTCAAGCCAATCAATAACAATCAGACTTATTCGGATATGGCCTGAGCTGTGAGCTCTTCTGAGCTTACTCTGTCTTAATTTCAAAATCACATCAAATTCACAATTAAGGCTGATTACCATCATCACCGGCTTGTTGTCAGAGGATTAAGGGAACACAAACAAACCGTTAACGGCCAGATTAACAAATATGAGCAAACAACCAGCCTGCCATTATGGCATTATACTCAATTTAATAATTGCTTGTCTGTGATAAAAAGCTGCTGTGGTTGCGTTCAGTCAAAGTACCTCAGGAGCAGCTATGGTGGAATTTATTATCAACCATGGTTTGAATGGTGTGCGACCAAACTGTTGTTGTTCTACAGGCCACGGCCGGCCGGATGTTACTGTGTTTGTACGGTACAGTGTCTGAATAATTACATTTCTTTTATACACACAGTACACAGAGCACAACTTTAATTTCCCACAGTTACTCCTCTGCCAGATCTGTTTCACTGTGTCAGTTTTGCGGGAGCAGACCACTTCATTTAATTTAGATACTGTAAATCATAGTGCTTAGATTCAACGGAAGATTAAAACATAACTGAGTTTAGAGTCTCTGATGAAAAAGGCAATCATCAGAGTATCTTGTATCTAGTTAAATTCCAGGCGAGGCAGATGTAGTGCAAACTATGATATTGATATTGCTGGTGCATTGATATGCTAGTGTTAGACCAACAGTCACACAACCCACTGTGATTACTCGAGGTGCTACAGTCAAGGATCACTTCTGTGGCGAAGTCTCTAGAGGCCACAAGTTGAGATTAAACCCCATCTTATAACAGTAGAGGCTTGACACAAAATGACGTCAGCGGACACGAGATATAAAGGAACATACCACAGTGTCAGAGGAGTCAGTCGTTTTTTACTCACCTTTGACATTATAATTAGAAAATACTTCACCCACATATATAATAATTAATAATAATATTCTTTATTGCATTGTCTTGACCACTGTATGTGTCTGAATTAGGAGTGCTATAAATTAAAGGTCAGATCTGTAAGTTAAAAGTAAAACCTTTCTCGAACATTACTCAGATCTCCCTGGTTAATCTAATCTCTGTAGGATTATATATATCATGCCACTAATTGGCCTCAAGAATTGCTTCTGTATTCAGCGGTGAATACGTGTCTGCACCTGCAAATCAGTCTTTGCTATTTCTCATCAGCTTAATCTAATGTGGGAATATTACCTGGCAACAACTGCATGTCCCTAGGATGCAAGTAAATAGCAGTTCAAACACTAAATAAATAAAGCCTCGACAGTCAGAATTCTTTGCTTAGGAGACTGTGATCTGAAAGTGGAAGGAATCTTTAACTTCAGCCATTTATTGCTTGTATCAGAATATTGGATGAGGGATAGATTATTCAAGACCTACATTAACGGAACTGGGAGGGTGGTGCTCTTGTGATCGATCCACTTCATCAATATTGAATCTAGACTACACAAGGCTGGGGCACAGAAGGGAATGGGGAAGTAGGAGGGAAGCATGGCATGAGGGAGAAAAGAAAAAGCCTAGACTTTCAGAAGTCAAATGCACTGAGGAGGTGGATTGTGAAGTTAAAGGAGATACAAAGGAACCTGAGCTACTGATGCAGCCCTTGGGAGAGCTACACAGCATTATCTATAATAGAGATAGACTAAAGATAGACTAAAGATAGACTAAATCACCAGCCATGGCTCTTTTAGAACATTGCTTGTAAAAGCACACTTGAACTGTCTCCAACTGCAGCAATAATGTGATTGTACCCTTTAGACAACATAATAACGGTGCCTTTAAAACACTCTAAAATGCAATGTTTGTGTGTAACTCAAGCAGTAATCAACACTCAAGACTAGTCTATAAGCACTGCCAGCATTCCCTAGAGGCAGAGCTGCTCCTTACCCCGCTGTGACCAAAGTACTTTGAACTGAACAACACTGCCATCCATAGAGAATCTGCACTCTCATTTGCATGGCTAAAAATGCAACACCTCACATTTCTATAGGTTACTACACTACCACCATTTATCATATTGGCTCACATCATATATACATATACACACATGAGAGCACATCATCAAAATAGAGCATCAGAGACCCAGCTCTCATCTGTGGCTTGCCAGTCCATTAATGCTCTTAAAACATCAACTCAACAGGCATCACTGTGGCCAGCTCCATTACTGGAGTACAAGGAGAGTACGGCTAGATCACAGTAATCACCCCCTGTTGCTCTTCAGTGGTTTGAGTGATGTTCCCCTGAGGTTACTGTACATGGAGGTGTGTGGCGGGGGGACATTCATGCATGTCTGGAAATGGTAGCTTCAAAGCAGGCCCAGTTCTACGGGGGTGCTTGAGGATGCTAAGCACCCTCAGACTAATATAAAGGCTCCTTCAGATGACATTGTACCTTTTCACTACATCTCTGCAAACTAGTCCGTAGTGCTACTTGCATTATACCTTCTTAACCACACTTACAGTTGGCAGTACATTTTGACAATGCCACCTTTGAGTGTGTGTGTGTGTGTGTGTGTGTGTGTGTGTGTGTGTGTGTGTGTGTGTGTGTGTGTGTGTGTGTGCTGCTGCATGTCCAGAATGAATACGAGACTAATGTATGTACAGTATTTAGAAAGCAAGTCATGGACAGTAGGAAATGGCTCCAAAAGCCGAACGACGTAGCTAACAGCTAACTTGTCCTCTATAATGTTGATCATGTTGATAATTTAGGAGGTGAAGCAGAGCAACTGTCTGAAATAAGCTTGTCCAATACCAGCTGAACCAGCCCCCCATATCTCTCACACTTACATAGGAACCCAAAGAACCCATGTTTGTGTGTCTTAAGTCCCTTTCAGACATGCACCCCTTTAATCTGATGGCAATTTAACATGTCGGTCTCATGTCTGAATAAGCACCCTGGTCACTTTTACGTGAAAGTAACGGCGGCAATCTTACTGGGTTGAACCTAATAACATTTATCACTGTAATCAATGTATTATCTCAATCATCGTCTCTTATGCAAAAAATCCGTTTAATAATCAGAAACAGTGTGAAAGAGCAAATTTTACAATAATAATCTCACCAACAGTCTCTCCATGTGAGCAAATAGGACTTAAAGGTTGGGTAGGCAGTTTTCTTTTGGTGTCATTGGGCAAAAATGCCATATTAACCGTGCAGCATATTGTAATTCAAGTGGTCTGAGAGCAGACCTCTACTTCAGCCCCCCCTCTTGCTTCTGTTTTCAGGCTTCAGAAAATCTAGCCCGTGACGGTCGACTTTAGCCTATCACAGGTTATTTCAGAGAGACTGTGTGTTCGTATTGGCTAACCTACAAGAGCAGATGTGTGTGCACGTCCCTTCAGACGGTGAAATCCTTATTGAATGGAGGAAAATCCTGAAACTTGTGATACATTTCCAACACCTCCTTTGCCTACAGCGGTGTATAGTACAAAACAACACGTCCAGGCTCCACACAGAGCTTCAGGCTCATTATGTTCGATGTCATGGCGCTCGTAACGACGAGTGGCAAAGAGGCATGATGACAAACAGTGGGGAATAACTTTTGACGGGGGACGGTGGCGTGTGTGTGGTGCACTAGCCTCTCATCTCGCTGCTGGACGGCATTGCAGCTGCCTCTGAAGCCTGGGGCGCTCTGCTCTGCGGCCGCGAAGCGCTGGAGGGGCATCTTTGAGTAAACAAGTCGCGGTGAGAGGGACCGGGGTCTCGGTGAGGCTCACGCCGTAGAGAGCGAGCCCTACAAGGGATACGGTTTCACAGGGGAACCGGCTCCTTCTGCTGCCTGTCGAAGTTGTGGGTTTGGTGGGAGGAGTTTAGCAGAGTGATACGAGGCAGCGAGAGAGAGGCGGAAGGTTTTGCCTGTGTTGCACAGATTTTGCCAACCCCAGCTTTAAACAAGAACTTCATGTCCTGTTATTCGATGCATGTGCACTGTTGGATATTATAAAACAGCCAGCAGAATTCGCTATCAAATAAAAATTGAATGATATAACTGATGTGAAAACGTATCAGTAGTTTCACTGTTAAAAGGCTTCAACAGCAAAATACGTTTTAATGTACGTTTTACGTTGATGCAGCCTGTGAGACAACAGAAAACACACTCTCTCTCTGCTCCCTCTCGTGCACCAGGTGCCAAATACATTGTGTCTCTTTTCTGTAAATGTGCTGTCATGTCTGAATGAAGCCTTAAGGAACATTAATGTAAAAGTCACCTGTGTCTGTCTAACCGATAGATGAAGCCAGCAATGTTACGTATTCCATGTCTGAAAAGGGCTTTAACAACCCTGTCTGCTAATTCAGTGGTAGATCAAAAGAGAGAGTGGGAATCATTTTGCATAGGAAGCATTTTTTCAATTGAAATTTTACTTCATCTAATGTGTGCCTTGGTGGCTATTTTGATGATTATTGTTCCACTGAAAAGATATTAAGGTTTAAAATGGGGCACATTATCTTGAATTCTCCATCCTTTCCTCTTTTAGTTATTCATGTGATTTAAGGTGTGCCACAGCCAGTGTTGGGCAAGTTGAAAAATGTAATGAATTACTCAATAAGTTATTGAAAAATTACAATACTAATTACTGAACAGCAAAAATTGTTAGTTACATTACTTTTGTTACTCAGCACGACTCTGTCAAAGGTGACTTTAAACAACTCCAAAGTCTCCACATCCACACATTACATATTTTAATAATTTTTTTTATCATGTATTATTTAACACACGTAGAAATAGAAAACTAGGCCTTATGGTTTAGCAAGCAGCCAGAATAGCCAGAGGTATTTACTGACCATCAACAGCTATCCTAACGTTAGCCATGGCAACTGCACACACCAGTCGTCACAATGAAGCCGCAGGGTTCACATATGCTCCAACTCAGAACAAAATCCATCTGATTCCTAAACGTAGGTCACCTGTGGCTAATGTTAGCAATTCCAGCTACGACGACACAACATGTGAACACAACTTAGTTACCGGGAGTCACATTTCTCCTCTTTTGCCCAACATGGGCCATATCATTAATTAATAAATCTAACTTTGCGTTATGTTTTGCTTGATTGGCGCCACCTGCCAAAACTTGCATCAGTTGTCGTTTAGCATACAGCTTGCATTAGCAGCAAGTTTTTCATTGCCATTTCCTGCCCATGCAGTCTTTACTGTAGCTGCTGTGCACCCCTCTAATTTCAGAAGCAGCTTCTGTGACTTTCTTGACCCAGACCTGCTTCAAAGATGGTTTGAGGGCTTGCGTGGCAAGGACTATAAGTTAAGCAGTCAGCTGCTTTGTGTGCATGTTTGTGTGTGTATGAGATTGATAGATGACATAGTTACAGCTACAGAATTATTGTCAGCCACAGTACCTGCTGTTCTCTTAAACAAGGAACTGCATTCTGTCATTCTTACCGTGCATAGAAAATTACAGTCATTCTCATGAAACAGTGTAGTCATCATCTCCCTGACTAATATTCTCATTTATATGTTCTATATGGAATGTAATAGAAAGCCATCTGTGAGCAGGCACTTTCATAGCTATGCAATGACTTATATGAGCACTGACACTAAATGAGCATCACGGCAATAAATACTGTATGCCATGCAGGGATAGGGGACCGACTACTTGACAAAGAAGCTAATGAGATTGATTGATTGGATGCCCTTGTTCCTAATTGCCTTAATGAAGAATTAATATCATCACTGAATATTTGTGAGAGTGATTATATTATGTTAACGTTCCATGATTGTACCAAAGGAAATGCGAATGGTAGGCGAGTCTGTTGTCAGCTACCTGCTGTAGACTGAAAAGCTGCAAACAAAATATCCTCTATTAGTATGGAGGTCACACTTTTGATGGTACAAAGCTAATTAGCCTCAAGCTCAGTATGGGCACAGTTCCAATTATTAGTCGATGTGCCCTTTTCAGTGCACAACAGTCATTCTCTTGGCTGCTGTGTGAGTGTTGCCTTGTCTGAGTGGCAGTGACAGGCCAGACAGTGGTGGACCATCAGCTGAGAGGTGATGGATGGTTCTCAAGTGCTGGGTTGAACAGGAGCAGCTCAAATCTGTCTCCGGCTATGGCTCCATTTAAGATACAGAGATTTACACAGTCGACAACACACAACTAGATGCAGATATATAGAAACACACACAAACACACAGACACTCGCATGTAATCAAGCAATCAAATTACACTCACAAAACTCTCAAACTAATCAGTTTATTTCATGTGCAAAAGGTGACCAAATTTGACCAAAAAGTGAATGTTTCAGTCACAGCACAAAAAGTGAAAAGTTCACTTTTGTCACTTTTTTTCACGTTCTGTTACCTTTTTGCATCTGAAGAGCCTCTTCCACTTTTTTGTTAATGTGTGGGCATGTCTATCTACAGGATGGGACTCTCCAGAAAAATGACAAATGATTTTTTTTGTTCAAATATTTAAAACGACTTGTTTACACTTTCCTGAAAGCAACCTTGTGATATGACGGCAGAACAGACCCAAGTGCGGGACACAGGCTCAGGGTTTCAAAGGTAACTGGATTTATTTGATGAATGAGTGGTTTAAGCAGGGTAGCATGGAAGCCAGAGAGCAGGGAGGACGTGGTGGAGGGAGGTCGTGGCTGGCTTGAGTAGGCAGGCAGGCAGGCAGGCAGGCAGGCAGGCAGGCAGGCAGGCAGGCAGGCAGGCAGGCAGTAGGAAAGATTTTTGTGGTCGGTCCAAAGCACAAATGGTTGTTCAGCCCCCTCAAGCCAGTGCCTCCACTCCTCCAATGCCAACTTGACAGCAAGCAGCTCCCAGTTCCCCACGTCGTAGTTACATTCCAGTGGAGTCAGGCGGCGGGAGAGCTTTTGGTCCTGGGGGTTGCGCTGAGAGAGGACGGCCCCTACTCCCGTGTCCGAGGCATCCACCTCCACCACAAATTGCAGGGAAGGGTCAGGTCGGGTCAGGATGGGAGCGGACGTGAATCGTCTCTTCAGGTCCTTGAACGCCTCCAACAGCCGTTGGAGAACCTGACGAACATGTCAAGTGTGCTCTTCAGGGGTCCTGGAAAAAATGAGGATATCGTCAAGGTAAGCAAAAACAAAGTGGTTCAAAAAATCCCTCAAAACATCGTTAATCAGGGCTTGGAATACTGCTGGAGCATTTGTGAGTCCAAAGGGCATTACTAAATATTCAAAGTGGCCTAGGGGGGTGTTAAACGCCGTCTTCCATTCATCCCCCTCCTTAATCCTCACCAGGTGGTAGGCGTTCCTGAGATCCAGTTTGGTGAAGATTGTAGCACCATGGAGAGACTCGAAGGCTGAGTTCAATAAGGGAAGGGGATATTTATTCTTGATAGTAATGTGGTTCAAACCTCGGTAGTCGATGCATGGCCGCAGGGTGTGGTCTTTCTTGGAAACGAAGAAGAAGCCAGCTCCTATGGGTGAGGATGACGGACGGATAATGCCTGCTGCCAGGGACTCATTGATGTAACGCTCCATGGCCTCCCTCTCCGGGCGTGACAGGTTGTAAAGGTGGCCGGAGGGAAGGGGGGCTCCCGGACAGAGGTCTATAGGGCAATCGTAGGGACGATAGGGAGGAAGGGACAGGGCTTGCTGCTTACTAAAAACCTCCCCATGGTCGTGATACTGGGAGGGAACACTGGATAAGTCAGGAGGTTGAACCGGGGTAGCGGAACGATTGCCAGGCGGCAGCGCTGACTGGAGGCATGAAGCGTGGCAACCGGGACTCCAGCCAGTAATTCTCCCAGCTGTCCAATCCAGTTGGGGGTTGTGTAATTGGAGCCAGGGGAATCCTAGAACTAGTGGTGAATGAGAAGTGGGGAGAAGGTTAAGTTGAATCAGCTCTCTGTGGTTGCCAGACAGGACTAGGAGTACGGGTTTGGTGCAATGGGTAACCTGGCCTAGTAACCGTCCATCCAGGGCGTTAACCACCTGGGGAACCTCTAGTGCCTCTACTGGTAGGGTTGCCTGGTGAGCCAGGTCACAGTCAATGAAGTTGTCATCAGCCCCTGACGGGAAAATGCTGAGTCTGATTACAAAGAGTGGCCGAAACCAACATCCGAGTGGGGGTGACTGGGGAGGTACCCGACTGGCTCACCCAAACCCCCACAACTAGGGGTGAGCCCTGTCTTTTGGCCGTTGTGGACAGGAAGCGAGGAAATGTCCTGCTTGACCACAGTAGAGACACTCGCCTGCTCTTATGCTCTGAAAATGTTCCGCGAGGGACAAACGAGCTCTCCCCAGCTGCATGGGTTCCTCAGCAGGAGGGCCCGAAGCAGAGGGAGCCACGGGATCCAGAGACACCACTATATGGTTCAGGGTTTGCGACTGGGGACTCACCGACCGGAACCACAGGAGGAGCAGGAGGAAGAACTGGGGGCGCCGAAACGCCAGTCTCTTCTGCCGAACCCGGCGCGGGGAGACCCGGAGAGAGAGATCTTCTAAAAGATTGGCCATGAGAGAAACGTGGGCAGACAAATTTTGCATATCCTCACAGAGGAGCCGGAGGGCCTGGTCGCGTTGGCCGAGAAGAGCCCCCTGATGAGAGACAGAGTGTTGGAGTGTTCCTGTGTCCGCTGGGTCCGAGGTAGTGGCCAGATCATTCTGTGACATGACGGCAGAACAGACCCAAGTGCGGGACACAGGCTCAGGGTTTCAAAGGTAACTGGATTTATTTGATGAATGATTGGTTTAAACAGGGTAGCATGGAAGCCAGAGAGTAGGGAGGACGTGGTGGAGGGAGGTCATGGCTGGCTTGAGTGGTAGGCAGGCAGGCAGGCAGGCTCGACGAAGACCTGTGGCACAGGAGAACAGCGTTAGTACAGCGTACAACGGACTGACAAAAACTAGAGGTAATTCAGCGGCCGGAGAGCTTGCTACCAAACAGGCTGAAGCAATGATCTGGCGATGAGTAGGTGGAAAACCAGGGTAGAAGTACTGTTGGCTGATGAACTGATGGGACGCAAGTGTGCCGGCCTGATTGCAGATGCCACAGGAGCTGTAAAGAGCATAACCACGCCTCCCAGAGCAACCTCCACACACGCACACACAGAGAGAGACAAACAGGACACAAAAGGGAGGGGAAAAACACCAGAAACACAAGGGGAAGACAATGAGCACGGTGGAGCCGTGACAAACCTCTTGTGGTCAAGAACTACAACAATTAAACTATTAAAGTCCAATCAAAACTTCCATAAAGTCACGGTCAGATAAGCATGAAGTAACAAAGTACTATATTTTAATTACTCAGTTTGATGTACCACTTTACTTGGGGGTGCAAAAACAGAATTCATTATTCTATTAACTAATTATTAAGTAATTAGTAATGAATGAGTGGCTAGAGGTTCAGAGCTAATCAGGAAGAGTTATGAAGAAAGTGGTTGTTATTCCAATTCACGGATACTTATGAACTAATCATTACCTAATTATTCATTAATATAGTATCTCCCAGTCTGTTCTCTGGTAACTCATCATTATCTACTATATAGTCCTCAATTTGGAGTTATTCAGGAGCGACTCATTAACGATTCATTAATTATCAGGTCGTTCCTGATTCGTTCCTCTCCCCTTCCTTAGTAACTAAGTACTCACATTTTTGTGTTCCATATTGTAAAGTGTTACTGATTAGGGTTTTGCTTAAATCATTTTCAAAGTCAACGCGTCAGATCTTCTGCTTCAGGTCAGCTTAATTTTCTCAATAGTAAACCAAGATTCTCCCTAACCTTTGCCAACTTTCTTTGAGTTTCCTAAACATGACTCTAACAATGTTGTGGGAGCGGATATTGTAGGACAAACAAATGAAATATATTGACAGTAAATATTTTTCAGATACATTCAGCGGAAACATTTTGCGTTAGCTGTGAACATAATATAAACATTTCCTTGTTATGATAAAAAAAATAAAATCCGTCTGACATGACGTCATTTTTAGGAGACAAGGTTGCGTACACACGCAGGAACAGAAAAAGAAAGCAGCCACAAGTGTTGATAAACACACTGTACCCTCCCATCCTGTAACTCACACAAACCTCTGAGATTTAAAAGCCAAAGGTTTGTTTTTTCCTCTTTTCTCTTCTTTCTCTTTTCCTTCGTAGGTCAGCTCATTCATCTTGAGGCCTGCTGAGACGTCAGAGCAGGGCATGGCTCAATCGATCACGAAGTCTACCTGCCCTTTTTGTTTTCTCATGCATGTGTGCACATACAAGAGGTCTGACTGGAGCATTTTATTAGTGGCCACAGGGAATGGCAGCAGTGGCCTTTGCCTCTTGCATCACTTTCTCACCTTCTCCCCTCCCACGTCTCTTAGCGCATATCTATTCTTCTCTCATCTTCTCGTTTTCTCCCACATTTATCTAGCCTTCAATCCTCCTACGTCCTAATTCCTCCCAATCCCTTCCATCCCTTCATCGTCCTTCCAGCGCTCTTCACTGTTTTACTGACCTCTACACCTAATCTACCTCATCTCCCTTTCTTCCAATCCTCCTCCTCTCTTGCCAAAAGTGACACAGTTGACAGCTTCATGGCTTTACCGTATCTACTGGCCATTTACCTTTCATTTTTCGTGGTGACACCTAATTAGCCAGTTGTCATGAGAGGAGGCCGGCTTGTAGAAGGAGGCACAGCGTGGCGGGATCATTTTACTGATAACAGGCACCTGTTGTTGGAGATGCCACAAGAAGGCCCAAGCAGAGTGAGGCATTGGAGGATTGAGGCAGGAGAGAAGTGAAGTAAGAATGACAGAGGGATTAAGGTGTGGAAGGGGTGGGCGGGGTGAGACGGAGGCAGGACGATTTGAAGGAGCTGAAACGGGATCGGAAGACAGATGAGAAGGAACAAAGAAGTTCAGGATCCACAATGTCACAGTTGAGTTCTCAGGTGAGATTCTCACTGGTCCCTGAGCACGAGCTAATAAAATATGCCATCACCTTGGTGTCAGAGAGACAGCCTTAAATAGTTTCCTGCACATCATATCCCCCCACACACACGCAGGCTTAGTGCGCTACACTATGTGATCTAGGGGAAAGCGTGGGAATACCAAATACAGACGAATGCTATTGGCAGAAGATCACTTAGAAAGGTGAAATATGCAAAATCTTTCCCCATTTCTCCATCATGTTTTTCTAACTGTGTGAGATTTTCTGTGCAGTGTGTGTGTGTGCACATGTCTATTTGCATGCATATGAGAACACAGCCACGCGGAAGCAGCTGCTTCCCACCACTTCTCATTGATAAAGGATGAATGACAGTAATTAGACAAGCGGAGGTAGCTAATAGATAGCGTGGGCAGAGAACATACTGTACATGAATTGGATTCTCCATCTGAAAGTGATTGAAGACATTTGACTTGAAGTGTCAGCTATATAAATACACTAATTAGATAGTGGCTGTGTCAGCTTTACTTCCTTCCTCACATTGGTTAGATAGTTAAGTACAAATGATGTATTCCTGGTCACTCAGTATGAAGCACCAGCTGTACCTGAGGGAACACTAAAATAGTAAGTAATATGCACAAAATAAGGAGTAATTAGGGCTGCAGCTAACTTCATTTCTTTTTAATCTGTCAATAGTTTTTTTCCAATTAATCAATTTACCAATTTAATCTATAAATATAAAATGACAAATGCCCATCACAGTTTCCCTGAGCTAAAGGTGACGTCTTCAAATTTCAGTTTTTTTCCAACCAACGCTTCAAAGATATTCAATTTACAATAGTAAAATGGCAAATCACATTTTAGAGGGTGAAACTTGGATTTTGGCATAAAATGAATCATTGTTCATAATTAAAGTTGTTGTTGGATGGATTTTCTGTCGATCAACCAATTAATTAATGGTTTCAGCACTAGAAGCAATAGCTGGTTTCACTTGACAGAGTTAAATAGCATTAATTTACTAACATGGTCAGTAGGCAGATTCATAGATATCTAGGAACTAGTTTTTAATGACTTACAGTCAGCTTTTTAAAAACTTACAGTCATTGAGTCATAGTTAGTTTCTGATTTGTACTCTTTCCTTGGTAATCTCTCAGGATATTAGTGTATGATTAATCATAAACGTATATATATAAAAATTTTGGGGGGGCATTTTTTGCTTTTAGAGTTGACGACAAACAAAGCAGTGACATGCAGCAATAGTCCACCAAAACTGAACCAGGTACATTGGATTACAATGCATGATATGTGTCTTACCCGGCACAATCTGATATTGCCATGTTGGTTTTGTTCCTACAACATAATAAATGTTGCTCCAGGATGATCATTGCAACTGACCAATCACGTTGTTGTGATATCACAGCTTTGCAACTGGGGGGAAAAGACCGGAAAAATACTAAAGCGCGCCTTCTTGTTGGCAAGCATATGCAGTGGGGAACAAAGGTAAACATTAAAAATACTTTCTTTAATAATATGATAGGACATTTGAATTTGAGTACATTTGCATCATATGGACCAGCAAAATCTAGTTTAGCTAGCTATTATTAGCTAAATGTAACTTACTGCTGTTGGTTGCTAGTGTTAATTCCAGCTAGTTAGTTTCTAACCAGATACAACGTGCATTTCATTTACAATAACTAGTCAGCTAACGGTTAACATTTATATTCACATCCTAATGAGAGCTGTGGGGCCAAGTGGTGCTCTCCACAATACCTGTAATTATTACCAATTTAACGCGAGTTACAGTTAGAGTTACACATCTTGCAGTCGCCAGTAGGTGGTAGGGAATGACACGTTAACGTGACAGAACATGACGCGTTGACGCGACGGAAAATGACACGTTAATGTGACGGAAAATGACGCGTTAACACAGTAGAAAATGACACGTTAACGCAGCATAAAATTTGTTTTGGTCGCATTAGTTTAACATTTTGTTTACAGTAATGCTACACACAATATTTAGTTCTTTGTTTCAGAGTTACACATCTTGCACTCGCCAGTAGGTGGTAGAAAATGATGCGTTAATGTGACAGAAAATGATGCCTTAATGCGACTGAAAACGATGCGTTAACATGACAGAAAATGACACGTTAATGCAGCAGACAATGACGCGTTAATGCGTAGAGTTTGTTAGTGTTAATTTCACATTTTGTTTACAGTAATATCTACACATAAATAATTAGTTCTTTGTTTCAGAGTTACACATATTGCACTCGCCAGTAGGTGGCAGAAAGTGACACATTAACTCAACAGAAAATTACGTGTTAACGCGTAGAGTTTGGTCATGTTAATTTAACACTTTGTTTACAGTAATACTACACATAAATATTTAATTCTTTGTTTCCGTGTTACACATCTTGCACAAAAAGGGGGTTTAAAACTCCTCATAAATGTGTTTAAAACTACTTATCATTAGCAGCATATCATTATTATTAGGTTATACTCTGATATCAAACATTCATGAACTGGTTATACACCAGTCATGGGTGCCCCATAGGAGTAGCTGTAGTTACCAATAACACTGAAAATGCCATTATATTTGTTTACAACATTATTATGGTGCGTTTTAGTGTCTTATAAACCTTTTCTTTACTGCTCATAAATGTTAAATGTGGTGGTTAAAAAGTTTTAGCCGTGTACCTGTAAAGTGTTCATATTTGTCTGTCATATTTGTAACCTCTGTCCCTCCACAGCAGGAGTCTGGCTTCTTTCTTTCTGCTGTCCAGGGCTGGATGGAGGATGTGTGGGCTCCTCCAGCTCAGTAAAGCTCCACAGAGTGTCAAGTGGATGATCAAACAGTCGGGTGTGCTTTAAAACCCTTAAGAAAGTCTACTGTAAAATGCTTTGAACGTGAAAACACATTATACACCCTATCAAGTGGTCCACAGGGATTGCATGGATAGAGCCTGTGTGTGTGTGTGTGTGTGTGTGTGTGTGTGAGAGTCTGTGTCCGTGTGTGCTAATTGCCTGCTATACAGCGATGAATCATATCATTTCGTTGTAATCAAACATGAATCGTTAAACTCGGCATAGAATGACAAGGGCCATTAGCACGTGATACTATTAGACCGATCAATGCCAAACTAAATTCAAGACTTTCCCACTGTTTCATCTAAAAAGACCGGGATTCCAAGAGATCAAGCTGAGATAATGACAAACTTCCTTTTTACGGTGCTCGAATCTTTTGAAGAAATACACAGTTGAATAAGGGTAAAGAGCGACACGAGAGATAAGATATGAATGAGATGAAATAGATAGAAGAATGGAGATGGAAATGATGGGACAGAGAGATTTTGACAGAATGACAGATGTGTGTATGTGCATGTGACAGCTATGTGTGAAAAGCATCTGAAAAGAGAAGGAGGTGGGCAAGCAGGTGAGAGATTTTTTTTCGGTTTCACGATTTCACATCATAGTGTTGCACTTAGCTGTGCACACAGAAATAATTGTGTAGGAGTTCAAACCCTGCATCTCACCCCCACACACCTGGCCAGTTGTGAAGTGGATGTGCTTGTTGGATTGTTGGTTTCGTAAAAGGTATAAAAAATGTCAAACACAGCCCCCCACAATTTCAGCATCGGAAAGGCGTGAGTGAGGGGGGATTCAGATGGTGTTCGACCATCCAACAAGTGACTTGAATGGAGCATACTGATGCTTTAACCTAAAACCTGATTCTTAACTCAGACAGACAACAGCACTGTGTGAAAAACGCAGCCCCCTCATTCGTTCAAACGGGAATGCTGTGTCTATGCAGCGGTTTCTGGCAACAAAAAAAAAAGCAAAAATGTTGAATCTAGCTCAACTTTTGCCATGTGCTGTGTTGGTCATTCAAATACATGCAAGGGCACAATCCTGGTAGATTTCTTTGTAAGACGAATGCTATATTTCTACTGTTTATCTTGCAATCATTTTATCAATCAATTTAGTCCTCACATAGAAAATAGTAATGAGTACACACATACAACTCGCTCCAAGTAAAAGTAATCCTTATTTTCTCCTTTTGTAGGAGCTCGTATTCTTCTGGTTTGTCATAATGACAACCCTGAAAGAAAAACTAAATTCACTGATACTTTATTGATCCGTGATTTCTGTAAGAGAGGAAATGTCATTTCTATTTAGTCTATTTTGGAAACAGAAAATCTGAGGCTCCTCCACTGATGATTAATTGGACCTTGCCTTCATGCATTCCATGCATATTTGTATGAGCTTTTATATCCATTTGAATTTAATTGCGATGCTAATGGTTATGAACAGGAAAATGTTCCCTTATCCCTGTTAAATCACCCTGCATATTGTTGCCGAGTCCACAATGTCGAACTCATGTGCACCGCAAATGGTGTGTTTGAAAGATTGATAATAATAGCAGGGTCATTAGTTGTCTTGTTTATGGCTTCTAGTTTACTCCGATTCACGTTTGCAAATCTAGTCTGTCCAGGATCATAGGAAAATATATCCTAATGAAAAATAAACCCACACACACACACACACACACACACACACACACACACAATGCTATGTTCCTTATTCCTTTCCTTTTAACTTGCACACACTGAAATTGTCATTCCTCCTACTCCTTTCTTCCCCTCCCTCCTTTCCTCTGCTATCGCTGTGGGAGGTTATAAATATGGATGGAGGCTGCTGCAGAGGGGAGAGGAATAGGCCATGGTCCACAACCTCACAAACACACACACACACAACGCACTTTGTTTTTGTGAATGTGCATGAGCCTCTTAATGTCCATTTTCCTCTGCTCGGCTTCATGTGTGTGCATGAATTTGCCCTGACATGACTATTCAATATTTTGGATGTATTTGTGTCTGCAGCACATTGATTTAGTACTGTACACATTTTGCTTAACCTACCCCCCCCCCACCACACACACACACACACACACACTTTTGGTATTCCTTTGTGTTCACTGCTGAGATTCCAAATCAGATTTCATAGGTCATTAATTCTGTGAAAAACAATCAATAATTGTGTGTAAAAGTGACACTATTTTGTGACAACAATAGATGGGAAGGGTATATCTGTGGTAGGATGAAAGGCTCGTATTTCATTTGGGCGACGCTCTGGTGCCCGCTGTTTGTCTGCCTCCATTATGTAGGTTATGTACTGCTCAAATCCAGGTAACTCTTACTAGAAAATTACCCTGAAATGTCAGACTGTCACAGTCTGCAGTAGCTGCATTTTTGACTACAGCAGTAAAATACAGGACTCAATTGCCTTTCAGAGTAATCCTTTTTAAAGGCAGAATGGGCAAAACTACATGCTTGGGCAATATTGTAAGTCTAACCACAACACCTTAATGTTAAAAGTAGATCAATTACGATAAAAGGTGATGATTAATAAAACTAAGAGAAACATAAAGCAAAAGGTGAAACCTATGAAGCTGAAGAAGATGCTAAAGCGAGTGAAAATGTTTTTGGTCAAGTTTGTGTTTTATTTAGTAAGACATCTCAAAAACTAGTTTACAGATTTCGATGTTTTGTGGTGGAAATAAGTTAATGGGCAAAGGAACAAATTAGTTGGATTAGATCCAAAAATATTTTAAAGGTTTTTTTTTTAACATCACAAGATGTTTGCTTCTGAAATTCTACACTAACTTGTAAAGAAAAAAAAATATACCTGGCACCTCTATGTCTACTTGATGCAGATCCAGATCCAGATGTATATTAAAACATTTCTTAAAATAACAAATTTAGAAGATTGTGCAGCCTTGGCAGAGGCATGTGCTTTCTAGTTTAGAAATGGGCCAGGTGATGAGGTGGTAGACAGCTCGGGCCCATCAAATCAGTCTGAGAGTTAGTGAAATCAGTGTGTCTGTCCCACTGTGCAAATCACAACTGCAAATTATACCAGCCCAATAACCCACCCTGTGAATATTTTACAATAACTGGAACAGCAAGAGAGAGAGAGAGAGAGAGAGAGAGAGAGAGAGGAAAAAATAGAAAAATAGAAATCTGTTTTTATCACAGAGCCTGTAAATTACTGATTCTGTAGACAGCTTGTTAGTTTCACCGCCTCTCCGTCTTTCTTTTTTGGAGCAATTAAACCAGACAATTGCTCCCCTGGAATTGCCTGTCTGAAAGAGGCTGGATGCCAGCTACTCAGGAGCCAATATCCCCCTCTTGCTTTTACTGCTGCAGGCTAGTCGGGCTTCTCAAATGTGATAACATGAGTGGCCAAACAATAGAGCCAAGTTTCTGCCAATCACAGTCACAGTCAATCAAACACAATTGGCTTTCTACTAAGATGGCTGCAATAAGCACACGGCAGTTATAAACTTTTAGGAGAACATGATTTTGACATCTGTTATTGTTGGGGAGAGACAGCAGCTTTCAGTGTTGAGCACAAAGGCGGCAACATGAGCGAAACTGAGCCATTATCAAAAACTGCTACTCCAACTCTCCGCCTGCTGTATAATTTTTTCCTCGACGCTTCTGCATGTATATCGGATGAAGGAGAAAATAATTTCAAATATCATGTCATAAAGTTTAACCTTTCCTGGCTCCAGAATTCTGCTGACTCTCTTGGGCAGAAGCATTTCCAGAGCTATTGTTTTTTTCTACTCTACCTTCTGTTTATTCACTCCTTGTTAGTGTGACTGAGACTGGGAAATGGAAAAAAAAAAAGAAAAGAAACAACACTTTTTGACAGGAACCCACAACAGCTGTCAGAGGGATTCAGCAGTAAAAACAAAATGCAGCATCGTTTCGAATAGGGAGGGAGAAAAAAAAAATCTTTTGTTTTTGGTACCTGACTTGGTTATGGATGAGATACGAAACAGAAGCTGTGACAGAACTGGGGTGATTGAAGGCTTGGGAAAATAACATTTCCTGGGAAGTCTTCAAAGATTCCAGAAACAACTGGGTTGAATTGAACATTAAATAAAGCACTGAAAGGATTTTAACAAAGCCTGTATTTTCTAATGTAAATTTACAACACTAACTGACTCAGTCTTTTGGTTTGAAAAAGCACACATTATACATTTGACAGCGCTCTCATCATGTCAGGCATTCCATTTGAACCTTAAACGCTCCGCAAACCTATGTTCTTAATCAACCTCTTACTATAAGAAATGGGATCCTACATGAACACTGTTATCTGCCAAGTTTAAAGTGAGCAGGTTTTTTTTCGGAAAATGAGATCAGGTATTTCCAGGATCAAAATCTGATAGCTGTGAGCAAAACAATCTCACCACAAAGTCTATTCAGGAGCTGCTCTGGAGCTTTTGGTTGTATCACACGATTATCCAGAGTTAAAAATGAATTTTCAATGTCAACTTTTGTTTTTTTTGTTTTTCGCAAGGTTGGGCGCAGAGCACAGTGCAGAGGCAAAGGTGTAGCGTACATTTATGTGAACATTTTGTTGACACATTTTTGTTGATCTCCACCACTGATATAGTTCAGGGGAGCTCTTTGACGGAAATTGGATAGAACTGCCAAAACAATCATTAAAATCATCATTAACACCACAAATATAAATCATGATGAATATTTCCACTGTGGAAAATAAATGTTTTTCTTTTGTCTAAATAAAGCCAAAATATTTTGTTAATGACTGGGCCCCCGTTGTCCCACTTACTACTTCCAGTTGTTCTGAGGGTCAGGTTTCTGCCCAGTGGGGGGAGCACTACTACGTTACTGTCCATCATTCATCCGCCATTAGAATTGAATGATTTACGATCTCCTTTAATCTGACAATGCATCAAGTTGTGCACGTGACGCAAGTCATCCTGCCAAGACTGTGGTATGATTTTAAAGTGGCCTTGTACAGTTCTGGGAAGTCTGTCACACAAGAGAATAAGCTTTTCATCCATCCCCTAACCCTCTCAAGTAATGTCATCTTAGCGGTTGCACATTAAAAGGTGAAACAAGGTTGAACATTTTCTTTAGGTTTGCACAGGTTGCAGATTCATTTTGTTGCTACTTTCTGCGAGACCTCCATAGATGAAGTACGGTACGACCAAACTGAATGACATCATTTCTGGGAGCTACGGGGGGCGAAGAGATTTACCAGAGCTCCTAGCGGGTTGAGCAGGTGACTGACAGATGGAGCTGGGCTGGCCAGCCTGCTGACCAGCTGGTTCTCCACTGCAGGGAGGCCGCTCTCTCCCTCCGCTGGGCCACTAATCCTCTTCTACCACTTCCAGTCACAGCCCTGACCTCGTGATCCCGCACTGGTACCACAGTCACCTGCTCATGAAAACACAGCGCTTCCTCGCAGAGAAATGTCTTAGCGGCATCGTGAGGAAGTAAAAAACTAACCAACGTAAAGGTTGGGTAGCAGAAGGTTGGCGGATCAGTCTCAGCTGGGAGCTGGCGATGTGATTTGTGACAGTGTGATATTCCCTGACATGATTTTCCCTCCATCGGCCTCCTGCTGCGTCTACACTAAGCTCCCGCAGTCGCAATGCAACATCTTGATCTTTTGCGCCCCACCTTTGCTCCACTTCCTCCTTCCTGCTCATTTCTTCATGCATCACGTCTTTCTTCATTCCTTTCCCTCTGTTATTTCTGTATCTCTGCACAAATTCACTTTATTTCACTCCTCCGTTTGTACTTTTTAAAATCACCCAACAGAGTTTACCATCTGTGATATATGCTTGTCAGAACACAACTCTCTAGCCAAGTTGGATATGCTTTTTGCTAATAAGGTTGTGAATCTAGTCTGTCTTGTTTTATGGCTACACAATATCAGCACTGGTTTGTTCTTTCCACTTCAGCCACAGCTTTCAATTGCAATTTACTCCACAGGGGATCGAGTAGCAGTTGTAGTAGAAGCAGAGAGACAAGATATAGAGTAAGAAGTGTGAGGAGAATGAGAAATTAATCAGGAGAATGATGGAAAAAGTCAGTACATGATCTATATATTGGCAGACGTATTCTGCTTAGAACTTTTGGCTCTTGACTCTGAAGCAAAGGAATAAAATCCTTTGGAAAGCTTTGGAAAATGGCAGCTGCACTCGGAGCTTAGGGGGGAAATGTTAATCTTTCCACAAAATATATACCTGGGTCATGACAGGCTAATATCTCTCGTGACAAATTGATGCAACTTAGCAGGAGTGTTGCCAGAAAAACGTGAAACGCTTGCAAAACAAATGTAGCCAAAATAAAATCACATTTTGTGGCAGATACATGGGGGGTCTAAAATTGTATGGCCATCAAAAGATGCTGACACCAGCAAAAAAAAAAAAAAAAAACACTTCCCAAGGATACAACTCACCACAACCATCATCCCTGCTTCAGATCTTCAAGAGTAAAATTTAGATGCTGCTCTTTTCCTCTGAACTGCTTCACTGCAATTATACAGCGGGATGAGGCAGAATTATTACTCCAATCTGTTTTTCCATTTCAAATGCCCTCGCTGATTGTTGCTGGGGAATCACAAAGTCATCCTCTCTCCTTCTCTCTTAAAGCAACTGACTCAATTTTACAGCAACTTCACTGATTCTGTATGAACTCCTTGATTGACTTGATGGCCTTTTAAGTCATTAACAGTGATTTTCCAATCATAGTTTGGCAACCAGCCGTAACTAGGCACAGGCACAGCAGGCCCTGTCAAGCTTTCTCCGCGTGTAAAAGAGAAACATACCGTTTGAAAATGCGAACAATAAAAAGTAAATCTACTTGTGCTGTTTGTCCAAGTAATTATGTGTTTCTATAATAAACATCCAAATGGCATTATGTGATAAAGAAACCTAATCTTAAATATTTTCTTATAATACTGCCTTATAATCCAGGACTAATCAGCTCTACCCTGCAATATAAGAACATGTTGCTCCTTTAATTCAAAAGCTGCTACATGTTTCATCAACTACTGACTTTTTGCCAGGGACATGTAGCTTTAGCCTCAGTCTCTTTTGCATAATTAGATGGCACTGAATTAGAATGATATCATATATTTAACCACCAAATGCATATTTAAGGTATTGTGAGAACATATTTGGGTTCTCACTTCATACAACTCTGCTGGAGACAAAAAAAAAAATCAGCTGGAAAAAGAGTTTTCAACCAACTCAAGGAGGTAATGTTAGTCAGCTAGCTAGCTACTAATATAGCTAATAGATAGCTAATACAATCTGCCAGTAACAGCTGTCATTTCTGCCAGAAAAACTGACGGCTGCTAACTAAAAATGAGAGGCCTGCTTTTGTCTATTTCTGTCAAAAGCCAAGAACCTATTGTTTAAAATAACCATTATTTTCGAGTGTTAAATCTGCCCCCATTATTATTGTAAAGATTGACAAGTGTAGCAACAGCAACTAAGGTGGGCAGAGCTTAGCCAGGGATCAATTAGCATATCAGCAATCCCCTAATATTACAACAAAGCATGATTGAGTCATGTCAGTACCAAGGCATTGCCAGTAAACAGCAGAGGGTGGCAACTTGTTGGCCATTGGCTGATGTGGCTGAAGGCAAGGTTGAATGCAACTGGAAGGCACACACTGACTGACCAGTCTTGTTTAACCAACCATGAATGACAAGACATCAGCACAGGCCTGAAGACTGACAGATGCATGTACTAATTTAGGACAATAATGATGCACGTCTACGCATCCACACATACAAAGACAGTCAGCCGAGAACACCCATGGGCCCCGTCAGTCCAATGCCAGGCACTCATTAGCTTTTACGTAACTGCCTGTGTCTCTCCTCATGCCAAATGTCCCAGGGACGTCTTCTGGGGGGACTAACAAGCTGTGTGTCAGCTGGGAATAATTTTAGGGGCAGCACGAACAAAATGTCTTTTAGTTTTGATGTGAAAGATTGCTTTGTCTCCCAGGGAATGTCGGGTCGTTCCAAAAAAGTGTTACAGGCACAAAAGCTTCATCATTTATTCAGGGATGGGCTGTAGGCGGTTCTCTGCTTGTCTTTTCATGTTGTGGAGGAATGAGAGGATGGGTTGCACGGTCCACAGATCTCTGGGCTTTCCTCATTACAGCCTCTAATGTCTCCCAATCTGAAGCCCAGAACCACAAGGCCTCGCTGAGAAAATCTGAAAGATTTCTGATCTGTCAGCTGCCATGAGTCATATTTGAGTCATGAAATGTATGAGGGAAGATTGTGTTATTTTGTTTATAGCATTACCAGAGCAGTTGCATCAAATGGCCGTGGTTTAATTTGGATTTTTGTATAATGAATCATAAATTGCCATGACATTGTCTCTCCTAATGGAGATAATACTCATCACAGAGAGTCTAATATCTTCTGAGAAAATATAACCCTCTGAGTGAACTGAGACTGACTGCATCAAGTCTCAGGAACAAACACCTTCTCAAGGGTAAGTCTGGAGCCTTACCTTCAACAACACCAAAAGGAGAACTCTTACAACTCAATTTATGGAGTTCACATAGGCACTGCACTATTCACCTTCAAGGTACAGAGAGTTTGAATGAAGGGGTGCTCAACCATGGCAGCATGCACCTCCGCCCATAAAGAACTCCATTTTAATTCATAACACAGGCGAACAAAAATGCACTTCTATTAAATTGGAAATGACATCGAGGAAAAAACAAAATCACACTTTGCCACAAGCCAAAAGAGAGATTAAGGAAAGTAAGTGAAGAACTCTGTAGGACAACTTAATTGAAATCTCTTAAGGGATTGGGTGGCTGTATAGGAGGGGGAAAACACGTAATAAAAAAATTTAAAAAAAAGCAGCCCTCAAAATTTTCAGCTACAATGTCATTTTTCACTCAGTTCAAAGGAAAAGGTCATCTGGCATCCTGCAGTATTAATGTACCACCATTTATGATTGGTTTTCAATCATTCATTAAAACTTACCATGCTCCAAGGCACAAAGCTATGATTAAGAAACATTTCTTCCCCCCTCAGTCTGGCCACCAGTCCTTTTTTCCTGCTTTAGGCCCACTCCAGTCCATTCTGTTTCATTATTTAGTTTCTAATTAAAGCACCTGCACTTATGCCCAGACTCTGTCTAGGTGTACACTGTACTTTGTATATACGTGTGGTTCCAGACAACAGCTGAATCAAGCAATCAGTCTGTCTTTATGCCAAATGCCGTTTACATGTTGTCTACCAGACGGTCTGCAAGTCTCCCTCCTGTCCTTCTCCCCACATGTGCTCTTGTTGATAACAGTCTCAGGTAGAGAAAGTGTGAATACAGCTGCCACACATTTTAAAGCATTTGCCCTTTTTATTGGCATGAGAACAACGTTTTGTTGCCATAAATAAACCGAGCCATGTCGGCCACGTGGCGGTGAGAATCAACTGGCTGACACAGATACTCTCACACAGAAATGGGTGCATCACCAGGGAGCTTGACGATAGAAAAGCCAAATGAAACTGACAAAAACAGACCTACATTCTCCAGATCGTTCTGCACAGACAGTGAGAAAGTGTGACATGTTGGTAACGTTCTGTCAAACACACACATGCACACTCAACCTGGCTTCAAGATTAGTTTTAGTCTCAGACAAAACGTGGTGGATATTTGTAGCTGAAGATACTTCTCTTGCTCATCACTTGTTTCTGTTCACTTCTACAGGTTGTCCATTAGGATCAATAAGCCCTGAAATATAGCTTAATGGATAGAGCATTATTGTACTGATATTTGCAAATTGAAAGTTATCTGATAACTTCTTATTTATTCACATACCAACAGTGCAACTAAATTTAAGTGTGTGTGTGTGTGTGTGTTTTCTACATTGTGTCAGTCACTGCACCTGCAGACAAGAGTGCCAGACGAGTAGGTGAACCCTGTAGTTACTGTCATTTACAGCTAAGTTTTCTGTTTATCAATGAATCAACTGCACATCCACAGTATGGGCTCTGGTTACAGTTTATTTGTTTGTACACATGGCCTATTAGCACAGTAATAAAATGAGCCACAGACCAATGGATTGATTAAACTTATTCAGGAGGGTGGCACATGTTTGAATTGTGCCTAGCGTAGTTCAAATCCCCGCCACTGCATATACTGACAATCTATCAATTGATCCAGCTATTTCTGCAGTGCATGGAGTTTACCACCGGGCACAGTGCCAGCCCTCTGGAGAGAACTGATTAGTCCAACCAAAGGACCACAAAAGTGACGCTTTGTATGACAACCCAGGGGACTTCAAGAGAGCAAGCAATGTGACATGTGCAAATTCATCCAACAGTTTGTCTCTCAAGATTGATCAATATGTCGATCTGACGATCCGATGATCGACGAACGATGATCGAGGAGATCTGAGATCTGGAGTGGTTTGAGATCTGATGATCCATTATAGAATACCACAGGGACTTGACCAAATTGGTAGTCTGCAGGAAATGATGCAGAGTGTGATTGCTGAGGGGTGAAAAGGTCAGACACTGTCCAAGACTCTTGCTAATGATGTCGCTAACTGCCTAAATAATGCTGGCTAGAGAAAGTGCTGACACAGACCAAAAGGAAAAAAAAACAACAAAACCTCACACCTTCCTCTACCCTTCGACTCAATGCAATTTCATATTCACTAAGATTAACTTTGCCCCACTTACTCCCACCCCTAATTCTCAGTGATACACGTCCAATTAAAGCTTAATTATAAAGGATCTATCTGAGACATGCACATGAAATCACGTAGTCACACTTTCGCATGGGTACAGTAGTTTGTGGGTAATGATGATGTACGATCTAATAACAGATTTCTGCTTCTGTCAAATCAGACACTTATTAGCATTCATGTGCTTGTCCAATTAACTCCTCTGATTAATGTGCCAATCAATTGAACTTAATGATTAGTGTTATGAAACACTGTTGCATAACACTGTTAAACCTCGTTCAAACAGCAGGAGATTCTGATTAGTCAGACAAGCACACAACAAACTGTCAGTGAAATGGGAGGAACATTTAATGAGGAGAAATGGTCAAAGGAAGCTCGAAGTGAGGTGAGAGGTAGGGGGTGCACGAAATTACAGACACCAAGTGAGAAATGCATCGACAGATAGAAGTGAGAGGATTAAAAAAAGAAGATTTAAAGGTTTCTTCATGCATGGAGTTGAAGTTATAATAAAGAATAACACACCTTATTATTATTGTTCCTGCACAAAAATGATATTTACTTGCACAGATACCATGAAGCACAAACATTTTAGAAAAGTTGGACCAAGGTCAAAACCAAATGTTTTGAAGTCAAACTGAAATTTCATTTCTCCTCACTTTTTGTGGAAAAAAATACAAAAAATTAGTATATAATATCAAGCAAATTTTTCCCTTTTTCAGAAGAACACATTTGTGGATCTAAACGTCAAGCATCTGGGTGGATGTTTCCCATGGCAGAGGTTGAGTGACATCTGACAGACGGCGTTGTTCGAAGACACGCTGTCAACTTGTGTGGTGCACTGAGCACAGCACTCTATAGCTTCTGATACAAGATGTTTTTGCCACTTTTTTCCCCACCTAGCATTTGTTATGTACCGTTACCAATTTTGTATTTCACTTGGAAAGTAAAAGCTAGCAAGCTAGGCTAATGTTAGCACTAACTAGATGTTACTTTTCGATCACGTTATACCAGCACCTGCCGAGTCATCGGCAGCTCCAGCACTCAGTGTTGTGCTCATCCTGCATTATACAAAAGAGTGGGCTTAGCTAGCGAAAAACTCACAGAGACAATCCCATAACCTCAGCTCTCTGTACGTCACATAGAGTAACTTATGTGTGGAGTCACGAAGTAACGTAGGGAGTTCTTAAACAACCTCAGCCCCTTAGATGATTAACTGTCTGTGTGGCCATTGGAATTTAAGTGATATTACAAACTATATTTAGTGCCCGTCCACACAGATATTGCTCTAATCAAATTACAGTACCGACATTGTCAGTCGGAACCAAAAATTCACGTCCCCTGAAACACACTAGGGGGCATTATTACTGCATTTAATTCTTGTTTTTGATAATAACAAACCAAGGCTATACTATATACTGTATGATGATTTCTTATCAAACATTAACTTTAATTTCAGTTCGACTATAATTTGTCAACACACTGTTTGTATGCCTACATATGTATTTGTAACATAACAGTATCCGTTTATATTTAATTTCCTTATTTCTTAATCTTGGTGCAAATCATAATTACTTTGAGAAATACCAGTCTTCATAAATAATGTTCAGAGACCCTGTCAGCTTCCTGGATCACACTGCACTTTCATCATCCCACTGAGGAACTCAAACCCTCTGCGACAAATCTTATGGGTGTATTGGTTAATTCACTCTGATGCTCTAAATTACTGCAAAAAAGTGTTTCAGAGCAATTTACAAACAGGTTCAGAAGGCTGGCATAATGAAGGGAACGTGGAAAAGTTTCAACTTATTTCAGCCACACAGTGAAAACAATAACCCCTCTGGCTAGCTTCTTAATTAAAAATCTGGCCTGAGAGAGCATTTTTTTTCTATGTGGTCTGGTGAGCTAACTGGCTTACAAGTTTACAAATTAAGGTACCATGTGGCTGACATAGTTAATATTCAAATGCTTTTCTGTATACCCTGCCTGGTCAGACTACCCACAGTGCACTGTTGCTTAGAATATCTAAATAGTACCATTTACAGAGCCGCTTCATTTTCAGGATAGGTAGGTAGTTTCATGTCATGAATTTTGAAATAAAACTACTCCAAATTGGTATCCTGTCAATTTATAAAAGAACCTGGCTTTTTGCACCTAAAGACCAACAACTTTGATGAGAACAGTGGCTCTGAACTGACACACTTGATCGGATGGAGCCAGTGAAGTGGAAGAGATGAGTGTACGGACAGACATGGAAACTAAAAATTACTGAATTTCTGTGGTCTAACCCTTTCTGGAGCTTATTTGAACTGACTCACAGAATAATTGAAAACATGTATTGCAGGTTTTGATGTACTATGTGCCGTGACTTACTGTTTACTTTCCAATGAAGCTCCGTGATTCAGAAAGGTCGACTCCTCCAATTGAGTCGGCCTGCAACTCATACTGTAGCAGTGGGGGGTAACAAGCTGTAAGGGATAATCAGCGCTGATTCATCACAGCTAACCTCCCAATTTGCACAATATTTCCACATTTTTCTATTCTTTTTCATCTTTTTAGTGTCTTTTATGCGCTTGTGGGGGAATTGGTGAGTTTGTGTGTCTCAGAAGAACACAGAAGAAGATATTTATTTTTTTCAAGTTTAAGTTCAACATTTTTCAGTTGAAGTTTGAGTGGAAAAAATACACGTGGTGGTTATTACTGGCATCACAAGTACAGAGGCCTGGAAGGGACATGAAGGAAACCATTTTAAATAAGATGGGAGGAAAAATACTTACTTTGCATTCTCATGTACGCATGTAAAACATAAATAAACAAAGAGAGAAAAACAGGCCGTCAAAATCAGCCATATTATATGATGAAGTATCCAGTGCACAATCCCTCTTTGGTTGTTGCACAAATCATACAACACTGTCATTCAATGTATAGCTATATACACATACATACTAAATGCTCATGTAGAATGCTTGTAAAATATGTGAACTATAAATTTCCATTGTAACACTATTGTAGTGTAATGTTTCTTCTGTTTCTATAGAAGTGATTACAAAAGTTATTTCCTTGGTTGTAATTCATGGTGATTTGAAGCAACAATAATTAACAATGTAGAAATTGTGATCTTACAAAATATATGTAAATGAGTGGTCTTATTGAACAGTCAAGAGACAATGTAATTGTTAAAACAAAAGGCAGCCAGTGTTAGATTGGCAAATTTGCTACTTCCCCTGGTATTATATTCCTGTCTGAAAACGCTGATGTTTTGTTCAGCCATGCATCCATTATCCTGATACCATTTCCTCCATCTACACACCCCTCTGACCTTCTCCTATTCTTCCTCTTGGCTTGGACTCTGATCTGTGGTGTGAAAAGCCCCAACACCCTGGTGTTCGACAGGAAGAGAGTCCCAGTGTGATGGGACTAAATATCTTGCCAACACACACTGTGAAGCGGGCTCCTGTGGAGGTCTGTATGGACCCTCAGATGTGGAGAACAGAGAGACAGAACCCTCCATTAACAACGGCCCTCTGTATTCAGACATCCTCGGAGAGAGACTCTGCCAGTGATGGCCACCTGCCCGATTTACACACACGCACACAAACATGAATGCACGCACATAGAGAATCATGCAAGCTGCATACACACACAAACATCCATGCCCAACTGTTTTTCCACTTTCTCAATTGATGTCCCTCTTTTGCCCACGCCCACACACACACACACACACACGGCCCTGGTCCATGACACCAGTGTGAGTGATACATGGGACAATTGTGAAGCTTGCTACAGCTGAGGCCCTGCATTTATGTCATTGTGTTGTGCTAGAAGGACAGATGTGCACCCTCACAATGCATCAGCAGTCTAAATACAAATCTTCTTAATCACACATACACACGCACAGTTAAAAGCCCACACAGACGCATGCTGACTTAGTTCATTTCCAATAAATCTGACCATGGAAACTATGAAAACTCCCTTGATTGAAAGCCTCGACTTTAGCCGTTTCCTCAGCAACGCTTGAAGGAGAAGCGTCTTCATTTTAATCTGATGCAACAGCCATCTTTGATGAGAGGATTCTGGTTATCAGCCTCTGCAAGACCAAAGATTCATAAACACAGCCAGGAAGGAAGTCGACAAACCCCGACACCCCCGCCCGTCGACCAAAGAATTGTGGAAGAAGTGCCTCCATTTTACAGCCCTCATTACCTGCAGCACTTTTTCTATTCACCGGTGAGCACTAATCATGCATTACTCCAATGAGTAGCTGTGGTGCTATGTACCGAGTCTCAATTTCCATTCAGTGCAAAATGTCAAGTTGTTTGTATGTTTCAGAGCCCTGAAATCATCCGCTAATATGCCGCCTGCTCTTTTGGAGCGTGTGGGGGGGTTGAAACACTATTGCTAATCACAGTTATTATACACAGATAGGTTGCAGTATGGGGGTAGGCAGGAATTATAAACCATATCTCGTTCTGTTTTTATATCCATTTCTGTCACCCTGTTTCTGATGTGTATGTGCGCATGAGGTTTGTGCTATTGATTTTGTGTGTTTCAGCGTGCGTCGGGTCCATTGCGTTTGCCAAAAGCAGGACTGAGAAGATTGATAGGGGTTATCATTTCAAAACATGTAATTCATCAGCACTTGACAAATCCATATCTGACACAAACACCATCACCAGCAGCTACACCTTCCTTGGATTTGTGTGTTTCACTCCTGATGAAATCTTTGATGTAATATGTATGTGTGCGTGTGTGTGTGTATCCATGTGTGGAGCGGGGGGGGGGTCTCCATTTGAAAGCAGAGAGGGTTTGACAGTGCAGGACTGGACAATATTTATCTACAACAGAGCTGAGGAAAATAGGTTTGTCCCTGATGACATTTTCATCGATTGAAACATGTACTGCCCCCCTTCCCACTGAAAATGACTAATCTCAGGACTTGTGGTAGCGGTTTTGTTCTTGGGAGGTCAAGGTGCCATGTCTGCACAACATGTTGGACAGTTTTATCCCTACATGGATTTTTCAATCTTGTCCCCGACTGAACTGAAAAGAAATGAAAAAAAAAAAAAGGGAAATAAGAAGTCTTTTGCTGTTCTTTTCTTCAAAAATGGCCATCGAGATGTGACTGAAAAGAAAAGTGGGACAGTTTTTATGCATCATCAAGTAGTTTTAAATGTCACAGATTAAAAAAAAAATCTGTCTCTCCCTCTATTCAAATGCCTAACATTTCATAAATATTAAAACTCACCTTAAACACACTTATTCTCTCCTGACCTTAACTGTGTTTCATGGAAGCCCCTTGATGAAATGCAGGGTCATTACAAAGGAATGAAAACTTTATTTCTTGGAGGGTTTAAGAAGATTGACATTAAAACTTTCTACTGCACTGCCATGAAGGTTCATTAACGTATCAATTACAGATATTATTTGGGGCTAATATGAGGCGTTTGATATCATGCCGGTGTTTTATGAAACCGCCCTTGTTGAGCAGTGTGTATGGAGGTCATTATCATCTTGGAATATGGAGAACATCATGGAGGAACAGTGTTGGCACCGTAGGGTGCATCTGGTCCCATAAAATGGCTTCATATTGCTTTGCTGTTATGCGACCCTGCAGAGCAATCAATGGACCTAATGGCTGCAAGAACACAGCAGTCTGTGCCCATTCAGATCCTCCATGTTAAGCAGATGGCAAAAGACATTGTGGGCCAGCATCGACTGGCTTTCTACAAACATCAACTCATTCCAATGTGGTAAGAATGAGACTCAGTAGACTAAATTACTTTTTTGTTTTTGTTTTTCATGGGTCCAAGGTTTGTGGTCCTTACATTAGGTTATTCATCTTGTGTACTGGTTTACAAATAGTTTCTGGTTAGCACCCTTGCCCAGGGTTACCCGATTTGACTGACACCATAATAGCCCAATCAGAGCCGCAAGCCTGCCAAATTGTCATAAAAGTAGAAGTAGTAGTAGAAGATATATGTAAGAAATGATCATTGTATTGTTAAGTCTTAAGTGGGATATACGACGGCACATACACACACACAGCTTTGTCACAACTATACGTTCAAAAATACAACATACACATCAGTAATGGTTGGCCTGTGGTGGTCGGAAGGAATTTGGCCCCTCAGAGCATCTCTTGATCGATTCAGTGGCTGAATAGGAGTGCAAGAAGAAAAATAAAGCATTCAGAAGACGAATTTCCAGTCTTCTGTTTTAATAGTAATAATATTAATTTAGTAGTAGTAATTTAATAGTACCCAAAAGCCTGGTTCCTATGTTGAAAAATGGTCTCCACTACGTCTCTTGGGCAGTAGACAGATAAAATCTTCACTTATATGAACTGATGGGAACGTTTATAAGGCTGTTATCACAGAGCTATGATTTTGGAACTGAAATGAGTTGTACAGTAATGAACTGAAATGACATTTGGTTTTGTCGGTCATCAGTCCCCTGTCATTGCGTGACGAGTGGTATAGCCTACCTAGTCAGTGCCCCGTCACTCTCGTCGCCTTCATGGGCACAGTGGCTGCATCCTGGTCATTCTGTGGAATTATTGAAAAAGAGGAAGAAGAAGCAATTCGTTGGAATGCAATTCATCACTTTTAATCAGGGGAAACTGCCCAAATGGTACACCCAAAAATCTTTTTACCTGCCCAAGGAGCTCAATTGGGCAGAAAAGCACCCAATCTGGCAACACTGCCCCTGCTGCCATTTCTGACCGTTGTAAAGCTCACCACATACAGATTTTCTAAAATATACATGTTCATGATTAATTTCTTTGCTCATTTGACACAAATATTCTGTTAAATGTCTGTCTGTGCTTCAACTTGTGACCTCAGACTGCTCTCACCAGACAAACAACAGCATTGATTGTTTGCTCAAATTACTTTAAATAATCCATGTTTTTATTTTCCTGACAAGCCATCTCTTGCAGTCGTGTTAATAATGACTGTCCTCTCCAGAAAAACACTTGGTGGGAAACAGCAATGGCGGGCAATAGTGTGACATTTTACAGCTGCAAGATAGAATGAGGTCAGGGTGGATGATGAGTTCAGCACTAGAGATTGTGTTTTTGTGACCCGTCTCCTACGAAAAGTCAACACTGATTTCTTTTAGCCATGAAGACAATCTTTCCCTGACCTTAATCATGGCATCGGTCTTACCAACATCTTAACCAAGTAATTCTGGTCTCCTAAATGTAAGATAACTTGTCTTAAAATATAACAACACTTTCTATTGTCACACACAGACTATACAAATCTTAGCCACACTTAGTCCATCATTTGAATCTTTTCTCATTAGCCCCTTTCTCAGACACATCTGCTTGTTCATGGGCCCCCAGAGGGTCATGTTGAACAGTTAGACTCTCTCTGGTGAGTTCAAGGTAAGTTCCAACCGGATGCGGTCCCGGCCCGGCGAGCATGAAGCATTCATGCAGGCAAGTGGTAGATCGGCTGTGGTTCTTGAAAGTTTTTGGTGAAACTCTGTTAACTTTTCCAAATCCTCCTGCAGAAAAGTGCGTAGTTGAGAAAAGCCTTGGCAGTTAGTAAGTGTGTCAAGGTAATTCTCTCAGAGTCACACATAGTCCCTGTAGATATGCAGATTCGATGTGCTGTAATCATTCCAATATTCTGTTCCTCTGAAAATCCATTTGAAACTCTCCTTTTTCCACTGCATTCGAGTCACTCTATGCCAAAAACCCAATGTTTCTCCCTCAGTGGTATCTGGGGGATAGTGACTCATTGAGTCATGTCATTAGATAATGGGTTTGGAGGAGTTATTCAAATAAACACAGTTCCTGGATGTAAAATGGAGGCAGAGAGTTCAGTGTTGTTTTTTGTGGGGATACCAGGGGATTTCCAGCGCTGCTGCAGGGCCCATCTGTTGTAGATCGAAGCAGCATCACAGAACCACTGACCCATACTGCAGCTGCCCTGTCACAATATTGTTTTTAAAGGTATACCACAGCAGCCATCTGCACCTTATTGCCAGTGGCGCTTGAACAAGATATTCTCAGTGCAATGCCAATAGTAAATATACAGTAATCCTCAACCTAAAGCAGGTCTGGAGTTCATCATTTACTTGTTATTGATCAGCTTGGTTCCCCAGTGATCACAGCAGTGTGTTGGCTCATGTTTGTGTGTGTCAGGATCTATGATAGAGCCTTCAGCACAGAGTCGTCTATGATTGCATTTCAGATGTATTCACTCAGTCGATACGATCAATAACAATACTGTTAACAACTCAACGTATTTCCTTATTTCAAAATTCAGTTCAAGACACCATGTGTATCTCAAGTGCTGCCACAAAAGCTGGAATTTATTTTCTGGGATTATCAGCTAAACAAGTGGAAAAGAAAATGCTCCTCTGACAATTTAATCAGAGCTTTTAGTGAAAGGGCCATAATTCAAGGCACCTGCAATCTGTCATCAACCTTTTCACATAATATGCTACTTTTATGCTATTTGTTGGGGCTGCACTGGTCTGTCCATGGTCCTTTTTTTTTGTGCACATTAAGCTGGTATCTGTAACGGTTTTAAATTTATCAAACATGCATACATTGTATCTGTGGTTGGAGATGCTCGTAGAAAGAAAGCCAAGAATGTATTTTTTTGTATTTCTATAAATCAAAATCACCCATTATATGACACTTTGCTATATGTTGCATTGTCTGGATTTTGTAACAACTTCAACACACTTTCCACAACAAATGTGTACTGACTTTTAGACCAAAGTATGGGTCAAACTTCAAAAATGCTGGATCCTGCACTTCCCATAATGCAACTCTAGTGTCTCCTTGTTACACCCTCCTCTTTTTGGTAAATGTCATTCAAACTCCATGTCCCACACGTGTAAGACAGGCTTGCTGTTGCACTTTTTTCTCTCAAGATGATGCCCAAGATGAGATAACCCTGATGACATCATCAGGGGTCATTTTCTCATATTCCCAATGACGCATAAACTCATCTTCAATTGTGGACCTTTAAAGTTAATTGCTACATTGTGTTTTCTGTACTTCTTTGTGGATTCAGCTGGCAATATGAATTGAAGTTGTATTATTAGAAATTATATAAATAGTGCAATTATTACAATACTGATGCCGGTTTTTGGTCATCATTTACTTGTCATTGGAAAACAGTGTTTTTATTGACATCACAGGCTCCTGATGCCCTCTTTTGTCATAGTCAAGCTGTTCTGAGAGCTGATTCACCACCAAACAAATAAAACCAAAGTGCAAAGAAAAGACATTTTTCATAAAGTCATACTTACTCTGCCACTAACATTTTTCATGTACATACTGTAGCTGGACAGTGTTAGAAAGCTCTTTTCCCCCTACATTATTAATGACTTAAAATAAAAAATACAATACTGAAGCATAATGCATGATATCTGCTGTAGAGGCATTTTCATATTATGTCAAATTTAAGCTCTGGACTGGCAGTTATTTTAATACTGCAAAACTACAAAGAGGCAGGATTTCTTCATTTAAAAGATCCATGTGTGTTACAAACAGCTTGCCCCTCACTGCATCTCCAGGAAATGTCGTCATTCACGAGGAACGTACAGAACATCTTCCATTTGATGACAAGGCAATAAGGCACTATATTCCATGCATGATTATAATTTCCACTACACCTTTTCCATTTTCGCACAGCCTGCAGTAATGCATGTATGTCCGTCTACATCCCCCCCCCCCCCCCCATCATTTCATTGTCTCCCTCAGCCCCTTTCCCTTCTGTCTGTGTGTAATTTCAGGAATAAACTGCCCTCTAAACGCTTCTGTATTTCTTCTGTTTCAAACTCAAGTAATTGAGTAATCATTGATGGATGCAGACTGGATACTCGCATGCTGTTAGAGACAAGAGAATACAGAAACTGTATGTCAGACTTACGCTTGGCCTCAGGGTGTAAGTTTTTCTCCCCCCCTTCTATTGTTGTATTTTTTATTCTCTCCGAGCCTGTGGCCATACTGTATTGACAGGCTAGCTGTGGCAAGGCCCGGCTGAAAGGCTCTCGGGGCTTTTAGTTGCGCCCTCGTTTAGACGGCTTTGAAAAGAGGAGCTTGGCCTCTGTGGTTATCGCTGGCATGTTAGAGGGAGTGAATATAGATTTTATCCTATCCACCTCCCCCCCCTTTCGCTTTCTGGTCTATTTATCTCTTTCCATCTCTTTCGCTCTCTCTTCTTTCTCTCTCACCCTGTCCTTGCAATAATGACAGCAATTCATATTGAATTTCTCTATTCTCTGAAGGTGATGAGGATGAGGCATCGGAGGGCAGGATGCAAACAGTTGTGAGGTGGCAGTTCATCAAGAACTAAACCCCACCAGGGAAAGTGGAGGTAGCGGCGGGGTGGGTTCGCTAGAGAAAGGAGGAGAAAAGACAAAACAGTGTGGAATAGGATTCAAGAGTTTCTTGGCATTGGTTCTGAAAGACAAGGTAGAAAATAGAGAAATGGAGCATCCTGACTGGGAAGTGGGGAGAGGACTTGAAGGAATGACGGGGTCAGGAAATCCCAAGGGAGACGAGGGATGAGAGAGCACATGGAGGAAAAAGTGGGATGAGCTCCACTGCACTGGGCTTCATACCCCAGAGACCTGCTGTGTGTGTGTGTGTGTGTGTGTGTGTGTGTGTGTGTGTGTGTGTGTTGTGTGTGTTGTGTGTGCATCCTTATCCCACTGAGTGGATTTGCTCAGTCATACTCAAATGACATTTTATTTTTTACCGTATTTGGCTCGTGCAAACTGTCAGTTCAGGAACTTTTCTTGAATCTCAAAAAGTTTCCTGATGATGAGGTGAAATAAATGAACACATCTGTTTGATTGCAGCAAAGAAGACATCTGCATCCTCTTGCAAAAATGAGGAGTGTATAAGACCTGAGAGAGTACGCTGATAGACAACATAAAAATAAAACTGTCACGAGCAAATGACATAGAGGGGGAAGGATGGGAGCAAAATTGAGAATGAATGGGTGAAGTAAAGAGAGAAAGCATCTGAATCCTCTGCATTATCTAGCATGCTTCACTCTAAGGCTCATCAATAACTTAGACGTGATGGGAAATCTTTTCCTCTCCCCCTGTTCTTACAAGGGTTTTTTGGCAAAAGCTTCACATGTGGTCAAACTAGGAACTCCAGCATATTCGACACTTGTCATGAGGATTAATTCCTCATGCACACGTAATTTATAACCTGGGATCTCTGCTGGTGAAACTCCCCTTACTCACATGTCTCATTATTGATGGCTATGTTTAAAACATTGGGACGAAGGTACACTAGTACAGAAAGATGTCCCCATTTACTCTATGTCATTGAAGCAGGGAAAACTGAATTTAATGGAGATAATTATTCTTTTAAATAAGTTATCAAACCTGCAGAAGGCTCTGGTTTTTCATCAGAAAACTTGTGGTGTGGTTTTTAATGTAATTTTTTTTTTTTGTGGTAAATGTTTATTTTAAAACCCCAGTATAAGCCATGATGTTAATTTTGCTGGCTCATTAAACCTGGACCGGTACCATCATTTACCCATAATGCAGCAGAAAAGAGAACTGTTCAAATATTGACTTACAAGTAATTAAAATAGCCTCATCAACATCTAAATATCAAACTGGCAGGGGAAATGCCCAAAAATGTTGCAAGATGCCACAAATAATCATCCAAAAAAGGGAAGTCCTCCATTTTTTACTAAATTCAATATCTGATCTGTTGTGATCTGAACATTTCAGTTTATTATATGAATGCCTGCAATAGTTCTCTAAACTTGTCCGCAAATGTAAAAATAGACACAGTTATCTCATAGTTCATGCGACACATTAAAACAACAGTAAACAGCATGGGAAATTACAGCAAATATTTGGTGTTTGTTGTGGTCATCACTTACATTCTTTTTAGCCTTTTGAAAAGGTTTTAACTGTGAGTTTGGTTTGCAAACCAATTTCCCTTATCAGGCAATAAAATTTTGAACTGAACTGAAACGAATTTAATTGCAATCAGACGTAACCTGGCAACAGCCTATCACAGAGCAGACTCCGAGTTGAGTGAGCAGGACCAATAATGTTGGAGTGGATGTTGGTACTCAGCTGTGCCTCGATGTAACTTGTTAGTGGGTAATTAGGTCAGCTTGTTACATCAAACAGCACTAACGCTCTCATGGCCCCACAGTCCTCTGTATGAAGTCAAATTAAGGAAACAGCCTTGAAAAGCAGAAACATCTTAGAGCTACTCATGAGGAGAGGACACCCAACAATTCAACTGAAGAGCGCGGTCAAGTGATCATAGAGACAGTGTAACAGACAAGTCACTGGTTTGATCTTGGCAAGTACACGCTGAACAAGTGTTCTTCCAGCTCAGATTTTAACCTGAATCTCAGGTTGAATATTTTATATACAAATGATGCACTCTTTCCTACAGGTTGGGTTTACATTTGTAGTTTTGTCTGCAGATGTCTTCTAAGTGGGCTAAATGATCAATCTAGGCAATAATGTACGTACTAGTAAGAGATATATTATGTGGAAAAAGACCAAAGGATGAATAAAAGAGAGGCAGAGGATATAAGAGGAAAGATGGATGATTTCCATTGACAGCCAGGTCAATCCCAGGGGGCTGCAGGGCTACCGACACACACACACACACACGGGGGTAATTCTTTCTCTATAAAATGAGACAATAAGTCTCTGGTTCTCTGTCCTCTTTCTTAAGGCATTCAGGGACACCGCGCAGGCCACAGCCAGGACACAAACACCATTTTCAGTGCAGGCCATAACTCAGTCAAGCTGCCTTGATGAGACTCATAACTACTGTATGAATTTACAGTCACTCAAGTTTTTCCCCCTTGTACTCACGGCTGCACACTCACCTCCATTCACCCTCTCTCCTTCAGCGTAAGCCATTATAATGACTTTCACTAAGCGCTTTAGGATAATTAATTTATGGCACAGCACTGTGACATCCTAAAGTCCTCTTTGAGCAATTACAGTGTATGGTCAACTTGGTCTTCTTGTCAGAGGCGAAACTTAAATGCCCTTAATTCTTTCTGAAAAGTGGGTTTACAGGGACATTCAGATAGTGCCAGACAGGCTGTCAGCATGGCTGGATTAAGACTTCCATGGGGCCCCTGGGTGTCTAAGGTCAAAGGGCCACCCACTGTGTCAAAACACGTCTGCTGATACTTCAACGTCACATAACCAACACATAATATCAGTTGGAGATTAATATCATATGAAGCTACAGTAGACATCACTAGACATTCATGATACACTTATAAAAGTGACCCATTAATGAGAGAAACACTGACAAAATACAACCTGATAACTACATGCCAGCACATCCATGCATTTCAGCTACAATAACTTGTAACACAAACCCACAAACTGTAAAAAGACAGTTGATCCTTACCTTAAGCAGCTCCTTCTCTTGTGTTTTTGGCAAAGTGAGTTATCATATCCTCAAAATCCAGCTCCCTGACCAGCTTTGCTACAACTACTGCCTCTATTTTTCTGGCTAACTTTACCGCGGCTCATTTAGTTCACATTTACTGTGGGCAGCATCATAACTCCTCTTCCTTTGCTTTATAACTAAAGCTTTTGGTTTCTGCTGTGTCTGTAGTAACGTAACGCCTCTTGCATCATTTTAGTTTTCAGGTTTTCTTTTGCCAGCCCTGCTCAATGGACATGTTCCACAATTCATTGTTGAGTAGTAGCCCAGAGTAAAACACTGACCTTGGATCTGTGTGAAATAAACCAGTTAGACACCTCAGACTCTTGGTAGACCAGCCCCATATTATTCAACAGGCCAATCAAAGCTATTAGTTTTTCTTAAAGGCCCTTCACGTTCATGGCACACCCACACAGGTGTTTTCACTTTGCCTGATTAGACCTCTTCTCAGGACAGTGTGGGAATGCACAGACTACGCTTGCTCCTCAAAGTCGTTTCTCATGCAAAAGTGCAACATATTGTTTAAAATTACTAACCACTGTGTTGCTTGTCCAAATATTTTATGTATTTCTATACTAAACGTCCTTATTTTTGTGTTCACTTGTGGAAATCAAGGACTAAAAATAACCACGTATTCTGAGTGGTAAATCTGCCATAGTTATCATAGATTATAAAGCTTGATAGGCATAAAAGCAATAGTAGATAGGGGGCAGGGCTTAGCAAAGGGTCAATTCCCAGCACAGCTCCGCCCAACTTCAACCTGAGCAGAGGCCTAATCAAGCAGAATAATTAAAAACACCTGTGTGAGTGAGCAGGGCCTCTGACATGAGCTTTGTTTTAATGACAGTTATAACTGAGGGTGTTTCGTAATGCTAGATTAGCCTACTTCTTTTTCCACCTGCATCAACTGAAATGCTTGCTTTCTGCTCAGCACCCAGGACACCCTGTTGGTAGATCCAGGCTTGGCTGTCAGTTGGAGAAAATTTGACTAAACTCACCGTGAAATGTTGTCAAATTATGCTTACACTCTTTTTTGTCCTATGTGGTCAAAATCCCAACTTCCAGAACGCTGAAACAAATTCAATTTGGCTGCCGAGAGTTATTCAGTTCTGCTGTATATTACAGAGTCTGTTGCTGCTGTAACATCCTGTGCGCACAATAGGAGATTCAGTATTTACATTGCAGATGCAATGAACAAATCCAGGTTACCCTTACCTTCAGGCAGCACCACTGTTACAATGACTGCAATAATGAATCATCATCATCATAGTCTGTATTACAGTTGATGATTGTAATCATGGTGAATATGAATGCATATGTGAAATTGCATATGTTATCATCATCACCATCATCTCTCTCTCTCTCTCTCTGCTCTTATTCCTCTGTTCACAGAATCACAGACGAGTGGCTTTTGCCATGTTTGTTCTGCAGAGTGGTGGGAGCGAGGAGTGCTGTCCACAGACTTTGTGAGTTTGTGGTAATTAAAGCTGGATAGAGCCCTATCAAGTAAAGCTGCTTATGTTTAATACAGTCAGCCATGCAGACACGGGCCGGCGGCACACGGCCCAGCGCGGCAGGGGGACGGCAGCACAGCGCACAGCCTTCGCGCATAATCCCACGCAATGCATCAGCATGAGAGCATGAGAGAGGGATAGGAAGAGGGGAGAGGGGAGGGTGGTTGTTACGCTTGGGCATTCAGCAAAGTTAAAGAGCATTTCATTGTGTGTGTGTCTGTGTGTGTGTGTGTGCAGATCTGTAGTGTGTGTGTGTGTGTGACAGACAGAGAGAGAGAGAGAGAGAGAGAGAAGGGGGACAGGGCAGTTGAGAGGGGATGGAGGGAGTTGCAGAGAGTGAGAGGGATTTAGTTTATGGCAGATAGACTTCACTGACTAACTCCATTGTACGGGTGCTCTGTGGTGTGTGGATCAGAGACAGAGAGAGTGTCCCCTCCATTTAAATCTGCTGGCATCTCCAGCCGGGCAGTCACTCGCTCAGTAACAGTGTACTTTAACACAACCGTGCAGAGAAATAGAAAGCCAGGAACACAAAATACAAGGCAAAGACAGGGTGGACACACCTACACAACTATACAATTTGAGTTTTTTTAATGAAATGCGTGTATTGATTCAAAAGGCATGGTGGTTTTGTTGAAAGAAATAATGTATTAATTCTTTATAGATCAAGCACTTGTAAATGTTAAAGAAAAGTCAATACATAGATTTTGGTAAGTAAGTGCTCAAACTGCCCATGGAGGGTCTTTCTCAAGAATTAAAGAGAGTTAAAAAGACAAAACATGTTGTGCTGGAGAAGGACATACACTAGTTACAACCTAGCAACCCCCAAAATTGTTATTAATGGCTTATTACTCATCTATTAGGCAACAAAGCCATTAGTTTTTATTTATTAGCCCTTTATAATGTGTTCCCTATTAAAAAGTGGTAAACCATCCACAGAAAGTTTATTCCAGGGTGCTGGAAAGGAGACTCCGACCGATTGTCGAACCTCAAATCCAGGAGGAGCAATGCAGATTCTGTCCTGGTCGTGGCACAGTGGACCAGCTCTTTACCTGCTGGCTGCTGGGGGGTTCGTGGGAGTTTGCCCATCCAGTCTACATGTGTTTTGTCAACTTGGAGAAGGCTTTTCAACCGTGTCTCCCGGGGGGTCCTGTGGGGGGTACTGAGGGAGTATGTGGTACCAGGGTCGCTGCTACAAGCCATCCGGTCCCTATATAACCAAAGTGAGAGCTGTGTCCGCATTCTCGGCACAAAGTCAAAGTTCTCAGTGGGTGTTGGACTCCCCTTGTCTCCGATTCTGTTTGTGATATTCATGGACAGGATCTCAAGGCGCAGCCGGGGAGGAGGAGAGTGTCCGGTTTGGTGGTCTACAAAACAAGGACAAAATAATTCCACAAACTACTGCACAAAAAGACACTTAAAGAAGACCATGTTGTGGTCGTAATGTTGTAGAAAAAAAAGAATATATGCAGCCAATCAGCTAAATGAATTCCTCATCAGCAAAGTTTGTAGGTGAAAAACAAAGAGGTTGTTTGTTTGGTTTAAATTTCCCAGTGGGCAGGAACTTGGTAAAAGAGCAATAATCAACAGGTGAAGAGAGCGTTACCTGAGCGTTACTGTAGCAGCAGGTAATTCTAGTTTTACCAAACCTACTGAACACACTGATTAACACATTGTTTGGGCCTCTGTATGGAGTGTTATACACTGGAAGCGATTACCTGCGTGTCTTTTAATGTGACCTAATGGAGTACAAAATAGGAGCATGCAGTGTGGACAAAGGTGTGGATCATGTTTTAGATTAACATTTGGCAACTAATAATTGAATTCTTCGGCTGCTCCTCCATTTTGGTGCTTTAACTGTATATGGCCGAGCTTTTGCTGCTACTCAGCGTAAATTTACATAACTGATTTCTGAGAAGTGGAGAGGGAGTTGTCCAGCTCATATTCCTAAATGGGAGGCGTACAGTGCTGTAATTTCACAGCTGTAATGTGGCATCAAATTAGCCTTTCAGATCAATGCCTAATCTAACCTCGGCCCAGAAAAAGATCTGAGCGATCCAGTCTTGAAGAAGGCTGCCAAATCCCCCAGCATCCTTAGTGGTGGTGCCGTGACGACACTTTAATAAGCTGTAAGCTCCTCTTCTGATTTAAGACAACCTGAAATATAACACTAATTCCCTTGATGAAAGGAATGTTATTTCTATAAATGTGACACATGTAACACAAGCTGAGGCAAGAGTAGGAGAGAAGGGGAGCGTGTGGGGGGATGAAGATGAGGATTTGCTTTCTGTCTAATGCACATATTTGCTGAAGTGGCTTCAGCCAGTGTCTTTTGAGCTGACCTCCTCCCTCTCTTCAAAAAAAAAAAGGTTTCAGTGTGATATTCCTGCCTACTCTTTCTCAAGATGTTTGATCTCTGAGCTCAGAGGAGGGTATTAGACTTCACAAAGGCGAGCCGTTGATACCCCAGGGATCAATACACCCCGGCTGGTCAATTCATTAGAGCTGTACTGTGATTAATTAAGCTGTCCTAACCACCGGAAGCCGGGATGACAGAGGACGTTAAAAGAGGGCGAGATGAGTGGAAAAGAGCCGGCTTGGCTCGACACGGGTGGTGTGGAGTCCTGAAATGTGAAGCTCGGCAGTGATGTGTGCTTTTGAGTTTTTCATCTGTCTTCACCCCTGTCTGCTCTGTCCTTGGAGCCGGGGCTGTTCATTAGAAGATGAGGAGGAAGCTGGATACCACAGTGTGAAATAGGGAGAGATGCTAATCCTGACAGGTTAGTCATTAAGAAGCCCTTAGAGAGGAGGAAGAGACAGAGCAGGAGGAGGGGTGGGGGAGGCGAGAGGAAAGACAAGAGAAAGAGCAGAGAGTATGAGAGAAGGCAAAGTAGCCTTGTTATTAATCCTGGTCAGACAGCACAGCAACCTTTGACCCCAACAGCTTGTTTTTTTCCCTTTCACCGACTGGCTGTTTCGTTTCATGTTTGAAACACATTGTGTGGAATTCAAAGAAGAGCTTTTAGATGTCACTGACTGATCTATATTGATCTATGACCTCTCCAGAAATTAACCAATAGTTTTCTGGTGTTGTCACTGCTTTTAATACCCTGTAATTGTCCATATGGACAGAAAAGCGTTAGAACAGAGGTTGCATAGGATTCATGTCATCATTTGTGTGTATATACGTGTGTCCAGAACCTGCCTACACCTCTCTCTGCTTTCACACCTCACCTTTTTGGTTTTTATCAAACTCTGGTGTGGACTAAATAACCGGACCAAGACCGCCTGAAGAGGAGGATCTGCGTCTACTCCCTGGTGTGGTCAGATCAACCACAGGACTGTGTGAGGGTATCAAAGTGACTTTAACATACATTGGAAAGCTAAACTGCTGTTAAATGCATCTGCTATTAGTGAACTGCTAAGAAAGCGATCAATGTATCAGCAATGTAGAGCCTATAGTTGTAAAAGATAATTTTGTAACCAAGTCAACGAATCTGTGCATCCACACAAGTGCAAGTGAGTTTCCCTGATCAATCAGAAAGAGAAAAGGTGTTATATCAGAGGTGTGCTGAGACTCTTTAGCAGTTCTCCAATAAAAAGTCAGTGAAAGGAGTTAAAATTATTGTAGCAACCACACAGTAGGCCTTACTCTCTTCCTGTAATATTGTGGAAAAATAGTCTCTTTTTTGTCCTGTTTCTGTCTGTTTGTCACTATTTATGATACATGAGGTCCAATAACAGTCTTGACTAATAAAGCTCACAATCACTTATTTCTTTGTGAGCTTGTTGTAAACACCAGAGAAGATAAATGAACTCATAAGGAGCAGTAAAGTGCAGCATGACCTGCTGTCAGTCACCAGAATTTGATTTGTCCACGTGAGTGCATGCAGTGCTGACAATGTAACTGTCTAATCAATGAGTTACCTGTCAGTCAGTATGACTCCATGTTTACAGCTCTTGGTTCGTTTGTAAAAAGCCAGTGTGAACATCTTTTTTTTTTTTCCTTGGTCTGGAACAAATTAACTGAACTACAGGTGTAAAAGAGCCGTCAATCTCTCTGTTAATGCTGCTACTTCCCCGAAGTCAACATGGCTGTCTTCTCCTCGCTAAAAGAACTCCCTCCAGAACATCTTTCAGCACATGTGTTCATTTTATAGTGAGCACAAAGGTGCGACAGTCAATGCTAACACATTACCATAAAGCTGAAGGGATTCAAATTATAGGCCCTTTGAAGCCTTCTAACGTAAATTGGGCGAAATTACAACTAGCGCGGGTGGCTGTCGTGGAGGCTGATGCCTACATAATTACAGTGTGCTGCCTTCCTTGGCAGGAAAAGAAGGCTCAGATGAATCTGCGCTGATTGCCAGTATTTAGCACCATCATCCTGATTGCACACATACAGTACATGTGGCAGGTAGCAGTTAATCCTTTCAGTTCTTTCTCTTACAGTACATGTCTGTTTTTGTCTCTGTCTGAGCTCTGTGTTCACCTCTTTCTGCAGAGATCCCTGTCTGTCTTTCTCTCTAGACGTGTCTCTCAACGCACATCTAAAATGTGTCGTCCTCCTGTGTGGCGATGAAGCTGTCAGCTCCAGGGTTGCCAAAGGGGAGAGTCAAAACACTTAGTTTCCATCAATACATGTTCAATTAGTCTGGCTTTCATGTCATTTGATTGTGGCAACAATAGGCCTGGGTGTCAAGGTACATGAGACGAGGAGACCATTCAACAAACAAACAATGCAGGCAGGTAAGACAATACGCTGTAATACAAATGAAAGGAACACACACAAAACCGCACATAACCGTGTGCATCATCTACAAGTCCACCCACACGAAGCTAATTACTGGCATCCTTTCTGCGATTCTTTTTTTTTTTCTTCAGCTGTCAACACAGCACATTTCCTGCAAGGTGACAAATAAGCAAATGTAGCAAAAAAAGAATTTCAATTACACTGATGCATCGCAAGATTATTGTTTCACACAAGAGATATTACCTCCATTTGGCCTTGAAAACTTGTTAGATGAGCATAATTATATATTTTCACGCTGACAAGTGACGCATTACAGTCTGCATTTTCTGACAGTTGGTATCCAAGGCTTGTGTAATGATATCAAGCAGAGTTGGGATGAGGGAAAGGAGAGCTAGGAGGGGAAAAAAACACCATAATCCACCAGTGGGATGCGGAAGCCTGTGGAATCCAGTATTCCCTTCCATCGAGGCCCCCGCGGCCCCATTTTAGATAATCAGTATTTCAAAAAATAGGACTATTTTTTGCTTCTGTGGAAATAGCTCCTCAGATGATGGCCTCACAATGAGACAGGATGGAGCTCTCTGTGCTGGGAGAATGCTTTAAATAATAAAAGCACATGGGGCTTCATGAATAGAGTATTATGGGGCTGTGAATGGAAGCTTTTTTTCCCCTCTCTTCTCTCTGCCTTTTGCCTTTGCTTCCCATGCCGGCTCCAAAAAACACTCTGCCCACTGTCCGGCTTTTCCCTCAGGAATTGCAAAGAGACAGATGGAGAGAGAGAGAGAGAGAGAGAGAGAGAGAGAGAGAGAGAGAGATGGGAGCAACACCACATAACATAAAAGCTTATATTCACAGTTTGAGGGCCATTACATGATTTGTGGAGTAAATATTGACATTTTAGATTTGTAATCTGAACATGCAGCCAATTTTGTATATATTTTGTAAACTGAAACTAATAATGTATCACAGGATTGGTCAACTAGTGTAGGATTGGGGCCACATAATTAGCCACACACTTCTTGAGATAAGTAACTTAACAAAAACTTTAACATGTAGCATGAAAAAAACTAAAATACAGGACTACATACACCAACATAAATAGTAACTATAATGTGTATTGAGACAAAATTAGTCACAAATAAAGTGAGGAAGTAAAGGAAGTTGCCATAAAAAATTAAATGAAGTATAAAGCATTGAAAGTGTTGTGTGTTTGACAATTTATTCTATCTTCTCATCTAGTAAACATACTGCATCCGAATACAGTTTATAGCTAATTAATTCTGTACCGAGAACAAGAACAAACATTAATGGGAAAGATAGCACAAATTGGACGAATACAAGGACATGTACGCTTTCATCTAGCATGCATGTTGGATGAAAGATAATGAATTAAATCTATTTTTCTCTTTATGACTGAATCAAAGAACGAGAACAAAAATCAATCGTGCTATAGGCATCAGGATGCTTCAAAAGAAGTGCTTGTCCAATCATAGAGCAGTTTCTGAAACCCCCAGGTGTGTGTATGTGTGAGAGTAAGCAAGGTTTGAACTGTCCACTTTAAGCCAGTTCAATTTAAAAACACATATTTTTCTCTCTGTTTCAGCCCTCCGTTCTTGCTATTGCTGCGTTTTTCTCACTCAAATATGGCACTTTTATAAAAATGCTTTCCAGAGTGGATAAATCTTAAAATGGCAGCTTGGTGTTTTAGCGTGTATGGGGAAAACAATGTGCTTTTGCAAAACAATGACGTAAGTTTCTATTGCCTCTAACCTTCTTTGTGATCAGCTTTACAATTTTTATTTATATTAACTAGTTCATTTCAAGCGCCTTATCTGTGGGCCGGATCTGGCTGGGTGATGATCAATGTCACTAAATGTTTGGCCTTTTAATTCCTGTGTGCTTTTAGATGGTCTGAATGTGACTTTTCTTAATATCCACTCACTGGTCGTGGTTTTCCCTCTGCTTTCTAACCACAGCCTGTCTAATGATTTTGTCTTTTTGCATCCACATGAAGGGGTGCTTACATGTCTGCTATCATGCCTGCGAGTGTGTGTGAAGCTGGCCAGAGCTCTGACAGGTGGACAGTGTGTTAAGGGACCCCTCCCACAGCCTCTGGTCCTCTCCAGCGACCAGCAGAGGAATCCACCTCGTCACGTCTCCTATTCCCCCCCCCCCAGTTCACGCATCACCACCTGGCGCTCTGACAGCGGCTGCTGCCCGTCGTGGCCCCCTTGTCAAACCCTGTTGCCATACCCCTTGACACCTTCCCCCATATCTACGCATAAAGTGCCAAAACCACCGCCTCTGAATGTTTGATTTCTATTTATTCATGTGGTGTTTCTGCCCCCCCACTCGCTCTGGAATAACTTTCAAAATATACTGTATATCTAAAACACAGAGCAAGCTGCCTGTGTACGGGAGCTGTCAGGAGGCTGTCATGTTAGTCTGCTCTGCTCAGCATACACACTGTCTTATGAATTCATGAGCTTGAAGAGGAAAAATCTCTGTAAATGTGCGTGTGTGTGTGTATGTCTGTTTGTCTGTGTGTGCATACACGTGTTTGCCTTTGATTCTACATTTGCATGTAGGTGGCACAGCTGTGATAACAGGTTGCATAAACGTAACACTGCAAAAAACTTAATATGGGCAATGATGAGAAATCATCTTTACAAGTTTGTGTAGTTTTGTAGTTAAATTATGTTCAGGGCCCTAGCATATTAATATGTGCATGTTATGACCTTCACCATTTAAAAAGTTACCAATTTAGTGGAGATAAGTTGGATTCGCCGACCTGTCTGATAGAAGATTTTTCAGCTCCTCCAGCTTTTTTTTAATGTAAAAGTTCTTGTCTAATCAGCCCTCAGTCTGGACTGATTTAACATTGGAGCCCATCTCTCCCTGTCCTTAATCAAGCTCTCATCATGTTTCCTGCGCTCCATGAATGATTCACTGTCAGTCAGAGCCACGCACGTGGACAGCCTCTCAAGGACTTGTTTTCTGTCAGGATGTTCGGTAACATCTTCCAGCCTTTTTAGATAAAACAAAATTATTCTGTGGTGCTGGAAGGATGAAGGAGGGGGATATTATAATGTCACAGAAGACTTTTCTGTGATAAACCTTCACTACAGTGGCGCTCTGCAGGTCAATGAAGCTTGAATATGAGGCTGGAGTTCTGCTGTTAAATCCTCTAACAGTTCAGGTCAGATTGTCTGTACATCACCCTCCACAGACACTGACATCATTACTGTATATTGTGTTACAGACCTGCTTGGCTGAAAAGAACCACAAAGCAATTGCAAAGAAAAAAATCTCTCAGCTGCAATCTTATTTTTAGCAGCATCATTGGTGCTAGATGCCCGTTGCTTTGGTGTATTTCTCACTGCATTTTGTGTGAACGTGTCACTTCCTTGGTTTTCTGTTGAAGAAATCTGAGTTGATGTAGGTTTCACTTTGTATATTTCTTTGTCTTAGCTTTGGTGGCTGCTAACTACCCAGTTTTTTATTAATATTATTCTACACAAAATGCTGTTTGCTGCCCCCAGTAATGTATGGTACATTTCTTCCCATGCATCTGTTTAACAAGAAAGACCTACTAGATACCAGGGTGCTATAATAGGGGAGCAAATGTAAGAAGCTTTCATGAAATGCATGGCCATAGTGCAATCTGCCATAGAGTGGTGAAAGATATTTGAAAATGTCCTTGAAGTTGAAATCGAAAAGTTGCATTTTTACTTAATCTTTGTGAAGAGTAGTAATTTCTTTCCTTCCTTTTCAGTTACAAACATTAAAAAGGGTTTTGCACCTATGCCATCCAGCTTTATAATTGCAGTAAATCATATACACATTAGCTGGTTTGTTGTATCACTGCATACTAACAAAGAACACGGTGAAAAATCACATCAAACACATAATCTCCATTATCTTTTGCTGTTAAAAACTCGCAGTTAAGACGTGTCAAAACTAATGGATTGTAGCTTTAAACTAAGCTAGAGTTTAATCCTGATTGGTATTTTGTAGAAAAGGTAGTCATGTGTACATCTCCAAATACACCTAAGGACAGAAACGTCTGCAAGATCACCCCTTGTTTTCCTTCCCACTTGCCCCCTGCAACGTCCTTCCACATTAATCCTCCGTCCTTCCTCTCACCTCCTCTCCTGACGCCCCCAGTTCAACATTTGCTCAGCTAATAAGCATAGCATTTCAGCTGAAACCATTTTTTTCTCTTGATTTACTGCACACCATGGCAGCTCCCCAAATTAGAATGTTTATTTATGGCCATCAATATTTAATTGAGTTTACTCTAATCTTGCGTTAGTGGGTTCAGAAGTCTCTGCATGGCTGTTTAAATATTAAAATTAATTGGAGCGGAGATACTGTAAAGAGGCTTGTCTTAATTGTTCTGGGAGAACAGGTAGCTTCTGAAGCCTTGGCATGCAGAAGGCACCACAGGCGCGCACACACACACACACACACCGGTATGCACACATTGTGTGCTTTTAGCAGATGAGTTCTTTGAGATTTCCTGTTGAACGCACAAACAACGCAGGTCCACAGCTGAGTTGTTGTGAAAAGTGTTTAAGTATGTTCGTTCAGCTGTAGCACAAGCTAACAGGGTTTACAATAACAGAGTTTTAAGTTATTATAGTTATTAACCCCTCATGTGATAAAAGCATGGGGACACAAGTCATGCATGTAGTGAGTTATCACATGCTAAGTTTAAATGCATTAAGTTTAGTAAACATCATTTGAAATAATAGATAACAAGGTGGAAATGTTATTATCATTAACAACAATTAAATGTTTTAAAATGACAAAATATAGATTTGGAAATGGTTTCTTTTTGAAGGATTTTCCTCCCTCACAATTTTGTAATTTCTTGAATATGTTGAGATTTGTGTAAAACCCATGATTTTAGACTGGAGTTTCATTTTAACCATTACAGCTTTATAGAAAGGAGGTGAGTGTAATCCTGTAGGTTCCTCCCAAGAAGAACGACAGCATCAGTTGTTTCAGTAAGTGCCCCAAAACGACATCTGTTTCTGTTCAAGTGAAAAAGCCCTGTAGCAGCTGTAGTAATCATGACGGGAGAAAAGGAGGAACTGAGGTGAAGTTTTTATAGAGCGACAAAGTCTGTGTAGAGAGGAGGTTGGGGGGGTGGCTGGATTGATTTGGATGGATGAGTCAACAACATATCTGACTTTAACATGGGAGACTGCAGTTTGTTTCCCACTTCCTACCAAAAGTCAATGTTGGTTTTATTAAAACATGATCACGATTGTTCCATGACTTTAACCATATATTTATTATTGTCACCATTGTGACGAAGCTCCCCTAACCTTAGCGAAGTAGTAATTGTAACCCACAATCTTTCTCTAAACCTTACTAAGGAGGTGTCAGATCAGAAAACACTTCTATGTGTTAGAGGGCATGGACAAACAACATATTTTGCCTTTTAATTTGGAGGACTTTTTGGCATTTTGGGAAGTCTCTACAATAACTGAAGCGTAAACACGACTCATTGTGGTTTTAGGCAGGGTTAGGTGCCACAGTATTTCTTGGTTGAAGCAGTAACTTCTTGGAGTCGTCACTGTCACTGTAAGGCTGCCAGGCAACCACCGGAGACTCCAGGAACTTACTGCACCGGCCAAGAAACAGTCTGGCACTTAACCCTGCATAAAACCACAAAGTCTTGTTTTTTCACAAACAATTTGTAACAAGCTAATTTTTTAGCTTAAGAGGTGCCGGTAGGCGTATTTTGTTTCCTTTTGGACAGAGCCAGTCTAACTGATTCCACCTGTTTCCAGTCTCTGTTATATGCTTAGAGTGGTATCAATCATCTCATCTAACTCTCGGCAAGAAGGTGAATAAGCGTTTTTTTGGGGGGTTTTTTCCCCAAAATGTCAAACTATTCCTTTGTTGTATATGCCTGAGAAATAATTTGGTAATTTGTTTTTTGTTTGGTCATTTCCATTTGGCTTTATTGGGTTTGGTGTGTTGTATGGTAGCACAGTATTCTATGGTATATAGTATGGTTGATTTTGTTTAATTTGAATCATTTTGATTTGATTTGATTTGATTTGATTTGATTTGATTTGAAGACTCAGTACACTGATTGAGTGTGCTTGGCTCAGTGTGTTTCAGTTTGGTTGTTTATTTGGATATGATTAAGTTTGGTTTGGTAGGCTGAGGTATGAAAACAGGTCTGGAAAGCAGCAGAGAGCCTGTGTTAGGCCTCAGGTTATGCTGTTGAGGTGATTTAAATAACACTGTCTGTCTCTCATTTCATTAATACACTTTCCCTCTCTCACAGAGCCTCGGGGCATACAGCTAGAGCAGCGACTGAATGAAATTCTGTTTTTCAAAATGAGCAGCATACTCGAAAGCGATGGTAATCTCTTGATGTAGAAATTGGAAAAGTCAGCACAGCAAATGCATCAGCAGCTTTCCTCCAGACAAACATGCAATATTGATTCTCTTTCAGAACAGGTCATATTTTATGTATTTGTTTTAAAGATTTTGATATTGTGCTCCAGTGCTCTTCAGGTTTGCGAGAGAGGAGTTTTGCCTGTAAATTAACATTAATAATGACTGAAGCAGATGTACACTCACTGCCTGGTCACCTCAGAAACCTGGTCACTTAATGAATCTTAATTGGATCGGTGTGTGTGTGTGTGTGTGTGTGTGTGTGTGTGTGTGTGTGTGTGTGTGTGTGTGTGTGTGTGTGTGTGTGTGTGTGTTAACTGCTGCCTGCAAATGACTGTGTGGTGTTTCCCGTGACCCCATTTGACCCTACAGTGTGCGTCTGTCTGCATGCATTATTTCCTCTTGAACCAGCCATTCTAGTTAAGCACGCTCCTCAGCCATCTCTGCAAATAATAACTTTTTGTTTTCTCACATCTGCATTTTCCTCCCGTCATTAAAATTCAAATTTGCAGGAAATCCAAATAGATGCATCAACTCAATTGCGCTCAGATACTATGAAGCAGATTATTTACCATAATGGCATACAAGTAAATAACAAATAAACAAAGGCCAGGGGAGAGTGAGCCAGAAAATAAATATCCTCTGATATAGCAGTCACTCTTCCAGCCAATTCAGCTGACAATGAATTGTCAAATGGCGCTGACATCAAGAAGACAGATATCTTCATAAAAACTGCCTTCAGTGCCACATAAACAGCAGCAGGATATGAACTAGAGTTTGAATTGGAAAGGACTGCGATGCAGGGAGGGTTATGATCATTAACCCACTGAGGAGGAGGAAGAGGAGGGTGGATGGATGCACTGCGTCTGTGTCCCCCCCAAAAGCCTCAGAATCATCCACATGCCTCATGCAAGTATTTTGCATCTCCCCAGACTCGTTTCTGCATGTATATTAGATAGCCATGAAAACATTTGAGGAGCTGCCAGTCTGGTGGCTCTCTGCGCCGCTCTATAGGTTAATCTGCGTTGATTCTCATGACTTAATCTGCTGCATCTAAATGCAACGCAGTTATCCTCTGGGGGCTCTGCTTCCAACAAGTTCAAAGTTGTAAAAATTGCACTATTTTGTTCTACACCTCTTTATGAAAAATAGTGACAACTAACCTTAAAAAATGACTGATTGCACAAAATAAAATTGTGGCACTTTTTAAACTCCTGTCCCTCGCTGACAAAGTGAAAAAAAGTGTTCATAAATAGAATGCTCTGCATACTCAAGTGTTGAATGATGAAGTTCAGGTGGTGAAGGATATGATTCCTTTTGGAAATGATCTCTTCATCTGAATTCCACACACTTTTACTCTGGTGCCTCGGTGAATAGAAACCATTAAAAAGGCACTCCAGCTGCTCCTGAACTACAGTAATGACATGAGAGGGGGAAAAATTACCAGATACTTCTCTTCATTATCTTCTTTTGCTTTTCTACAGCCAACTGCGTGTCGTATATTGAAACAGAAGTTGACATGTTTTGTTGTGAACCTCCAAATCTGTAAGATGCAAACATGAAATAAACATTCATGTTAGACTTTGCATTGGTTTTAGGGGTTAAATTGGGAGGTCACAGTTATATGGGAGCAAATACTCTCATGTAGAAAGTCAGTATGATAATAGATCTGACCCGGACTAACATTTCAGTGTAGGTTTTAGTAACAAAAGACCAGGAAATAGGGATGATCTGAGAGGGATGGAAATGGAGATGAGAAGAAGGCATGTTGAGATTTAGGTAGGAAGAGGAAGGGGATGGAGTGTGAGTGTTAAGGGGTCTGACTGCTTTAAATTAGATGGCACATTGCTGCAACGGCTGAAGAATTTTATTAAGAGTCTTTATATCTTCTGCCTTAAGCCGCCCCGATCAGCATAATCCCTGTCCAAACAAGAGATAATGAATCTTCTCTTTTAGTATTGGGTTAGATAGAGGAAAGCATGATGCCAGTGAAGGGAGGGAGAAGTGCACAAATTATTGGATTTAGATTAGGAGGGGCCTGTTTTAATGGGTTTGAAGTAATACCACAATGTTAATGAAAAGTTGCCCCAGGCCTACATGATTGGGTGGGGAAGAGTGTGTGTGTGTGTGTGTGTGTGTGTGTGTGTGTGTGTGTGATAGAGAAAGCAGATTGGGCGATAAGCTGTGCTTAACAGAGCTCATTGAAAATGCCCAGCTATTGTGAGAGCGGATGTTATTGTCTTCTTTTGTTTTTTTGTCCATTTTTTTTTGTCATGCTATGCAGTCATGTCCATATGTTGTGGTTTATTTTTAGCATTTATTAATGATTACTTTTGTGTGTGTGCATGTGTGTGTGCTTGTGGACTTCTCAAATGTGTGCCGACAACACAAACTGTTCTAAGTCTGCTTACCTATGTACATATTCATATTATATCTTTAATTTACAGTTTCTCCTCCAGTTTGTTCAAAGACAATTAAAACAGGAGTATAGCATAACACATAACACATTTAATTCAACTCTTTTATGTGTGGTGGATTATCTGCACCGGCAGGGCTGCGTCTCAAAGTTTCTAACCTTTCTGACCTTGGAAACACTTTTGATCTTGTTGAGCTCAGTAAATGCAAAGATTTCTCAAACTTGCCTCTCTAAAACGTGCATTGTTTGGTTTTGTGCAGTAGCCCTTTCTCCACATCTGAAGGTTTTTATTATTGAAATGCATCTTTATTGCAATGTCAGATAAAGCTACAGAGGGAATCCCTGCAGGGTACAGCTAATTTACTCATCCAAATATAGGATGGAGTGGCTAACATCCTGCAGAACAACAAAAAAACACCTTAGATGTGCTCTATTCTTGTGTAATTTATTTGCCAAACCAATGGGACTGTACACAGTCCAGGCGTTATCCAGATAACTTCTCTTATGGTCAGGAAGTCAACACATTGAGAACAAGTGCACTGAACCTGCTGTAAAGGATTATAAAAAAAAGTGTGAACAAGGTTGACTCATCCCTTCAAATCCTCAAGCTTGCCCTCGTCTTCATAACATAAAATCAGCCAACCTTGGTCTCTAAAGACCAGTTTACATGCGCATGCACTCGCTGCCACTCTTTTAAGCAGAGCAGTGCCAATTAATCAAAGCCTTGACATTAAAATGAATAGACACAGACAGCATAGACACATTTAAAGGAGTTCTTGTGTCTGTCCTTCTTTTCCCCTTCTTTCCATTAGACAAAGTGATGCAGTGAAGAGGTGGAATAGCTACATGAAAGAAACAGGAGAGAGAGCTGCTGTAGAGGCTGATATAAAAAGAGCTGGATGGGCAGATATTGGCAAAATGTGAGACAGACACAGACAGAGGGAGAAGCAGACTGTGATAAGAGCAGACATGTACAAGGTCCTCTGTGGCCTCAGTCTCCCACGCGCACATAACCCAGACTTACCTCCGCCAATCATGACACCGAAAGAGGAAACAGGTGTGTGGTGTCTCCTGCGCTGTATATCAGTTGGGTTGGGTGCAATGCCTTAAAAAAAAACACTAATGTGTTTGTTGAACAGCGACTAAATGGACTTTGAAGTGAGGTTGTTTTGTCAGTTGCGAAAGAAATCTTTAATCTTGACTCAAAGGTGGAAAAGTCATATCTGAGAAGAAAAGATGATGGAAACAGATATTTAAATTAGCTTCCCTTGCTCTGCTTCTTTTACTTCAGTTAAATGCCTCCACTCCAATAGAAAAGACCCCCAAAAAACTGAAAATGAAGGGCATTGCTTCATGTCACACTCTCTATCACCTTAGTGGCTAATAATACACCAGAGTACTGCATTATTAAAAAATACAAAATCATCATAGGTGAGGAGCACCCAGAAATGCGGTGATGTATCATCAGAGTCACTGGTCCTTAATTAATTCTGTAATTTTGTCACGTCCTCTTGAATGTATTTGTATAAAAGGTAGAGGAAACGCACAATGATTCACATTTTATTTATTTTGTCAAAATGTCAAAAATTAATTTAAAATCTGCAGCATTTTAATAGAATCATGACTGCTGACAACTTGACAGAGAACATGACGAATGCATGTACAAAAATGTGCACAGTAAATCTTGGTTTTATTATGTGTGCGTGTGTGTGTGTGTTGATGGTACCTCCCCTGCCAGGCCAGTGTGTTGAGATTTAGTGCGGATGCAGATCTGACAAGACAGATTAATCTGAGAAAAAAAAAAAGAGGAGAACAAAAAATCTGTCCCTCCTAATGTTTACACCCGCCGCGTGCCCAGATTAATTACAGAAACACACAGGAAGTACACATCCAGGGACAATGTAGTCATTTGTCTCCCTGAACACACACACACACACACACACTCAAGAAAAGATAGCACCATGCTAATGTGACATCTCTCCGTGCCTCTGGGATGTAGATGAGATTATGTCTGTCTGTGTGTGTGTGTGTGTGGGGGGGGTCATATGGCAGGAAGTTCATTACTGCCTTACCGCTCAGTGTGAGGTCACCCGGCACAGAGCGGCTCACCGGGACCTGAATGGCATGCTGGGAGCTCAGCCTGAGGGGAAACACACCCAGTGTTGAGGCACATCCTTAACAGCAGACATATAACACAAACATAAAAGCATAGAAAAACAAATAATCCAAGAATAACTTACACCTGCTGTTTCCACTGTATATTTGTATACATTATTAATACTCTCTGTATTATTAAATATCTTTGCTGTGCCCAAGTACACCTGCAGACAAATAGTTTTGTTTAAATGACTTTAAGTGGTTCAATTCAAACAGCTTTGTTTTATAATTATTAAAACTGTAAATCTACTTCTGAAACACACTGCTCAACTTGAGCATCTGCACACTGCCTCAATCTCGCGCATGAAGAAAAGTGAAACTAATAAAAATCTCCTGAGAAGTTATAACTCCATCTTCATGTTGGAGCTTTATTATTTTCTGACTTTGAAGTGAAAAAAAAAAGGGAAAAGGGCACCTCCTATATTTGAATTGGTAGAATTTATCTGTATAGCCGAGGCAGTGCTCTGGGATTATGTGGTGTTGGAGAGCTCTACTCCACTGAAGTCAGGTTGAGGTGTGTGTGTGTGTGTGTGTGTGTGTGTGTGTGTGTGTGTGTGTGTGTGTGTGTGTGTGTGTGTGTGTGTGTGTGTGTGTGTGTGTGTGTGTGTGATTGAGTGCTGGGCCAGAGTGCAGCGAGACACAGGTGTATTAAATTGGGTCAGCGTTTTCATTTCCCAGGGTGAACACACACACACACACACACACACACACACACACACACACACTAACAGAATTCCGCTATTTCAAAGTGAGCCCTGATACAAACACACCTGCACATGCTATGCATAAGAATACACACAGACACACACACACTTCTCAGATAAGTAGGATTAGGAGTTATTCTTGCATCTAGACAAAGATTCTCAGCCTGTGAAAATGGAGGGAAGTGGGTTTTTATGGCTCCTTTTGTTTATGTGTTTGTGTTTATGTATTTGTGTGGAAATCATGTTTACACTGCTGCCATGCCAGGGTTCAAGCCACAGGGGGGGGCCCCGGTCAGGGAAGGTCAACTCCCTTTAAAGGGCCCTGAGCTTTGTGGCTTTGGGGCGACCACCTTTCCTGATGTTCACCTTCACATCACTGAAGTCTATTTTCAAAGCATGAAAGCCGTTCTCTCACAGCAGCAACACCAACAGCAGAAAGCAGCAAGGATGTACAGAACAGTGACGCTTAACAAAAGGCAGCGCAGAGCTAGCCTGTATGCTGCTAGACAGGCAGGACAACATTTTCTACTTATAGCAAGCTAGCAGTGCTACATTTGCCAAGAGTTTGATTTCACGCCACAAAATAGCTTTGTACGGCACACAGACAGCTAATACACACTGCTAGCACTGCAGCTACTAGCATAAATATAACACCAGCACAAGTTAGGTTGTGCAAACTATAAATGTAGGATAATTAACTCTGGTTTTGCTCCTCTGCCACACATTTTAAAAGCCTAATTTAAGTTCTTAAAGTCCAATCAACATAAAACAGCAAACTGTTCCACACCCAGCACCTCCTGTATGCATGCAGTTTAGGTGCTCCAGTTCCAGGGTCCTAGTATTGTGCACACAGGCTCATTGACATGGCTTACTGGGACACTAAAATGAAACAAAGTGATCATTAGTGTTATTAGCCACACCTGTGCGCTATGATAGCTGTCAAAATGACTGCTGTGAATATTGGCTGAAGGCTGGGTGGGGCTAAGAAGGGAAATGCAAGCAGTAACGGCTGAGTATTAAATGCTGGAAAACATCTAAACATTAGTCCAATTTAAGACCTGTTTTAACAGTAGTCATAGTACTACTACAGTTAGCTGCACCATCTCAGTCTCTCTCAACATACAACTCCAAACTCTCCACAATGACAAAGGTTGATTTCTAAACTTACATATTGGGAATCGGGAGTGAACACGACGTCACCTTGTAATTCAGGGCATTTAGTACAAGACAATATTAGAGATTTTTCATTGCATGTTTTTGTCCTACAGAGTCGCATCACTTAATTGTCTCTGGAAAAGGGCAAATAACTATGAACACTATTGACTGGGATCAATTGATAGTATAATAAAGTGACTGTACATATAATCGATGACTCAAAAATGTGGATTTTGTGTTACTCTTTGTCATCCAAGTTTTATCTCAAAGCTGCAATAATATAGCCAGTCACTTAGTAGAGACAAAGAGAGGCACATTTCTTGTGCATGAAGTTTGTATTAGAGAGAAGTTGGGTTTGTCACCTTTAATACAGATGGAAATTTTCTTGGGGCCACCAGGAAAAGTGCATCCTAAATCTCAACATTCAGTCTTAGTGGTTGCCTCTTGTAAACAACTCCAGATGGGGAGCCATTTTGTATGATGAAAGGGAAGAGCTTTGGACTAGAAGACATTTCACCTGCTGACACTTAAACTGACTCCGGGTTTAATTATCTCCGACTGTTGATTCACTGTGTTGACTTGTTTCCTCAATCACAGAAATGTTCCTGTCACCAGAAATCCCTTACATGTATTTGCCACAGCTTAGCTGACACAACCTGTTATTTCCTGGTCGACAAGCACAACTTATATTTACACTGAATTCAACTTGAGATGAATGCAGCAAGCAGTACATCACAGTTTTTATTTATTTATTGTACAACTCTTGTGAGTGGGGGACATGCAGGCAGTGGGCACAGAAAGAGACAGATCTGACAGAAGACATCCCACACACACCTGTTAGACATTCTCTGTCAGCATTAGGTGACACAGCAGGCCTGCAGTATTCACACCTGTCTAGATCACTCAACACAAAAACAGCACAAAAGCAGCGGGACAGCCTGCTAGACAGGCGAAGAAGATTCATCATTTTGTCCAAGCTGGAGTGACGTGACTGATGGGTCAGCGATTTGACTTCTTACACTGACATTTGTGTGTCAGTGACGGACTATGGAAATATCACCTGACCTTGTCTGATTAGACGTGGTTGTGAACAAATCACAATAAAAATGTTTAAATAGAAAATAGGAGTTTTTCGCCGGCCACTACCCTTGACAAATTATTTTCAGCTATCAAACAGAAGCAGGAAATGTTCTCAGGAGCTTTTTCTTGGAACGATAGATCCTCTCTAGAGGACATAATCAGCTGTGCTTTACAATACAGAGCGATGAATTTCAGAAAGAGTCACGAAATGACTCTGTTACCGATTCCTGAAGGAGAAATACCCTCTCCAGCCACAAAATAAATAAAACTGCTGCTCTTCCCTCTACTGTCTCACTCTCTCTCATTCTTTCTAACACACTCACACACACACTAACTCACAAAACACACAAAATCCAGCTGCTAGATTGTGTCACAGGTGCCCGAAGAACTATAGAGTTTCATTCATCAATCTAAGCTTGAAACCTGCAACAACTGTGCACTCTAAAACAATTCACACACACACACACACACACACACACAGCAAGACAGAGAGAGAGAGAAACAGCTGCACTCTGATGAATGCTCTATATTCATTCCACAGGAAGCTGGTTCATCTGTCACTACTGATGCAACTCTTCCACTCTACCCCTTCAAAACACACACACACACACACAAACTCCAGTTCTCTTTCTCTGATTAGTCTCCCAGCTGGTCTCTGTGACAAATGCTCCTTTGATGCATCTTCCCGGGGGCCAAAGCCACCATCAGCACCCTCCACCAGCACCCTCCACCACCTCCTCACTTCCACTTCTCCGTCTCTCTTCTCGCTCCCCGCTTCCTGCGTGACATTAAAGTCACTTCCAACAGCCCCCTCGCGAACCGTTACTCCCCACTGTCCTACTCAGCAGCAGCTCTGTCCTCCAGCAAGAGGATGAGAGGAAAGAGGGGAGCAGAGAGAGGAAGATTTGTCCCTGTCGTTTGGATTTATTTTTCCTGCAGTTGCCCGTTTGAGGCATAATGAGACGTCCACTTCAAAGTCCTTTGTTCTTATTACTGCATCAAATAGAGGAGTGGGAATGCGATTGTGACTGTGCAGCCACACTGCTCTACTTTCACAGTGTGACAACAGCTGGCTTGCTTCACCTCCTCACAGGTCATAAGTCATCAGGAAGCCCATAGGAGTTGTATTCTGGTGTAAATGAGAAGTGAAGCACTGACTCATCAGTTTGACAAGGAAGAAAGCGATAATTACCCACTGAAGCGGCAGGTTGCCATTACTTTCATTGCAGGTTTAGGGATTGTGTTGCTTCTGAAGGCACATTTACATGCACCGGACTCCCCCAAGTAACCCACAGTTGGCATCGTGTGTTTGATAATCAGGGTAAATGTCTGGGAGGATGTGTGGCCGCCTACAGTAAATGTCTCGTACTGACGCCATAAAATAAGAGAAGAAAAATGGAGGGAGTCCTGCATTTGTTTTGATGAATTTAATTTTCCATTATAAGCTGATTGTGTAGAGATTGTGTGCAGAATCAAAATGCAGACAAGAAACCAGATTAAGGTATAAATATACATACCTTTAGTCATTCTGTTAGTGGGACTATGCTTCTGTTTTCAGCCTTGATGTAACGAAGATAGCGTTTAGATGACGGCAGCAGTAGTCAAGATTCTCAGGTAAACACATCAGGTGTAGCATTTCCAATTCTAATTGACAGGATACCATTGTACAACTGTGGATGTGAGAAATTTACTTTTTAACCCTCGTTTTTTTCCTCATTGTTTGGGATCCCACAGACCTTACTGTTGTATGTGTGGAAATAATTGCAATATCAGTATCCTTTAAAAACTTTTACAAAAAAAGTTCTTCTGAACTTATTAAAACCTAACATGTAAAAAAAGTATTGAAGTGATGACCCTTTCCTTTGCCACAAGTTGAGCTTGCACATTTGATGAAGGTGATAGAAACATGAAAATTAACATAAAGCATTGTTTCACCAAAAAAGGAAGATTTTCATGTTTTATGTTACGAACAAATGTGTTTTTCTTTTGTTTGCCAAAAACCTCATTCACAGACAAAGAAATGTACAGTATGTTATAGTTATAGTTACTCATGTTTAGGGTCATTTAGACCACAGAGAGGTCAAACTGCCTGTTAGACCTCTAATGTACAAACTGCTATTTAAGCTCCAATGACAGAAATCCAAATAGATTTATTTAGGATTTAAGAGGGGTAGTGTTGCACAAGGAGTACACACCAATCCCAGATATAGAGTACATGAGAATACATTGTATTTTGTCCCACAATTCTCATTAAAATCAGGAAAAGTCTGAAAGTGTCACAGTGACAGAAGTGAAGTATATTCTGTGAGCTGGTAAAGAGGGCTCTGGGATCTCCAGGACCCCAAAAAGAATATCCGGGTTAAACGCAGAACATCAGAGTCAGAGATGGATCAATTTTATTATGCTGGTGGAGGCATGACACATAGAATTTGAAATACCTTTTATGAGAATCTGTGTTGGAACTCTTTCTGAGAAATGTTTTGACCTCTGTGATGAGTTCAGGAACGACGTGCCGACACATAATAACTGTGTATCGTCAGCCTTTATCAAAATAGATCCGTCTCTAAATGGTATCAGTGTTCAGCTTGCAGAACTATGAACTTTTAACCTGATGCCACACTGCTTCATGTCATCTGTCATGCATGGTCGATGGAGGTGCAAAACGATTGACTGCACTAGATCGGAGTGAAATACTGAGGATTAATGTGCCAGTTGCTCCTCAGCCCAGACGTTAGAAGTCAGTTAAAAATGACTTCAGTCAGAAATGGATTTGACCGCTAAATACCATCTCCAGAGAGAAAGCTTTTGCTGTGACCCACGCAGAAGGTCAACATTTCAACAACATCACACTAAAATCTAAGAGAGGGCTTGATCTCACTTTCAGGGCTTAGGCGAGTTATTTTGCCAGCGTTGATCTTTCACATTTTGTTTCCTGCAAATGCGGCGCACCTACCTTTTAAAAGGCCCAAAAAGCCACAGCAAATCCAAAGAAATGTCACCGATAAAGAAGCAGAGCGCAGAAGCAAAGGACCAGTCCAGGTAGAGCAGTCAGAGGGAAGCTTGTAAATATGGTTCTTTATTGCACACATGACATTATGTTTTCCTTTTTTTTTCTTTTTGGCGTGAGCAACAAAAACTGGCATTACATGTTTTACACCCTATTCAGAATTCTGAGTCTAACCCTCTGTAAAGACAAGGTAACACAAAACAAAATAAAAGCTACTTCACATAAAAACTTACAACTCCACAAAAAAAGAAAAAATCTCAGATTTTAGTGCACCACTATATGGATGAGGAACTTACAGTATATACCATACTAGTATAATTTTAGGAAAAAATGTATTGTACTTTTTATGCATATTTATCACAGTCAAAAAAAAAAAAAGTAAAAGAAAAATTCCAGTGGGGCTTTAATTGTTATTCTGTATTTTGGTAGCATTTGCCCTTTAACCACCTGAGTGCTTCATCGCTGAGACCAATACTGATTGGTTAACCTGCCGTTTAACTCATTGGAGGAATGTTTGTTAAACAGAAGAAAAATAAAAGATTGACAGGTGAAAAGGTGGTTAGTAGATAAATATACTGAATGCCCTGCGACAGATTTGGAAAGGCACTGAGAACTCGGCCAGAGATGGCAGCAGTATGCAAACAGACGTTTACTGCATACTGTGGTCCAGTCAGAAAAAAAAAAGTTCTCAGCTGATCAAATTCAAAACAGGAGCCATTAATCCAAAGTTTAATGGTGGGAAACGCCTGCGACCAAATTCCCAATCTTTGGTCAAACATCCCCAGTTTCTGAGTATGTACAAAAAAAAGGCGTGGGCATTTAGTTTTTTTGTGCTCAACAAAAAAAGCTTTTGGCGAGATAAAGGGAGACAGAAAATTGGCACTTGAATGATAAAGTACAAAAATACATAATTTCCCAATCTCGAGGAAAAAAGGCACTTTTTAACTCACAGATTCAATATTTTAGGCAGTGTTTGTAATACATTGTGCTCTGGAAAATAACTTGCCACTTAAGGTCTTTTTCATGAACTCGGTGGCTGAGGCGGGCCACTGAAAACCTCTCTGACATATGAAAGGAAAAGGCTTGTGACAGCAGAAATATATCAACTGCCAGTGGACGGATTTAAGCTCAAGTTGCTCATTACGGCACAAAGGAGCCAATCAAAAACATTAAAAGGCTGATCCTACATTAATAAATAAAATAAACGTATGGCTCCCAACACCAAATGTATAAAAGGAGGTAAAACTATTTGGTCTGGCTGCCAGTAATCCAATCTCTGTCTCTACTTGCTGGTGTACAGGCAGGTGTTATAGGCGAAAAAACACCCGTTTTCAGATCAAAGACACAAAATGTTAATTCCAGAGAGGAGAGAAATGTTAAATTTGATGTTAGACACCTTTAATCCTTGTTCATTGCTTGCTGAGACATGAAGAGAATCGCAACAGTTTAAGGCCAAGTTGTTTTTGTTGTGCAGATTTAAAAAAGGAGAAAAAAAGACAAGGAAAAAAATGTGGAGGCATCACTCAGTGGGTTAAAGTAATAATCGGGATTAATGAAGTTAATCTTTTGCTTGTGTGTCAGTGTCAATACCTTGAATTAGTGGAGGAGGAAGAAAGCTGAATAGAGAGAAGAGAGCTGAATGAACCCAGGGACGAGCACACTGACACAATAGTAGAATGAACAACACACACTGGCAGTGTTTCAGACAAAAAACAAACAAACAAAAAAACCTAACAAAACTTCCCCCCAAAAAACAATAAATATTAGCTAGCTGAAAGCCATATCAGCATTTTACACTAGAAAGAATAGTAAGGTTGTTTTGATCCCAAAGTACTTCATATTGGCATGGCGTACTGGTGTGTGTCTAAGCATTATGGATGCTCCCAAATGGCCCAGTATTAGCAGTTATATCAATAAGCCGAATGGGGAGAAGTGTTCACCAAACAGACAACAGCTGGTGATAACTGTAATGCTGCTATCCAGGCATGACAAGCCATGGAAGCAATGGAGAGAGAGGGGGACAGCTTTAGGCTATCACGAGTGTCTGTTGTAAATAACTCCATCTATAATGCGTGCTGACGAGATGTCCTGCTCTACATAGTTCACAGTAAAAATTAATCCCTTTGAGATGACTAATATGCAGTGTTTTTGCACAGATTATCCTGCACTAACTAATGGTTCGAGGAAGAGGATGTCTGTGGAAAATGAGTGTTTTATCTTTAGGGATTAGGTTTTAACCATTGTGTGCAGACAAGTCACCTTTTTAAAATCAAGAGTGTGCTTTGTTCCAAGAGGGAACAGCTCACCCAGAAGTTAACCAGTGACCTCAAGTAACGTGCAGTTTATACCCCCCCCCCCGGTCTCACGGGGTCAGTGACATAGAAGGACAGGACAGCTAACAAGAGAGTTGTCTCCAACAACAGAGACGACGAGACACAGCAGCGGTGTTGGAATTGAGCGGGGAGGGCAAGTATGAAGAGTGTCAGCAGATTTGTCCAGCACAGAGGTGAGAGTGTGAGCGGGAGTGAGGGACGCTTATCAACTCGTGCAGTTTCCAGTTAGGTTGTGTGTGTGTGCTTGTGTGTGTGTGTGTGTGTTCAGTAATTGTATGTAGAGCATACGTATGTGCACAGTTGACTAGTGTTTGTGTGTTTATGTAGTGTGCGTGTCAGTCAGTGTGAGTGGTGGCCAGACACCAGTTTTAATTGTGTTAGTCCGTGAACCAGACCAAGGTAATACATTCATGAAACTGGTTAAAAACACAAGACAAAATATCAGCAAGTTAGTAAAATTCTTACTAAGAATGTTTTATTAAAATAAATGCCAAGAGGTTAATAAGAAAAATAACAGCATACACCATGAAAACTAAATGCAAGCATGTAAAAATACTTATGACAAGAAAACTAATAAAGTAGCTAATGAGTTAAACAAGCTGGGAATTGGCAAGAATACAAAACAAAATATAACAGGGAAAAGGCAACACTCCCCACAAGAGACAGTTTTCAAGATGTAAAAGAGAAGGGGGGAGGAAGAGAGGGTTGTTTAGAGGGGGGGGGGGGGTTGCAGTGGGTTTCATAAAAAGCACTCAGAAACATGATTAATATACATATAAAATGAGATTAGAAAAATACATTATAAACCTGTAACAATGGCTGTTAATTACATTATCATACATGTAGTAGGCAGGCCAGAGAGAATACGGTAGGTATAGAGTTAACCTTTCACCTGATGGACTTATCCAGCCTTTCACAATGACACAGCAAGTTGTAACATTGCAGAGGGAATTTTCTTAATACTGTCAAATGCTGAACAGCCATCTCTTGCTCCACTTTAATATTGCATTTCAATTTAAAATAATAACACTGAAAAAGAAAAACTCACTGACCTTTCGGTGTAACAGCATGATGAAAGAGCTATGAATAGAAAAACAAACTGCCAAGGGTAATATTGGGTTCTAAGAATTCCTCAATTTAATATTGTGAGTTTATTTCACCTTCGAGCAATAAACTGTCAGTTGTTTCAATAACTGAAAACTATTTGGCTGTGAAATGGAGTTGCTTGTTTCATTATCCAGCACTTCATTTGTCCATTATAAATCTCGTGATTGTATTGATAGTTTGCTGTCAAATTGACATCGAGAGACATGGACTGGGGTTGCTTTCAGTTTGCAGCTGTTGAAACAAATGGGCTTAATGCCAACGGGGACGACCTCCCCTTTCGTATCCGTTCCCTTGAATGGTATGTATTTTTCTCAGCTCATGATCAGAACACGTTTTTGGCAGACTACTGCATTGCTATTGGCAGTTCAATTTGTTCTAGGAAGTAAGTCACAGTCACCAAAAATCAAGACAATATTTCATATGATCATTAAAATCTAAATAAAAAGAGAACAAAACCTGCACATACAGCAGAGTAAAGGGCCATCAAGTCAAGGAAAAAGAGAAAAACAAAATAATTTCAGGAAGACAAAACCATGGCACATATTTTAGCTGGTCAAAACGACTGCTATTCTTTTTGCATAGAATAACTGCGGTAACACCACGATATGGTGGGAGCTACCCTGCTCGACTATTCAGAGCGTGTAACACTAGCCATTCCTCTCTGCGCCATCTCGGTGGGTGCTGGATATTATTGAACACAACTGGAATACTCAGAAAACAGAAACCACTGTTGATAAGGCACTTTGATTTGATCTTTTTAAAACTCTCTAGGCGTCTGGTCTCGCTCTGATCCTCGCTAACGTTTCAAGGGTTACGACTGTTTTGGTCTTCGTCTTCCTTTCCAATCATATCCAAGGTAACAGCACTTTTTCCTCACCCACTCAGTTTTTTTCTGGTTCTCCCCCCTATACTGTTTTAAACCTTTTATTTTATTTTATTTTTTTCTGATTTTGTAACTGCAAGTAAAGTATCAAAAGCTAAAATTGCCAAAAATAGATTTTTCAATTTTTTTCTCTTCTCCAGCACCCTGTAAAATTATCTATTTTTTGTTCTCTTCTGTATTTGTATATGCAATGACAGATATCTACATTTTTATATGTTTATATATATATTTATATATATATATAAGACGTATGTATAAAGCAATTCGAACAGGCAGGCATGGCTTTCACATCCTATTTTTTCTTGAGAGAGTTGAACAAAAGATGTGGGCTCGGGGGGCTAGACTACGATCACAGGGAGGTGTGACACATTGTGGATGTGCTTTTGGATGGTTTGTCATGTGTTCAAAATAAATGTTTCATCACTAAAATAACTCGAACTAAAAACGATTTGTTCTAATTGCAGGAAGGCTCAGATTATGCCCACCTGACGTCCCAACTTATTTTAACTGGGGTTAAAAAATAAAAAATACACAAAAAAAAATTGGCCAAATGTTGAGATGCAAAAATGAAAAATGAACAAATAAACACTCTTTTGGCAATGTGGCTGATGAAACAACTGAATATTGAAGCCAAGTATCATGACATTTATGTATAGAACTTCAAAGTGCCCTTCCCTCTAGCAATGTACTGTAATTGAGTAGCATGTCGATTTAGTGTTAATATCGCTCGCCTCCTCAGAAAAAAATAGAGCATTAGTGGGTCAAAAATCATCTAACTGACAGGCTGTCTGTTCCAGCTGAAGGCAGGCACCACAAATTCACACCTTTCCAAACTCTAAAATCACAAAGAGCCCCCTGTGAGACAGATGCATAATTGCAGATATACTGTATAAGTCATTGGAAAACCCTTTGGCTAAATATGCACACTTAATACTTTTTTTTTGTCTTTTCAATCACAGCTCGGCTAACTTATTGAGATATTTTTCGAAATACATCAGGCACTGTATGATGGATGTAGTGTGGATGGGGGCGTAGCAATGGTCAGTAGCTAATAAGCACTGCTCCAATGTCCCCGAAGCCTCAGCACACCCTACTTTCATTGTAGTATTAATTAAAAACACACACAAACACACAGACCCATCAACCCAAATAGTGACCTCCCCATCTTGCCCTTCATCATTTCTTACTTTCTGCAGCCTGCTTCAAACATCAGATTGCGTTTTGTTTTCCAGAGATAACCACCTGCCTTATTTTGGCTAGTCAATTTAAGCACAGCTAATTAGTCAAATATGAACAACAGAGAAACCAAAATCAAGTGGAGAAAATGACTCTAAAGTAAAGCCAAAAATAAAAAATAAAACAGACAGAAGAAACAAACACATAAATCATAAAAAGCTCCTTTTGCAATCATTTCAGCCATGCTTTTTTAAAAACAGACAGAAAGCTGTTTGGAGGTGCACACCCAGAATGTGTCAGCTCAAAATTACATCTTAGAGCTCAACAACTGCACTACATGTGAAAAATGACAGAAATTAAACAAGTTAATGTGAGTGTATGTTCTCTTTCCTTCCATTTCTTTTTCTCTCCCAGTAGGTGGGTGTTGGAACAGGGTGGGAGCAGGTAGGGGCACATTTGAGGGGGATTATGTCATTACTCTGAAACCAAATGGTTTGCGTCAAATAGATATTGAACTTTGATTCATACAAGTGAGGTCACCAAATTAGAGCAATTAAAGGGGGGAGTGGGGTGGGGGCAGGTTGGGGTGGGGGTCTTTATTGCTATATAATTCAGTGCAGATTTATGAGTAATACCACAAACACATCCACCCAGTATATGATTCATGAAGAAAAAGAAAGAGAAAGAATGGGAATTGAACTCAATGAACAGAGGGAAAAAAATGAATATTACACAACTTTGTTGGGTTTTGTTGTGTTTCTGTGAAGATTCTGCGTTGGTTTCTATTTTTTTTTGTCAGAACGTGTTAGGGTAACTGTACGGGCAGGCGCCTCTCTCTCTCTCACTTGCGTCCGAGAGGCTAGCAAAAGGCAATTACCAGTTAACTGATCAGCAGGCAGGCTTGGGGCGGCTCGTCATTGGGTGAAGAGTTCAGAGGTCAGAAGGTCATGTGTTAGTTGCCGGTGGCGGCTAGGTGGTTAGAAACAAAAACAAAACAAACAGAAAAAAAAGATAGAAAGGATATTAGTGTCAGCAAGAAGAGACTGGAATGACATCATTTTAACAATAAAATGAATGCAATCTCTTATGTTGCCCCCTGCTCCTAAATCCCTTGCCAATGTGAGATGAACCCAGCTAATCTCATTATAATCATGACGTTGTCACATCATGATCCCAACTACTAAGCCCCCACCCTGAATCAGGTAGCTCGGTGGTTTAATTTAAGCGCACATTGCCCCCAAACCACAAAAACAGAAGCAAAGAGAGGCTGAACAGACAAACAAAATAAGAAAAACAAAAATCTAGTGTTTTAGTGTCTGTCAAGTTGGAGTGCAAGTTACAAACAGTGTGATTAGTTGTAAGGAGACTTACAATAACTAATGTTATGTGAGGGATAACTGTGACTAGTGGTAAATGTGCAATGAATAGATGAATCGATGTTTTCCGATTCTTTCTCTTTATTTAGCAGTATATTTTTATATAATATAAATATACACAAGAACCATAAATACATTTGATATAAAATGCTCAAATATAAAATGACAGTACCTCATGTACAACTGAAATATTAAAAATGTATTTTAGCTTTATTTCAATCTATTTGCAATACACTGGAGAGAATGCAAGCTACCTCAGCTTATGTCTGTGCGTGTCTATCTTCCATAGAAAAATAAAATGCAAAATGAATTTAAATTTCAAGGTGAAATGGTGCCTGGTAGCAGCATGGCTACTTGTCTTCTGCCTACTCGGTCCCTCAGATACAGTATAGAAATGCTTCTCCTTATTCTTTGCTCCTTATGAGCCGAGGAGATAAATCATGTATGGGAACAAGCCTGCCCCATTTTAGTCTCTAATCTCACATCAGAGGAATGTCATTATACACCTTCAACACTGCCTGCAAAGTACTACCTGTCCTGGCTTCACAGCTGCATGAACCAAAAGCTGTTGAGATCACTTTTTGCCTGAGCTTTGACATATACACAGTCTACATACTGTATATGTTGAGTACTAAATGTAAACAAAATGTGCATACCACAAGCAACCATTTAGCTGGTGTGTGGATGTATGGGGTAGGAAAGGTGGTGGTGGGGGAGGAAAACAAAAAATACAATATAGACAATATACAAATTCCCAACTAAGGCATCAAGGCATAATAATCATTGAAATTCATCAGTCAATAGCAGAGTGTAGCTAAGAGACTAAACTGACCTCTGTCAGCGGTCACAATCCTTTGGTAAGGATGGACCCGCGTGTCATGCCGTCTCACTTTAGTAGCCATTGCACCTAGATTGTAACAGGTCCACAAGGTTAGAAACCATTCACTTTGAGCAGGGGAAAAACAGTCATCTTTTACAGTAATAACATTCACATTTTTAACCATTATCACTAGAATGCTTGGATAATACAACAATACACAGAATAGCAACATAATACAGATTATAGTACATACACACACACCACGCATATCTGTTTCTTTTTTTTTTTACGTGTAGAAAAATGCAGTAGAAAAAAATAATACATCTTTTTGGAGTTTTTAACTTGGTATTTAAAAACGCATAACTTAAGTAATAAAATTCCACAGTGCTCAGAGTTATATGGAGGACTCTTTGAAAAGGGGGGCAGGTAAAGGGTACAGGCTCCTGGGCTGTCTGGAAAAATAATGTGATTCTTCCTCTGGGATCCATAGGGGGATTGAGAGAAATTTGTCTGTTTATTTTGAAAGGTGGGGAAATCCAATACAGCTCTGATGGTAATTGAATAGTGCCAGACACCACCTGCCTCTCCCTCTCTCTTTCATTTTCTCTTTCCCTCTTTCACCATATCTCTCCAGGTCAATCTGTTCACTGGCGGCAGAGGCTGTCATTTTCCTCCTATATTTGTCACAACTGATTTCTTCCTACTGCAGTGCTTGACACTGCCTCGCATACATCACACAAACAAACTGCTCGTGTGTCGATGCATGTGCAAGTATTACAAAAATGAAATGCGTGCAGGAATTAAGAAAAATAAATCAAGCCCTCCCAGAGGAAGAGGGGACATGTGAAATAAGTTACAAAATTCAACAAGAATTTTGTTCTGGCATTGTCGAATTAAGAGCGAGTTTTGGCTTTTGACTACGCAGCCACCTACACTACTCTGAAGGAGCAGATGGCCTGACATTTCTTTATTCTAAGAGAAGCCAACAGTAGCTAGATACAGTAGCGCAGGCAGCTGAGCCAAGTGCATGAGTGTGTGTGAGTGTGAGAGTGAAGAGTGTGTTCCACAGGGCCCTGTGTTGCTGAAGGCACCAATCGATAGTGTGAGTAAATAAAATGCACTAAGCTGGTGTAACCCTGCAAGTTAAAAGAGAGAAAAGCCAGTCAGCTGCCCCTGTCTGTTCTACACATGACTCCCAGAGGCGCCTAAAATACACAGGTCAGCTAAAATCACACTTGTGACTGCTGCTGCCAGATGATGTCAAGGACAACATTAGAGGAGTACCGTGTCAAATTAAAGCAACTGACAAAGGCCTCTTTTGTCTTAACATGGCAAACAGCTTTGCTTTTGTTAACTACGGCCTCAATACGACATATGGTGTTCATATCAGACTCCATTTCATCAATAGATGATCAGTTGTCTCTTTGGTAGCAGATGTGTTGAGCTTAAAACACCACCGAGAATGAATATAATATATAGGCCCTCATATTGAACTGTACTCCTGACACAGAAACTAAGGGGAACGTCAGGTATTAGCACTGAGCTCAAGTTCAAGAGGGGTGAAGCTAAGACAATGGAGAGAGGGGAAGGAGAAGAAAAAAGGGAAGACTGGAGGAATTTAATGAACATCCCCAGTGGGAGTGAGAGAGGGAATATCTACAGGCATCAAGGCCTGCCTGCAGAGAACAGCACAGAGAAATTATTTCAAAAGCTGCAGAAATCCGAGGGGATCTGCCGCCAGACTGAATATGCCTCCAGGCCAGTGCATGAAAGGGTTAGAGAGCAGTGTTTCTGTCAGCGTGCCTCATTTCACACTGAGGCAACTCCTCCTATATAAACCTTGCAGAAAAGAGGCAAACCTGAGAGCATAACTGTTTGGCGAGAGCGTAACTAAAACAGTGAAGTAACCTTAGTCTAAATTATAAAGAGAACTTTTCAAGAGCCTAGCCCTCACAAGGTAAGTTCTGTCCCCCTTTGCCATTTTAATACAGTGTCCATATGAGCCTTCACCAGCACATCCACTCTGTGAGTTTTTGATCTTCAGGTGGACACGACATATTTACCTTTCAACAAGTCCTGACTGTGGCTCATGGAAGCCGCGTCCAGCACCCCTCCGGGGTAAAACAAGCTGCCCTCATGTCCAGGCTGGCTAAAGTTGGCCGCTGTACCTGCTGCACCCATGCTTCCCCAGGCTCTCTTACCTAGAACCCCACTGTGCTCGATGGGGTACTCCAGCAGGGAGGTGGGTGCCAGGGCGTAAGGGTACTCGTAAGGGGTGGTGTAGATAAGCCCGCCATCCGGTGTGGGAGGCACCAGGGTGGGGGTGCCATTGGGCAGCATGGCAGCCATCTGAGTGGGCCGGATGAGGTTCATGATGGGGGCCCCAGCTGGTGTTGGGGGCCGGAGTGCCTGGGGAGGCAACACCTGACCCGTGGAGGCCGCTATGAGGCGGGGGCCCTGAGCGGCTGCTGCCGCCGCTGCAAGAGAGAATGCAAGGGTGGCTGCCATAAGCAAGAGAGCGAAGGACAGGAGTAGAAAGAAAGAAAGAGGACAAAAGATAAAGTGTGGTGTGGTTGATCATAATCACAGTTGAACAGTGAGGGGTGAAAATACAAAAGGAGGAAAAGAGGAGGGAACGGGAAGTGGCAGGTAGAGAGGGGAGAGGAGGGGCGCAAAAGGGAAAATTAGTCCATGCAATGATCATGGTGGTGAACCACAAAAGCCACAATCTGTTGCAAAGGAAAAGTCAACATAGGCAAACAAAATAAAAAATAACCCCTCACACCAAAACACAAGAAGCACAAAATGCTGCTGCCATCCCAATGCATTCAAAGCATACAGATCACCGCAGCAGCTACACATTCATCTACTGGAAATGGCATAGGTGACATAAACAACACAAACACAACAGAAATGGAGCTGTTGACTACATGTAGAGGAGAGACACTCAGTGGAGAGCAGGTTTCACAAAAGACTGATCAGGAATTTTGGCCTGAATACGACATTCACTGAGCACAGTGGGAACGTTCTCCAATCAAGTTGTTAGCAACTTAAGGAATGTTGATCCTCCACACAGTCAGCAGTCCATTTAAGTTGGATAATGTACAAATGAACAGACAAAAATCATTTTTTCACGTGGTTCTGCATTAGCATGTGTTGTGAGCTGTGCCACAACAAGCTTCCCCAAAGGCAGATCAATTAAATCAAGCGCTATGGTAACTATAGTTAGGTGGTGGGCCAGTTCATCATGGCTACGATTTGAGCAGATGTTAAATAAGGAAAATTAAACAGTGAAATTAATCACATTTCATAAATTTGAGCCCAAGTATATAGCAGAACCCAGTTATTGGCCATGTCTAAATTAAACTTTGAATGATAATTAAGAACATATCCAAGGGTCCAGAGAGTAAACGCAGGTTCTGGACTAATATACTCAATAAGCTAAATGTTTGGGCTGTATATGATTTACTATATCCAAATCATACATGTGATTATGCATTTGGTGATTCAGGAGCAAACACTGAAGATGTGGGAGCTAGTGACTAACATGCAGAGATGAGCAAGTGGTATACAGCAATGTGCTAAAAGAGTCCGCCAAGAGCAAGTGATACAGAGCGATTGCATCCGGATTGCAGGGGGGAGGATGGATGGAGGAATGGATGAAGAGGAAAGAAGTAGTAGAATGGAATGGAAGTCGTCCTACTCATGGTTGGGTAGGTAAACATGAATTGTTTGGAGAGCTTGAGAGAGATGTCTGCTAGTAGTCAGACATAATATGAAGGTATGTACACAGGAGATCTGACTACACATTCATTTAATGAAGGTAAACAGTATTAGTTAATGAGAAATACAGCAAAAACAAATTGTCTATAATTAAGTATGGTCTATGCAGTTAAAAGATTAGTTATGTATGGTGCAAAATAGATGGAGTGCATATGTGTGTGTTCATGGCAGCTCACTTACGTGTTTTGATGTTGTTGTCTCTGTATGTCCCATTGAGAATCGCTAGCTCCATCAGCTGCATCTTCTTCAAATTGTCTTCTCCCTCCGCCTGTGAAAAGCAGAAACTTTAATGTCCATTCACAATAACACACCATAAACTAATTTCACACGAGCTGAGGCCCCTTTACAGGCCAACTGAAACAATCCACATGGTGACCATTTCACCTAATTACATGCCCGGGTGTTGTTAAAAAAGCTACAGTGGGGCAGCTAAATCACTTAGACACTACATGTCATCTGTTCTCCACAAGCAACGGTTGTATTGGGTTTAGGGAAACAGGGATGGAGATGAGCTAAAGTGCTGTTGTCATGGCAGAGTGCCTTGTTGTTACTAAAATGCTGACAGAGACATTAAGTGTGGGAATGCATATTCATAATCCATATCAGAATGATAATTACTGTAATTTTCTTTGCTCCCTTGTGCGCAATCAAATGCGCAATAACCGCCCTGGCTAATGTCAGTCCTGTCAATTAATGTTTGGATAAATAAATACAAAAGCCGCAGCCACTGTCATTATCGCCAAATTAGGGGACTGAAATTATTCACGGAAAGCAATTAAGATAGCACCCCTCCTCCCACTCACACCCATCCATTCCTCCCCCTTTCTGCACCTCCACCCCCCCAACCACCTCCACCCCCCAAACTCTATTTCCCCTGAAGCCATCGAACACTCAATAACCATGACAACACAAAAGCCCCTGTGATTTTCCAGGTTGTACATCATAATTTAAGTGGCACCTTATGTGAATTACTCTCCAAACTGAAGGGTGCAAAGACAGGCGTGTGAAGCCTTTCTGACCTCAGATCCACTTTAAGTGAACAACTGATTTCATGCCTTTTGCTGCTAAAAGGGTAAAATTGGGATGCTTGTTCACACATCATTTCAACTCACAAATACAAAGAAAGGAGGCTCATGTACGCACACACTGCATCTGCATGTAAACGCATCATGTGCACACAGGAGTAAGGCAGACCAGCCCGTTAGCGGTGGCAGAAATAAAAGCAGGAAGGCCGATACTGAACCTCCTCGGTTCCTCTATTCTATCTCTGTGCAGAGTCTGTCTCTTGGACTAAGTTTAACAACAGTCTGCCGCTCTATTCAGAGGACGATAAGGAAAGAAAGACGTGGAAGGGGAGAGAGAAATAAAGGAAAAAAGAACGAGGGCTCAGAGTTAAGCCCTCCCCTGAGACTCCTCTTCAACACAGCCACAGAGAGAGGAAGAGAAAGAGCGAGGGTTAAGCAAGAGAAAAAGTGACAGAGGCTGGTCTCCCTTGACTAAATATAAGGCAGTGGCTTCAGAGCAGTCACAGTATTCAGCTGTGTATGTGTGTATGTGCCTGTGCAATGTTTAGTGTACCACAGAGCTGCCAATTAACGAAGCAAGGAAATTCTCTCTACTGCTTTCTCTCCTTCGCTACCTCTACTGTGTTCCGTCTCTCTTTTCTTTTAATGGGGAAGTCTTGAAGCACAAACATTTTTCCAAGCTACAACACTTTTCCCTGCAAAGACAGAGAAATGGCTAGTAATGCAAACACTAGTGATGGAACATACATGTTTCTTTAGATCATGTGTTTTCCATTTGTCAAGAATTTTTCTAAAACATACACACAACCACGCACACACATCCAAGCTGCTCTTAGTTGCCAAGCCCTATTTTGTTCCCCCACTAACAGCCTTGGGAGGTGAAGAAAGGGCCACTTCACATGCAGCGTCAACAATGATAACCAGGTTAGGCTAATTGAACATGACCCAGGTCAATGGCTAGCATGGCTAATATGGGCAGGTAAACCCTCCTCAATGGAGAGCCAGAATCACTACTAATTAGATGCTGCAATCTCTTTGTAAACACTTGAATGAACAAGCCCTGAAATAGCTGCCTATCACACCTAAAAGAGTGCCGTTATCTCTCTGTGTTCCTCTTTAGTTATTTACATCCCAAATTAAATCAGATCTTGACCTCTACAACCTTGTACAAATAAAAAAAGAGCAACAAACAAGTGTGCTACACTTTGCTAATGACTCCCACGAATCAAAACAGCTGTTTTTTTCCTTCCTTTTTTGTGTGCGTGTATGTATATGTGTGTCTCCCTAAAATCTCTGTCAGTGGTTCTTTGGAAGTGGGCCAAGCCAACTTGCTAGTCAAAATAGAGAAATGAGGCAAGGAAGGAGAAAAAGACTAGACAAAATAAGAACGCAACTTCACCATATGCAGATCATGAAGGGGACTGCATGTGTCACACTTCCAAAGCATGTGTCACCCTTCCAAAGCACAAAATGTTTGAGAGACCAATAAATCAAACATTTGTCTTGTATGGGGAACTGTATAAACACTATCCACTCTGCTGAAACCATACTTTGTCGCAAGCTTTCCCTAACACACAGGCCTGCCAATAATTTAAATGGCTATTTAATCCTTCCTCTCAAATCAAGTGAAGTTAGCTCTCATGAGCATGGTGCAAACTGGAAAACCACAGATCCTTGGTGACTTTGTGGGTACACTTAATATTTTGTGACGAGACTAACCTTTTAAATTTCAGACAAAATAATGAGCACATTTGGGGGGTTGTTTGGTCCCTCACAAGATGAGACTGTATGTATGAGAGGGAGTACAAGCTGCTCGGCTGCATGCTGCTGCTCAGGACAATTACATGCTGGGATATGAGTGTTAGGGCTTTTTATGTGTGTTTGTGTATGTTGTATGATGATGGATGTGCAGGGTTGTGGGGGTTAAATGGGTGCGGGACAAGAGGGTGCCACCATCCATCCAACTCTGCATAGGTGGCACATTGCCTGTTGAGAGGAGAGAGACAAAATAGAGGGCAGCGAGAGGGGAAGAGCACAGATGCTGCTGCTAGGATGAGGTGTGCGCTGCTGTGTGTGAAATGTGTGTTTCCCCAGAGGAGTGCTGCTGATATAGCTCCATCTTCTCACTAACACAGTTTGTTAGCTAAAGCCCCCAAACCCCGGCAGATCATTTCTGTTTTACATCTGAAACAAGCTAATTTTCCCCCATCAAAATACAAATTCCCTGCTGCAACATTTCTCGGGTTTTGTTCTCTATGTACTCTGTGGATGTTTGGGAAGTGTTGGCAGTGTTAGCGCCCTGGTTTGAGCTACACAACAAGCAAGATGGCAGATCCAAAATGGCTGCAGACAGGAGACGTGAGATCAGGAGAAACCAAAAGATAATGCTGGTGACACCACTGGAGTGGGATTGGACTGACTTAAAGCGTGCTGCCCTGGGTGTAGTGGGCCAGTTTCCTACTGCAGAAGCACAGCTTAGATGAATGTTTGATGAACAGCACCACGGAGGGAAAGCAGTTAACACTTTAATGTTGCCTTTCTCAAGGTGCCGCCACAATTAACAGACTCCTCAGTCAGCATGCACCACCCATAATAAAACATTTACTAAGACGCAGCCATCACTGGGACGTGTGTGTGTGTGTGTGTGTGTGTGTGTGTGTGTGTGAGAGCATGCTGCATGAGTGTGTCTGTAATGATCTAGCAGCTGGAATTCCCGGGAGAGGAATAGCTCCTGGATTACAGAATGAGAGGGATGAGGAAAGGAAGTTTTCCTTTATCGTCCCTAACATGCAAGCATGCATGCGCGCAACAACACACACACACACATCCACACACTCCTGTCCATCAACGAGAAAGCCACTCAATAAAGCTGCTCTATCCACAAGAATCAGATTCAATCAATGAGGCCTATTTGTGAAATCAGCAGAGCGGTAAAAGCTATCAGGGAGGAGCAAGACAGAGGGATGAGGGAAGGAGGGAAAAGGAGGAGGAGGAGGAGGGAGGAGAAGGGAGTGCGATGAGCTAAAGTAGGTGAGCCGTGTCCCACTGCCACTACCTGACAAGCTTGCGATGAGGTCACTAGATGCATGCTAAATCACTGCCATGCTTGACTCTTTTGTGCCTCACTCCTGATCAAATGTTCCTATGTTGATGATTACAAACTGTAGCTAATGCCATTTATTACAGACAATAGGAGCTTATGTTCAATGCTATATGCTGTATGTGCATGTGGACGACAATAAGCAACAGATGAGTGGCTGCACCCTCACTCTCCCCGACACCCTGACTCCAGGCCCTCTCCTATCCATCTCACCCATAGACAAATACAACAGGCGCCTGGATTAGGTCGGATGAATTTGCTCATGTCTATGGCTGCAACTGAGGGGGAGTTTTTGCTCATATCTGGCAAGAGTCACCGTCTATGCAGTTCAGCTAACAGCTCAGCTCGGAGAGATGAAATGATGAGCAGAGGGAGAGACAGAAAGAGGTGGAACAAAAGAGTACCAGGAGGAGAAAAAGTGCTGCAGAGCAAGTACAAGAGAGAGCGTGAATAATTGTCTTTGAGTTGGTGGAGAGATCGAGAGATATGCAGGAAGAAGAAAAGCTGGAGAATATGAGACCAGAAAAGACAGACAGCATAGTGAAAACCAATTTGTCTGTTCCCCAGTGGGCTGACACTGGCTAAGGCCTGCTTTCCTTCCCTGGCCTCACTGCCAGTCATCACAAACAGGCGTATGCACACATGTGTGGACACACACACACACACACACACACACACACACACACACACACACACACACACCTTAGGCCTTAGCAGGGCCAGGGTCAGGCTCTCTCCAAACTACTCCAATTACCTCAGCAGTAAACACTGCCTGCCCCGGCTGCCTCCTGGGATACAGAGAGAGGCAGAATGTGTAGAACTGAGAATGAGAGGGGAGGGGGGGGAATTCAGCAGAGTGGAGTGGAGGAGGTGGTATTGGGAGCCTCGGGGAGGGAGGAGTAGATGACTTCATGTAGAGGGGTGGAACTGGTAATGGCGGCAGCTGGTTTTTCTCCGGTTCCCCTCCCTCTCTCACCTCCCTTTTGGTTCCTTCCAAAACTCTAACATCTGGAGGAAAATGATTACTCTCGCCACGCTGCCAAGACGACTTATCAACAATTCCACACTCTCCAGAAGCGGACGGTTAGAGAGGAGGAAGGAATGAGTACTTGTAGCAAGCTCCAAAACATCTCCACACTAAAGAAATAAGTGACAAGAAAGTTTAGTCAATTCTAGTCAACTAAAGCAAATTTGGAAGCTGGATTGGGGTAAGAAATGAAAACACATGTGCAGCAAACCTGATTCCCATGTTTTCATAGACAAGACTATAAATCAAACTACCCCAACAAAAATAAAAAATACATATGTGCCACACACACACCTTTTTCTTTTTCATGGAAAACCATGCATTAATCAAGTACTAAAAGGATGGATATATAGATATATATATATATATATATATATATATATATATATATATATATATATATATATATATATATATACACACACTTATAATATAAACCCTTTTCACTTTTCAATGACATGACCATGTATCAATAAACTACAGGAAAAAAACAAACATATGAAACGCTACACAAACACACAAAACCCTTTTCCTTTTTTCTTTCATAAAAAGCACTCTCTTTCAAGAGTGTGCTGGAGTAAGTGCTGCATGTCCTTTCTCAAATTCACTGCTGCATTTTCAAAGGCAATTTTCTTTCCTCTGCCTTGCTCCTTGGCGTTTGTGAACGTATCTGCCAAGGGAATCAGGCCTCAACTGTATTTTCCTTTCCCCCAAAGACTAACAACGCAATCTCCTGCAACTCTCCTCTCTGACTGTCTTATACCTTCACAACACTCCCGTAAAGCCTCTTTATTTTTCCTTTACTCTTTGCTCCCTTCCTCGCTCCCAGACAGCTCTGTTAGCGATGTGCGCCATTAGTCATTCTAAACCACCAACACACTAGCTCATTAGCATAGAAGTGAACCTGGCTCCAGTCAGATTATTACAAACACATCACGGCTGCTCCGCCCCATTACTGTCAATCACACAGCTTACTGAGGTACAGTTGAAAGTGGCACATTACAAAGTCAAGAACTAACTCTTCTGCTAATACTTCACTTTCTGCATCATAACAAAGCACATAAGTGCCAAGGCGTCAGAGTAAAAGTTCTGCCTCTGTTCTGTGTGATGTAGCGTTCAGTAGTGCTCAGGGTGTTACTATATGTTGCAGAGAAGCATTCATTTAATTGGTAGAGGCTAGTTTACTCCCACAGCTTCTCTGGGGTTATCCATAACATGCAAAGTACGGGTGGCCAACGCAGGCTGGGCCCTTGAACTGGCTCCTGGATCTATGGGGTTTATAACAGCCTTTTATTGTGTTGGAGAAGAGTGAAGTGGGCAGCCTTGGTGCGCTGAGCTAGCCCCATCAATATCAACTGACACACGCATACACAGACTCAGTGCCACCGACAGGAGAAAGGAGAGGAAAGGAGAGAAGGAAAGAAAATGTGTTTTCCTACCAGCGCGCTGCACTCTCTAGAAGTGAAAGGAAAAGAAATCAGTTTTTCTCTCCCATCAAAGGCATTTCCAATAGTACAAGGGGAAAAGCTGTGCGGAAATTCTGAGTGATCTTGTTTATCCTCAGAAACTGGGCTGGTATTCCATGTAACATAACAGCATTAAGGGCGGATTAAACTTTATATAAATAACCTAGAAAAATATATACAGATTTAACAACAAGATTTAGATATATTATTAAAGCTTGTTGGCCTGCACCGGCTTTGACAAACAGATGATGTTACGGGCTAAGAGCAGGAGGATTCATTCAGTCCCACCATGTTGTCAAGCCCAACAAACAGCTGTCTGTCTCTGGTCCCCTTTCTCTCACCATCATCTGTTCCCTGCCTACCAATAAAATTCCTTCTCTTTACTCTGTCTTCCCAGCCGAAATTCCGAATTTTCGCTGTAAATCTCTACCTTATTCATCCACTTCTATTCCATTTCTCCTTCCACTTTCCCTCTCCTGCCTTTCCTTTATCCCTCATTCCACCAGGCTGCCAGACGGTGTATTGTTCTGTCGCTGCGATCCTTTAATGCCATCCAATCGAGCAGGGAATATCTTGAAGGGATTTGGCCAGGGATGATTTGGGAGCTTTAAATGCTGCTAGGGGATTTGCATCATTCAGAGATCATGACTCGGAGCTGATCACCAGAGCCTTCTCATAAAACAGGGATCTAAGAACCTCCTGCAAGTCATGGATTCAAACCTGGAACCCTTTGAATGGATCTACCTGGACATATGTAGTCAGCCCAGGACCACCGTTATTTTAGGACCACTAGCTATTTTTGAGACACCTTCCCTGGGTGTCCTTGGCTGTCCTTGGCTTATCTGGCTGCATGCAACCTGACAAAGCTCCAACTGTCAATCTCTGCAAAGGTGCAAGGCTCAGTTCAGTCGACAAGCCTTCTAACATCCTCCATACTTACTCTAATTACGCACATCAACAATGTGAACATGCAGGTTGATTATGGAACAGATCTGGGAGTTCAGTTCATTCACATGAAACTGAATCTTCTCTACAATTCAGAATTGTGTCAGCATGTTACCAAAAATACCAACTTTTACTTTAATTCTTTTGATTTGGATCACCAACTGGCTTGTAGAGCCAAGTAAGTCAGTTCTGTGTAAAGCCCCTACAATGCATTGCTGAAAAGGATGTTCTTCTTAGGATGATAATGTAACTTACAGATGTTGTGTGCCTTCTCTGCCAAGAAAAAAACCCATTGGGATTTCAACTGAGCTTTTTGAACAGAAAAAAAGAAATGTTTTGGTTTTAGTTTTGCTGTGCCCCACTGAACACAACCCAAGTTCCACCATGGGAAAACCAGTCAGTGCAATAGACAGCAAGTGAAGTATTGCAAACATCACCGCTAACAAACAATAACAGTGTGAAAGAGGAAGAGAAAAGAATGGGACTGTGATAAACAAAGCAAATGAACCCGAGTGAGATTAAAAAAAATATAGAAGCAAAGCTTCTACACTCCACACACCATGGGGGAGACAAAGAAAGCCATTAGTCCAGAGTTGGCTGGTGGGACTGAGAGGATGGAGTTTGAAATGACTTGAGCGACGGCTGGCAAGGCAAGGCATCACAGACTGTAGGAGCTGAATTTGACGGGGGGCCTTTGGGCTCTCTAAACGCTGAGCTCTACACAATCCTATTTTCCTGCCTAACACTGGGACACACAGTCGCTGGAGAGGCAGAGATGAAAGCTGTGTGTGTGTGTGTGTGTGTGTGTGTGTTTTCCCACTTCGAAGATGTTGAAGCTTGGCCTTGGAAAGGCCCCTGGTGAAGTTCAGAAACTACTGTGGGTGGACAGAGTGTAAAGCAGAATGTGTGTGTGAGAGACAAAGAGACAGTGGCCGAGAGACAATTTACAAAAGCCTCAGTCAACAATGGACCTTTGGAGATGCAGGGTCCTAACCGCTACCTATCCCCTGCATTCAGCCCACAGGCATATGCACACATGAAAACATACACACACGTCGGCATTTCCTTGCCTCTCTGGTAAGGGGATTAAGGAGACCTTCAAAGAGAGGCAGGGAGATTGGCTAGGGGCTTGCAGGGACCCTTCTCCTTGCCACTGGAGGACCAGGGCAGATTAAAACTGCCTGGGCCTCTGAGCCTGCCTTGTTACCCGCCTCCTCTTCCTGCATACTGTATTAGGACACTTGAAAAAACCCCTGGAGGAGCCTAGCACAACCAGGTGGATTAGGAAGCAGGTTATTTTACAATGATGTGAGAGACCGGAGTGGTTAGGGACCTAAGTGCATGTGTATGAACTGAAATTAAAAGGACAGTACAAGTGGGCAAGGCAATTTTGTAAGTGGTACAGAGGGCCTGTGTACATAGAATGCACCTTCACTGGGGATCTTGGATGACTTAAAAATCTAAATGAATGAGACAAGAGAAGAAACAGGACAAATTCCCCTTAGAGGGAAAGAGATGGATTAGCAACAGGATGATGTTTCAAGGAGAAATAAGGGAAGGAAGAACTCAAGAGAGAGTGTAAGAGAGAAAGTGCTAATTGCGGTGTGATGAGGCTGAGGTTTGGTTCAGGACCATGGACTATGGAAGTTTCATAACCTGAGGACACAGAGCTATCACAGACAGTGACTCGGCACCGGTCTTCTTCACTCTAGCCTTTTAACATTTAGGCTTATTTAACTAGTCAGACTTTACTTTGTGTGTTTGTATAAGTGATGACGGTAAAAGGTGAAGATTACAGTGACAAATTACCTGTAATTTACTTAATTTGCAATTCAAAAGTCTCTAGATTGTACACAGTAGCAATACATATGCATGCTGATGTGCTTCTCTCTTTCGTCCCCAATTGTCCACACCAGTGAGTTGGTGAATGACAGAGGGATAAAACAAGTGAGGAGGTGGGGAAGGAGATGAAAGATGCCATTCAGCACAAATGTTATTGCAATCTGAATCTTTTCCCCGCTTTAGAGTTTTCACCATTTCCTGTGGCTGGCTCCGTGCGCAGACTCCTGATGATGAGGAGAACAGCAGGCAGAGTGGAATTCAAAGTCACACTGCCTCTTTCCTTGTTCTTATGTCACCATGTGCGTGCAAGCAAACATTTCTAAAACACAATCCCCACAACAACTAATGAGCATACTATACGTCTGCCCCTGGGGGGTTGCACATACACAAAAAATTCTATCCATCTAAATCTAAAATTAAACACAATCACTCCCATGATCACAAAGCCACTGCAATCAACTGTTTCTTTGTTGGGAAGCTTTCAATGGTTGTAAGTTATCTGATGATAATTAGCGTTTATTTAAATGACGTGCAGCTTTATCTGATCATGCCTGCTGTAGATTGTTTTTCATGTGTTTTTCAGCCACATATTAGCAGGCAGAGAGGCAAAGTCTCTCCAGATTGGCTGAAAAAGTCTGCCTGAAGAAGTCTGCTTGCCTTTCAGTCGTAGGGCCAAGAAAATAAAGAGGTGGCCAGGCTTAGGCAGGTTGTTCCCTGCAGGGGTACTGTTTCTTTAGGGTTAGAACCACCTGTCTGCCCCCCAGGAGAGCCATAGAGCTGGAGATGAGGAGGGATGGGCAGATGGAGATGTGGAGGGGAGAAATAGCAGGGGAGAAACCCTTGGGCCAAGACCAGACCAAGTCCCTCCTGTCGGGGTTGAGCTGACAGGAGGGACTTGGCAGCTCAATAGTTACTGTATGTAGTACAGCAATAACAAGCTTAGACTAGAGGAATGTGTGCGACTTGGGAATCATTAAAATAAGGTCCAAACAAGTAACAACAGAGTGTATCCTCTCCACACAATCTATTAAAAAAACATCTTTGTATAGTTTTATAATGCATCCGTGACTCTCCGTCATGCTTTTTTTTTGTGACTGGCATAGTCGAGACAGACAGCCTGTTCTGTGGTTTGTAACCTGTGTGTTGTTAACAGGATGTGGTGGCCTTCAGGCCACTGCAGATACAGTAATGGAAGAGAGTGGTGAATGGCTTGTCCCCTCAATCACACACAGAGAGAAAGAGAGCAGTGGGCAGCGAGAGAGAGGGCAACAAATAAAGAAAAGAGAAAGAACACACACTGAGGGGAAACAGAAGGTGGGGAAAGATGGGTAGAAAGAAAGTAAGGGGGAAAACAGAGAAGAAAGAAAGTAGTAAAAGGGAAAAAGTGTACCCCTTTACTTGGCCAGATACTGCAGGTGACATTAGAATGAGACAAAAAAAAATAAGAGGGATGTTTTTCACCACACATCATGCACTGATGTTGTAAATACCATATCCTCGCACTGGTCAATTATGATCACAACCAATGCCAGTGTTACAAAATTAAGTAATTTCTTCTACATTATGTTCATTCACAGAGACCATCCCAATTAAGGGGGAGGATAGAAAACACATTTGTTGGTAGAAAAAGAGTAAATAAAAATGTATGCAAACACCCTGGTCTTCTAGCATGACTTACCAAAGAGAGTAGGAAGGTGGTTTCCCTTCCTGCACATTTCTGAGCTGGTAAATACAGAAATATTCTCCTCTGTTCTCTCTTCCTCTCTCAGAGGTACAGAGGTAAGACCCAGGTAAAAATAGCTCCCAGATTATTCTGCCAATAATTGTGTGTTTTCGCATGTGGGACATCTGTGTGATGTGACTGGTTTCGTGTGTTTATTTTTAACCCAGTCTGTATTGGCATGCCAGTCAGGGTCTCCCTGAGCCTACTTTCAGGTGTTTGAAGTTAATGCCAACATTCAGGCCAGAGGAATTAAGCATTTTATTGTCTGGAATGCTGTTGACGAGTGGCTGCTGGACCTAAGCTCACCAGTTATTTGTGTAACGAAGAAGTTCATGGAAAAAGGCTGTTAGCAGGGGATGTATAAATGTCTGCATGCATGCCTAAATACTGTTTCACCTGACATGGCCAATCGGGGTCACTTCTCACACACTAACCAATCAAATGACATGCAGTAGTAATCATTATTGGCATAAGTGTCAGAAAAGCCACATCTGTTTCCTGTGGTAAAATGGTTTAAGAGGTCAATTCCAATTACCCACTTATCACCTGTAGATCATTAATCAGAGGTGATTTATAAATCAAACCGTTTTAGTGTTTGCTCTCCTCTGCTCTCCTGGTTGCAGGGTTTCAATAGGTGTCTGTGAAGTACCTGTCTCAAACGTATTAGCAGGGCATTCAAGGACCGAAAGTCTGGATAAATGAGTACAAAGAGTGTGTGGATGTGAAGATGGATAATGATGACAGTGGAGGACAAGAGGGTGGCTGGGAGTCAAAGGTCACACTGCCTCCGGCCCTGCTCCAATCTCTACTGTTTGAGAGTGAACTGAAGCTGAAAAGACCACACACACACACGCGCACACACACACACACACTACAGGCAAAGTAAGGAAACAGCACAACAGCATTGAAGGAGAAGCACAGTGATGCAGTCTTGCCGTCTCTAGTAGAGGTCACCAAGTCAAGGCAGCCAATTAAAAAGATGATTAACATTCATGTGGGAGATGCAGCGTCTACGTGCAGGTGGGATGGGCTCACCATTCTCTCTCTCTCACACACACACACACACACACATATATATATATATATATATATATATATAAATGAGAGCAGTGAACAGTGCAGTCCAGCCTGTTGTAACTGTGGTGTCCTGGGAGGTGGAGATCAGGAGGTTAATATGATCCAATCCAACTCCTTCATTAGCCTGATGAAGGTAATAACGGCCTACAGGGACAGAGGGGCTGCCAGGTTGACTAAAACTATCTACCTACTGCCTGCCTGCAATGCCTCTAAGCCTACTTGAGCTGGCTGGCATAGTGAGATAATAGCTACTTTTGTCATTCATCACATTTACATGCGCACAAAACGTACAAAACAGATATTATAGCCTTTATCACATAGTGTGGTCTGAGTGTCTGTCTGTCTCCGCCTTTACTCTACAGCTGTACTGCAGGCCTTGCAGCTAGGTTACAGGCGATAAACAAGATGGTACTGGGTAATCAAAGATGCCCAGGGATGATAGAAACACATAACACATAAGTTGGTTTCATCACATCTCAACTTTGTTTTCCTTTCAGGAACCAAATACACATAATCTTCCACATACTATGACCACAAAGTTGCAGTTTTAAAGTAATTACTCCATGGTAGACACAACACATGTAGCAGACTATTGCCTTTAGAAGCACTAAGGTAATGTGTATCAGTCAAAGGCATGAACCACCTAAGTCAATCAACCAGGCTCAATGAGAAACGTGAGCTTCTCTTCTTATGGATATGGCTGAATGTCATGCATGGCAGAGGACGTGAGGGTGGGGGAGTAAATTAAGAGCAAATAAGAGGAGAATGGTAGTGATAGGTAGGCCTAACAAAGAATAAACATCATTAATTGGAGAGGCACACATGGATGGATGCAGCCAGATGGTGTTTTGTACTCATTTGTCAGACACTGCTGACAGAGAGAGAGAGAGAGTAAGAGCTAGAAAGAGAGAAAGGAAAACAAAAAGAGGTGTTTATTGATTGCAAAGTCAGTACAATGCTACCTAGAACAGACTTCCACTGTTTAAATCTAGCTCTGCTTGTTCTGCATCATCTTCACTCTGTGCCTGTGCCTTTCCTGTCTGAGTGGTTCTGATGAGGCTGCCATTGTAGCACTCTGCCAAGCCGGATGCATACTGGCGAGTACAGACACAACACCCCGCAGATCGCCAAACTTGGCGTCCATTAAGGTCCATCTGTCTGGCTTTTACAAAAACACCATCTACTGTATGTTCTTCCTCAAAGGTGGTCCTTAGCAGAGAGATAAAGATGAGAGAAAAATGAGAGAAAGATGAGGAGAGACACAAGGCTCAGGGGAGCAAGATACAGGAATAAGAACAAAGGGGCAGGCATACTGTACAGGTTTGCCCAAAAGAGAAACTTAGTCTTGGCCTAGAAGGACCACAATGAGACTGGTGAGCCAAACATGGCAACTGATGGAGAGCTCTCACTTTGCCATCCACTGCCAAGGCATTCATTAAAATGAAAAAAGAAAAGTGGAGCAATAAAACCATCTACTAATTTCCATAATGTGGACTAGAACTACATCTATAACCAAAAATAGAACTTTAAAAAGGGGCAAGAGAAGGATAGAGGGGGAAAATGGGGAGATGGAGCACAAGAGGGAGCAGGACTGGGTTCCCACCGTGTTGCAAATGGAGAGAAGAGCTTGAGGCTGTTGGTCTGCTCAGGCTGCTACCATGCTCACTTTGTTCTCGGCAATGACACTTTCATTCAGGGAGACATGCACTTGGCTCTCCAGGGCCAAAGTGCCTCTGCGCCAACTAGCTCTTTCTTTCTCTGTGTGCTGTTCTCCCTTCAAACCTAACCTTTCCAGCTTCTCGTGTGCTCTATAAGAGTGTGAGTGTGTGTGTTTTAAGAGATTCAAGGCTACCCTGCTACCTCTCTTAATGTACTGTAGGTACCTTGCGGCGAGTGCCTGCCATCACTGCACTGAATCAAATGTAGAGCAGTGTAGATAGCATTGTCTCGAGCTTCCTTTATCAGGCAATCTCACATAACTTAAATAGCATGATGTGGCTTCAGTTCTCACTATAACATGTACAGGATTGTCCCTACAAGAACCTCCTCTATGATCTTATGAAATCATAAAATTATTTGCTTTACATCAGTCCCTGCAGATCAAATAATAATATTCACAAAACACCAGAATCTACAGATTTTCCCTGGAGTAAATATTCTGTACGTAGCGGACTTATCACAGAGCTTAACAATTTGATCTCTCAGAAAGCATGAGGTGCTTGCTGGGGGGTTGTTTCCAGGGTAATGTGTTTACATTTACGTTTAAGGATTTAGCCTGCTTAGGATTTTCACAGTGCAACTTGCAGTTCAAAGCCATTGCACCCTGACAATTCTGTCACATTAGAATTAATGCTAAAACAAATGCTAGAAAAAGAGAAAATCAGAATGGCTTACGGGACCTCTAAACATAAAGCACATGAAGCATGAATATGTTTTAATCCTATGACAGAATACGATTGTGCTGTCCGCGCCTGACTAGTGTGTACCAAGTTCAGCATTATAAAAATCTAAGGACTCCTTGATTAATCCCAAAAAGAAACACTGCATCCAACTATACTTGGGTGAGATTCAGCACAAGTACCTAAAAGCAAAATGTAAATACAAAGACATTTCTAGCACTCTTAGTATCTATTAGGAAAAGTTGGCTTTAGGCTAAAGCACTCAGGGTTACTTAAGGACAAGGCCTTTGTCTGGTCTTAGATGGCCTTGTCCAATTGTCTGCCTGTCTGTCATTTTCCCATAAACCCTTCAAACAGGGGCTGTGACCTGAGGGGACCAATGAGAATATATTATATCCATAATAATGCCCAGTACATACACCTGTCAATCGCACACACACACAAATGTGTGCACATGTGTGCATAAATACATAAATAGACACACAAACTCAGAGCCAGAATAGAGCCAATTGTGCGTGCGGACACAAACACTAGCACAGTGTCACCTGTTTATATCTTGCCATCCCGCAGAAAGAGCGGATCAGTGATAGATCTAAATAAGCTGTCATACTCAGTGATCTCATGGCTGCTCGTCACCTACACATGACACCAAAAGACCAAGATCACCTTCAACTGCTGTGTAAAAAGCATATATGGCAGGCAAGTGTGGTGTAGTTTAATTTAATTGTGGTTATGCCTGTTAACAAGAACAGGAAGAAGTGTGTCTGTCTAGCTTGTCAGATTCTTATCAGAACCAACGTGTAAAAGATACCCTACTCTTCCCCCAGTCTCCACCACTCCCCCACTGTGTATAACATTCAGTGCATTTAAATGTAATTTAATATAATTTTAATGCATCTCTCAACTAACATAATTATTGGTGATTAAAAAGTTAATCTACACTACATCACTCGAAGACAACTGCTGCTGCACGGCTGGTAAAGAAACATTAAGGAATGTTTTCAATCAATGATGTCACCGCAGGTATTTTCGTCTCCATTGTCAAAATGTAAAAATACCTGCTTTGACAATTTAATAGGGGTGTGGCCAAAGGTGCAACATTCTTAAATGTTTCAACCCATATAGAGTAGCACAGAAGTTGTCAGCCCCAAGGGATTCTGGGTTGATTTATCTAATTAAAGGTGTGTGCTGTCCGTGCCTCTGCTGTATTCCATGTCACATGTTTGGCCTTTTAATGAGGATTATGCTAAAACTGCTCTAAATCCAAGGCCAGCTTGATACAAAGTCGTATGCATATGTGGCACCCCATGTGCATACAGTTGCCAGGCCAAGTCTTATTACACAACAGAAGAAATTCTGTGTCTCGCCATCCAAGCTTTATTTGACAAGGGGAGTACAACACAGCAGAAGATCATTAATAACATATGGCGGTAATTCAGATGGATTTGAACTTGAGCGGGTGTCTGTTTAAACAAGTCAGCCGAGAGCTGATTCTTATTTGTGGTGGCAATGTCATTCTACACAATCATGCCATATACACAAGTCAGGTTTTCTGTCTCTCTCGCAATTGACCAGGGTCCGCTGTAAATCACAGGACAATATCTGCCTGCAGGTCACTCATTATTGCTCTCTAGTCCTTCTAGTGGCAGAAAGGGGAAGTGGAATGGGCCAGTCAGGGTTTATGCATACAGCTCTGCAAGTATCTGAGTGGAGGTTACCTAAAGTGCAGTGGGGCTCTGCTGCCGGCTCCGTTTGAGGGCCTTAACCAAGGACTCAAGGGATGAGCAGAGAATTTTAGTCAGTGTGAATTTGTGTGCGTGTACGTGCATGCATGTGGAAGTATTTTTCTGGGCATGCGTATCCATTTGTCTGTGTGTGTGCTATTGTGTGTGTGTGTACTAGGGCAGGATCAGTGGAGTAAATCCACACTTGAAAGAGTAGCTCAATCAAGCTCTCCCACCCATCTCTCTCTCTGTCTCTTCCTCCGTCTCATCTCGTCGATGTTCCCCTACTCCCAGTTCATGGAGAGTTGAAGAGTTCACAGAACTAGGGAGCAAAAGAGTGATACAGAGGGCAAAGAGGTAAAAAAAAAAAATGTGAACCCTTAATATTTCTCACCAGTACCCTCTTCCAACTGTCAATCTCTGAGTAAGGAGCAGCTATTGACAGGGCGTAACGCAATAGTCAATATTTGCTCAGCTAACATGTCAACCACTGAAATGTAGGTGGATGGATTCAGACACCCTGGCTCCTAATCCCGAGTGAGTCAATTATGAGATTATTTAAAAGCAAAACTATCATTATAAAGCCTTTAACTTTAATTTACCACCAGGTTTTCAGACAAAACAACCTTTTGGTTATCACTCTATTCTCGGTCTTTGTTTCCCTTCTGCAGCTGGGTTCTCTTCAATGACAAGTAAAGCCTGTTCCTTGAAAGGGAATAAAAAGCATGACCTCATTTTGTTTCCTGTGCGATTTAATAAAGGCGATTTTACGCTGCCAAATGTGGAAAAGATGCCCTTCATTAGAACAGTGCGTACACGGCGTGTCCATACTTTAATCCAATCTAGTTTAGCATGATAAAGGGCATTACTGCCAGCCAACCCTACTGCCAACCCACTCATGACATGTGTGCATGGACATGCACGCAATGGCATGAAGAAAATAAAGTGCCCTAAGGGGTTCATGGGTAGATAATGCACCAACCCAACATTCAGGGACAGGACTACTGGACACTTATTCTGCCATACTAAAACTACGTCACTTCTATTGACGTTTAAATTTGTCATACCCTAGGCCAGTGTCAGGCCATTGACATAATGTGCATTAAGAGTCCAGCCCCTAATGTAAGCATTATTTCTTTGGCCAATATGAATTAATCAGGTATTGATGCAAGAACCGAAATATGTTCAAATGCAAATATTAACTGAAAATATACTGTGGAATAATAAGCTTTAATATTTGGAATATATATAAAACAGATGAGACAAATGTGTCCTTGATATTATTATATTAGAAAACAAGGCAGGGACATTTTATGCTTCAAGAATCAAAGAATCTATAGGTGAATTTAAGAGGCTCAGAAGAACACACAACACACAATGTCTATCTAATGAAGGATCTTCTCATTACATTTAAATTAACAAAGATGCCTTGCTTGAAGGAAAAATGGCCTCGGGTGGACTGCAATGGGTCATTAATAAGCTCTATAAAACTCTTATTTGAATTAAGAGAAGAGTGAAACTTTTTATGAGCAAGATTTCATTAGTGTCTCAAAAGAGCTCAAAGCTGCTTTCTTGTATTTGAGAAATAAAAGAGGAGAGCTCCTCCTTAACCCATTAAATGGTTCAGGTACTGAATCACCAGACCATCTTTAATGCACTTGTTAGGCTGCAAAATGCACAGAGATTTCTAGAAAAGTGAAGAAGCTATTTTTGTGGCACTCCATTCAGATGAGTGTAAGCTGCCGAAAGCTGTCATTGACTTAAAAAGAACAGCAAAAGGGGTTTTGTTGTGCATGTGTCTACATGTGTGTGTTAACAGTGACTCATTCTGCATCACTCTTTGGAACATTGCCGCTGCAAGAGATGGCTCCATCCTCAAGTTTGTGTGTGCACGCACATATTTGTGTGCATGTGTGCATTTGTACGTGTGTCAACATCCTCTGTGTGTACATATAGGCTGTGGAGATCTGAAACACTCAAGTGCCTAAAGAAGTGGCAGGCAGGTTTGAATAGAGACAAGCAATCCTTAAACATGAGGACATGAATTTCCACACTGTCAGGCTGGGCTGAGGCCTCGCTGAGACAGACAGGGAGGAACGATCATACTAGACAGGAGACCCCGGCATAATGGCACCTATTGTGTCAGATCTTCATCCATAACTGGTGCAGTTCAGATGAGCTGAACAAAAAGTTACAGTTCATGGCTCTAGACATAGCCATAACAAAGTTAGCCTGCATTTTCATGTGATCAGATACAGTTTAACAGTTTATCCTTTTCAGGCATGTTTTCAGATTAAACTCTTAGATATTGTGCATATAGATGTGCTATCATTCCACAATTTCGCTGTTAAATCTTCCTGCCCTCCTCTACTCTTTGTGTATTTGTTTATAATAAAGGTCACCTGCCCAGTGGTTGCAGAAAGTACCATAATCCTGCTACTGAAAAATTATAAGCTGATAAATTGTAATGCAGCTATATCTGTGGCAAACATCATCCTTGTTGCATTTGTTTCTCCCAAAGTGGAAGAATGTAAATCAAGCACACGTGTACACATAATTCTGCATTTACAGGATAAAGTACATAAAAGAAAGCAGCTCAACAACACTGCGATTCAAGTGACACTGCATCTCTTGTCTAGCCTTGCATGCCTGCCATTGGCAGGCCCCATTTCCACAGACCACCAAGCCCTGTGCATTGCCACCTGATGGAAAACCTGGGCCTTTCAGCTGCCATGTCCACCTGGTCGCCAGAAATTAACTGGGAAAATACACATTTCATGCCAAAAAACTACCAGCAGCCATCACATGAGGAAGTTGGGGCAGAGGGGGAGCGGAGATGAAATGTGGCAGTCACAGGAGGTGTGTGCAGCTAGCTATGTTTTTCCACTCTGCTGGGGGTACAACCAACCTGTTCCACTAGTCTATATATGGAAGTAAACAGGATGCTAACAGTGGGATAGAGGTGGCGTGCCATATGTAGCCCCATTATCCAACATGGAAAGGTCTCTCTCAGCACTACTAAATCAGAGCTAAACAATGTCCTATGCGTCAACTTCCTTGGAAACTCAAATGACGTTACTTGTGAAGAGTATTAAAGAACTTATTAGGCCATAGGCAGCTACCTCTGTGTGCGGCATGTGTGTATATCAGCTTATGTGTGGCATGTACTCACAGCAGGTACAAGGAGCTTCTTGACCTCCTCCACTGCTCTCCTCATCTTCATCTCAGCTCTGGCCTGCGAATCTTCCACTGTGATCAGGACATGAAGGTCTTCGTTTAGGTGTTCCCAGTTTGGCTTCCCTCTGTTCTGCTCCTCCTGGACAGAGATGGAGGAAGAGCGAGAGAGAGAGAGAAAGAAAGACGGTGAGCGAATGTGACAGTGTGGGTGTGTTGGAGCACCAGTGCAGTAACACAGCATATCAGAGGAGCGGAGGCGAGAGGCAGGCATACACAGAGGACAACTGGGCCCTGTGAAGAGAAGCAGGATGACAGGAGCGGCCCTTTAGTCAGCTATTTAGCTTAAACTTTGAAAGGACACCCTTCTTTAATAGATCCCTCGCTTCACAGAGACAAAGACGACAGCTAGCCCTGCAGCAATTAATATCAGTGAAAGATGGATGGGTGGAGGGATCAGAGAGAGATGGATGGGGATTTTTTAAGCCACACCAACTTATATAGTAGGAATACAATTATGATACATGGATAGAGTTCGAAGTGCCGCAGGATTGTGTGTAAAGGTGTATAAGCGTGTGCCTCTGTCTCTGACTTGTGTTTGCGTGGACAATGCTGTCCGGTTAACAATAGCTCTCTGAGGGAGTCGTTTTCCCTCCTGAAAAGGCAGCGCCAAAGCACTCAGAGGGCGCCAAATTGTAGCACTAGCAGCACCTGAAAAGCAAAATGGCTTGTATTCAAAACCAACACCACTGCTCGATAGCCTTTCAACACTGTTAAATAGGAAGCCGTTTCACGATTTGAATTGGGAAGGCTGAGGTTGGGAAATGGTGCGCAACGTTTTTCCAGTTTTCGGGCGCCTCTGTGAAAAGCCCAGTCACACCTGACTCTTTTTAAAAGGTAAAATGGGATATGTAGAGACAAATCTGGAGTAGCCTCACATCTGCAGAAGTTTTTTTTTTTGCTTCTCCATTTAGCTACTTTCCTCCCTCTTCTGGTTGCCCCGCTGACAGTAAATGCAGTGAGCAGACACCGAGAGCGCTCTAAAAAGCTTTTGAGGTTGTATCGCATGTCACTGTACAACCATGAAAGCCAGCAGTTTGAAAGCCGACTACTTCCCCCTGAGGTGAGGAGTTGAGGTCTACGTTGTCTGAAAGACACAACCTCAGATTCTCTGATGTGCGACACCACATTAAAACATCAAAACAGGATTATGATGTTACAATGTGAATATTTGACAGATTTTACAAAAACAAAACAGGAGTGTCAAAAGGAATGCAACTCAAAAATATTTCAAAATCAGAATTGCAATATCCTTTTCCAAAGGAGGTCAAGCAGTCAACTGCATCCCAGCTTTCTCCCCTCCTGCTGTTGTTGCAGGTTTGTACAGACTGTTGATGAACACCGTGTCTGTTTAACCCCACCCATACAAAACACCTCAGCTTCAGATCGCTGCTCATTTGAGAGAAGTGAGCCACTGTGAAGGTGTCTAATTACAAACAATGCATTGCGGTGCTCTGCGGGAGGTCCACCTGACATGATTTCAATACACTCTACGAGCACCACAAATTGAGAGGGAGCACGCACACACACACATAAAGCTTATAGCCTGAGCTGAGTGCCACCCACCTGCTTTCTACTCCACAGAGACCTGTTGCCATGGCACTGCTCTTTACAACACACACACACGCACGCACACACACAGAAGAAAGTTCAATATTCCACTCTCGTTTTCCCCTTTTCCACACGGGGGGGAGGGCCTAGCTTCAGCAGTCAGGCCATTATTTCACCATGGCTGTTTGCTTATGGCCTATTAGGGGACATGGGGACTAGAAGGTGACTCAGCATTTTCTAGAGGGGACACAGACAGACCACAGGGGCTGCCTCTGTATGCAGGGCACATTGGTAGATATATAAATTCACATTTATTGACAGATTGTTGCTTAAGTTGGACCTAACAAGTTAATCACATGTCTTTGTGTACAAGTACATGCCAACGTTCTGGCAGATTCTGATTTGGTTAGGATCGTGATCAAAGAGATTTGGTAAAAGAGAAATGAGTGCACATACACACACACACACACACACTTGCATCCACGTGCGCACACCCACACACCTCACACTAGCATAACTGCCTGTGAACAAGGTCACCGTGTGCCCTCTGAGAGAAAGTGACAGCATGACAAACACGAGGAAGGGTGCAGGGGGAGGCAGGGGGAGAAAAGAGAGGGGAGGTGAGGGCGCGCGCTAAAGGGAATACTGGGAATGTCCACGCTGGCCGACATCAAATGCCATGGAAATAACCACATACCAGAGCGGAATCGGTTTGGGCAAAATATGTAGCATGAATAAATAGCACGGACACTGCATCTAGAAACAACATCTAAGAATAGGATCAGAGGGAAAGACTTCTTGTCAGTTATGTTGCCCGACTTCCATCGTCTGTACAGCACCTGTTTGCCTGCTGGCTTTCACACCTCAGCTTGAGCCCAATAAACTTTAAGGCCTCAATTCTCAACATGAATGACACCACATGCAAAAAGGTTACAAAAATAGAAGTATTTTTCTTCTGACCTACCCTCCCTTTTTGAGGTTGTGCTAAAAAAAAAAAATAAAAAAAAAAAACCAACAAAAAAAAAAACCAAGAGTGGTAGTTTAATAGGTTTGTCCACATGTTACTTTATAGATCCTGTTGGTACCATCATTTCGCCTACCCCCTTCCAAAAGGAAGGTACACTACAGGGTCAGGTACACCCCTGAAGCTGGAAGCGATTTATTGCATTGCTCAAGGACACATGACAGGGTGCACATTTGTAGACACCAAGCTTTCAATCCTTGGTGTTGTGGCTGAAGGTCAGTCCTACTTAACATACCACACTGCTGCCTCAGTGGGATTTTGGACTATGTGGCGCCACAATTTTGCCCTGGCAATGTTGCACTTTAACACTCATAAATGAAACTATTTGCACTGTTTCAACTCTCCCACTCTGAACAGTCCCTTCTCCTTTGATCCTAAAGGACGTTCCAAACTGGGATCAATGCAACTGAGGCCACATGCCAGCAGGCCAAACAGGTGCAGCAGGGAGCAGCAGGGGCATGGAAGGACAAGAGAGGACAGGCGGGGCTGTACAAGAATGATAATGATAAAAAAATATGAAATAAAACAAATCACAACTTTCTAAAATTCTTTAGGAGTACTTGACTTTGCAAGTAAGACAGATTTATTTATTTCGAGAAAAGTATTAAAGCATGACTTATTAAAGCTTGATGATTTGGTTTACTCCAATGATTGCTTTGGGTTAGATTTCTTTTTATGAGATTTAACACTATATGAAATGTCTCAATCTAAACGGAAAAAGAGGACAGATTGAGGACAACAGATGGCAATCCTGAACAGGTCATCTAAATGGCAAGATTCTTAGCTCTGTGTGAAAAAGGGAACCATACTGAAGCACACCTCAACAAAATGATATAAATTATAGCTCTAGTAAACCATGTTGCTGGGACCGCTACACATCGTTGCCATCCATGTGCCCTGAACCATCGCCTTCTCTCAAAGCCATTTCCAGCCATAATCCCTAAGGCACCAAAAGTAACACCTGGACATTGCTCTGCTTTTTTCATCAACCTAATAGCTCCCTGTAAACTCTTAATAAAAAAAGAAACAAGCTTTCAGTTGCACTGGGTCAAGTAATCAGATACCAGGATATGAAAAAAAAAAAAAAAAAAAGTCAGCTTAAACTTTAAACAAAACAAGTGGGACTGCTGCAGCGCCAACAGGCCAATCAAGTTTAACACATTGATTGCCAATGTCACACATTAGTTCTTAAAGCAATAAGATGTGGGAGCTGTGCTGTGGCGCTGTCTATTGGCTGGCAGGGGTTGAAGGTCCAAGCCTGAGGCCTATTCTGTTCTGCCAGTAACCGTGCTGATACCACAATTTTGGCCATTATGTGTCGGGACCATCAGCAAAAAAACAAATCAAAAGGAAATTAATTTGATATAGAGCATTTCTCAAAGTCCAAGTATGAAAGGACACTTAGTGGGGCTCAAACTAAAACTGCTATCTATGGTGCTAACTGTAATCTTACATTGTGTGGGAGCCTAAATAGAATTAGGGAATTGTTTTTTCAAAACGAAGGGAAATCCCTATCCTACTTGTGCAATGGTCGATATAACGTACCAGTAATTTAATTGCTGTTGTCCCTGCTGTTGTTTTGCATTAAGCATGACTGTAATAATTAAAACCAGGGGGACTCAAGCTGCCACATTAGATGAAAGTTTGATTGGAACAAGGCTCCAGGAGGAGTCCTTTTTCCATCCAACTGTTTAGACAATAATCATCAAAATGGATGTAGCATACAAGCTTCATCCCTTTGCAGTACTGAAATAATTTATGAGATTTAACAACAAACTAAGAAAAAGTCTCCAAATACAAGAGACTGGAAGAGGGCTGAGTGCAGTGGTGCCATAAAAACCTTAAAAGAAGTGAAGAAGTGATCTCTATGGAATTAGTGTGTGATCCATCCTGTCTCAACAAATGTGTCAAAAAGAAAAGGATGTCCAGAAGTCTCTATCCAGAGAGGTTACAGGAATGTACTTGCACTTACTCAGTCACTCTCACAGACACCTTATATTTGGTTTTGTTTGATCTGAGTGTGAAGTGCAGTCTTGGGACAGGTTATTATCCTGCGTTTGTCTCTCCTGTCTCCCGTTATTTGAGCTGAACATCAAGTCCCGCCCACACACATACACAGGTGGCTTCAGTGATTTCACCATTTTCATACCGTCATTATGACATATGAATAAATAAAAGATAAATACATATCAGATTTCTGCTGGGTTCTCTCTACATGTTCTAAGCTAAATAGGTATTTACTACAAGTAAAATTTAGAAAAAATCTGAATACATTGTCATTTAAACAGACTAATGACATTAGTTTGTTGGCATTTAACAACTACAGTTCCTATGACTAAGGAACTAAGACGTGATGAAAATGGTAACATAACATAAGCAATAGTAATAGATACTCATTTAACATAACCAGAAAATCTAGAATAAAATAAAGCATCTATGAGAAAATACATTGTCTGGCTGTGGCTAACAAAGCAAAGGCTAGTTTAAAAAGGATTGGGATATTAGGACAGTATTCACTGACAGCAGGCTTGAGCCGACAGAAGTCAAAATAATTTGCACACAAAATATTATAGGAAACAATCAAAGGTAATCTGTAATGCAGGGTAAGTGTAGGCTAGGTGTGTAATAAAAGCTGTAATATGTAGAAAAAAATATGACAAACTGTATTGGTAGATACAAAGTGTTAAAAAAATTTGAAAGGGATGGGGAGTGAAAAAAGGTGATCAGGACATCCCTAATTATAAGTATTATACTTGGTCTTGTTTGATGAGTGTTAAGTACCATGTTTCTCTTCACCTGCATCTTTCCTCCTTTTTTTCTATTTGATCTGATGTTCCTCTCTCTCTCCATTGTTCTTTATTTTACTCTGCTTCTCTCTCTCCCTCAGCCTCTCTCTCCCACTGCGTAGCTCCAGTGAGCCGACTCCCCGCCAGGCAGTGTGGCCCAGGAGGGAGCAACCAGCTGAATTATTGAGAGCATAAAAACGCTGCCGCTAATGGATCCTGAATAAACACACTGGCTAAGCTGCTCCCGCGGCTTCCTCTGCTGCCACAGGGCATCAAGCTGAAAATACTGAGGTTGAGGATGCAGCGACTGGAGGCTACGGCTGAGGCTTTGTCTGGGGCTGAGCCACAGTTATGACACATCCAAAAAATTTTGGGGTACAGGGAGCTAACCTGATAGTGATTGTTGTGATTTACTGACAGCAAAGGATGTAAAAACTGGTAGACCACTGGGTGTTTTTTTCATTATATTTTCCCCATCTTATCCCAATGTTTCTGTAAATATCCTGTAAAAACCAGACGCCAGTGTAGTCTAAGGTAAGGGACAAAGAGGTTGTGAGGAAGGAAAATGTAATTTTAATGGAGGACAATAAAGAAAATAAAGCCTTGTGTAGAGGGCTGACTCAATAATTTAATTTTAAAGATGTGTGCAAAAAAAACAACAAACTATACTATAAACAAGCACTGGAGTAGCAGTGAGGACCATCTATGAAACATTTGAAATATTTGGTTATGCCCTCACTTCAATCCATATCAAAGCTCTAAGTTAAAAAATGATCCTGCTCATCTGTATTTTTGTACAAATGCTTAACTGTAATGGGCCTTTGTTAGCGTAGTAATTGCGCAGGTCCTGTCCAAACAAACATCATTAAGTTTTAAGACGGTAAGAGATTATGAAGGTAATCACAGATTCATGTAATGAGCTAAGATGTACTTCTAAAGTGTGTGTGTGTGTGTGTGTGTGTGTGTGTGTGTGGGGGGGGGGGGGTTGTACATGCTTGAGTGTGTTCACTCCCATTTAACTACTTCTGGATCTAATTCCAAAGAAAGAACCATAGCAGAGTGTCTTCATCTTGTTCTGAGATAATGAACACACTCCAAGGGAAATGAGAAGAAGAGATAAAAATTTAAATACGAATGGAGGAGCCATAAAAAATAAAAAAATAAAAAAAAAGAGGGGAGAAAACGTTGGCCCTGCAGCAAACTGGAGCTTCTAAGATTATGACTCAGCTGAAAATCTGCGTACATCTGTGTGTATGAACCCTGTTTCTGTTAGGATGCGCTGTGGACTGTGCACGTGTGAGGCTGTGTGTAGAGGAGGTGATTCCCGTAAAAAGAGGGATGAAATAAACTTCTTCTGACTTATGTAAATGAATTGGAATATAGCACCACTGCCTGGCAAATCGGAGCAACTGGGAGGTACAGACAAAAAGAGACTTAAAAACAAAAGATGCAACTCCAAAAGGTGTCACTCAGTGAAGAAGGAAAAAAACCCAAAACAAAACCTGCCAAAAGCAGCCATTATAGCACTGCTGAAGCCCATGGGCAAAATATGCACAGATGCTTGAAATACCCGTTTTCAAAACTGTCAATTTGTCCTCACAGTAACTTCAAAGTACATCACCAAATCGGATCTGACACACTTTGGAACCCCTTAGGGTTCCATGCAAGTTGCTGTCGATGTAGCATTCAAAGTTTATGTTTTCACTGTTTAATCATCTGCTTTGGCTGAACTGTATGGTGTATCAAAATTCAATATGTAGGCAGCTGAAATATGCCATGAGTCAACTTTGTAGGCTTAAAAGACATGCTACTGCAAGTCTTTTAAGCCTACAAGTCAGTCTGGATGTGGCTGTTTAAGGCCAAAATGTATTGTGCAAAATGTTGTGCAAATGCACAATTTGCAGGTAAAATATAAGTTCACCCCTTGGGTCTCAGAATATATTGACACACAACATTAGCCTTTTATGTCTCCAACCTCAGCTCAGTAGGTCCAGAAATAGAGGCTGCCCCTGGCCTTAGACGTCTGCTGTACTACTGCCTCTGTACTTTCCACTGCACAGCGTTTTGCAAACAGCCCTATCAGATGTCAGAATGTAGCCACCAGGCATCAGCTGAGTGCGTGTCTTCCTCGTGTTTCTACAGGGCTAGTGGGATGTTTTTGTGTGAGTCCCAGCTAGTTCCCCATTATTGTGTAACATCTCAAGACAGAGGATAGAAAGACAGACGTGAGCCTTAGTGTGTCCTGGTTTGGTAAAATAAATGTTTTTTTTTTTACTTGTGTGATTGGAATCTAATCTAATGAGTAACATTGTTATCAGGAGAAAAAAACACATTCAACACACTGGGCTCGCTGCCACGCTGATGAGCTTACCTTCTTCCTGTCTCTCATGGAGCTCTTTCCTCGCACCATGATTTTGCATCCCGTTTCTGCTTCCAACTGTTTGGCTGTGAGTCCCCGAGGGCCAAGGATTCTCCCCACGAAGTTATACTGCAGAAACAGAGAGAGAAATAAGCCGGTGAGTCTATGGGTGAACACAGAATGTGAGGGATTAAGACATTTAAATTTCCTTTACATCAGGAAATAAGTATATGAAATCAGACTACAATGGAGAAAGACTTACTAAGCAATTAAAATCTATCAATAACAAGGGCTGAATTCAAATGATCAACATAGGACAATAGGCAGTATTACGTATGTTTCCATGAGCTTCTAGAGAGCATGACATCAGCTTTAACAGATATCACACATCGCTGCTGCTACGACTACACACACACACCACACCAAATCTACTACATATGCACATGTCACTTTCTGCCTTTCTAGGACAAAGAGAAGTTGGGCCCCACGTCAGTCATGGTCTATCCAGCAACATTGCAAGATTAGCTATTAAATTAGCTAAATTTTTCTCCTCACCGTAGTGGAAGTGAGTTAAAAAAATATATTATACAGGCTTCCGAAAAGATTTTATTTCAAAAAATGTTTTGCAGTTGAATGTTTTTCTACCCGACTTAATTTCTAACCACAGGCTACAGTGGGATTGGCTTGCCCCTAATTTATCACCCCCACTAGACGTCAAAGTAGTCCCGAATAGTAAATCAACTACAGGGAATTAGACCTGGTGGGAAGGGTGGGTAGGAAACAAGGGGAAAATGGAATGGAGAGGGTGTTAAGGGGAGGCGAGTTGTGAGTTGAGGTGAGGTAGTGTACTTGACACAATTTTCTTATCGAGGCCCCCTTTCACTGGTGTGTGGCTTTGGAGCTTTGTACCAAAAGGAATCGTATTTAACGACGTAATCCTCTCCACTTGAAACTGGCTTCCAACGGGATAAAGGGAAAATGTGTTGAAATAATCCAACACAATTTTCAGCCAAAATAAAAACAGAAGGAAAGGAGGAGAGCTGGGGAGAGGGGGCACAGTGACGCATAAAAGAGGTAAACAAACCGCCCGTGTTTAAACAGTGCGCACAGCGGCAGAGAGCATGATGGGTAACAGATCCCTGACACTATTACAATGGGATATTTTTTAACTCAAACAAAATTTCCAAACCTGAAATGTTCAAATGTTCACATGTTCACTGGCACAGTGGAGAGCTTTGCTTGACAATGAGAAACACAACCGTTTGTCTCTTCAACTGTTAACAATGAGCCGTGCCACCGCTGCATTAAATTCTTAAACGCAGTCGCATCTGCTTACGCACTCCACCGCACCAATGTCTCAGCCAAATCCAAAAGGCCATCAGAGGAGTCACATTTAATTAGAGGGATTACAAATTTAACGCGATGTCGGTGTATTTCCCCTAAACGACAAACAAACACTAGTGAGGACAGTCAAAACCTCCAGGCTGTTGTTTTCTTTGTCCCTGACTGTCACTGGGCTTGCCTGCAACCGTAGCCTGTCTCTGGCAGGAAAGGCACACCCTGAGATGCTAAAGTCCCTGCGGATGATCATAGCATGCAGCTACGCAGGCTTTATGCCTGTGTTTCTCTGTCACAAGGCAACTGTCCGTTTGGTTAACTCGAATCAAGGAAAGTCATGCAGGGGCTATTTGTGAGAGTGTGCGCGGCAAATGAAGGAAGTAGGCGGCACCTGTCCTCTGGGGTCACCACCACCAACGATGCATGGTGGCCTGATTCTGATTCTCACACACACACACACAGAGAGCACAGGAGAGAGCTGTCTGTCTGCATCACAGTACCCGCTGCAGACAAGGGTGAACCCCAAGCTCTGGGCATTATGGTGGTGCTGTGGTACTCATACACAACACACACACACACAAAGCCTCTAACCTATTACACGGAAGCTGCAGTGACAACGTCCTGGGCGTTTTTATACAGTCTACCCTGCTAGCAACTGCAGTGCCATATTTGAAAAATGCTAGCTGTCATTTGGCACACACAAAATGTACACCTGCAAGGTTTAAAAAGTTTATATATTTATATGTCGGTTTCTGTGCAGCCAGGACATGTGACAGTTCCCAGCAGTCTAACAGGCTACGATATCTTCCATCAGTCCAAATCCCATCAGATTTACACACCATGAATATATTAAATACATACAGTAGATGAATTACAGAGCAAGCTGCAGATGTCAAATAGACTAGAGAAGGGGAAAAAAGTATCTCTGATTCAAAACATAAGGTGGTCGCTAGTTGGAAAATCCCAACATGATACAGAAAGAGCATTTAATGTTTTATTCTCTGCTCTTCTCTCACTTTGTTGCTAATACCAGTGAAAGGTGTTTCTCTGTGGACATTAATATGTTGATGCCAATTGCACTTGACAGTGAGCAGGGGCCTGTTGGAGGAAAGTTGAGAGAAATAAAGAGAAAAGGTTAGAGAGATGATGAGAGCAGGGGGGAAAAAGTCACAAACGTCTTGTTTTTCCAGTGCTACGCGAGAGCAAGAAGGGCCGACACTGCCACTACAGTCTTACAGTTTTCCCACTCTAGACGTGGAACTCAACTCCGTCTCAAAGGGTTAGGGGCAGGCCGTTACATGCGTGTGGGCTCAGGTTTTATGGCCAGCCCTCTATGGAGCAAGGGCTTGTGGATGAAGGCTCGTGTACAAGTGTCAGATGTGGTTTAATGACGACAGAGGCATTTGCACAAACTGACACAAACATGAGGGCGGGCTCACGGCATAGAGCAGGCGTCAAGTCTGGCCAGGCAGTTACCGTAAGTTTTATTCACACACATCAATCAAGGAAAATTTCAACGCAAACGCACATCAAATGATTATGTTTCTGCTTCAAGCATGTCACTGCAATCTGGCAGTGTAATGAGAAATAACACTGCCTCATCGCAATAAAAAGTGAAACTATACTGTAAATAAAAATGATGCCAAAGTCATCTCAGTGATGGAATAAAGCTCAGTGTTAACTGGAGTGGATGGCTCTCTGGGCTCCCTGGCTTCCTGCTCTGCACTGAGGGGTTTGACATTCTTCTCGTGGATGTTGATATGCTGTTAGAAAAGGCGACCTCCATTTTAAGCCACTGGAATGTAGAGACAATGGAAAGCCAAGCGGGTGAGTTATCAGAAGGGTGCAGGGCCATTGAGCCTGCCAGGAACACCACTCAGTACAGCCAGAGGGGTGGGATGGATACAGTGCCCTCACTGCCAAATACACTATCCGCTCTTCACCTCCTCTTGCTAAAACTATCTAGCCTCCTCCGCGCCTACTAAAAAAAGCTAGTTTTCATCTTCTATATTCCTGCTGTTACATCAACTCCACTGGCTCATGTCTGGGAACCACCGTGGCTTTTTGGCTGGATTTCCAAAGCTCCGCACCTTCTAGGAGCCCTTGAAGCAGTATAGCTAGTGAAAACTGTTGAAATCTAACAGTGTTTTAAGAATAATACAAGTACAAAAAGTGTCCAAGTAAAATTGTAAAGATTATAATCAATAGTTACATTTTCCCACTGCTGCGGTGATCCCCCCATGACTAGAAATAGAGAGCAATAGGCCATTCTGGGGTTGAACAAAACAATAAGAAAGGCTATGTTTAATCAAGCACTACTGTCAGCACCCATCTGGTGAACAGAACACATGTATAAAAACTATGTGTTTAGCTGAGTTGGAAACTCCCAGCAGTCTCTTTCTCTCTTTGCTGCACTCTCTTATTTCCTCTGTTCATTCACAGCATTAGAAGATTCGAGACCCTGGGACCTTTGGTCCTCTCTCCTCTATTTCATTCTCATTTTATTTCAGTTTTCTCCAAGTTTTTTTAAACAAAAACACACAAATACAGAGAAGCGCATACAGTATATACAAACATAGTTCATGTGCAAACACAGAAAGACAGACAGACGCGCGCACACACACACACTTCCACATACACACAAAGTCCCCTTCAGGACAAGGGCTTACACTGACATTAAAAGGGCCTTTGTTTAGCCCCAGTTATCGCTACTCCACAGGCGGGTTATGTTGTGAGCATATCTACATCCATGCCACTGTGTGTTTACGAGCGCGAGTGTGTGTGTGAAACCACAATGTATGGAGTGAACTCTTGCAGACACCCTCAGCACCCAGAGCTGATTGTCACATGGGTTTGTGTGTGTGTGCGTTTTGGTTTGTTTTTGTGTTTTGTGTTCTGAGAAACAGCAGTTCCACCAACAATGCTCAGAGAAGCAGAACAATTGGGCCTTTGACGGCGTTTGTTTGTGGTGGTGGGGAGACAGGAAATGAGATCATGCTGAGGGCTCGGGCTGTGTGAGCACAGAGCTTATCGGAGAGCGGGGCCAGGCCAGGAGGAGAATACCAATCACTTATTAGTCGGCCTCACTGGGCTTATGGAAATGAGGAAGAGTTCATTCAGTGCAATCTATCAAAGCAAGGTGGAATCTGTGGTTACACCAGGCACTGCCATCTCTGCCCTGCTTTCTATCTCTCCCCATCTTTTCACTCTTCCTCTCAGTCACTTGATTCTAACCTTCCCTTAATCTTACAAAGTATCATTGTGAAATAGCTCATACCAGAGTAATGGCGTAACATTTATCACAGCAAAACTCCCCTTTTCCTTATACCTAATATACCTTCCATCTCATTTCACTTCAAGTAACTGTATTAGGAGGCTTCACAGAGGGCACAGAGTTGAACGCTGCTCTTCGTTGCCAAAACACCTCCCTTCTCCTTCCACACCTCCTCTTTGCTGTATCCATTCATAGCTTCTGGAAACTGAGCAGGCTTCCTTTTCCTCTTTGTCTTAGTACACAGGATCTTGCCTTTCCTCTTCTGCATATCTGCCATCCTCCCATAGTGCACGGGCCTCTCACAGCCCAAATCAATGTTTCTCTCTTGACTACACACAACCTCCCCAGCCACCAGACGGCTGCCTGCCTTTCATCGCTCATTCATCTTTGGACGGAAATGTTCCATCATTCGATTAATCCATTGTACTTACATTCGCTTTGTGGCCTGATCCCCCACAACCCATACACATATATAAACACAGCAGCTCTACATACCTTTTCCACACAGTAAAAGGACAGTTTGCATGCTTGATCTACAGGAGGGACAGAGGAGGTGAGGCTATGGCGATGAAGGAGTGAACATTAGACTTAGATTCCAATGGTGACATTTTCGCCTCAAAGCCCTATAGACTTCAAAGCTCTCTATTCAGCACATCCAGCATTTAGCGCCTAATCCATGGCTCCTTTGATAATTCTGTTTGGGTTTATTTTGGGGTTGCAGGCAGGGTGGAAATACAGAGGAGGGAAGACGGGAGAGATGGAAAGCGTAAAGATTGATGTCGGCTGGAAGTTTGGAAGACGTGAGTGAAGGAAGCACAGAGCAAAGTTTGTGAACTTTTAGATAAGCGAGCAGCAAAAAGAGAGAAAAAAAAATGAGTAGGAAGATCCTAAATAACATTCAGTCTCTCCCTCAGTGTTAATGTGGGTGTTAGTTAATCACAATAAGTCAGTAGAAGACAGCCTTTTGACAGAGCTGAAAAAGATGTGGACTAATGCTAACGATGCTGTGCTACCTTATCTGCAACCCTCCCATCCAGAGGAGGGATGCAACGGCATCTACTTTAGATTGGTCACATCCGGCCAATACCAAATCCTTTTAATAGAGAATTGTGTTAGTTCAGGCAAAGCACTGAAGTACATTGCATCAGCTGGTCAGCCATCAGCTATTTCACTCATGCTTCATCATCTTTAACTCATACATCAACTGACTGGCAACCAACTGGCTAGTAACAGCCAATCATATTCATACAGGTATACAGGAAGGCCTTTGCAACCTGACAGTTGTCACTATGATTCAGCTGATACTGCAAAGCCAGCAACACTAGCTGTTACAGCTCCTTCCACCACCACAACTTCCTCTAAACTATTGAAGCATTTGGTATTGTTGACCAAGATCCAGGGTTTACGTAGTATGTTTATAACTACCTCCGAATTCTGTTTTCTATAGCTCAAGTGTTTATACTGGTGGATTAGTTCCCCCAGCAAAGTCCTTGTTGCTGAACCATTTACAATAAATTATCAAATTGTGGAGACAAGCGTGTGTCTGATTGAAAAATCCAGTACATTGAATCTGTGCGCCATCTTTGATAGTATACTTTGTTCAACTGCAAAATATCCTACTTCTGTATGTGTCTTTGTCACAACTCTTTATATTTTTATGTAAAAAAAGGAATATTAGCATTAATACTGTACAGTATATCATTATGTGATTATTTCTAAACTCAAAAACATTGATATTGGCACTGGTCTCAAAAATCCTATATCAGTGGGATCTAGTCTATGCGCACAGACACCATATAAGCCAACACTAGGTCCCTGCTGCAGCCTTTGATCCCTTGGTGGTCAACCTGCTTCCTTTGTCCTTCATGCTCCGTTTTCACCTCTCTCTGCCTCTCAGCTTAACGACTCCAGGGACGATTGGGCCAAGGAAGCACTCAACACTGTCCACTTACAGTATACAAGCACAAGTTGGTAATATGCAAGCAATCACCGGTATTAGTGCCGTTATAAATACATATCTAACAGCTTACACTGTTGCCCCTCGTCATGTTAACCGACTACAACAAATAGAGTCCTCTCTGTTTAAATGATCATTGTAATTACCCTCCTCATCAAATAGCTAACTAGAAAACCATCCGTTCATCAAATTATCATCATCATGCATGGCTGGCTAGCTAGAGATATCCTCCACTCTGCTGCTCCATCAGTGAGGTGAGGTGAGGTGAGGTGTGGGGCAGAACATTTCCAGGACTGGTAATGACTTAAGGGGGTCAGAAGGATATCAGGAGCTGGCATGATAAGTGATGACACCCTCATGGGAACAAGCTTAATGACTTTCTCTGTGCAGGGAACTGGCTGGTTTGGTCCGGGCAATTTTACTGCAGTGTAACAGAAAGGTCCAGGACATCCTGTCTGCTCAAATCACCAGAGCCTCTTTTTTTGGTATCTTAAATCTTTGTGCATTGCAGTTTAAGTGAAGCATCATCGGGCAATAAAGCAAGATTTTCCACCCTCTCCAAAACCTGACAAAGCAAACACACACACAGCATGTTGTCGTACAAAAAACTTGTTTGACAAAATTATTCTAGATAATTTAAGTCTTGTGTCATTCCTAAACATCTTTATCCCCTCACAGTAGGATTCACTGAAAGGCAAACTAAATTGAATCCTAATTGTTAGCAATGAAGAGCACAAATTTACTCTTGATTTATTTTGAATTTTTACTGCAAGAGTGTTAGTAGTTCATGAATTAATATTTTATATTGGTTTATAATATTAATCTTAGCTTACCTATTTATATATTTCTTTATCTGATATACAATATATATTTATTTATTTATTTCATGTCCTGTTTCAATTACCTGTTTTACCTGTGTTTTATTCTGTACAGCATTTTTAAACGCAACCTTAAAATGGTGCCTGTAAAGGCAGATTAGGACCTTTCTTCTAGCTTTAATACACTGATGAACAACAACAACAAAATACCAATCTCCTGTCTCTGACAGCTGAGTGCATACAACCTATATTGATCAACCACTCCATGGCTTTTTTTAAGCAGACAAGTCATTTGCAGTGTTCAATTGGATTCATTTGCCTTCAAAAAACGACAGACTAATAACCAAAAAATGTAGAATTGCAGGGGGATCAAACATCTGTTCCTCTGAGGGTCTTTAGTTTGGAGACGACAGGTGGAGAGGAAGAGGGGAAATTGGGGGTGGGGGGGTTAAAAGGATTCCATTACTGAGTTAAACAACCTAAAGTACCATGACAACCCCCAAACACCAGACAAACACTAATGCCACAGAAACACCAACAGCAGAGCTATACTGCGCAGCTGTTTTTACAGAGCTATGTATTTGACTGATCACTCTCTTCTCTCAGGCCTCTTCGAGCTGGCGACAGGAGTTCAGACAGTCGTGTTTAGCAGTTGCTCAACAGCTTACGTCTAACTGAGGGTCCCATTTCATAGAGTCAGCACAGCAAAGGTGGTGTCCGTGCGTGCATGTATGTGTTTTCACTCCTAAGCATTTCTTACAACTCAGTGACCTGCCCACAGCCCACCTAACAGTTGGCAAATACAAATACACAGGGAATAAAGTGGAGACAGAGACACACTTAAAAGACATGTCACACATCCTATCAGATGCCTGAAGGTCAACGGAAATGACATGCTGAGCCGTCAGTCAGCTGCCTATCAATGTGTGTGTGAGTGTGTGCTCCGGAGAGAAGCGGAGCCACAGATAGCATTTAATTGAAGGTTGAAGTTATCAGATAGCCTGCGACTCAGCTGCCAGTCAAGATGCAGTCACCACGGTGACGCTTCACAGCGCTCTGCACCACTGACGACATCAGGAAATGGCTGACTTTGAACAACGGTGAGGGAGCGGGTAGACAGACACACGGGCAGACAGAATGATAGAGACACAGGGATACACACAAACACGTTTACAGACAGATGTGGGGCACGCCAGCAAGCAGACACAGGCCAGAAGAGGGACACACTTAAGGGAATTAGAGTAGAAGCATGCTGGCAAGGCAAGTTATTTTGGTAGAATTGACATGCTGCACTACATCCAGGCACCAGGACAATCTAATTATCTACTGGTGAAATGAGAGCAGGGGACATGGAGGTGAGACACAGAAAGCCCCATCGAGCGAGTGTGCCCTCGGCATAAGGATAAGGCGGGTAAAGGTAAGTGGGCGTTATGTTTTCAAACGAAAGTGGAAACTGAGAGGAAGGCATGTGGATGGCAGGTGTCCCAAAAAGATGGGGAAGTAGTATGAACGATGAGAGATCTTTCATGGCAGGTGAGCGGTTGCCAAGAACACAAAACAGAGACTTGGACCATCATTCCCTGCTTTCTTGGGAGAACCTAGAATTGCATCAACGAGACACACGCACACACATATGCATGTGCTTTTTCGATGGGGGGAATCTGGGAAATCAGACGGAAATGTGAGAGGGGGGAAAATATTCCCCAGTCTAATAATCATCATTACAGTTTCCTCTCCTTTTAGCAGCAGGCAGATGGGGATAAGAAGTGACATATTTCTTCCCTTCCTTCAGCATCCCTTTCCTCTCTTCCTTTTCAAGCTGATCCTACATCATATCCCCTCTTACCAGACTACTAAATAATTCCACTCTTTATCCTCTTAGAAAACACTAACTTGATAGAGATACTGTAGGTCACTCTGTAGTTTGAGAATTGTTGTCTAAACAGAGTCCCAAGACAAGCCATGTTTTCTACGAGGAAGTCAGTTGAACACATAGTAACACTTTAACTGCCCTTTTCTGCTGTTCAAATAATGAAATCCCAAGATTAATTCCCTCTCTGCCCACCTTAATAGCTTAAAAGTGCAAAGGGCAGTGAGATCAGCAGTGAAACCAAACAAGTGTAGGCAAATGGATGACCTGCGTAACTTAGATAATTCAAATATTTTTGACTTTCAATCTTGGAAAAAGGTGAATATAATTTCAAAATGTACACAATGTGCATGTAATTGCGAATGTAATGGACAGTATTTCTGTGATCTATCTTAAACACCTGGACATCAGTTGGCCGTGCCAACAAACATGTTTTGGTATAACCACTTTAACAGTTTTTGCACAGAAACCCTGTTCCAAGCAGGCATATTTTCTGAAAACAGGAAGAAAAAATAATTCCATTTAGACCTGCAGCTGATTTCCCCTGGTTCCAATCATCACATCTATAAATAACAAAGCTATCTTGCATTTTCCTCTTTTCCTGCAGACTTAATGACCACACAAGGTGGAAGGGGAACACATGTGTGTACCAAAATAGAGTGAAAATATGTCCAAGTGAAATATGTGCAATTTTGGCGTCACCATGATTGTGTATTTGTCTTTTTTGTCTGCACATCCTTGCGTGCATGTCGGTGTGTGTATAAATGTGTGTCTACTAAGGTCATCAGTGAGTCATCTCGGCCACCAGAGGGAAGCCTAATTAATTTAGTAGCTTTCACGGCAGCTCGTAAACACAATAGTGAGTTACAGCCCTGCTTTGCGCAGAGCAAAACAGCACATGGAGCAAAGGGAACACAAGGGTCATCTGAGGATGCCACACTTTTAATAGTTTGTGTGTGAGAGTGAGAGTGAGAGTGAGAGAGACATTCCATTAGTATCTTTACAGCCACAGGTGGCAAGCACTGTTCCACACATTTTCACAGACCTCCCTCAATTTATCTATTAAATGTATATGGCCATTTGCAGGGTTAGCACAAAAGCCACCCACCCACACACACACACACACACACAATACAGTGATTTCACTAGTAATGAAAAGAAAACTACAGGGGATCCCACAGCAAAAATGGTAGGGCTTTTGGTCTTATATCTTTTAATAGCATGTTCTACAGAGAACATAATGCATAATGCCACTTCTATTCTGAAAGAATGCATATTATTCTTGTTTTCTCACAATGTACAGTATATAAGTAAATGTAATACATGTATGTCACAAAGGTATGGATGCACATGCTAAACTGAACTTTGCTATGAAATACCATACCAATCATCATTTTTGATAGAAATATCAAGGATAATAAGAATAATTAAAGCAAAATTATATTAGATTAATAAAGCAATTAGCACACAGAAGCAGCACCAAGTGCAAATATACAATTCAAGCAGCTAATTAGAGGACAGTCCAACAAGCTGAAGTCCTGGTGCTAGAGATGAAAGGTGAAAGACTGGCTTGTGGCTGGTTGATTTAGCTTGAGCTCAGAGGCTGGGTCTGGACTGAGGGTCAGCTGGAGCTAAGCGGATCCCAGCCAGTCCCTGGTGCCCTTTATCAATTCTGTCAGGGGGGAAATGCAATCCACGCCTGGCTGGGCCTTGCCCCGCTCTACAGTGTCTCTTATCCTTCGTCACCTCCCTCCATTCATTTCCTCACTGCAAGCTGCTGGGATTACGAAGAAACGTTGCTCCTCAAGACGTGACACAAGCGTTCATGTGTGTGCCAAAGATTACCACGAGGACAGGAAGGGGGCTGGCTGACTCTGGTCAAAATCTTGCACGCACACACACACACACACACCAGGGCTCTACAGAAAGTAGACAGACACTCTGTCATTATTCAGACAAGGCTTTTACTGACTCATCTCTTCAGTGTTGCCATCCTCCTCCTCATCTCCACAACTAGCCTGATAGCTCCATCGTGTACCACTCTTACCCAGCTCTGTGCGTGTGTGCACCTTGTATGTCTTTACATCTGAGAAAAGCCATCTCCACCACGGCTCTAACCACTGCGAGTGGTAAGTCCAAAGAATTTCCATCTCCTTCAACTGAATATTTATGGAATTGCAGTTTACTTTTCATAACACTCTTCCTCTCAGTCTCCTCCTTCTCTCCCTCTCAGCATTAATCTGCCGCTGAGTTGGCCCATAAACACCCCAACATGCTATGTTTTCGTGAGACCAGGACCAATTTAGACTGCTACCTGATAAAGCTTTAACGGTAGTCCTTTAACAACTTGGTACACATGCTACGAGTCCAGCAATAATTGTTTAACAGTCAAGATAGTCAAGAGTTGTGTGTTTACCAAGCATAAAATGAAAAAAAAGGAGCAAAACGGAGAGGAAAGAAGACAGAACTAAGAGCGGAGACCATGAGGAAAGCACTAAGGAGTGAGCGAGAATGACAGAGAGAAACTGCGGGAATGCTAGCGCTGACAGATTGCTAAACTATCAGCAGCGGTCATTCCAGTGATAACACACCACAAAGACGCATGGCCTAAGGCAAGACGACCAACTACGTGTGTGTGGATGCATGTCCACAGATGTAAGAATTTTAAATCTATTACAGCTGCTGATTTAGCGGTTGATACACACATCTTGTTTCCTTACAACACTCAAATTGAAGAAGGAAAAGCAAACAACACATTCCTATAGACATATCATTCATTTTATGTACCTCACAATTATTTTCTGTATTGTATTTGTCTGCTGGTTCCAGTGGAAATATTAGTCCAAAAACAATTAAGGCAATTAAGGCAATTAAGGCATCATTCATTTTATGTACCTCACAATTATTTTCTGTATTGTATTTGTCTGCTGGTTCCAGTGGAAATATTAGTCCAAAAACAATTAAGGCAAATGCACCAATATTATTGGTCCTGTGATGCAGCTGCCATAGTGTGAGATGTGTAAAGCAGCTACTTACATCAGGGTACTCTTTGACAGGCACAAACAGTTTTTCCTGCAGGTGGACGATGGGTCCGATAGGCTCAGGCAGCTCCAGAGGGTGTCTCTCCACAAGGCCATTCACTGTGTCACTGTACATGTCTTTACGCACTCTGTTGATCTCTGAAACACACAAACATGTAAACTGTGGTAAGCAACTGAATAACAACAGTACAATCGAACAGTTTTTTTTTTTTCATTTTGTATTTGATATATCACTGTCATATTGATTTTGACTTCTGGGCAAAGGCTTAATGTAGCATATAAATCTGTGTTGTAAAAAAGAAAAGAAAAACAACAGCAATTTGTCAGTTGCCCTGAGTGTGTTTGTCTTTTATAGACAAACAATTGTGTAGGTTTGTTTTTGCAGAGTACTTCACAAAAAATTATCATAGCCTGTGAGTGTGAAAATGTATGACAGCTGGGCATGGATGCTTCCTAAAACCTGCAGGAAATAGCAATTTTTCAGGACAAAAAAATGACACATGAATGTGTGTAAGTTATTCTATATGCCTGAGACAGAAGTTAAGCGCTGCATTATTTAGGGGTTAAGGCCACCATCTTTCCTTTCTGCCTGGTACTCCCCAGTGGCTGTTCTCTAATAGAGTAGCCTGTGCGAGCGACTGGGCAGGTGGGGAGAAGAGACGCAGAGAATCGCTCAGGCTCAGGAACATGCCTTCAGATCTGATCCCTCTGTCAGATAAAACTAATGGACCTCTCTCTCTCTCTCACACACACACACACACACACACACACACACCCCACTTTGACTGCCTCTGTAGCGCACACAAATTCACACACCAGAGGAATGCTGTGCTATGCAGGTTGAGGGGGGGAAAAAAAACATTCATTCATCCTGCCCAATCTGTGTGTCTGTGTGTGTGTGTAAGTGTGAGTGTGTCACAGTTGGATGAGGATCGACGGCTGCAGTTGTAACACCCGTTAACAGGAGACACACACTGGTCGCACTTTCTAACTTCCCACGTTTGCCATCGCTATGCAAACAGTCATGGCATTGCTGAACCAAACAGCTAACCAGCAGGAAAGGGTAGGTGAAACCAAAAAGAGGCATCTACCAAGACACGTTAGTAAGTTTGAGAGTGAAACAGCTGAGAATGGTAGGGCTGCTGAGGCCTCGGGGAATGATGTGTGTGGAGTGGAGTGGGGGCAGGTGTTAGCCACCATTTCCATCTCTCATTTCAGGCAGTTGGGAGCTCTATATTAAACTCTAGCTGGGGAACCTGACACTCAACTCTAGATGCCCTTAGTAGAACATGCCTGACCTCTAAGCCTTAACCCTTTACACTGACGCAAAATTGGAAGGTGGGTCAAACTTAGGTTACGTTCACACTGCAAGCCTTAGTGCTCAATTTGGATTTTTGGACCCTCTATACTTTGTCGAACTAGTCCTACAGCTTTTATCAGATCGCCTTCAAACTTGGACCATGCCTTCTTAACAAGATGGCCGTCAAACGATACTCGTGGATTTTTTCTTCGTTACACGGTGTGCCCGTGAGGTCGCGTGAACGCCGCCAAACAGGAAGTGCTGTATAACTGGACTGTACTTTGTCCTACAGGCCCCAAACTTACCACATGTCATGACCCCCCCGCCCTGAACACGTCTGTATGAATTTTTTACGCCACAGTCATAGCGCCACCTAGTGACGGCAGGAAATGACACGTTTTATGGTCTGACGTGTCGTGAAGCGGCGGACGCTGCCCTCCCCGACGCGCGCAGGTGTGCGAGGGCCCGTTCATCGCTGCTTGCAGCTTTAATTTTTTTTGTTTTGTTTGGCTGTTCACATTATTTTTTAAATGTGGCCAGTATCTGATTCCAGTGTGAACTGGTCACGGTCCTGAACTGACCTGCATGTGCCGAAGAACAATAACAAAAGACGTCACACGAGGCACGCTGTCGTACAAAGTAAACATGGAGGTCACTGAAGTCAGCATTTATGGCTTCATTTATAAGTCGATGTGCAGTGGAATCCAGCAGATTCGTGAGCAAATTATTTTGCCTGCAGTCTGAACGTAGCCTTCATAATTAGGTTTTAATTCTCATCTTTGTTTTAAATTAGAATAATTACAGACTTTTACAAATTAAAGAAAGAGATACAAATAAGACACTCTAGAAGAAAAATCATGGATTTAGCCATGGAATCAGTTTGCGGGGATTTCCTGTTGAGCTGAAAAGGTGTTTTCTCTGGATACTGTCGATGACAGACTGACAAATGTGTGACTGATGGGCTCATGGACACTGACAAGTATGCACAAACATCTGGCCTGCAGCTGTGTGGGCAAAACCTGCAAGACACACCTGAACCGTACAGGCAAGCCAGGAGACTCCTTCTCAAACAACATGACCTCAGCACTTTGTGGTCCACACAGATACTCCCAGTCCTCCCTAAACATGAATTCATCCTCCTGGTATCCCGCCCAGAGGACAGATTACATCAGTCCTAACAAACACCAGCGGCTTCAGGCCACATCCAGACTTTGTGTATGAACAGAGGGGCTTGGCAGTGACACATCATACAGGGAGATCGGGACAGCATAACAAAGGGAGTAATGGGAATATACAAAACAGGACAGTTAACTACAAATGACTGTGTGTCGTGTGTCCTAAAGAACCCTCAATAAAACTTGAACATGATGGCCTAGTGGTTAAAGAGACATTCTCTGTAAATCCGTGATGGATATGCAAACTTATCCATTGCCTGATCACTCATAGTTAGTGTTTCTGGAAAAGAAGATCACTGCTAAATGGCATATCTATAAAAATGAAATGCACCTACTTCCTACAAATCTTAGAACCTTACTTGCTGTGTCTGTTTCTTCAAGCTAACATTAATAAAACACAGAAGAGCTATTTAACAGACCACTGGTGGGCTAAGCATGTGTGTAGGAGCCATGAAGAGGGGCCAATGTTCTGTAGGTTAGAAAATCAGTTCTCTGCACATACCTCACAATAAAAGCAAATATGCTGTATGCTATTTGCAAAGTCCAACACATCCGGGAACATTCATCCTTAAGATAACAAGAGAAAATAAAAAGAAGTGCACACATGTGACAATGCTACCAAACAACCACCAGCAGCACCCCTCCTCCTTCTAATTCTATTTCCTCTCGCTGAAATGCCACATTAACATAAGGGGGCCGTGCTGGGCCATCAGTGGAGACGTGCGGCATTTGACAACCTCTAATTTCAGTGTGGCAAGTCTTTTCTGAAGCGCTGTGCTCACCTAAAAATTACCCCCTGCCTTGCACGACCGACAAAATCATTTGTCTAGCTGTCCACCTCGGCAGAAAAGGCTGATTTTGTAAGGATGACGCAAAGGAGGGAGACGGAGGATCTTGGAAAGAACAGACAAAAGAGGAAAAAGAAGACAATCAGCTGGAATAAGAAAAGGGTAGGCTATCAAATGAAAACTTTTCTTGAACTTTGGCATTAGATGGCCACAAAATTTGGAGTATGTGCGTGTTTAACAGCTGTATGAGAGGCAGTAACAGATCTCCTCTTACTCCCCTTCAGCCATCGCTCAGCTCAGTGTCAGTGTGTCATTGACAAACTGAGTCAGCAAACCACACACATACACAGCATTTTCTGTCAGAGCTGCCTATTTACCTGTGGGGGGTGGCTGACCGACCCCCCCACACACACACACACACAGGAAGAGATCATAATATCTGTATTTAGTGTTTTACCCAGACATCTGTCGGGAAGAAACAAAAATCAACCTTGAGAGTAGTTGGAGGGCAGAGTGGAGGAAGGTTTGATGAGACAAAGACAGAGGAAAGAGGGAGAATTACAGCCACAGTGCTGAGCAAGCAGCGTGCAGCTGTATTCCTCGACTCACACTGCTCTTTTCTGCCTCAATGTACGTTAAAACACATTTCACTTTATCCTTCTCTATATTGTTTCTCTCAATTTCTGCCCTTTCTTCTCAGATCTCCAGTGAAAAAAGAAAATGTCACAGACTGTGGCTGCGGATCTATCTGCCCTTTGTAAGCTCAAGTAAAGAGACCGTTTCACCTCATCTTCTCGGTGATCTCGGCAATGGGGAGAGACAAGCACCCAAAGGGACGGATGTGGGAGAGGAGAATGGCAGGTGGAGGGGGTCTGAGAGGCAGTGGTCTGAGATATGAATATGGGAGAGGAAGTGGTGGTAAGTTGAGAGAGAATCAAATTGTGGTGTGGTGGGTGGATGTTAAGTATGAAAGTTCATTCATGACCTTGAAAAATGCGGTTTGAATAAAACAATTTTTAAAAACCCATCAAGATCCACTTACTAGCTTTTTCTGGACCTTTCAATATATTCAGCGGATGGTTGTCAGCTCAGTTGTCATCATGACCACCTGTTACCACGTGACAAAAGTTTTATACGTAGGTCACATGATGACAGCTGAGCTTTCACCATGACAACTGACCTAACGCCATCTGCTGAGGATGACTGTGAGATGCCGTTGAAAGCTCTAGAAAAGGCTAGTAAGTGGATCTTAAGTCAATTTTTTTGGTCAAATTTAAGAAGATGCCTGAATGTCGGTGCCATGATAATAAGCTAAATATGACCAAGTGAATACTTTAAGGCTAATAGATAGCCCTAAGATATAAACCCATCATTAATGACTCTAGATTTGAAGCAATTAATAGTCTCTAGAATAAGGTTTTGATTTAATGAAAACACCGATAGAGTAAACATAGCTAAATGCTTAGCGTTACAAAAGTTAATTTACTGATAAGAAATATAAAATGTGTTGACATGTAATGAAGCTTAAATGCAGCATGCCTAGCAAATAATCTGCACAATTAGCGCTTTTGCTTCACTCCTACCACTGCCACGGTTGACTCTTGAGCAGCCATACCAAAAGTCAAAAGTGAAAAACAGCACTGAGTGGCATAAGGCCAGATTTTCACCCACAGAGACTATTACCCCTTGATAACGGAAAGTAGAACTAAGCCTAGGCTGGAGAGACATGTGCACAAGGGAGGAAAAGATAGAAGGGACGGAGAAAAACAAATCCATTAAGCATATCTACTCATCTGAATGAGTGATATTTGACATAGTCAGCCGGCGTGAACCCAGCACCATGGGATAGGGAAGCTTCTCATTTATTTACTCAGCCTGATGCCAAAAACATGATGACATAGAAGCAGCACTGGCAGAATCAAGGGAAGCAGTTCAGGAGAGGTTGAGACAGGGAGAGGAAAGGCATAAGACGAAAGAATAGCCACTTGAGGTTTGGGAATATTTTCTTTTTATGTTGCATCTAACATGATCTAATGAATATAAACACAGGATGAGGACAAACTTGGGGAATGCAGAGGAGAGGAGGAGAGATCAAAGATGGTGCAAAGAGATAGGCGAGAGAGAGAGAGAGAAAAAGAGAAAACAATGGAGTAGTCCTGAAGGAGATACTGTAATCAGGTTTAAGACTGGTACAGATCATTCAGCTAGACCTGCTCCACTAGAGAATGGGAACAAGTCCATTAAGAGCCCAAAAATAAACCTGCTCCATAACTGCTTTGTCCTCACCCTGTAGCTCACAGCAAAACGTCCTCTGACCATGCAGAGCACATCTGTCCATATATCTGTTGTGTGTGTGAGTGAGTGAGTGAGTGAGTGAGTGAGTGAGTGAGAGAGAAAAAGAAATGGGTGAGTAATCAGTGTGATCAGCTTTGCCTGACGAAAGCAGCTTTAGATGCCTTGTGATGCCTGGTATTAGGCTGATAATATCTGGCACCTGAAACAGATTGAGAGCAACACCAATTAATCTTAAAGCCAAGATGATCAAATGTTCAACTCTGCAGAGAGACTGAACGAGTCCTCCCTGTTTAGAGGGATTTAAGATCAAAAACCTGTAGTGTTCGAAATCATTCCATCTTTTCCTGCTTGCACATCAATTCATGATTTAAAACGGGATGGAAAAAACAGCTGGGAAGCTGAGGTAAATATAGGCACAAAACTGTGGTCGTGTCCAAAAAACTACAGCAATCACAGATACACCTAAATGTGCCAGTGCCGAGTGAAACAAGACTCAGGCGAGGAACAAGCCTTTTCACTTTAAAGCTGTGCACTTTAGCAATCACAAAGCCTGGGTACCCGTTGCAAGCGAACGGATTTGGGCGTTTAATGCATTCCTGCCCTTTATTCACGGCACAGACGACTTTATCCAAGACGACACTCCACTTCAACAGTTTAGGGGTTTGGCAGGCCAAGCATATGAAAGACGGAGGTTTCTTTTAAAGCAGAGAGCAGAAGTATAGCGTGCATTGGTGGGGGTGACTGAGCCATGAAAACGTATGCATTTCTGGGTCTTATCGTCAACTCACAGCTGCCTCCCTCTCCCTCTCTCCCCCTCCCTCTTTGTGAAGGGGGGAAAAAAAACGTTTCCTCGTGCTTCTGTCTTATTTTTACTTCCTAATCTTTGATTTAACAGTAGGCCTACACTGCACAATCCTTTGATGTTCATGCACAAACTATTCCTGTGCTGTTAATGAGTGTGCTGTACTATCAGCATAGTTAAGAACAGCATATGTATTTCAGTTCTTACAAGGAAAATACCAAGTTTAACTTTGAAAGATCCTGTCCTTAGAGTTTGCATTAGGGAACTTTTGCATCCTGTAGCTTTCACTTGCCATTGCTTACAATTTACCAGGTTATAAATGTAATATAATGGATAGTAGGAGTGTGGCAGTAAACATATTAATCACAAAATATTCAGTACAGGACACTGTTCGGTATGCGACTTGTTTCAGTTTTGCAGACCCTATGAAGCAAAGAATTATGGGGCAAGGAAGATTATGGTTTCCCAGTAAATAATAGCAACACTGGACAAGTAGGAGCAGATCAGATGAGAACTGTGGATCAACATTGTTCAACTCAATTAAGGCAATGTTATGTCTCTGGAAACGGCTACATCAAACACACCAACTAATTTGCGACAGCATTACCCAAGTGTGTCTATTACTTGCAGTCGTCTAAAACACACTGGGGTGCAAGTCGTTCTCCCCCATGGCATCCAAGCAGCCTCTTTCTACAGATTCAGATAGAAAAGAGGCAATAACGAACGGCATAGGAGTGTTTATTGCTGTGGATATGGGACTATACTCAGTCATGGAAAACACAAAGTGTTTGAGCCTATCACAATGTTCATTCACATCACATCCGAATAGTTACGTAATTAAGCTGGAGCAAAACAGACAAAATGTCTTTTATTTTGATTAGATCACTTATTGGGTATCTTCCAAAGTTAAGTATTTTTAGCACAAAATTCCCCGTTTGTGTTTCCTCTTAAAGTGCACAAACACAAAGAGGTCATTTTGTACAAAAAAGAAAAAAAACTTTGGAAGATACACACTTGATTTGACTAACCCAGAATGCTGAAGCATCATATTAGCTTTGGCTGCCGTTTGGCACACAACGGCACAGAACAAGGTCGCCCATCTCTTACATAGGAGTTGAACTAATAAGGGATCACCTTCACAGCCAGTACGGACAGGAGCAATACGTTACTGCAGCAACCAAACATTTTTTAATGTACATATAGCATATGAGCGTTGTGAAAGACTTGGAAAAGTATTAACCACACAATTCACTCTCACAATTTAAACAGCGTTCTCAGTGTTTTTCAACTAGAGCTCCAATGATAAGTCGAAGAAAGAAAATTAATCGCCAACTATTTTGATAATCGATTAATCGTTTCAGTCATTTTTCAAGAAAAAGTGTCAAACATTTGCCAGTTCCAGCTTCTTAAATGTGAAGATTTGCTGCTTTTCTTTGTCATTTATGACAGTAAATGAAGAGTCTCTGGGTTTTGGACTGTTGGTTGGACAAAAGAAGCTATTTGAAGACATCACTTGGGGCTCTGGGAAATTGTGATGAGCATTTTACACAATATTTTGACATTTTATAGACGATCGAACGATTAATCAATTAATCGTGAAAATAATCGGAAGATTAATTGATAATGAAAATAATCTTTAGTTGCAGCCCTAATTTCAACTAAAGCTGCAACTAACAATTATTTTCATTATTGATTACTGCTGGAACCAGCAAATCTTTGACATTTTTGCTTGAAAGATCAATCAAAATAGTTGCCAATTAATTTTCTTTTGATCGACCAATCGATTTATCGACTAATCATTACAGCTCTAATTTCAACTATCAAATTCAAAATAGGACTGCCAAATACATCTCAGCTTTGCTACACAGTGACTCATCCACACAGTTCCTGAACCTTGACATGATGTGGATGTCGGCGCTGGCCCCCACAGGCTGAGTGGTCTAAATGGCTCTAGACAGGTGCGGTTTGCTGGCAGCCAGAGGGAGAGATTTATGTTGTGTGTCAGGGATTCTCCTAAGGCAGTCTGGGTAAAAAGCTCCACCGTCAGGTCTTTAAGTAGATAGGCCACTAAATAAACGACTGGTGTAACAAGGTTTCTGGATTCTCTCCTCCCTGTGCCAGGTAAAAAAAAATATTAAATTACAGAAAAACACACACACACACACACACACACACACACACGCTTAGACATCTCATGGGCAAACGGCAAGCCAAGGCACAGAGGAACTGTGCTTTCATCCAAATTGGAAACAGACGGTTGGCGCATTCTACACTGATATAATGCTTACACACACTTATAGTAACACAATCTCTTTTAAAAAGGTATACACTATGGTGCAGATTTGCTGAAAATATATGTACGTGCAGGCTTTGCAAATGTACACATTCACGTTTATATCCCAGTCAACTACCTCCCCGAAAACAGCACGTTCCGCCCTGTGATCATCAATAATGAGCTGAAGCTGCCTGAAAACACACATGTAGGTAATGGCTCGAATAACATTTAGCTATGGTCCAACAATGCACAGGAATGCGTGTGCCCTGACACAAACTTAAATCCATATAATACATATAAAAACAAAACACCCAACTAAACGTTAAAAACACCCACACACATGAGCTAATGAGCTTTTGTGTGTTTGTAGGCAAGGCTCTCCTGAGAGAGTGAACCCACAGAAATAACACTCCACACGGAAGGAGGAGGGAAAATGCCTTAGAGAAAAATCTGCTAAACAAATACAGCAGGAAACAAGCAGGAAATAGTGCTACATCTCTCTCCTCTACCTTGCTTTACTAGCCACTGCCACATATTTTAGACTACTGACAAAGAGACAGAGGGAAAACACAGATTGCACTTTATCACACATCAACCCCACACTCTTCCTCGACTCTTACTGGTTTGATTATTACACCATGATGACTGACAGCAGTGGAAACCAGTGCCAGAAAGTTGTAGTTTGTAAAAGGCAAACATAAATGGGAATATTCCCTCTTCTACCTTTAAAGATAGAACACAGTAAACTGATGTCAGGGTTATTACAACTACATATGTAAACACATTTATGCTATTTTGATAAAAAAAAAAAAAAAGGTGTAATTTAGTGTAATGTAAAAATATGCATTGTACAGCCACACCTAAAGACTTGTTTTTAGCAACTTGTTGAAATCCAGTTTGGTTCAAACTTGGTTTCTCTCAGATTCTCTCCATCACAAATGCTTTAACTTACTCCCAACATGGACAAAAAACGGATGTCATTGGTCGATCAAATCAAACATCATGAGTTGAACACATCCTTACATTCCTAATTACACCAGAAATATTGAGGAGTTGGACACGCAGCTTACCTTCTCCTCGATTCTGGCTGAACCCCTGAGAATATGTATGCTAAAAGCAGAATGTGTAGGTGTGGTGATGGCCAAGAACAGCAATCAGCAAAGCCATTAATCATACCCGGTGGCAAATGCAGTGTTTTCTGGGGCTGTCACTGTGACTGCATGCAGGAAGGGGAAGAAGTGTCAAGCTGAATGTGGCTTTCTGTGGCTGCTGGCAGCAACGGTGACGGTGTGCTATAGGAACATGTCATAGCACGTTAGTTTGGTGATTAAACAAAGCAAACAGACAGTGCAGAGAGGGGCCAAAGGAAAGGCAGAGCTGAGGGGCAGCAAGACAGAAGCAGAAATAGCGATGAAGTGGGACAAAATGGACTGTACATACATCCATTCCAGAAAAAATACCACATAAGCCTGTTTTGGAAAATTATATTATATTGAAATGTCTATACCTTCACACAACAGCAAATAGTGCTTGCAAAACAAATGTTACAGTTTGACTGAAGTGACTGCTGTCACTTGACAACTGCAGCACCAGCAGTGACAGATGAACAGGTGCAGTGACTGTCCTGGAAAACATGGTTCAAAAGTAGGCCAAGTTAACTGAGGCCTGAGAAGCCGTTATGATGCCAATTTTGAGATCATGATAATCAGTGAGGCAAAGTTATTAATCAACTGTCAAGTGGCAGAGAATTACTTTGTGTTACAGAATGTCCTAAGATTGGGGGGGGGGGGGTTAACAGTCAGAGAAAATCTTGTCCCAAAAACTGGCAGCTTCCAAGGGTGTTAGTACGTGCCTGAAAAATGAAATGACAGAACGGTGATTACTAGAGCTGTTACTCGGCCAAAACACTCCCATCCACTGGTTAATGCCAGCTGTCTGGTCAATGGTAAAATGATAGTAGAAAAGCCGGCAGGCCATGTTTTGCTATGTTTACTGTATTTTTTTTTTTTTTAAACTCCCATTTAATAATGTGACCAATCTATTTATTGATTTCATTTTTATTTGTCGTTTTTATTTACATGTGACACTACATTTTAAAGATGTTAAGAATATCAGTGTTGCAAAAGGCAGAATTCCCTCTCCTGAACTCTTTAAATCTTTAATCAAGGTTGCCTTTCATTCAGGCAAATGCGGTATTTCCTCTTAGTGGGAAAGTAAACAAGTGGGCAGAGGAACAAAGTCAGGTAAGAGAAATGTGTGTGGTTATTGCTTACATAGGAACAATTGATTGGGATATTCCAAATGAAATGTAATGTGTCTGGATTGACGCCATACAAATTATTCCCAACAATCAACTGGGAAGACAAACATTTTGGTGTAAAAAATAAGAGTAGCATCTATTTCTCAGACATAACTCACAAACAGATGTTTTCATAATCAGTCCGTCACATTTGGCGGACAAATAATTTACACGATTCTTAAAAAAGTTGTAGCAAAAACCCATCTAATCCTCCTCACTCACACCACCATGCTATCCCATCCCAAGCTTTACAGTGAAATGAGACAGTATCTGCTGAGCTATTAAGACCTCTGACTAAAATTAGAACAAGGGATCATCACATTTGATGATGTGGAACTGCTTTATAGGGTTGTGTGCTGGTGGGGGGCACACTGGCAGCTTAATGAGCCATAGGAGTGCCAGTTTTGTGCACTCAGTGGGGTCTACCATGGAGTGAGGTGAAACTGGCAGGGAGGGCTGGCTCAATACTGAACCATAATGGCTTACTCTTAATGGCTGCCGCAAGGGGACAACATTCATTACTCTCTGCGTGGGGGGACTTTCAACAGGATCCTGGGGTGAAACTTGTGTGAGTGCATGCATGCTCACACACACACACACACACACACACACTTCTACTTGAGGGAGGCACCCCAAGGCAAGTGATCAAGGCAGAAAGCTACACAAACTTTTCTTTCCTTCACACCCTCACAAAAACACAATTCCCTTACAGGAAGCACCAGGGAGTGTGGCAGTTAACAGAAAGCTAAAAGATCCTTCTTGTGGTAGTTTCATAATATTGCTAATTATTGAGCGATTGCGAAAAAAATATTGTAATCCAGCACAGCAGAAGTCAGACTTCTGTGCTAATACTTCCTCTCTCCTCAGTTCACCTTTTAAAGTAGCCCAATACCCTAGCTCAGCTGAAACAGCCAATGCACACAAATGCAGACTCAGGCTCCTTCTAAAATACCAATACAAAGATAGGCTATTTTACTGCTGCTTTTGCCATCCAAAGGGGGGGGGGCATATGTAGCGTTAAATTGGAAGCCACAGCAATAGTCATTTAACAGGCTGGCTTTAAAGGAGAAGCCTCATAAGCTGAAAATGGTTTCACAAATTTGAGAGGATATACTTGGTCGAAAAACAAACAAACAAATAGCATGCCTCACGTAAGCTACAATACAAGGAGGAGGCCCACCTTTCGCTTCCATGAGATATAATCTGTATCCGTGTGGTTCCATGCATACTAAATGGTATGCTTAGTTATGACAGGAGCAGTAAGAACTGGTGGATTAATTAGTATGAACACAAACACACACACACATTCAAAGCATGAACAAAGCATGCGCGCAAACAGCCAAACAGATTGTTGGTTCTTCTGCATCTCATGGGAACTCATTTCACAGACTTTACCTGCCAGTGAAATCAGGCAGACAAACAAAAGCGAGACCTGAGCCGTGCTGCTACTCAAGAATCACTCTCTCACTCTGCTTTAACCCATTTAACTCCACCTTTAGTGTTTCGGTGGATGTACACGCACTAGAAACACAACCGTTGTATTCACTGAGGCCCCAGGCATACTTTTACAAAACATGCATCCACACTTGCACGCACACACACAAAAACACACACTAACACACAACAATGCAGGGGATGCTGTGTAAAATAAACGCACAGGATGCATGCTGTGAGCTCTGCGAGATGTGAGAATACGAGATAAGGAATGGGAAGAATAACAGGATGAAGAGCCAGGATGCATGCTGATGGGGTGTATGTCTGGATTAGAAGAGCAGTCCTTAGTCCTATTTTGTGTTGACTGTTGCCCTGGAACCATTTCCTCTGGCCTGTAAAAAGGGGGGTATCCCTTTCCTTTGCCCCCTACCTGGAGGGGCCCGGGAACAGCGACATTTCCTGTCAGTAGGCTCTTGTTAGAATATGAGGAAAGACTATGCCTCAAAGAGTTAGGCAGAATAACTGAGCTTAAACTGTAGACCACCGATCAGAGAATCTAATCTAAAAGCGCTGAGCACTATTAATCTATTAAAGACATCTCAACTCTATACGCAGCTGCCTCCTCCGTCATGCAACAATAGCAGGAAAGGTCCAGCTGTCAAGAGAGGAAACAAGAGAGGAAGAGGGAGGAAGGAAAGGCTCTGACTGTCAATGTGACTGGGGAAGATAACATGCACTGCGCTTCCTGTCCCCACCCCTGTAACTAAGGAGACCACACTGCTCACAACCAATGGGGAAGATGAGAAGGAGGGAATATAATTTGTCACTCCCTACCATCAGTTCAAAAAAAGACTGTGTGTGATCTAACCTCTATCTTTGTCCTCTGATCCAAAGGGATACTTTACCCGTGCTTCAAAATGCTTCCCAATAATCTGAATCCACAGGAAAGCACCGTGCTTTCGGTGGGATTATAAAGTCTACTGACAGAAAACCAAATGGTTAACGTGAAGGGAACGAAATGGGAGATGGTAACATTCAGGAGGTCATTTCCATCACGGTTTAACACTGCCAAATGGCAACACAGCGAAGGGAGAAGACATGGACTGCATTTTAACAGTAAACCTTTGGCAAATCCTTATATCAACTGTGACTCTTGTGATTTTTGGCGAGGAACAGATGGGAGCAGCAGGAGCCTGCCAGAAGTGCAGAATTGAGAATGTCAACAAACAGATTGGGAAAAAAATCTCTTTATTTAATATGTGTTTGGTAGGTGGGGGAGTGACAGAATGAGGAACAACCACATTCCTTTCCCTGGCTCATAATCAGGGAACGAGGTCACTTGATTACAACAAGAAAAGCATTGATGCCACAAAACAGACTGAATTCAAGTATGTTTCATTTGAGAGCTAAATTAAAACTAAGCGCTGACCTATAGCAAGAGGGTTTTTCCTGGATCAAAATAACACAGAGGTGGTACCGCAAACACCTCGTCACCCACTGAAACATACTTATTCATAGAAACAATAAACTTAAATGGGCAGATGTGCAATGCCCCATCTAGCTGTCTATCTGAAACAATATCATTGAAAAATAGAGAGATTTGGTGTTAATGTACTTCGGTTTAAACAAATGGGCTATAGTTAAAATAAACATTACAAAGAAAGTATCTTTATAATCTGATGCAATCAAATACAACAGCCCTGCAATAACTCCCTCCTTTATGAATCTTTATCATATTCATGTTGTTAAGAGAGTGCCAGAGAGGCAGTGATTCAACTCTATGCTTGCTTCACATGTTGTAGTTTGTATTCTTGTTGTGTTGGATTGCATTTTAATGAAAACAACAACAACAACAAAGCATTAATGAAGAGAGCTCAATGTCATCTTTCCTTTTCGGTAAACACTCGCTCATTGCCAGCTAATTATGTACTCCTGGTTACAACTAACGGACAACGTATTTGAAACACAGCTCACTATAATGAAAAACAATTCAACAGCACCACAAACTAAAGCCTTTAAAGTGGTCATGACGTTCAAAAACAGTTTCAACAAAGACTGGTACACTCAACATTGTGTACTGTATACCATCACAAGCTACCACTGACCCATTCAGACGAAAGTCACCTGTTAACAGCTGATCCGTAACACTGGTACTTTGCCTTTCCCCTTCCTCATTGCTCCCTTCCTTGGAGGGGTTGTCCTGTATCCCGAAATTTCTTAGTAATAATAAAATGATAAGGTTTTGGCTCTAGTCACCTGTGCTAATTAGCTAGCTAGTGTATTATCCTGCTAAGTTAGCTATGCGCACCTCTCATTACCTTGAAGTGATTTTGCAGTTGCAATTACAGGTGACAGCGGTGCATTTAATGCAATAAAGAATTTTAGGATGCCTTAATTCTCTAAGCAGAAAAACCCTTGGAAGGACAAGCGTTTTGAACACAGGAAGACAAACAAGTTACATCAGAGAGTGTTTGTATGCGTGTCAGCTGTTTCATCTCCAGGCACAGGGCCTGCTGGGGCTTGTAGCTACCATCTTAAGTTCAACTCCAACAGCCACTCAGTCGCTGTCCCTGGGTGTGACAACACACAGACCCACATCCCAGCTGCTGTTGTGTCTTTGTGCCGGCTCTTCATTGTCTTCGCAGCCTGACATACCATTTTTCCAGGCTCCGAATTGTACCACTTCAAACACCTACTCTTGTAAAATACAAATTAGACATACAAGAAATGTGTTAAATATCTGGATGGATATGCATGGTCCTCTGCCAGAATTTAAATTGTCCTGGGCCAAGTAACCAAGGATGGATCGTGTGCAAGTGTTGGTAAGTCAAACTGGTACATGCTCATTCTCTGTGAAGAACAAACAGGTCTGGCACAGTTCAGAGACGCTGAAAAACTCTCTTGGTGTCTGATGCACTTCCAGATATCAAGATTGCTTGTCTTGAAGGACAGACAATAAAAAGAAGAGGAAAAGGCCCCCCCCTGACCCACTCCCTTCTGTCTGCAGATCATCAGAGCTGCTCTTTGGCTGTGTGTTTGGTCTGGTTGTCTGGTCCTGAAGATCATCCGGCTGATGTGTTTTGTCTGCCAAGTCCTGTTGAATGTACCATTTAGAGCATTTAAAAAAACATGTTGTAGGGACTGTAACAACTGGGTCAGAGTGTCATAAAGGGAGGAGAGGGAGAGTCGCTGACTCAACTGTCATTAACCAAGCTTCCACTATGCTTAAGCCTTTAAACATCGATCTGCCTCAAAGCGCTTGGGTGTGAGGGCTTAACAAATCTGCAAGTGCATATACATGTGCACAGTTACAGCCAGCAGGTGCAGGCATGTTGTTCTCTACCAAGCAACATTCGAGCCTGGGAGTGATTGAGTGTAGAGGCAAGCGCATACTAGGGTCCTCCTGAGTGCAGACAGTGAGAGCTGGGCTGATGCAAACCGACAGACCACGTAGCAGGCCTTTAATGTCACCACTGGTCCTCACATGAAAGAGGCAATGTAGCCCCAAGGCTGAATTTCTGCCACACATACGAGTAGAGACGGAAGCTGCAGAAGAGAAAACAAATGGAAGGAGGGAGCGGGTGAAGAAAAGCCTGGAGAAACAGGAGATGAGAGAACACAAAGACAGAGGGGGAAGGAGGAAGACAGGAGCCGTAGAGTCACTCTGCTAAACTAAATAGGTAAAAAGGCAAAGCCAGGAAAAATGAGTCATTCCCTTGAGAGAAGAGATACTGATTTTCTCTTTTGGAAAACACCATGACAACGACAGAAGGTAATATAACAAAGAGATGAGAGGGATGAATGTACATGTTTAAGACAGAAAGGAAGGGATAAGAGGGAGAAAGCAAAGCAAACTGTACATGCGTGTGTGCATCTGGGGTGCAGACAGGGAGAGTAGGATTATATACATGGTGAGGAGGGAGGAGGAGCGCAGAGAAAACCTAGGTCTGGTTCATCGAAAGTGTCAGACGCTCAATAAAAATAAGGTTGCAGGAAGAGCTCCCATCACAAACACCCTAAACTCGTGTCAGACAAATACTCTCCAAGAAAGCAGAGTAGGGGAGAGGAGAGGAAGGGTGCAACAGTCAGGGACGGGGAGAAAAGGATTAGAGGGGACAGAGGGAGACAGGTCCATCTCCTGGCAGACTATTCTTCACCTTAAGGTGTCAACAACAGCTGGCACCTTGGCACCTTGTTCATGCCCACACCTGTCTCACCTGCTGTGTCTCCACACCGTCCATCCCCAGCTGCCTTTAACCTTCCCTGGGGGACCACTAACATTTACAATGAATGATTTAATTTACCCACACGATGCAGGCGATCACAAACATGTATCCAATCCAAAATTCTAACTTTTATAGCAGTGTGAGTGGAATTACTCTCCCTCTCCGAAATCACTGCGCTCCATGTCAGCGGGCTTGTCCTGGCACACCCTGCAAGACAATATATACACAAGACAGACAGGAGCAGCTGTAATCTTATCCAAGATGACAATAAAGCAACACCTTGTAAGCAGGGTGGGAAATTAGCACCAGCCAAATGCTGGTAAAATATGAAAGTGGCTGGTAGATTACAGACACAAAATAATAATTTACTATTAAGTGGCTGTCAGTGGCTGGAAGATGTTCACATTTTAAAAAAGTTAATTTCCCACCTTGCTTGTCTTTTATGAGCAACATTCCTATGTAATGACACTGAGGCAAGATGGAGTTAAGGCTAAAGTGTACTGGAGCAGCATCTACAAGGCCAAGAGAAAGTCTAACTGTGCCGGCTGGTTGTGCATCATCAAACGACTCTATAGTTACTTTATTTAAACCTCAATTAGGAGTCATGTGACCTGTCAAATACGGCAGCAGGAATGTCTCTGCACGCATAAGTTATTGTCAATGTCAATTTTCATCTGTGGTCTATTTACTACTTGTTAGCTACGTAACAAAGAGTAAGCTAGCCACAGTACATTAGTAATTAATCTGACCCAGACATCTCGGGTCAGAGGTGCATCCTGGGTTCTAGCCCCAGTAATTAGGATCATGCAGAATTGGTCGTGCAATCCACGTGCCAAACTAGTCGTGCCAAACCAGCATATTTGGTATGCTGGTTATCAAATAAAGACAACAATTCATGCCCATATGGCTGTACTGCAGCGGCCACATACGTTGGAATTAAAAATGGGCTAGTTACAGGACAAACAGAAAGCTGCCCGTGCTCCTAGTGTCCATGAACACTACCAAGAGATTATTTTATAGGTTAGCAACCTAAGATTTAAGCCACTGATTGATTGCAGCACCATTACAACACATGTTGTGCATTCATCGTATACTCAATATAATGATGTTTACATTATTTAATTCGCTGTACACTAATATAGGGCAACAATTGCAAGGAAGTGGTCTGTAATCGGCTTTGCTTGCTGGATCACAAAATATTAAGGGATATGGTTACACACACACACACACACACAAAATACACCCCAAGTAATCATGTTACTTGAGGTGTATTGTGTATGTTCGCGACAAGAGGCTTTACACTGGAAATGGTTTTACAGAGCCTTTCTTCAACATGCTCCAAGTTGTTTCCACCGTCACCATTCAGCTGTGAGAGCAGAAGTATAGATGGGAGGGTCTTGGGTTGCACAAACCACATCACTCAGCAGCTTTAAGAACAGTACGTTCAGTACACTCCAACTAAGCTAAGCTTTAATACGTAAAAATGCATTGCAAATGTATTCTACTCGTTTTACAGACAGCACTTGTGTGCATACTTGTATGTGTACTGGTAGGAATGACCCAGTGTGTCCGTCTGGCCCATTAAAGCACAAAAAGCCATTGTGTATCATTAGCTGAGGGGGAGAAGGGGGGTGGAGTGTGGAGCTGAGGGAGGGGTTAGTGACCTTCCTCATAACCAACCAGATGACCTCATTCACAGCACATAGGAATCCTCTGTCTCCCCCCACATTCACTATCCTCCCCTCGCCCTCGGCAGCCTTGCTCGCCTTTTTCCTTTCAGCGAACACAATCAATCAACTGAGCAGGGGACGAGGCTCATGCTCACTAACGCTTTCATACACACATTCTTTCCTGCCAGCTATCTGTGGGTTTTTTTGCCAGTCTTTCCTATGTTACACACGGTGCTAAAGAGGCTCTTTGTTTCACCAATTAAAGCCTAATCATACAAAACCACCCATTGTTTCTGCTCTGTAATCTCCTCCCAACCAGTGAACTGATAAGGACAGACAGACTTAACTCATCACAAACAGACGAGTGGTGACACTAAAACAAAAACTGACACAAAACTGTTTTACTTGCAGTTGTGCAACTGACTTTGTTCACGTGCTGCTACATTGGGTTGGACGCGTTGCACATGGGCATAAATTATGCTAAGCAAATCATGTTTTACATTACAGCACAAGACTGTAGGGCAGACAGCCACTGTAAAACACAACTGTGCAACACATGTAATTCCAGTCAGACTAGACAGTCACTATGTGCGACTGTCAGTGAGACAGAGAAGACCCTTGTTCAAGCAATTGAAACATTGCTGAATAGGGGGGCAGTGGATAAAAAAAAAAAAAACCTATAGTGACTGCTCTGTGCGACATTTATTTAAGAAATTTTCCTCCAGCATAAGCACTACAAGCAGATAGCACATCAACAAGTTGAGCAGTACTTTGCTACTTGCAACCCTTCTCTGATCTGATGACTTAAGCAATGGCATCCAATCGCAAGCCCGTGCAGAGTGACGTGGGTGATTTGGGGGTAGAATAGGCTGGCACTGGTGGTAGAGACACCATAAACTTGTAAGCTCTTTTCCCAAAATCTCAAACTTGCACACTAACACAGCTCACTGTAGTTTACAGAAAGCCTTTCAGCATGATTGCTCTGGGGCTCCTCTCCTCCCCCCCTACTGCCGTGCTTTAAACGTAACACACTTGACATGTAATCAAACCTGTTTCTCGGTCTTTAAAATAGACTTTAGCTGCAAGCGCCAAAGGCAGCTGGCATAAAAACACAACAGAAACAGTGCTTATTTAACATACCAGTATAAAGTGGAGTCCAAAAGTCTTTGTCTACTATCAAATGTATTTCAGTTGATCAAAATAAATGTGTAGATATTTATATTCAAAAATACATTGAGTGGGAGCAATACAAATCAATGTGCTATTTGAGAAGCCTGAATTGAAATGAAATATATCTGAATATTGTTTCCAGAACATCTAGGTTATACTTTCTAAGGTGAACAAAACTGACATTTGGGTCTGAGATCTGATAAAGACTAAAATAATACAGTTATGTTATTATCACTACTACTGATACCTTAACATCAAACAACACCCGAAAAATATTTACAGTTGTTTGGAACAGTGTTGACAATACTTATTCTGGCACTGATTTGTTCTCCTCTGTGCTGAAAAGCTATCCCAAGGTGGCAGTCCAACACATGCTAGAAAGATTTTCACACAATGTGTCAATTTCAGTTAAAGCGAGACCAGGGGAAATCTATAGGGACAACACCATCTAAAAAACAGTGTAGCAAACATCTTTACAAGACATCATCTGCATTCAGGATACAAAGCCAGTTGAACAAAGCCTGCCCTGGGTAAACTACAAACAAAACATGATTGGCAAACTGAAGCGTTATTGTGAGAGAAGCCGTTTCCAAACCATTTATTCAACATGAAAACTAGTCTAAATGTTAAAAACATACTAAACATCACAATTTCTCTAGTGAAGATCGGATGCTGGAAAGCTTGTTTACAGGTGTATCAAAGACGATGGTATAGTTGGAGAGGTTACGAGGAGTTGACGGACACATGGGAGGTTGATGTAACAGTGTATAAAAACTACAGCCAAGTAAAAGTTGTCAGATTAAAGCAAATGGTGCAGAAACATACAGTACAGAATATAGGCAAAGAAATGCTAAAAACATATTAGCTATTAGCTCTTAAATAATGGTTAAACTGAACAATGGCAGTGAAACCCGCCGAGTTTTGCACAATATCAAGAGAGCAGAAAAGAGCAAGAGGAGTACTGTCAATAATATAACATGGATTTTGACATGTAAGGAGTGAAAAATGTGTTGAAGCTGGAGAGATTCAGAGAAGCAGCTGAGACTGGCTGAGGTCGGAGGTCCCAGCGCTTCATATTTGATGGCAGAACACTACAGAGGAATCTCTCTACCTCTTGCCACCTCACTCTCTGTGGCCCTTAGGGAAGGTTATGGCAGCACCGCCTGCTCTTGCCAAGCCTCACAGAAACAACACAGGCTGCTGAGGGACAGGTAAATTATTCATCTCTGATTTATCGGCCAGCCTGCAACAAACCAAGGCAAAAGGCTGCAAGCCACAGGCAGACTGATCCACTGGGGTGTTTTGAAGGAGGATGGGGCTAGTCAACCTCTTGGACTAGAGGGTTTGGAACAAGGATGAGGGAGAAATGTTGCAAAAATAAACAGTTCGGGAGATAGGGGTGAGTGTGTCACAAAATTTGAAGGTTTAAGAAAACATTACAGGACTTTGATATTTTTGGAATGGAGCTTGCTAGTACCAGCCGTGAAGCAAAAACTTTCAAAATACAGACAAATTATGCATTCAACATTTTAGATATTTAAAGCAAACTAGAAGTTCCTACTGCCTCACCGTGGATGGCATTCACATTAAGCAGAGCTAAAACACACTATGAGAGAGTGTGTGGGGAAAACAAACACCAGGCTGGAGGTTAAGTGCTCTGACTGTGCTCCCAGTGAAATTCCTGAGCTGGCTGCCAACGCTCAGTTGCCATTCCTCCTCTGAAAGGAGAGAGAAAATGAATGCAGAGGGGTGGGCGAGTTAAGAGAGGAACAGAGTGAGCATTCAGCTCATTTTTTCACCTCCTTTGTCTGATAAAAAAATGGAGAAGGATACAGGAAACGGTGACAAATGTTGCTGGTATGAGTCCTGAGAAACCTCATTGTTAGACACAATATCTGTTGTGACAGTTCAGAGGCTTAAAAACGAAGACAGAAAGAGAAAGAGCGAGGCAGTAAGGGGGCCTACTATGAGCGAGGGGGGTGGGAGAGCTATTTGAAGCACTCAAAGAATGCAACAGGGTGGGGCCCACACACACACATACATACACTAACTGAGGAATATACTGAGGAATATTGTGTGTGTTGCGAATCCCCACAAATATGCGGAGGAAGGACAGGAGCAGTGATTCATGATGTAATCTAAATTAGTCAAAAGAAAGCTGAGAGACAGACCCTCCTCTGTGGGAGAGGGCAAAAGAAGAGCAGGCTTCTCGTGTCACCACAGCAAGAAAACAGCCCCCCCTCCGCCCCCTTCTCCCTGTCGGTCTGAAGGAAAAACAAACCACTGACTCGCCTTCTCCATAGTCCTTTCCTGTCTGAAACGGGCGTTACTTCCCGTAGATGTTTTTGCATGAGACACAAAAAAAAAAATCAAGAAGAAAAAATGGTAAAAGCTGACATAACTTGGGTCAAGGGCAATGGGAGGTGGTTTCAGAAAAAGGAATAAACAACCAAATTCAATGAACAAGTGTGTCACGGAGCTGTTGTGACATAATTATTACAACATCCCCTAACTCATCTTCCTCTTTAACGCTGCTTGTCATCATCTAGCACACACACACACACAGAACCATGATTCTCGCTTTGACAGAAACCACACAATGAAATTCCTTCAGCGAATTTCACTGTGCATCTGGCTACCTTATTCACTGTTAATTTTAATTTGATTGCTCTGCTTTAAGATAAACTGCTTCTAGCAATGTGTTTTCTAACAGCCGGCAGTAATAGAAGGGAAGACACTTAGTTTTGGTGACAGCGAGCCAGATAGTCAGCCAGGCAGTCGGGGGAGGGCACGGAGACAGGAGGCCAGGCAGAGCCAGCAGTGATAAGGAGGCCCCAGCACTCACAGGATTGAGGCCTGAGATAAGAGCCCGGAGCTGTCGTTGGATGACTTTATCATACAGCACCCGCTGGGGGGTGGCATTGCTGGGGCTGGAGTGGGTCCAGGGGAGCAAAAAAAGGGGCCTGGGGTTGGAGTTAGAACAGGAAGTGAAGCTCACACGGGCACTGTGGTGGGGCTACTGGATAGGAAGGCTGCTAGGCAGAGGCACGTCAGAAGAAACACAACCCCTACAACTCACCCTGTCAGACTTATGCCACCACCTAATTTATTACGAGGGAGGAGAGAGTGAGAAAGAGGAACCGCATGAGGGCAAGAGAGGCAGACAGAGAAAGACAGCACAAAGCCTTCAATTCTGCTTTCTCACTGGTGGCGACGACGACTCAGTAAACCAGCTCACAAAACGGCTCTCGGTTAATTAAATTCCAGCGTATAAGTGGTGCTTTGGGAGAGAATGTGGGGAGAAGAGAAAGGGTTGGGGTGGGGGGATATAACAGGTTTCTGCTTGCAACAACAGAACTGGCCTAGCACCCCCAATTCTCTCTTCTCTATCTGTGCTCTCTCACGGCTCTAAGTCGTATCTTACTTCCCGAGCGGTGTTCAATCTTGTTAGCTGCTAAATTGATTGCATGTCAGAGGTTAGTGTAGGTCTAGCCCTGTGCTGAGGAACGCCAAGGGTCAACCTACAGTGCTGCAACAGCCAGACAAAGACAGACAAAGAAGAAAGGGGAAGAACCATACAGACAGATTGACAGAAATATAGGACATCAGGTAGAAAAACATTCTCCCATTTATCAAAATCTGTTCTCTAAACAGCAGTTCCCAAAGGACCAGTTCACTACACAGGCACCACAGTGGACAGCAGACAGTTTGTCCTACGAACGCTGACAGCTCTCCCGGGAAGATCCTGTTAAATCACAGCACACGGAGACAAACAAGCAGACACAAAACTGTATATGAAAAGGGGGGGGGTGGGGGGTAGCCAGGAACAAGTGGTACGATGCACCACGTGGCTCCGCCACACAGTGTGCAGTGGAACAACAGACCATTTAATCTATTATACAAACAAAGCTCTAAAATGAGCTTGTAAGGAAAGGTGAGGGAATAAAGATTTTCAATCAATCAGACTATTCTGTTCCCCGTAGAAACACACTCCACACTTCATGACAACCAAAAAATAAAAAATCCTCCCTTTCTCCTATGCTCTGTTAACTTACAACAGCGCCTTCACTACTAGGCTACATCTCTAGATGTTATATGGGCTGTCTCCTCCTGCCAAGAGAAAATATAGCAATTTGAAGCAGCTTGTTGGCTGGCAGATCGTAAAGAGAAATAAAAAAAACCCTCCATAGCAGGTGTCACCTCAGGGAGATGAACAACTGCAACGCAAGGGGATTTCAAAAGGGTCCTGTCACTCGGCCAGAGCGACCTTGAGGGACGACACACATATTGGGAACGTAACAGTCCACGCCACTAAAGCAGGGTGGGAGCAGTCGTCACACACAAGGGCGGTGTCAGCTTTCTTCCGCCATGGAAACAGCTGTGTAGACATGCACAAAACGTTGGGTGGGTGAGGGAGACATGTGCAGCTGTCGGGAGGGTGTACTCTTGAGAGATGGACAATTTGAGAAAGAGTTTAAAGCATTCCGTAACTGGTTTTTGCTCTTATTATTAGATGCACTTAAGTTAGACAAAGGAAGCCATTTAGATGTTCATTGCATTTAAGCCTATGAAACGGTACTATCTTAGGAGAGGAATGCTGTAATTTTATCAACAATACACAAAAACGTCCATCCCTTAGGAGACAAGACGGGTGATGCATTACTGACAGATTAGGATGGTCCTTAACTCTTTTTTTCATGTTTCTACCTCTGCTTGAGCATCAATAGCTTTTTTATGTAGCGTCTGCTCTCTCCTTGTCGCCTTTACAAGACACCCACTTTCAGTGAGGCAGAACTGACTGAGAAGTCTCCTATACCCACAACACACACTTGAGGAGAAAACTACACACACACACACACACCGAACAAAATAACTTTTTAGATCAAATGTAATTCACACCACAATACCACAAGTTAAAGATTCCCTTCTGGAGTCTATATCCTGTCTGAGTGGAAGTCTCAGTCAAGTGTTATGTTCGTTTTTACTGCTGGCAAAGACCAGGGTCACAAAACATGCTTCAATCATCATCATAAAGATTTTTATCACACTAATATCAACCTCAAACTACCATTAAAAAACAATGAAAAATAAATTCTCAGCTTGTGGAATTGCAGCAATCTGACAGTACAGGCCGTTAACGCAACACATTAAAAATAACACACACTTGACAACAATTTAAAGAATACTAGGCCAACGGGAAGGGTTATTACTTTGGAAACTGTTACCGTTTTCTTCTCTCTTTTTTTAGATTGCTAAAAAATTGCACAGACTGAATTGTGCGTATGGTTTTACCGTGGGTGGGGTCAGTTTTCACAAGTACGGGACAGGGAGTGGGAGGAGGCTGGCCCGCGAATATCGGATCAGAGCTTCAGCCGCGTCCAACGGGGAAAAGCAAACCAAACAGCCTCTAACGGGAACCAGACAGTCAGACAGGCCTCCTCTGCACTGGGGTGGCTTTCATGACACACACACGCAATTTTTGGCGGCAGGGTAAAGTTTGGGCTGGTGCTGTGGAAACCCTTGTAAACCTCAGATGTGTGTGGCTTTAGAGGAGTCAGGCCAAGGCTGGGGAGTCGCGAGTGTCCCGGCCATGATTTCTTAAACACAAGAGGAGGGAAAATTTTTATCCATTTTCTATCTGTTGCGCGCTGCATAGAAGCGCTGCCCGACCAGTCCAGCATTACAGGATTGATTTCTTAACCCCTAACAAACCAGTTCCTCCAAAAGCTACAGAACCATATGGCACAAGACATCAAACTACATGTTGGAAAAGCTTTTTCTCTTATGAAAGAATGACAAGTGACGAGCACCATTTCATTTCAGACACTGGCTCAATAACTTTTACTATATTTTTCCAAGTGAAGCAAAGCATAAATATGTTAACGTAAATTAATATTTACAGTATTGCAGTATTTACAGAGCACTTGCTGCTTATGCCACATTCAGCACACGACATATGTGCAGAGTGAAATATCTTTTTTCCTCTTCTACTCCTTAGTCCCAGTTAGCGCACAGCTTTGCTAGTTTGTATGAGCAGGTAACAGACGAAATGCAAAGAAAGGTGACTATAGGCCAAAATGTGACACAATTCACCCCCAGAAAAACTGAAAATAGCTCAATACCTCAGCTGTGTTAGAAATGTTCTGTTCCTTCTGAACACCAGAGGATTTAGGAAGTCATAGAGAAACAAATGTTTCACATTTTCAATGAGATCGATTTTCTTGGGTTCACAGTCCATTTAAAAACACACCTCAAACCCCTTATAAACGCAGCACTTTTGGTCATTCTGGATTGCAATTAAGAGTAAATGAGAGGTGCACAGACTGTGTGTATGATCCCTTTTCTTTACTGTTCAGACGATTGTTAGGGTCTGTGACTATGGGGGCTGGGAAACGGCAAAGGGGCGCGGAGATGAAAAAGAAAACAAGTCTGCTTCCTGACTCCCCCCTCAATGAAAACATCAATGCACCAATCATTCCCAATTGAGTCCAAAAAGGCAATAGGGTCCTCTAGAATTTTAAAAACTCCATAATGCCTCTTTTGTAGGGCATTTATGGGGTGAGGAGAGCAATCAGACTTGGTGCTTTGGGGGGGAATGTGAATCTCGTTTCTCAAAACAGTGATTTGTTGCTTAACTGCATACATTTCTGCAGGCCTCAAGTTGAAACTGAAGTCCCAACTTCTCAGACAGTGTCTGTGACATTCAATAGAAAGAAAACAAACCAAAGGTTTAAACTTAACTTGAATAGAGGTATTTTATTTAGTGTCATATAAATGTATGTTTGCATTGTTGTAGCTTTCTAGTGGAATAGGGAGGGAAAAGTCCACCTCACGTCTAAAGTCTTGTTTATCACTCATCCAGGAAGCAAGAACATCTTTGCAGACCGGTTTAGCAACTACATACTACAGAGCATACTCATCCAGACATGCAACCGAAACTATGAGATAGATACGCACTGCTATTTACGTGCTAAGTTGTCTATAAAGAAACCACTGGTTTATCACGTGAAGTAGTCAGAATGACTATTATCTTTATTTATAGGTGTCATGGTGTCCAGTCCGACACAACACACAGCATGGGGACAGTCTGACAGGGGGCTGTGGCGCTCTCTAGTGTCCCCAGCTCAGTTACATAAAGCCTAGGTTCAACCTTCCGCTTAGACCAGCTTATGTTATTGATACTATCAACATAAACGGCGAATAAGCCGTGTCTATCAGTGCCGCTGCTTGTGCCAAAATCAAGTGACAAGGCGTAGAAAATACACGTAGACAGGCAAATCCGGTCTGGACGGCGCCGCCGACGAAAGGCGACGCAGTTTTGGTAGGGCACGCTTGACTGGCAAAAAAAAAAAAACACGACGACCGCTGCAGCAAGGGGAGGAAACATAACCGAGAGAAACATACCCTCGCTTGAGGACAAATATTGTAGTAGCCGAGTGAAGGGAGACAAAACAAAATGGTGCCCCTTTTAATGAAAAAGTTAGACGGCTGAGATAATCTTCGTGCACTCCCCCTCCCAGCAGCAACTCACTGGCCATTGTTTGGGCAACAAGCAGACACATTCCACCGTGCTTTTAAGCTCGGCCGCTGGGCAACAACTAACGCAACCCTTGAAGCACAAATAAGGAGAGCGACGGTCAACTTCTGTAACACTTCTTGACGTCTGTCTGAAACGCTGCGTTGACTGGTTAAGGCTTTATTGGAAGACGTAGCCGAGTTAACGCTGCCGCTTTGGTTCCCCGAGAGTCCAACGGAACGCGGACACCCAGGCTCGCTAGCTTAAAATGTGGCTAACCCAAGCTAAATTGCCGTGGAACATGTGGAAGCAGGGCCCGTCCAAACTAATTGAGATTCGCGTTTAATAAAACTCAAGTGTGCTTCAAAACTTCTGCGTGAACGAGTTTTGATAATACGTCGACAGTGATAGAGGGTTCGGATTTTTCTAAGAGAGAGAGAGAGAAAGTTTTAGTCTCGCCACACCAAAGTCAGGAGTGCACTAACAAACTCCGTGGAAGCCCAACGTCAGCGACGTAACTCTCAAATCCACATCTCGCTGTGGTCTGCGGTTCAACAAACTCACTCGGGGTACGGCCGGATTTCTTGTTTTGGATGCGAGGTATTGCTCGCGGGGAAGTTGTTAAGTGTTACCGTGTCTGCCACGGTCAGCATTATCGGTGTATCCGATGCTGGAGCGTTACGCAGCAGGGACGCCCAGCGAAGATGTGCCGACACCGGACTGCGCCGTGGTCACGCTCCCCGGCGTCTCCCCGTTCCAGTCCCACACTGCCCGCTTACCTTCGTCGAGAAGCCTCTCCAGGTGTGTGAAGATGCCGCAGAGATTTGGCAAACTGGTCATGAGCTTCTTCTCGTTTAACAATTGCATCAAATAGTCGGGACTCGGCCTCGGTCGCTCCTTCACTTCGACCTCTCCGACCATCATCTTTGCGGCGAGAACGGAGAGCAAACCACTGCGAAAAACACAGAATCCTCTTGAAGGAAAAAGAGACCAAAAACAAACAAAAAAAAAAAAAAACGAAAAGGGGGGGAAAAAAACAAAAAAAAACTTGCGGATCCAATCCCTCGCTTCCCTCCTCCTTGAGATGAGAAGACTCTGTAAACCCCCCTAAAGATTCAGGTTTGGTTTGTTCTTGTTGTTGGAGCGGAGAGGGGGCACAAACAGAAACCGTTATCTTCCTTCCAGACACTCGCGCGCCGTACTCTCCTCTACGCCGTGTGCGCTCGGGGACGTTCGATTCCACCACTGTAGGCGCGAGAGACTGTTCCACCGGAAAGGCTCCGTCCTCCTCAACGGCTATTGGCCAGCGGGGGCTTTCAGGGGACTAACGGGAGAACCAATGAGCGCTCACACCCGAGCCGGGAGGGCGGGGCGGAGTGGTTGGCGGAATGATGGACAGAAAATCAGGGCAATGGTGTGCAGCGCGCAGGAACGCACACAATGCCTCTCAAGTGTTGTCAACACAGAATAGCGCACTTTTACTTCTTTCCTCGCCAATAGCAACCTTATAACAGTTAAAAATGTCAAACTCCAGCAATCTTTTTGTTCCTTAATAGTATGGCACTCTTCACCAGTGGTCTCAACTTTAACAACAAAGGCAGTACCCCTGAGAATACTGTGAGTGAAAAGTGAGCAAGTCTTTCTTTGTTTTAGACAGCAAGGTAAATCCTTTAAAAATCACGAGTTATCATGAGTCCTCTTTTTGTTATTTAGTTATTTATTTATTTTGACTTATCAACACTCACAGGTCCCTTTCCCTTTGTGGCTCAGTTCTTTGTTTATTATATCTTTGTCAAAAAAGAGCTGCTCCTCCAATAAATAACTTTTTTTTTTTTTGCCAATTCCATCTGGTTTTATGTTGTTTCTCTTTCCTCTGGAGACCTAGTTTGTAACAAAGAAGGATTAACAATGCTTTAGAGGGATTACAAATCATATAGTGACCCTATTTAGAAAGTGCCGGGGCTGTGGAGCCCTTTCAGAATCAGAATCAGGTTTATTGCCAAGTAGGTTTTCACATACAAGGAATTTGCCTTGGTATATTGGTGCATAACAATAAACAGTAAGTAGAACATAAGAAAGACAAAGAAAGTACTGCAAGTCAAAGAAGCCATGAAGACCTGTTACACAAGATCATCAGCACGGCCCTCATGTTGTCTATCCAGTGTGAAAACAACATTCCAGGGACTACCTGAAAGCACATTTATCACTTAGATTTTACTATGTCTGGTGTAATTCTATGATTTACCAATGACATGTACCAGGTATGGACTAGTGGTCTGGTTTGAATAGTCATACGTGGGTTGAGTGTGTTCAGTCTCCCACTTCATACACAGGATTTGTGTGTTGCAGAGGTAGGGTACTTGCCAAGACCAGCCTACGAATCAGGCACTTTTTATGCGTAGGCTTCACTTTAGGGTACCAAAATATGAAAATAATGATTAACCTGTGCAGTCCATATCCTACAACATGCCTTTTGTTACTCAAGACTTGTACATCTTGTTATCTGTCTTGGGACTGATTGATCAACGTTCCAGTAATCAATAGAGCCTTTTTCATTGTCCTGTCCTTGGGAGGGCCTTTCCATATATCCTCCGAAGATTAACATCCCTGATCAATGGAACACACACAAACCAGCTACCTCCGGTTTCTCACATCCTGCTTAGTGCGAAAATAAACCACAACTGGTCCGTTTTGATTTTAACAGCTGTTGGCTGAGAGGGGCCCGGCTAAATCTGAGCCCTGACGTTGGCCCTCATTCAATTTGTCCGCTTACTGCTCACCCACTCCTGTCTTTGTAAAAGTAGTCCCCACGCTGGGTGCATGAATGCTCAAACAGCTGCACTATGACCTTCTGGCTGCAGTTTGTTGACACTGTGTTGTTATAGAGGATAGTAAATTAAGTCCAAACTCTTTGTATTAGCACAGCATGTCCAATAAATTGATCAAACAACTCTAACTACTTCTGGTGATGTCTTTGGAAAAGTTGAATTAGTCTGAAATTGTGTCTCTGTAACTCAAGAGGCATATGCCATACACAACATATATACAAACCTGCTTACACACACAAAAAAAAGTCACATGTATCGCCACAAAAATATTTGCAATCAGTCCTCCAGCCCCAGATAACAGCATTTGGGAGTGCAGCAGGCGACAGGAGCCTCCACATCAAAGCAGGAAGACAGATACAGTTGCCTTAACAACCAGTGCAACACATGCCTCTGTGCCCGTCAGCCAGCGTCTCCACATAGCTACAGTATGTTGTGGCTATAATTATTGTTGAACTTCAGTTGAGTCTCAGACAAACCAAGCCTGGTGCAGATGAGAGAAAATCTTCAAAAATGAACTTGTTAATATATAAATATTTTACTTAGGCTTCTGGAGGTCTGATAAGCCTGATTATATTAATCACTGGAGCTACAAGGAAAGGTGGCAGCACTGGTGCAATTTATTACTTATTTTCCTCCTTTCTAGGTTGGAATCAATTCACCTGTTTCAAATATTTATGAAGTGATCATTCATTAAAGATTGAACAGAAATGATAATTTCTTAAACTTTTATTTCAGTTTGGATTTTTGTTTGTAAGTGTACATTAAAATCAAAATCATGTTCCTTGGTTGGATTTAACAGCCTAATACCTAAAGTGCCCCGCAAGATTATCCATTGTCCTCTGGAGTGTCCGGTGCTTAACATTTGATTGTCATAATTTCAACCAGTGACCATAGGAAAACACTGATAGTAAGGTTTTTGCATAATGGCTTTGTCATTTGCACCTCCACCAATTATACAGGTCATGTAATATTAGTCCTGTCATTCAAATGGTCTGCAATATCAGCGTGCTATCTTAAAGCCAGAATGATAAAACATCCCTTGAAGTCAAACACTGATAAGTGATTTTGGTGGATAAGACTGTGCAGATAGGCAGAGGGAACGAGAAACCCCATTTTTCATGTGACTTGGAGATAGCTAAATTGTTCATGGTGTTGACTTTATGTTTCTCTTTTATTTCCTCCCCTAATCTTTGAATATAAGCGATGGAAAAAGTCATAGACTTCTTGCATCAAAAAGAATCTGGCATTTATTCTGAGCTTTGAAAATGGGTTTAGTTCTTATCTCAACGGTGTGCATGGTAATTTGCACCTTGCCTAGCACTCATTCTTCTGAGTTGGGTCACATACAGCTTCTGTGTATGTGTGTGTGTTGATATGTGTGCGAAATAGAAACGCAGTTAGAGAAAGAAAAAGAGAGATACAGCGATAGACAGGCAGAGCATACCTACATTTGTGTGTGTGTGTGTATGAGTGTGTATGTGTGTGTGTGTGTGTGAGCCTGTGCATGCTTGTGTCTTCTGACAGCCCGAGAGTAAACAGGAACGATATTAATCCCCCCTTTTGCTCCCCCTGCCCTTGTGTTTTCGTCATTTTTAATAACACGGTTTCTATTCAACAATTAATCCAATTAACAAGGATCCAGATAATTAATGAACATGCGTTTAGCCCCTTTTGAAGAGAGGCTGTTAGCTCACTCACAATGAGCTTGGAGAGCGCCCTGGGTTTTCAGCTGAAAGTATGCTGACGGAGACAATGGGGTCCTCGGTAGGGGCCCTGTAGCTGGTTGTAGCCTGCCTCGAGGGCCACAGCCGCAGGAAAGTGAGTGGGAGCTGGTGACTGTCGAGGCAAGGCTGTCTGCGATAACGGTTGTGGCTCTGGAGGCCCACAGGCTCTGATAACACGCATACATACAAACAAGAACAACATCTTTGCCTTGTTCTTTTGACTTACTAGTTTGGGGACTGTGGGGGAAAAAAGTGCTGGCAGAATCTGGGTCATTTACATTTTGAGGAAGGTGTGAGCACAGAAATAAATGTCCTTCTAGCAACCACAGCATATACAGAGCATATACAGAGAAATGCATAATGTACCTATTATTCATTTTAACTCGTATCATAAGCATGACGTGACAAATGCCCTATTCGTGCTTGTGTGTTCATGCACTGTTGCACTCGTACTTGTTTGTGTGTGCTTGTATTGCATAGTGTGTGTGCATTTGTTACTGTCAGTGACTGAACATTATTTATTTGTCTTGAAATCGCCTGAAGTAAGAACTGGAGACAATAAGGATGAAGAGGAAGGATGTGTAAGTGAAAGTGATGGTGGGACATGTTGGGATGAAGTGAAATCAACCACTTTCCCCCTGAAGTTTTACTAGTAGTGTTGTAGATTAAATATGTAAAAATCAGTACGTTTAAGGGCCTCTATACCTCTTTGTGAGCACTCATTTTAAATGTCAATATAGTGATCACACATTACTGTTGCCATTTCACTGTGTCTATGTTTACTCTGACGAGTGCGCGATCATAAAATTCAACGATTGATTAAAGTCCCAGTGCAGCAGCACAGGAATTACTGTTCACGCTGGCTAACAGGTAGCATTTATGAGCCGAGATCAAATCACTGTTTTATGCTCGTTCAGTTGTCTGACAACACAAAACAGAAAAATGCATACATGAGAATAATTAAATTGTGAGTTCGGCTGCACTAAAACACATTATAGGTGATCATGGAGAGCAGGAAGTGATAGAACTGAGGAACGTGTCTGCACCACCCCTTACCAAATGATGGTTGTTACAACGTTATATTTGACACCTACATGCTGACTGGATTATGGAAGGACAAAACCGATACAAAAAGATGCATTTTCAGTATTTTACCACAGGTTATTGGCCTATTTGTGGTTGTAGGATTATTTGGAGATGGGAAAGGGATACTAAGTGGACCAGAAAAGATGTGTGCATGCCAAGTTCAACAAAAGTAAAGAGAATGTAACTATGACAGGCTTGTTTTATTCTTTCTACCCCTCACAAATGATTATGCATGAGAAAGAGTGTATACTATTCACACACAACAGGTTACACTTTAAAGAATAAGTGTCAGCTGGTGGAGTGCTACAATGTGGAGCGCAATGAGGAAAAATCTATCACAATTCAATCTGAAGCTGCAACATTCCTGCATTTCCAATAACCCATTCTGCTCTTGCCACCACAGCTATTCACTATTCTGTGTTTTGTTAAAGGTCACCTTGGGTGTTGTAGTCTAGATGCTCCAGTGGTTTGGCAATCTGGTGATGGAAATGCCTGTTGGCCTGCCTGTTGTCGCCCAGACAGGGGGGACAGCAGGATCGGGGGAGGACAGCTGGAGCCACTTGTGATAAAAGGCTCTGACGGGAAAACATCCCACCTCAAACCTGCTAATCATCAATCAACAGGAGGAAATGACACACAAAATCACACTTTACCATTTTACAGTAAGGGACACTTAAACAGACTGAGGATAAACAAGTTTCCCCCACTCCTCCTTCCTCATTTCTTCCCTTGTGGAGAACACACTGGTGTCAATACGGCTTAAAGAAGTCCTGCCGATGCTACATCTGTCCCTGCCAATTTCTAACAGTGTGGATCCATTCCTGCTCCTCCTGAAGATGCCTGTATTTGTTTACTTGCTCTGTCGCCTGTTTGTCCGCGACTGCCAGCCCATAGCAGAAAGAAATGAGTGTTTGTGAGTGATAAGACCTGTAGGAGAGGAAGAGGAGGAAGAAGAACAGAGAAAGTGGGAGAAGGAGAGCCACGGAGAGAGGGAGAGAATCCTCATTGATCACATCTGTTCAGAGACGGATTGATCCTGTGGTGTGGTCTACCCTGGGATCTAGACACACACAGAATCACACTGACAACCACACACATAAGCACAGATAAGAGAATCACTCACAAACCTAAACAGTAAATCAGGATGTGAGATTTTAGCAGACTTTATTAATATTTAAGGGGAGCTTTGCAGAGGGCTGCACAAGGAAAACAGAATATGAGCTCCTCTTTCAAAGTGTTTACATTATTCCTCCACTCTTGAACTAAGCCTGTGAATCAGACACCTGGCATATGGAGAGACAGATAGATAAATCTCCATTGTGCTGTTCTGTCTCGCACATGCTCAGTAGCTCCCTGGATGCGCGTGGACTCCGCCAGGCAGACATGAACAAGACGAATCATTCCCAGGGGGGCATTTATTTCTGTTGCACGGCACAATCCCCTCATTGCTGGTCCTAACAATCTGCCTTTTGAGACTATAACATCGGAATAAGAGAGACAGCTCAGCAGAAAAGACAAGAGTAAAAGGGGGAAGGAAGTGATAAAGGGGAAGACAGATGAAGGCTTCCTGAGTGCTTAATAAATCCTCCACTGTACACAGGGTTATGTTGCAACATGTGACACACTACCCAACTTTGATCATATTTAGTGTGACTCACATGGATGAATTATTTGATTTTCAACACGCAAAGCAGGGCATTCACATTCAGCTTGTTTGTTTAGATAAGGGAGCGTGGTGATGTCGTTAAGTGGCAGTTGTCGCCTCAATTCCCTTCTCTTTTTCACTTGTGAGGGAAAAACAGATAACCAAGTGGTGGAGTCTGTAGTCCCCTCCCCAACTCCTCCTCCTCTTCTTCTTTGGTCTCTTATTCCTCTCTCTGCAGCTGACTGCTCCTAAATCTCGGGTCTGGCCGGAGCTAGACAGCTCTCTCTGCCAGGTGACACAACATCCTACTTCCCTCCATCCATCCATCTCGACGCGGCCCACACAGCCTCTCCTTCCCTTCATTTCTCTCTGCGCCGGATTCATCTTGGACCGCCGGTCTGTCTCAGAGCTCGGGCGCCATGTATCTCCCTGTATTCCTCTTTATTCAACATGTTCCCTCTCTCAAACACACACACATACACACACAACAAACATTTTCACGCTGCCTTTCCTCTTCCATAATTGTCTTTTTCCTTCCTTCCTCAGTCTTAGCCTTTTTTCTCTACTTTTCCCAATCTCTTTTTTCCCCTCCGTCAACAGAACGCTATCGGCGTGTTTGTGTAGCTTTTGTTGCACAGCTCACTGCAATACAAAAGCCTTTGTTGGCCTGCCACCGCTGTGATGTGGTGAGACAGAGATGCACAAGGACAAACTTGAGCTCCGTGGAGCCAGCTTTCAGAAAGTCACTGTTCATTCTGAGATAATGGCTCAACCTGAAGGCTGGAGTAGCTGGTGGGTTGCAAGCCAGACACACATGTAAACACTTGTCTGCGTAGTCGACTGTGTTGATCTGTTAGGCTGTATGAATTCTGCGTATAAATCGTCCCATGTCGGTGCAATGCTTACCGTTTCCATCACTGAAATGGCTTGCATGTGTTCCTCAGTGGGAGTTATTGCTGGCTGCAGGGCAGTGGCAGCTGTTGTGAGGTGCTGAGCTAGCTAGGCTAATAATAACCCCGGAGCTGAGTGAGTGCCCACGGGCTCCACATCGTCTAGGGTTGACCCCCGGAGTCCAGTTGCAGTGGAGAGTGAGGATCAGGCCGTGGATTAGAGAATGCTATTTCACCCTTGTAAGGACAAAGGCAGGTGTGAAGGAACGGTACACTCTTAACATACTTAACGTTGGGATCGCAACGCCCTGAATCCACCACTTTGGAAGCCTGTGGAAAACATGTGTGTTGACCATGTGGTACATAAAGTGTTTTTCCAAAATCCAGTTAGCAGCGAGTGTTATACTACAAACTAATTGGAATACACACACATAAGAGCTGGGCTGAGGTGAAATTAACATAAAGGCAAACGGGCAAGCACAAAGCAAAACGGCTGAGTAACATGTTAGATCAATACCATCGCCCCCACATGCCATCAGGCAGATCTTTCACAATAGACAAGGATTCAAAAAAAAAAAACAACAGAAAAAAAACTCAGAAATCCTCTCAACTGAAAATAATAATGTGGCTTTATCTGCGACAGATACTATCTGCTGAAGGGAAGTAGAGCATGATGTTATAACCTGTGCTCTATGACTGGAGGAAATACTCTGAATGGGAAGCAATTTATTTCCTTGTGTATGTTGCACCACCCGCAGTCACAAAATGATCAATTGCTCATTATGACGAAGGGTAAAGGGTTAGAATATGATGATCAGGACAATTTCTGCTCTATGCTAAATTTGTTTTTACATGTCCGAGCACAGAGCGAGATACGGGAGAAATTCAAGCAATGTCATGCTTGGTCTTTCAGGCCTGGTAGGTCTGGACCAGTCATGCGTTGATGCTTTTGATTGGCCAAATAACCTCATTGGCTGCCTCCATTCCTGTCCATTTCACAGTTCACTCTATTACTTGCATGAGCAAATACAGCTTGGTGTTGTTGTTTGGTATTATTTTCCATTATTGTGTGTGTGCGTGTGTGTGTGTGTGTGTACCTCTTGATTGGAGACCATATTGGCTGAAGTTCCTTTTCCAGACTGTCACCTTTCTTAATGAGCTTCAGTGGGTTCCTGAAGAGGTCGAAATGGACACCATTTAGCATTTAATGCCCATTAGCGCCTGTGATGTGACCTAATTGAGCCAAAGCAATCAGATTCCCTGGCCCTTTAAGTGTGAAGAAGTGAAGTGAACTCTGAGCAATTTTTGTGTATTATGGCTTGTATGACATTGTATGCTAGCTTGAAGCAAAAGGCCATGATGAACACACAGAGAGCTGTGAGGAAAAATTTCTGACAAGTCCTGTTGTGAAAAACAATATTTGAAGCACTCTATGAAAAAAAAAACGCTCAACAAAAATGTTCACCATTTTTTCATTGTCCTTTGTTTTCCTACTTGTCCTCTCTATTTCTAAGCCCTCCGTCCTTTGCTGGCTAGCTGCTAGCCTGTGGCTCAGTAAAATTGGACAGGTGAAGCGGGACAGCGGGGCGTCACTGATACAGTTCGACGGAACCGCAGGCTGTTCAGAGTTCGATCAGCTCATCAAACGAGAACAGTTTTAAAAGTAGTTCATGCGCCTGTACCATTGCTATATTTGTTTTATTACGCAGCTGCACTTAATTAAGATGAAATATGTGTTTTGTGCTGAAAGGGGACCGCGCTGCACTCCTTTCCGTCTTTCACTGCACAGATCAAGCAGCAGGCAGAGTGCTGCACGGCCGGGTTCAGCAGCGTGGAACGCCTATTCAGTCACATTCTTTTCAAGATGTGCTGAGGTTGAAATATGAGCATTATGAACCTGTCTTCTGGTTGAGAATAGATTCCTCCGCAGGCCTGTAAAGTTGCTTTTGCTGGAGACATGACTTACAATAAGAGACGGTGCAAGTGTCCTTGTGAGTGTCAGAAATCAATTACGCTATGTTTCCCCTGTGGGTCACAGGGTTGTATATGTATATGCGCAAGTGTGTGTCTGTGTGTGTGGGGATAGGGTTGCTAAAACTTCCATTGTGTCTGGGAAGAAGTTTCCACTGTGAGTAGAGAGGAGAGTAAGAGAGAGCACCTTCAATCTGCACAGTGTGAAAACAAAGTTGGTTAAAGATGCCTACTGAGCTACTGGCTACAAAAAAAGCATTTATGTTGTCATGCACAAACAAGCCCACATGCACACCAAGATACACACTAAAAACACTGAGACCACTGTGGGGTATTGGAGTTCAAAGGATGTTAACCAAACGCGTGTGTGTATGAGTGTGTGTTTGTCTGGAGGAATGCTGTCTGCCGTCATTCCTATGCGTCTTTCCCTGCATGTTTAGACAGGCTCTGTCTCCAGCTGGGTTTGTGACAGAATGGGTACAGTGGAACAATACAAAACAAAACAGCACAGCGGTTGTGAATAGAAGCAGTTGTAGAGCAGGACAAATCACAGTGCAGATCAGATGTACAGCAGGACTTTATGGACTGACACAGAAAAGACAGGCCTGCATCACTGAAATCTCACTGAACTCCTTTTTTGTACCTCTCACACTGCATTAGCACATTTCAATTAAAAGCTCAGCAGTGTAGAGATAACAGCTTTCAGATGTTTCAGCACAGAAAAACAAAGTACTTAATTTAGTTTATATTACAATATATCATATGATCTAAGTGACACTCTGGCAAAAATGTGTCTTTTGAGTTGTGCTCACACCCTGCAGGCTTGAAAGGTGACTATAAAATTCAGAAAGTACTGCAGGAGTAGTTTGAGGAGCTTCTAAGGACCTGTTGACACTTTTCCCGCCTTGAAATCACTATGAAGTGGAATCTACTGTGGCTGACATACATTTAATCTGGCCACAGCTGTTCTCTGTGAAGGAGCAAAGAAAAAACGTGTTACTTACAGTCAACATTCAAGCATCCCAGTGTGTGCCTGATAGTGAAAAGACAGATTTTGGGTGAAGTTTCGTTTTTTTTTTTCAAATTTTCAATTCTATGTTTTCATACATTTTGGAAGAGTGTCACATTTTTCACGTGATGTATATCTTTGTTTGAAATAAAAGTCACTATGCATCAAGAATTCCTTGTCAGTGAGCTAAATAAATCACTAAAGTAATGAAAGAAATTAACAATATATGGATAATCTATTAAACATACCGGTATATTTTATTAAGGCAAATTTGTTCCGTCAAGATTGTATTGCTTTTAACAAGTTATAGGGATAAATACACAGATAGAGACAGACAAAAAATACCTCATGACTTGGTGTTATGAATTTAATAAGGGTTTAAAAGGATATGCTAGAGAGCAGAGGGGGCAGAGAGGTAGGAGGAGAGGGTCTGAGCTCGGCAAAGTGGAGCACAAGAGAGCAGAGGAAGGATTGTGTTGGGTGTTAGTGGGGTCAGAGATCGGTTCAGAACAAATGGAGTGAAGTTGAGATTAGGGGAGGGCTAGGATAAAGAAAAGGATAAGATAAGATTTTCATTTAGAGGTGGGGGGCAGATAAAGAAGGACTGACAAAATGGTAGTCAAGAGTCTGTGCAATGTCAGGGTGACACCCCGCCCCTCCTCAGCTGATCATGCAGGACTCATACGTGGGCACCATATATTTGATGTTTATGAAGGCGTCCTCTCCTCCGTAGCGCTCAAACACCTCCAGAGTCTCCTGGATCAGGTCGCCAATGTTCTCTCTCTTCTGCTGGCTGTAGTCGATGCCGTCTCCAGAGTTAACTAGGGACAAGGAAACAGAGGCAGACAGACTGAAAAAAACAAAACAAAACAAAGATAACTTATATTTTAGCTCAGTCTGGGTCATCGCAGACTGCGAGGGTGATGTCAGGGCTCACGAAGCACCACCTGCGCCCGCTCCACACTGCTTTGCTGCAGACCGAGTCGGTAAATGCCATCCTTCCATCTGACTTCAAACCCAATGGACAGACTGAATTTAATTTACTCCTCTTATGCCGTGGCCAGTTGGGACTGAACGGCAGAAGAGTTTTTAACTAAAAGTAAAGGACATCTGAGTTAGTGACGGCTCTGCTGTTGCACAACGTTGCGTTGATGCAAGCGAGGCATGAGCAATGACCTGGAGTCACGCTCCACAGGTAGGAGTGTGTGTGTGTGTCTGTGTGTGCGTGTGTGTGTGTGTGTTTGCTATGTGGATATGCACTAGAATCAAAATCAGAAAACAAATTCAACAGAACAAAAACCACTAGTGTGTTGTGTGTATCTATGTTTTTGCAGTTTCCAGGTGTTTGTGTACATGTGTGGTAAATAACAAATAGACTCAGACAGCATAATACACTTGTGGCCAATCACAATACAGCAAGAAAGCTGCAGAACCTCCTCTCCCTCAGGACGCACGCACACACACACACACACACACACACACACACACACACAGAAAGTGCAGTAAAACACAAAACTGCTCTAGTGAGCTGGGGGAACTTGTTATCGAAAAAACATTCCTGAGGTGTCCAGCCTCCACTCCTTCCTTTGTCTTCCCTTTCACCAGCAGGCACACTTAAACACACACACACACACACACACACACACACACACACACACACACACACACAGATCATGACTTTATCAGCACACAGCAAACTGCCAATCTCATGCCACTGCACTGGGGGCTCAAAACACTTTTCAGAGGGAGTTAAATATAGAAAGGAATGAGGCACACACACACACACACACACACACACACACACACACACACACACACACACACACACACACACACACACACACACACACACTTCCAAGTTTGTTTGCAAAAAATGTCCTGTTCAACTAAAATATCCTGGAGAAAGGCTGTGGATTTATTTCTTGAGGCAATAAAATGAAAGAACGAAAAGCAGTGGTTTGTTGTATAAGTTAGAAGAGAAGAGAAGAGGAGTGAAGAAGAGAGAAGAGAAGAGTGTATCATGAAGTGTAACTGTGGTGTGAAAAATTAACAGCAGCACTTTAAGGAGGACCCCTTCAACCCCTTCTTTCACTCCTAATTAGACCTGAAGATAGAAAGACACATTAAACCTCTCTCCGACTTCTTTCTAACCCTCCATCCTTTATTCTTTCTCAATCTTTTGTAATCTCTCATCTTCCCTGACAGACTCAACCTTCCCTTTCTCTCTCTATCTCTCTCTCCCCTTCGCCTTTCCCCCCATCCATGGCCTCCTCATTAAAACACAAAGAGAGCCAGTCCCATAAAGCGGGCTGTTAAGCAGTAACACGTCTATGATCTCAGTCTGCTGCACTTGCTTTCTGTTCAGGATCCGCTCTCCTGTTTTACATGAAAGCGACGGGGGAGAATTCTCCAGCCGTGTTTTGACCGTGGGTTAGCCTCGATGCAGTGCAACTTTAACAGCTTTGGCTTTATTTAGCAGCAATTTACTGTTTTCCCTTTTAGAGAAACAACAACAATAACTGCACGCGCTCAGGAATGCAGCCTTTAAGAAAAAGCTCTTGTTCTGTATCTAAACTCGGGCCGTGTTTTATTCCTGAGCTGCCCACAACACAGGCGTCTGCACCCTACTAGTTAGCAAAATCTTAAATAGAATCTAAAGTGCAGCCATCTGAGCAATAAAAGAAAAAAGGCAAAGCAATCAGGGAGGAATGAGGACAAGAGTGTGCTGTGATGTGTGTAGTAAGCAAGGAATAAAGTGACAGGAGTCAGCCACGTCACTCTTGCAGTCTGTTTCAGCTGCGTGTTTGTGTGTGTGCGTGCATGCACGTTGGTGTGGGTTAAAAAGCCAGGCCTGCGGAGAGCCACCCCCTGTTAGAGTGAAAATGAGCAGCCAAAGCCAGCCCAGAGGGAGAGCTTGGCCTTCAGACTGGAGAAAACAGGGGAGCCGGGGAAGAGGTGCGGCTTGGGAACCAGCAAAGCTCAGACCCGTTTACTGGGGCCTGGAGGGGGGGAGCAAGGAGGTCCTGCAAGGGGGGAATTGTTGTTGTTGCTATACTGAGCATTTCAGCCCTTCCAAGTGCATTTCTATTGCAGAGCTGCTGGGAGGCCAGTAGCATCAAAAGGAAGAGGCCAGAGGAATTTGCAACGATTCTCAATATTTAAAGAGCAGAAAAGGGAGAAATATGTTTAAGGAGAGATGGAGGGCAAGGAAGGGGGGGGGGGTGTTAAAAGCTGCCTCTGCAAATGTCCTTCAGCAAAATAACTTCTCTTTCTCGCTCTTCTTCTTCTTCTCTCCCCTCCCTGTCTTTTTTTTTCTCTCTCTCTGCTTTCGGCAATATCCGCAACCCTGGGCAGACAGTGAGAGGGAAAAAAAAATCTTTAAAAACAATCATAATAAAAACTCCCGCCCTGTGAACAGAAGGAAAAGGGCCCTAGCAGGAGTTGGCTGTCTGTTCCTCTGAGGAAGAGAAAGGGTCGATACAGACGCAGACAGGGGAGGATTCTCAGGGCAGCGACATTTGCTGCACAGAAGGTGGAGGAAGAAAAGGAAGGTGGTAACAGAAGAGGTGCTTTGTTTCTGCCTTTCATGCTAAATCCCTGGGATTTGGAGGGGTCTTCAGCACATAGACCACAGAGCTGAGGAGGATGGAAGGAAGAAGTCTATCTATCTATCTATCTATCTATCTATCTATCTATCTATCTATCTATCTATCTATCTATCTATCTATCTATCTATCTATCTATCTATCTATCCTTTCTTTCATTAAGGCAACAGGGGCTGTGCCTCTCTCAGGCTCTACTGTGATTTCTGCCAAGCCGCACTAGACTAACACTAAACTACACACAACAGCTGCAGCCTTCCTCCGCCTCCTCCTTCTCCTCCAACCTTCATTCCCCACTGTCCTAAACAACCTGTCTTCCCACATCAAGCTAAAGACAAGCAGTCACAGATGCAGGCAGCCCTCTGTGTTTCCTCTAAACTAAATTCAAATATATAGGCAGTAGATTTTAAGGGGATATTTACTGTTGGGAACTCTAGCCTGAAGGATGATTATCAGACTGTAACAGAGATGTACTGTAACCCCCATTTTAAGATTTCTGACCAAGGTTGGCATGCATCATGTGTATGTTGTATGGTTATAATCCCCTCGCCTGCCAGGGACCGGGTGACACACACACTGCAGCAGCTTTGGGAAGTTAAGCTTGGAATTCCAGAGCTTCAAGACATTATCAACCCAGCTGCTGTTGTTTCTAATCAACTTACCCTTGATTGTGGAAGTTCCTTAAGAAAGCAGCTTAGACAGGAGGCCCCCCAACACAATAGCTCTTTGATCATAGCAGCCAGATGCAGAAGAGAATCAATACATGTGAGACCTGCCTGGGCTTTTTTTTAAACTTTTTTTTTTCAAGGGGTATGGCCTTGCTCATGAAGGGAAATGGAGGAATGCAGGTTATGAGTGCGACGGAGCAGCTCAAGTTCCAGGAATACTTGGTGCAGAAGTTGACCGTGGCTGCACAGCTGAGAGTGTTATGTGAGTGCATGTGTTTCCATTCTTTCTTATCACCAACCACGCACTGATAACCCAACCCAATTTTGTCAGAGCTCTATATCAGCGTAAGAATATTTTGCATTAACATACTTATCAAAGTTTTCTAAAACAACAGTCCTATTTGACCTTGGGAATCAATGGCAAATGAGTTAAAATTCATTTTTTAAAGACTGCTATTTCCCTTTAAAACTATTCTGTACAAAAAGTCATATAGATTGCGCCATTATTACTATTAATCTCAATCAAAAATGTCTAGGTAGATGATTTTTCTTCTGTGTCAGTTGAGGGTATAGAAGCATATTTTTCAAAAGGTTTACCCCAAGATTTTATTTAATTCATACTCCCATTTCTATTCTAGGTTTAACTTTCAAATATTCAGTTTGAAAATAGTAGATAAATACACAAAAACTACAAGACACACAGCCTGTAATACTGAGAGCCATGTTCATACTTTTTCCTTTCTCATTCAGACTTTTTGTGTGGAAAACAACCACTGCAATTATCTTCTCTAAATGTATGGCCAGACTCAAATATGCATATTTTTCTTTTTAACTGGTTTGTCAAAAAAAAAAAAAAAAAAAAAAAAAAAAAAAATATATATATATATATATATATCAAACTGGGGTTCAAAATCTGATCTCAAGTGGTCCCTTGGAAAATGCATATTTGACATGGATTCTGGTGGTGCAATATGAATTACATTCCTATTAGATATATGTGAATATATGGTCACAATAAAGCTGATAAAGCTGATTCTGATACTATGTGTGAAGCAGGCCATAAGGACAAGGAGAGGGAGAGGAGCATGGTGGTGGTGAGTGTGTGGCAGAGGGTGTGTAGGTGTGAGGAGGTGGTAGGGAGTGGATGAGACCACTGGAGAAGGCCTGTGCTTAACAGCAGGGCTCTAATTAAAAGGGCCTCACAGTTGGGCGCCAGGCAGGCCTCTCATAAAGAGACTCACACTCTAGCAGAGAGGTGGTAGAGACCAGGTGTGTGTGTGTATGTGAGAGAGTGTGTTTATGTGTGTGTACCTAACCACAGGTGTCTGTGAAGGAAAGGCAGCAAAACAGAGTGAAAGAGAATATCCTAGCAGTATGTGTGTATGCTCTAAGAAATGCATAGGGTTAGTGAATAACAGTTAAAATAAATACTTTTTCAGCATAAAAACGTATGTTTGTTTCATGTACGTGTTTTATTTATTTTAAGATTTCGTGGGTGACATTCATGACTGAACCTGTGGCAAATTTAGGTCACAATATATTTCAGTTTAAAATTGATGCCATGTTGATGTTAAAGGCCTAGCGTTAAAGTTATTTTTGTGTAAGGTTAAAGTTGGTTAATTGAACCACACGTTACGTTAATTCAACTTATTAAGCTTTTAGAGGTCAAAGCGAATCATGTTTGTTGTACTAAACTATAAAAGAGACTATAAAAGAGTCATAGGATTTACTCAATAATGCAAGAGTTGGAATTACTTAAAAAGACGCATGCAAAATGTTACCTTCATTTTTTTTAAGTAGAGCAAGTGTATTCTTCTATGTATTTTTGTGGGTATTGTTTGTAAACATACAGACACATACATGAGGAGATGCACACACACATAGAGAGAAAATAAGTGTGCTTGTATAATGACACCATCACAGGTGAGGATGCATGAGGACTTAGTATAGAGTATGACCAGTGGTGAAAGTAAAAGTAATAATATAGCAAATTGTAAAAGTAAAAAATATGTATTTTTTAAAAAGTACAACATTGCATTAACAGCAAAGTGCCCTCATTCATAAGAACGTTCCCTTTCAGAATGTGAAATTACTGATGCAAAAACAGTGTTTTTCTTTTTAGTAGATGTAGTAGAAATAGATGTAGGAAATTACAAAGAACATCTCCCTCTGAAAAGTATTGAGTCTCACAAAATGGAAATACTCAAGTAAAGTACCAGTACTTCAGAATTGTACTCAAGTACAGTACAATTGCTTTGTCACTTTCTACCTCGGCCTCAAACCCTCTTCTTTCCCTCACACTGGTATTTCCCTCGGCCAAAGTCCCCAGCCCCCTTTTCCCCTAATGGATAAGCCAGAGGCTGACGGACAGCACAGCTGTGGCTCACATACACAATCATGCTCACACACTCACACACATACATACACATGCACACATACCTGGAAATGGGCCCATTCCCACTCTGCTGCTTTTCCATCTCAACCTTTGTGTGTAATCAATAACAGCATTTCAGCTTAACACAGCTAGCCACAATGAGGGCTGCAGCTTCAAACACATCACAATACACACACACACACACACACAGATGCACAGATATCCACATGAGGTTGCGAGCAGAGGGGTAAAACAATAGACTTATGGCCAGCAGTAGTTTATTAAACCCCCAGCCCCTACACCAGCCATCATCTGACTGCTCCTGCTTACTGAAGTCTAACCTTTGCTGTAGGTCAGTGATCTCATTTTCCACGCGTTCATCCAGCCCAGCAGTGCTCAGTCTTGCTAGCTGCAACTCAGTGCCATTTCAACCCGGAGAAAGTTGGACATCAGCAAAGCAGTATGCCAGGTGGAAGAAAATGTGTCAAGGTCAGATTGCACAGCAGAAAGCAAGACTGGAGGAATGTGTAGACAAGGTTGAGACAAAGACGTAACCTGCTGAGGATGCTCCTGAGCTGCATAGGAGCTAAAGCTGTTAGATTCCTATCGATCTGGCTCCCACTGGCTTACTAGTCTACATCTGTACGTAGGTATACAGGAATTGAATTCCAATTCCACACTTCCGCCAAAATCGTGCCATGTCTTTCGCTAATCTTTCCTTAGAAATCCCAGGCTGTGGGAGGGATTCAAAGCCCTGCTGAGGCAAGGTGGGAGAATCACTCTTCCACACCCCACAAAACCCCCTTATTGCTCATTTCTTTTTCAATTAGCCAACTAGACCTAACCATGACCGAGAGCAATATCAGTTTGCGCCATTTAGTCATGGTATTAATGCTCAAAGAGGGCTCATCTTAGATGATGGATCAATGCTATTTTCCAAGCTGTTACCATGTCCATTATTGTTTCAATTACCACCACTCAGATAATGGTTATCCCAGTCCCATCTCATCCAATTGTAGCCTGATACATGCATCTCTGTGAATCAGCTTCAGTATGCTTGTCACAGTTCTAAAGGAAAGAGTCATCTCATGTTATGTTCACAGGTATATCACACTGATGGCTTGGATGGGCAGCTACTTTTTAATTATTTTCAAATTAGATCACACATGATTCAAGCTGCACAAGTGCGGGTGTGTTGTTGGTGACAAATAATCTTTGCAGCCTGCTGTAGCAGAGGTTTTCATCTGGGCCAGAAAATACAGACAGGGTACTTCTTATCGCAGCTATGGCCAGACAGAGGGCTGTGCGTAACCCAGCACTGACTACAGACACACACCAACAGTGCGACAGCAAAATCTACACCCTGAATTCAACTGTGCTGCACACCAAGAAGCTGTAGCTGCTGAAGTTTCAATAAAACAGAGGTTCATCCTGAAATCTTGGCGTTCAACATGCACAACATACCATTTTTCTCCAAGGGATGCTTCAGATAAGTTAGGGATTATGGGCTAACAAAAGAAGAGGTGCAATACACACTGGTTCTGTCACTAGTTAAAACATTTTATAAATAAATACTAATGTGTTTAAAAACTGCTGTAACCTTTGCTGAATAAATGTTTATCTTAAATAATATTTGTCATTTTGTCACCCATTTAGGCATTCAAAATCCCAACTTCTTTAGAAGGTAAAAGTATACATATATTACAGTGAAATCAAGAGAAAACAAATCAACAGTACAGTCTACCACAGAGGACCTAGCCTTTCCCCACTCTGCCCGTCTGTGCGTCTCCCTGGCTGGGAGGAGAGTGTCAGTGCTGTCAGGTGTGAGTCAGTGCCGTCAGATGCAATCTCATTACGCCAGCTTACCTCAAGGTTAGCAGTGGGCTGCTGGCTAGGCACAAAATCGATCTGCACCAGGGACAGGCGTTAAAGGCCACACAAGCCAAACAAGCACTGCGCTTTGAAATGCAAAGACCCACTAATATGGTTGTAGACACGTAACATATATACACAAAGCTCTGAAAGCACACTGTGCCGGAGTCTGAAGCCATGTGAAATGGGTGCAGATTAACATATTAACGCACTGCAGGGAATTAACTTGCCTTTAGACTTTCTAATGCAAGAAGAATTCGGCAAACATTTCACCAGGAGCCATATCTAGTAAGTGGTCAAAAAGCTTTTCTCATCTTTTTTGCTTTATTAATACATATAATGGACGATCCCTTCGCTATCACTTGAAAGAAGATCCTGAAACATGAAGGGTAAAAACCTGTACAAATATATTACATCATACATATCTCTTCAACACCTCGCCTGTTACCTGTGACCCACAGGTTACGTCAGACAATACATGGTCCTCTAATAATGTTGTCTCCTGTTACATCAAGCAGATGAATGTTTACTCTGAGCTGACAGCAGAAAGACGGTCTTCTCATTTCTAACATGTTTGATAGGAATCCAATAAGCATTGACATGTTGTTGTTTTTTTGCATCCTTCAATCTATCAGATCATCAAAGTTTATCTCAGAGTTCAAAGAAAATGCCCACCTCTACGCACGTTCGTCTGAAAATGTCACAAAGCCATTCGCTCCTCAGATCTGAGCATATAGAGACGTCAAATTAATGGCTGTCAGAAATAATAAATAAAAAGCAGGGAATATTTTTATTCCTGTTCCGGGTGGATTGCGACCTTCAGTACCAGAAGCTAAGAGTGAAGAAATTCATATTCATAGGAAACAGCTTGGCTGGTGAACCTTTGCTCCTGTAGCAGGTGTCCATACGTGGGGGATACCGGCGCCTTGCTAAGGCTACTCCTCATCCCATCCTCTCATTTACACTTCTTAATGGGTACAGAGAGCATATGTTGAAGTTGTTACACGGAAACCACTTTTTGTTTTTCTTTTTCAGATTTACCTTCTTGGAAAATGGAGGCTTTTGAATGAAACATTACAGCACAGCTTGGATACAGTGTCGCTATTCTGTTTCATTAACACCTCCACTGTTTCCAACTTTGGATGCACAAATACTATGTTTATACTCACATTATACTCTAAATAGTGTGAATAAACAGATGAATGTAATACCAGGTTAATGTCCTGTGCCACAAAAAAAGAGAGAGGGGAAATTAAAAGAGTTTGCTAATGGAGAGACTTTTCCTGGTGTTGCTTGTGATTCATTTCATTTGATGTTTGCATCTGGTTCACTTCATTATCTCTCATGAAAAAAATCAAAATAAATGGAAGATTTCAAATAAAGGCTGTAAACCTGTAATTTAATTTGAAATCCAATTACTTAAATTATGGTTTTTGATCTGATTTTGACCTTTATTCCACTAAGATATCATAGTTAATGTTTTTACACGACAGTTACAATAAACTGAGACTTGAAATTTGTTTTTAACAAAATTATTTAACTTGCTTTTAAAAGCATTGGACGAGAGATAAAAGCTAGCCTATTGTCAGCACCATTTCAAGGCCGGCACCATTTCAAGGCCATCAGGTTGTGAGTGAAAGCTCTGTTGCTTAAACGTCACCCATTTAACTGTAGTTTGATCTAAAAACCGAGAACAGATATGGCAAAGGCTTCACAACTGGTGGAGAGGTTTGGGGATAGAAAAGAGTTCAGATGATCAGAATAAAGGCTCAGGGTGTTACAAAGCGAGTCAGAGGCAGGCCTCATATGACATCTGAAAAATATAAAGAAATGGATAAAACGGGCCGCTGAAGGTGGAATGACCTGGACAACAAAGGGAGGAATGAAATCAGAGGAATCGCTCTCATAAAGACAGCACATGTCCAGACAGAAAATCATGTGGGCTTCAGGTGGAAAAACTGACAAAGAGACGGAACGAGAGACGTAGAGAGGGAAGAGTGACAGAGAGAGAAAGGAGGCCGAGCGGCGCAGCAAATCCAAAGAGCCATTTGTCCTCTTCACTCGTCACAAGAGGAACATTTGAAGTGACATACTAATTTAAGTCAGTGACAAATCAAAGTCTATCACCGATATTACCCTAAAGCATAGTGAGTATCCTCTCTGCACTACACATTTTTGCAAGTCACTGAAGGAACGTGATTCTAGTTTAAACATCAAAGGAATAAGGTGTGCTTTAGCTCCTCAGACGCACTGCATTATCTCCCCTCACTAAAAACAGTGTCATCACTGCACTGTGTAAAACATACTGGCACAGTACTGCCTACACACTCATATGGACACACAGTAACTCTCTCTCTCTCACACACACACACACAGTTATGTCCATGCGCAGTGATAGGCTATGTGCCTGGCTAATAAAATCACTTTAGTCTTCATAACCACTTTAGCCTTGGAAACTGCCATCAATGGAAGGACAAACACACACACACACACACATTCACGTACAGGAACGAACGGTGAGCGGTCCAGCCCTTCCATTAGCCTAATGAAGTGGCTCCCTAAGATGGATGACATGACATCACCTCCACCACCAATCACAATATCACCCCTAAAAAACCTTCCACTAAAAGCCCCACGCCTCCCCCCGGCTCACCCCCCATTGCTTACTGCACCAAATGGACGATGAGCATTCCAGGACCCATTCGGCCTCCTCACAGCACTTTTATTGGTCTGGTTATTTATCTCTTTAATGCAGTTGGCTGGAGTGGATGCCTATGGATGCAGAGAGCTAGTAAATCACGGCGGGTTGGGGCGGCGGCGTGATTAAAAGAACTTTGGTTCAACAATGACAATGGCACCAAGTGGACGGCACGGAGCCCGTCTGCATTCAGAACAGGAAGAAGCAGGGAGAGGCTACGAGAAGCCTGAGGGCAGCAGTTCCCGGGGGACATGGACGAGGGAGAGTAAGAGCACGCCCACATAAATGCAAATTAATATGCATAGTGCATAGTTTTTTTCTCCATTTAGACACAAAATCAAGTTTTTTAACCACTGAAAAAGGATCTTTTCAAACACTCTCTCCTAAGTGGATGAACAACAGGTCAAACGGGATGTGCAGATGATAGGTGCAGATATCCGTCATGTGATCTCAGGTATTTCACTATCATGTGATAAAGGTTTGAGAACCCTGACCTGCTGCTTCACCTGCACTCTGTTCTTCAGACTTGCTCTGGTGACAAACGACATTTTCAAAATGTCCAGAAATGTCATCAAGCTGATGGCTCAAATTTTCCGGTCCATGCTCACATATAGAGATTTACATGCCTTTCTATTGTTTTGGCATTTCAGTGTGGATGGCAAACTACTGTGGACAAAAAAAAGGCACACAAACAGCACAGTCTTTTTTTACACACATTAGTCCACATTAGCGTGGACATGGGCTAAAACATTTCCTGGTTGAGGGGACATAACCTCTTCCTCTTTCTCTCCTCTTCATCCACTCCATCCCAGAAGGACAAAGAAGTGTTTATGGGTGGATGAATGCAGGTACAGGCATCCATAAACAGTCAGTGTTTTACAGGCAGCGGCATGGCCCCAGGGTCTGTCAAGGTTTATGAGTGCCCAGGCCCTTTAAAGCAGGAGTGTTTAAGTGTGGTATTTACATAAAACAGGCCAAGGTGTCTGTCTTAAGCTGGCCTCACACCAGTACAGAGATGCTTACTGTTTCTCACAGGTTGATAAGCTGAAACCGACATGTCAGCAGGACCAAGAACAATCATATCTTCCTGTAATTTTTACACCTTAGAAGCTGTGGTGTTTGTAGTACATCTCAAAAGCCTATAGCCCTCAAAGTACAAACTGTGATACGACAAACCTTTGTTGCACAAGCACATGCAATTAAACCCACACAGTCTCACTCAGTTCCAATGTCAATTTGGCCTCCATCATCATCGGACTTTCCACTGGCCAACACTTTGTGCTTTCTGCCAGCTCTCTCCCTTTTTTCTCCAGCTTTTATTTATTTATTTATTTTCTCCACAGAGAAAAAAGAAAGCATGTGACTGATGAAAACACAATAAACGATATGGAAAACAGGCTTAGCTGCACAACTGCCCAACTGGACCGTGCATGTGTGTGTGTGTGGGGGGGTTATGTTTGTGTGTGTCACCTTTACTGCATGTCTATTTATTATTAGCACATGTCCCTGCTCACTGGTGAAGGTACAGTCCAAACAGAAGCAGAGGGAGAGAGGGGAGGAGGGATGGGAGGATGGAGGGAGGGGGGGAGTATTGAGATGTGCTGGGACAGCAGTACCACCCCGATGTGAGTCATAGGACACACTGTCAGCAGCCATCCAACATCACACACTGACTCATTACGCTGGAGGAGAGGAGATGACAACAGTAGCCATGATCAAGGAGCATGGAAGAGGCACATCAGTGAGAGACAGACGGAGAGGACGCAGTCAGCAGTTATGGTGGTGGCACTTCTCTCAGTCCTACACCGATGATGACAAAAACTTAAGCATGTACCCAAACACACACAGCAGAATAAATATTTTTATGCAGAGCTCTCCATTTCCTTTTCCTTCCTAAGTGTTATCTTATACATTTTAGTTGGAGACTATTCTCCCAAGAAAAACAACAGCATCACTCATTTCAGCAAATGCCCCAAAAACAACACACGTCACAAAAGCCATCTTCAGCCGTAGGAATTTTTGACTGCTGTATGATGGGTAAAAAAGGAGGAAGTGGGTAGATGGGTCAAGAAAATGTCGGACTTTGACATACAGGAGACCAGGGTTAGTTTCCCATTTCTTACTGGCAGTCAACTGTGGTTTCTTTTAACCCAAAACCACAATCTTTCCCTAATCCTACACAAGTCGTTTTGGTGCCTGAAGCTAATCCAACATTAACCACTGCATACATTTTGTCTTTTAATTTAAAGAACTTGTTGTCTAGTTGGGGTCACTTCATTTGTGCGTCTTTACAACATGGTGGGAAAATGTTTTGTAGTTAGTTATAAGAGCAAATGTGTTAAACAACTGTTGACCTGAGATGAGCTAAATTGCCTTGTTAAAATAAATAAAGACATCCATGTTTGTTCATGGTTTAGTTTTGGGGATTAATATTCAAAAAACATAGCAAGTGAATACAACACTGTTTAGCAGCTGACTTGAGAGAACCAGATATCAATCTCACTCACGTGTGAACACTTGTGGGAATTAACATTTATAGTGAACGCTGAAATCTGACTAAAATGCTTTCAGTCAGGCTAGTTTGAAGGCCTGAATGGACACACCTATATGAAAACCTCCACTGTGCTGCTTTGGCCATTTGAATTAGCTAACTGGCTGTTGTTGCTGGCTGATATAAACTATACAAACTGTCCATCTATCTGTTTTTAATGTGCATCTTAAATTTTGCATAAAAACCCATAATGGAAAGGCCAGAAATATTAATAAAAAAAAGAAAAAAAGAAAAATTTAAAAAACATTTTTACACTTGGATGTTCTGGAAATAGTGTATTGAAAGAAATTCAGATGTAATCCAGAAATACCAGAAAGCCCTGCTTTAAAAAATAAAAAAAAATAAAAAAATCACCACCTGGTGTGTTGACAGAGGAGATGAATTCATAACAAATGCCATCTCAGGTGGGAAGCAAAAATGAAATGCCATAATGTACCAGATTTACAGAAGAGATACTTGTGTTCATTTAATTATGTAATTTTCTGACACCCTGTTGAGAATATTCACATGCTGTTGCACTAAATGATGGAAACACACTGTGATTAGCATTTCCTCTTGCCACCATTTTGGAAATTTGCTTAAAATTTGCATAACAAAAATATATTTTGTAGTATCCTGACAGCTGACATGTATCCTCACAGTTTACAGAGAACTGCATGTGTATGTATGGGTGTGATTTGATTGGGGCTTTGAGATATGAATTACTTCACTGTTACATACTCCCTCAACAGAGGCTTTCATGTTGCATCCATTTATCACCATGCAATTTCTACACAATAAACATCTCCCCAGACAAACACATATTTGTCTAGGGATATGTTGACAGTCGACAGGTTTTATTCATAAGGTGTGTGTATGTGTGATGCATGCATGTCATGGCTAGTTGAAGCTTATAGGGTTTCCTCATTAGAAGCTGATGTTTGTGTCCATGTAGTCCCTGGGTTGAGCGCTGTCCCCTGGCCAAGTGGAAAGCAGAACCATTAGGTCGGCAGAGAAGGGACCATTTATTTGGCTCTTTTCTCGCTGTGGCTGTATTATCTGCCGTGATGCTATTTGTCTGAGACCAGCCAAGCTGCCGGTGTGACAGGATGGGGGGGGGGATGAATGATGGGCTCCGAGACACGGCCAGTTTTGCTTCGCTGACAAACTGGGGCACGAGCTGGAGGGATGTGGCGAGGAGAACGAAGAGAAAGAGCAGGGGTGGAGGCAGGGCAGGGGATGGACGCATACGGGAGACACTGCAGTAGCCATTCGCCAGAGGACACAATTTACAGCACCTGTTGGCTGTGATTGATCAAAGGAAGAGGAGAGAGGGTAATGGTGTGTGGTCTGACACAGGATGAAGTGATGGGATAGAGGAGAGGGTTAAAACCAGAGACACAGAGAAAAATGAGAGAACGAGAGGGATATTGGGGTGGAGGAGGATAATATAGACAGAGTGCAGAAACAAGCAAAGCAAGGAACCAAGAGAAAGAAATAGAAAGAGAGTGGGAGACGAATAAAGAGAGGAGGTCGTTGGTGCAGGAATGTGTGACGAAAAGAGACGGAGGGAATATATATTTGTCCCCTGATGGGAGTGTGTTAGGAGTCCATCTGTGGAGAAATGAGATCAGTAGCTGACTTAGTGGTAGAGGAAGACTTTGCTGCCCTGCGGCTTACACACTGACTCAACACCCTCTCCCCCGTCTCTCTCGTTCGCTCTCTGGTCTCATACAACCTGCAGCGCATTTAATCTGCCGGACGATTCTGTGTGTATGTTCAGGTTTGTGTGCATGTGTGTGCGTGTACACATCGATGCAAGCAGAGCCTTATTACCCGGGCTCCTGTCCCACTCCACCTCTCCATCAAATGACTAGGGCAGTCTCCTCCACTCGTCTCTCCTCACTATCTCTATTGCTCCATCCCAGCTGAGACCACAGAGGAATCTCCTCATAGAATCACCCACTAAATCATCTGCCCACCAAACAGACACCTTGGCAAACACTCTTACCTGGAGCTTTCATTTTCCAGTCTAAACACAAGCAGGACAGAGGGTGGGTGTGCATGCACATACAGTTTGAGTGTGTGTGTGTGTTTGGGGACGGAGTCAACTAGAAAAGCAACATTCCTGTTGTGTTTATGTGTGTGAACATCAGTGCGTTTGCTTGTATTTTTAATTAATTACAAGCAGGTATATATGCAGACCCGGATTGTGTTGCACCAGCTATTCGAAATTCCATTGGTAAGTTTGCGTGTGACGTCCTTGTTAAGTTCTCAGTAACAACTAGCTGCTTTCAAACTACTGATTTACTAAATCGGATTACACCATTAAAACTTAAGAAATGTCTTGGCCAGTAAAGACTTTAGTAATGCGTTAAACATCGACATTGCTGTCCAATCAAAAGCAATCAACCACAATGTCACTGTAGAATCACAAGCTGTAACATAACTGCCAAAAATAACAGTTTTAGGGACAAAACAATATAATAAATAAATAAAAAAGTGATAATTCTTTGTAAATGTAGGTATGACTTTGTTTTTCTTTATTTTTATATATGCATAGATGGAGAAATATGTATGTTTCAAAGTTAGTAATATATGCATGCAATATGTATTATATCATGCAGTTTAGAATTAGTGGGAAATTATGCTAACGTACCATCGTTAGTCGGCCATTTACAGTAGTATAAAATGACTGGCATGGTGTTTTGTAATTTGAGGTACATCTGTTATTCAGGGCAGATGTGTCAACCATATTCCACACATTACCTCTTTTACTCTTCAATTTAAAAGGGTAATATATTAGCGAGCTAACATTAGCTTTTTCAGTTGGCTCAGTTAGATAAGCAACAGTCACACCTGACAGTTACTAAGAGCGACGATTAATTAGTACAAACTAATCTCTGCGTAATTACTAGTTCGTGTGGTGCAACTTGTTAATTTACTGATGCATAAATCTCCACTTAAAACCTTTAAACACTATAACGTGTAAACAGTTATGAACAATAGTGCAGCTGGCTCCTACACTGTAAGTACATTTGTGTGTGTCCACTGTGCATGTGATCACTTTGATCTCACACACAGATCACCACATAAACCGCAGGGTGAGCTAATGTTGCACCAAAACCCAATCAACATGCTACTCCACCCCACCACCTGACACACACACACACACACACACACACACACACACATTTACAGAGCATATAACACAACACAGATCTTCTCGTCCCAGGAAACCCCATGAAAGGAGAAACAGGCCCAGGCCTGGTGCTGGTGATGCGGTGTGCCAGAGGGGAGCTAGAGGAGGGAGGAGAGGAAGGTGAGCCAGAGGGGGGAGACAGATTAGAGCACCTGGAGGCTGCTGAGGAGGAGAAGGAGGAAGAAAAGGAGGAAGAGAGATGAAAGACGAAAGGAGAGCAGTGGAGGAGTTAGCTAGTGGTTCATAGTATCTGACTGAGATTACTCTGCCGCTGGGCTTACCTGATTACAGCACAGTGCTGGAGGACAGTAAAAGACGTACGCACATGGATTGGCACGAACAGGCGCACACGCACAATCTACACACACCGAGAGCCTGGGGGCCGAATGTGAAGCAGCAGCTGCAACTTTCTATTCTGGATGGATTTGGACATCAGGGTGGACTGTTTATGTCTAAGTACTTTTGTATTACATAAGGTGTGTGTGCGTTGTGGGTTACATTCAAGAGGAAGAAATACATCAGACGTATTAGTGAGTTCACCAAAGCTATTCCTCCCCCTCACTCTTCTCTGGTTTTAGAGCAATCAACCATAGGGCTCATATAATACACACTCTCTCCTTGCTCAAACTTTCCTCTTGATCTATGTTTCATGCCTTGACTGGGGTGTATGAGAGCGAGCCGGAGCACACAGCACTGCAGCCCTCGTATAGAGTCACAAAATTATCCTGGCCTTATGAGGACGAGGGGGAGAGCGTAGCTAATTAATCACGAGTGTCTCATTTTCTCTTTATAACACTCTCATTTACTCTGTGGCTCATTTTTGTGTCACTCTTCTCTCAGTGTCTTTTCTCACTGCTAATCTATCTGGCTGTATGGAGTTTGATGAGAGTAGCAGTGATGGTTGATTTTTTTTTTTAACAAGTTGAAGCCAGCCTCATTCTATCCTAAATGAACTGACCAACGTTATACCTCAAATTGTGGATCTAAGCCTGCAAATAGCGTCTCAGCGGATTAGTTAGTCAATTTGAGAGAACGGGTATTTTGTCATCTTGAAGAGTCTGGTTTTGTTTGTGATCTTCAAACTGCACTCTGTGGTTCAACTATTGATTTGAAAGTCAGAGCTACATGCGAATCGTTGTGTCAAAGCAGTTGTTTTTCTTTCTACACAGACTGTTCTTCCAACTCCAGCTGCAATTAGTCGATCGACAGAAAATTATTCGGCAACTATTTTGACAATTGTTTAGTCGTTTAAGTAATTTTTCAAGCGAAAATGCCAAACAATTTCTGATTCCAGCTTCTCAAATGTGAGGATTTTCTGCTTTTCTCTGTTTTATGTCATTGTGAATTAAATATCTTAGGGTTTAAGGAGCAATCAATTTGAAGACATCACCTTGGACTAAAAAAATGAATCGATTAATCTGAAAAATATTCAATAATCAATAAATTGCAGCCCTACTTCCAGCTGGTCCAGTTCTTCAAAAAGCTTTGCCTTGAACTGATAAAGAAATATAAATCATAGTAAATCAATTCCTTGTAAATTATGATCTCTGGATTTGGTCCTTTATTAGGATTATCACATGTTTTAAAGGATAATAATCTTCAGGGGGAAAAAAATTGACTTCCTTGCCCAAGAGAGGGATGGAGCAGAGTCGATTAGTCATTTGTGGTGAAGATCATTTATATTAATAACAAGCGGGAGTGTGCCGGCAGCCGTGCCTCAGCTCATGTCCCTGTGATGAATGCTTTATTGGTTGGTGTCCAATCTTTCTTGAATATTCATTATTACGGTAGTATACATATATAGATTTTATGCAGTCATGGGTTTCATTCCCAGAAGAAATTCATTTTCATCTATATGGGAGTGGTACAAAATAATTAAATGCCTAGAAAGGTCAACATATTTATGTGAAGTAACACACATGAGTGCAATATGTCGATGCAAGAATTTGACTCTTCAGTGTCATAACACACTGTACAGAAAAACAACAACAGACAGAACTTAAATACATTAACTTCTTTCAAACTACATCCATGGCAATCTGAGAAATGAACAGCCTGATATGAATGTTTGTCTCTACTCCAAACAAAGATAGGGATTCTGTTACCTATGGATCCTCTCTGTCTCCCTATCTCTGACTCTCAGCCGTGCCCGGGCACTTTGTGTGGCTCCCTAAGGAGAAAGGTTACACCACTGATCTGCTACAGTGCAATCAGACTCGAGACAGAGCCTTTAACTACATGACCCACGGGCCTGCTTCAGCTGTATCCTGCAGAGCAGATACAGCTGCATATGGGTGTGAGTTAGAGAGAGGCAGATGCACGGAGAAAAGTAAGAGTGGGAGGTGGATAGAAGCCAGTCAAAAGTTATGTATATGCCCCTTGAATAATCAACGCCCAAATCAATTTGTTCAACGTCCAAGAGAAGCGGGCAGACTACAGAGGAATGTGTGGAGTGGGCGGTCGCTCAGTGTGCATCCAAGTCCATATCTCAGACAAACACACAACAGCCAGAGAGTCTGCCTGAGTCTAGAGAAGAGATGGCCAGGAGGGATGGGACTGAGGAGAGGGACAACGACATACACATATTTTTTTTCTTTTCTTTCTTTCATTCTTTCTTAGTTGTTGATAGATGTTGCAGTGCGCATAAGTTTCCATATATTTTGAATGAATGAGTACTTCAGACTTCATTCAGACTTCATACATTCTTTATCAGTAACTACTTGCTTCATTCCATCTATCCTACATGGCCAGTACGTACGTGTCCAGCCGAACAAAGTATATGAACATGTGAACATTTCACCGATATGTGATTGTGAGTTAAATGAGAAGACTGATCCACTCTCATATCATTAAATATAAAGCTACAGCCACGAGAGGGTTAGCTTAGCTTAGCATAAAGACTTGAGGGAAACATATAGCCTGGCCCTGTCCAAATTGAAAAAAATCAACGACCAGCACCTCTAAAGTTAATTAACTGACACATAGATCACATTTGTTAAATCTGTACAAATGGAAAAACCAACCACATAAGCCCACTGTAAAAGCACAAATTGTCATTTTTACATTTTGGTTTTTGTACAGATTAAACAAACAAGATATATCATGGTAATTTATGAGCTTTAAAAGTGCTTGTAGGTTGACTTTGTTACATTTGGACAGAGTCAGCTGTTTTCCCGTTTCCAGACTTTAAGCTAAGCTAAAGCTAACCACCTGTTGGTTCTAGCTTAACATTTATCATACTTTATTTGATGCAACAACAACCTTCACTCTTCTGGGAAGACTTTCCACAAGAATTTGAATCCTGGTTGCAGGGATTTGCTCTCAATCATCCACAGGAGCATTAGTGAGGCACTGACGTTGGGTTAAGGCCTAACTCGCAGTCAGTGCTTCAATTCATCCCAAAGGGTTTCTACAGGGTTGAGGTCATGGCTCTGCAGGCCAGTCAAGTTCTTCTACACCAAACACAAACTTTTGTTATGGACCTCAGATTGTGCATGGGGCATAATCATGTTGAAACAGGAAAATCTTCCCCAAACTGTTGCCATAAAGTTGGAAGCACTAAAAAATCAGTGTATGCTGTAGCATTAAGATTTCACTTAATTTGAACTAAGGGGCCAAAACCAAACCATGAGAACTGTGAATAATACACATAAGCACGTGTAGTCATTACATGTATTTACTATTTACCTTGTCCTGGCATTCTGTTTATGTACTGTATATGCTTTGGCAAAAATGTTGGGTTTTTTCCATCACAACGTCATGACAATACAGCTCCATTGGATTAAACTGAAGTGAGAGCAAGCCAGAGAGAGATGCAGTGCAGTACAAGTAGACGAGAAAAGGCCTGCAGGCATCAACTGGCCCACTGTGCCCTGCTCAATAAAGCCAGCCATTTTATGACCCCACCTCTCAGCATTTTGATTTTAAAGCTCTTCCTCTTTCCCTCTGTCTTTCTCACTGCCCCTTTCTGTTTCTTTTGCCACAAAAAGCTCTGTATTTTCTTTTCATTCGTCTTTGAATTCTTACTCTGCCTGTCTCCTGTCTGCATTTTCACTCACGTATTCATGAACGCTGGAGAGAGGGTTAGGGTAGGCCTAATGCAGGGAGAAGGGGGGGGGGCAAGCTGTCCTAACCAGATTAGCAAGTATCCTATTTCTCACACTGACAAATTAATTTCCGTACAAATTAAATGAAGGAACCCTCCCTTGATAATTCCCTAGGAAATTGAAGAATGAAATAAAACAACAATTCCTTCTACAAGAGAAAAAAACCTAATTACCAGCAGAGCAAAATAAAGGTAGGCTAATAAATTAGGAAGAAATAAAGCTGGGTAGCCAGAATCCTATATGGTCTATGAAACTGAGTAATGTGAGATAGAGAGGTTGCTACTGAGGTGGATTTGAGTCCAACGGAGATTCAGAGGAAGGCAGAGGAAAGAGAGAAACACAGAAACAAAAAACAGCCTTGTCTATTACAGGATGTGCAACTTTCCTGCAGGCAATGGCGAGGCAGAGGTAAAAGACAATAATAAAAGTGTGGGAGAGGGCAGGAGACGGAGGCCGAGGAAAGAGAGGAGAGAGAGAGAGAGAGAGCGAGAGAGAGAGAGGAGAAAATAAACATCACCCAGACAGAGACAAAGTGAGTGGCAGGCGACGGCGCGAGGCTGTCTGGGCTTGGGCTGTTCAGATCCACTGACATTTACAGAGTGGCCGATCGCTCCTTGCCATCCTCCCCTTGAAAAGTTCAAACGCACACAGATCCACAGAGGAAATGCTACGCCGTGTGGATTAACGCACTCTCTCACATCTCTCTGCAGGCCTCCCCTCCATCTTTGTGCATTACGGCTGTCACTCTGCCTGCGTCAGTCTGCTTTCATGTGTGTCTCCTACCTGTGTCTGCATTTTCAACAACAAAGGACAGACTCCCAGTGTGATACAAAAACATAGTAAAACTTTCCCTGTGTGTGTGTATTGTGAGTTTGTGTGTGCTGAGCTGTCCTGGCCCAGCTTGGGCAGGCTGGCCGACAGACAGGTAGGAAGAGAGGTGTGGGAACCCTAGGGTGGGGAAAGGCTGCTGAGATGGACTTAATTAGAGTTGAGCAGTCGCCCAGTTTATGACCCAGCAGGGAAAATCCCCACCGCCACCACCTCCATGCCATCTACTCTCCACCGCTTCATACGCACACACAAACACACACACACACACACACACACACACACACACACACACACACACACACACACACACACACACACACACACACACACACACACACACACACATACACACATGCTTGCCGATACTTTGGCTGGCTCACTAGGAGATACTGAATGCACTTCCTCTGACCTTTTCTCTCTTACCAGTACCCTCTAACTCTCTCTCTGCTCCTTGTTTATATTCTTACTCCATTTCAGTCCATTTTAATCCTGCATTTTATCAAGATTTATTTACTAGTAGAGACCTACCGAAAACACAGAGAGAAGGGGATGACATACAACACAGGTCTCTGGCTAGAATTAAATCAACGCCACACACTAGGCCTATATATATATATATATATATATATATATATATATATATATATATATATATATATATATATATATACACACTGTATATATGTGTGTGTGTATATATATACTGTATATATATTTGATTTTAATCTAGCCAGAGACCTGCGTTGTATGTTATTCCCTTCTCTCCGTGTTTTCTTTAGGTCTCTCTACTAGTAACTAAATTAAGCTATGTACCTATTGCTGAACAGCGGCCACAAGTGGATACGGTGTGCTTGCTTTCGGTTTTACTGTTGTGATAAAACCATGAATAGTTCATCTGTGTTATGCTAAAACATAGCGTAACAGTAACACAAATAGACATGAGTCATAAAGTGGGTTAACTGACTACCACTGAGTTATATACAAAATTCATGTAAAGTTTGCTAATAGATAGCTACCAAGAGCTACTGGTCATACCAAACCAATAAGCCTGTAGCAATTCAGCTTCTGAGTGAATTGAATTGAGCATTTTTCTGCTTATGAATCACATTTTTCATTTGTAAGAGAAAGACTGTTATTTCTTCTCTCAAAAGTTGTACAGCCTTGCTTTAATTAATAATACAAACAGAATGAATCATCTGTCAAAGCAAAAGAGATCGCACTGATATGATGTTGAATCTACAGCGATGATACCATAAAGTATCGAAACAGACCAAAAGTATGCAAGTACCATGACCAGACAACAACTTTAGAGTAATTTTAGCGCCTTTACTGATGATCTCTCCAGCTATGGTGCTTGAACTTTCTCTGTCCCTCGTCTCTCCGACCCCACATGCAGCCCAGAGTGAATCCGCCTGTGGAGATTATGGTCGGCCTGCCCTCTTCATCACCTCTTAATCAGAGCGTTGGCACTGACTGCCCAGAATTGGATCAACCTCAGTCACCCCTACTGCTGCTTTCCTTCCAGAGGTCAGCCTCACATCACCGCACTGTCTCTGAGGCAGCGGCACGCGCTCTTAAATACAATCTTATTTCTCCCTCTCCCTCTTCCTGTCTCCCTTTTTGTCTTTATCTCCCTCTGGCTTGATGTATTAACCCGGGCGTGATCTTTCGCAGCTCAGCCCTGAGTTACTGGAGTTCTCTTTCTTCATTCTGAGCAGAGCTTGAGTTTTGTGTAATAGCAGGCGTTAGTCTAGACAGAATTTTTTTGTGTGTCAGTCGATATCACCAAGACCAATATTTATGACAAATGATTAACAAGACAAGCTGTTCTTTTGACCACAGGTAAAACAGGCATGCAGGCATAGTTCCCTTGATTAGATTCGATTGCAGGAAAGCTGCAGTGTAAACAACCCTGATTGCACATTGTCTGCAGGAACTCTTACTTAGTGTCCAAGATTAGGGTCACCCTTCAAGGGCTGGTAAACAATAAAAATCAGAAAATTAAATAAATAAACCCACCAGCTTGCCAAGAATATGTTTTACTGACTAAGATCATAATGTATTTTTCATATAAATGTGTTACTTTGCCAATTTTAAACAAATTTTATTGTACAGAATCAATTAGCTCATCTAACAGTACTTAAGATTTAAGTGCGCCAAGTTTACAACAACAGTATGACGTACGATTACAGTAAATCAAATTTACAAGAGAGCATTCTGTTAGCGCCTCAAAAAAGTTCCCAACCAGTGTGGCGGTACTCTGTGGAGACTACTGCTTATTACTTTGTGAATAAACGTGTAGTAACAACTATCTGAAATACTCACAGGATTTTATTCCATTTATGTTATGATTTCTGGTTTAAATCACCAACCTGTCTTTGAGCATCACCTTCATGAGGTATATTAATTACAAACTTGTTGTACTATTTTATTGTTTCCACCCACTTTTAAGCCAAATCCACCCCAGATAAATTCTATGTGCATTATGTCTACATGACATACATGCCAGATGTATGCATATATAATACCACTGAATCACATGAATGTAGTAGTAGTATTAGTGTCACAGCTGACCCTGATTTATCCATCAAAGACAATCTTTACCATACCATAAATTAGAGTGTTATTTTCAGACACAGTTTTTTTTATGCAACAGAGTACATGGAATGAAAATAAGTTGCAATGTGAAGCAGGTTTGTACGAGAACTAAACACACTCTGCAACAGCTTGTTTTTGGTAAAAAGAAAAAAACATCCTTTCATTTTCTACAGGCCTGAAGAATGTCAAGACACTGACAAGTATATGGTCATGACGTGTGTCTTTGGTTCCACTTGCTGGCTACACACACACACACACACACACACACACAAACAACCACGAGGTGTCAAGACACAAAGGCATTCATGCGTGAATATACTGTATGGTTTCACCCTCCTATGTTCCATCAGATGTTTGGATCTGCTTGCATATCTAGTGTGTTTGTGTGTGTGTGTCTTTCCCTTGTCAAGTCAAAGTGAGCGTGCGTGTTTGGGTGTCATTGTTCAGGTAAGCTTGTTGGCATGAACTTACACCTGCACTGTGTACGAAGAGAACATGAAGGATGCATCAATAATAGGTTTTAACAAACACGCGCACACACACAGACACGTAGATACACATATAATGTAAAGGCATGCTTTCCTGACTTCCATTTTAGAGCCACATCCAATATGTTGCCCGATGCTTTGCTCCTGAATCATTCCCCTCAGGTATGTAAGCTCTTCATTAAAGCTGTGGCAATCAGAGGGGAGCTGCTCCTCGTAAAAAGAATAGATTACTTCCCCATCTTTCACAGAAAGCTGTTTGCTAGAGTAGACACTCTCAACCATTTTCATTAGCAGCTTGACTACTATATATTCTCCATATAATTGAGGTTGAAACCTTCTGCACTGTAATGGGGCTTTCCATAACAGTCTTTTAAAAGTGAAAGCCTGCCATCCTTGGGCACTGTGTGATATGGGCTTGTGTGGTGCAGGCTGTGTGCGTGTGTGTATTGCTATCAAACAAATCACTTCTTCTCATCTTCTTCTCATGCTACTTTTCAAAGGCAGCTTTTTTTTTTTCTTTTTTGTTTGACAGCCAATATCTGAAAAATTAAAGACAGAGATGAAAAATCAAATCTCTGCTTCTCTTTGTTAGGAAGATGCTATTCACAAGCAAGACCCAGCTACAAGTCTAGAAAACTGAAGGTGGTTGGGACTTTGTCATGTACGGCCATGCACTTTAATTGCTGCAATTTGGCAAAATAGTCATAATCTTTTGAAATCCCCTTTTGCATACTTGTTTATGCGTGAGTTTAAAAAACTCCTAATCATTATTTTAATTTACTTCTTTTATGTTGCTTTTATGTTGCGTCCTTTAATGATGTTTTATGCTTGCTGTGGTTTTATGATAAGATGTTTGTGCAAGAGAGAGATTATAATGTTTATGTTTATGATTATTTTATAAACTACAAACCACAGTATAGGCCTAACCATAGGGGTAATTCTGTAGCCTAACATTTTGAAAAACATCAGCTTTGATACGTTCACTTACTGTAGTTACTAATCTTGCCTCTTTGCTCTGTAATCAGAACACTGAGCTAGTTGAACACACATGGTGTGGTAGGTAAAAGTAGGTTTCACTTAAACTAGTCTCCTTAAATTAACAGGCAGGTGAGATACTACAGAATGGTTATATCTTGCATGTGTCAAGTTGCAAAACTCAAACACAACACAGGCAGCGCATTTTCCCTATCATCTTCAATTCACCTCAGTTCCTCAATCAGACTGAACATCTGAGAAGCCGACATCTGAGGGAGACATAAGCTGATGAAAGATAGCTATCAGGATCTAGACTTGAAGTAAAGTCAAGATGGTCAGTGTTAAATGTAAGGGAAATTACTTGGCTAGAGCAATTTAAATAGCAAATGAAACATTTCGAGTCAGTCATAAATCAGTGATTCTCAGACTTAGTTTATCTTCCAAGGGGAGGTTGGCCTTGGACTCATCAATGTGATTTGGCTTTGTTTTCCACTACAGATGGGCAAAATTATAAAGGAGACACTGTGGCATAATATGAAAATGAATAGTCTTTTCTCTCACCAGCCAACCTTTGAAAACAAGTTCCTCAGTACTATGTATCAAGTAAAACCTACCTGCACTCTCTCTGCATCTTTTATTTCCAGCCTATTAACCGAGCTCACACCATCAAACCTTCTTACAACATTGACAACTCAGCTTCCCAAAGTTAGTGTGGGTGATTTGTGGTGGTGTGTAAATTGGATGTTGCGGTCTGAGTCAAAGCAGAGTCATAAATAGGAGGGGAGGAGAGGACGACAGCACTCGATTCACTCGAGCCAGATTCGGGATGGGGGGGATTGATGGTGGCCAGCAGCCTCATGAGAAACGCTTTCTTAATAACTATCTTGTCAAACACATCACTCTGCTCACCCCCCAAGCCAAAGTGTAAAATAACCAAGTGAGGAGAAGATATGGATATGGACTGTAGCCCTGCAGTGAGGGGTTCAACATGCTGCGTATTACTGTTCAAATTCTGTATTTATGAAGCTTTTTCATTAAAAATCATTTGTTGGGGTCCTTTATGTGTTGAACATATTAAATGACCCTTGAAAACATTATCTATTATTTGTAATTCCAGCATTTAGCTTATTTATCCAGGGTGACTTGCAGTAAGTGAAACGGTACAACAATGTTCAGTTCCCAGAAAACTAAAATAACGAAAAAAGAGGTTCAAAGGTCAGGGCTTTACAGGTCTTAAAGTGTTTTCTTTTTCATTCATTCTTTTTCTTTCATATAAAACTGATTATATATATATATTCTTTGACTGATGTTCAATTCTAGTGTCTTTAAGTAGCATATATAATACATAATATATAATACATAAATATATAAATAATACAGATTTAATGATTTTTTTTTTTTTTACCCAAAAAACAAAGTTGGTAGTACTTTTTTTCAGCCCTGAATAGTGTCTTCCTTTCAGGCTACATTCAACCGCAACAACCTTCACCAATGCATACTGGCAGAAATTAAAGCTGTCTAAACCTGTTGTGAGGACTTCAAAGCAGTGGAACAGTGAAGATATGGAGGACCTTCGGGCGTGCTTGGACTGTGCTGACTGGGATGTTTTCAGGACTGCTACCAACAGTCTGGATGAGTTCACAGAAGCTGTGACACCATACATCAGCTGTGTACCATCATGCACCAGGGTGAGTTATAACAATGACAAACCCCGGTTCACAGCTAAGCTCAGGTAGCTAAGGCTGCAAAAGGAAGAAGAGTTCAGGAGTGTGGACAGGGCCAGGTTTAAAGAGTCAAAGTACAGGTTTAGCAAGGCAGCGAGGGAAGCTAAACAACAGTACTCTGAGAGACTACAACACCAGTTCTCAGCCAACAACTCTGGCTCTGTCTGGAGGGGAGATCCGACAGATCACAAACTTCAAACGTAAAGCCCCCCTTCGATTAACGACATGCGGCTGGCCAACGAACTGAATGAGTTCTACTGTCACTTTGAAAGACAACGGGACAGTCCTGAGACCATCCCCCGTGACTACATCGACCAGCTCCAGCCCACCACCACCTCCTACTTACTATGTTTTTTATGCACCAATATACCAAGGCAAATTCCTTGTATGTGAAAATCTACTTGGCAAAAAACTTGATTCTGATTCTGATTCAGTAAGGTAGGGCAGCCTGTATGTAGCCTTAGAGGCAAAACCCAGGGCAAATAAAGTTCACAAAGCACTCGCTGAAGGTGACTCAGATGAGCATATCAACATTTTTATCAACTCAGATGTTCCCTCATCTGGACAATGGTAGCAGGACAGTGAAAGGACACTGTTTGGAGAGACTTTGGTAAGAAAATCAACCTAAAACTATGAGGGGGACAAAAATAGGATTTTGAAAAGTGAAGGTGACATGTCCCCCTCATCCCTGGTGGAAATGATGCCCTTGGTTCTGACTATTATTTCCCAGTTCAAAAACTGAAACAAATTTCCTGCACACTCTCATTTTTCTTTCTGACATTCATGGATTGAACTTACAAGTTGGAATAGGTGTGGAATTTTTGCTCATTATTAACTCAGCTTGCATGGACGCACCTTTGCTTCAATTTATGCCACTTATCTAACCCTCATCCACTCACATCTTTCCAATTACTCTGTATGCAATCATGCCACCTTTAAAAATCAATTATTTCCATAAACAGAATTAACAGAAGAGATACAACATTTCCATCTAAAAGCAGCTCTGTATTTCTCAGTATGGTTATCTAACCTCCCATTTCTTCCACAAGGCTCTGTGCTAAAACTGTGCCATCACCGCTGATCATGATGAGGCTGAGATGTTACCAGTACATGTGAAATGCTGAGTCAGACCAGGATCCCCCAGCTTATTCTGTTTCCTGTGTCAGAGAGTGTCTGTGTTTGCTTAAATGAATGTGCATGTGTGAATACATCTTGCTCTGCTCTGTGCATATCCACAATGTATGAGCTGACACTGTTCATGTTATTGTGTGTGTGTGCGGCCTAGTTTGTGTGTTCTTGTACTGTGATGTGATAATGCATCAACATCTGACATCTGTGTCATATATGTTTGTGTGTGTGTGTGTGTGTGTGTGTGTGTGTGGGTGTTGGTAGCTGCACAATCCAACCCTCCAGGGGACCATCAGTGTGTGAGTGTTTGAGAGAATAATAAATTCGAGGAGGGCAGGGAGATGAGAGGCTGCGACCACCAATCGATTCCTCTGCTGTTTCTCAAATGAAGAGGGAGGGATGAGTGCGAGGGACGGACAGAGAGAGAGAGAGAAAGAGACGGGGTGGAGGCAGAGGAGGAACAAATATACACTAGCACAGGAAGAGATAGATAGAGAGAGGAATAAATAGAGAAAGGAAAAGAGAGAGACACAGATACTGTGGCAAAGAGTGAGGAAAGTGAGTAGACTGAAAAACAGCCAAATGCTGACAGGAGTCCAATTAAGTGTCATCCCAGTGGAGGCAACCGTCCCCACCCTCTCCTGCCAGGGCAACACGGCCTTAGCTTCCAAGGACACACTGCTCGTCATGTGGCACAACACACACACAAACCTCATTACACATTCAATACAGGCACTAACACATACATGGTTACACAATGTCATCAGAGCAGAAAAACACACAAGTAACATCTCAACAGTTTTGCCACACAAATAGGCATCCACACACATCTGCAATCGTGCACGTCTCCGGAGGGGCTCAGTCTTTGGAGGACCCAGGGACGAATTGGTGCCAAAGATGGCTGGCGCCAGCAGCTACTGGTCCCAAGGTGCAGATCTCTGCCAGGGGCTAACCCACTCATCTCTGCTCTGCTCTGCCCACCCACCAGCTGCTACCCAGGGGCAGCACACACACAAACCTGATGGAAGCTAGACATCAAATACACACACACACGTGTCATGTCTCCATGCAAAAGAAGACCCATCCATCCACCTGTACACAAGCACATACAAGCACACAGGCACACAATAGCACACGCATAAACAGTCTAGCCCAAGTATCACACACGTAGGCTGTGGCCTTGGGGATGGCTTGCTGTCTCTTAGAAAAGCCTGGTTAATGAGTGAGGCCACTGGCTCTAGTGGCTTTGGACTATAGCACAGCAGTGTGACTGAATGGCTGACTATGGCACTACAGTGGGATTAGAGGGATGCTTCATATTGATGTAGAGAACAAATCGACATACTCTAATAATTCCCTTTCATATTCTGCGGCAGTGTGAGAGGAAATAGCAAATGGAAGGGAATAATAGAGGTCGAGGCAGACGGGTCCCCTGTGAGTGCTTTTGCCCCCCAGACAGCACAGCCCACGTTCACACACACGCACGCACAAACACGTTAATGCACACATTTGTGCACACAAGTGAACACATACACATAGATAGACACACACATGCACTGAATGGAAACAAGTGATCCTTTTGACTGCGGGCACTGCAGCCGGAGTTACAAAAGAAAAACACAGAAAGAAACAAGACGGGCACATATGAAAGGGAGGTGGGGGGTGGAGGGAAATGGGAGATGAAAGAGGGAGAAAAAAGAATGAGAGTGTGAAAAGAGAGCCAGTCTGGTTTTCAACATGTGAAAAAGGCGGAGAGACCCTGATATAAAATTTCCAGGCCTGCCTTAGATTAAATCTGGGCCTGGATGCAAACAACACACCGGCCCGGCCTCAACAGGGTGCTGCATGTGGAGTGTGTGTGTGTGGGTGGCTGAGGGATTGGTTGCCAGGGAGATTCTGACATATCGGGCCCCACTCCCTGCTGCCCTCAGTTTAGCCTCGACAAGTCAGAGAAAACGCTCTGCGACGGCCTGGCTAATTTACAATCTCTCTCTCTCATTCCCTCCTGTCTCTGTCTCTCCCTCTCCCTCTTTCTCTTGTCATTGTCTTTCTTTCTCTGCATCCAAGTTGTAGGATTTTCTATTTGTAATTTCTTGTCATTGTACCTATCATAATCATTTACTTAATCAGCTTTCTATCCATACCTGTACAACTGAGCAACTCCTTTCACGCGTCCCTCTTTTTTTCCTTCCTCTCATTTCACTCTCCCTTTCTTCTTGCTTCCTCCTGTTCTCTCTTTCTCTTCCTCACAAGTGTCTATCCATCCTCTCCTCTATTCCCTTACTTTACTCTCCCTCTTAGGTAGGCTGATGTGGTTGGGACCTGTTGTTCTCATCTGGTGACAGCCAAACAGGGCCTGTTGTAATTAGTGTGGAATTCTAATGAGCTTATCAGGTCAAAAGCAGCTTAGTCCTCTAGGACCCTAGCAGGGTGGAAATTAGCCCCGCTCCCTCCCAGACAAAACACACACACACACCCGCATGCACATTACACAATAACACATTGTGCATACCGATGATACAAGCTCGATTCATTAACAAACACTCACTGACAAATTCAGCCTCACCCTCTCCTCTCATAAAGGGATTAGCCCACTTTACATCAGTCAGTTAACAAAAAAGCAAATTATTAATGTGTGAGTGGCATCAACAACAAAAAAGGCAACAGCAGTAATATGTCAGGCTGTCATTGTGCTAAATAAACAAGTAGCTGGAGGGGGGTATGTTATCTGGAAAGAAAGATGGCAGAGAGACACATACACACATATGCACACACTGACCACAAACATACAGAAAGATAAAGCAACTTTTTTTGCATCCTCCTTTGTGGCATGGAAAGGAGTGCTTGGCTTATTAAAAGCTGAAAGCATCACGCTCTCCTCCACTCTCCTTCTCCTGGTCAGCAGCATGCTGCAGCGGACAGGCTAAGGCAGCCAGACAGCACTTATCTCCATTAAATATCTCCGAAATTAGCTCTGGGAAAGCTGCAGCGATATGCACAAAGCAGAGAGGGAAAGGCAACGTACAAGTACTGCAACAGCTGTACCAACAGGATTATACTCAAGACTTTTAACCGTACATGTCAGCCATCTTCAAATATGATAAGATTCCTGCCTTTAAAAAAAAAAGTAGACAGCTGAATGCGCTGACAGAGATAAACTAATGGTTAAAGTCCAAATGAAATTAAATAGCTTACATATCTGCTCTGAAAAGTCACTTGTCATGTGTTCTGCTTTGAGAAAGAATCAGAAATATATATTTTTTGGTTTCATGATGGCGCCCCCTAGTTTTGCATTAATTCGACAGAACACTGTTCTGCTATCCGTCTCCGTAGATGGAGACCTTATTTTGAAACAGCCAATCAGATCTTGCATAAAGCAGTAAGCGTTGACTTACAAACATGTCTGCTCATGACATGTAGGCTACAGCGCAAGTTTGTTTACTTTATCTGTCATTCCCTATGGTGTAACACCGGCACTCTGGCAGCCTTCCAGCTGCTGTCAATCAAACACAGACACCGACACGCCCCTCCAGACGTCTGAGACGAAAAGGAGCATTTCTGATATTTCCCCCAAAGACCTTTTTTCTTCCTTTTTATGTGAGCTAAATCCATTACCTATGTTTGGTGCTGTAGCACAGCCTTTCGTTTTATTCCAGACTGGTTAACATCCAATCACTTACTGTGATACTTCTGGACGGGTGTATGCTTATGTGTGTGTGCGTGTGTGTGTTTCCCCACCAGGAGAAAAATGGAAGGCAGAAACTCCTTCACTCAAAATGTTTAGGTCTGAAAACAGAACTGTCAACTCGTTCTCATTCCCAGGGTGTACAATACTGACGTTTTGTCAAATTCACCGGCGACTCAATAGACATACGAAAGGTAGCCTTTGGCGTCTGCGCTCACTGTGGGTAACTGCTGTGAATGTATTACATTATATGTATTATATTTTAATAAACACCCCCTGAGTGATGTCAACGCAAAAAAAAAACATCCTTTATTTGATATAAAGAAAAACTTTATCATTTGCACTGTGAATGATGTAGACAACAAACACATAAAAGGTCAACTTACTTAAAAAGAGGCTCACAGCTGCTTTTGCCCTGTGGTCCTCCCAGTGAATTCCTTACCCTTCGGCAAAGGGTACCTTTTGCATGTCTACTAAGATGCTGATGGGTTTGACCAAACATCGGTATTGTACGAGTTTGAACTATGAAGCAATGTGTTCAAGGCAGAATCTAATAGTGCATTTTGCCCTTTGTTCCGTCTGAAGTATAGCGTAATCTGCTGAAACAAGGAAAGTTTATCACCATGCACACGACACAGGAAATTATGAAAATATAATCATGCAGCCATGGGAAATATTATATTCTGTGAGGTGAAAACCTGAATTTAGCTCTGTTAAAACTATATTAACACCAAGCCGCTCTTACTTAGTAGAATATGGGGAGGAATACACTTCATTTTTATGGTTTAGTCTCATGAGTGGGTTTCGATTCAAAGCACATTAGAGGAGACTAAATGGGCCATTCAACCTGCCTTTATTCTGTAATACACTGATGCATCTAAACTTTATTTTATCATTTGAAACCACATTGTCATATGTAAAGTTGTCAAAGTAAAACGTAATAAGTAAGTCAGCAGGTTATTTCTTCTAGAGTCCTTCACGGTGGTAGGTAATTAGCCCATCTGTCTTCATGTAAGTGAAATTTACACATCAATTCAATGCATCTCCCATGGACTCTCCTGGTAATAATACAAATCCTGGCCTTAGCAGGCAAAGAGAGAGCAGAAAGGACCAGACATAAACTGAGAGCTAGAGAAGGAGAAAAAGAGCAAGAGCAGCAGTCTTCCAAGGTGAGCGACACAGACGGCCACAGACAGACCCTGGCCATGGACCCTGAGAGTTAATGAAGCAGTCCTTCCCTAATATCTCTGCCTGCATCCACTATAGCACAAGGTAACAGACAACCAGACAATCCTCCTCTCCTCTTCTCTTAGTCCTCCCCATTGCCCTGAAAACTAATCCTGCACACAACTCATCCCTCACAACGCACACTGTAAACCACACCTGCCTCTGTTCCGGACAAAGGCATAAATCTGCCCTTGTTTCCAGGTAATAAAGAACTTCTGATATAGCAAGAGAGCAGCAGAGAGAAAGAGAGAGTGGGAGAAAAAGGGGTGGTGGTGGGGCGCTAAGTGTGAACTGCAGTGGCAAAGAAACTGATTTATGAAGGGAGTGAAAAAACTTCCTGACTAATGATGTGAATAAAAGATTCATGGTGCTGATGCCACATGGTATAATGGTCACGATGAGTGAATTACAGACAAAAGTCCAAGGTAATTGCAAAATAACATGAGAAATCTGAAGTCAGATAAAAATGATGGGGCAGTGGCAGTTATCTTGGATACTGCAGCAAACCTCCAATACCAAACCACCAAATTAAGATATTATGAGTTTAGTAAATTTACCACTGTCAGATTGAAGTACAGATGTTCTGATGCCAATTTTACAGACTTAAATTGAAGCACTAGGTACAGAGTTCTTTCTTTCAAGTATACTGGCCAATCGACCCACTAATAGTGCCACTCTTATCATTTATGTTACCCCAATATAAAACAATTACATTAACACGTGCTTCATCACATCTAAACAGTTACTATAATGTGTTAAGAACCTTATTAAACCAAATTCGATAAATAATTATGTCTTTTGTCAGATTCACTTGTCAGTGAAGGTACCCAAATTAAAAAAGTCACATCATCTGGCCAAAATTCTATAAAAAACATACTGATTAACTTTTTTTTTGAGAAACTCTTTGAATTCTGTTCAGTTTGATATACTATGTGCTAGCCTGGTTACAGACCTCTGAATCGCCATCCACATCTCTCTTGTCTAGAGATCTATATTGGTCTGGTGTTGTGGCTATTGGAGGCTTTTTCCCACAGTTAGAAAAACAATTAACCAATCAGAGCTTTGTAAACAGGATTAAGAACGGTTGTCATCTCCCTTCCTTTAAGTTGCTACCTAGCTACTTCCATGAAAAACAGCAACAGAAAATGGCCAAAAAAATGGTGACAAGCATGGGTGACTTTGACACGGTTGTACAGGCTGCTGTAAGTCGGCTTACTGAAAATGACGACGGTCGGTACTGATTGGTTTGGGTACAACAACATGAACGTGAAAGAGAAACAACAAAGCAAATTCAGTCTACTTATCAGACTAATTGTGTGAAGGCTCTAGTTTAGAATTTTAGACGTAAAATAATTGTTTTATTTTCTATCAATATCAATTTATCTATATGTAAATGTTTTTATTTTGAAGAGTAAATGCCCAAAGTAATTTCACTACCTATTCTTGCCAGACGAACACATCTCTGAAATCTGAGAGGATAGTGTTTCTGTGTTTGCATTTCCAAATGCAATGTGCATGCTGTCAAACTGATAAATGTGTTTTTTAATATGCTTATTTTTTTGTATATGCAGAGCATTGCTAAATGCAGGTATTTTGGTTGTCAAATTGGTCAATTTGCTTGGGGTTCTGCTTTGGTTGTAGTGTGTTAAGTTCTCTTGACCACCATCCAGAAAAGGTTAAATCACACTTACTATTTCAGGTTGGCTAAACTGACTTGCCAGACTTTTTGGAGACTCCCTACAGCTATACAGCAGCCGTTCAAGTTATGAGAGTGTCTGAGACAAGTGGATATTGCCTTACTACTACTCTTCCCCTGGGGAGGCTGGGTCTCTGCAGTGCCTCACACATTGTATCTGATAACATTTCCGCTAATATCAATATTGTATAACTCGAACGGTTGTCACATCTCATTTTTCTCTGTTTCATCAGCAAAATAGGCCTGATGAATTGTATTTCGTGTGAGATGACAGCACTCTTCCCTTACCAATTCTGATCTAGTTTGTTTTGTCTTTCACACCTATGCACCAGACTGAGAGGGTGACTTTGTTGTGTGTTGTGTTTGATTTATGTCTACACAGGCATACTCATATGTCCATCTGTTAGCACAGGGGTGTGTTAAAGAATAGCTTTGATTTCCTCCCTGAACCGGTCTTTTCAACCATTCCCAATATAAGATTGTCTAACACTGTACAAATCTGTCTCCATCACAATCAAGCAGGCATGAAACAGAAGTGAATATTATACATCCGGGTTCCGGTGGAGATACAATAAAGTACAAGGAGGCATAAAGGTTGAGTCTGTCTGTCTCTCATGATGCCAGTTATTTGCAATCCTTTATAAGGTATGCTAGATTCTCAATCATACACCCTCAACATGGTATCATTTTTCATTTGGATTAGGACTCAAATGACACAGAATAAGACAGGTGAGAACTTGCTGATTTCCTAGTTGCCAATGTACAGCTTAGTACCTGAGCAGATAGTCAATGTTTTCACGTTTCCCGTTGTTTCCTCCCTGCAAACTATTTGACAGTTGAGTTAGCCTGCAACACATTTAAAAAGATCAAATTCCATTCCACCCCGGCAAAATCACATCTCATGTCCCAAGGCCTGTCTGTCATTTCACAGCCATGTGTGGAACACACCAGCGATCTCAATCTTTAATGCAGCTAATGTCAGAGGGGGGGGGGGCAAGACAGAGATGACAGCAGAAGAGAGACAAAGGCGAAAGAGAAATCGACAGTGATATTCTTGGACTGGATGTGAGGCAGTAAGTATGAGAGGCTGGGGGGAGGAGGGAAATGTCACGGCCAATCTCTAATGAAGGGCCTTCTGGGAACTATAGTTAGATAAATTATTTAAAGGCTTTCATTTAAAAATGTCCAAAAAACTATGCTGCGATGATTTGCGCAGGGGCTGGGGAAAGGTCAGCCATGTGTTGGGAGTGCTTCATTAACCTCCCACCACCTCCCTACCTCAATTATTTCTGTCAAAGAGCACCTGGGGGGGAGGGGAAGAGAGATAGGGAGAAAGCGTGGCTGCTGTGGTCGAGCTGATACCACTCTGCTGCTGTGGCTGACGCTCAGGATATGAGAGCTGAGGGGCTTCAACTATGTGCAGCTTATCTCAGAACCTGGTGGCGGTCCATTCCAGGTGGAATGTTTGGGTGACTTCAGTGTTGTAAAATCCCCGGAGATGCGCAGGGTAAAGGCCGGATGAACTAGTATGCATGCTTGTATATGTGTGTGTGTGTGTGTGTGTGTGAAGAAACTGGTAGGGAGGAAGCTGGCTAGTGCCCTGGCCTCGGGAATGTTAAATGCTTTGATCTCGCAAAATGTTTTCTACAACCGTGGAACTAACAGAGCTGCAAGGAAGTCTGATTGCTCAGACACGTACATGTACTCTCATACAAAGTTACTTTTTTCACAGATGCCCTTAACCATGTACAGCAGCAGGTAAAAACTTTTCCCTCTTTTTCACTTCATCACTTACCTCATGTCTCCCTCTGTACTCTCTTCTTAACATCTCATATGTCAAAAAAAGCTCATTTCAGAGTGAGGTATATCTTTTTTGGTGTGTGAAGAAGAAAGCATATGCTTGTGTTGCTAACTATGTGCTCACATCTTATCTCCCCCCAGACGTCAAATACTCATAAATACATTTTTCCTACACATTGGCCTATCTGTTTGTTGTTTTAGATGCCTAGATTCCTAACATATATTTCTTTATGTTTCTTTATTTGAAAAACACACACAAACACATGTGTTCCATTGTGGCGACTTGTTGAGAGAGGTTCATTAAACTCGGCCGCTTGAAAGTGTTGGACAGAATGAATAACATACTGATTATTTTACTGTTCCTGCTGCAGTGGACAAAAACTTTGTCCCGAGTGTGGTGCTGGAGGAAAGGCCATCGGGTCATTAAAATCAAATGGGTTTATCCCCTTCAGAGCATGAGTGAAATAAGAAAGTTCCTTGGCCATTATATTTTGATGTGCCTTGACATTTTAAAAATGAAATTTTGTCCTGATGGTGGCAACAAGGAAATATGAGTGGTCACTAAAAATGATGCTGAATTATTGTCTGGGGACAATGAATATCCATACTAAAGTTCATGTAAACCCAGGTCATCTGGCCAGGTGCAGCTCAGTATGAGCATAGGACTACAGCAAAGCTTTAGGGGTGTGGACAGATGACTTGATTAGATGGCTAATAATCAGAAGCAGTTAGCAGTGCTCAGGCTTGGGCTACTGTTTGTTTACCCTATGTACTTGGGCTGATTTTGTCACATCATTCATCACGAGTCTGACATGACCAGTGGTGTAACAACCAGCCATGCCAGATTTAGGCCGGTGTTGAGTCAAGCCTTTCTGGGTACCTGAGAAGAGTGAGATACTTGCCAATCTTAGATGGATGTACAGACCAAAAAACTGACCAATAGACAGACCAACACTCCACCCTTAGTTAGTGCAGTAAAATCATACTTAAAGATTATGAAAAAACTCAACAAAGGGTAAAATTCCAGAACAAACATAAAAAGTAGTCACACACACAAACTGCTCCTGTGTTGGCTTATTATAATAATTAATAAACAGAAGAGTAGTCTGCAACATTTTCTTTTAACAGTAAAGTTTAACAAATTCTTCAGGTCTGTCCAATCCTAATTAGTTTCCTTAATTAGTTTAGTCACACCAGCGTTAATGACAACAAAATACTGGACCAAACTCATTAAAATTCAGTGGAATCACAGCAATCAGTAGATTAACTCGCAGGCTTGACATAAATTCACGAGGTGCTTTTGCATGGAGTTCAACTTAGATGAACTTTGACCTATGATTTTGCACCATTGGCCAATTGCAAGCCATCTTGACAGTGCTGACCTTTGAGGGAACAGAGAACCCACAATGGAGGAAGCTACCATATTAGCTGTGTCGCACCATCCAATTTTATACAACCATATATAACCAGTTTTATACACCATACAATTTTAACAACAGTCAGTAATGAGACAGAAACCCTAAAAATGTGAAACCCTAAATATGTTCTTTCAAATGTTCCCAGGGCAGGAATACATCTTAAACCTCTCTCTCTTTCTCTTTTTTGCTCTTTGTCCGTCTTGTTGCTCTGATCCCGTCCCAGTGAGGCAATAGCGGACTAATTGTCAGGCTGTTCCTCTAATGCCTGATTTATGAGTTAGGGGGCAGCTGTCGAATCCCCTGAGCTTGTAAAGAAAGAGAAGGTACAAGAGAGAAAGAAAGAGAGAGGAAGAGAGAAAAAAAAAGAAGTAGACAGGGAGGAAATCTGATCTTGCTAACATTCCCTGAAATCCCTCTAATTCTACAAGTGCCAAGCATGCAACACTTCCAAAAGACTGAGAACACAGGGAGCTGAACTGCAATGCACAGAGAGGTGCTCACACACACACTGCACATCTGTACCACATCCAAAAGGCAAAGTAGTTGGAAAAAAAGTGCTACAATTTGACCCAGTGATGGGAGAAGGTGTTTCGGTATTATGTTGTTCATACGACTTGAGATTTTGTATTTGTCTCAATCAGGCCTATTCAGCTGCAAGTGCCAGGCTGTCTTCCACATAAGAGCCTTAATATAGGCTGCTACATCAAAGAGGTGACTAATCAGGCTGACGGAGAGAGGTGTCACAGAGTGTCAATCCTTCAGGGCCGCTGCATGTCTCTCAGGGAGCCCACTCCATCAGCTCTGACCTCAATAACCCAGCACATACACAGCATACGCACATGCAGCAGCGCACACAAAAACACAGGCACACATAGGTATCGACACCCACATGTGAATGCACATGCACACTGACACTTACTCCAAACACGTGCATACAATCATGTGCAGTTACATACATATATATATATATATATATGCATCTGCTTATACATACACAAACATGTACTGTATGCATGCATGCTAACCCAGCAATACACATCTCACTGGGAATCAATGTGAAAGATGACTCGGTTTAATCATAGGCCTCTGCTGATGAGGGCTGGGAAAAAGAGGTAAAAAATGGAAACTCATCTTGATGTATTTGGGTCAATTTCACGTCCACAGCCGTCGCTTGGTCAGGCCTATTTCTAGCAGAAGTGGTGGCGGTAATTAATGGGTGATAACGAACACATTTAATTGGCTGTAATCTATCCGATGAAGTGAGGAGCCTCCATTCTTTTGAGGACAAAGGCCTGCTGGGAGGGCTGAAGAATCTAGCCTCATCTGTAATGCTGCAGGCATACAGTATAGAGTGGACCATATATCAGCATAACAATATCGCAACTGTGACGCTAAACAATTAAACCATACAGTATATTTAAGACAATGTAAATTCACATCATTCACTCTGAGCATGACTGCATCTTCCTGCACGAACAAAGTGCAAATGCAACAAGCCGGGATAAAAACTGCCTTGTACTCAATAAATCAGTTCAAGCAAGCAATGCGCTGTATGTACTCATGGCTGCTTGGTTCTGCCCGAGAGCTCACTATACAATCTAGATCCTCCATGTGATAGAGAGGAGAAAATGCAGTCTGCCAAGCTTTCCTCCCAGAAGAGGGGGGAACACTTATTTGCATTGAAATGAACTGTCTGAGACGTGTGTGTGTGTGTGTGTGTGTGTGTGTGTGTATGTGTATGTGTGGGTGGGTGTGTGTTGTAACGATACTGTGCACTTGCGTGTTTTGTCAAGGGGGCGTTGTGTGTCGACCTGCATGGATCACTAGCGATGGGGTGACTCCTCAATCTCACCACCCGCTCTCCAGCCTCAGGGGGACCTGTGTATCTGGCTGTACTTACACATAGTGTATGTTTTCTGTCCATTCCCAGTGCTGCTGCAGCGCTTTCTCATCCACCAGCATGATCTACAGTGCTGGCAAGCATAATAGATTCAATGCCAATGTAAATCAACATGACCTTAGAAAATCTTAGAGAATCTGTTATAGAATTCACTTTGTAAGAGGTCGTGCAGTGTGCAAAATTCATTTTAGCCATGTTGTATATCAGGGAGACACAATTCCCTGTTCTGCAAAACTCATGTCATGTCTCCCACCCTTGTTTAAGGGGCAATTTGTATAACCAATAAAACAACACAAACACTCATGTGTTGACATATTCTGATTAGAGCACATATTTCATCTCCATCACTTTTATAGACCATTAGTTTCAAGCTTGCTCGAAGGTCTAGTTCACTAGAGCAAAACCCTTGTCAGGTGTAGCCAAACAAGCCTTGATACTAATGCGTAACCTATACTGTACCTTACATGTAGCCTTGAACAAGCCAGCCTAAATCTTGTAAGCTCAGGTTTTGCATTAGTTTGGAGAACATCAAACAATAGTCGATAGAGTCTGGCAGCAAATAAGCATGGTTTAGATAATACCCACAACAAGAAAGACTGTGTCATAATTTTAATGACAAAGCCACTATTTCAAGAAAATGTATTTTGAATCTGAGTAGTAAACTGAGATTTTGGACACTTATCAATCATCGTCATTGTGTACCATCACTGACAGGTGTAGTGTTGCGTAACCATAATTCATACATCTATCAAATGCAAAGAACTCCATTGTGAGATTTCTGGAAAAAAAGTAGTGTACATGCTATGGAAACTACATTTTTCGTGTAAGATTTTTTGAGGGTACCAAATTGTGCATGATTCTTACACTTGGAGTTTGGACATTCAAATAAAATTGTGGAAAGTCAATGCAGCTTGAGCAGTCATGGAAGAAGTATTCAGATCCTTTACTAAAGTAAAGGTACTACTACCACACTGTAAAACTACTCCAACCAATAGTTGGACAAAACAAACTAAATTAAATGATTAAAAAACAGTTGAAAAGAAAACAGACCCAGTACAAACAAACATGACTCCTTCCACAGGGAAATCATATTAGACAGTCGGGTCAGGCAGAATTCCATTAATAAAAGAGCATTTTTACCTCTATGTAGACATTTTCTGGGGTAATGTAAGAACTCATTACTAAAATGGCCTCTCTGTTCAGCCTGTATGATATGAAATGAATGTAATGTATTGTCTAAGATACCCTGAACTTTTGCCATGGCTCTCTTATTGTGCAGAAATTCAAGTAGGTGGCTTTCTTTATAATCATCCCCAGACTGATGCTGTCTGTCTTTGCTTAGATACACTTCCAATTACCTTTCCACAATACAGAACCACTAAACGCTGTGGAAAGGCAAAGCTTAGAGCAATCTTACAGAGCAGTTCAATGCCACAGGGTAACAAACTAATTAGCTGTTTGTTTGTTAGAGGTAGGTCTCACAATACATCAGTACAGCAACATTCAAATATCGGCTAACTGTTTCATTGACCCAAGAGATATATGTATTCTGTGTGTTGCTCTTGGACCTGTGTGTGTAGATGTCAACACGATTGTTGTTGCTGTGCAGAAGTGGGCAGACACCTTTGGTACTGCAACGTTGAGGTCTTATTGGTTTGATAGTTGAGCACAGGCCATTTTGTTACCACTCCATTATTCCGTCTGATTGCCTTCTTGTTAGCCGTTTTCTTTTGATTTTGCCCTGAACAGACACTACTGAGAGACATGTCTGGCTGTTTTGACGTCATTTTCAGGAACACTGAGGTTGCATTTTCCAGTGTCGAATTACCGTAGGTTTAACAAGTTTACAGAGAATGGCATTCTCTATTGAGAGTACATGTTTATGCAAAGACAAATTGCTTGTTAAATGAGCGATGACCAAGATTCCCATGATTAACTGTTAAAGTCCCCATTTCACTGCTTAGTCCTGTCCACAAACTCTCAGCTGACTCTCCAACCTGGAAAACAGCCATTTGAGCGACACCAGATCTACAGTATTTGAATCGCTCAACAAAATTTGAGATGTGGGCGGCAATTCAGAGGTTTGGAACCAGGCTAAATTGAGCCTCCCTGTGCAAAGCATTATCTATGGATCACAGCATGTCTCCACTGAGTGCTCTTTATAGGTAATCAATAGGCGAGCTGGCTCATGATGGCTCTCACTCATTACAACTCTTTAATAAAAGCCCACCCTGCGGTGACTGCTGCTCTGAGTAGTATAAACACACACACAGCCATATGGGAAACCAAATCTCTGTTTACACACACAGGAAAAACACAAACTCACAAACATGGAGCGAGCAGACCATCGTTAGCTAGCAGGCAGCTCAATCCCAATCATTTGTAACAACATTACTGATTTATACCCCTAGAACCATTCTGAGATGTCCTGTTGGTGAGGACTTTTGAAGTATCTCTGGCTTAATCAATATGCGTATCAGCTTTTTGATGGGGTGCTGGGTTAAAAATATCAGGAGACTCGAGTAAAGGTGACACACACACACGCTTAAATGCTCCAATCAATGTTCTGCGGCTTGCATTCATCAGCAGCTAAACTACTATTCTCAAGTTGAAAGCACCTCTCTTGGAGTCAAGAGAGTTGAAGTCCAAATTGCGTGGTCTCGCCTAACCTTTACCAACCTATGGTTTTCTCTCTAATTCACTCCTCGAGCTGGAGGAGTGTATCCTTGTAGCTGTTTCCCAGTTGCTCCAAAGCAGCTGTTAGCTCCATCTCTCCGCACATATGGGGTGACGAAAGCCTTCATCTCTGTATTTTCCAGTAAGGGGGAGCCCTCACGCAAGAGTACAGGGTCACGTAGTCAGGTGTGAGGGGCGCAGATGTTGTGCTGCACGGGTCAGTTTTCCATGAACCACCCACCAGCTTTCCTTCATATGTCAGGGGAACACAGAGACATAAATAGAGAAGGGAGCAAGGAACTCTGCTTCAACTGTCACATAACTCAGTACTCAACAAGCACAGAAGTTTTATATCCAGCTTAAATTACACTATAGCATCTGCTTCAATGTGGCCACACACCGGACCCTACATGAAAACACGACAAACATTCACCTCTCATATGATTGTTCTGCCAGCCAGATAATCGAAACAGCACAAATCTCCATATGTTATAACATTCACATAAGAACCATTCATAAACTGTGGTAGCTGATACTAAATGGATACAGGAATCTGACATAAAATCAACCCTCTACATTGCTTTTAAACACTGGTACTTGAGCAAACATTACAGACTGCTGAAAATTAACAACAGATTACCTTGTGCCTCACGATACAGAAACCAGAGATAGTGTGTGCTTATGATAAGCATCCTTAAGGTGCCAGTATCTCAGGGAAAGATGACCTTTCTCTGCCCAGAATAGCAGGGCTGTGGGGAACAATAGCTGTGATGACAAACGCACAGGGGAGATTGTGACCCCGCAGGGGCCAACACACATGCTCTGAACACAAGCTCAAATTCTGAGCTTGTATCTGCACACACCACCATATTAGTTCTCTAAAACATTAAAGTTAAATGACTAAATAAGCAACTATCAGCATTAATGTTAGGAAAAATAACATCTTCATGTATTATTTATTAAAGGAATGGTTCGACATCGGAATGCACTTATTCGCTTTCTTGCCGGGAGTTAGATGAGAAGAACGATACCATTCTCATGTCTGTACGCTAAATATGAAGCTACTGCCGGCAGCTGATTAGCTTAGCTTAGCACAAAAACTGGAAAACGGGGGAAACAGTTAAACTGGCTCTGTCCAAAGGTAACCAAATGTGCCTGACAGCACCTTTAAAGCTCACAAATTAACACGTTTTATCTTGTTTGTTTAATCTGTACAAAAATTGAAGGGTAAAAACAACACATTGTGGTTGTACAGGGGTTCATGCACCTGGCTATTTCTTGACCAGGCACAGTGACTTCCTGGAGTCTTGTCGTCAACGTGAAGTTGCCAGGCAACCAGCGACTCCAAGACGTGACTGCGTACATGATATCACCTTTTTTAACTGAGCCACAACCACTTCAAACCAGTGAGAAGACAAAACCAAACTGTTCTAACTTTGGAAAAATTGAAAATTGCATATCATTGTAGAACCCTCTTATAGTAAGAAGCTGATTGAGAAAATTGGTGGTTTCCAGGGCCTTTAAGATGTGAACGTGGATATGGCAATCCTACTGGAACACATCCACACATATCCACACACTTGCCACCACCCTACACATCATCCTGAGTGACAAGCATATCGACCGCCAACAGAACTCTGATACACACAAACACTCAAAGAGAGAGTGTCTCATATTTCAGCCTTTGTGTTGCTTTCAGAGAGAAACTGCAGGAAAAATATGTGGCTGTGTTGGTCTGCATCCTGAGAGTGTCTGCAGGCCACTGAGTGGTATTGTTACTATTACAAACAATAAAGGGAAAAGGTGAGTCTGGTATCTAAGCATTCTGATCCACAAAGCATCCATCTGGGGCAGATTTTACACTAGACAGTGGCAGGCCATCATTGCAGCCCTCTTCCAAGCACAGAGCTGAGATTTCAGCATGTTTGACAAGGCCACTCGGGGGGGCCCATCTCCCTGTTGCCTCTGTGCGTAAAGAGAGAGCTGAGAAGAACAGCAGGACATGTAGCGTATGAGGGAGAGAGATGAGGTGAGACGGTGAGTGAAGGCCATGGGGGAGCCGATGATGTGCGCCTCTCCAACCACACTGGCTAAATATTTGATGGGAGGAGGTGGTGGAGAGGAGCTGAGGTGAGAGGAGGAGAATCATGGGTGCATCTCCTTCGGGAGTGTGTAAAGTGTCCCGGGCGTGCAGGGGGGCTGGGGGGGTCAGGACGATACAAGCGTTGCCACAGTCCTCAGGGTGAATTATTCATCTCACTCAGGTCAACACTAGAACAGCATTATGGGTGGCTCGCAGTAGAGAACAAAGAGGCCAAGGCTTTATAGGCTACACATGGCTTCAGTTATGTGGCAAAAAAAATAGACAAGGAAAGAGAATAGAAAGAAAGTAGGAGGAGTGGAAGCAAATAGGGATGATGAGAGATAATGTAAAAACCTCGGTTGCTATTGGAGGTTAGATAGAGTTAATTATGTGGATGTAGCATGAAGGGTCTGCCTTGTGACGTTATCAACAACAGAAAAATAACAGGGAAGAACTGGAACCACCAGATGTGTATAAACCACCACAGAAAGCATTCAACATCCTTGACTGTACAGTGTTTTGTTAATGTTATTTTTGTTAATGAACATTTGTTTTCTTGTATTTGTGATCTGCAATATGTACAGTTTTTGTTAAAAACAGACACAAACAAAGAAAACAGCTGCAATTGAATGAAAAAAAGGCCTGTTTCACGTTTAACAATCAACACTGACAGTGATTTTTATACAGTTAGAGTACTGCACTTTATGTCACATTGCTTATTATTTAGACATTTGAAAAATTATTACTGATACTTACATTGAGATTTCTTGTGCTAATTAAGAATGAACTTTGATTTACTTTGATCTTTCCACTTTTTTTATAATTAATGACAAATGTTTTCAAAACCACTGTCATATAATCTGGCATTCATCACAGTGTACCATAGCATGTTATGTAGTAACTTGTGAGGTCATCAGCAACATGAGAGCCTTTAAGAGACGCCAAGCAACAACCTACAGAATATGATCTCAAGTAGATCATAGCAGGCATACTCTACATTCCACATGGTGGTGTGAAGGGGACATATTGATGTTTATATCCCCTCTATTGACTTTGAAGGGCATGGACGATGTGTGTGTGTAAGAGTGTGAGAGAGAGTGTGTACCCCTGCATGCATGCCTGTGTGACAGAACAGATCCTGAGAGTAAATAAGACAGTACTGTGGGAATTTTCTCAATGTTTGCACAGCAGTGACTGTGCACTCTAACACACACACACGCACACACACACACACACACACACACACACAGAGGTTCTGATAGTGTCCTCTTATGCCTGGGTGACTGGTGTGGTACCAATATTATTTACAAATGAAGCTGCAATGAATTAATTATGCAAACAATGTACAATGTGCATTCTAAATTATAATACTGGGCATTGCCAGAAGCCTATTTAAATATTAATATTTTCTTTATTAAATGAATTTTAACCATTAGCAATGTTGCAGCACTGAAAAGCGTGAGTGCTTGAAGCATATCCTTTGCAGATAAAAATTGCAAGTGACTCCATTAATTTCTGAGCACACTGTCAGCTGGCAGCTTGCATGCAAAAACATTCTCAAGCTGCATTTGTTTGGTTGTTACCGGTTTTGGAGCTGAATATAGTAGAATCACGTTGTGTCCTGTCATACATTTAAGAGATTTCTCATGTTTGTTATGCAGTGTTTCAACACCAAATTGTGCAGCTCACAGGGGACTTGGCTCTTGTTGAGTTCTTTTTAAAAATGTGTCCATATATCTGAGACTTGAAGGTTCCAGCTTCAGGGCACCACCATTGTTTCTCAGAAAATGCAGTTTGGTAAAACTGAGCTTTTATAGAGTATAACACTCAAATATGCCATTAAGTGGCCAAGAGAGATAACTTTAGGAGCAGGTGGTCAGTGAGATTGAAGTACTATGGTCCCAATGAGAAAACACCCAATGTGCTACCGGCCATTGTTATTCATTGAATAGCTATTACTATAAAAAATATGGCATTTCTTATATAAAAATCTGAAGGATTAGAATTTTAAATAGAGAAACAAAAGCTCTTTGCATTATCAATATTGTTCGTGATAGGAACCAAAGCTTTAGGGCACAATGAACTGTAATACCAATATATAGTCAAACACTGAGACAATCTTAGACCGCATTTACACTTAGTCACTTCATGCGCCTTGGGCAAATCCAATTGTTCAAACTACCTCCACCTTCTTGCTTGTAGTTAATTAATTTGTGTGTTTGTGTTAGGTTATGGATAGCTGTTAACTTTCACTAGCTTAACTGTTATTGTTGTAACTCAGCTACTAAAGTGCAGAAGTAATTGTTCTTCTGTTGTTTTTGGCAGTTACCAAACAGCTTCAGGTGCATTACCACTTCTTCCTGGACTGGAGGAGGACCAAACCTGATTTGCATGTAGTCAGATTTGTGATCCGTCCGACAGAGACGCATACGCGTGGCTAAATGTAAATGAAAGTGTCTTAAATCTCATCTGTATTCCATCCGGATATGAGACACTTGAAATGACAAGTGTAAATGGGGCCTTAGTTTTAGCTCATGTGATCTTGTGAGGAGAAGAGAGGGGAGACGATGTGTTGCTCTACTGTAGAGAAGAGGGGATAGGAAAAAATGGGGATGTTTATCTGGGTTGTTCTGGTTGTTCGTCTGAAGGACTTTCATTTGCTACCTACATGCAGAAGCTAAAATGCTCACAGACATACTTAAAGACCCTGTTCCTCTGAGACAAGATGCTATGGATGTTGTGCTCCTCAGGTAATGTCCTGGGTTGAAACAGCAGAGTGAATAAAGAGCCAAGCAAAGCATGCCAAGTGGTATTATTTCACTAGTTAATTAAGTTTCAAACGTGAAGGGATAAGAACAGCAACAACAAAAACAATTCTCTGTAATACTCATATGGCTGAATATGCCAGCACATGCATTTTAGCAATTTTGTAGGGTCAACATGACCCTTTTTTTCCCGTAATTATTTTGCTCTGAAGTTCTGCTTACACTAACCACTGATCCATGTTGCTGACCTGGATATTAGATGTATGATTAGCTTTTACATCTAACAGATGTTCTACAAATTGTTAATGCATGTAAAATATGATAGGGATGAATAAATATGAACGGGATGAATAAATTACAACCTATAAACACAACTAATAAAGTTTTAGTTGGTATTTTTTCGCTTGCCCAATCAAAATTTGCCCAGTGAGTCATTTATGAAAAAATTGAAAAGTGTGATCATTTTGTCTTTGGACTTAATGAATGAGGCAAATAGTAACTTAAACAGCCACCACTAATTAATTTTTGGTTTAATGACAGCAATCATTTTGTGAGAGTATGTATCAATCTTCTTCGTCAAATAATGGATATCACATTTTGTGCAAAACTCATATTTTGTGATGGCAAGGGGAATATGAGCCATGGAGCCAGATGGAAACATTAGAGATGGGAGCCAGCTAAAAACTGTTCTCTGGACGAGGGACAAGACTTGGCAGGGACAACCTTATGGGGATTTGTGTGAGTTGGGGGGAATGTTGTGAGGGGGTTTAGGGGGGTCTTGAGAAATAGTGTGCATTAGAATCTTAGAATAGGGTTCAATTACATCCATTAGAGATAGCGAGGACTGTGACTGGCACATGCTGACATGCCTGTGTGAGAATGGAGGAGATAAGGTTACCTCTGTCAGGAAAACGTGCTGAGGAGGGGCAATAATAGGGGGGTGGGTCTCTAAAGACACAGACAGACAGGAGACAGACCCCAAAAATGGCAGGTGTGGAGACATTATGACTGACAAGTAATTCCTAAGCAGTGACTTAGAAGTGTATCTGTATCGCAAGTCCGAAATTATGTCTAGAGAACGCTTTATTCTCTTTAGATTAATATATTTCCATAATATGTGAAAATTCAGTTCAGTAGTCCATGAAAGTGTCCAAGCTGTCATCCTCAAAATTCAGATTACATAATATTAAAAATATTCCACACTAATGGCAGTTATTTAACTTTTCTATTATCTTCAGTGTACTTACATTTCTGCTCACATCTGACAAGAATGTGGAAGTAGGACTGTATCCTGACACTGGTAATAAAAATCTATTTTATTTCTATTGTTTACTTCGTGTGTCCTTGCCTGGGACAGCAAGTTAGGGAGACTGTAGAAACACTATTTGTTATTTGTTTAGCGAAATTGTGCCTTTTTTCTCTTTCAAGCGACGGGCCAGTTTGTGAAGGTGTGGCGGTTTATGAGAGCTGACAGGCAACCTGGCGCAGGGTGCGAATGCTGATCCAAAGCGGGCTGGACAAATGTCTGCACACACACCAGCATTCTGTTGCTGGCTGCCCGCGGAGATGTCAAACAAAATGATGTGGTAAGAGGCTGCAGGAGAGCTCCCTGCTCGCTACTAGGAAGTCATGACACACACAAAGACACACACACAAAAGGACACAGATTCATACACAGGAATACAGATACAATTACATCAAAAAGCAGCACACTCCACCACACACACACACACACACACACACACTCTGAAGGGAGTAACAACACAGAAGCCCCATCAACCTGATCCACGTTCACACTGGAACGATCACCTGTCTTTAGCAAACACAGCTAATATTTGCACTATTCATCACACTCTATTGTCTAATTTCGACAACTCGATAATTGTGTTACACATGTCAGGCCCCCGGAGCCCGGACAATCCTGCAAATCGTTTCAAAGGGCCCCAAATTCATTAATTACAGAGTGTGTTAATCTCATTGAGAGAGGAGGGAATGGAAAGAGTAAAAGGACCCTCATAACTCATCCAATTAGATAATTGAGTGGCTTAGAGGGGAAGAAAGGAGGAGCCCCGCTGAGATTGAGGACTGCTGGTTCCATAGAATACATACATGGTCGTCTACAGATTACAAGTAAGTATGTGCTAAACCTGATCCTATCCATCTAAAAGCTCAACATTCACTTAGAGGCTTTCTCTACTGCTTACTTCTAGTCCACCCATGAATTTCCAAGGTTTAGCCATTGGAATTGAGTACGCTACATGAAGAAAGGTAAACTAGCCCTTTAAGGTGATCGAGCATGTGCACATGTGACTGTGTGCATGTGTGGATTTGTGTGTTTGTGACTTACAACTACTGTTGTACTGCTGTATAAGCCCATACTGTTTTTCTTATGCAGGCAACTTAAGGGGCGTTCACATTGGATGTCTTTTTAGCAATGGAGGACACCTTTACTAATTGATTCCAGTTAGTTTAAAGTGTGTTGCATGCAGCTTATACATTTATCCACATGGCGTACTCCAAGTTAAAAGTTCAGCTCAAGCAATTTATGTCACGGAGGATTTTTCTAGTGACCAATCAGGACAGCAGTGAGCCAAGCAGGGTGCAAAATTAACTTTTTTGGCCACCGGCCAAATGCCTAGTGAATATTCAAATTTTGCAAGCCACTCAATAGATTACCATTGTTTTTTTGGCTGGTGAAGAAAATCTACCAGCTACTTGCATATTTTACCAGCATTTGGCTGGTGGCTGGTGCTAATTTCGTGCCCTGGAGCCAGGCCTTCCCAACTGAACAACAACAAAAACACCAAGGAAAATGTTAGCATTTGTTATTGCTGACCTCTCAGAGCAATCTGATCTCACATACACAAATTAAACACAAAACATAAAGACCTGCAGAGGCAGAAAATATCACAGAGCATAATATTCCAGTATAATTCTTACAAAATTACATATGGAGGGTTCACAAAAAGGCTGTCAAAGTGCTGTCAAGTACAGCACTGAGAGCCAATGCTTAGCTTTCTGTAACATTCATACCAGATGAAGAGGCATTTGAAATGACAATGCCGTTATAAAGAGATGATATAACCAGAAATCAAACAACATTGTTGACCAGTAGCAGTGACTTGGGGAGAGGTGAGCGAGGCCGTGCGAGTTCTGCTGGCTAGCCTCTGCACACTGCAGCAATCGAAGTTGTGCTTTGTTTAAGTTGCAAACTGCCTGTGCGAAGAAGCCAAATTCTATTTCATTTTAAGCATACTGCCAGCCTCAGGGCTCTGTGCCATTTAAAGAATGGATCCCATAATTCCCCAAAGTGCTTCACATTGCAAAAGGCACTATGTACAAATTAATGAACAAATCAACAAACACAAAGCCAAGTTCTTACTGAGGCGCTCCTCTCAAGCAATTAGTAAAAGTACATTATCTAACCTGATGGAACAATAAAAGCACAAATATGTTCCAGCTGGAGAAGGAACAGTGAAACATGTCCATCACAGTCTGCAAAGTGAAAAGTTTGAGAGGGTCAATAAGAGACCAAAAGTATGATGTGTATATCTGTTGAGTGAGTGTGTGTGTGTGTGTGTGTGTGTGTGTGTTTTCGTTGAGCAGTCTGCCTGTCTGCCTGCAGAGCAGCCCAGATTATGCATGAATCGGGCTGCTTATCAGCTGACCTTTAAATTGGAGCCGCAGAGTGACTGCAGGCCCAAGGGCTGACGCTCATACCTGATTGGCTGCTCTGCCTCAGACCTGCTGACAATAGAAATTAACAGAGCCAGGTGGGCTTATCCGCAGGCAGAAGAAGTATCGGAGTGGAGGGAGATAGGGGGAGGTGGGGATTGCATTAATATAAAAATATATTTCCACTATTTTCCTCAACTGTATTTTCTTAAGCTTCAGGAGAGAAGGAAAAAGTCATTATGTGCTGTGAAGCATGCTAACAGTGGAGCAGGTAAGAAGAAACGAGCTCGGTATTACTTGGATTTCATCTCTCGCTCACTCATGCTATCTTTTCTTCCATCTCCCCCTTTTCTCTCTCTGTTTCTCCCACTCTTTCTGTATTTTAATGGCAGAGGGGTCTTGGCAGGCTGTGATTGCTTGATAGATAGACATCTCCTGTTGGAGAGGGGGACATGGAAGAGGAGACGGGGGCTGAGGATGTGGTGTGTGTTCTGTCGTCCACAGGGACAAGGAGCTCTGTGTGTCTGTGGAGGATGATGGATTACATGGGGGCCACGGGTTTATGTGTGTGCGTGTGTGTGTGCACGGTCCCCTCCGTTGTGTCGCTATGTAAACAGTGAAAGCATGGCAGTGAATTAATTTTTCACAACAGCAGCTGGAAAAGGTCATTAAATAAAGCAAATGTTTGTGAATGGGAATCCCCAGGAATTAACATCAACACCATATACGCAACAGTGCAGTGTTCTGGCAGTAACCGGGAGCATTACGTTGTATTGTGGACAAGAGCACAGGTGGCTGGGTACACTGGCATACGCTTGGCCTTCTGTCAGATTAAAATGAGTTGGAAAAAAATGCTTTGGATTTGATTTGCCTGTGTGTGTGTGTGTGTGTGTGTTCATGATGGCCATTTCACATGTGACAGTCACATGTACACGATCTCCATCCACAGTTGATGGAGTGTCCTTGCCTCCTTGTTCCTGACTGTCCTTCTGTCAGGCAGGGGGGGGTTATGAGGTCAGCCAGCTCTTCCTGTTTATTTCCATCGTAACGATCCAACGCGGGCTGTAACTGATCCACCGTATTCATAAAGACGTCAAACATGAGCTGGGAGTGTGTGTATGTGTGTGTGTCATGTGATAAACAGATAAAGCAGGCCCGCGGGGGAAGACAGAGTGGCCAGCCACAGCACTGCATCTGTCACCAACACAAAAACCTCACCAGTCGCCCAGGCACAGAAGACAGAGAGCCACTATCACAACCTCTGCGTGTGTGTGTAGGCTCAGCAATGCATGTGGGTGAGACCTTATCATAGTTGGCCACATTCCTAGCAGGAAGATAGAAGAGGCCAAATGAACCAGATCACCACAGCGTGTGTGAGTAATATATGTATGAGTGTGTGAATGTGTGTGTGTGTGTGAGAGAGTGTTTGTCAGTGATGAATAGGAGTTTAAGGACCTACACCTTACAGATAAGCGAAGAAAATCATCAGGACAACAACAGCAATGTTACAATGCAGGCTCAAATAAATACCAGAATAGCCGTCCAGGCAAAACATCAACCACATTCATGTACAGCGATGTAGAGGCTAAAGATGTCATGAAAAACATTTATGTAGGCTTTGGCCATTTATTTTTTGCAATTATTACTTGTGCAGTCCATGAAATAGTGAGGCTGATGAAAAAATGTTCTGGAACTAATTAATTTATCAATGAGCCGTGTTTCAATAGTCACATACACGTAGGCTGGTAAAAAATGTTGCCACATCTTGAACAAGATGTGCAATATACAGCGAAAGGCGGAAATTATCGGCTCATATCTGGTTAAAACAGATATATTGTATCATTGTGTATGTTGGCAGATAGTAATCTGCAGCAACATAATAATGCAATAATGTTTTATTTGCAGCATTTAATGTTGTTTTTTTCAATTCAATGATGTGTAATCTGTAATCTATGTAATGTTCAGCTGTAAAATATCTTTTTACAGACATGTCTTTATCACAAAATGTTTGTTTAAGATACATAGGTAAAAGATAAAATATATTGGCTGATATAGTGTCATCAGATTTTAATTATTCTCAAGAACTGATACATGCATTGTCCTCAGAAATTCAGTATCTGTCGGGCTCTAGAGTAAACTATCTTCAAGACTAGGGGTGCACAAATTTGGCTTCTTGTCTTCCCAATACTGATTCCGGTATTTAGGATATCAGATACAAGACACCAGTCTCCTCTTTTTACCATTTAAAATCTGTATACCTCACTGAGTGGAACTCATTAGAAGCGGTTTTATGTAAAGTAACATAGTAACATAACTGAATGAATGTAACTGATAGTGGAAACACTGAATTTTATAATGAGAGTGAAGGAAAAAATTTGTATTTAATGTGGGTTGGTCATGTCTGGACATTACCTGATCCACAAAATAAGGTCAGTATTGGCATATTGTCTCTGTGTACTTTACTCTGCTGCCTTACAAAACTCCACAGTCTCTTTCTCTCTCCCTCAAATGACGTACAGTAGATGAGTTCCCTTCCTTGGAGCTCAGAAGAGGAATTTGCTGGATGAGGGAGCACATCTCTCCTTCATAAGGAACGTTGTTGCATTTCATTAGGGATAAGATTCATCACAGCAAGCAAACAAGAGAGCCGTGCAAATCGCATTGGAGGAATTCCTACACTATCCTCAACATTGTCTCTCTCTCTCACACACACACACACACACACACACACACAAACACACACATACACAAACACAGCTGATGCTCAAAAGGCACAAAGAAAACAAAAGCTGAGAACGCTGATTCAGGAGACAAAGGGGTACATCAAGGACGGTGATACTATGTGATTGCTCATTATCGTGCACTTCAATATGACGCATTACTGTGTCAGTGGTAAGACTGGCAGCCAGCTGCCTGGAGTTAAACAGGCATATTTTTTCTCATTGAACAATAGAGCCGTTCCTTCTTCACAGTTCCCAGAGATGTGGGTCATGAGTGTGTTCTCCTGGTCAGAGGTCCAGTGCTCTGTCTGAGTGAAAGGACACCCGAGGGTCCTTTTTGGAGATGGCTGTTAAGTTCCGGCTCTGACCCTGGAAAAATGGCTCAGATAAGGCCTGTATACAGGACCAATTTAACAGGTCACAACCCTGTCTCAGAGTGGGAGCGACACAGCGGGAGTGTGTGAACACAGCCTGGGGGATCTGTCCCGTGATGAGATGCTGGTGATATCTCAGTGTAGGCCTGACGCTACAGCAGTGGCTGTCAGCCTATTGATTCACAGCTCCAACAACTGGGTAGACAGGGACAGAGTCAGGTTGTGTAGCCTCAACTGGGACAGTGTGTGATTTTATATATATGTGTGTGTGTGTCTGTGCGTATATGTGAGCCTGTAGTAGATGTCTAGTAGAGCATTATGTGCCCGAGGCTGGCAGACCTAAACAACAGTGAACAAAGAGAGATGGAGACAGAAAACTGGGGCCTTCATCCACGCTGAAGTCAACAGCTGCATATGGGACACAACAGATCTATTCATGACAGATGTACACAAATGTAGACACGCATGCACACACTTGGCACATACTGGACAGTGGCCTGGTTATGGCTCAGGAGATAAAAGGGATGCCATGCGAGCTCTGTGAGTTACAGTGTGGGAGAGCCAAAAGGAGATGTTAGCACACACTACTAGACAGTCCTCTGTGTCTTCTGGTGTATTAAACACAATGATCGTGCCTGTCTGCTAGAGGCAGCACGCTGGCTCCGGTTGAGACAGCCGACTGTGCGTGGGATGGAGCTGGAGGTGTATATAAGCGATATTAGATAATAGATGGACTTCAATGAATGCTTTGATATCGATATAAACAAGCCACATAAAACAGAAGAGAGACAGAGACAAAGACACACAGAGAAAGAAAGAGTGTGAAAGAACAAAACAACCCTAAAATATTTGCGTATTAGAGGGAAAGAACACAGAGTTCTGGTTCACAGTGTTTGGTCCCCAAAAGAAAAGCGTCTATTCTCTATATTTGAAGTCATATCTTTCTGTGTTAGCAGGGAGTGGGTGGTGCAGGACATAAATTGATAGCGTATCTACTCTAAAGCTCCAGGAAATGGGAGAAAATAATAACACTAGGATATATTCTATCTATCAATCTATGAACTTTACATATGTACTTACTTAAATATACATACTTGCAAACTTTGGTTAAACTTTCTGTATGATTCAGTCACAACTCTAAACAAACTTTAAAAAGAGAGAAACTCTAATGGATGCCTATAAATTGCTGAACAGGAAGTACTGTCCTTGTTTAGCAGATTGGGTTCTGTGCTTTGGCAGCTGTATGGACCCCTCTCTAGCCCAGACTGGTCTCTCTGGGAGAGGTCAATAGCAGGGACGTCTGCCAGGTGAGAGGTTGGCTCAGGTTTAATCGATGCCCGCCAGTGGAAGACAGACAAGCGGGCAGGCAGGTAGACAGGCCGGCACGGTAACTACCAGGCAGAGATAAAACTATTCATGGTGGGGTTCACTGGCCAACTGCTGAGCCTGCGCCGTGGTGGAGAAACTCACGCTTCAACACGGTTTAGGGGATTGATTTGACAGCTAATTTACAGAGGAGATTTGCATATGGCCATGCGCTAATAAGGCAGGCTTTTCTTTTCCATCCTTTGTCTTTCCACGCTATCTCTTTCGGCTCTCTCGTTCCTTTTTTTAGACCTCAGCAAATAGTAACAGATAATGTAAGCAAATTAAAGAGACAAGAGATTCAAATTGGATATTGATTAAGAGACTAAAGCCTTGTGTTTTCTCCTGTTAAAGCCTGTGTTTAAATGATTGATTCACAATGTCACTCTCCACATCCTACTGACTGTGTGGTGAGCGGTGTTCGGGATTGGTTGTGCCTCTAAGCCTTCAATGGGTCCACATCATGTCACACCATGCTAAGTGCTTTGACACTGCCACACAAAGAGCCCTGCCTATCTGATGCCAATCTCCCCAGGTCTTGGTGTCACCCAGGTGGAGGCTTTCAGAGAGAGCAAGGACAAAGTCACCTCAACAGCCCCGCACAATGCAGCCTGACTGACAGCAGAAAGGACAAAATGGAGCTCCTCTGTCAAGTGGATGTTTAAGTGGAGGGAGGAAAAGGAAAAAAGATTCTGGGACAGACGCATACATTGAATCAACAGAGAAAATAACAGGTAGAAAATGGGATGATTTCTGCCTGGAAGTCGCAAGACTCACAGTCAAACAAAAAGCAACACTTAATATCTGCATAGCATTTCACAGAACTGAGCAGCTCTGTGAAATCACCTGGTTTAACCTAACCACAGCCTTACCACTACACATGAATACCTATCAGCACCTCTCACAGTGACGTAAACATTCAATAATGACAATTCACTGACGTAGGAGCTGAACCAGCACAACAAATGATTAACACAAAGGGACGTGTTTACACAATGACTGCTCCACAAAAGTGCAGAGACACGTCACGCTGACACACCATCTGTCCATGAATTAACACTCAACCATTTGCATGGCAGGAACTCACTGTTCATGTTCTTGAAGATGTTGAGAATAGGGAGGATCTGTCTGTAGTAGGGCACCAGAGCCTCTCCCACCATGTCCCCAGACATCACCAGATGCTGCAGGACTTTCAGGGTGGTGCAGATCACCTGACGGTTCCTCGTGTTCAGGGCATCTGGAAGGCAGGACATATGGCAAAGGTCAGCTAAGACAAGGGCTCAAGAAAAAAGGGCTGCAAGGACAAACGGTCAGTACGTTTTTTAACCAGCTTTTGGGACGTAAACTAGATTTACAGGTTGTTTGTTCAGGCAGGTGGAAGTACAGTAAATGTAGAGTGATTCTGACAACTGCAACTATATGGTACATAAGAGTGGTCTTAGCAGACACACACACACAGCCAAAATACGCATAAATCTTAACCCCCACACACTCCCTTTCCCTTGAAAGCATTTCCTTTATAGCTGGGCTTTGATTTAGACTGGCTTGTCTGCAATCAGTGATTTCAAATGCACTGGGGAGGCAGGAGTAAGTGAGAGCCAATCACTGGGCTATTTGGCCTACAGCTGCACTTAACTCCATCTCCCACTGATAGAGAGAACAAAAGGGAATGATGGTGGGAGAGATGGAGGGCTAGAGAGATCAAGAGAGAGAAATACAGAGAGAGAAAGAGGGAATGGGGGAAAAAATAAGACAAAATGTCAGAAAGAGAGATAAAGAGATGTGACAGGCAGAGGGCAAAGGGTTAGAAAATAACTGTGATTAGCAACTGACTGACATATTTTTCTAGTTCTTTGCGCTTGTTTTATTTGTGCCCTTGTAGTTTTTTTATGTGAGCTTCTGCATGAGTGCTGGTATTTTCCCTTTGTGCAGACTGTCAGTTTAAAACAGCATAGCCCAAGTTAGAAAAACAGACCTGAGCCATTTCTCTTTATGAAACCTTAAACTGTCATTTGATGCCTACTTCCACAAAAAGTGGATGGTAATGGGATCACAGCACCTATTTTGTCGGTAAGCACCTACAACAACAAAAGATGTGAGGAATGGAAAAACTACATTTCAAAAGGAAGAGTCACGACAAAGAAAACAGAATGTGAGCATTGTGAGCATGATTGTGGTTGACAGAGGAGGAAGAAAAAATGTGTTAGTGGGTGAGCAAGAGAATGAGTGAGATACATGGTACTTGTTGAGGAAACCTAGCACTAAAAACTGAAAAACTAAACACTAACTGCCTGAAATCAAAAAGCTGATTAAAGCTAATTTTCAATCTTGCAAAAGACACTACAAAATGACCAAAAACAAAACATAAGTATTTAAACATGCTTTTTGGTCTTAAACCGAAAAAAATGTGCTGAGTATCTGCACTGTTTCACAGATATATGCTGACAAATGGCCAAATACTAATATAGTAAAACCTGTCGCAACAGGTTCTGCTGACAGCGATTGAGAAATGTCAATGTATGGAAGTTGCAAACATAAACTTAATGATCTCTCTCCCTCTTTCAATTCTTCCTTTCTCTCTTGACGCTTGACTTTGCAAGAAGGGTGTTTTACAGAACAAATGGCCGCCAACAAGACTGGAAAAAAACAGAAATGATGAAATGTGTTTACTCTTCAGTCATGCTGATGGCAAGGCACGTTGCCACAAGTGCAATAAAGTGTTTATTTTACAAGCAACTAAGAGGCAATCCTACTAATTTGGTTAAGCGCCTGCTGAGTCAACAACATAAATTCACAGAAATGCACAGTCTTCAACTGCTGTGCCCCTGTCCTCCATCTTCCACAGGTATCTTCCTCATTCACTGCAACCAATCCAGCTTTTTTTCCACTCAATACCGATTCCAGTACCTCAACTTGGGGTATTTACCAATAGCAAGTAGAGATCCGAAATCAGTGCCCTCTTTTTACCAAATTAAAATCTGTACACCTCACTGCATGTAACTCATTGGAATCATTTTTATGTAAGGTAACATGAGGCCAAACATTGCTGCGGAACTAAAAACTGAGTCAGTGACCTGTCGTTTCTCAATGAATGTAACTGATAGCGAAAACAATGTGGGTCACATCATGGCCAATGCCTGATCTTGGTGATTGCACCAGATAAAAAACATTTAGCCATCTCCATCTGTAGTCCCTGGGCGGATGGTGCCAGTGATGTGCAGGTTAGCAAGTCAGTGATTTAAAACATTACACTTTGAAAACAGACACAATAAAACATCAATATTGCAATCGGAAAAAAAGAAAGACAATACTAATTTCCATCTAGGGTGTATACCATCAGTAATCAAAACATTATTCATCAGTACAAGAATACATGTTATATAGTACCATAGATGTACATAACATTGCTGCTAAAGAATATTTTTATTATAGTGAATAATAAAGCAATGTTGCAATGTTACAGATAACATGTATTATTATTATTATTATTATTATTATTATTATTATTAATGTTTATTCTACTCTTATTGAATTCCATTCTGTTTCAAGCAAATCAATCTAGAAAATCTGATAAAAATAACTGTAAAAGTTCCAAACCAATAAGCAGTGTGAGTAAGATAGGTCATTTCAATGGCATCCTAACAATACTCATCCCTAGCACCATATTGAAATTGACAAATAAAGACTGACTGAGAGAGAAAGAGAGCAACAACCCTAAAATACTGGGTATGACAGTCAGAGCGCTCAGAGGAGAGCATACTGCATCACCCACTGCCTGTGTTAAAACCGCTCATATGCAAATACGAAGCTGTCACAAGCATTCACACATACACTCACACATAACAGTGGCACATTGATACACACACAATCGCCTAGGCACGCACGCACACACACATTCCAACACGCACGCAAACACATTAAAAGCAATGAGACAGAATGTCAGCCTCAGTCATGAGCACAGGCAGCGCCGAATACAGCAACAACAAAATATGAATGGAGTTATATAATGTAGAAGAGTCATGTGAACAACAAGAGGCTAATAGGTCGAAGGAATAAAACATTTTACACTCATCACATTGCATTAATACAATTTTGTGCATGCATGTGAGAAAATTACCAGTTGTCCATTGTCTTGTGTCCATTTGAGTGTATGACAAGTTCGCTAAGGAATGTCTTTGTCTCTGTCTGTGTGTGTGTGTGTGTGTGTGTGTGTGTGTGTGTGTGTATGTGGCCTATACAGAGGACCAGCGGTGGAGATGATGCTGAATGAGCGAATGCATTGTGCTCCATGCCATCTCTCCATCTCTGCCTTAGTGTCTCCCCACATAGACAAGCGCAGAGATATCTGCCATCACCGAGATAAGGTGGAATGTCGAATGACAGGAATTTCAAACCTACATAACAAACAATGAAATTCTAATTACCAGCCAGCGCAAACAATTTTCCCTGCTGTGACATTTGGACCGCGGGACTGTTCAATTATTCATCAGCACTCTTGCCTGGCTGAAAAAAGAAAAAGGGAAAGGGAAAAAAATTAAAAGAGCGGGGGAGAAGCCAGACGTGGGGCTGATGTATTAATGCTGGTATAAAACCTGTGTTGGGACAAATCTGAATAAAGTAATAATCTATTCATGCTGGGACCTGTTTCATATTCAGCGTGAAAATAAAACAATGGTGACCTTGTATTCTGTTTCCTGTGAAATGTCAGAGGTAGGGTGACACGGTGGAGTGTTTAGTGGTGAATTGTTCCCGTTCATTGTATAAATATACTTTTCAGATCAGAAGAAGATGTTCCCGTGCAGAGGCGTAACTAAGGATCTTCTTGTAATAAAAGTCTCATTTTAGTTCAAAGCTGAACAAATGTTATGCCAATCAACTGAGGCTCAATGGAGGCATGGCTCTGAATCCTCCTACCTATTTAAGGAAGCCAGAAAAACCCAAACCACAGCATTTCAGTCACATTTTACCCTTTCTTCTTAAGTCACCATGGCACTGTTGAGTTCAACAGGACCTTCTTTTTTTGCTTTTACTTACAGAAATATCAATGTTTAATATAAAATCATTCTTTCTGCACATTCAGCTTTTTGATAATTTTCAAGTGGTTAATTCCAAAAAAAACAAAACACACCTTCTAAAATTCATCAAAACCACAAAGATGTATTAAATCTATTAAACTATAAAAGTGTCTTTTATTTTCTTGTTTTTTTCCCTGTTATATAAGGTAGTCTTTCTAACATGAGGTGAAGGGCACAGGGTGTACAGTGGGAAAGAGTTCCATCTTTAAGTCACGGAGGACAGGGCCTTAGAGTATAATGTCAGCCAGAGCCTTCTTCATTGTGTATTCTCATTGGGTGACCTGCAGTCATCATCAAAATTCACCAGGGCCTGACGTGACTCAGTCGCTCTGCCGATAAGAGCCTGCCAGCCACATTGAAGATGTATTAACGTCAGAGGAGAAAAATATATATCTTGCCATTTTAGACTGCAGACGACTTTTTTCTTTCTTCCTCTTTCCACCATCCCTTTTTCTTCCCTGCTCCATAGAAAAGTAATTAATCTGCAACAGAGACACGGACTGGCGGCTTTGCCTTGTGGATGGCGAAACAGGCCTGATTTTTAATAAACCAAGAAGTTAATAAGGAGCAGGCCATTTAAAATTCCATTATCAGTGCAAAGTGTGTGTTTTCATGAGGAGCATAACCATCACCTTTGGTCTGGCCTCCCATAGGCAAATGACCAAAACTGCTGAGGGATATGAATTTATAAACTACTGTCTAAGTTAGCGAGTGGCCCGGTCAGTCTGTGTATAATATCAAGTTGTGTATGAAGTGGGGGCAGAATGGACATTAGGCCAACCAAATATCTGTGAAAAAATTCTGTCAAATCATGCACATGTGAAACAACATATTGCATTGGGTATGGCATGAAAATTATCAAATTTAAATGTATTCAATGAATTTTATTTGACTAAATCAGTGATTTTTCTGTTATTTAGAAAATAAAGTGGACAAATAGATAATATTTCAGTTAAAAATACAGTAGCACTCACACAAAATTAGGAATGTCACACAATGTAAGACGTGTAAGACCTTGCAGATGTGCAGTGTGCAGTGTGGTAACAGACTTTGTGCCAGGGTCAGTCTGTCACTGTGTCTCTGTGTCTCCAACAGTCCTGCCTATTGTTGGCCGTTACGCCCCTCTGCCTCCACAGACGTCCGACACCCACACATAAACAGGGAACACACTTCACATACACGTACACACCGCCAGCCAACTGCCCGTGACATGAACACCATCCCAGGCTCACTGGGCGCCACTTAAAGGCTTCCACTTTGAAACTGACACTCCACTTGGCAGCGGCGCCAAACAAAAGACAGTGTGTGTGTGTGTGAGAGAGACCGTGTGACTGTGTGTCTGAGTGTGTGTGTGTGCTGAAATTTTCCGACAAAAGCCACACACTCTGCATTCCTCTAACTTCTCGGTACCTTGATCCTCCTCGTGTTCGCCACACAAGAAACCTTTCCTGTCCACATCACTGTAAAATTGTGATGTCTGTTTTGAAGTCAGAGACCACCACTCCACCCTGAGACATGACCTATCCGCCCACCTCCATCTGCCAACTTGCGTGTGTGTGCGCGTGTAAACGTGTCAGCGTGGAAAGGTAAGGAGGCACAACACGATGACACAGTTAAATGTAGCATGTCACCACATTGCACATGGCAGATTATCAGGCATGCTTTTAGAGCCAACTTCTTCCGGCAAACGCAAAAACAAGGACGCTTCGCCCCGAGGGTTAATGTAATAATAGGAACAGTATGACTGTGAAACCAAATTAGGACTTGTCACAGGACTGGTTGTATGGTAATGTTAGAATCTGTTGTAGCGCAAGTGTGTAAGACAGGTGAGTCTATTCCTGGTAAAGTATGTTCTATTTTGGTTGCACTCCACTGCTGCTGCAACATTGTTTGACAGGGGTTTGAGAGTGCCATTGTGGGTAATTATTCAAGAATATGTTAATACATTTTAGATATAGATTGTGATGCATATTAATATTGATTTAATCATTTAACTTTATTTTGATAATACTGTTCTTTTAATGTATTCTCACACATTTTCAAGCTAAAGAAGGATATGCTTCTCTGTTAAGTTACCTAATATAAGGTTTCCTACCAACCATACTAGGCTTTTTATTTAATTTGTGCCCACAGCCCGTGTGTGTTATTAGCTTCATGATTTATTTAAGGCTGCAGCCAGTTACACTATAAGCAACTAGGAAGGTCTTATAGACTTGGGATGTGTCTGAGATCAGCAAAGCAATCAAAATGTAATGATGCTGCCATCAAAACATTAGTAATGAAATAATGCCAAGCAAAAATGTTTATTAAGGCTGCAATAAAACTCTAACTGAGAAGATTACTTAGCTGTCAGTCACTCATAGAATAATAACAATATTTACTTACAGAAAGGTATGTAAAACTAATGCAAATGAGTAAGATAGTAGCACCATTTTGTGATAAAGTTAATTGAATAGTTGCTGTATTTTAATCGTTGCAAATTGCTGTGATAATGGTCCTATGTGACTATACATCATATTTAAGTACTGAAAAATAATATCAAGCTACACATATTTTAAATGCACAAATTCACCATCAGTCATTTAATCTCTCTCTCCTCCTCACCTCATAACTTTATAGCTATGATCTTAACATTCTTTAGAGCTTTATGGGAACATTTTTAACAATACTAATAATTGTATTTAAGCTGACACAATACCAGCATTTGTAAGATATTTCTTCAGTCGTGAGATAACCACATTTCACCATCAGTGGCAGGGGAACACAGTGAAGGTAAAATGACATCAACACACACAGGGTCACTTGGGAAAGGAGCTGTGCTGTGTGTGATTTGTAAACCGTGAGAGTAGACACCCTCCCAGACTTACTCTTGATGGGGATGATGAGCTGGGGAATGACGGGCTGGATCTTGGGGCCTCCGTGCTCCAGCATGTCATGGACTCCCTGGCGGGCGAAGAACTCGTACGGATGAACAGTCTCACATAAGCCATCAAAGAACAGAGGCAGGTAGTGGTGGTAGTCCAGCTTCTCAATCTCCACCTGAGGACAGAAATGTACATTTACATTACAGGCAAATTGCTTCTTTAATCCAGAGAGGCCGACAAAGAGAGAGGGGGTAGAGTTTCTGTCCTTTGCTCAAGGGCATTTGTCGGAACATATTAGCTAGCAGCAGGGATGAATTTTTTTTTTTTTTTTTTTTTTTACTGGACAGTCTCTCTCCCTACCCACTAAACCTTCAAGCTCACTCAGATTCACACCTGTACCTGTGCATACAAACAAACATGCAAAGAACACACACACACACACACACACACAAATGCACAGTGAGAGATACAGCAGATTAAAATTCCAAGTGTTCTCGAGGAAATCAGTTATTGACATAAAGCCCGCTTTCATTTTTTGCCCTTTCTCTTTGTTTGTCCTTGGCTTTGCACAATATCTAGGGCTAAAGCTCCTCTTGCAGCCATTTATAATACTTATAGTAAACACATACATATAAACTCACACACACACACTCACACACACACACAATGGCGAGGGACAGCTGTTCAGGAGATCATGACACAGCGGCATGTGGCATCTTGTGGGCTGACATGTTAACACCTGTTTACAGCATTTAGAGGACAGACAGAAAGGTGCACACAGACACACACACACACACAATCGGGTGGTAGATGAAGACATTCGTCCAGCTACAGGCCACGGGCAGGCTTTGATGTTGTTTGGCTGAGTGTGTGGGTATTGTGTGACACATTAAAGTGAAGCCTTTCATGTGTGTGAAGCCATCAGAGTAAAGCCACTCAGGCACACTGGGGTAGAACGAACAGCTGACCCAAAGGAGGCTGTCGTTCAGCCTTGTGTGTGCATGTGTGCGTTGTGAAAATGGTATAAAATGTTACATGTAGCCATGGCTCATGTAATATCTGTGTGTACTAGATCTACTGTGTGTGTATTTATAACAGGGCTATCAGCTGTAGCACTGCATCCCAATGGCACTATTGTTGAGCGAGGGGTTAGAGGTTGAATGGGTGATTCTGTTTTTCATGTAATGAAAGGTAATCCCTTTGGTGCAGAGGCAAATAGCCCCCAGCAGCCAGCAGTCCTCGAGGACAGCTGAGGCCATAAGGATGACTCTCTTGTCTACTCGCACACACACACACACACACACACAAGCACCCTGCTGGGTCACACTGGTCTGTGCTGAAATGTCACCCAGGCAGTGACGCTTGGTGCTTTCAAGTCCCCAGCCCCTGCTCAGCCGGCGGTCAGAGCCGAGACTTCAAAGCAGGTCAGACCCCCCCCCCCCCCCCCCCACTGTCAATCCTCCATGACACACATGTCCCGCCCCTGGGTAAACACAGAGATGGAAAAGGATGGAAAAAAGATTGAGAGATGGAGACATGGCAAGATGGCAACAGAGACAGAGAGCTCACACTGTTAGCGCAGAGAGACATGGCTGATTGCTTTGAGGCAATTTGCGGGCCAACCTTGACCTTTCCCTGCGCTTGGTCAAGATCATCATTGTGAGTCAGGCGGGCTGGAGACGAGAACAAAAGCAAACATGAGCCCACAGAGAAGGGAAGGAGAGGGAATGGAGGGGAAGAGGGGGTGAGGAGAGGCGAGATGACACTAACAAACAGCATTGTTTGCTAGCCAATGGTAGTCAATGGCACACGTCATGCCATGACGTGTGAAGCAGTCAACTGGTTGTACCTCGAGTCAGAACCATTGACTATTATGGTGCACACAGATGGAACCAACTTCCTGAAGATATCAAATGCACCCCAACTTTAGCCACTTTCAAAACAAAATTAAAAACTCTGCTGTTCTCCTGTGCATTTGCATGACTGGTTTCTCTATTGCACTTTTATTTCCTTTGTTGCATTGGCAACTTACATCTTTTTACTGCACTGTAACTGTATTTTATTTAATTTTATGTATTTAATTTAATTTTATGTATCTCATTTCATTTTATCTCATTTTAAAATTTCATTTTATTTTATCTTAATTGATTTTATTCTTATTGCTTTGAATGTATTTCTAATGTTTTTCTTTGCCTATGTAAAACACCTTGAATTGCCTCTGTGTTTGAAATGTGCTATATAAATAAAGCTGCCTTGCCTTGCCATACGCTTTTTTCATTTTCTTTGTCCACAAAAACTAAATAAATAAAGACAATCCCAGAACATCTTAACCATTAGATTATGACTCCTAATAGCAACTTAATATTCTTTAAATTCTTTATCTTAAACTGGAAATCAACAGTGTCCACAATTGCTATGTAAATATTTCAAGGTATGTAATATATATAATGATAGAAAGATGTATCTACATTAGAAATAATATTGGTCTATTTGATTATACTTTGGGAAACATGTTAAAATGCTGCTCTTTTAATACTAAAAATAAATAAGAGGATTAAGAGGAATTAAAACGTAGAATGAAGAACAATTGCATAATATCTAATTTATTATTTTATTGGGAAGTGTTCTGATGTGCTATACATGTTTGTCTAATCTATTGTGTGTGTGCGTGTATATTGTGAATTCACATGTTTTTCTCTTTGTCACAGTTTTATTTATTCATTTACTTTTTTCAAGTAACACTGTCAGTAGATTAACAGGTCCCACATTTAGGCAAAGACACAATCTCACCTACTCTGTTGTGAACCTGAGATGCTGTGGGAATAATTACCTGGGAGTATGAATGTGGTGTTGTTGTGAGGATGCCTCTGAACTGTGTGATGCTCTTAATCAAAATCACATATACAAGCACTTAGGGGCTGCCAGAAGATTCCAGTTAGCACTGAAGGAGTGGGGACAATCAGCAAACACCTCCACATACTCACGCTCTTACACAGTGCACACGCACACATACACACACATTCCAAGGGAATCTTAATCAGCGGCTGCGCTGAGCGGTAACTCTTGTATCCGTTATCGATTGTCCGCCCAGGTTTGTTTGTCTTTGGGTGCCTATGGGAATCCCCCTGGAGTCCGTGGAGTCAATGAGAGTGGAGCACAGAAAGACTATCAGCCAAGTAGCAGCAATTAGCCCTGGGACAGACACAGACCTGCATGTCTCCTCTGGTCAGCGCTGCAACAGCAGACACACAGCAACAGAAGCAGACTAGACCAGGAGCAAGCCTGAAGAGAGCCTGTGCTCATTAAACAACAGTATCAGAGGCCCCTGACGGGCACAGGAGACCGGGAGGAAGGGAAACAGCAGGCTGCCACTTTAAATACACAATAGCTGGACGTGATTGTGTGTGTGGGGAAGTGTGGATACATGTGTGGGTGGGTGGATGTGTGTGTGCATGTGTGTGTGTATGAACATGTGACTCCATATATAGCCTGTGCGTGCTCAGACGTGATAAGCTATCGGGCTAGTTTTCCAGGGTGGTGTGAGTCATTTATGTTAGGGCACAATCCCACAGAGGCTATACAGCAGGATAAAATACAGTGTGAACGCGACACAGAAAATGAGAAGGAAATAGGGAGTGTGTTTTTTTCAGTCTGCTCCTGAGGTAATTACTGTGGTCTATATCAAATGTGATTTGGAGCAACTAGTTGACCTCCCATTATATAAAACCGCACTTGGCTGTTAGCTTGTGGGTTGCAGCTAGCAGAGTGATATCATGGGTTTGGAGGTGTGTGTGTTTGGATGTCAGTTGGTTAAAGAGTAGTTGTGGTATAATTTATTCATTTCTCCCTCATCCTCCACATCCTGATCTAACAGTGTGGGTGAGGGAGGTGTGGGTGGAGGTCAACTGTCCTCTACAGCTCCATATCCTTCTACAGCTCTGCATTCACTAGGCCACAGCCACTTTTCAACTATCTGATCAAATCCTTCTCTAAATGATACTACGCCCACATATTCCATTTCAGTCGGAAACACGTCACATTACAGATGTTCAGGAAGTTATAACTGGTGGTTTCACTGGGCCTTTAAAGTGAAACTGCTAGCCAATTTTGTCATCCGATCTTGGGTTCTAACCTCTGTTGCCTTTTTAAAAGCATGTCTCATAGATCATGCAAGAAACCAGGCCGTATGCCAGGTGTTTGACAATGATGCTATTTTAATTGACGATGACATAATGACGTGACCTGGATTCAGCTTCCTGTTAACACGAGTGCAGGTTTCTGTATTTAGATGAGCTGGCGGATGAGCTGCTGTCAATTATTTCAGCTTTGAGAGGAGCACAGGCCTCCTTTTGGTGCCGCTCACACTATGAGTCATTCATTACGCAGTCACTATGGCCAAACAAACATCCATTAGTTCTGCTGAAGGTGTATTGTAGAAGACCAAAAAGGAATCCGGGACTCACATATGATAGCACGTAGACATGCATCTAAAAGATATTTACACAAAGAAGAAGCCAGGCATGAACCAACAAGCACTAAAACATAACAATACATACCACAACAGAATTCCTATCAATCACCAGTGTGATCTTGACTTCATGGTTGCTTTGAGAAACCATGTCAGTTTCTAAAACCCCATCTGCATTCAGCTTATTCTAGATTTGCGCATGTAAATTCTCTCTTAAATAAGAATTATGAAGACTTGACACTACACTGTGATTTTGTCATTATTGTTCTGTACATGCAGGGCAGCATTTCTGTTTCTAACTGTCTTGTTTCCTGAGTGCTTTAATATTGGCCCTTAGTTAAATATTTATGCTACATTGCAATGTATGATGATGATGTATTAAAATCATTATTTAGGGTGGAACAATAAGACTCAATTATAAACTGCAATCATTGTTTTAATTTTCCTACTTTGGGGGCCAAGGGGACCACTCCATGAACCAATTCAATAAGTTTCAGCTCAAGCACCGTGAACACATTGACTTTGTGGATAGCAATATCTCACTTATTAATTTCTCATATGAATTGTTTGCCCCACCATAAAATTGGTCTGTTGGATGCAAAAACTGTCCATAAGGGCAGCCTCCAGCTCCATTCTGTGCAGCTGCAGACATCACAGTTTGGACTCTGTTAGCTCCAACTTGGCCAGAGAATTGACCATGTTGATAATTAACGGTGTGATGTGAGTGAAGTCAAACATGCAAACAGTGCAGACAGACAGAAAAGTTTAGTTCCAGATTCCAGCCATTTTGTGGAAAAGATTACGTGGGGTTAGCTTTCAACGTTTGTTTGCTGTGACAACAACAACAATGAACGTTGCAAAGTGCTGTCGTCATGTTAAGAAGTGATGTGCGCATGAAACCATTCAAACCTTCTGTGGGGGTTGTGCTGTTGGCCATATCGTCCAAAATGACTGCTGGTGCCCACCTCACTGCAGGTTGCTGCTAACTTTAGCTGTTAAAATATCACTGAATCCCTTTCTACATTCAGTGTTTGCTTCTTCTAGAAGATGTTGACACATGTTGGCATCTCCTCATTGACTAAATTGACAAAATGGCAGCAAAATAAGTCCTGGACTTTATTGTGTTATCCTTGACAAACAAGCAGAGATGTTAAATGTTGATTTTTATTGTCAACTAAAGTAAACAAAATGCAAATAACAAAAAGCAGCCTCCCTGGCCAATTCAAGGTGCAATTTATTAGAGACAGATGTTGCACCTCTTGTCACAAGCACGCTGCAAACAACACGTACTAATAATTTATTCATCCTAATCCAACCTGTTTCCAACTGTGCCACAGGTGCACAGCACACCTCTGGCCACAACATTTCCAAAAATCAGCCGCCATGCTGTGTGCACTCACAGTGAATACGAGAAAGAAAAAAAGAGAGGGAAAAAAAGAAAAAGAGACAGAATATTTTCACTTTCTTGGAGGTCACAATAAGAGAAGCAAGACTGGAATAGGCAAACGATAAGTGAGGGAAAGAGGAGTGAGTCACTCTCGCTATCTCCCCTGACAGCTGTTTCCATCTAACAAGCATGCAAGTATGCTCAATTCAAAGCACTAGTAGTAGAGTGCATGGTGTCAATTGAAATGATACCTAACACAAACTGGATGAGACAATTTTGGGGCTTCAAAGATAGTTCAAAACCAGGACACAGGGGGGTTATGAATTTTATGTGAACCTAACTTACACACACACACACACACACACACAGATGAAAAGAATTTTATTTAGCCACGCAGTCATGCCAGCAGTCCCAAATGGTGTGTTGAGGATTAAAAGCAGGATGATGTTATTAGACTAACAAACATTAGCCAGAGTAATCGAAACAGTGACCCAGTAGACAGTGTTCCTATTGAGATTGTGCTTCTGTTAACGCCGTTGCTAAAGATGAAGAAAAAATCTGCTAGATGTTCCTGTTAGAAAATGCACATGGCTGATTTTTTCAATAAAGTCTTTATCATACAGTGAAAGAAAAAAGTCAGAGGCCTGACTTTGCTGTCTTTTTTAATGCAGATATGTACTTAAGTGTCATCATCAAAATCATTAAGTTTGTGTTTCTGCAGTTGCCTTGTCTACATATGGAACAAAGAATAAATTCAGTTGGTTCTTGTGCTCCCACTGAGAACCCGTCACAATTATTTTTCTATAAACAAGCAAGCGAGTAAAACCAATTAATTTCACACACACATTTCAAACTTGCCAGTAGTATGTTGCTAATATCTGGCAGTGAATTTGTTTGTTTACATTCTTCGAGTAACTCGTGCAGTTTTCGTTGCACACAACGTGAACAGTGGCCTCACTGCACAGTACACTCAAAGTGACTATTTGAGTCTTAGGCAGTCCTCTGTGGCTGCAGTGATTGAAAAAAAGGTGACCAGGGAGTGAAGGAGGGCTGAGCAGATTGGTGAGAGAGTAGAAGGATAGATGGGTATGTTGGAAGAAGCTGAGGTGGCTGAGGAAGAGACTGTCTGGAAGCTGCTCCAGTTCTAAAGGTGAAGTAGCTAAATAATGCTAAGATTAGGACTCCGCTCACTGTGCTCACTGTGTGTGTGCGCACTCCAGCACAGGACCCTCTGCCACTGTGATGGAAGTAGGCCAGAACAGTGGAGAGAAGCAGAAGCAAGAGGGAAATGGGAAGCGATGAACATAAGAAGAGTTGGAGAGAAAAAAAAAGAGACAAAAGGTTTCATAGCTGGAGTTTTCTTTATCTCAGTGTAATGTGTGCATGTCTGCACACGTGTTGGCCTATGTGCAGTAAGCATGCACAGATGCTCTGACAGTGTGAGATATAGGCCTTTCCAATGACCTAGCAATGGTCATAAAGTCACAGCTCGCCAGCTAGTGGTGCGATTGCGTCTGTGGCATGTCTATTCAGGAGCCACGGCCTCTGCTCTTAGCTTCCAGTGATTACAGCTCAGCAGCCGAGCTTGACAACACACAGGCAGAGTGTAATCAAATCAGAGAGAGGGAGGTGTAATCAGCATTTCCCCTCCAATCAGCCCCAAAATCACTGTCTCTAATCTGCAGCCAGCCATTGATGGGTTTGATTGATAGGATGGATTCGTTATCTGGCTGTGGGGGTCTGCAGGGAGCAGAACAACAAGCAAGAGCAAGAGACACAGTCAGCTTATCAGCTATCGCTACATTTGTTACCGCTCCCCTCGTTGAGCGAGCTGAGCTTTTCCTCACAGGCTACGACTGCAGCTCTCCTCTCATTTATCATACAGAAGAATTAAATGTGGACACTTCAAAGTACTTCCACACACAAGGGTCCCCGGGGGCATGTGTTTTCTCCCTGTTTAAAATGGAAAGGGCCAATCCATCACTGGTTGTTTGTGACGGAAACAGAAACCACAGAGAGTAGTTGTACATGTGTATGTGTGTGCGTGTGTTTGTGCCTATGCATGCATTAATTACTCGCACATATATGTGTGTGTGTCTGCATGCGTGTGTGATTTGTACATGTCAGATGCACAGTGAAGATAAGGGAACAGAATAATGCTTTTTCAGCAAGCAAATACCATGACTGTAACATCTACTGCCTGCACAGCTTTGATAAATCTTGCTACTCTGCCTCAGACTGTTCTGGAAAATCCTCACAAATGTTCAAACAAATATGCTTATTTTCAATGAGCATGTGATGAATGAGCTCCATTGATTTTGTGCATGAAGCCAAAACAATAGAGACCAAGACGAATGCTCGGTCTGTTTAAGATAACGAGGCAGCTTTACCAGGCTGTGAGACATGCTTTATGTGCGTCTGAAGAAACAGGACAAAAATCAGGATAATAAAGACGAGGTTTATCTTAGCAGATACAGATACGATTAGATTGCACATTTGTAGCCATTAACATGTAAAAGTAATTAACAGGCAGTTCATTTGAATGTGACCTTGTCTCTCTGTTTTCCATCATCTGTATCTGTTTAAAATGGTGTACAGGATGAGTTATTAAAACCAAAATGTCCTAACTCAACATTTGTGGCTATGTTTAGATATTGGCATAGTGATATTATAACCAGGCCCACTCACTTCTTCCACACTTACTCCACCCAAGCAGTGGTGTCAAAGTTAATGCTTTGGTGTTACAACAAGCCTCTGTGTACTGCCTCCTCTGTTGGCAGCGTCCGACTATCACAACGTGTTATCTATGTATTGTGATGTATAATAGCCTAAATTAGGCAGAGGAGATACAGCACAGAAGTTGCTTTGTAATTCACGTGTCTAAGCAACGTATCTGCTTAAGAAGATTGTGTGATACGATCAAAACCTCCAGAACAGCTACTAAAAGGACCTTGAGGTGAGATTTTGTCAACTGCCATCTCAAGGGGCAGGAATGAACCTGTAAGCTCAACTTTTAAGCCAACATCAACGAGAAGTCCTTGAAGTGTTTAAAATTTGAACATGTACAATTCCATGACAACTGGGTAAACTCCATCTGCTGAAGAAAATTGTGAACAGCTACAAAATGGACCTTGAGGTGAGGCTGTTTGTTTCACAAGATATCTCTCTCATCAGATGGTGCCTGTTTAAATCAAAGATCCCAATTCTGCTGAGGCACCTTGATCAACCAGAGCAGCCAGCCAGAATTTCAGTGCCAGAAACACCAGTGGGTGACAACTGACAAACAGAGCATTTCAACATTTTAAATTCAACAAGTGAACTGGACTCTGAGCTTGTGTGTGCTGAGCCAGTAATGCCCACCCTGAGCTGGGGAGAAGCACAGAGAATCAGCAGCATCAGTAGCAGTAGGCAGTGTGCTTTTAGGGCCAAGCAGCAGCAGCAGCAGAGGCAGAGAGTTTCTGTCAAGGCTCTGTCCAGCTCCTAATGGGATGTTCTTGTTGTTGCCAGCGGATAACTCTCATCCTGTGTTCTGGACTACAGATCAAAGAGGGCCTGGACTCCACAGATCTACCAGGGCTGCATGGATGGAGAGGACATACGCAGAGAGTGGAGTACGAAGGGTAAGTAGAGGGTAAAATAAGAAAGCATGCAAGCAAACAGGTAAGAAAGAAAACAAGAAAGAGAGAATAAATCAAAGAAAGAATGCAAAAAAAGAAAATAAACCAAGATATTCTTTGCAGTGAACATGTATTGTGTCCCTCTGTTCACCTCACAGGCAGATTAAACCCCATTCTTCTATTTTCTGCTTCTATTTTGGTGAGGGGAAAGGGAGGTGAAAAGAGGGGAGCATAAAAAGATGAAAGCCAACTATACAAGTCAAGTGGGAAAGCGGTGTTTCCTATAAACCCAATCTGGGGAAGCTGAGAGATGGATATGGCTGTGAGCAATAGCACAACGTTGGGGCCGTGCAAGACGATGTCACTTAGAACAGGTTTCTCGAGAAGAATGAACAGTTCTACTTTGTGAAAGAGGCGTGACTCCAAAATGTTTTGGATACTTGATGGGTCAATAAATGGTGATTTGGTGAACTGAGGCATCTTCACATCCAAAGCTGGCCTAGCTTGTAGTGCATGAGCGCACGGTAGAACATTAGCCCTCTCTGCTAAGGGTCAGTGGCGATGTCAGGGCAAAGCTCTTTGTCAGGTGATGTGGAATCAACCCTTTGAGTTATGAGTGGCAGCCAGCAGTGCAGCTGATGGTCCAGAGATAAGATAATGGTTTGATGTGATGAATATCAAGACCCGAAAAGCAAGGTGAGGGGAGGCCAGCAAAAAAGAATAAAGCTTTATGCACAGGGCTGCACACACAAACACACACACACACAGAGCTCCATCATCCACCTGCAGGGAGAAAGATGTCTTTCCCCAGCGTTGATGATAGCATCTTCAGTCCCATGGTTCAACACTTTCACTCGAGGCCTTTCACAAAAGGACTGAATCTAAAGGAGAGGATTGTTTCGGGGGAAACTGACTTTGTGCTCTACACGCAGGGCCTTATGAGTGGGATGAAAGCTAGCTTTTGAAATGTCACAGAAAATGTAGTGCTGCATGATTCTGAGCACACACACACACAGAGAGAGAGAGAGAGAGAGAGAGAGAGAGAGAGAGAGAGAGAGAGAGAGAGAGAGAGAGAGAGAGAATTGCTACTACTACTTCTGAAAGATTCATATTTTGGAACAGCCTGACCATGATCTTTTGATAATCAGATGAGTAACTGAATGCAAAGCGATGCACAGCTCTACTGAAATGACTCAATTTTCTTTCAGTCTTCCAAACTGCAATAAAAAATAACCTGGATTGAAGTGTCAGGATCAAATACTGAAAGACCAATTTTGCCTTTGATAAATCGCAACATCTGTCGCAGTTCAAGTTACTGGCAACAGGAAGGACAATCTAATGCAGACAGAACACAACTGGAAGAGTAAAGGGCAGTTTACTACATGGAATAGCAGGTGCATGGTGGGCAACCCTAAACTCAATAACTTACTCTTCTGCCTCCTTCCAAAAACACACCTATAATCAGATAACAAACGTACTTATAAAGATGAGAAGAACAAGGAAACAAGTAGAAAGCAAAACATGCTGTAGAATGACAAAACAAGAAAGAAAGAATTGTCAGCTTTTCTTGCTTTCTTCTTCTCATGTGTGCTTGCTGTACAGCGTCGTAGAGCAATGGCAACTGCTGCACAAAAGAGAGGGCAGCTCACGTGAGTATGTGTGCAGGTAAACAAAACTTTTTAGCTCATTGTGAAGTTACTTTTCAACTTACAGGAGGACAAACGAGTTTGCTGGAAAACAGGTATTTTTGGGACTGTGATTAATACTGAGGTAGAGCAAGAAAAGCCACATGCATTTGCACTCTGGATGGGATGAAAATCACTGATCAGTGGGTGCAATATTAAAATTACCCAACCTTCTCTAGAGAAAAACATCCCATCCAAATGAGGCTTAAGATACAGTTTTGGTGCTGTCAGCTGTGGCCATCACGCTCGCTGGCAACGAAGGCCAAGTTTGAGATCAGTGAATCGGATGAGTGTTTGAACTAATACTGAGCGTAACTCAAGTGTTTTGTTTAATGGTAGCTGGAGAGAGTTTAAAGCAAAATACTGCTACAAAGTGGTGAACCAGTGCTCCTAAAACCTGCCCAAAAAATCCACAAAAAACACAGAGAAGCAAAACTGTTTCATTGTTTCATTAATCATTTCCCCCTTCAGTAATGTAAATAGAAACAAACCACTTATTCTGTCACTTAAAATGTATCCATAAAAAGTTTCTTTATGACAGTGTTGCATACACACAAATACAGGTATACACACACAACTGTAGTGTGTGGAGATTATTAAATATTTCCAATTTCTATTAGAATGGCAAAATGGATAAATCCATTCTACAGTTGGAATCCACCAGCTTGAAGAGTGTGTAGTCACAGTAGGGGATCCATTATAGCAGGTGGTGGGTGACATTACAATGGATGGAGAGAAAATACAAAGATATATGTACTGGGGTGGACAAAAGCCTTTCTTCCATTTAATGTTGTTTGCCTGGATGTAAGAAAAATAGCTGGTGCCCAAAGATGGCGTACGGGGATTACGCTTGTTCATGCTTGTGTGTGTGCCAGAGCGCTCACCCACACACACACATGCATGCATGCGCACACACCCACAAATCTACTTCCCATTTGGAAGCAGGAGCAAGTGAGGGGAGCAGAAACAGTGCAGTGAAGCAGATGTAATTACAAAAAGGCAAAACAAGCCCTGTGTCTCCAAGTCACTCTGACCCACATGGAGGAAGTAAGTTAGAGCTTATCAGGGTGCCACAGAATGTAGAAATCGTCCAGCAGAGGTGGCAAGTGCTCCCTGCTCTTTTCAGATGTGACACAATGGGAAGATGATGGTGGTGGTGGTGGTGGTGGAGGTGGTGGTTGGGCTCTAAGTGGTGAGGACAGCAAATGATAAAATAGTCCCTCCTTCACTCCTGGTAGTAGGCAATCTCTGGCTTGCCCCAGGAAGAGAGATTTGAGGCACATTAACAGCACTAGTCCAGTCGTCATCTCATACACAGACAGGAAGCTTGCCTATATGATACATGGTGGTCGTGGTGGGGGTGACAAGATATGGTTGGTGGTAGGACAGGATGTAGTAAATTAAATGTTGCTTGTTATTACTATCAATCATATTGGAAAAAAAAAAACATAAACTGTTGTACCATCAATTTGTAATGCTGTACCACTCTTTATGTTCACAAGTGATGCCGACAAGAAAGCAGATATTGCTGCTTTTGTTTGCTACTGCTGCTGCTGGTGTGAAAGATGTAGGGAGATATTGTTTTTTTTGGAAATCCTGTGGAGACATTTGACAGGCATTGTCAGATGACAAAGTGAACAGCTAGGAGATGAAGATGGGTATGCTTCTGACAGGTTTATTGCAAACACTGTAGATGCATACTGCTTGGCCTTGGTGCTGCCCACTGCTGCAAATGCATGCACACATGCACGCACACAAGTACATGCAAAAGACGCATGCGTGCACAAGCGCAAGGACACACAGAACTGCACACACAAGATCATACTGCCTCTGATGTTTCCCATAGACGAGTGATGGGAAAAAAAAGAGCAGTTTTACTTTAGGATCAAAAGAAGAGAAAGTAGCATGTGAAAAATGTATGTATGCGGCATTCTCAGATCATATCTGACGTATCTCTCCCCTTGACTACTGTAATGCCCTTCTGGCAGGGCTGCGAGCATGCACAGTAAAACCTCTGGAAATGGCAGTACGTCTGACAGACAGTTTATGTCACTCTACTTTTCATTACTCTCCACTGGCTCCCTGTTGCTCGCATTAAGGTCAAGTCTCTAATGCTCGCCTGCACAGTGACCCCAGCACACCGCCCACCTACCTGAAGTCCCTCATTCATGTTTATGAGTCTTATCGTTCACTACAATCTGCAAATGAACAACAGCTAGTCGCACCATCACTGCGCGGCAAGAAATCTTCTCTCGTATAGTCTCTTTCTGGCTTCAAGCCGAGAGTACTTACTCATCTAATATGCTTTCTCTCTCTATCTCTCAAGCTTCTCTAGGTCTTCTAAAAAAAAAATGCACCTGTAAAGCTTGTGGCACTTGTGTCAGGTGGAACGTGGATCGGAGTGTTGTGGAACTTATCCTCGAAGCCTTCTCCTTGATCTGGCTTGGATTGTACCTCACTTTGGACAAAAGTGCCAACCGTCAGTCTTCTACCTCACTTTCTCCCTTTGATACTCTTTGCTGATGTTTTATATGCATGGGAGTGAAAGGTAATGGGAGAGATTTCAGACCGATTTAATCAATTCTTATTCCAATTCTGTTCATCAATCCTTGTTCTTATTGAATTCTGGTTCTGATTCTTGGCATATTATTTTTGTCAGAAATTAAACCAAAATAAACTGTATGTACGGCCATAAACTAATATGGCATGAGACGTTTTTTCATGTTTTTGGTATGCACAACAGACAATGTCAAATGAAGCTCAACAGGTCCCAAATTCACTTTGAGCTGGTTCCAAACCCTGGTAATAAATCGGACTGAGCAGTGAGAAAACAAGAGAGTGACATCCTCACAGTGCATTTTGCCTCCAGGATGCAGTCCCCATCACCTCTGCTGACTCACCAGAGGTAATCACCAATATGGCTCTGGAGAAATCGGAAGGATAAGGAAACGGGGAAAAGTCAGTTGAACAGAGAGAATGAGGGTACATGGAGGGGCCTTTGAATGAAATATGGCTTATATTATTTCTTTCTGCTTTCCAGACAGGGCCGTCTGTCATAGCCAGGAAGGGGCCAGAGAAAGTGGGCTAAGTGGTCAGGTCATTTCTTGTGCCTTTCCAAGTGGCTGAATAGATATTAGGATTTTACAGGCTATTACACATGATAATTGCACAGCATATTGAATTTCGGGCAATTTTCTCACACCAACGCCCTCTTTCTTGCTCCCTCTTTTCTATAAATAAACATTTTACAGTATATAAAGTATCCATCATATATGGGCTATGATTTAAAGGTTGTTTATGACATACAAACAGTATCTGTGGCATTCATGTAAATTCAATAACAGCACTCTACTAATTGCATGGCTTAACCCCAGCTATAGCTCTTTAGATATTCATCTAAGCCAATTAAGTGAAAGGCGGGTTCGGGATGGGGCATAATCCTTGCCTGAATGTTAGGGTGCACATTCAAGAGCAATGTCAGAGGAGGACCCAGTCCACTCTAAAATAGCAACATGACTTGCCTGCGATTTATTCACCCTATGTGTTCCCACTAAAGAAGCATGCAGCTTCTGCGAGGGCTTTGTAACTACAAAAGGAAAAAGTGTTGCGAACTAAGAACAGATCATTAAGAATTAATAGTTATGGCTATATATCCTTTTCTAACCACATTCACATGTCAGTCTAGGTTTATCACATTTAAGTGTGTGTAGTGTTTGCTATATTTTCCCACAGCAGTAACATTACACAGCAACGAGAAAAATGCTACTACTGCTAAACAGAAACTAGAAAAAAAAAACTGAAATCTATCCCAATTCTGCAAAAAAAATAGAAACAAGACCAAATGTTCAGTACAGGTGCTATTACCAAAAATAAGGTATCCTCTTTAAATAAACAGGTTTTATGGTGAAGCCTGCACTGCATAAAAAACTCAAATTAAAACATTGGAATATGTGGTGCCATTACTAAAACAAACCCCAGTGACTAAAGCATCAAACAAATTAAAGAGGAAACACTGACACTGCCACATTAGTTAGCAACAGTCTTTCCAAAGTAAGGAGTTATGCGGGCCCTTGTCTAAATTGTAGCTGTTAACCAACATGCAGAGTAGCACGTCCACAGATAGGCTTTTACATACTTCCATTTGAATTAATCTGCAAACACTTCTAACAGATCTTAGTGACATGTATGAGTATTTGAGTAGCATCACCGCATGCACAATCCTGCACACTGTCTCAGCTTAGTCCTGATAAAGAGCAGAGAGAGAAGACAGATTATGAAATGCTGATGGAGTACCCTCAGCACTACCATTCATCAACATAATTAACCATAATCAGCACCATCCGCAGAGAGAAAGGTGGATGATGGAGAAAAGAGAAGACTGTTGGTAAAAATGTACTGAAGGTGACAGAGCTGCAAAAAAATAATTAAAAAAAAAAAAAAAAAAAAAAAATAATAATAATAATAATATATGTATATATATATATATATATACATAAAAACTCCATCAAACAATTATGGTTGAATATGTGACTTTTTAATTACAGAATACTGCTGTAATGGGGTATAGTGAAATACCCAGCATCACTGAATCCACTGAAAATGATACACTGGTCCATCAGTTATCAATGCATTACATTTTATTATTCACCTGTGCTGAAGGTCTGCATTTGCTCAGTGGGACTCGGTGCTGTGTCATCATACAATTTATGTGTCATACAATTCTTTTTTAACTGTGAACTAAAAGACAAGGTGCGTGCAGTGCATCTTCAGAGTAAACCACTTATGACAATGATTCCATTATCTACCGTCCAGTATGTGTTAATGATGTGAGTCTAAAGCTGAGAAATCTGAGCCTAAGTTAACGCTAAAGCTTGAATGGTAACGCTCCCCTACTGTAGCTACACAAACACACTGAAGGCTTGTCAAGTCTTGGCTCCGTCAAGTGTCCGTATCTCATCTTGCATAATTTTAATAACTGCTCATCGGGGTCAGCAGACATGCTGATAGATCGTCCGAAATACCCAGTCAGCTCACGCCATGTCTCCAGCCAAGTTCACATTACACATACTGATCTGTTCGTCTTCATTCATTATTAACAGCCAAATGCAGCTGGGGCCATGTAGGCCACTTTATGGAAGTTTAAAATTTAAATACTTCAAAATTCCTGGGTAATTTGGACGATGACCTGACAGCAGAAAGGTGCCTCACTGCACACAATCTCAAGAGAAATTCACGGCTAATATCGCAGTGACAGCTGGGGCTTTTTTTTTCAGTGACTCAGACTCTGCATGTGTACAGCAGTCAGTTATTACCATCCAACAATTAAATGTATTGTTATCTCAGGATAATATGGTTACCAAGAAAAAAGAGACTAGCTGCAAATAGGGCTGGTGGTTGTTCATAAGAAAATATAATTATTGAAAATAGTCTCTGAAAGTACCCAGGCACTCTGTTATGTAATGATGTTTAATAATCTTTAATTCAACTATGTTACCGTTTGATAGAGAAATCATGAATAAAAATTAACTCAGATCTTCTGTTCTGCATAGACAGTGGGACTATTATTTATATTCAAACTACATTTTACATAATTGATTAAAACCCAGAGCTACTGTTAGTACTGCTAGGTTGGCTTTTTTTAACTGTCTCCCTAAAAGGTCGTGAAGTAAGTTCTACCATGCCCCGTTTTAATTATCTCTCAGTATGTATGGAGCGGTTTGAGTGTTATGTGTTTCACAAGCGAGTCTGCCAGAAGCCAATCCCCCATGACCCTGACCTTTTCAGGAACTAATAGAATTACAGCACACTGAATGCCAATTAAATAAACACATAAATGGAAAACAAAACAGGCAGAGAGAGCACAGGAGTGTAATTGCCATAAAACCCCTTAAGGTAAACACATGTTCCCACAGGAGGCAGCTTCAGTGAGATATAGGGTGATGAGGAAAAAGAGGAGGAGTGTGTGTGTGTGTGTGTGTGTGTGTGTGTGTGTGTGTGTGTGTGTGTGTGTGTGTGTGTGTGTGTGTGTGTGTGTGCACTAAGATAAAAAGCCTGGGAGGAGGGAGTCAAACAGGCGAGGTAGGCTAGCCTGTGAATGTGTTGTTAATTTAGCCCTGTTTTAATTAGCTCTTCTGCCAGAGCACAGCAAGGCAGAGGGGGCTAGCGGGGAGCCCTGAAGATCTGGGCAGACTGGCAGGCTGAAAGAGGCCACCAGATTGGCATGCCTAACTACTGCCTGTCTCAGACCAGCAGCTGGGCACACACATCGCCCACCGCTGTTCTAACCGCCCAAAGGTAAAAAATTAATTCTGCAACTGGCCCAACAATAACAACACACACATACTCACTCATGCTACTTTATTAACTTCTTTTCTTTTTTAGTTTTAGTTTTGTTTTTTTATTCCTCCTGTGCCCTCTGTCTAGCTTTAATTAAATCATGGTTTGTTCTTTTTTTTCTCTCTACTTAACAATGCAAAGACAAAATTTGACAGTTGCTTATGATAATGCTCCTGACTCTCACTCTCTAAGGGACAGTCTCTGTTTACGGAGTTCACACTTGAGCTACGTTGGAAGCTGGGTGGGTGTCTGCTCTGTGTATATGACGCCAGCTGATATTTAGAGTTTGACTATTTTATGAGTTTCAGTCTTATGACGAAAAAAGGAAAAGAAAGGAGACAATCCCCTCTGAGCAGCAAACAGTGCGTGCCCTGACGGAATGAGCAAATATGAGCCTAACTGCCTTAGTTTTCTCAGAGGATTTATGACATGGGGTCTTATTATCTGCAGGTCGGATTACTGCCATACGCTCCCCTCCAAAATAAAGAGGTTCCACGCCACATAAAGCCCAAAGTGGTTTCAGAGCTGTGCCACACTCCCTTGCACTTTCAGCACAGATTTTAAGGATGGCTACACTGTTCCACTTCTTTGGTTGATAATGATGAGTTTGTCACCCTAAGCCTGATAGACCCACTCACCGCTTCTCTTGTTTACCTTAGCACTTGATACATCAGGACAATCAAAAGGTCAACAGGACACAGGCATTTTTCTTTAGTGACACCAACCCGATGAGCCCTCCACTTGAAATGGATAGTAATTGGTTGGTGAGCACCCCTGTAATGTGGCAAAGCTCTCCAGTGAAGATAGATTAAGCTACCTGCAGATGGAGATAGGGCAGGGCCTGGGGACAGGAGGGAAGAGGGTCCCCTACTTGACTTTGAAGACAGAGAGAGAAGATGGAGGGCTTGAGATGAAGGAGGCTGATTAACATATTGTGCAGTAGAGAGAGCCCCTATCTACCAGTCAGACACTGTCTGGGGAAATATGCAGCGGCCGCCACAGTTAATGGGAGCCAGCATGTTTATTGTCCTGTTAATTAGCAGGGATGTAGTTAGGGCTGTAAAGATATGTAGTTTGTGAATTCAGGGAGGATGCACGAACAAGTCAACAAAGAGCTGTAACTGCACACAAGCTTCTCTGCTCAAACAATGATGACAAATATTGTTGGTCAACCCCTTTAACAACTCTCCAGTGAGCAGTTAGAAATTTTCCCTGCATCGTGGATGAGTAATTGCAATGTTTGAGCCACATTTCCTGAAGCCTTGGGATCGGTAACTCACTTGTCTGCCAGTTGAGTTGTTTGATCTGCTAACTTTGATCATACAGAATGTAGAGTTGGGAAGTCCAATTTGACTGCATACCACGGTATAAGTTTCTATACGCTCTCTTCTCCCTGGCATTCTTATACCACAGTGACTCCATCGAAGAACACGCTTCTGATACATTTGGAAGAGGTAAATACATTGCTGGTCTAAGCAACACCCACTGAGTGTCTTTGACAGTTTTAACATAAAACACAGACTTAAACAATGGAGAACTACTGCGCTCAGAGCACATTTTAAGTCCCCTTTTTTGGCATAAAGACATGGAGACTATCACCAACCCCCCAGAATCCACCTTTTGGTATCATATCTGATCACTAGAGGAAAAGAGGGTTCTGAAGCAAAGCCTTTGGGCTCGAAAAGCCCTAGAGTCATTTCCATAATACATATTTCAGCCAGCTTCCAGTAATATTGGACACCAAAATAGAAATAATGGATTTCCTGGTCTTTCTTTTTCACTCATCTCCTCCCGTATGGAACCTGCAGACAATCCACCTACACACACACACACACACACACACACACACACTCATACTCATAGTACTCTAGCCCAGACCAGCAGTATCAGAAGACAGTGCTAGCTCCAGGCCTCTAATTGGCCCCATTTCTCCTCCTCTTGTCTCTTTCTTTGTGCTCATGAAAGCACCGGCTATTCCGTCTAATACGTGTTTCTGAAAAGGGTGGACATACTGTAGCCTGCACTTATCCAAATACAATAAAAATCTTCAAATGAAACCAAAGAGAAAAGACAAGGCCAGTGTCTTGAAAAGTGAGTGAGTGTGTGCATGTGTGTGTGCGTGTGTGTGTGTGAGAGAGAGACTGACAGAATGGGGATGAGATGCAGAGCAGAGGCAGACAGCGAGTGTGTGCTGGCTGCAAACTGTGAGGCATGAAGGACGCACATTGAAAGATCTGTCGCGGGCATCTCATGGACACACAGAGAGGGCTATGAGTGAGACAGGGCCACCGAAAGAACAGAGGCTCTTCAAAGCTGATTGTGGCATGCATCACTTAAAGCCAGCGCCTCCCACCCACTGTCCTGGCCAGCCAATCAATGGGCCTATTGTTGTGATATATGTGACCAGAGGTTTATGGGTGTCCGTATGCCGCAGTGTCTGGCTACTATAGCTCTGAAACTGTTACTGTTGATTATAAAAGACCGCTGCCGCACACTCTCGCTCTGCCTCTCTCTCCCTTAATTCTTCCATCTACTGCAGAGCCAATTTGCTAATGGATGCAGCAACCTTGTGATTTATTGTTGTCAAAGATACGCTTCAAGTAAAATGCACTAAATGATTTAAGTTTGCAGGCAAAATTTACATTTGAAAGCCAGCCCACTCTGGAGAGTGCCTTACATCAAATATGCAAAGTTGATTATGTGGAGCATCTATTTAGTGGTTCTAAATCATTGTTCTAGCCCTCTCAGTGATATTAAACTCTGTATGGATTGTCTGTGGTTTGTGTCTATTCTTGGATTCAGTTGCTATGATGGCAATTAAAAGAGCTATGAGGAAGACAGTACTGCAACAAAGCCCAAAGTCTCCAACGTCTGGCAACTTTGGTATTAAATCTGCCTAAAGGTTAAGGTTGTTTCACTGAATAGTACTGGAAATTTCCTCTTGAGTTAAAGCACCGTGGGCTGTATGCTGAAAGTAGAACAGGCAGTGTTAAATGTAACAGCCTGTACTCAATTTTGTCTTTTTCTTCTCAGTATTCAGTGTACACACCAGACAGACGGTCAGTTCTATCTCCACTCACTTGTACAGACATGCCAGATCTATAACTCCGTCTATCTCTCTGGCCCTTTTTAACCCATGTCAGCACAAAGTTATTACAGAGACAGACCCGTAGGAATGTCTGAGAGTTCCCCAGGGTGTCTGGCTGCTGCTGAAACCAGCTGGGGCTCGTAGAGCTAAGTGACCCTCTCCAAAAACTAAGAGACAGTCCATAGCTGCGGATGCATAATATTCCTCTCACTCATCTGTCAGCTGTTTTACACTTTCCATTCTGTCTCAGCATCCTTACCTCGTCTTCCTCTCCTCTAATTCCCCTTGGCACGCCTTCACATATACAGTCCCAACAAGTCATGTCACTCAGGTGGAGTGGACCACAGCAAAAAAAAAAAAGATGCATACAGGTAGTTTACAAACTAAGGGGCCAGTTTAATACATGAAACCTGTTTCCCAAAAAGGGAAGAGCAGGCTGTTAAGGAATTACTGCAAAACACAAGAAAACACAAAGAAAGAAGGACAGAGTAAATTATCTAAACTTACAATTAATTTAGTTTAATTACAAATTTTGCGAATATGCCAATAACATTGCAATCCGGACCTGGCTCAAAATGCAAAATTATGTAATAAATAAAACAGCGACACATGGCATCCGATCAACCCTCAGGCACTGCCTTGGGGTCTTCCTACCAGCTTGCTCAGTGACACAAATGGACACACACGTATATACTCAGTACATGATTCCATAACTGCCTTAGACCTGCTGCTGTCACCACAGGGAGAACACAGCACTGTACTGGGGAGAGGTAATTTGCCCTCTATGCCTCAGCACAGACCCAAGCACTTGACTCAAATGTCATTAGTCATTAAAAACGATCTAATAGTGATCATATCAGCACTCGCGGATAAATCAGAGCACATTTGACACCATGAGCCCATTTCCAATCGGCACTGACGGATGTCATGGATGCCATGCAGGCAACCTGAGGTGCTGCTTTATACTGAATCTGCTTATCTGCTAACACGCATTTCACCGCCGTGGCAAAACCAAATATTGCTTAGACACAAATGCGACTTGCAATGAAATATATAGGGAGGACGAGAGCCACCTAAACACAGGAGTATATGGCCTCAAGTCCGGGTTCAGTTTTGACATATTTGTCAATAAGTTGAAGTGGTATAGAGGCAAAGCACAGGTCAGTCAGTTCAGAGCTGAATGCAGTATTTTCAGACTTGCTGGTTTAGGGTAAAGGGAGCAAAGACTCATGCGGACCTTTTCAGTTGGTGAAGCAATGTAGCTGTATGGTTCATTTCCCCCTTTTTTATGGTGGAAGCTCTTAGCATCAAGTGACTCATGAGTATATAACATTTACTTTACCCCACTTTCAAATATGCTCTTGTGCCGACATGGAGTCACACATTTGAAGAAGCAAACCAAAACTGTCGGGAAGAAAAAAGCCCAAGCAAAAGCAACACATTACATATCTGATACATATTTGCCGTTTAAATCCCTCCCTGCTCTGCTGTGCTTTACTGGGGCTGCATGTGTGATCAAACAGAGTTTGGAAAACTGACTCTTCCCCTTCACATCGTGCCATATTGAAAAGCTTCATTAAAGCACTGGGCTGGAGATACAGTATCAGAAGCAATTTTCCATGCAATTCCTTGGGAAAAAGAGGATCCCATTGTTAGAAACAGAGGGAAAAAAGTCTTTCAGGGCCTTTAGATGAGATATAATACAGCGCTCCACCGCCTCTGTGCTGTAATCTATAGTGATGGGCTCAGGCTAATGGGAGTCTGACCTGCAATAGAGCTCACTGGGAGCCATGCAAAGAAGCAGAGTAGAGGAAGGGAGAAAAAGGAGGGGATGGCATGAAAGCAGGAAAGAAAGATAGAGGGAGAGAGCGGGAGGAGGAAGATAAAGAGAGAGAGATTGGGGGAAGAATTGGCTTGAAATTTTCTGACAATGAAATGTCTCCAGTAATTGTTCCTGCAGTGATAAATGGTGTCCCATTGTACAGTGGGTCTCCTTGTCCTTGGGAGTCAAAGAGATGAGGAGAGGGGAGGAGAGCAGAGGAGGGAGGGGACGCAGAGATGGACTGGCAAAGCAGCATTTAACTTGGCGCCGGCTGCAAGCACTCAACTTTCTGAAGGTGATGGTGTGTGTGTCTATATGTGCATTGGTGTCTGTGTGTATCTGCATGTCTGAGTCTATGCTCGTTTGTGTCTGCGTGTCTCTGAGCCGTATATGTCGAAGCATTTCTGGCGAAGTGAACCAGCAGGCAGCAGCACAGTTGTGAGTGGGGCTCCTGCCCTTGGGGATGAGGCTGACAGAATAAAAACACATCACAACACTGCAGTAATATTCCCTTGACAACACGCTCAGAGCACTTTGTGCCCCAGAGACATTTTTTGCAGCCATCCACGGGTAAGAACATTTACCATGCTGTGACTTCTTCAGCAGACAGTCTTTTAAAGGCCTAATCATTTAAAGGATAATTCAGCTTTTGCTTCATTTTCCTATACATTTTTTGTATGACGAATTTAATCTATATGGCTGGTCCAAGATTAAAGCTATTTAATCTTGTCGGGCTTACTCACACCCATTCAAGTCCAAACAGAATAAAAATAAACTAAGTCAGGACAAGGTTTTATACATATTTTAAAATACCTTGCATTCATTGTATTATTTCCCACATGTAGGAACAGTGAGAGCTGAGATGAGACAAGAGGAGACCGTTTCCTCTTGCTTCTCTAATTTTCGAGGGTGTTTTTTTTTTAACACCAAAATAAAGGTTTAAACAGTATCTAACATTCTCTGTGGTTAAATTAGAAACCACCATTTGTCATTTAAAACCCACTCATGACGAAAAAATCAAGAAACTTATGACAACTAAAATCAATTCAACATAAAGTACAATTTCACACAATCAGGCTCTCAGTTGGTGCCCTTTTCTTTACTTGGAGTATTGTTTTTATTATTATTATTATTATTACTATTATTATTATTAAATTTTAAAACAACTGGACCTAAGATGACTGAAATATACCAAATTTAGTATGTCATAATGTGATAATCACTATATACTACTTTAGACAGGATCTAAAAGAAGTATCACATTTACACCTAGTAATTTTTGAATTTATGATTCATACTGTACATGTAATGATGTCAATGTAGGAAAAAGTATGGGGATAAAATAAATAAGTGAGTCAAACAATCAGGCTCAAACCACCTGATAAGAAACCCCGAAGAAAAGCGCCAAAAAAGAAAAAAAAAAAACAACTATGAAAGCTAGCTTGATAATAATCAAAAAATAAAATAAAATAAAAATATCAATGGTGAAATCTTAAATCTATGGGAGAAATCACTTCATCAAAATCAAATCGAATAAAGATGCTGCAGATTCCCCTCCCACCGTGTAAAGACGATGATCATATCAGTGAGTAGAAAGGTGTTGAACTATTGTAGAAATCGATCATTTTATCTACTATGGAATTCTTAGCCGAGTCAGCTGTGTAAAGATGGCTTAATGCGGATACATTCCACAAGTGAACAAGCTGTTTCTAAAAAAGCGCAGTCAGCCCCAGCGAGTCCTCACCAAGTCTGTGTTTCTTATGTCATTTATGTTAATTGGCATTTGTGTCATGTTGCAAAAGAGGAAGAAAATAAAATAATGATGGGCAAGATATAGCATGGATAAGTAAAATGGGAAATAACTGAAAGTTACTTCATGGCAAGAAGAAACAGGTCCCGTGCAGACTAGTTAATGTAACATCTATCACTGTGGGTCCAAATAGGAACATGAGACAAATGGCAGAGAGAGGAAGCTGTTGCTACTACAATAGCACATAAGCAAAGAGCAGAAGGTCCCTGCTGGCCTTGGACCGGTCCGTGCCAGGCACAAAGCAGGTGGCTGAAAGAAAAAGGTTACGCTCATTATACAGATTAAACCTGTAAATGCCCTGTCATTGGTGTAATCGATGTGCCACTTCTTTGCAGTGACTTATTGATCAATCTTGTCTGGGGGTCGTACACAGTGCATCGTTATAGCTTCAGTAGTAGCAGGGACTGCCTTTCCTTTTAGATGCTGGTCCTTCCACAGATGCACTCTCTTACAGTCCCTCACCTTTACTGTACTCTAATATGAGGTTCACTTCTGGCTGTGCAGTTCCTTGGTCTGGTAGCAGCGTAACTTTCATACTATGCAGCAGCAATACTGTGCATCTATGCTAACACAAATGCAGCAGCTATTAACATCTGTAATACACACGAGAAGCCATTGAAATCAATGTGCTATGATTTTCTTAGCTAAATGCCATTCATTGTTTCCATGTCCTATCACCAAGTTTCTTTTGGGTTGAACACATCTTTATGACTGTACCTGAAGCTGGACATGAGTTATGAGTTCAGGTTCTAGACAGTTATAACCAAGTACTGCAACACCATAAAGCCACTGAGCACTATCCTTGTACAGTAGTCGGTGCCCTTCTACCATTGTAGCACATTTCTCGAAAACAGACAGCTTTGTTTGTTGATAGGCGCATAGTCTAGCCAATAAGCCTGGCCTTCAATGACTGTTCAACAAAGTTCTGTGCAATTCCACTTCATAATATTTTAAGATATCCTAGCAATAGACAACAACCATCCAATTCTCTTCATGGTGCTAATTTAAATTGATAAGCAGATAAAACAGCGTGTGTTTTTTTTTGCTGTAATTGTTTTTACTGAGGCAGCTATGCTCAGTCCTATAAATCCTGCTCTCAATTAGAACGGGGAAAAAAACTGTCAAGAAATGCCTTAAGACAAACACAAATAGTACCAGACTACTCACTCAGAGCCATGTGTGCTAAAGAGAATAAAAGATGAAAATAATTGAAAGAAGAGTAGCTCCTGAATTGAGTCAAGAGGGGGAAACTCACAAAATGAACAGAATACACACAAAAACATCTTAATTTATATAGTTCCTAATTCCAGACAAAAGGAGAATAAAATACACTTGTGTGAAAGCTCAACTGATATCCTAACACCTGTCCAATCTTATCTAAGGGCTCAAATGAGCTATACAGTGACTCAATTTTGCCTAGCTGAAAGGAGATACATTTGGCTCCTTTGAAAGGAAACCCTTTACTGCAGGGAGGGAAGAAAGGCAGAGCAGCTGCCTTGCCTCGCATGACGCCGTCCCTCTCCCAACCCACAGATCACACCAACCCATGGCTACAAAGGACATCAATTTGTGATTACAAATAACACAGCTCGTCTTTCTCGACATTCAGAGGAGCACTGCCCATACCACCCATAGCTCTTCCTTAGAACTCCTCTGTCCCTGCTACATCAGTCTGATGGGGGAGGTATCAGGTGCACCTTTGGATTGAAAAAATAATTGGTTTTGGTAAATGGCTAGATGGAAGTGTGTGATCGGCCAAGTTTGGGAGGCAGAGTTTACATGCTTATCATGCTACACAGCTGCACACTGCGGGGTTTCTTTGTTTTATGGCGCCTCGCTAAGAAAAGCCTTGATTGCTAGTGAGGCAGATTACTTTGTTTAAAGCCACTGTTGAAAATGGCTCTGAATACATAGAGCACTGTGAAGTACACAACACCAAAGCAGGCCTGTTTCAAAGTTAATTATTTTATCTAACCGTTGGACGACATCTTTCTGTGCCCTTTTTTTCCAAGTCAGTCACAGGAAGATGTGGAAATAGAAGCTTAAACATACATGTTGCCTCAAGGAGATATAGTAACAAGAGGTTAAGGCATAAGGCAAAAATGACTGGAATCTCTCGCCTGTCGCTCAGAGGCAAATCTCTCATGTTAGGCAGCTTTCATTTCAACATGACACGCCCTCCCAGAAGCACAGTATCCCCCATCCATCTGTACACCATAGGTCTACTAACAACAAATCAGCAGAGCCCCACATTACTGAGAAATGCGTCACTTGTAAATAGTGAGCATTTGAAGACTATGAGCACTGTGCTGCGGTATTTGCCACAAGGGTGAGAGTGTATGAGTCTGGCATGTCGCTACGAGGAGTAAGCTCCTACAGTATGAGGAGCCATATTAAAGTCTCCATCATTCACCATTTTCTTCCTCACCCTTCAGTTATGGATGGAAACAGATGACCGGGAAATTGCACCCTGTCTGACAAATGGCAGGATGGCATGGCTCCATGGGCTGCCCACCAGCAAACTGCTACTACTGAAGAAAAGGACGGGAACAAATCGCCTCCCGCTGCTTCAATTACTGAGCCCGCTCATCTCACAGAGGGACTGCAGTCAACTACATGGGAGGGGGATGGAATAACACTAGCGTGTGTGAGGGCACATGATGATGGGGTCAAGGGTAAAATGACATCTCATTCCAATCAGCTATCAGCCTTAATTTGTTATTTCACTAAAGTGGGAGTCCAGCAGACAGGTGACCAGTGCAGTTAGGACATTGCTGCATAATTCAAACAGTTAGCTGGTAATATAGAATGAACCGCTTTACATTAAAAAAAAAAAAATTCTACCATGTAAGTGCTAAATATTCTATTCTAGTGTTAGGGAAAGAGGAGAGCCAAGGATTTTCTGTCCAGTTAGGATGTGATATACTTGAGCTCTGCAATGTGGTTTGGCTATTCACTATTAGCTTCAAGTGCTCCTTAGGGGAATGAGGGAGTTACTAAGTTTTAAGAATAAAATCGGGGTAAAACAGGGAGGGGAAATGGGGGCTCTTTGTTAGATTTAAATGCTGCACTATGTTCTCTGTGACAGGCTGGTGGTAATTTATTGCCACAGCCATTACGGTTATTAGAAAACTCACTCAGGAAGACGAATGGCAGCCTGGCTGGTCATTGGTCTTCCGTCAGGGCTGACAAGGGAGACGCGGCACTCTTGGCTATTGACATTTTCACACCTAAAGCCAAGCTCTGCCAGCTGTATTGCAATTCAAACCCCAACTTAATGGCAATGAGCTAAATCATCCCTGGCCCTGGTGTACAACCTTTCTTTATTTCCTTTATAAGAGGAGGAGCATTCTGGTAGTTAGCAACAGGGTAAAGCCTTTTGGAATGGCCATTTCACGGGCAGACTTTTTTTCCAGACTGACAGATTAAAATGAATCTTGCCATAAATAACTCACAAAGAGCCATTAAGAGAGACCGTTAGGAGTGTCTAAATGGAAGCCATTTCTTCTGTATGACTGAGAGTGTGGAGGAAAGAAGGAGGAGAGGGAGGAGATTTGAGACAAAGGCACTGTGTGCCAATGTGCTTTTTCAATTTCAACATTTCTGAGGCCTATGAGTCATATTTCACTCAGTGGCCCAGAAAGAATGACAAATGATTTCAGTTGTTTTGCAGCAATTGAAAGTGAAAGGTGACATGGCTATCAGTGAGGGCTTTGGCCGCACAATAACACCTTGTCCAGTAGCGCAAAATACGAGGATAAAAACAAAGGTTGAAAAAAAAAGTTTAAAGTTGGGTAGAATGAACACTTTTCTTTGGTACAATTTAGCTACTCTCACAGCCTAGAGGGGACTAAAAATGTTTGACCTGAACAAGGCATTACAAAACAATTAGCCTATTACATAATGTAAAATGTTATGTGTGTGTTAAAGGTTTGGTTTAAGGATGGTGCCATTGGCTTGTTAGATATCAGGTGAAGTGTGTTGTGTGCAAGTGATCAATCCTCTAGGGACCATGACTATCCACAGTATATTTCATAGAAATACAGCTTTTTGTGTTGTGTCTGTGATACTTTGTCATGGACCAAAGTCTGGCCATATGGAAATTTTGACCTATTAGTGATGCTAGACAAAAGTTCATGGGGTCATCAAAAACAAATCGCTGTGACAGGGGAATCCGGCCTCTAGTTGCCAAGACATCTCGTTCTGGAACAAAACCTGTTAGACAAACAGACTGACAGAAGGACAAAGAGAGAGAGACTAAGTGACAGATGGACCAACATTGAGAAAGGAGCATAGTTATGTAATTGTGCAGGAATCCGTTTTTTTTGTCTAGACTGACCAACATTAGCCTCCCTTGGCCTGTCTGCTTACAGGGGCAAAAACACTGGCTGGCTGGGGACAGCAATCCAAAGAAATCAGTCAATTAGATTTGTGTATGAATAACAATGCCATTTCATGTCGAATATGGATTCTCTTTCATTTCAAGAAAACACTGTATTGTACTAACAGATACTACAGGATACAAACTAACCAGAATGCAGTGATGGGGTGTATATGGTGGCCCAGTGTGTACTGGTAAATATAGAGAAGGGCTGTATGAATAACACACTGTAATTGTAAAGCCTGCTGCTCTTACGCTGACATGTATTCCTGAGAGGCCACAGGGTGTTGAGTAGCTGTGTGTTGAATTGCTAATGGAATGTCATGTGAAGGGGAATGCTGGATACATGAGGGTAATGGTGATGATGACACTGTGCTGATACCTTCCACAACAGTGCAGTGTGTTATATGTTTGTGCGTTTGTCGAGGGAATGGTTAATATACAGCACAGAGGTTGGTTCCATTACCTTGTGTGTCAGGAAGCAGAGAGCCAACTGTACTGTACCAGAAAAATTACGACATTTCAAACAGCCAAACTCGCACCAAGGTTGACTTGGAGCTCATAACAACACTGAGACTTTCCTGGTCACAAACACAAAATGATCTAATTCTGTCTTTACAATGTGACATGACCATTCTCCATGCTAGGCCCTTTATTGAAGATATGTATTGGTTTAGTGAAGGCCAAGGTTCAGGGCAGACTGGGGTTAACTGCCATTCCCTGACAGCCCAGATGAGAAAGTGATGTGCACAGTGGGAGGTCGCTGTGTGTCAGACCGCCAGCTAACACTGGCTCATTGGGAACCTGGCACGCTCCATTTAACTTCACAGGGCATCCACATCCTGCATGTCTCACACAAATACACACACAAATACACACACATTGAGGTCCTTTCTCCCCCCAGCCTCTCCTGTATGGCCTTGCAGGGCTCCCTGCCTCCCATAGCCTTCCTAGGAAGCCAGAGTCACTCTGACTCATTAGGGTAATTGAGACAGGTCCTCCCGAGACTAAAGAGCTGCTGAATTGCTACCCACTCGCGCATTTAAAAGACCACTTAATCAAGCTCTTGTGTGTGTATGTTTTATTCTCTCTCTCTCTCATCATTCCCCTCCTCTTTCTTGTCATACTTTTCTTTCTTTCACTCCTTTTTTTCGTCAGTTTGTCTGTGTCAGGCCATTTGAGTGGGATATAGTGAGGTGTCTGTGTGATGCTAATTGCCAGTAAGAAAATGATCTAGGGGTTTTCTGTCTCTAGACTACGGCCCCCTGGTGTTGAGAAAGCCTCTGGTCCATGGAAGTGTGAATGGGTGACAGCAAAGAAAAAAAAATGCTGATCTGTGGATGTTGGGTAGGAAGAAGGGAGGGGGTAGAGATTGAGTGAGGGAGGAGAGGAAAATCCACCACCTCAGCGATTCTGGGGGCAGGGCTGCTCTGAGCTGACAAAGACACCAAGATTGCGGCCTGAGGTTGTCTCAGCGAGGCGAGGTGAGCCAGAGCACCCGTCATGTAACAAGTCAGATTTAGCAATACTGCTGGGTCAGGTCAGACTCAGATTGAAGTTGGAGTCACGACTGGCACCACGCTGCTCGCCTCTTCTATTGCTCATCCATCTGAACACAAATTACTGAACCTTCCTCCTTACGCTGAAAAATATAGACTAGTGCCTTGTGCAAGTGTGTGCGTGTGTGTGTGTGTGTGTGTGCGTGCACTTTATTTACACACACACACACACACACACACACACACACACACACACATCAAAACAAAAGTGACTATCCTATAGATGCTGGAGGATGGATGGATGCTCCCAATGTATTGTATTTTCTCTCAAGACTTTATACAAGCCTGTGGCCCAAGTAGATGAGGACAAAACTGAGATGCTGTTTATCTGCTCCCATGAAATAAGGCAATGACAACGTAGTGTGTTCAACAAACTACCTGGCACAAAACAGAGAAAAGGAGGAAGAGTGTCACCACAGAGACCTCTCTCTTTAATCATGCCCCATATCTTTCTCTATTTCTGTCTCTCTTTCGCACTCAGTATATAATTGTTTTTACTCCCATTCTCTTTGTCTTTCCCTTTTTCTTATTTCCCCAGCTCTACCCATACACCTCCCTCCCTTCCTTCTCTCTTATCAGTGACAGGCTGGAAACAGAAGCGAGATAAGGAAACGCCAAAGCCAATACAAGGTGTGGTGGTCGAACACCCAGGCAGATTAGTCATTGACACGTTTGTCAGTTAACAATGGCAAACGTGCAGCTCAAGCTGCTAAATGGGAATAGAAACAATGAGATGAATTTCTCCTCATAATGCATTATGGGCCCTGCAGCATTAACAGCTAGATCCAGGCGCATACGGTTCGTCCCCTGAGGTGTGGCAACACAGATTACTAAAATGGAGCTGCTACTGCATACCTTAATCAGTTCCTGTCACTCAATCACTCAGACAGACACACAAGCACACATTTACACACATACATACAATCTCAAATACACCAGGGTCCTGTTTCATCACTGCCCTGCTCTCCCTGTCTGGAAAGAGAAGGCCTTAATACTTGTGTGTACCAACAGTTTTTGTGCACTCATTTCTATATTAGATTCATCCCTTTCTACAAATTCCAACACTATTGTCAACCATGACAGCATAACTGATAGATTGATTGAAACTCTGGTGATTCAGTGCAGCTTAGACATGGGATAATCCAGCATTTTCAGGTGAGTTTTCGTTTCCAGCTAATAGCATTTTCTTGCTCTGAAAACAAAACTTTCACAAGGTAATAGGCATTTTTGTTTATTTCAGGAACAACTGTAGAACTCAATTTCTTTCAGGGTGTAAATGAACTCTTATGTTTTGGTATCATGATTTGCTCACTTCTTTGGTCGAGTCTCATCTGTGGTTGCTCTCTCAGTGTCACCATCAGGGATGATGTGTTTCAGGGATGGCTCACCAATAATTGCTGTTATTTTGTCATCTACAGTATGGATGACACTGAAGTACTCCCCTTGCACCCCTTTGGGGCAATAATGTCTCTCGGTGTGCTGCAATGTGTGGATTTTTTTAAGGTCAAGTTATTTTTTCTTCACCTCTGCCACGGCTGTTATTACAGGTGAAACAGTGATCACAGCATTTCTCGCCGCCATGCTGTGTTTTTTTTCTCTCCCTCCATGTCTCCACAAGTAGTCCTACATTTATGTTACTAGAGCATATTACAGAATTACAGAATAATAAACAAACAAAATGCAGGCTCAGTTAAAGTAGTTAGAGGTCTGGCGCAGAATGGTAAACAGTCTAAGAATTTAAGAGAGGAGGCTGCAAAATGTCTTTTAATTACATCCCCAAAACCTAGATTATTTTCCTACAGCTCAGAGGGAAGCTGGTTCTGCACAAAAAGCCAAGCTTTTGTCGCAGTTGACCAAGGTTCAATATATGACACTGTATTCAAATGTAAATTTTTCATCGAGTCAGATGCCACAGTACTGTATTTTTTGTGATCCTTGCAATATTAAAACTAAATTAAAACTCACACTAGAGATATGCAACTTTCCGTAAATGATATGTCTAAATTGCAAGAACACGAATGTAGTTTTATTTCCATTATATATTGCTACATAAGTACCAAGTTAAGAAACATAATAGCATCTTGCAGTGCATGACACAAGAGTTGTAACATCTCAATGTTAACTGAAAAAAAGCTGCAAAACGGTATCATCTGCATTTTGATATACACACTTAGTGGCATGTCGCAGGTGTCAGTAATTTAGCAGTCGCTTATCTCACACGCTGATGAATATCTATCTATATATAGGCACTCCTGCTGCTAAAGCCAACAGAGCTTAATAAGTGTAAAATTCAGTGATCAAATGCATTCAAATCTTTTGATGCATATGTTTATTGTCTAAACCAGTAATTTTATATTTTAAAGCTGAGGTAACAGCTGAGATAGTGCTATACTCTATAATCAGACAGATGTGAAGAATTGATTGATTATTGTCAAGCTATTAAAAGTATTTTGGACATTTACTGAGGTCACTGCTATCTTTGCCTTCAGGGAGCACGAGTCAACTTCCAAATACAGAAAACTATGTAAATTGCACTGGAGAGATTAAAAATGTATATGTACATTTTGTTTATATAAGTTTATGCACGAGCAGATGTATAACAGGTGAGATCTATTATTGTTCACTGATAACAGGTGTCTAGACGCATGCTTCACTGATACCAACTATCTATGCGTACGGGCAGCTCATACACCTAGATTTTGTTCTATGCACGCTTTGAGAAATACAGCCCCTGGAATTCTGAGACCTCTCTTTCCCAACAGCCCACCAGAGACAAACACTAGAAGCGTATTCTAGTCAGCCACCTGCCACTTTAAATGGCACTTCAATCAAGAAAATAGCCATGAGTTCTACTCCCTTAAAATGTTGCCATTTAGAATTATTGCTGCTCTAAGAGGCTGAAGACTAGACTAGAGCATGCAGCATGAAGCCACTGAATGTATCTTCCTGGATTTCTCCCTTTCATCAGTAAACCCAATATAATATTAAACTTAAGAGTATGAGGGAAAACAAAACTGGCAGCGCTGAAGATTTTGTCCCTTAGTCCCGCAAAGTTTTTGTTTTTCTCTCAGACAGCTCCCGCTGGCTCAATTAACTATTGATCAGATTTGTGGAACCGAATGTAAATAATTAACAAAAGTGGAGATAGCATCTGCAGCTCTGCAAACAACCTCAATACAGAGGCCTCTGTGCTTCTGATCAATAGGGCGTGGACAGCATGCACATCAGCCACTACGAGGACCTCTGCTAGGTGGCCACAGAAACAGAGAAAATCACATTTTTATCAGACATCGCAGCCGTGTCAGCAAAAAACATCAAGACCACAGTAGTAATCAGGCAGTGTCTGTTTTATTGTAGATACTGGGGAAAACTATCTCTCTTTGACATTTAGAGGTAACCTAATTAATTCTCTGACGTGGCATACTAATAGATAATGAAAACTGAAATTGTTGTTGTTGAAGCACTGCAGTGCAATTGGACTCATATGGTCATACGGGAACTCCACTGAGAACGATGTGCTCCAATGAAAATCCGTCATCCTATAAGCAGCTCTGAGGGAAGTGATAGCCTGGTTGTGTCCAACAAAGCCTGTGTAAGTAAAGATGTAACATACTGAGGGGAGAAAAGCATAAAGCTCCTTGGGGAAGGAAGTACTGTATGGCACTGTTGGGGGGAATTGAGAGAGGGCCTCTAGGTAACCCTATTTGAATATGAATGCCTCCCATGATCCACATCAAGGGCACTGACAGGGGCACCTCTATCTACAACTACCTCCAGTGGATGTAGTAGTGTGTCTGGTGTGTGTGTGTGTGTGTGTGTGTGTGTGTGTGTGTGTGTGTGTGTGTGTGTGTGTGTTGGGGGGGTGCACAACTGATCACTCTGTGCAGCCATCAGCCACCGCATTTTTTCAAGGTACTTTGTACAGTGCATTAATCACAGGGACCCTTGAGCGCTTCCACGGATCCAAATATTCCGACCTTGAGGTTACAAGAAAGACATTAGTCCTGATCCATTCAAAGTATTGGAGACAGGGAGGGAAGCAGAGGGAGGGGGCAGAAAAGCTTTCAAGGTAATGAAATTCTGCCATAATTTAAAGGAAAAGACTTGTGGGGACAGGCTTGGGCCAGAGTAAGAAAAAAAAAAGATTAAATTGGATTTTTTTCTTTTTCCCCTTTATTTTAAATTAGGCTTAAGTGCATGTGGGGGGTAGTTTTTCTTTCTCTTTTTTTCGAACAAAAGCATGATAACAGCATTAACGTCCAGAATGAATCGAATCATTTCCAAACCAATTAACCTTTGACAGAATGGATGAGTGGACAGGAATGAGAATGGTGCATAGGGGAGGGGAGAGAGAGAGGTGGGTGGAGGAGAGCGGGCAGCAGTGTGCAGAAACAGGAGTCTGGCTGGCAGGGACCTTGGATTTTGGGGGGTGATTGCTGACTGAGAGCATGGCATGAAGGGGTCTGATGTTCAGACCAACTCAGAAAACCCTGTTGGTGGTCGATCTGAATGGGGAAATGCCAGTTGAACGTGCAGCAGACCTGTGTCATACACGTGTCCTGTACAAAAGGGGTATTGGTAAAAAAAAAGAGTAAATAATAGCGGGCACGGAGAAGCTTGGATGCAGGGAACAGGAGATGCTAAGGAACGGAGAGGACACCACCCCACTCAATCTCACCTCCTTCTCCCTCTTCGTGTCTGTCCTGTCCATCCTGACTGATAGTAGAGGGGGTCCGCAGTTAACCCCACTTATTCTTTATGCTGGCTCTCACTCCCTCTCTCCCTCTATCTATCTATTTCTATTCTTCCCTCACTGGCTTACACACAGCTGCAGCCGGTCCATTAAGTTAATTAAAGGCTCCATTTTGAGCTGGAGCCCGCTAGCAAATACGAGTGCCAATCAATAGATCTCTGGCTTATTTTGTGGGAGGGAGGGGTGACAGCACTGGTGCTGCATTCGGGGACATGATTTGTAGCCTTGGCAGACGAGCCATGTCCCTCTCTGTCTTGTCCTCTGTCTCTGTCTAATTTGGTAGCCACCGTGCCCCTTCCACAATCTCCTTCCCATTCTTCACCGTGATGTCATCTATCACTTCGCTCTGCCTTCTTTACCCCCAGCTATCCACAGCTTTTCCCATCTGCCTACGAGGAGTCACAGTCCTGTGTTTCCCTACGAGAGCAAGTGTGCATTTGTTTTAGTCACTATCTGCAGAGGGGAGCCAGCTGTGTGGGGTTGCAGCTGGGGTTGGAGGTGTGGGAGGCTGAGGTGGGCAGTAGTGGAGCTGAGATCAACAGGGTGTCCAGAAGGATGATGTTAGCTCGGGGACCAGGAGAGGAAATAACAGTGGGACAGAAGGGGAGGGCCTCATGATGAGAGACTGCAAGTGTCAATATAAGCTGTGACATGCTCGTTTGAGAGGAGATGATCTTGGGAAGCGGTTGGTTGCCTGTCAAAGCGTTGTGTGTGGAAGCCTCACAGATAAAGCTCACCGTTGCTGGAAATCGGGATCATGAAAACAAAGTTAGTTTATTAGGATGTAACTCTGATCCCCATATAGGAGGTGGGTCACTGTGTTACATACCCATAGACAGGACTAAAGACATACGCAGTTTTATATTGATTCACATTGTAAGTCATCTTCAGAAATAAAAGCTTCTCCAGTTTCTCCAAAAATCCATTTTTTTGCAATTGTCTCATACCACAGCAAGAGTGGAAGGCCCACAGGCTAAACAACCATCATCAGCTTCATGTGGCGTTCGTCTGCAATGAATAATGGCTGAAGGCGGCAGGCGGTGTAGCAGTTCAAGATCCGTAGACAAGCTCGCTCTGCTGGATGCCTCCGTTCCAACAGTCCCTCCATTCCTGCAGTCACACCAGCAGCATGGCAGTGGCGCAGCTCATCGGGCTTCTTCCCAGCAGTCATTCGACAATTCTCTCCCTCCAGGGAAGCAGCCCATACAGGCCTTGATGGTTAGCCAGTGTTGTTTGTTGGAAGCCTTTTCCTTCCACCTCCTTCCTCTACTCCTCCTCCTCTTTCTCTTCTCATCTCTCTTTTTTTTCAGTGAGAATGCCTGGTGCTTTTTCCACTTCTCTAATCTAAACTCCGTCCTTCTCTCTTCTCTCTCCTCTCAGAGAAAGCCCAGGGGGGCTTGTTCATATTCTCTCCTCTTATTGTGTTTCATCTTTTTCCTTATGACACAGAACTATCCCCCCAGAGTATCCAGCTTTCAGCCAAGGAGCTGGAGAAAATGCATGGTTAACCCTATTTTATTCTGTCTATTCAAAGGTTCCCCGACAAAGCTCTAGTGCTCACAGCAGATAAGAAATCATTCACATGGAGTAGAAGGGAAGGTTTGGTGCATTCAACAGACGTAGAAGAGAAGGTCATTTTCTGCAAGTGTGGCATTCGAAAGGAGCAGTGCATTTCTAAGCAATATGTTGCACCATATTGTGCAACTTACAAAACAATGGAAGAGCTCACTTACCGAGGCATTTTTATGGAACAGCTGTTGTGAAAGTGCTTTGCTGCTGTACTTTTGGCTGGCTACAGTATCTGTTCTTAGATGGGTTACTTTAAGATGTCTACTTTCTATATAGAATTTCAGGAGATAATATTAGCACAATGTTACAGTAAGGCCTTGTCAATCATGCACTTGAGTCTATGATATTATGACTCAATTTAGATATGAGACAACGCAGCCACTATTGTACTATAGGCCATACTGCTGGGCCATATGCATACTGTAAGACCATTTATTGTTAAATAAACGACAATTTGTCAAGAGCAGCACTCAGCTGTGAATTGACTCCAAAGCAAAATGATGTACCCATACCATGTAATATAGCTGTCAAAAGAAGGGGTTATCAACCATAAGGTATGACACATAAAAATGTAAATGGTTAGAAAAGGAGGGAGGTAGAGAAATAAGGCTCCTCTCCATTGCTGTTTCTGCAATGACCTCATCTCTCTTTCACCACACTCTTTTGCTCTTGCTCTATTTCATTCTCTGTCTCTCTATCTTTCATTCTCTCGTATCAAGCACACACTCCCACTGCGTTTCTCAAGCACATGCTCCCTCATCCTCGGTCACCCTAACCACCTCATTTCTCCAGCCCTCCCTCCTCTCCAACTCTCACTCTGTGCGTAATTCAATCATCCCAAGGAGATGGATATCCGTCCCCTAGGAGCGCTTACGCTCTCCATTTCCTAAAGCGCTTGATCAGATTAATTGATTGTCCCCCCCTCATCTCTGTGCCCCTTCTGCCGACTGAGGCTGGTGTGGTGGCGGAGGGTGATGCGGAAATCAGGTTTGCATTGATATTTGTATAAAATGGCTTTTTCCTTCTGCCCCGAGACAGACCCCATAAAAGGACAAAGGGGAATAGATAAAATACATGAGCCAGTAGGGGGTGGGGGGAAGGGGGGCAACATGGAAGGGTGGAAGCCTGCAGAAACAGACAGGCAGGATTTATAAAGAGGACAAAACAACAACCTGGAGCGTACAGGAGACACAGAGCTGAACAGGAGATCAAGGGACAAGATAAAGCAGATAGGCGATCAATGAAATGAAATAAACAAGGCTGTTTAGGAGGTGAATAGTACATGTGAGGTGAGTGTGTGTGCATGCATCTGTGTACCATGATGTTTGGCTGCAAGCCTGCAGAGCACAGCAGAGGGTAGAGATGGGAGAGTCAAACCAAGCCCCACAGGGAACGCAGGAAGACCTCAACTCATCCATTATAACTGAGAGCCAAGCGGCTGCCATGTCTCCTGATTGCTGAGTCCCTGTGGAGCTGTCTCGATCTCTCTCTCTCCCTCTCTCTCTCGCTCTCTCGTCTCTCTTTCCTCCTCTTTGTCTCCCCCTCTCTCTCCTTCCCTCTCTTTTTGGCACTGGGGATCGCAGTAGATTACTTTGCTTTTCCAGGCCTTTGGCTTCTACGTTATGGCAGGGGCCAAATACACACACAAACATACGCACACTCATGCACACACACACACACGCAAACACGCAAACACACAAACACACACGAACACAAACACACATAGACAGGGATAGAAACTCGCTCGTCTCTCTCTTATCTATCTGCCGCACATGTTCCCCATACGTGTAAAGCTTTTACCTGAGCGCGCCATTACAGCTGAGGCTTTTACCTCTGGAGAGCCAAATTACCTTTCAGATACAACCTTCCCTTTTTCAACTTGCCCTTGATATTTAGTTCACTTGCATTTCCCCTGAACATATAGACTCAAACACACACAATGAAACCAGCATGCAAGCACGCACGAACGCACGCGCACGCGCACACACAAATAGAAAAAGTTGCATGTCCCCAGGCTCATAATTCTTCATCATTTAGACCTCACACATTTTCTACAAATTCTTCTTCTTCTTCTACAGTAACTTCTACGTTCAACAAATACTGTATGTTTGCACGGCAGAACACGCAGCTTAGGCAGGATCATACTGTAACCACAGAGCTTACCATGTTCTTTTAAGGTGAAAAGCATTTCATACCAGGTAAGGCTCGCTTTACATTTGTTTTATTAAGAAAGGAAGAGACTGGTTCTACTGATAGGGAAATATTAATCCAATAACACTAGCCCAAGCTCTCTACTTGTGCCAAATTAAAACGAATATAAGCAGACTCTTTCACCAACGCTAATGTATTTAAACAGGCTGTTTTGAAACCATAAAATGTGGTTAGGGCTGCACAAATAATTGTAGATAATTAGAAATTGATGTTTTCTGTTTCCACAATTAATTGTGTACTTTATCAAAACCCCATTATGCAATATTTTTGATATTAACATTGATTTCAATTACTCCCTCTTAAATGAATTGGTTGGTATCTGCTGATCTCACTGAGAGTCAACTCTGCAGTTATATGCAAGTTATAGACAAGACTGCTCACATAAGCCAATTCTACACTGCCTGCCCAGCATGAAATGGTGGAGAGCTTTATTTGTTGAGGGTGTCTTATAGAAAGCAGCCAAAGAGACTGAGATGTATTTCTCAGGAGTTAGTTGGCCCAACTAAAACTAAAGCACGAGTGAATGTTGGTCATACATTGCACAGGTAGCAATAAAGAGGATTCCACAACAGATTTTGCTTTGTTTCTGCTCGATGTGTAAATAAGTTGACACACAAGTGTCTGATAAGCTGATATAGCGTATAAAGCATGTTGCTGCATGCTGGAGTCTACTCTCTGTCATCTAGCAGCAGTCACTTTCCAAGCTTTTAAGGGTTAAATTAACACTAGCTGAAAATCTTTTTTTTTTTAACTCCAGTGGTTTAAGTGCACTGTGCGTGCTCAGCACTCTTGCACTATGGGTGCAGGCGCAACAGAGCACAGTTGTGACATTCAATCAGGCCTGTTTGTCTATTTCATGGTCACATTGGTTGTTGGTTGCTGCGCAGAGGCAAACATGTACAGACAGCATCTTTGTAGGAGGGAAGCTGAACTTCTGACCTGAATACACATACTCATCAATGCAGACAGTCAAACTGATACACAAATACAGTACACACACATACACACACACACAAGCGCACACGGACACACACTCTATATATGCTTGAGTACTCACAGCCCACAAACTAAATCAACACACCATTTATTTTTCTTTCCAAAAGACTCTCTCTCTTTCTTACTTTCCCCAGACTTTTTATTTGCTAGGGGGCTGAGCTCTCAGACTGGGATTGATCCTGAGCTGCCGTCTTGAACCTGTGCCCTAAGAGCAGCTCAGTGCAAACACGCAGCAGCCCCTCTCCACTTACTCCGATCATGGTTACACTCTCTGTTACACTATACACACATATAAACCCACACAACAGATGCAGACAGCAAGTGCCACCCATCTCTACCTGAACTGCTTTCAACAAACAGAAGACTGATAAAGATTGATTTTAAGGAAACACTAATCATATAGGAAAAATGTGTCTCCTCCACTAAAACACTGCTTCATAAAAAAACATTCCATAGACACAAGCTATAAACTCTTCTTTTGCAGAGGATTTTAAAAATGACCAGCATGTGTAAAAGTATTGGGGGGAAATCAATAAGCATAACAGCTGCACTGGATATGACAGCAACAATTTCATACACCACATCCCATTTGCTGAGTGCTTTTTCAGGGGCAGAGCACAAAAGAAATCCATTATTTTTTGCAAATGCAAAGATTCATTTGAACATTTTATGTAAATAATTCATACAGAGAGAGCTTTTACAGTGTTTTCACCTGAAGACAGACAGCTAACTAGCGAGAAAGCTCACTCACCCACCCACCCTTCCTCCTCTCTTTGAAGTAGGAAAAAAGGGAGGAAAAAGGTATAATTTGTTTGATTCATTTATCATTGCTTACTATGAATAAATGTCATTAAGAGTGGTTGCTGCACGGCCGTTGTGAAGTTATGGAATAGCTGGCAGCATAGTGGGAGCTGAAATAAAGCAACATGGTGATTAGAAGAAAGCATCCAACCCACACACACACTGTGCCAGTCAGGAGCCTAATGGCTCTGTGGAGGCTTGCGTGTTGAAACACACACACATACAGTACAAATACAAACACATACAATCACTCCCTGTGTTTTGCTGCAACTGCCCTGAGTTCCTACAGAGTTTGTGATTGATGGATTCCGTGATTGGTGCTGTGAGACAGGTGGAGCCTTCAAGTGAGCTAATCTACACTGCCTCCTACAGGATAACAGCCCACATTGGATCTGTGAATATGTGAGAAACTGTCATCATCAACTTCAGCCGAGTTGATAATGATGACGATAAATGGTGTTTGCATAGCACCTGTCAAGTCTTCAAATTCAACCACCACAACTGCTTGACAGCAAGGGGGGATTCAAACAATAGATTGTGTACAAGGACTACAGTATCTCAGAGTTGTGTGTAATTGTACATGACAAATTCTTGGGTGTTCTCTGAGAGATATTTTCTTCATGGCCTGATTGGTGTTTTTTCTTTGCAAGCTTTTAATTAGGTCCCAAAAGCTTTGCATTTGCTCCTAAAGGTCATTTAGTGTTACTGAGAGTACCTCCCATCCCCATTCTGACATACAACAGTCCCTGATGGCAAATTTAGCACCCTAGCCTTTTTGTTAATAGCATGTGAAAAACACAAGCATTAGTCAATCCTTACCAGAGGGCAGCGCACCTACCTTCCATGCAATGCGGTTTCCTTTGGTGTCATGCTCTAGCGCCATCGGGAACTCCCCGCGCTCGTAGAACTTGCGAAAGGTGGTTGGTTTGGAAGGGCGCTCCCGAAAAGCCCCTGCAGCCGGGGGACCCACCACCTAGTCAGGCACAAAGGAGAAAATGGGAATGAAGATAAAGGAGCAAAATAGAGAAATAAACAGAATAAGACATACACAGCAAGTGAGAGTGTTGTTTTATGAAATCAGAATTGACTGTGTTTTCTCCTACAACAGTAGAATCACTCCCACTTCCTTTCCGTAAAAGTAATTCAGGGAGACACATGTGCCTGCTCCTCTGCTCCTCTAAGGAAGGCAAAACACAGATAGTGTGCGCTTGTGTGTGCGTTTGTGTGTATGTGTGTTGGCCCTGTAGCCAGAGGCACTGCCAGAGGCATTGTTAGGATCATCTTTTCTCTGCCTCCATATTGGATATGTGCTATTACTGTACCTCTGAAAGCCAATAGCAGCAGCCACAGTGTCTGCTGCTATTGTTATGGGGGCCATTGGTGGTGGTAGCCATACAGATGTAAGTAAATGCAACACATTGAAGTAGAAAGGAGAGAGAGTGAAAGGACCAATTATCCAAAAATACCTGCAAAGAAACACTCATACTCCATTAAGGAAGTGATGGAGTGGGGAGCCACTCATGTACTTGAGGAATTTAGATTTATTTGATTGAAAACATTAGAGCTTTGCAACAGCATGTTGTAGTGGACGAATGACAGAATGTTGGAGCAAATCTTTTCCCTATCTGTCCCTGGTGTGCATCCCCTGCCATCTGTGTCGCGCTGCCACATGACTGGCAGATGTGTTGCTGTCATTAATCCTTAGATTACCACCCATTGAGAAACAGAATTTTGCCACAGCAGCCCACAGGCAGAGCAGAGTGGGACTGGGATGCATTATCTTTGGCAGGACTGCCTAAGATTGGTGTGCAACTTGAGAGATTTTAAAAGGATTTTAGTCTATTACTATGATCTTACTCAAACACAGTTTAGCTTCTTATGTTACATCATTCACTAGTGTTGCCTGTTTGTTGCATAATTCAAAAAACAAAATAGATATTTAAAAAAAAAGCCTAGAACCACAAATATAGCTCAGTTAAACCGCCACTAAGGAATGATGTAACATGGAACAAAGTTTAAGTTACACGTGTGACGTGGTGTAGCTGGTGCTAGCATAGGCTCAGGAGAAACAAGAAGAGAGGAGAAACTATTATGAGGAACTCTGAGTGAGTGTCTCCGAGCACTCACTGCATTCAAACAGCCCTAATGCACCGTGGGATTGCAGCGCAGTCATTTCAAATGAATCCGTTTGGATTTGTTTACCATGCCAGGGAATACTGAATAATATTATGCTGAATTAATGGGCACAGGTTTGTATACCTGCAGGAGAAAGACTACCTTGACAAAATGTCTGTGACTAACAATGCATGTAAAACACAAGAAAAGGCACTTTTCAGTATCACCTACTGTAGTAGCCTAAAAGAAATCCATCACAACAAATTAAACGTGTATGCCTGCTATTGTCTTTGAAGTCCCGTCTTTTATTTCGAGTCTAATTTCAGTTGCAATGGTGTGTTTAATCATGTACGGTAACAAAAAACTGTTCATTTATTGTTTGGTAAAACCCTGTATACAGGCCACTTCTGAAAAAGAGGCATTGCTCCCAGTTTTCCTTGTGTTAGATTTTAATCAGTTAGTCAATAATTGTTTTATTATTGAGTTAGCTTTGTCATGAATACTGTTTCTGTCTTGTCACATCAAGCGCAAAGTATAAGTTAATACAAGAATGCAATGCCTTTTGTTGTTTCATTTAGACTCTGAAATATACATCACTATGATCTGTTTGTCTTCCCTCTTTTCTTGGTCTGTCTCTGTTCATTCCTTTCACTGCAGGAGTTGTTTTGCAGCCCTAGCTGTGGAAATAGGAAGCTGTAAAGCTTGCAAGATCAGTGCTGCAGCCTGCAGGAGTGACAAAGCCCTCATATCCAGGTAGGTACAACAGCGGTTGAGCCACGCTGCACAGGGAGGCTAAAAATAGCTCAGACTGGGCAGCAAGGAGAGAATGAACCCAGACTGCTTTGACTGGCTGAGCAGTTTTTATGGTCAAGAATGATGACGATGCAGTCACTTCTATGGCCTGTGTTCATGGCTGAGGTGTTGCAAGCTTCACAGCTATTTCCTTGTTTTCTCTCTAATTATCATCACTGGCAGGCAACACACAAAAGTTACAAAATACATACATGAACAATGGCATATTTTCTTGTGGCTCTGCACACAAGCCAAAGCCAAACACAGAAGCCCTTTCCTCCACTACTGATGCAGGCTGCTGTCCCTAGCAGCTTAAGGAGAAATGTAATAGGAATAGCGTTGTTGGGAGATTATCACCTGCTGGCTTCCTGATGTCATTCCAATGATCTGCCTGCTCCTGTTCTGCCATTCATGACATTCAGGTCGAAAGCTTCTTCACACCAAGAAAAACACCACTGTCACTGAATCCCAAAGTAATAGCTACAGCTGTCTTAGAGCAACTTAACAAAAAGAGAGAGGTTGTTTCTTCTGTTTTGTAGCCCTCTGAGAAACCACATGAACCTATGGACAGGGCATGGCAAGCATTTCATTAAGAAGCCCACAGTGTCCATGTTGTGAGCAATAACGTCCCTAAGTTCTGTCTTGTATGGGTGAGCACGCATTTGTGTTAACTCAATTTAGACTAGCTGTGTTGATGACAACAACTGCTGCTGATTCTGTTGTACTGTTAGCCAGCACGTCACATCATTTTTAGCTCTGCACGTCTCCCAAACACATTTCAATCATTATGTTTTTTTCTGTCTTCCCTGACTCTGCCTGCATTTGTTGGGGGTGAGTAGCCACAAAGGCTGGTTGTGTTGTTATATGAAGTGGTAAGAACAGCCCCATGCAGCGCAGCATACCCCTGTGTAATCCAAAATTCATCCCTGTTCTAAAACACTGGCATAAACACAAACACACAGTGAAAAAGACAGAAAAAAGAAACTTATAACATAGACCTATACAAGTGGAGGCCATAAAGCGAGCCTGTGAGGTGACAGACTACAGAACAGAGACAGAGGTGGTGTAAGGCAATAAAGGGAGGAAGTGTCTGTTTTGTGTGCCCCTGGTGCACTCATCAGGGAGTCATAACAAGGCAGTACTGGTCAGATGAGCTCCAGGCTGTCATTTCTCTCCTTCACCTTCACTCTGCCTCCAGATCCGTTTCCTCCCTAATGCTGTTGTCCACACCAACTAGCTCCACCGTAAACCTGGCTGCTGCAAGACCCACAGAGGCAATAACACACAAACTGCATGCACACACACACACTCGCTCACACACCACACATGCTGAGCTCCCCATGGGCAAGCCCCTGCAGAGGTGATTGAGCACCGGCAGGGCCTCGTGCTCCTGTCATTTATAAAGGTGTCACCCTGAGAAACAGAGATGCTCCCTCTAACCTTATTAGTATGGCACTTCCATGGCTCTCTTGCCTGATTTTGACACAGAGTGGGTGGGGGTAGTCAAAAGGCACGAGGGAAAAACAGAAAAAAAGAAATTAAGAGAGAGGCTAAGGTGGGATAAAGGTGGCGGGTGAGGTAGGCCAGAGAGAGATAGAGACACGAAGAAGCTGGAAAGAAATGGAAGAAGAAAGAACAGAGAGACAGAGAGTGAGGAAATCAAGAGATAGAGATTGAGAATGGAGGAGGGTGATGGAGGAATAGAGGATATGACAGGAAGAGGGAGACAAGAGGTGTGGCTCATCAATTCTGAGGGTGAGTTCAGCATGGCGGGGCTGCTGCAGCATGTAGGTGATCCATCACTGTGCCTGGGCCTCCAGCTCTCTCTCTCTCTCATCTCTCTGCCTCCATACCACCACCCCAAAACACCTCTGAATACCTCTGATAGATGTCTGGTGAAAGGCTGTCAATTCATTGTCAACCCTGCATTGCTATCACTACTGCACTTCCTCAAATGAGGCCCTCGTTAATATCTCTTTTCATTTCCATCCATCTCCTACCACCCTTCTGCCTCTTGTCTGTTAGGGCAAAAATGCATTTTGTTGCATTGTGTTTGTTGGGGAACAAGGGTGCCACTGCACATGGTGCATTGCATCACCTGTCTACTGAGGCAGCAAAGGGGGAAGGCACCCGCTTGCTTGCTCGCTCGCTCGCTCTCTCTGCATTTCACTGCTGTTCTCGGTTGAGAGGTTATTGAAATCTAGCTCCGTACAGAAGGCCGCCTTTCCTGAGGGAGGGAGCAGGGTAGGTGAGTCACAGAGGATGGAATAGACAGGCCAAGGCTCTCCTGATAAGGTCAGCTTGCACATCGCTGCCACAGGCAACAAAATTAGCTCTCTTTATTTACAGGGCATTTTCCGCCATAGCTCAGCCCGCTGCCTACCCTCTGGCCACCAGGGATACAGGCTGGGCTAGAGATATATGCTTTATTCTCAAACTGCATTTAAATGAACAAGACACAAACAAAATAATGGAGGTATTTAGGCTGTTTGGGAATCTCAGCTATATGGTCAAACAATCATTCGACGGGATATTATTGCTTACTCATTCCCTCTGCAGGGCAAACCACAGACTGGTGGGAGGCTGATTCCTTTCAGAAGAATAAATCTGCAATATTTGTGCAGCACTCCATTAATTCCTCATGACCAAACAGCAAGAAGTGCAATCAGTCTGCGAGTGAGTTTCATTATGTGCAGAAATTAGCCCTGTTGTGAGAGACAAGGTCGGATGAGAACAAATGAGTAAAGAGCTCTCACTGGACTGGGAAACCACAGACTGATGAAAGGTAACAGAGTCTTTTGTTCAGAGCTCACAGGACCATAGAGGTGTGCTTTACAATTGTCACTGTGTCAGAGGCTTTTGCATCAACTGAACTGTGCACACAGGCACAAGGGCAGGGATGTTTGTAATGGAAAATGACGACACTGCTAGGCAAAGACAACACTACACACCTCGTGTCACTACAAAGACACAAGGATGAAACAGGTGACAGCCACCTACTATTGAACTGTGCTCAAGAGGGATAACTTTAAAGAAGAACTTCAAACAGAAGCTTCAAGCATTGAAGAGCACCCCACTGTTTTCTGTCTCCTCTAGTTTAACCCCATCACTTAAAAGAACAGCATAGACACAGGGAGACGTTAACGGGATGTGAAAGAAAGAGTTGGAGGTAGGAGTGTGAGGGGAGGAGTGTAAGTGAAAGATGCTCTGTGTGAGCGAGAAAAAAGAGAGTGAGCAAGACAGAACAAGGGAGAGAGAGGGAGTGAGAATGCCCTGAGTATTTTCCATCTTCTCTGTGTGGCCCACTTATCAGCCAGGCAGCAGGCCAGCCTTGTGCTTGCAGAGCCCTATTGGCTGATTCATATCACCAAACCACAGTTGAGATGATGGCTCAGAGTGAATCAGCCTGCATGGCAAAGGCAGAATATAGTAGCTCTTACTACTTGTTAGGGGAACGGGAAACCACATGCACTGAGCCCATGAGGCCAAACTTAAAAGAAACATGCACATTGCTTGACTCACACAAGTCTGAACTAAACCTGGATGCACTTTCAATGTGCACCTACACTGATACAAACCATGTAAACACACTAGAGCTGCAGTGATTTGTCGATTTTGATAATCAATTAATCGTTTCAGTCATTTCTCAAGCAAAAGAGTCAAACATTTGCTGGTTCCAGCTTCTTAAATTTAAGGATTTGCTGCTTTTCTTTGTCATGTATGATAGTAAATGAAGAGTCTCTGGGTTTTGGACTACTGTTGGTTGGACAAAAGAAGCAATTTGAAGACGTCACTCATCTCTCTCTGGGAAATTGTGATGAGAATCTTTCAAATTTTTCGACATTTTATAGACTAAACGATTAATCATGAAAATAATCGACAGATTAATCGATAATGAAAATAATCTTTAGTTGCAGCCCTAAAACATACCTGTGTAAAGTACACCATATGTGCAGGTTGTGTGTGTGTAGTCTTGTTATAATTAATTGACTTATCATCAAATTAAAATAATTTTAGCACCAGTTCGAATTTACAATTTGATGTAACGTCTTGTTAGAAAGAATTACCACTCTCTTTTTTCAGTTGTTTACCACAATGCAATGTAATACATGTTCATAAGAAACATGTTTGTGCAGCAACATCTCTGACTGTTCAATTTGTGTGTGTTAATTTTAGTATGCATGTATATGAGCATGTGTCAGCAAAGGGAACGAAGCACACTTTCTAGTCTTGGCTGTTAAGAGAGTGGGTCACGCACTGATCCAATGCTTTGTCTTTACAGCCCCAATCAGTGACGACACCTGAAGGTATTAAAACACTGTGCTGGGCCATGAAATTAATGAGACACAGAAGGAAAACTGCATCCCTGACCTGCTGCAGTTGCCACTTCTGCTGCTGAGAAAAAAGAATTTAACTGTCCTCCCAATTTTATTCATCAAATAAGTAGCTTCTTGTCAATAAACATCCTCATAACTGCATTTAATTTATGGCGGACTGATAACCACCTCATATAATATTAATGTTCATGTAGTCAGTAACAACACTCTTTGTTTTAGAGTGGTTATGGGCTCAGAATAGCTGCATGACTCATCCAAAAGTTGAAACCTAAGTTTGTTTTGCAGGTAGACAGTCCACTAAGCAGATAAGGAGGCAGTCATAGAAATAAACAGCCAGACAGGGAGATGCTGAGATGGGCAAGCAGGCTGGAACCATGCAAGGAGATTGTAGCTGTGTGACCACACTCTTTAGTGCAGAAGCATCACTGGGAGCTGTGGAAGGTTTGATTTGGCAGCAACAGGCCCACGGGGGGGAGGACTAGAAGAGGGACACACCCAGAGCAGCAGGAGGCCATCGATTTCACCACAGAGCCACAGACAGACAGCCGCAGAGATGAGAGAGGAGAGCGGGTCAGTTTGCTCACCCCAAACCACAGCCACACACACACACACACACACACACACATTCACAAGTGTCACAGGTAGCCCGGCACTGACAGATCCCTGAGGAGTAGAGGGAGGCATGGGAAGATAAGCAGACTGCACATGCCAAGAGATACCGGTTATACCTCTGATATGGGAATATTGTTTAACAATGAAGAACATTATTTAGTGATCAGTATGTATTTCAAAATGAACCCCAGGCCCTTGGTCTTATCACATGCCCAGTGTGACTTTCTATTCCTGGAAGTCGGTGTTAAAAAAGATGCTGGAGGTTTGCTTACAGAGACACCAAGCAGAGACCAAAGCCGGGCATGGTCTGAAATGTGACCTTGACATAAATTAAACAGGGGGAAAGCACACTGAAGGCTACATCCCTGCTAGAAGATACCCAAGATACACAGTCTGCCTAACTCAGCTGCATGCATCCAGTCACACAAACACGCACACACGTACACTTTATCTTCTCTCTATTTCCTTTACTTACTTGAATGTAACATAAAATGCTTTCTTAATCCAAAATGTGTTTACTCCACAGACTAAGAGGGGAAAGGGCCGGCTCCCAGCAGAGGTTGTTACAGTGAGTGATATATATGGAACAGAGGTCTGTTCTTGAGACCTCCTGCGAGGATAATGCTCTGAATGATAGTCCACCCTTTGGATTAGCCCGAGAGACAAAGAGAGAAAAAAACTTTCGCTCTCCTGATGCCTTGAAAACAGGCAACTTCTCCGACGCCTCAAATCTCACACTGTGCTTGCTGCAGCAGCTCTCTCAGACAGAGAGGCGACACTTTTGGCTGAGCTGCAGGGAGGCACTCACACAAAGAAACACACATGCACACAGTCACACAAACAAACAAATAAAAAGGAGCTAAAGCAAAGACAAGGCCAAAGCACTTTGTGCCAACCACCCCTGTTTTTTATTCAGAGAGCAGGATTCGTATGAAAGTCATGCAGATCTCCTTCAGTTTTAATAATCCCTGCTCTTACAACCATCCATCTATCCATCCATCTATCCAATCACCCCTCCCACTTTTCCACCTCTTGCTCTGCATTGCAGGTTGCTGATGCTCTGACAGTGAAACAGGTGTCTAGGCTATTAGTATGAGTCTCTCTGTGCCACCTCCTCTATCCCACACCTCTCATGACAAACATAAATCAAGGCTGTATGATGAGTAATAGTGGATTGGAGTCTTGTTACATTAGCTGCGGTTACATGGACATTGGATAATATTTCGTCAACCCGATTGAAATCATTCTGATTACAGTTTCTAACTTAACTGTCTTTATGGATGCTAAATAAAGTGATCCGATAAGATGTGTGTTTACATGCCCCAAAGCATTTAATCAGAATATACATTTTTTTGTGGTTCTGCCCACTGTGAAGTGTCTAATCTGCCGGAAATATAACAGAAGAAGAGAAAGAAGGTTTTTTTTTTTTGGCTTCGTTCATCTTTTCAAACACTTGTTTGTTGTACCAGCCACAGACGATTTTTGTTTTCCTACCGCCATGTTTCTGTCCCTTCCAGAAACTCGTTCACATCACCTAATATTATCCCCATGTGGGGCAAACATGCGCAGAAAGAATATATTTATTCCAACCAGATAAAAACAAGCGGATTAAGCGTTTACATGGTTATTAGGCGCTAATATTTTCCTATTGAATGGATTATCAAAAGTTTACGCCACCTATCTCAACCCGAAAATCCCTTCCGATTGGGCCTGATCAGGTCAGTCTCTTCCAATTGAGATGGTTACATGAAGCATTTTTATTCTGATTATTAGTGGAATATTAGGGTCCATGTAAACGCAGCTACTAACAGCCTTTGTCTCATTGTCAAACACCAATGACGTAGCTTACAGTTGATGCAAAAGATCTCGAAAACAGGCCACAGCAGAGCAATGATTAAAAAGAGTGTATTACGGTTAATTGATTAGGCAAGAGTTAAATATGACCTCCCAAGTTCAGTCTGAGCAGCCAAATCCCTTTCATCTTCAATCATAAAATGAACACTCATCTATTTAAGAGGTGTGCTACGTCATCCTCTCCCCCCTGAATCATAATCGCTCTCCAATATCTTTCCCCTCTACTCACTCTAATTTCCTCTCATAAAAAGGCTGCCTTCTACGACTCTCCTTGGCTTGAATTTTTATGTCTTCTTGTAGCCCATCTCAGAGGAATGTTGTCAAGGTAATGTGATGATGACCCTTAGACTCCTCATTATATCATTCAGTATCAGAGCATCATCTTAATGTCTAAAATGTTAATATAAAAAGCCAAGACAGTCCAGACGACCTTAAAAAAGTGGCGGGGAGTTGTCTTTTATCTGTCTCAACTAAAGGTCTTAGTCACAATCTCTTACATTAGCACGCAGATCAGCATCTGTGTCACAACCTTATTCAGACAGCCAGACAGACAGTCCAAACAAAGTCAGTTAGATTCACCAACACTAAAGAGATGGGTGTCAGAGTGACAGATGGAAAGTTGAGCATCTGTCACTGTGCTGAACCATTTGGCTGAAATCAAAAGGAGACGAGGGCCTTCAAAGGACAGGCAAAGCCGCGTCTGAGGCCAGACATGCTCTGGTGTGCTCCGCAGATAAGGGCCAAGAGGTTATATTGCTTTTCTTCTGTCTCTCCCGTTGTTCTCCTCTGTCTTAAGGGAGTGGGAGGGAGACAGAGGAAAAGACAGTGAAAAAAGTAGAGAGAGGTAGAGAGAGGTAGAGAGAGAGAGAATGAGTCATGAACAGGTTGCCTGTCTTCCTCTGCCACAGCACGGTGTGTTGGTCAAACACTCGTTAGTAGAATTTGCTCTGTGTTTCCGGACGGTGAGGGTAATAAACAGAGGTGGCTGGAGCAGAGGGGTGCCAGGCCGTGATGTGGATCATTTCTGACAGTATCAGAGTACTTTTGCCTTCCAGCCCTTCCCTTTCCATTCCTTCTCCTGCTTGCTGTAGCAGAGCTGTTGCCTCCAGCGTAGTTTCGACGGGGAGCACTTTGACTCAGCTGGATGCGAGGCATGAGCTAAATAGCAGAGTAATTCTCAGTATAATTCTGAGGGGAACGTACACACTACTTCAAATCTCAAAGGGTTTGCAGGTTTACTTTCTTGGCACTGGGTGAAGAACACCACAGCCCTGGAGCACCATCTATGAAGTTGGCTGCTGTGCGTTTTAAACTGCATTCAGTGTGCAAGATGGTGGCACTGCTGCACTTTTGCTCTGCCCTCCCATCCCTCTTCTCTTTAGAGAGAGAATATTCCCTTAATAAGAATCCTGACAGAAACATTTTTTGTATTGCAACATGCTTGTTTTCTAGCATTTATTACAAGATAGCATTTGCTATGTATCACTAATGCATGGTGGATTTTGTCATTGTCCTTGAGGGATTACAGACATACAGCCCATTTTGGTCTCTGAGCTGGTCAGCAAAATTCAAAAGGTCAGGCCAATGTTATTGCATTGATGGTGATTTTAAAAGGAAGGTTGCGAAACAAAGGCCACCAGCTGGCATTATTGGAATGGAATAACATTGTTTGTCAGATACATTGATTTTTCTGCCACTGGTTCCTATTATGTTGATGTAGGCAGTATGTGAGCTGCCACATATGACCCTGTAGTGAAGTGTTTAACACATGCCTAACACCAGCAGATTAGAACACTAAGAAGGGCCCATTCTCCTCTAGCAAGGACAAGTCAGTGTGATGGCTGATAATGATGGAGGATGGGTGAATAAATGGCTAATGTCCTGTCAGTTTAATACACTTAAGCAGAGCCTCATTTAGGTTTAAGTTTAGCTGACTTCTATGGACAGAGGGTGCCACTTGTAACAGGTACATTTACATATGGACACATGCACACCATAATAATGTGGTACACAACATAATATAAACTCTTGATGAAAACTGACTTAACTTGGAAGTAAATGAATTACAATTAAAAACAAAAGGGGGTCAGAGTAGCTTGAATGCCAATTAGCAGCATTTGTCAGCTATAAAAGAGGTCTGCCTATCAGCACTTTATTACTGAGTTCTAAATTGTTTATTATGTCAAGAGGAACAGGTTTAAAAATCCTGACAAAATACAGACAAATTACCTCAACACAGATGAAAAGTCACAAAGTGAAAATAACCAACAGTGATATAATGGACATACACCAGGTAAACAATCCTGCTGAATGGAATTCAACCTAATATATCCCACCTTATAGCAGTGTTTTGGACTTTTCGTCTGTTGCTTACTTACTTGTTAAAGTGTGTCAAATTAGTTACCAAAAACATATATAAAATGCTTTAATGAGGGTTTAAATTAACTGTTTTACTGCTGATGATTCTTTATTTTTCAGCATTTCCCATCCCACTTTTTGTTGTAAATATCTAGCATACTGTATGTTTCAATGAAAGGTTATTCTAATTACTCCCACTATGTTCCTACCACATTCTTTTTATTATTTGATCAATTTGCAGGCGCATTTGAATGTAAAGCCATACAATACACCTCAAGAATAAAATCAATTCAACTGTCATTTTTAACCATAATGATTCAGTTTTGAAATGCACAAACTACAGTGTTTATCCCTATAGGCCTAAGACAAGTAGGCTGCTAAAATACTACTTTTTATTCTATATTTCTGTTTATGAAACAGTCTTGCATGATTTTGGTATACATCAATGGAATTAGAGAAAATACTGTAAACTTGGAAGTTAGTAAAAACTAAATTCCCCGATTTGTGTTACATAAAGTCATCACTTTACTGTCTTAGCATGTTAAAGCTGCATAACACAACATTAGCTGCCAACATATTAAGCAAATTGATTTTATGGTAATCCCTAATCATTTACAGGAAACTTGGTGTGTAATGGACGAAATAACTCATGACAGCCGCTGTGTTTGTGTGTGTATGTGTGCTAGGTTATGTTAAATATAGCAACATCAAAGTATGTCCTCATATTCATCTGTGCTTTTGATACGGCTGCGAAAACAAGCACGTAATTCAGCCGACACCCCTGCATTCTTGCTTTTGATACAAGGACACTGTTCATAGAAGAGGCATAGGTCTAGATGTCCTCTGCATTGGTTATCACATGACATAGGGCTAATTACCTCTAGCGCGGAAAATAGAGGCCCTGCAAGGAGCAATAAACATTCTCCATTAAAAGCCATCTAATTAGAATGCAGGCTACAAGGGCTTGAAGGAGAACATAACAAACACAGAGGCCAGTGTAATTGTCAACCAGGCTCTGAGGAAAGCAAACATAATAGACATAATCAGCCGAGCACTTCCTATAAGGTCATGATAGAATGCTGTGGAAGTACTTCTCCATATCTGACTGAAGTTTCCAGATGGTGTTTTCCTCAACCGCGGAAAAGGTCACAGACATTTCAGCAGTCATGCACTTCAGATAGCATGCCATCAATTATGACCTAATCTATCTGTTGGTACCTGGTGAGAGGAGCATGGGGCACAGAAACCACTTCTTGTTCAGTAAGTTCTGCCAAATTCATCCGTAGTTGAAATGTAGATGTTCAATGTGATCAAAACACCACATTTTGGTTTCTAGTGGATCAAAGAAAAGTCTCAAAAGAAATGGCATTTGACAGACAGGCTTCACTTCCCTTTAATGGTCACTTCTAATTAACAACATTTCATGGGTAAAAAATATCTTTAAACAATGTTGAAAACGTGCTTCTATTTGGGTCAGTCTTTCTCCACTGCAAGTAAAGAGCAAGGCAGCCAAAGTCAACAAAGTCAAAAGTTATGGGGGAAACTGTAAGATTTCCAAGTCAGCCAATGCTCCGTCCACTCAAGGCCTTTAGGCTCCGTGGTTGATCGATAGTAATGGAAACGCCAGCAGGCCTCCAGAGCCCATTGCCAATTTAACCTGTTTTACCATGACTCAATTCTTCCTCAAATAACCCAGCTGCTTACCGGGATGGACTACAGGCTTCTGGTGCTGATAAGATGAGCGTGCAGGAGCAGAGGGAAGGAAAGATGGATGCAGAAAAACAGTTTTAGTGTGTGTGAGGGAGGGCTTGTGTGTCTACAAGCACTGGTGGTTTAGAAAACACTTCCACGAGGCAGTTCAAGTGAGGCAGGTGAGGAGACAGGTGAGGGAATCTACAGCATGGCATCCAACAGTAGAAACTTGCTCAATTTTACTATACTTGCAGAGGCATGTTTCACACACAACACAGACACAAAATACCCCAACTGGATTCATGGCCAATTTATGTATCACGCTGGGCACATTATGAGTTCCTGTATCAGGTAAATGTGTTTGGAGCGATGGGGGAGAATGATTTTGACTGTGAGTGAAAATAATAAATAGACAGATTCATCTTCATAAAGGCTTTCAAGGATTCAATCTTGGTCAACAACTGCCTGCTATCCATATAACTGACAATGGGCTTATTTCTGTCTCAAACTTGCTGCCTTTTTATCCTTGCTGTGTTTATTGCTCTGTTTGTTATGATTGGATAGAAGAAAGGATTTAATCATTTTAAATCGAGCTTTAACTGATACACATCAGACAATCAGACATATTTTTAAATCTGGATTAATTCTGGAGCAAATTAAATTCAAGACAGCTTTTTAACTAGGTTTATATTGCAATTTAAAGCAAGATTACATTTAATCAAGTTGCACTGAAATTCTAGACTAATTTAAACCCTAATCAAGGATCAATTCTAAACTGTCACTTGTTTAATTTGATCAGATGGCTTTATTTATTAAGATGACATTCAGAGGTTAGAGCATCAAAGACAAATAGACAAAATGTGAATCTACACAGCGCTGACAATCATAACAAAACATGGTCCTTTACTATCCACTGAAGGCAAAATTACTACAATACAATACTAAATAAATTCAACAGTGCATCTATCTTATTATTTGGTTATTATTTATTATTATTATAATGGTGATGTAGTTTTATTATAACATATAGTAATTGTCTAGTAACCCATTGTTTCTCAGTGTAAACAGTTTCGTCTTCAGGGACCTGCCTGGTTGAATGAAGGTTCTGCAGAGAAAGAGCGAGAGAGAGAGAAAGCGAGAGAGTGAGAGAGGGAGAGAGACAGCATAGGGGGCTGTGACATCTGCTCAGGTATATAATGATGATGCTGTGGGGGGAGGAATGGAATAAGATATGGAGGTCATGTTTGCTAGCATGGAGTCTCCCTCTGTCCCCCAGGGTTAGTGAGGTGAGCCAGGGATGACGGTGGGGCTGGGGGGACAAAGGGTTGGCAGGTTGTGGGGAGGGTTGTAGAAGACTTGGGGATGGTGTTTGCCAGCTCAATTTTTATCCCAGAGGCCAAGCAAACAGTAAATGAGGTGCGCTTGTTATAAAAGCAGTCTATCGGTTCAGCAATCTGCAGACGCACGCCACACGAAAGTTGAGGTTGGGATCAGGTGTAGTTTGTATCGATTTGCCCTCTCAGGTGAACTGTGCAATACACTGTCTTAAATGTTCTCACGTGTGTGTTGTGTTGTAGTGTGGGACACAGGAGAGTGTAGAGACATTTAGAACCTTTGTCCTTTCCTGGAAGCATTTCCTGGGAGAAAGGGCTTCATGACACTTGAAAAATCTTCAGAGATGGTCTTTGGTAAAGCGTATTTGCAGTACACAAAAAGAGGAAACATGTGGATGTGGATGTGTACAGGATGTGTTAGGGCAAACATCCAACAAATTACAGACTACATAAATCAATTACAGGGCATGACGATGATCTAAGGCCACATATTCCACATCTTCAAGAGTCTATAAATCAGTTGTACCCTATCTACGTGACTGATCCCAAATGAGCTCAATAGCTACATATTGACCAAATGTTTTGACTTTTAGGTAGGCGTTTAAACAGAGAGATGGAATAAGCTAGCCTGGTTCCACAACTTTGATTTGCCACCCACATCTCTTATTTGTTCAGATTTGTCTGGTGTTGTGTCAGACATCCGGTTGGAGAAACAGTCGACAAATCAGAGCCTTCTAGGTGGAATAACTAAAAACTACATGGCTAGCCACCTAGCAACATTCATCAAAAATGGCCACAATGTAACAAGCGTGGATGAGATCGATACAGCTCTACAAGTTGTTGGAAGTTAACTTACAGAAATAGAAACTCTTCAAGTGCCATATTATTTTTTTTTGATTGATGTGAAAGCTGTTAACTGCTCTATCTGCGGGACGAATATGTCACTTAATAGTGATTGGTTAGGGCAAAACAAAACATCCCTCCCCCAACAAGAACTCAACTAATGAACACAATGTCAGCCTGAATGAATGAACTACAACAAAATGGCAATTCTGTATGATTATTAGACATTTTGTCACACCAATAATATTGTGAAAGCTGTACCTTCAATATCTCTTTTTGTACAGGCTTTTTCACGTCATAGTAGAAGAAGCACAGGTGTAATTAATAACACTAATGATGACTGCATTTAGTTTAGGTGCTGTGTCGGGGCTCTAATATTGTGCATGCTGGCTGGGACACTTAAATGGAATGGAACGTGCTTTTCCTGCTATGATAAGTCTGAATCTCTGCCATGAAAAATGTCAATTTGGACAATGTTGCAAATCAAATAGTAGTACTACGCTAAGACAATATTGGAGTTTTAAGATTTTTGAAGTATGAAGTAGTTTTTCAAGTCTCTTGATTTGTCGGGTATTTAATTTGCCGGATTGGCCAAAAACAAATATTTCCTTATCATTATTATACCATAAAAGACTATTTCAATCATATGACTCACTCATACCAAATAACATAAGAAAATAAATGTCTTTTTTTCCTTTATCTGTGTCAACTGCGATGTTCACATGTACAGTGTGTGCATTCATGTCCATTCGTGTCACAACACTATGCAGGTGTTTGCACTCTCTCCCCGCACCCCTGTTATTTTTATTGTTTTGTCACCAAGCTGGAATAAGCCTCTGACACAGAAAATAACAGCTTTGTTCCCCTCTCTGTCTGAAACACAAGGTGACGACCTCCTACCAGAATGTAAAGTGCACCTTTTTTTCTTTTTCTTTAAATGCTAGGGGGTGAATCATTAGAAAAAAATGTGGAGAGTTTCAGGGGCCTGTGCTATTGATTCAATTTCTATGACCACAAATACTTTAAAGCATAATAAGCCTATGTTTCAAGTCCCCATACCCTTTCAAGGCTTGAAATGGCCTTGTCGTTACCTACAAATCACAGCTCTCTGCAAAGCTGCCCTCTCTGGAGCGATATGTCAGTGACCACAGGGGAGGAAAAAAAACAGAAGGCAACAGACACAAGCAAGCCTCTGAAAAATGTAATGGTTTTTGTTGAGGATTTAGCCAGTGGTATGGCAGTGTGGGAGTATCATTCATGTTTAAGACGTAGCAGATCCTCTGGGGAGATGATGAATATTAAAGGGCTTTGCAGGAGCCTTCCTGGTGAAGGCTCTTGACAGGAGATTTGTTTATGACCTTCAAAAAAGGAGGAGGAAGTCAATGATAGCTCTCACTGCCTCTTTTGCATCTCAAGGCAGTCATTGCCATAGAAAAAAAGAGAGCTACAGTTTCATGTTCAAGTATTTACTGTTGTCATCAGAACTGTGCAGCTCTCCCACTTCTATTTATCACATAGCCCTGACTCTTGTAAGTGCAGTGTGAACGTAATAAGGCAATAGCTGTCTGCAAAAAACTTAGTGGCTCAGAGCAGAAGACCTAGTTAAATTGTTTGCATCAAAGTACCCAAGACTGGACAGTCAACATTTTAGAAGTAGAAAAGATATGAAAGTGAGAGCCGGGGGATTGCTGACAGAAAATATTAAACTGACACTTTCCTTAAATTCATTCATTAAATTATTGCTGACCATGGATGCCACAACTTCTGATGCAGTGCTCTCGTTTCACCATGCACCAAGTCAAAACTGTCAACATAAACAGCATCAAAACAAAACACAGAAATCAAAATATCAGATATTCTTGGAACTTCCTGAATAAGTAGAAGGTTTTACCATATTCCTGACAAAAAACAAATGACATGTTGCCAAGTTTGCATGTAGAAAATATAGGAAAAAATAAAGAATTATTGTGCTGCAAGCACCCTGTCTTCATTTCCACCCTTAAAGAAAGAGATTCTAATGAAGAGCCTGCTGTTGTCTCTAAAAAGAAAATAGGTTGGGGATAATTGCCTGAGAGATCAGGCAAGTGAGAGTAAAAGAATGCCTCAATCTGTCAATTTAAGCAATATGACTGTCTGTGGCATGCTTTGTTGCTCACCAGCCACAACTGCTTCTGTGTAAAAGTGCCAAGTTAGAATTAAAAGCAAGAAAAAATAATACGTGAGGCATCTCAGACTGTGTTCCTTATATATGACACCGCATGCCCCTAAAACAGAGCGAAGCACTCCTCAACTCTCCTCCTCACACGAACTGAAGCAACTGATGACAAAAGGTGAACAACTTCAACTTAACTTGTTGAATGAGTCGAACTTGTACAGTAAAATATCAACAGTTGAAAGGAACTATAATTAACACAGGTTTCAGTGTTAAAAAAGTGTGATAGCACATTTTACTTTTACATAACCTCACACAAGCACAGATAAGCAGGATGCCAGTGTAAATGTGCTGCTGGGAGGCTTGTTCTCTTCAGCTGCTATCACCATAGCTGCTCCTTTGGCCGGGAGGCTACACATACATCCTTCAGTGGCCTTTGGGAGCTAACAACATCAGCTGAGGGAAGTTTCAATCATACATCATCCTATTTTAATTACATCATATTTAACTGGTCATGCAAATTTAGTCAATTCCGCAATTCTAAAAGTACACTAAACCATGGACCGCCGTGACAACAAATTTGTAAAACATCTTGATCTGATAAATTTCCAGGTACAGAAGACCTACCCCAGACACAACTAGTCCAGATTTCTAATAATAATCTATTTTTTGGCTGCACAAAAGCTAGTTTTACTGGCTCAATACAGTTCATCAATAAAGACTAATGCCCTCTACTATACAAACCTATTACACTTTCCTGATCCATCTTCATTTGCAGTAAATGAGAGGAGAGGAAGACCCGACATGACTGTCTTTGGAAATTAGTCAACTCCTTCAACACAGTTTAACTACACTTGAGGTCCATGATAGGGACTGTTCTGCAAGGAAATCATGGTCCGGGAAAAGGGGCACGGGTACAAAAATAAGTGCACAATAGTTTCTTTAGAACACATAAAAGCTTTGGTGGCTAGGCAAACAAATAGACAACTCTACGCTTGTAAAGTAATACTCAAATAATGTGCTGCATACAACTCCAACTACCCAAAAGCATGTTAGTCTATAAAACATTCCCCTTTCATGTTAATGTGGTATCTCCAAGATGTTATAAAAGAAAGACATTTGCATTTTTCTTAGCATATGGCTTCGGAATTTCATAGTGTCTAATCATTGTTATAGCTTTGGAATGGGTTCTAAAAGTGTCATTTTAGCCCATAAAAGTTATTGGATCATTTTAGAGTTCTCAAATCCCCATACTTGTGTGAAACCCACCCAAGCTTGTCTGACCAAAAGAGCTACACACACTCGCACACAGACCACAGGAACAGCAAAGTGAAGGGTGAGGAGTATATGTTCAGGCATTGTGGCTTGTCCTTTTTTCCACTGCTACCCCATCTCTGTGGGCCATTTAGTGTGTTGAGATTTTGCTCTGCACAAAGAGCAGAAAGATGATGGGTTCTGCTAAATAACAATAGAGAAATGATAGAGGAAAAGAAAGAGGGGATAATTTAAAGGTGCAAGTAAGAGGCTGCCCCCTCCCTCCATCCTTTTCCATCAATTGTAACCTAGATAGTGGTGCCACACTGATGGCAAGCATGTGGGGGTCCAGACTGTCAGTGTTCATGTAACCTACCACACAAAGCACAACTTACTCAGCCTCTCTCTGTCCCTCTGACTCTAATGTGCGACTCAAAACTCTGTGTAAACTTAGAGAGCTTGAGCTCACTGACAGAACTGACAGATTTTGATGTGCAATGAATTACCTCATGCTAAATATGCACTTTGTTTTATCCGAAATATCACATTATATTTTGTCACAACTTCCCCAATAACACATTATATACAGTCAATTGTTTCAGAATAAGGCAGCCCAGCTTAATGCTACACTGCTAACGCCAATGTTAACCAAACGTTTGCTAGCTAAAGTTAACAACGTCAAATAACTTCACTCACCACGGAGTTCTTCATGGTGGCCTTCACGGTGAAGCCTTGTGTTTTTAGCTCCGTCTTGTTCCTCAACATATCCACAGGTCTTGTCTTGAAAAATGACGAGGCGAAACCAAACCGAAAATGAAGAGCAATGTTGCTAACTAATTAATATTTGTGTGGCTCTCGAAACGTGACGCCCGTTGTTTTTTGTTGTGGTTGCTATGCAACTTCAGAGACGCTTTGGTCTGGTTGCTACGGAGACGTGTGTTTCCTTGTTACCATAGAAATTCCAGGGGCACTGCTGAAAATATGCAGAGCAAGGTGTCGTGGTTAGTCAGCAGGGGATGTTCGCGATAACATTAAATAGGTTGTTCTTTTTACTTCCTTTGCTCTTAAAAAGTACTCGTATAGGCTTTCAAATTATTATAAAGATAGTAATATTACAGCAAAACACTCATTTCATTGAAAAATGTTTTTTTCACAAAAGGGGACTAGATGCTTCTGATGATTTATTATAAATCCTGCTACCTTATCTTCTTAACCCTTGTGCCTCAAAGTTCCTCTGAGGTCGTTAGAGGACAAAAATGTCAGTCAAAAAACTGCCATAAAAGTATTATATATTAATATTATTTTCCACTTTCACTGAGTTAAATATTTTGACCAACATCAGTCCTGATTATAACTACCAAATATTCATTATTTTTCTGAATTCTAACCATTTAAATGCCCATTTTGTTTACATTATGTCATAGTTGTTTTTTATGAAAAAAACACACACAAAATGATATTCTGTATACTAAATGTTAAGGGGAATTTTTTTTTCACAGTCTGGGATATGTCAATAATTACCAACAGCATTTATTTTGATGCATTTTTATTTTTTGTCCAGTGTGTTTGCAAAGGTGTGCAGCTATAATGAAGGTCTGATAGCAGGCCAAAAGATTTATTCTTTTGTTTTATAGTAATGGGTCGAATTGGTGCGCTCCTTACATACTGCCATCAGGCTAGTTTACTTAATGGTCTACAAACAGTGAAAAGATGACCTAACCTCACACAGGACGACCTGTCTCCCGGGCCACCACACTTCCATTTTAGACACAGAGTATCGATCACACTCTCAGCTCATCATTATACTCATGCAGTGGATCCTCATCCAGAAGTAAATACTTAATGATGCTCTTTGTGTGGCAGGAAGACCAAGGCCTTGACTCTCAATAAGCTGGTTAGAGGGCGGCCTGTGCTCTGAATCATTCCAATTTAGGGATGTGGCACTTTTAATCTTCCAATATCGTTTTTGCCTCTGGAGACTTTCTTGGGTGAACTGGTGCAACTGTTATTAATCTTCAGTGCACAGGCAATTTCTCTAAAAGCCCCTATTTGTTTTTTATGGCTCCATTGAGAGAGAAGGGTATAGCAGCAGGGAGGGAGACTGTAAACAAGGTATGCAGGGAAGGCAAGTTATGTCCCTGTCAGCATTCAATGCTGGTCTCTCTCTCTCTCTTTCTCTCTCCCTCTCTCTGCTTCCCCTCAGAGGATTAAAAAGAGGAAGAGGGGAGTTTTCAGAAAGCAAACTGAGCAAACTGGAGCGTCAGCATGAATTCAGCTGGACTGAGAAATGATTGTTCAAACAGCACTGCACTATCTCACTCCTGTGAGTGTGCGGTGTGGAGGGGAGCTGGTCTTTGTGAGTTGTAGAGACAGACTTTTCAGGAATGATGCGTGAAATACAAAATATATCGTTAGTTTTGCCAATCTGACAAACGTGTGTGTATATCTGTAGCTCTGTCAGGCTACCAGGGCCGGTCACCACATGGGTCAAGTTAATATCTCAGTTTCTCTTAGGCACTTCAAGGACATACGCCTAGTGTCCAAATTGACTTACACAGTGAAGATTAATTTGCATTTTCTACCGCTAATGATGTATTGTGGATAACTATAGGTGGTTTGGCAGTACAACATGAGTAACAACATTGAAAAGGGACCACAATGCTTTGATGAATTTGTTATTTTTTCTGCATCTACACTGTGCCTTCATCATCATAGTGTCCCTGGTTTGATCTCCAGCTCATTTGCTGGGCCACCTTCAGGCTTGGCAACCATTGTCCACTGTGAGGGAAAACAGCAATTATGATATCATTAGAGCAGAAGCCGATACCTACAAAGCAGAGGACCTAGAGGGGTTCAGCAGAAGAATCTCAGCAGGAAAAGGATAGTAGAGACTTTGCTGCAGAGTCAGTTTCCCCCCAATTACCATGAAACAAGACAAACAGCCATTAGACTAGGCCATTAGGCTGTAGAGAGAGCGGCCAGGGGCTTGTTGGGTTTAACAGTTCATCAGGTTGTGAAAGTCACACAAAGTGTACAAGGTATGTGAGTGTGATAAATGCCATCCAATGCAAAAGTGAATTAGGATCGCTGTATGTGTAGTCGCCTACCATGTTACACATTTTATGACCTTTAAACCAGAAAGGAAAAATTTAATCTTAGTTATATTTAATGTCCTACAGGGACACTATAGAAGAGATATACCAAGCCTAAGGAAACCATAGTTCAGTAAAGTCCCTATAACAGTACTATTGATCTAGTCCTCTCAAAGGGAATATTATTAGAATATTGTAGTGATTTGTTATAAGGGGTCTGAATACATGTCGCAAGTATTACAGCCTATAAAAATGTTGCTTGAACAGCCATAGTGTATATTTAGTGGCACCTGGCCAACAACAAAGCTGAACTATATTCTTTCACACAGTTAAAGTAATTTGATCTGAGAATATACTGAACTACTTTTAGTTGTTAAAGGCCATACGTACCCTTGGTACACCTCCTCAGGTGTTTTTGCCTGATTAGCGCTCTTCTCTGCACAGTGTGGGTGTGCACAGACTGTGCTCGACATTACCCTCGACTCTCCTGTTAGTTTTCTTGCACCTGTTATGTCTTGAACAACTTACACCATTACAATTTTTATTAGTACAAGGACTTTGGTGACCACACATAATTCCCTGCATGGCGGCGCCCAACTTCAACCTCAACCTCAGCACAGAACTAATCAGCCAGAATAAGTGAAAACACCTGTGTGGGTGCACAGGGCCTTTACTGGTTTAACGTCTAATCTGGAGGAATCTGGTGCTCAATCAAAGTTTAAATCAAACACAAAGCAGTATGGTCTGAGTCCTTAATTAATTTAGTAATAACTTGCATGGGTGTTGATCATTAATAGTCAGCTTGATATATTAGCGATTCAACCATTAAAAAGGTTTACCAACCAAAGCCACGGCTGTCTCTTTTTGGTCAGTTTGTGATTCACTATGACAATGTGTTGAACATGGGAAATTGAACATGGGGCCATGAGATAAATCTGAAGGGTCAAAATCTAATAAACAAGTTAGGAAAGAAGAAGAACATATATCTGCTACAAAATGTCATGTTTGTATTTCTCTAATCTTTGCTATTTCTTTATATAATGCTTTCACTTCTATTAAAAACAATCTGTCAAGGGAACATCACTCTTTGTTTGAACGAATCACAACTCCTGGACATATTCAACCTTTGATGAGCGGTTGTGAGTAGCTATATGTGAGTGACTATAAAGGATCACCAGCCTAAAAGGTTGGGGACAAGTCCACTAGAGGGGAATATATCAATACAAGCAGTGTAGGTCGATGCAGTACAATTTTAGTATCATGGTTTTGCCTCCTACTACTGTCTTAGTACAAGTGCAGGCATTGTCTGCTGTTGTTATTGTGGCCTTGACTGGTGAAGGTGCATGTACAGATCTTCCCCATAATCACCTAAACCCCTTTTATTTACGTAACGTTTGCCTGCTGGACACTGATGTAAATTCTTTAGCAGCACAGTGACTCAGTGGTTATGGCCACCCTCAATTTGATGCCATGTGTTTCTGTTTGGAGTTTGCATGTTCTCCAAGTGTGCAAGTGAGTTTCCTACAGGCGTTTTCCCCCATATTCCAACAACATGCAGGGCCACTGTGTTTGCTTACATACTTCCCACTCCTTGCACGCTGGAATAGGCTCCAGTCCGTGACCCTGAACTGAAAAAAAGTACGGCTATGAAATACGAATGAATGAATAAATAAGACACTCCCCGAATCAATATTACATTTTTAATCACTTAAAGGTACCCTGTGGAGTGTTTGACCACTTGTGGTGATGTAGAGGAATGTTTTGATGAGCTTAAAAAGGTAGTAAAAGAAGAGAAGAACACGGCAAGCACAGATTCTAAACGTTTGAAAAAAGGCTTTGCAACAAACATGTTTTTGCATTAACTTTGCTTGTTGGGTGGTAGGGATACACAAAATGCATTTTGGTGAGAAAGTTTGAACATAAATAAAGCTGTGTTTCTTCAAAATGAAAAATCCACAGGGTACCTTTAAGTAATCTACACTGAACCTGGACTGTCTTCATGCAATACAAAGCTGTCACTGCACCTGGGTAGGGGGTGTACCACTTTTGGAGAGTGTGAGAGAAGCAGATATGACTGGATATGACTGTAACTATAGTCCCAGCACACTTACTGATAATTTATTCTTCAACAATAGCAACTACTGTGCTATCTTTTGGTGACGTAATTATCAAAGATTTGATGATATTGCACGTGAGAGCTGAAACATACAACACAACATAACACATAGACAAATGAGCTTGTAATACAATGGACGCAGCAACAAAGTTCTTTAATGGGGAATCAGTTGAAGGTAAAGCTTGGAGAAAATAGCCCCTTTAGTACTGATCTCTGTAAAATGCTTCTCTGAAAGTCATCATCAAATCCTGTCATGAAACTGCAAATGTCAGAAATACCCCAAACACAGAACTACTAGCTTTGTCTTTTTTCTCTCCAAACAATAGCAGGTCGGGTATCCAGACTGTAGTATGCTTTCTCCTGAGCCCTGATAAATCCAAAGGCATAGATCTCTTCAAACGGCAGGGCAGTTGGTGGGAATACTTGATATAGGCACAGAGTTGCAAGGCCTCACTCACAAAGCCACAGCGTATTGATCTTCATGCATTATAGAAGCAGCTTTGAGGCCAGCTGATATTGGAAGGCATAGCTTGCTCTCCCTCGGAGCATACACTCTAACATGCCCACTGGACCATAGCAGTAATAATCAGACACAGGGACAGATGATAAACATATGGATAATACATCTATTATAGTATCGCTGCACTCTGGTTGATAATTGTTTGCATGATTGTGTTTGTTACAGACATCACACTTTTATTTGTCCTCTCAATGTTAATGGGAAGTGTATGTCTTTTTGAAACTGTCAAAGGCTTTAATCTTAAATAGATTACAGGCCATTGTGTCACTGTGGGCTGTCAGGCTTTTTCAATCTGAATCATCAAAGTAAATCCGTTGAATGGTGCATGCCTCACAGTATGACCTCACTGGTGGTGCTTTCAGCAGCCTTGGCAACACCTAACCCTCCAAAGAATTGAGCTTTCCTGTCACCCACAGGTCAATATCACATGAACCTGGATGTGTGAACAGTGACACCAGTGATCCCACTGGGGCACACAAAAGCTCAGCCTCTCCTGCACACGACTCCACTGTGGACATGGTGTTAGGGACAGTGAAGAGAGAGAGAGAAAAAGAGAGAGAAGGTGAGGGTGAAGGGATAATGCTGTTTTAAAATGTGTAGTATCTGCTCAGTTTTGGCTGTCAAAATAGTGTGTGTGAGCAAGACTTGACTGAGGCTGTTGAAATGCAGCCCAGGATTTACCGTTAGCATGTAGCGTTAATCTTATAGCCGTATAATCATGACAAGAAAGTCAAGTCATTTTATTTATAGAGCAATTTAAAAAACAAGTGTGTTGACAAAAGTGCTTTTCAGATAGATGAATTAATTATTAATAAGTGAATTAATACAGGTGTGAGAATACTAAAAACACAAAAAGGTGTTTTGCACAGGGAACTAATAAAAAAACAAAACAGAATGTAACTAGTTGTATCTTCATGATGAATATCAAAAATCTAAAGAAAACAAATGGGTCTTAAAACACTTAAAAGATATCAGTGGAGGTGAGGGATCTAATAGTTTAGGGTCAGCCTTGGACTTAAACTGGGAACGTGGAATGAAGAGCAATCATTGGTCAGCACATCTGAAGGGTCTGAAGTGAAGCCGTATAGATGATGAGGAGATCAGAGATATAACCTGGTGCCAAACTGAAATATATGCCATTCCCTTTATTACAGTATGAGACTGGCTGCACTGACATACAAAAAAATCACAGAGAAACTCAGAGGTGACATTGCTGAGTTATCTTTACCTGATCATGACTTTAATGCAGCATTTTGTGTTTTTTTAACTGCCATTAAACTAAAAGAAGAAGGAGACGGAGAAGAAGAGATTTCAGTGTTTACAGAAAACTTTTAGATAAGGATCTAAAAACGCTGGCGTGCATAAAAAAAAAATCTTCCACACATAAATTACATTTTCAAATTCATCCACATTATTCTTACTCTAAGTGTAATGTGTAGTGTATGCATGTCTCTGAATCTGTCTGTCTTACGTATTTTTTTTTTTATCAAGCTATACCAAACGCGTTCCCTTCTCATTCACACACACACAAACAAACACTAAACACAAACAGAACATCCCTGCGGCGACAAATTGTGTATGGCAAGGCAAATGCAATTTGCTTTCACTTCAGAAATAAAGCGCATGCCTCTCATTCACCTGACTGATGCTTCTCTGCTCTGTGTATAAAACATTCAAATAGAGAGAGACAGGCATTTATAAAGCCGATATATTTCAAAGCAGATTCCCCTAAGTAAAGATGATACTGGGGATCCTATCACATATGGGCAGATGGAGGTAGGGAAAGGGGGGACAAGAGGAGATTTTTCCCAGAGAACAGAAAAGTCATCTCTGCTCACATCACATCTGCCTCTCTTTTCCTGGAGCAGGAGGCTCAAAGCCTGCCTCTCCGGTGTTCCTGACATCTTGGCTCCGTTAATTGCAACGTTTGCCGGCCGTATTGGTATTCACGATAGGCCCTGGGAACAGATGGCGTTTAACTTTAAATATTATTAACACTTCCCAGCATTCTAAGATCCTGGGTGGGGGTTATGAGGACGAGCAGACGTGCAGGTGAAATTACCACAATTTCCATAACAGCATCAAAGGAGGAACTATAAATTGGGATGATTTCCAACTGTTGCGATTTGTGTGTTTGTGGGTGTTTTTCCTTCCACAACTATCCTTTTTTATGTTTGTTTCATCTGTGCATCATTATTCATATCATGCTTTCTATCTAGATGTGTATATGTATGTATAATGCATGTTGAATCAGTATTTTCAAAGAAGGCATCCACTATCTAACCTTGAAAACAATGGTAACCACACATCAAAAATTACATCTATTAAATAATACTGATTATTGCTATTTTTATACTGACGTGTATCTTAGGCATTAGCTAGCTTCACCAGTTAAATGAATCAGGATAATTGTTACAAATGTTATGTACTCTTTAATTGTAAGTTAGTAGGCAGCAAATAATATAATGAACAAAATATGTAGCAGTGAATTACAGTAACAATATTGTTTTTAATCATACAATGTTTGGAGGAGAACCCTCTGAAGTTGTGTGTGTGTGTCCTTTACTAAATGAATACATTATGACTTTTTGTTAATGTAATACATCTCCTTAAAGCCTACAAAAGACAAGTCAAATATTTTCTTGATCCATTGTGAAAATCGTAAGTACACATTAATGCTAGAGTGAGTATAAGAGCATGACATTCGAAAAATGTCTTATTCAAGAACGGAAAATGACTCTGAGCACAAAAGTACGTCCTATATAGCCTCTTGGTGAATGTGCATTCATTCTGTCTGAATGTGCTTAGAAATGGCTTTGAAATATATATGACAGCTTATCTGAGAGGGTCTGCAAATGCACTTAACTGTTGGGCGGTAGGAGAGGTGTTAGAGAGGTGGGATGACGTGGAATGACTGTAAGGCACCACAGAGGAGAGGAGGAGTGAAAGAGAAGACTACGACCAGGGAGAATAAAAAGCAAGCTGTTACTTTTACATAGTGTAGGGCAGAGTGGCTGCTTTTGATGACAGCCACAGGGGGAGTAGAGTGATGTGTGTGTGTGTGTGTGTGTGTGTGTGTGTGTGTGTGTGTGTGTGTGTGTGTGTGTGTGTGTGTGTGTGTGTGTGTGTGTGCGTGCGTGTTCATGCAAGAGTGAGTAACTGCGTTTCTCTGTTTGAGTGTCTTTGTGTTTCTGTGTCTGGCTTTGTGAGAGAGAAACAGAGAAAGCTACTGTTTTTTTGTGTGTGTGTATTTATGTGTCTGTTCCTGTGTGTGTGGGGGTGTGCCAGAGAAAGAAACAGAGGGGGGAAAAAATAGTGTGCCAGTATTGAATGAGGGCAATGTTCTTGAGCATGCACTGACATGTCACATCGTATTTGTCACATTCGAAGGGAGAGCACCCGTAGTCCCTGGTGCTCTGACCCTGCAGCCGGGTGGTGCTGTCTTGCTGTAGCCACACAACAGTCACCGTCTCTGGGATTGTGGGGATGCAGATCACTGACCCTCAGCAGCCCCAACTGGCCACCCCAGCAACCGTCTTCTGCTCAACCCACATATATTGAACTCTTGCCTGCACCACAGGGAGGCATGACATTGCATGCGTATGTGTGCAGGTGTGTATGAAAACAGCAAAATATCACCTCTCACGTCAAAACTAGCAATCATTTTCAGTTGACTGCTTAGCAAGCACAATGCGGTTTAGCGGGATTCTCCATCAACACTGCACAACACCAACCCACTGAAATGCTGCAGGTCGAGAACCACAGGAGGTTATTAATCTATGAAAAGAGGTGATTGCAGTCTGGCTTCAGGTGAATCATCTGCTCTCTCTGTTCAGTACTTAACAGGTGCAAGAATTACCGCCTCAGTTACCCTGGAGACAGGGATTTGAAAGGGCAGACGAATCTGCTCCAGGATCGGTTGGGTTAATGGGAAAAGGCTACGCTTTATTGTTAAGTGCATGCTGCCAATGTAGAAAATGACATTTTGTGACAGACTTGAGCTTCCTGTGAGACAATCAAGTGAATACCTCTTTGTGTTTGTTTCACCTTTTGTGAAAACAACACTGTTATGTGCATATTAATCATAGCCTTTGCCACAATAGCTGTGTTTTAGCAGCTGAAAAAGTCATGCATGATTCAAAAGTGACATACCTAAACTTCCATATGCTTTCCTCCTTCACCCAGAAACACATGCTGTGTGCTATACATGCTGGCAGAGAAGATGCAGGCTCCCCTCACAGATTTAAATTTAATTTACATTTTAGACATTTGTCTAATGTGCTAATTTCCAGCAATCACAATGTGTAAAGCGTTAAGGGATTCAGAGTCCTGCAACAGAATGGTTCAACAGGAAGGATTTCTATAACTGAACTGTTGTGGGAATCAAACCTGTGTCTTCTAAATGGCTTCTCAACCACAATAGTGCACCCTGCTAGCCTAGCAAGTCCCTGTTTCGCCATCAGATTAACAAGAAAGGAGGGGAGGCAGGAGGGAAACGAGAACGGGGAATTGCAAAAGCTTCTGCATTATATTATAAAGGGAATAATGTTTGATTAGGTTATTGTAAAATGCTTGAAATTGATCAGCATCTCCAGGTTCTTGAGCATTTACAGAAGCTGTTGTTCCCAGAGAAATTTTGTACTAAAAAAAACAAGGCCTTTGAATATCTTGTTGTGCAGTATGAACACACATACACAAAATCACTACATCATAAAATAAAGAACAGTTTTCTGGCCTCCTCTGAGTTCAGGTGAGTGAGCAGACTGCTGGGCTCACCTCTGGGCTCCAACCCCAGCCAAAGCAATTACACAAATAAGCCTCTGCAGTTCGTTCCTGCGTGAGACGAACAGACGTGCCAGATATCTTCGCGATTCTAATTGGAAGTTCACCACATCAACTTTATAAGGTTATAATAGTCAGTGTTGTTTTTACAGCTTGTTTGCGCTGCCCCATGGTGACCAAGAAATCAGTTCATGCATGTTTAAAGTATTTACAGAGGAAATAACCCCAAAAAATAAGGTGAAGATGACTTTGAATTTGAATTGCAAATGAAAAATTTCACTTTCTGATGAAATAAAATATGTAAATGTTGGCGGGTCGGTACTTAAATTCTGGTTCCTTGTGTTAAGATGTTAGTTCCTAGGAATGTGCACAGAGAAAGGAAAGTGATATGATTGCTGGATTTATATTGGCCATATATCTGTCGTTTGTCCTGCCAATAATTCCTTCACTGAGCTGCAATACGAATTCCCTGTAGGATGATTGAGTTGTAATAGTAGCCATGACTCTTAATGTGTCCCTCTGTTTAGGACTTGACTGAATAATTTATGCATGAGTAAAATGATCAGTTTTAAAGCTTTTAGAATCAAGTGCTATTTCCATTTCTGCAACTACATCCTTCAGGGGTCATGACCTTTGCCTTGAAAGACTGCTTGAAAGACTGAACTGTGGAAAACAGAATAGCAGACAGACAAATGACATAAAAGAGACAGAACAACCAGAATAAATGGAGAGACAGATTCAGAGAAACAAAAAGGGAGTACATGCAAGAAACAAAAGAGAGAGTGACAGAGCAGAGGGTGGTATATGCTGTTTGTCAGCACAAGGAGAGCGAAATGTCAGTTTTTTTGTTGCATCAGTGAGTGATGGCTGCCATTATCCCACCCAATGGGTATAAGCAGACGATATTAGCACACTGTTTCCACACCCAGATGAAACAGGCAGAGTTCTCCACAGTGGGGATACCCAGAGCCAGCATGGAAAATGGAGTGTGAAAGCATGCGAGGCATAAAGATTGGTGGGGGGAGATATAAAAAGACTAAGGGAGGGAAAAAAAGGAACCAAAGAGAGAAGGAAGGGAGCAGGTGTCGCCACACACAAAAGACAAAATCACAAGAAGGATAGTGTCAAAAACGGTGGAAGAGAGGAAATTATAAAAGGAACTGAGTGTCCCTGTTGTTTCGGAAGTTCCTGCAGTGTTTTAAATATAATGGTCTCTCAACATAGACCACACAGTGTGATCTGACATCCATTGAACAAAGTGGCTGAGGCAGATATGGTGGTTTGGGGCACTGCAGTGGGATGCACACAATGAGAGTTGTAATTATAGAACAAGCACACCTCACTAGCTCTCTTAACACAGAGGGAAACTACCTGTAATTGTCTCAGCAGTATGAATGTGTGTGTGTGTGTGTGTGTGTGTGTGTGTGTGTGTGTGTGTGTGAGAGAGAGAGAGAGAGAGAGAGAGAGAGAGAGAGAGAGAGAGAGAGAAAGAGAAGGGGGTGGGGGGTCAGAGGTAATGCATGTTAATTGTGTGGACTGAAATCCAATACACATGTTATCATGCAGTGAAACCTACGTATGCCTCGTATGCCTCCTTGGGGTGGGAATTGTTCCATGTCCCCAGAAAGAAACCATTTCTGACATTTAATGCTCATAAATAAGATACTGTGCACTGATTTACTACATTCATATTGAAGTCCATGTCCCAGTCTCCCACAAATTACCCATCCCATTCCTGCCATCCCCTTTAGCGACAGTAACAGGAGGTTGTCAATGACACAAACGGAAAGTCACATTTTAAAAAAACACTATATCAGAAGCCTTACAGTAGCTATACAGCCTTTGTATAGTGAAGTACCAGGTTTTCAATTGACTGCTATGTTAATCCACCCACGGCAATAGTAGACACCCAGAGCAACTGCTCCGGCTGTCAATTGACCCTAATTTTAACTTACCTGTGGCAATATTGGATGCTTTGAGCTTTGTGATTCCCGTTGGAGAGCCGAGACATGACACACATTTTGTGCCCAAATAAGGAATGCAGAGGACCCGCCATCGGGAGGTATGTTTCCCCACTGTAAATTTCACTTTCATGACAGTCTCTTTGATAATTTAACTATACAGAAGGTTTATGTTATGGCCATCTGTTTTAATAATTTCAACTTTATTAATTGATCAGTCAGTTGAAAATCCAGTGCGTCATTATACAGACACTAAAGGGTTCCTTTCACATGTCTAATGAAACCGCAGACAAAACTTTGGCATGTTGTTGTTGGATGACCTGGAAATGAGAACATAGTAAATGTGTAATGTACTTCACTGTTATGAACTCAAATTTCTTGTTTCTTAACCTAGTACTGACCATGACCACAATCTCTATGCTCCATATTTAACGGAACATACCATGTGTGGTCCATTCATCCTTTTCATTTTTTGATTGTAGAGCCAGCATTCTGTAAACCGACACGTAGTACAGTATATAGTTTATAGTTTATATAGTTTTTATGCCCCCCCAAAAAATCCCTGGTAATGCTACAGTAATTGTTCTTCAATTTTTCAACCAGTGTTTTGCTAACGAGAGGAATCTGTGCCATCCATCATTGCTGGAAACTACATTTCGTCTGACACAGTATATAGAAATGACAAAGCTAGCAAATTAGAGAGGCATTAGAACACAGGATATGTCCCATGTAGGATATCCTATGTATTGATTAGTTCCCCTTAGTTTCCCATTTTCCAAGGCGAGCACTAGACCCAGGAAGTTCCTATCATTGGAAATTTTAATAGAAACCTCATGTGATTTGAACTTACGGGGAAGAGATATTATATCAAAATGCAAAATACTGTAACAATATAATCGCTTTTTCATTTACTTTAGCAATTTATTGGCCTTAGCGGCTACATCTTTTGGCAGATGAAAGCATGGGTAGGTGGGAGATTTAATGGTTGTGGTTTTATTACAAGCTACAGTACAATTGGGAAGTCATGCTTGAGAGCCAGGCAAACTAGTGACTGAGTTGGTATTGATCAATAACCCTGTCAAATCCTGGCAGACATGATGATCGTGTGACTGGAAAGTAAAAATCATAATAAAATTTTATTGTCCGTTCACTAACATATATGGCTAAAGTGTAATAGTTGATATGGCAATGGTGAGTCTTTTTTGACCAGAAGTGTTTGCTATTTTCCTTTGCAGTGCAGAATAACTCAACATTCAAGTGAAACTAAATATGTTTTCCAGATACTCAGAAATGCCATTATTTTCTTGGCACAAACAGGACAACATGCTGGCGTCTGCGTGCGTCAAGATGAAGCTGCTGAGATGAATCTGCCTCAGTAAGTGATTCACAGTCCCCTGGGCCTTCAATCAATGTTATTTTTCATCTGAGATTTGTAATGGCACATGTAATGGCACTTTTTACTTGCTTCCCTTTGATGAGGCAGGTAAAAAACAAAAAGAATGACTCAGGAAATCAAACCATTATCAGAAAATGTCATGGTGAGTACTGAGGAAGTTTGTACACTCTCAACAAGTAGCCCAGGTGCATACATTTCTTGAAATGCTGCACTGTCTTTGTCAATCTTGTCCACACTCCAGTGCAGCACAGATAAGGTCGAAATAGCAGTGGAATTCAGACAGATGAGTCTTAGCAATTTTAAAGTGAACCAACACGTAGCTCAGCCCACATCTAACCCCATCTCAGTCCATTCACCAGCTGTGGCTCCCCTACTCTGTCTCTCTTCCTCAGCGCCTATCTCTATATAAAACAAGTCAACAATATGAAGGCAGCAAAGCAATCAAAACAAAGACCTCGCTGTGTACATTTGATTGAGAACTGAGGGGAGGTGAAGAGAGGTGAGGCTGAGAAAACTGTAATTCTAGACTGCAAAGATTTCCTCTCACGGGAAAGGTGGAAATGAACCAAAAATGGCAAGGTGTCAGCATCAAAAGGAGATTATTTGCTTTCAGCGCAGGAGGAGGGCAGAAGCGCAAGTCACACGTTAAGAACCGGAAAGATTATGTGGTGGCACCAGGAAGAATAATTTTTATTTCAACCTGTTTGAACGACCACAGGCACAAGCATAGATGGATTACTGAACGGACCTACCAGGGGCCCATGGGTTTCTCTCAATTTTGTTTGAAAGTCTGCAAAGACTACAAAGAATCAGACTACAAAGAATCAAAATGACTACAAAGAGATGCAATACAACTACAAAGAGACACAAAACAACTACAAAGAGATGCAAAACGACTACATAGAGACACAAAACAGCACAAAAGGACAAAAACAAAGATTCACAAAACGTCCACAAAGAAACGCAAAACAACTTCAAAGAGATGCAAAATAATTACAAAAAGAGACAGAACGCCTACATGGAGACACAAAACAGTCGCAAAAAAACACAAAACAACTAGAAAGAACAAAATATCATTTGTGTCTCTTTCAGTCTGAGTGTCTTGCTGTTATGTAGGAGTTGTGAGGGGCCTTCTACACACACTCTTTGGTCTTTGGTTGGAAAATATTGTTTCAGCAGCAAAATGTCAGCTCCATTTACTGGCAGATACAATGCCTCAGAGGTAATGTTTTACCTACAGTCAACATCAAACCTATATACTTTTGTGTTTTTACCTCCTCTCCTACCTTGTCTTGTCTTGAAGCGGTCACAGCTTGGCACGGCAATGAGAATCAGATCACAGGAGATGATTGTATATAAACACAACTGGTGAATGCATTCATTGTGCCTGCAAATGTACAAGTGCTGACAATTGGTTTAAAAAGACCTTTTTCCTACTATATCTGCAAATGATGCTATCTCCCACCTATTCTCAACCATCTCTCCAGTAACTTTTAAACACCTCCTGCAGACATTTCTGGCATTTTTCATCCAGATTGAACTAAATGAGAATAGATGTCGTGGAGTTTCATTTTTGGGAAATGAGGACAGCGTATGCCTCTTACTCTAAATCAGTTCCATCAGTTCAGTGAACTCCGTTCCTCTCTGTGACAGTTGAATATGTGTGGGTGACAGTACAAACAAAGGTGAATCGATGCATTTCCCCGAGGAAGAGACAAAGAGAGGTTGAGATGAAGACAGAGAGGGAGAGAGGGGGGGGGAGAGAAAAGACTGAGAGATGAAGGTGGCAGCGCGACATAGGGAGTGTGACAGTGTCATGCAGGCTGGTTTCATCGTTTCTCCCCAGCGCCCTAGGGAGATCATTAGCTCACAATATGGAGTCTATCAATCCTCACAGAATACCGCTCTCCCCTCCGGATACATGTCCCGTCTGTCTCTCTGTCTATCTGTCTGTTTGTCTACAAGCCGCTCATAGATGTACATTCATGATGATGAAAATCTAGTTAGCAGGAAACTGGTTGCATGTCATCTAGCCCTTAGGGGTCTTTCATGCAAAAAGACAGTAGCCTAAAGAGTAGCTATTATCCCCTATGAAAGCTCAACTCCTACACTCTATGTGTGCTTGTCAGTGTCCTGTCTTTTTATTTTATTTGACTTGAGGCTTAGGATTATATACTCCATATGCTACAAATGTTGTGAGGACCCAAATCATGACACAGAGGCAGAGCGTGGTAAAAGGCAGTTTACTTGGTGTTTGCTCAAAAATAAGGTCAGCAACAGGTATGCAGTCGGTGAAGGCAAACTAAGGCTATGTGCCACAATAGACAGTCTGATGAGTGAGTGAAGCTACAGTACTGTATGTATAGGTACTATATGTGGAGTGGGGTAGTACAAATTAAGGGGGAATGAGAGGCAAGTGTGCAGGCAGGCACAAATAATGTGACTGAGGAATGATGGGAAAAGCTGGGAGCTACTGCTGAACAGGATGGGTATGGAAGGGTCTGGATCCATGCATGCACAGTGCAGTACAGATTATCTGTTGGGATTTTTGCCTCTCATGGTCAGGTTTTTGTCCTCTTGTTAAAATAAGTTTGAGGTCCATATAGAATTACAGAGTTGGCTCTGAGGATCTGTGCTATCTCATACATTATAGTACATACAAATGTTATTAGGGATGGGACTCCTTGGTTTATTGGTCTATATTCAGTTTATTTACAAGTTTTCCTATCTCGTCATCCCCTGGGGAAGTATAACTGTACCTCCCTGTGTGCCAAAGCATTGTTCAGTGCATATGTGAAACTTTAACTTCCACTACAAAGTGGAACTGTGAGCAAGCTGGTGGAGTTGGCAGGTGCACAACTGCAGCAAGGATGGGAAAAGTGTTACAAGCTTGTACAGGTTGTTTTATTTCACTGACACAGGTGTGTGTTCAAGACGCTGATGGTGACGCTCATTTGGGAGATTGCTCTGATTTTTCTTTAAAAATAATTGGTGCATAGTTAACTATTATTAGTAGTATCATTATTATTATGCCCCCCCACCCCCACCCAATGCATACTGGGATAGGCTTCAGACCCCCCCATGACAAGCATGTATAGTTAATGGATGAATGCATGGAAAAGTTCGGCCCCACTCGTCATGGTTATATTTTTTGATTACATACGTACATACATACATACACTCAGAGTACATACACTGTGTTGCTCATTAATGAAAGGTGCACCTCTATAGCTATCTCTTACACTGCACATACTGCCAAATATTTAAAATACTTTAACAGCATCCTGTCATGTAGTTTGGTCTGACATTTAGAAACTATGCAGAGATAGGGATGTCTTTTCCAAAAAGGAAGATAATGCACCAATGACCCTGGAGGCAAAGAGGTGTATATGTTCCTAATTGGAAAAGGATGTCTCATACACACACACACACACACACACATGCACTCACACATACACATGCACACACACACACAAACACACCAACGGGGACCCTCTGGGAGGTAATCTCTCTTCCTGTTCCGGCTATGCCTGGCCAGCCAAGCGGAGCTGCCACCTCATTGTGTCCTTCTGTACCAAGGCTCTGTACGGTCCTGCAAGCAGAGAGAGAGAGAGAGAGAGAGAGAGTGTCTCCACCAAGACACACATGAAACACAGGGCTGCATGGAACCTGATGCCCTGCAGTACATACAAAGAGATTTTACAGAGGCTGCAACATCTGATTCACAGTCTGCTATTTTCGGTGTGTGTATCTAATGTGTGTGTCGTACCTGCGAGTGGTTGCTTGTATGTTTGTTCAAATTAATGGTTTGACGATAAAAGTAGCTAAAATGGGCCATCGTTGAGCATTAAAGACCAGCTGCTCTGGAAGAAAATACAAACGACTGAAGAATTCTCTGCAGCACTGTACTTTCTTGTAGATTGTCTTTTTAAAAACACAGCATAAATAGAGATGGTATGACGCATGGGTCAAGAGAGATAAAGTGAATCAGTCAAGAAGATTGAAACAGGTTGAAATACAATATAGTGTACGTGATATAATGGAAGATGTGATAGATGAAACAACAAAAAGACCAGGTTTGACAATTTCAAGAAGAGAATTTCTGCTCTTTATAATATCAGCTGTATTTATGCAAACAGTCAACCTCTATTTATTGCTGTAATATGTGACTACATAAAAAGGAGGGGGAAAACACACAAATGTGAGAAACATATTTATTCTGATTCCACACACGCAGCAACCAAAAGGCACTTGGAGGTCAAATAAAAGGAAATGAGCCTGGCAATATGAAACGCAAACTCACGACGCATCAATACATGTTTAATAGATATCATAAATGTAAATTAAAATGATATGTAGGGAGCAATAAATACGCTGTTTAATGGCTTCGCCTATCCAGAAGGGCCAGTTGTTTTTTTTCCTCTTTCACACTGCCTCTTACCCATGCACACACAGAACAATTTCATCATTAACACTGTATGCATACAAAAAAACTAATTTCTGCAGGGTTTGTTCTGCTTCATATCATTTACTTCAGTGTATCTGGCATCCAGCACCCTCTTACTTTACTTTCTTCAGATTTTCAATTTGTTTCACCTAAGAGGTTTTTTAAAAATTCATTAACGTTTTGCGCAAAACACTTCTGGGAGTCTCATATTGATTTCTTATTAATAGGTTGTTTGTTTTAATAAATTATTTTGTTCTTAAGGCAGTGAATATGTAAAGTTGGAAGTCAGTTGGTGGAAAAAAATGGCCCTAGGTGCCACAACCAGCAGAGAGGAAAAATATGAACGTCTTTATTTATTTGATAAAAATCAGCACTGAGGTAATCGTTAACTGTCATTTTCGACAACTCATAAATGTACGGTCGCTCAGTTTTGCTCCCCGAGTGTTTTACTAGTGATCAATATGCGTATGTGTGCGTGCATGCATGTGTGTCATCTGTAATAAAAGAATGACATACTACTGACACAATACATTTTTATGACATTGAATTAATATAAACATAAATAACACACTGCTTAGTGAGGGTGTCATGCAATCAGTATGACCTTGTCACTTTCTAGAATTTGCGAATGTTTGGTTGTCAGTGTTAGGGAGAAGGACAGGGCTGAAGAAACATAAAGAGTGAGAAAAAGGAAAGGAAATGCTACTACAGCTGCATGGCAAACAGTAGGCCTAAGTTATTGTGAGTGATTCCTTGGAAAGAGTACTCCATCGATTTAGCATTGACTCACAATGGACAATTTTTAAAAAAGGACCAAACATTCTTCTTCCTGGTTAAAACCTGGCGCCTACATTACCCACAATCCAACATGACCACCGACAGTTTGTTTTGAGCTAACAGGTGTGTTATGCTAGTAGCAGCTAATGTAGCATCAAGCAGAGATAAGGAGCAGGCTACAGAGGTCTGGTAAACTCACCTCTTTCTAACTCCACAACCCCAGATTTTTTTTTTTCATTTTCAAACTTGCTGTCCCCAACCCCCAACTGACGCTGACTCAAGTGACATCACTTGAGGCATTTATCAGACTTTGCGCCGCTCCCTCTGGAGCCACAAAAGGCTTTATGCTACTTTTTTTCCATATATGCAGTAGCACTTCCCAAAACCTGTCAACAGACTTTAATATGTACAATCGATGGAGTTCCCCTTTAATACAGGTTGACAGAAAGCATTAAGGCAGTGGAGTCTGCAAATTCTGAAGCTGTTTAAAAGCTCATACATACAGTGGGTGGACAAAACAACAAGACAATATTTGACAATATGTTGCAATCCAGTATGTAGCCTCTCAATAAATGCTACCTCTAGCAGGAGTTTATTTAACTCTATGGTATTTTCTGAGGCTGTAGCTTGTGTTATTGTTGTTTCAGATAGCATTATATTGGCAGATTTCCCTGCTATTTTCTTTATACTCCTGCACACATCCGTGCAAAAAAGTGCAAACGTTCAGAGTAACACATTACCATAAGGAGATTATTTAAATATTTACTTAAAGGAAGGAATTTATTACTTAAAGGAAGATGTGCAGATTGAGTGAGAGGGTTATAAGTCTGGTTGTTCAAATAAGCAACAAGAATTAGGTATACATCCAGGCACTCATACACACACGTGCCACACTCATACTGTACACCCACAGTAGCATGTCTTGAGCAGCCTAGCGACCCTTGTCAAGGCATTATTGGAGTTGCCATCCTGATTCAGTCTATTTACCACCTTTTTCAAGTTTGTTTACTACAGCCCGTAACTCATGCCAGCAACAGACAGACCATTTCTCTCTTCTGCGCATATAAAACTTTTACTGGGCTAACAAACTGCAACCGTCGACTGGGACGCTGGTAGGCCGGGGAGGGAGGGAGGAAATGGAGGGAGAGAAGAAAAGGAAGGATTTATGGCTGCTTGTAAATTTGTCCGTCAGAGCTTTCCTTCTTATCAGCTACATTTGCTCTCGTGGCTCCACAATGAGCCTTCTAGACTCCACACCAAACGAGATCAATTCTACCTTTCACACACAGTATGTTCAACTTAAAATGAAAAGATGTTTAATTTTGGGAGAGGCGAGAGGGAGGAAATAGAAGAAATCATGTGTTTTTCAAGCTGCTAAACACATCTCATAAGTGGATGGATCCTGTTTCCAACATAGGCGAGAATGAGGAGGATAAATGAGAGGTAACAGAGAAAAGGCTTCAGAGATTTGAATTTATGCAAAGCCACAAAAAAAACTCACCTTTCTGCCGCACCAGAATCCCACTCATTAGCTTTATGAATTTAACATCATGGTGGAGAAAGCTAGAGCATTCAGTCGGTCTGCTCTGTTTGTTAGGGGAGCTAGTGATTATTGTTTATTGCTTCAATAAAAGCCATACAATCCTCAGCCTTCCTGTGCCCATCTGGTATAATGACAACTTAAATATTTAGAGCTGTGCAGCTGTAAAATAAAAACAGAATGAGTAAAAAATAAAGTGTGTGCAGTAGCTGGCTAGCTTCCCCTCAGGGTTTGTGTTTTTTTCATACAACTCCAGTTTTGGATTGAGAAATGGACTGGCATTTAAAAACAGCGGCTTGGCTCTTCAACAACGATGCATGAGGGATCATATTTTTTTATTTACCTGCATGCATGCACTCTGGCATGCCCGCACACCCACCAACAAAGACACATCCACGCGCAAACATGCACACACCCACACAAGTACAAGCACACACTAATCACATGCCCAGAGGACATGACATAACGAGATAAACCACCACAATTTTGCATGCACAATAATTACACCAAAGTATCATACATACTCTGCACCAATTAAGCTAACACAATTAACTCCAGGGCCATGGAGGATCTTAGAGGCTTGGTGAACCTTATGAGGATTTGTAGCAGGTCCCAGTCAATCCTTATTTTATATAATTCTTCCAAGTATCATGTAACCTTCTGCGTTGTGCACCTGTGGAGTATTAGAAGGGCCATTTGGCTCTGATTACATTCTCTGTCTCCAGTGGGCACTGCGTTTTGTTGTGTCTGCCAAACTGTTTTGCTTTTGCAGGAACACTTAGTTTACCAAAGCTGTCTCTCTAGCTTCCTCTGTACAAACCTTTTTGCACTCTCTGCGTCGTGTCTTCGCCTCTCTCTGCTTCCTCTTCACATCCCTCCTCCACCCTCTCTCTCTCTCTCTGTTTCCGTATGGCTGTGACAAAGGCCACTGTTAGACAATCGATACCTGACAATGTGGCGAAATCATATATTTTTCCTCTTCTTTAGCAAATTCAATTTGGTCCTTAACATTCCAGTGGCTTTAATTAGATGCCCACAGTAGGAAATTGCAATTTACATTTTTATAGTTTTTCGAGTTAATTAGCTTGCTCACTCAGCCAGACCTGACTTGTTTATGCCCCCCCTCCCCCCCACCTTCCTTTTCTCATTCTGCCCCCTTGCCTACTTTCTGTTGTGTTTACAAGGGAAAAAAGCTTAATGTCACACAATTCCTTCTCAATAAACCAAATAAAAACATTAAGCCTACAAACACGTCTTTTATTAGCCATTTAGAAGATAGGCTGCCAGCTACGGTGTGTTGCTTTGACTATATCAATAAGTTTCCCAGCCTTACCGATGTTACGTCCCATTGCACAAAAACATTTTAATCATCTCTTTTATGAGGACAGACCTTATAAAAAAAAAACAAGTAACTTGTTTTGGGTCTTTCCTGTTAAAACTCTTTTCTTGAACTCCTCCTGGTCCAAAGGGATGTGTTGTATTGAGTTTTCCCTTTCTCTGGCACAGACTACTGCTGTGACCATTTAATGGTATCAGAGTGGAAATGATTGTTAGCTGTTTCTTACTGATTTGTACTAACAGTGTTGTCCATGTGCAGCTGTTTAGGCATGATTCTGTCACTTTGTGATGAGAACTCATGTCTGAAGATGTCGCCACCAGTCCAGTGATGTCTGATGAATATTTTTAATTTCTAAAGTTTTTCCACTTGCAGATTGTTGTGTTTATTTTTAACACCTTAATCTATGGCAGTGTATGCTAGCTAATGTCAGTTAAAGGTGCTTTGCAAACAACCTGCAGTTACCAATAGAGGACAGAAGACAGTGATGGTGGGGGCATGTTTCATGTAAAACAAAATATGGTTCCTCCTTTGCAACAATTGTGAGGTAAACAGCAGAAATACTGCATCACGTTACAACTGTATCTGTGTGTGCTTGCTCATATTTGATTGGCCAATGCAGTGCCTTGTTGAGCCAGGTTCAACTTTTTTGCAGTGTTTTGTCTGAGCCCTCGTTGCGTCATCAGAGCCTCTTTCAATTGAATTTATTTTTTCAAGCAGGCCTAATGTTGGTCTGAACATGGCCTTAGACAGCAGTGGCAGTGGCAAAAGAGGACAGTGTCCATCACTCTTGTACATGCACAAAGGTATTTGCCACTGTCACCAGAGTTGATGATAATTGAGCTCTTCTGGTTTGCTCTTGCGGCGTGGCAACCATGGGAACCACTACAAGGAAAACAACCCAAATTATACCCAGTTAATGGTATCTGAGTACTTCAAAATAGCTATAATACCCCAGTTTGCAAAGATTTTAATGAAAAGAAAGGGCTTGGAGCAACATCAGCTCCAAAGTTGGATTATCCTTTATATGACCTATAAACAATGTTTATATAGTCATTTTTCTAACCAGTCCCTCTCTTTTCTGCTTCAGCTCCATTTCAAATATAACATGAAGAGATCAGGGCAGAAAGGTAGTGTAGCTGTGGCACAACATAAACGTCACTGGGCTGTCTGAAAGCACCTTTACTAATACATCCACTCCAATCTCACAGTAGGTTCAGTTTAAAAAATTCAGACCTCTTCAAGACAAAATACACCAGTTACCCCAGAAATATAGACCTCTGTAGAGCTGCCCCCTGCCAAAATACAGCTGACCCGAACTGCTTGCAGCATTCGTGCAAAGAAATAAGATTGCAAAGCGAATGCTCTGACCTACCATTGTCAAAGAAAAGACAAGAAACAGTATCTCCTTGTGTAGCCTGTCGGACATTTTCTTGTTTCTGTATCCCAACCCATTATCATGTTTATTCTAAAACTAAACCTTCCTTTTAGATGACAGATATCCACAGGAGAGAGAGAGAGAGGGGTGAAGGGGGAGATAAAGCAAGGAACGGGAAAAAGAGTGCGAGAGGTATATAGAAAGAGCAAGACAGCGGGAGAGAGGGAGAGTCAGTCAGTGTGGGAATCAGCCGAGCAGACAGGCAAGTCACCTCTACTGTCAGTCACCACTCCCCCCTGTGACCAGAGGACTAAATGAAACAAGGCCTTAGAGGTCCTCCATGTTGTCTTCTGTTTCATCCTCTTCCACCATCACTCTTCATCTCCTTAACAGACATCAGACATTTAGTCATGGAGCCCTGCAGACCGTGGGGCTGGTTAGGGGGAGAGACCGAGGGTTGCTGACTACCAGGATACCATGTAAGCACTGACCTCCATTACAACACAATTAAACGACTCGTGTCCTCCTCCAAGGTAAGAGAGCACTTGTGCTTGACTCTTCCCCCGTCCTTCCGTCTATTCCTGCTTCCCTCACCTCACTTTTCTTCAATGCCACCCCTTTGTTCCTCATTAAAACATCACATCCATTTAGTGAAGTCTACTCTGACATATTGCACAGCATGTTGTTATTGTGTGACCAAGGCTATTACTTCCAGGTCCTCCTGGAGGCAGGGAGGACAGACAGGGGCTAATGTCCATGTTAGCCACTAATTGCTGGTTTATGCTGATAAAAATGAGGTCAGAAGTTCAAAAAAATCCAAAGATTCTCAGACATTCTGGCTGGCAGCAAAACATCAATAGACGATAAGTTATAACCTACTGCTGTATGCTGCAATGATTGTGGAAATGGGGCAAGTAGAAGCTTTCCATCACATGACAAACAGACAGTAAGAGCATCAGCATTTAAACATCAGCTGTCAGATCATTTCATGGACCAGAGAAACCCAGAGCGCCATTTGTTCTTCCTGTGCGCTTTTAAATACCAGAGAACAAATGAAGGAATCAATCTTTCGCTTTCACACTCAAGCAGTCTTTGCCAATTTAGGAAAGACAAATAACCCCGGCCGAGATCTTTAAACAAAAAAGGAAAATGTTGCTGGACCCGCTATCCACAGGCTAAATTAACAGAGGTATCGTACTGATGGGAGGGTTTCTTTTAAGTTTTAGAGTACTGAGATTTCAGAAAAAGGCCTTAATTTTAAAGTCTGTGGGGATACCTCTATACCCCGCAGGCTGCATCATTATTGGCAATATTTTGGTGGAAAACATGCCCTGGGAGAAGCTCCTGGCTCTGAGTGTACAGTGTTTGAAATCACATAGAATCTTTGAAAGCAAACTTTAAAGTTTCTTTGGAGTTTCCAATGCCTCTCTTTTCTACACAACCCCCTCAACGGGGTTATGAGCTCACCTCAATTGGAATTCACCCTTCTCCTCTAATTATAGACTGCTTGTTTTTCTATAAGCCCAGCTGTGTTTTTAAATTCAGAAGGTTTTCTCATTGTATTTTCCTCACAGCTTGTTCCTAGTACAATTGTCCTTACCTTATTTTGCTTCACACAGATTGGCATTGCAGTAACTATTCTGCTCTAAAAACTAAAAACCAGAAGCATGGACACAGCCAAACAGCGGCATAATCTCTGCCTGAGGGATGGAGAGGGGAGGGAAGAGCCTCTGACCTGGTGTTCTAGCCCCTATCTGCTAATTAGACCTATTCACTAACCAGATGCTTATAATTAAATTCACATGCAGTGGTGAATAGCCGGATGAAAAAGAACAGATCCATCAGGAGGCCACGAAGGAGGCGTTCAGCGACCATCACATGGTGTGTAAAATACACAAGAACATAAAAAGCTCATTAAGAGAGACAATAAAGGGACGAGACCCCCGGAGCACTTCAAACACCATCTTGAGCTGTGCCCTGGAAGCATCCACCCACCTTCACCCGCCTCCCCTCCTCTCCCCTCCCTTCTCCCCTCCTCTCCCCTCCTCTCCCCTCCCTTCTCCCCTCCTGTGTCACATGTTCTCTCCACCTTTCCTTCTGTTTTCCCCTCGTCTTCTCAATCATGTCTGCGTTGGACTGTCAATTTGCACTCCTGCCCTTTCACTCTGCACCTGTCCCACGGCGGGTTGTTTGTTGTCATGCAGACGATGTGCGGCTACCAGAGGCAGACCTCTCTCTTCCCTCTGGAGATGTTCAGAGGAGAAGAAGAGGGGAAGAAAGAACAAGCTCCTCTTTAATGCAGTTTTGGCACAGTGCCCTGGCTGATAGAGCTAGCTGCAGAAGGAAAACAACAACAACACCCCACAACAGAAAAGCCTTACTCACTCACTTACTCCCACTTCAATGCTCTGGATAGTTAATTATTGCTCAGAGCTATTTAAATACACCTAATTAAAACAAATGTAAAGTAGATCATTAGTTGAAAGATGTTTGCTCCCTGTTGTAGTGGTGTGGGCATGCAAACAAAAGGGCACCCTAGATTGTTCTGTGGTCAGTGACCGCTAAGATATTCATCAGGAGCCGATAGAGAATAAACTGGCGCGAAAATGCCATTACTGTTTTCCTGTCAATTTTAAAAACGGTTTAATTTCCAGCAAAACACAGCGGCCAGCAGGCTGTGAGCTGATCAAACAAGGTACATATAGAGGGCGAATCATCAAAAGTAAATATCAAAGGATCTGACAGCCAGTGGTCTAATTGCTGTTATTTTCCATGAGGTCTTCCCCTGTTCTGTAGATAAATAAGCTTGAGCACAGAAGAGAGGGGGTGTAGGTACAGAGAAAAACACAGAGCACTCACCAGGATGTAGGAAAAGTATATTTAATAGACCATTTTGATATGTCATAGCAGGAGGCACGGGTGTAATTAATAACATAAATAATGATGGCTCAATTTCGTTTAGGTGTTCCAGTTTCATGATATTAAGCTTGCTCATTGGCACGGTTTACTGGGACACTTAAATGGAACAGAGCCATCTTTAGTGTTATTAGTTACACCTCTGCGTTTCCTGCTATGACAAGTCAAAATGTCTGCTGTGAGAAAGGTCTGTTGGGTGCTGTAATGACTATGTTTATCTTAATGTATTTGTATGTCCATATGTAACAGCTTCCTTCAAAGGAATATTCCGCTTTATTGCAATCCGGGTCTTATTTTTGTAGTTTTGGGCATTGTTTCTATCCTCAAAGTCCAACCAGACAAGAAACTCGACAATTACAAACAGGCCAACAGATAATCCAGATTATCTGACCTTATAGTTGGAACTGAAAATGGAAAATGAGGTCGCCCAAAATGTCAGTGATAAGGCTACAGGAAAACTGTGTTCATGCACACTAGAACCAGAAACCAGAAAGACACTCTGTAAACTGTGATGGACATTAACGACGAACAGTTTGGGTCATTATTTTATTCTTTGCCTCCATTTTTCTCTTCCAGATAAGTTTGGCTGACCTCAAGGTGATTCAGATTTTGGTTTGTTTATTTGCAATGTTGCTGCATTGCCAGATCTGTTACATCCCGTTATGTGTCTGTTTCCTGTTTTATTTTGAAGGACTGTTCTTTGTTCACGGTTATGATTTACTTCCTGTCTTTGTTCTGTTCCCGCCAGTTTTGATTAGGTTTACCTGTTTCTTTTCTCACCTGCCTCTGATTCCCTCATTTACTTCTTCCCTATTTATACCGGCCCCTTTCCTTGGTTCTGTGTTGGTTCATTCCTTGTCGCGTCCCTGGTGTTTCTTTGTGTGTCGTTCCCTGGTTTCCCAAGTTTCTGTAAGTTTTTGTGTTAATAAATCATTCATCTGCACCAGTCTGCCTGTCCTGTCTGCGTTTGGGTCCTTTCCCTGCTGCCTAGATGGCATATTCTGACAAGATCTCAGTAATTATCTCAACCCTGTCGCCAGTCAAGAACATTGACACTAAACAATTCTGCAAAACCCCAGATTACATACATTTTCAATGGTTATATGTCCAATGCCAACGTTTTTAGAATTCATGATCAATATCTGCGCATGGCAGCCCTGGCATGGTTAAGGTTAGGGAAAGATCGTGATTATGGGTAATAAAAATATTCATGTAAAAGACCCAAACTCCTGTCTCGTATGAAAGTCAGACATGCTACATGCCCATCCACCACTGGAACCTCCACACCCTAACTTTCCATCTCGCTACATAAAGGGCAAACTGCTTCCTTCACTGATACTGAACAATGGCACTTGACGTAAATTGTGTGGTGCAGAATTGTCCGATATGGATGTAATTCCATGCCTTTACATTTAAAAAGAGAACAGAAGAGAAGAATAAAAGTGTGTGGTTCAGTGAGGTAAATCAGAGAAGCCCCGTTCCACTCTCCAGCAGTATGAAGGCCCTTCTCCTGTGTCAGCCTTTAATTAACTATTGACCGTGCCACCAGCAGGAACCAAGAGGCAGTAGACAAAAAACCTAGACTAAAGGCTAATTGCCTGAGAACGTGATACATCCCTTAAAGGCCCTTTTCTCTGCTCTGCTCATCACTTCTCCCAGTTTAGGCAGCGTTTCAAATCCACACTGCAGCCAGCACACACCATCAACAAGTTCAGTCTTCCCAGAATCTACGGATTTGTTTGATCCAAGTCTGACAACAATTACACACTCACGCAGACGCTGCCAACACACTCATGAAAGCATCTCCATCTGCACAAACACGTAGACCTGTGTGTGTATACCTGTGTGATTGAATTGGCAGCCAAGACAAAGCAAGTCAAAAAGAGGAAAGCTGAAAATGTCTGTGAATGTGGCAGAATTTGCAAAGGCATTAACGCTGGCATAATTAGCATCACGGCGGAGGGACGCAAACATACACATGCACGAAAACACAGCATGATACACACACACACACACAAGCCACAGGGACCCTGTTTCTACTGCCCACAGTCTGACAGGGGCCCATATGCAAAACACACCCACACACAAATTATAAATGCACACAGGGAGAGAAACAAACAGCCTTCCAGTTATGCACTGCAGCACGCCAGGGTCTGGCCCCTATGGATTGAAAGCTTGAACCACCAACAATACGCATCTGATAACAAGTTTAAAGTTCAGTTTTAATAACATGGCATCCCAAACATGATTAATTTGGTGTCTTTTTTCTTTTTTTTTTTTTTACTACATGATAGTCTATAGAATCAATATCTTATTTCTTATATATTGTGCAAGCTAAGATACGGACAAACACAAAATAATAAAACACTGAGAAGAGAGGTGTTGTGAGGACATGAGATAATTAACAAGCATAATCAGTCTATCATTTCACTCCCCCATTAGATATAGCCACCTAATGGAAATTAACAATAATTATGTGGCAGATAATGTTTTTTTTTAACAAATCCAACATTCATCTGTCAATCATTTTCACTTATGTGTGTGAAGACTAATTACCACCTGCAGTACTGATCATGTACAGCTCCGCTCCATACCTGTAATTACAGTGAAATAAAGCTTAGCAGAATTTTTTACCACACATTTGATTAAAGGGCCTGTTGGTGTCAGCCGTCCTCCCACTACGGAGGTACAGTACATTGTGTACAGTATGTGCAGGCCAGGTGGCGGACAAAGAAAGATAGACAATTCAAAGATACTAGGAGAGGACACACGTTTGGTCCGCTAGTCTCCATGGTCTCTAAACATGCCCATATATTTTCATAACTGGTGGGCAGACCATAGTTGGCACAGAAAGCGAGCAAATGGCTCAGTCTCAGGCATCATGAATATCAATGAAAGATGGGAAACATATCTGTCCTTACGAAGCAGGGACTGGGCAAACAGATTTCCAGCACTTCCAAACCCTAAACTGGACCACAAAATTTCCCAAGGCTCATGATGACTGCCCTGTTTAAGTCCTAACTGTGCCTTGATTATGTTTTTCACAATGTTTACAATAGAGTCCTAATCAAATGGGAGTTTCTGCTAAGACTGTTGAGACCTAATCAGCACCACGCTGTTTGGTATGAAGTATAGTATGATGTATTAATCTGAAGGCAGGAATGCTTAAAAAATGTAAATGTAAAGCTGACATGCCAGACAAAGGAAATCAATTGATTACAGTCTAATTGTGTTTTATCACGTTAGCTTGTTAAGATAAACAAATCATTAGAAGAATAACTGTGCTAATGTAATCATTGTTAACAATCTCGACCATTGCTAAGAAGATTGGCAGCATGGTGGTCCGCACTAGTTTGGGTATTTGTTCCGATTTTTGTTGGAAATCTGCAGGTTTGTTTCACAGCACAAAACAGAAAGCCGGTTTCTGTTCTTCCTTCAAAAAACGGAGCCAAAGCTTTGAGAGTTTCTCATGATAGCAGATAAGTGAAAGGCTGATGAAAAACTTACTTCCATGCTTGAGCATGTTTATCCCCTTCAAACAGGGAAAAGCTTGCCATAAGAACTGACATATGTGTGACGAAAACCAGTGTGTTTTATGTGAATTTTACTGCCAAATCAAGGTAATCATCTTTTCCACAGTCTAATTTTTGCAATAGTTGCAATATTTATTTGACAATGATATGCTGATGTTTAATGTTTGATGTAGCACTTCAAAAAGAGCACTCCAGTATTTTAGTATTGTACTTACATGAAGACAAGAGCCAGATTTGAAAAAGAATGATCAAAATTGATGCAGCAGAGTCCGAGATATTATTTTAGACTTCTGAAGTCAATCCTTAAAATGTATGCCACACCCATACTATTGACCTATAGTACTGTAAGTCACCCATATTATGGGTCAATAGGATGGGTCAAGCAAAAAAAATAAATAAATACAACCCTGGATACTGGATAAGTCCCAATGCAACTCAGTAGTGTCTTCTCATCTGACCTATCTTAGATCCAGAGAGGTGGACACGGTGCGGAGGGCCTTGCTGGCAATTTGCTCCAGTGGTCAACAGCAGTACTGCAACATAAAGTCCCCTGCAGCCCAAAAAGCCTTTTCCCCATATACCGCCATTATAAGAGAGACATCAATAAACTGCAAACAATTAAAATTCTTAATTGTCATATTATCTTTTTCAGTTATGAGGGTTTAATATTTATAAAACTTTCCCAGAGGCTAGAAAGGCTAATTTTATATCATTTCAGTGGGTCCAGCGGGTGGCTCTGCAGAGGGTCACACAACACGGAAGCAGACCAGCATGGGAGAGAACTTTTTTGTGCATGTGTGAGGTAAGCAATTTTTATTGGATTAAATTGGCGCCATCTAGCCTGGTATCCACTTCTCATAATACATCCATGTTTCGCTCCTCGCTGCATGGTAAACGTCCACATCTTTCAAACTTAATGTGAAAGATAACTTAAGATGTCCTTTCATTCATGCTTTTATTGATATTCGTTGTTTTATGTGAGCTTGAGTTGTGGGTGTTATCAAATGTTTTACATATTTATATCACATGCTTTGTGTTTTATGTTCACGTCTGTGTTGTGTTCTGTGTTTCACCTGGCCGCAGGAGAAATTTTCCCTCGGAAAGTCTGTTTTCCCGTATCGTATATTGTAAATTGAATGTGCTCATCAAGCAAATCCAATGGAAAAGCATTAATGGCGTCAGGTCTCGGAGCTAGCGTCGGTCTATTAGAATAAGTCCAACTGTCTGGTTGGAATAAATGAGAAAAAGGAAAGTGGTCTTTACCTGTTGGCTCCAGAACACAGGAGAACCGATAGTTACAGGAGTCGATGGACAGTCGGCCCAACCACAACAACAGAATTATGAGAAGGATGGATGGTTGAGCCATGACATCAATATCTACTTATCTATGTGTCCATCCAGAAATCGGCTAAGAGGAATGTGATTAAAAGGCTGTGTGATTCAGGCTTTCAATTCTATTGATCTCCTTATATAAACCATTACTGGAGCCCCAAACACTCACATGCGTATCACATAAGAACACACACAGGCCAACAGACACACACACACATAGATCTGCCATCCATATCTATAAATATCAACCTGAGGTAGACTGACTGATGACCTTATTTCCTCTCTCTCCCGCTCACACACACACACACACACACACACACACACACACACACACACACTAAAGTAACGCAGGCTTTCATATTGCCGGGGCAAGCTAGACAGCTAGTTTGCTCTGAATTTAAAGCGATAAGCTGAGCAGTGGTGAGCAGTAGCTATTCCTGGACATTAGGTGCACGGCCACTGCCGGAAGATTTATCTCCTCCTCTGAAATTTCATTTGGGGAACGAATAATAAGGCATAGGAAATGAAAGTTAATCATGAATCCTCTCTCACTTTCTCCCTCTCCTCTCTCTCTCTCTCTCTCTCTCTCTCTCTCTCTCTCTCTCTCTCTCTCTGTGACATTGGCTTTGAGAGCTTGGCTGAGGCCTGCTTTATTTAGTTGGGAACCTTTTGTGTCCCCCCCCCCCCTGCCTTTTAAATGCTTCATAAATCAGAAACAAAGCACACACTTCTGATGGTTTGCTGTCCCGCAGAAACTAATTACAAGAAGAGAGCCTTTCCACCAGTGAAACAAACAACAATGAAATGGTTCACCATGTAACACCCATTAGAAAGGTGTGCAGGTTAGAGAGCACAAGGAGAAGATTGGAAAAGGATTCAAGATGCCGCTGTAATGTGTCTTTATGTATGTAATGTGTCCCTAAATTATATTTCTTCATTTCTAGAGACTATGTTGAGATTATGTGAAGAAGTGGAACTATATATATATATATATAGTAATACTGTACATAGTGAAAGTATTTATCAGTGAAATCTATTTTTTAATTTTTTTTATCAGAAATGTGTATAACCTACATGCACAGAGCTACTGACCACATTATTCTCCTGTTAAGCTCTAATTCTGGATGAAGGAATAGTTTACCCCAAAATGCAAACTCTATGCTTATTTACCTCATGTCAGTTCAAGGTGCAGCTTCTAGCACCACCAAACACAGACAAGGTCAAGCAGGTGTTTTGAAGGTTAAGAGTAGCATTTGTGGGGTTAACTCATTGTTTGTTCGTGAGGGTAAATGGCCTGTATAATGACTGAATCTTCATTTTGTGGTGAACTGCTCCTTAAAGCTGCTTGCACACTGTGATTCTACCTTTTGCCATTATTAAGCCAGTTTATAAAAGATTCCCCTCAGCCTGTGGAGTCCCAGCCACAGCTAAAATATTTCAAATTTTCATTAGCAGATACCTCCTAATGCACTGTAAGTAAATTATGTGTCAGTGTTTTGTTCTTTAAGCTGATGAGTTGCCATGAAATGTAAAACAAAATGGGGAAGATGTTCATATATCACAGTATGCAATTTAAAATCAAATTGAAGAACAAATCCTTCATGATACGATCTCCAGGAAGCAATGTTTCTGATATAATAAAGCTCTTTGCAGCTTTTAGCTCTTTGTTTTGGTTTTCCAGCCTGCACATACTGAAGACTATGTGGTTGAGTGTCACTCCTCTCACCACCAAATTCCCATGTTTGAAAGTTTATCTTTAATTATTTCCTGTATGTTACTCAAAACCAAAACACAGGAGTCCCCTGGATAATTGAAACATAGTTCATTATATGTTTTCCAGCCACCGATTATAAATATTCCTGTCTATTTTAACCTTGTGTTTAATAGACTAATATTGGACTCAAAATCAAAATTTACATAACCTGGTCTTTTGTTTTGATCACAGGTTATCCTAAAGCAGATGTGGGGCATTTCACACGTAATTGAACAGGGCCAGAAGTGCCTAGATAGAATAAAATACATTATTTTCAAAGACGAAGGAAGCAGGTGAGGGGAAAAGGGAATAAATTAATTGAAGAGAATAAAAAAACAAATGAACCAAGGAGACGAGCACAGAAAGATGTTTTTGATGCTTGTGCCTAATATACAGAGCAGCCAAATTGAAATAACCTATTAAAATGACCTCGGGATCTGCTGCTGTTCTTCAGGTTCTCCAGTAAAATATTAAACTACAAATGCAAATAGGTGGAAACATGTAAAAAGACTCCATATTAGCATAGTGGATATAGGGCTGTTTATTGGTGTTGTTTATGATGAGGAACCCAGAGAGTAATTTTTATAAGGCACAGGGATGTAAAGGCTTCAGGCTTTATGGTTGTTGAGTGCTGACAGCAAAAACCAACAGCATATTCTTCTAAAGCTGGTTTCCCTAATTTAGATCATAAGGTCTAGGCATTTATTCAGGCATACATGTGAGCAAACACACGGATAAATACACTACAAACACCTACTAATGTGTTTGATTGAGTGTCATCAAAAGCCTGAATGCCACCATTAAGCAGTGGTTGATGAATCCAATTTTCTTTGAATAAAGGAAAGCTGCTGTCTGTCATTCCTCTCAGCAAGTCACTTAACCTGAATCGCTTGTGTAAACACCCAGTGGGATAAATGGATATTATCTTAGAGGAGGCCAAGAGCTGGCAAAGCAGAAGGGTGATGGAAATAACTAGAAAAAAGCTATCGCTTCCACTTCCTGGACAATGAGAATGGCTGTAATGACTATTGGGGTGTGTGTGTGCCGCTGCACATCACTGACAGCTGATGTGCTGTGTGTGTGTGTGTGTGTGTGTGTGTGTGTGTGTGTGTGTGTGTGTGTGCGTGCGTGTTCGTGTGTGTGTGTGTGTGTTCGGGGGGGAGCAGGAGGAAGATCGAGAGGTGGCGATTGGGAGAGCGAGATAGAGAATAATAAGAGGAAGAGGAGGAAAAAAGAAAGGGGGGGGGATCACTGTAATGAGGTGTCTCGGATGCTGATGTGTTTTCAGCGATACACAGCGTAAAGCTAACAGTTCTCTGAGTGGAGTGCTTTAACATATACGCCTCCTGATCAAGTCTGATTGCTTCTCAATGATGTGATTGTGGTGAGCAGGGCTGCGATTGGCTGCTGTGTTTACCTGCCGGTTAGACAGAGGACAGAAGACTTTCTTTCTTTCTTTTCTTCTCTCCTCTGTTGGTCAGTTCTAATTTCCTGTTTTTATTAAAGGGGCACTCCACCAGGGACGTAGCCAGGGAGTAGCCTTGGGTCTGATATCTGATTGGCCACACCAGATGCCACTCCATTATGCTAAACTATGATTGGCTATCTATCTGGTCTGAGGCGGGACCTTAGCTCGTATTTTGTTGTTTTTCTGTGGGTTTTTTTTAGTACTTTATACTGTGAGTGTATTTTTGAATGTGTATTGTTATATTTTGTATAGCCGATTGTTAGAGAGCTTAAAGAATAAAGTTTGGAAGCTTTATATTACATTTGTATGGTGCCACTTTATTGTGTTGTTCAAATTTCAAATTTTAAACACAGGAATGTAAGAAAAAAAGATACTGTAATGTTACTGGTCTGTTTAAATCGTTTTTTTTTTTTTGTTGTTGTTGATTTTAGAGTTTTGTCTTTGAAATATTTTTCTTTCGGCGTCCTTCCCCACTGGATCATCTTCAGCGCTGATGAACACAAACAACCAGAGAGAGGAAGAAAATCAAACTGATGGAGGAATCTGCAGAAAATCTGGAAATGAAACTTTGGATGGATGAACTTTATGGCTTTTGAGTTTATAATCATTTTGTTGTTGAGCTGTCTTAAACTGTTTGTCTAATCTGTAGAAATTAACCTTCATCAACCTGCATAAAAAATAAAAAAAAACTTTACAAAAAGTCCAAACATGATAAGCAGAATGACCTGGATCCTGGATCAGGACCATTATTGCACCAGTTGTAGCTAAAAGCTTAATTTTTACATGTGGACCCTGGGTGGGAGCTGTCAGTGATGTGCAGGTTCATGCGAGAATCAACAGATGGATTTTCTGGCTGTTGAGTCACATCAATTCAAGATTCACATGATGATGTACTGTTGTCCCATGGGGTGTAGTGGTCAGGGGGGTGAATACGATGAACTGTCTTGCATATGTCTTCTACATTTAGAAGTCAAACACATACTATCCTGGTGTCGTCTATAGACTAGTGGTCAGGATTCCTGCTTTTCACCTACATGATCTGGGTTCAATTCCTGCTGTAGGAAAAGATGGCATTATAATTCTGATGTGATGTATCATTTAAAAATCACACAGTTGACAGGAGACGCAAAGATATTCAGTACTGATTTCTTTTCCCACAACGGAAATTGAACCAAGTTCTGCCGGTTCATACTTGACCACTAAATTTAGAAAAAAATGTCAGTTGTCAGTTGTAACATCACATGACATGAGAAGTCAATAGGCTCGTTGGAGATGAGCCAGGCCTGCGCAGAATCGATCACCGGCGACCGCCACACAATGCATGCCGGTTAGATTTGTGTCCGACTTGATCCCGACTTGTTCTGACGTCATGCACACGTGGGCAACGATAACCTCACAAGATCGAGGCGGCCGCAGTTTTTAGAGCCAGGCGCCGCAGGTGCTCTCCACCGACTGCAAGACCCAGGGCATGATGGGAAACACCTGGCTGTCGCCTGATCAAAGAGCTGATTGGCTCTTAATTTTGACCACAAACATCACATTTTGTAGAAAATCCTAATTTTCTGTGTAACTGTAATATTTAACACTAGATTGTAGACTGTATGTTGTGCGGTGACGGTTTCATCTGTTAACAAACATCTTGTGTGGTTGATATGAATAATAATAAAGTTTATTTCAGCCATAACTATCCGACCGTGATCTGCAAACTACAGGTTGCCTACAGGTGGATCTCACAGGATGTAAATATTTCTGTGACTTCATGTATATTCGATGAAGGCTGCTGGAAACTGTCTGACTTGACTGCTGCTGTTTGTCACCGTCCCCTGCTGCTGTCTGATCTCGTCTACTTTCCAAGCCAGGTGCAGTTCATCTCGAACAAGCCTACTGTATATGGGTGTCTGCTTCCTTCCTCTTTCCCTGGCACCAATTTCCTGTTGCACTATAATTGAATACTGTTCATCTCAGACTCATCTCCAATTATAATTGTATAGTATAACTACATACTATAGCTTGACTCTGGATAAGATCAAATTTTACAAATGCAAAGTGTCTGGATCAGCTCACAACATGGTAAAGAGGTATCTTGGAACTGCTTGAACTCAACAACCAAGAGCATGAATTCTGTGACGACTCAAGGGTTTTAGTCTCAGAAGTTTAATTTTAATTAGCAGTAGTATCCCTTAAGCATTCCTCATTTTGATTGCCTGTTGCTCTGTACACGCTGCATCTCTTTTTACCTGTCACTTGTCCCTATTCCCTCCCTTGCTCCATTATCTGTTCCCTCCTGCCCAGGGCCGAGGCGCCTACCTTATGGGCAAGCCCTGTCTGCCCGTGGGAGCTAACACAACACTAACACATCACCCAGCATGACACAACAGCCACAAAACTGTGCATGTGTGTTTATGTCCTGCATGTGTATGCGCGTCGGCATAGATGTATGTGTGCAAGTATAGATCTGTGTGTGTGTGTGTGTGTGTGTGTGTGTGTGTGTGTGTGTGTGTGTGTGTGTGTGTGTGTGTGTGTGTGAGTGAGTGAGTAGGGAGGACTTTGAGGTGCGCATCATTTTCCAGGCGGACAAATATGAAAATGCATGACAACTCTTGCATGACAGCCCTGTCATCATCCATCCATCAATCAATTTTGCAACATATACATGCACAAAGAGAGCACATACACACACACACACACACACACACACACAAATGTACACATCATGCAAATGTAGAAATATGCTGATGGGATGTCATGTTATTTATTATCCAATATACAGCAGAGAGAAACAGAGAAATGGTGAGAAATAGGTTGAGGGCAGAAGAACTGACACCTCACCACACCTGTCTTAAAATCAAATGGCGTTTAGGCTCGGCCCAGGGTACGAAACCATTTTTCTCCTCATTTCTGTTCATTTGGTCGTCACAGGGTGTTTGTAGGTTGTCACATCGAATTCCACTCCATCTTTGAGGACAGATGGGGACAGGAGCTACTATCTGGGGTTGAAGAGATATGGACAGGTGGATGGAGGTGGTGAAGGAATAGAAGTAGCTGACAGATGAAGAAATGATCCCTTTAAGGCTTGTCTGCCGGTAACAATCTCACTCTTGAGTGAGCTGTCATTTAATTTTAAAATAATTTCAGGTGCAATCTGTCAGTCAACTGTCCTTAATCTTACTAATACATCATTATAATATGGAAATTACCAAACCACATACCAGTGTCTGCAGCCAACCGCCAGTATGCTCGGGGCCTCACTCCTGTCTCTCTATCCCGAGCGTAAATCAGAGCCTTAAGCAGCAAGTCCCTCTGCTCTCTCTTATCTTTGAGCCATATATTGCCTTTTCCATTCAGCAATTTCCCCAAACTTAGCCCGCCTCTCCCCTCAAGACTTATGAAGATCAGGTTTTGTTGGTTGGGGTCTCCTACAAGTGGATTCAGAAAGGTATGAGAAGGGCAGGAGGGAGGACATATAGATTTATTTGTGGTAGAGTCAGAGGAATGGGCTGCCTATTCAACCGGTATCTTTTTCAATTGTACACAGTAGATATCAAACTGGAGCTCCGCTGTACTGTGGAACTGTTTGGGAAAAGGTCACAGTGCTGCCTCGCTCACTGCATACAGTCAATTTGTTCAGTTGAAGAGATTCAATTCTCAGCACAAGCCAAACCGGAATGAGAGGACAAGTGTTGCATTTAAAATGTGTCATCATGCTTCACTTACTCACTTTAAAGAATAGTCATTAGTATAATTAAATGCCATATCTAAAACCACAGAACTTGATGCATATTGATTATACCATTACCATTTGCACCACATCCAATTGATTCTCCCAGCTTGATATTTTTGTAGGAAGGCTGCAATAATATCATTTGAGTGACAGTTGGTTTCTGTAAGGCTGAGATTGGAAAGGTTGTTATATGCCAAAGGCGTGGCCATATAGATAAAATATGGTTCCAGTCATTTTAAATATTAAATGTATTATGCATGGATGGATCTCATTCATTTTGTGCGTTTTCCAGTTTGATAAGTCCATGTAAATGAACTGTATTTTCAGCCCCAGTGGGAGCTCGTTGTAAATGGAACGTCAGATGAACACTGCCATCTTTCTGGGAATAATCACAAAACCAGTGGGTGAAATTATTCGGAGACTCTGTTTTATGGCTGTTTTTCATCCTAAATTACATAGCTTGAAATTCGGCTTATTATAATTGCTATTTGTAAAATATGAAGCTTTAGTTTCTTAGTGGGGCTCATTTTTATGTTGATTAGTTTTACAGTTAAGAACCTCAACTTTAAGAAAAAAACACACACAGGTTATTAAAGAAATGATAAGATAACTGATACCAGAGAAATCATTTGTTTCAATTCTGTTCTATTCTGTTCTATTCTCTCCAGTGTGGAACAGTAGCAGTGGTGGAACAGATCGGCGGAGCCCTGTGAGAGCAGAGCAGATTCACCCTAATCTGCTGTATGATGTCAGCATGTTATTGTTCTCCTGGTTTGAGCTGGGATTAGACAGCAGATTGAAGACATTTGTTGTGTGTGGTCCCACAGATTACTGAGAGACACGGTGACAAAAAAAACCAACCAGCACTGCCAACCATACATCCAAGAAGAACGGTGTAAAGTCATGATAGAAACATGAAACTCGTGTGCCAAACACGTTTCAGTGTCATCATGCAAACTGTTTACAGTCAATAGAAACTGCATACTCAACTACACATTATGCATGTTATTACACTAGCTAACATGTGTGAACATAGCAGCATGCATACAAAAACAGTATAAAAAAACAAATCTTCAAACAATAACGACGGAAAATATATTTTGAAAATGGTATAGAGGTCCTAAAGTAATAGGAAATAAAAATCCTTCACAGTTGAAAGTGCAAATCACCGAATATAATAAAATAAGTCAGTGAACGTGTGTTAAAGGATGAGGCCATGGCAGATTATCTAAATCTATACCTTGACTAATGACATGAACATTACATGTTGATACTGCATTAGCATGCACACAAATTCACACTCACACACACATATGCATTAATGAGACTTACAAGAATGGGCTGATGTGCTGTCCGTGACAGATCCATGTATACATGAGCTAATGTTTGTATGCATATGCACGTGTGTGTGTGTGTGTGTGTGTGTGTGTGTGTGTATGGGTACACACCTTCATATGTGTGTTTCTGTGTTGAATGTGTGCCTGTGCCTGTAAGTGTGTGTTGCTGTCTGTGCATGAGTGTGTGTATACAAGTGCCCAGGCACGTACGTGTGTGTTTTTCTCCCCCGTCTAGCACTCTAATAGTGTGTCCCCTGGATTAAGTGATATAAATGGATAGCTTTTCCTCCTGATGCGCCATCCACCTGCAGGAAAAATAGGCCCCCAAGGGGGAACGTCGTCGCTCAGGGCCAACTCTCCCTTATTGTCTCCCCCCTCTGGAGCGTGGCAGTCCAGGGCCACTGCTGCAGTCACCAAGGATCAGCAATGAGGGAGAAGAGACAAATGGGGAAGCAGAGGCAATCAGCAATTCAGATCAGTCTCGCTGTCAGAGGATGTGGGGAATAATATGTATCTGTGTGAAAGGACAATAGGATGTGCCACAAGGAGGGAGCTAGGCAGAACTAGCAAAGAATTGTGTGATCATCGTCAAGCTAAATCAGTCTTTTTATTTTCATTTTAAAGGAAAAACACTGCATCTTTTATTAATTGGTTTACTGGCATACAGTAATGACATCGTGGGAGGATATTCCCATGCATGGGTACAGTAGCAGAAAAATGTTCAGCTATCCAAAACATCAGAGTCACTCCTGCAGAGCTGTTTTCAACACTTACTGTTTTAAAGTTCTCAGACATGAAGACATCCATTACAGCAGAATGATTTCTCCACAGAAAATAGAATATGAGACCATAATGCATTGGAGCCACAACACATGTTGCGTTTTGCGTTGAAGAGATTTGAAGCTTAATTTTTCTTCAGCGGATATACTCACTCTCTCGTTCTTACCACACAGTCTAAATCTCTAACGCTGCATGTAGAGCCGACAAGTTTACCCCTGTTCTCCGGGGTTTGTCAAAAGGCAATTCAGGACATGTTGGAAAATCACTACCTGAAGCAGAATTCGGCAGCTGAGGGAAAGTGGATTCAGCACAAATGTAGATTCCAGGACTTCATCACCGAATTATTTATGAAATGCCTTTAACTTCACAGATGGTTTATACATATCTGAGTATCTCAGGGAATTTTACTTAAATCTTTATCATTTTTAGTGATGCTTATGTAACCAATGTAAAAGAGTTTAAAACTCTGTTTTTTGTAGAACTTTAACCAAAATTTGAATCATGCAAAAGTTTCTAATTTGCATCACAACATCTTCACGGGGTTTGCCCCCCCCCCCCCCCGGCTCTCCTCTGTCTTCCTCCTGTCTCCCTCCATCACCTCCACACCTTCGCTCACCTCGCTACCACACATCAGTAACAATCTCATTTACCGCCCCATTAATTGCTGGAATCCTAGACACTGGTGAGAGAGGTATGAGTCTGCGTGCATGTGTGTGTGTGTGTGTGTGTGTGTGTGTGTGTGTGTGTGTGTGTGTGTGAGTGTGTGTAAAGTTTGCAAGAAGCAGCAGTGTATTAAGGGAGGAAGGTGAGGCAGAGAAGCTACCCAGGATGTGTCACTGACAGTAAACCTCCTCCATGTGCTGTAAAACTACTCTGGGGCTTTGCTGAGGAAAAGAAACTCCTTACATACACTGATACAGCATGTACAAAACATCAGTGGTCCTTATTCTTTTTCATAATGTGTATTAATGAGATGAATCTAGGTAAAATCCATTATTCCTCACTGATTTCACTTATTAAATCTCTATTAGTCACATAGGAGGAGATGTAGATGAAGAGAAGGAGAGGGTTAGACTAAGATTTTTAAAGTTTGAGACAGTTGAGATGTGGAATGATCAAATTCAAAGAGTTTTATGTTTTGTACATTCAGTTAATACTGGTTTCAACCCTGCTGCAAAAGCTGATAGACAGCACACAGGTGGCCTGTTTTTCCTGCCCTATCTTCTACATAGCTGTACAACAGAAATACACAAATCCATTCACACACACAAATTGTCTTTCTATCTCTGTTTCTGTCTCTTAATGTCTCACACACACACACACACACACACACACACAAAAGCACAAAAGCACAAAAAGCAGAGTGGCACATTAGCAGGAGGCTGTTAATGAAGTGAGTCCCTGCTGCAGTAATGAGTGTGCAGATTTAACTACATTAGCATCCCATTCCTCCTCAACAGTGCATCAGGTAGGGCATGACAGCGCTCACAGTCAGACACATTACAGTTATTTGTTGCAACATTGATCCAAGCATCAGGATGCTGCTGCTTTACCAGCAGAGGGGATGCAGGGGGAATTTTCGCACTGAAGTACTGTAAGTTCTGCGGATTTTCGCTCTGAGCTTTGTTTGTATTTGTGGTAATGCTTTGAGAAGGTCTGTTGTTTGCTGCAGTGTTTTCCTTTCATGAGCATCGCGGGGGAGACGAAAATGAGATATAAACTAAAAAAAAAAGAAGGCTCCTTTTTTACACAAAACGATTGCTGGCATAAAAGTAAAGCACATAACTGATTAAATACCTTTATTTGTTCAAAAATGTATGTTCATTGTGTGTCGTTCTTTTTTGAAAATGGCATGCAAACAAAAGCAAAAGTACTCTCTTTCAAGGCTCAGGGATGCTTAACTTCACAGTTCATCTAAAGCAAGAAGATGCCTCCACTCAGTTATAAAATCCACATCTTTTACTGAAGTTTGTTTTTGCCATTTTACCCTCACTTTACATACACCCATGCTCTCTACAGGCAGATGCCAGTTACATTTCTGGTGTGCAATAACTCTAATGAGCATCTCTGCATGCGGGGCACATCATGTGGATACTTGGCCATGAAATGAAAGCATAATTACACTAGGGAAGTGCTTTTGTCTCTTCATTTTCTCTCATCTTCACTATTCTGTGCTCCGTTGCTCTCAGGTGGCCCCGGTTCTTACATGGATGCACTCAGGGGCAGCCTCTCTCTGTCTCTCCATCTTCCTCAGTCTCTCTCTCTCTCTCTCTCTCTCTCTCTCTCTTGCACACACACACACACACACATTCAGACTCCCAACACTCTTTGTAACAATCATTGTCAGGGCAGGTCTGATGAGAGTGAAAGAAATTGAGAGAAAGGATCTGAGTGCATGATGGGCCTGAGTCCTGGATAAAGGTCAAACAGATTGATGGTTTTAAAACGCTTGGCGCAAGGACGCAAGGTTATGACATCTTATATCACCGCTGTCGCTGCAGCCAATGCCATCAGCGTTGTCTCCATCAGTGCGAGTTTTATATTACTAGTAAGTGGCAAGTGGTATCTGACATTCCAAGGCTTTTGCAAATTGTTCTCTCGACAGTTCGAGTTGGTATTTCTCTCTCTCTCGCAGGTTTTAGTTTGAGATGAATAGGGATGTTTAAGTGGTGGCTCGGGATGCCGTCAAATCGTCCTTGAGTGTCATACAATAGACACAAAGCAGAGTAGAGAGGGGCGAGAATGGGAGGCGGAAAAAGATAAGAGGGAGAGGGTTAACAAAGAGGCTGTCAGAGACTGAGGCGCTTTGTCATTGTCTGGAGCATTTAATGAGCAAGAATTAAACAATGACAGCCCGTAATAACCTGAGAGCAGTGTGTGTGTGTGTGGGTGTGTGTGTGTGTTGATATCCAAAGGTTTGCTTCTGCACTTGTATTAAGATGATGAGAAATACCTGACCCGTTATTCTAAGCATTTAACTGATTAACACCCCGGCCAAAAATAGTTGTGCTCACATACTAGCGGTATGCATGTACTTGCACACCTTGAGCTCTAATGAGTAAATCACAAACACATTGTAGAAAACAGTACAGATTCAGCAAAGGAATTAATGACAACAGCTGTACCCGCTTGCTTGGGATGTTAATTGTGATGTCCTCGATTGGTTTCCTGTCATTCTCTAATGTCAGCTATCTAATGATAAAGACAAAATGCAATGAAAATAATCTTAATGGGGAGGAAAAACAAGACTTGATTGTTAGCAGGTAACGTGCCATGTTCAGCATCTTATATTAGCATGTTAGCATGCTAATACATTGCTAATTAGCACTAAACACAAAAGTACAGCTGGGGCTGATGGGTATGTCATTAGTTTTGCTGACCTGATGATGGCAGCAGATGAACAGTTAAGGGATCACCATATGTATTACAATTCATCCTGCGGGGAACGTGAATGCCTGGACTAAATTTCACGACAATCCATCTAATAGTTGTGGAGACGTTTCGCTAAAAAAACTATGGTGGATGTCAACCCTATGGTGGTGCTAGAGGAAAAGTCAGGGGATCACATAAATCAGTAGGATTTATCCTCTGGGGACTATGAATGTCTGTACAAAATTGTATGGCCATCCATCCAATAGCTGTTGGAGGACTGACCAACAGACCGACACTGCGATCCATAGAGCCACACTGCTAGCTAGAATAAAAGAGCAAAGGCATACTTAGCTCAGCTACTGGCTTTGATTCACACACATGGAGTAGTTTAACAAAATCAGATCTTATGGGGGGGCTCCTCGTAAAGTGTTTATCAGCGTAGTATGCCTGAAGTCCAATGGCTCTGATGTCTTCCAGGCTTCAGCACCTTCTAACAAAGGATCACAGTGTTTACAGCTCCAGAGACACCAGTACATACAATGTACTGTAAATCACGGGTGTAACAAGACCATGATTTATTGTACACACGTTTAATGACAATAAAGTTTAATTGAGTTGAACAACACAGAAAGCATTATATGAATGACTGCTCTGCAACACAAGATCTGCAGACAATCAGCTGCCACTAGCTTAACCGGTTCAATCTTTTCGAACTTGATTGTCCAATTCTTTTAATTCAGCTGTGTGAAGTTGTGAGACACTGATCAGCAACACTGTAGTTACAAGTTTCCTCTACATGTTTGCGAATCACCATCCTGCCTTTGAGTTGACCAAAACCGTACAATAGTAATAGTAACAAAGGAAGGCTTTACGCTCTGATTTAAGCATTGCAACATCTACAGTAGCATTGTGATGTAACATTCACACTGAAAAGAACCAGAAGCTGCTAAAAACACGTCCTCTGTAACTGTTTTAAGGAACAGCAAACATGGACACCGTGTATTTACTCATCCTGGTGTCAGTGGAAACCACGGTGAAGCTTGTATGCCAGTAAGCCATACAGGAAGTCAGCTGGCAAAGCTTTGTTTAAGCCTCCGACAAATTCACTGAGGTGGGTGGAAACATTATTTTTAGAGGCCCAAAAAAACGCAACAAAAGACAATAAAATGACTATTCATACAAAATACAGCATGATGCCAAGTGTTTAGAGGCCGAACAATTGTGGTGTGGGTCCAACATTCCCAAATTTATTAAATTATTAGGTGATAATTAAAAAAAACATCACACTGTTTTGCATGGGAAATCTTTGAATGGTGCACATGCAAACTCCCAAAAACACACACTTGCAGCATCTACTGTAGATCCATCCTCCACTAGAAGCGCAAGGTTCTCTCAACACACACACACACACACACACACAAAATAACTTTAGCGCCACAGTCTCTTAATGAGCATAATCCTCCATGTTTGAATCTCACAGCCTCGTAAAAGGTCCGGCCACCCAGTTTCTCTGCTTTCCAGCTGATTCCAATTAGATGCTCCCATTAAATAATATTGTAATGCAGCGGTTTACTGAAAAGAAAACAGGAGTGAGAGGAACGGAGCGCATTAAGGAAGCTTCTCATCTCCAGAGGTTAATCTTCCATTTTCAGCCTAATTTAGAGCACCGGGAAACATGCATGCAGGGAGAATGTGAAACAGGGAGAAAAAAAAGCCAAAGCCAGTGTGATCACGGGGGAGAAAGCAAGATTAAAGCTAAAGAGAAGATAGAGACAGAGACTGAAATACATAAAAAAGATAGTATAGATAAAGGAAAGGAAAACAGGGGAAAGGCCACAGCTCCTCCTGGATTCTGACCAGGCAGAGACATTTCATTTGTTGTCTGTTTGAGTGGAAAATGACTGGTTGTGATCCAATCAGACTGCCTGTCACTGGGACGTGTGAGTGAGCGAGCCAATATGAGGAAACGTGTACGGACCAGCCTACCCTGCCGCAAGCATCAATCTCCACCATCAGATTAAACATGCAGAAATTAATCCAGACCAACTGGGCAGCATGCAGATCACACCGACTGTATGTAAATGATGGATCAGCTGTCTCAAAGGTGGATGGAAACCCAGCCGTGTGGTTTTGTCCAAAACAGCTGTCGATGGAGCCACGACCAGCACGGATATAGATGTCTGTGCTGATTGCTTTACCATAGGATCAAACGCCCATACTGTGTAAGACAAAGGAGAATCTCTCGGGTGAAGGCATCACATAAATGTCAAATGAGGCAACAATAACACTGTGAATATGTTGAAATAGGTCAAGCTGAGTGCAGTTGATCTGAGGTCTTTATGCAGCAGGGTGAGCTGTATCCGTGAGGCGACTGTCTGCTTTGAAAACACACCAACCGGACCTCACTTCCTGTCTGGATACACAGCACCCCCTAGAGGGTAATCCAAAATGTGTGTGGGAAAAGGATTGAAAGAGGGAAAGACAGAGCAGGTGTGTGTGTGTGTGTGTGTGCGCACACTAAGCGGTAGGCTAGGCCGAGCTGAGAGGGAGACTCAATGACTTTATACTCCTGATAATCTGGATTAAAACCCTCTGGGACAACATTAAACACTGCCGGCTGGGCATTACACACACACACACACAGATACACACTTACGCACACACACAAACACTGTCTCTATTTCTATCTCTGTATTTCTTCTATTAAGACTGTGTGTGTACATTTGCATGAATAAACTCTGGCTCTACATTTATCTTTTGATCTGAGTGTTGTAGTATTGAATGTTCACACCCATTTCATCCAAACCCCTCAATAAAAAGTTGTTATTTTTAAGAGTGAGTCATTTCCACTGCAGCTTTTTGACTTGGACACCACTCTCTCAAGTACCAAACACCTAAATCCTTTCACAAACTTACACCAGTTGACAAGGATATTCCAACTCTTAGAAACGTGGAGCGATGTGTTCGATGAGATGATGGGAAGGATGGAGAGTAGGTGGGCCCTGGTCTGCCTGGCCCAGCGGGGGTATTAGGTTTGATTGGATTGGGTTTGGGGATTTGTGTATTAAACTGAGATTACCATGTGATCCGGCATTTCGCAGGGAAATCCACACAGCAGTGAGAGGCAGAGCTTGCAGAGGGAGCCCGCTGACCTCCTGCATGCTGTCTGATTCGATTCGCTTCTGCCCTGCCCTTCTGGGTTCTGGGTTCTTGAGTTGAGTTCTGTTGCACTCTTAATCCGTTCCACTGTATTCCACTCTGTTCTGTTCCATTCTATCCAACAACATTCTGTTCTGTTGCCTCTGTTGTGGTTCGGTTCTCCTGCCTCTATCCGCTCCGGTCTGTTCCATTTTGTTACGCTCAGTTCAGTTCAGTTCAGTTCTGTTCACCTCGCTTCTGTTCCATCAATCAAGAACCAAATTCAGTTCATCCTGATCCTGTTGGTTCTGATAAGCGTTTTCTGATCTGACGCCCCTATCAGACGGACGGCATCATTTGTCAGTGCCTTCCAAAAGCATTACAAATCACCATTGCAAAAGCAAATGGGAAATACGCTTTATTTCTTTATTTCTTGTGGAGAGTTAGATGATAAGATTGATATCACATCGTCACGTCTGTACAGTAAATATGTAGCCAGAGCCAGCTGCCTGCTATCTTAGCTTAGCATAAAGGCTGGAAACAGGGGGAAACTAGTCTCGCTCTGGGGGAAACTCTGTCCAAAGGTAACAAAATCCACCTACCAGCACCTCTAAAGATCACTTATTAACACGTTATAGTGTTGTATGTCTCATTTGTTTAATCCATACCATATCTACAAAGCAACAAATTCAATATTTTTAATGTCCCAGACTATTTCTTGGCCAGGAACCAGTAGAGACTCCGGGAAGTTACTGCTCCTGGTCAAGAAATAGTCCGGCAGATAACAACTAGTTTCGGTGAGCTAGTTTCAACCACATCTCACGGTCTTCCTCATCAGATGGAGTTTAAGGCCCATTTAGTAGCTGTTCTGGGGCTTCATCAGCAGATGGAGTTTGCTCAGTTGTCATGAAATTGTTGATCAAAATTCCTTTTCTTCCCTTATCTGCTGATGAGGATAATCTGATATGATTGAAAGCTCCAGAACAGCTATTAAATTAGACATTACGGTGAGACTGTTTTCTCAACTGCCGTTTCCAAAGTCAAGAATAAACTCCATACCTCTGTAATTACATTTTATTTCACACATGTTGTACAAAGCACACATTTCTAATGTCATAATCTATTTTAGATGAAAATCCCTAGTTGTCTACATGAAAACTATAAGTATATGCAATAACAGATGCTCCCTCAACTCATGTTCTATACCGCTCATGATGTTTTTCATACCTTTTTCATTTTCTATTTTCTTTGCCATATTATTTAATATGTTCTATATAGCCGTTTTTGCTGTTGAATCATATTACTTCTGCTGCTACCACAAATTAATTCCCCTACAGGGATCATTAAAGTTTCATTTTTTTTTATCTTAAAATTCAAATTTAACTTTGAGTCCTCACACCTTCACTGCAGATTTTCACACAGCTCCCACGTTCCTTGTCTCAGATTCAGAAGGAACCACATTTGACTGCCAGAATGCACCACGAGACTGTACACAATCTGCACTTGTTCTGTTTAATTCTGTTGATCTCCTCTTTCCATTTCCCTCATTTCTGTCGGTCTGTTCTGTTCTCCAACATCCTCCTCTAATGACTCTCTAAAGTTATGAGTAATCTGGTTAACCTGACCCCATTGTGGAACGTTATGCTGGAAGTCTCTGGCCTAATCCTTTTCAGAAATACAAATGGCATTGTGCATCTGGTGCACTAATCTATGTGTTGAGTCCACAAGGTTGTGTGCGAACATGGGAACCCAGGAAGATTAGACAATGGAAATGAAAGTGAAAGGAGATGTGTGACAACTCTGTCATAAGCCACGGACATGAATCTATAGTGTTTACAGTGGGTCAGCTGTCCACCAGCCTTTATCCCTCCTTCTCTCTCTCTCCCTCTCTCTCTATGCACAGAGGTAGCAGTATTGGGCCTACCGAGTGGGCCATTGATTTTCTGTCAGCGATGCAAGGGCTGAAGGCCCATTAGGCCAGGACCAGACAGACGGACAGATGTGCACACATACATACAAAAGCGTGCAAACTCTCACACACAAGGTTAGGCCATTTGATGTGCCACCGCATGCATCCAAATCAACTCTGGGGGTAAAGCTTAAGATTTTTCTGCATGCATTTCCAGTGTTGCATTAGACCAGGCAGAGTTAAAAGAGATCTCCAGAAGTTTCTTACCTCTCTTTGATAAAGTCGGGGGACTTAAAGAGTAACTTAATACAAGACTGTAAAGCAGTGTTTCATTGCCATCTCTAGTTGGAACTGTGTTTAACTTCTGTCTACACCCAGTAAGACAGATGAGTGATGTGTGGTCGGAAGCGTGCTTTGTTACACCTGTTATCACCTCTAACAGTGATGTCACAGTGTACTGACGCACCCTGAAGTACACCTGCACATCACTGCTGCAAGAGGTGACGTGAAACCACTGAAGGCTGGCAAAAACAAGTTCTTCAGCTGATGTTCAGTTGCTTTTTAAGGCCAGGGTTTGCTTAAAATGAACTCATGCATTCATGATTTAGCACTTTTTGTACACACAAAAAGCGACAAAAGTAGTTGTGTGAAGAATGAAAAAGTGAGGTCGAGAGAGAAGTCCAAACCCTGCCACCACCTTGCCAATCGCTGCATAAAGTTGGTGTGATTGTCGGATACACAGCCCCCAGATCCTGACATCAGAAAGGTTTGGTGGGAGGATGGCTGCAGGCACTGCTCAGTGATCTACCAAGCATTCATTGGAAGCACAGTCATGCCTTTATGACCAGCAGATTTTAAAAATAATTGGTCAAATCAAAGTAGCACAGGCCAAGATAACCCCAATTTTTTTTTCTCTTCACAGGCTTTGTGTCACAAATGTGTAATTTTCAAGCCCAAGCTGAGATGCTCAAGGGAGTCACTTAAGTAATTTTCTCTGACTTAATAAAGCTCCCACAAGGACCACAGAAAACCTTATACAGCTATTTTCATGGGCTGTGTAGTTCCCTGCCGTGATCAGTCATTTCACTGTGCCATGTAAAATAATTGGTGTGCACCTTTAAGTATGAAATGGTGTAGCACAAGTGTGTGAAAATCTTTAAATATTGCATGTTTGTTGATCATTATACATTATACAGTATTGTTACATGGTCTCAACATTGCATTACGTCATTACTAACAAGTTTAACCTCTCTCTCCCCCTCCCTCTCTCTCTCTCTCTCTCTCTCTCGCTCTGTGAAGGACATTTGGTTGATTGGTGGTGGTCCAGGCGTTTGTTAAGAGGCTCCAGGTGGAAAGCTGTTATCAGCTGTAGGCCACAAGATTACCTCCAGCAGCTTTCTGCTCCATCTTTTCCCTCTTAAATCCTCCCATTCACAAGCTGCTCCCAAAATGCACGCACAAACACATACACACACACAGAGAGAGAGAGAGACGTGCACGTGCAAGCACATAACTTCATGGACTTGTGCAGACAAACTCACATGCATGCAGGGATACAGATGGCGACAAACATCCATAGAACAGATTTTTTTTTCCTTTGATGTTTCTCCACCATATTTCATACCCTCCTTTGTCTTTTTTTCTCTTCCTCTATTTCTTTTCCCATCCCTTTAGTCAACACTTTTAAGTCAACACAGCGATGCCGAATGTTGACTTAAAAAAAAGACTCTCTTCCATGTATTGACCCTTGGATTCAATCTGCCTTACCTGTATCTGTCACTCTGCCCGATCTCCAACTGTCTGAGCTGTTCAAATATTAACAAAGGGTATTTTCTGTCTCGCTCTTTGAGCAGCGATCTGTGACAGGTCTGACACCAGAATATGAGAGGAAGTTAACACCTTTTTAAAGGATTTATCACCACAGCCACAGCGAGAGTCAGCGTAGTCACACCTTTCACCTCCAGGCTGCTTTTGACAGGATGGTTCACTGCTGTGGCGGAGAACTCGGGACTGTTATCACGAAAAGCATGGGAGCCAGCAGGAAAACAACTGAACTTCATCATTCATTATCACCAATATATTGAAGATTTCTCCTGCAAAACTGGTATTGTCTATGTCTTATTTTGGATGCACTGTAAGCTTTCACATAATGACAGTTCCAGCCTTGAGGAAGTGAAGATGGAGAGGCTTCTGGTAGTGAAAGCAGTATGTAAGGGCTGGGTTTGTGTAGGAGAGAGCAAGCCGACATCTTGGCTGAGACACAGAGCAGCCCTTGCAGGCAAATAAAGGGCATAATACAGGGCAAGCAGAGGATGGCAGCAAGATGGATACACTGGCTATTATGCAGGCAAAGGAGATAAAAGCAGCCAGGTTGAAAGACAAAAGCACTATGGTACTACTGTGTGAAGGTGACTGGCAGATGATAGACAGAGCTGCAATGCCTCAGTATTTAATGAAAAAATAAGACATGAATGGCGTTGTGAAAACGACGATAAAATGAATGTATACTGTTCAGGCCTAAACAGCATTTTTCACCACCATCGGTGGTTTGATTTGTTACGAGGACAGGGTTGGGACTCAAGAAAGATGTTCAGTAAGGTGAGAAAAGAAGTGACGATTTAATCACTTGCCACAATGTAAATTCAGGTGGTCGTGTGTCACTGGCAAACTGAAAGATGCACATAATGGAAGCCAAGTATGAACTCTTATGTTTGCAACTTGTGCTTTTAATCACTATATGTTGACTTTTACAATCATTTACCCACATTTGATAACGATAAAAGATGCTGAAGTTGGATATATAGATATAGATAGTTAGATGTGTACTGTAGCATTATCTTGGTGCATTGTTTGCCTGTTTGTCCATCGTGTGGTGATGGCAATATTAGTATGTTGGTCTGTGGGTGAGTGGGTCCACCACCTTGGTCCAGACTGAAATATCAACAATTATTGGATGGATTGCCATGGAATTTGGTGCAGACATTCATGCCTCCTTTAAAATGAACTGTAATGACTTAGTTTATGACTGAACACCTGCAAAACTAGCCTCGGCTGTACTTTGTATTTAGTGCTAATTAGCAAGCATTAGCATGCTAACGCGTTAAACTAAGATGGTGGACATGGCAGAGATTACACCTGCAACACATCACCATGTTAACACTGCACAGCCTCACAGAACTTCTAGCATAGACACTTAGTTTTGCTATCTCTGTGATGGCCTTTCGAATTTCCTATTTTACAAGTTGACATGGACTAGTTCTGGTTCTCATTTTGGGAGGCTACGACTTGGTAGCCCACATCTGTCACAGGAGGCAGCCCCTAAGATGGGACACAGTGTCTGTATCGGTCCTGCTCTCTCTCATTTGCATGCTGTCCACCCCGCCGCCCCTAACTGCACCTTGGCACTTCTGGGTCAGCCTTCTATCACGACAACAGGCAGCGGTTCAAACTTGGAGAAAGGCCGAGCGCAAGGAGGGAACAGACAAGAACAAGAGGGGGGAAAAAAACAAAAAAGAGACGGGAGACAGAGCGAGACAGAGAGGGGGGATGGATGAAGTGAGGAGAGGAGACATACGGACGGACACAGTCCAACAGACGGAGAGCTATGGGGACATTTGGAGGATACATGAGGCAGTTATGAACCTATTTGGTTTCTTCTACAGGAGCGCCCGAGTGTCACTAATGGCAAAGTAGGGGCTGGTAAACACATTTCTGTGACGGCACGACACTGCCGAAAAACAAATTAAACTCTCTTCTCGCATTTCACACCCTCTCAACCCTTTTCTCTCTATCTCCCTCAATTACTCATTTCTTGCCACTCTGGTTTTCCATCTCTGTCTTTCTCTTCTCTCAGTCTTTCTTTTTCCTGGCCATCTCTCTCTCTCAACCTATCCTGTCTTGCCTCTGTCTCTCTGTCACTTTCTCCTCATCCATTCCTCGGCTCTACCTCCTTCTATCTCTTCTCCTTTCCACTGTGTACACCCAAAAATGAAAAACAGGGCCATATGCGCGGGGACAGCTAACAGAATTGTGCTCCTGATGCTCCTGCTGAGGCAGTTAAGCATCTCTCCGCAGGCCGCGCCCACCTCAGCCCTGCCCAGGACATGTGGACAGTTGGCAAGCACTGCAGCGCAGAACAACATGGTGGCTGCTTTCTGGCTGGGTGTACTGTGATGAGACTGGGAGTGTAATGAAGCTTCTGGGTCCTTGTGTAGACTCGCTACCCCCGTGTACAATGGCTGTGTGAGCTGCTGGTGCAAAACTGAACGAGAGGTGTGCAAGCTCCTCTTGCAAGAGAAGAAAAGACGATGAGGAGGATTTGGAAATCTGTCTGTAAAATTGGAGATTTCATAAAGGATGATTTGCATGGCCTGTGTTCACGTGCATCCCTTTCTGCGTCCTCAAATGAATCCTTTCTTCAGTAGCTAGATGTAAAATGGCTTCAAAGAGGAATTTTGGCATCAAATAAAAGCATGAAAGCCAGCGTTAGCCTCTCCAGAGACGTCATCCCCTTTCCTTACAGCCTTAACTTGGGCTAAAATAATTTCTAAACACACAGCTTACCTCTTTCTGACCTTCACTTCGGGGGAGATTTCCGCACGTGTGTATGTGTCACTTCTCTTCACATGCATTGCCTGCTGTCCTTCAACATATCGATCTAGAAGTTACATTTTCTTTCTTTCTTTCCCTCAAAGAGGTCAGCGCACAAGAGCTAATTTGTTTGACACTCTGACTAAAGCACTGGCATCTATCCCCTGACCCCTGCAGTATTAGAGAATAATTTAGTGTGTAACATCACACTGCTTTCAAGGTATTTTGGAAGCTAATCTGCCCTAGTTGTAGGGTATCGGTGATATTAAAGAGCAGATGCAGCAGGCACAACAGTGGCAGTATGTACAAACATGATGACAATAGAAAAAAGCCTAAAAAGTCCTTGCATGCAGTTCTAGCATACAGTATGAGTGATTTCAGGAAAGCATTCACAGTGATTCATTTTTTATCTCAGTGAGGAGGTATCGTTTACTCTGCCACTGAGGATGATGCTCTATTGTGAATACTGTCATTGACTGATCTTTTTTTTAACACCACTACATATTCTCACAAATATTAGGCCGGTGTGGTTTTCTAATACTGTCAAAAAAAAAGTATTTTCCCTTTATAAAATATCTGTACCACCCCACACAATGTTTATGCTCTCATCAGAAACTGACACATGAAGCTTTTATTTGTGTGGATTCGCTAAACTTTTCTGTAGTAGTAGTATTTATTTTCAACACATTCAACACATTTAAATCTCTAACTCAGTTTTCTCAGAGTAACTTTAATCTGGTGTACTACTTTTACGCCAGGTTTACCAGAAGATGCTAAACTATACAAATAAACAATACAAATTTCATAAGGTATGTAATGTTTGCTAATGAGTAAGGCAACATTAAATTGTCAGATTTTTTTAAGGGAGTTATGTGACTTCCTTTATAGAAGAAAGGGCCATATCACGGCTACTATTTACTAGAATATTTGCAATTTTTTCCAGCCTTTGGGTAGATGTGGGTAGACTATATTCTGCAAGTAAAATGTGTGATTATCTTTATTTACATCCTTGGATGACTGGCCACATGCTAACCATCACATAAAGCACAATGTTATTGTACAGGAAATCATATTCCCAAGCCACAATAGTGCTACTGTACTATTGTACATTAAAATACGGCTCAAGTGCTCAATGAGGCTTTGTTCTGACACCACATTACACTAATGCTGACAGTGTGACACAGCTGCTATTAGCTCTTCATCCGATCTCCCTTTCCTCTTTTCCTCACTCAATGCCTCCCTCTCTCCTCCTCACATCACACCCCACATGCATTCTGTTATCAGGAAAGGTGTCAGAAGAATGTGCTTAACACTTACAGCGAGTGGTGTTTGTGTGTGTGTGTGTGTGTGTGTGTGTGTGTGTGTGTGCGTGTGTGTGTGTGTGTGTGTGCCCGTATTTAGCTAGGTGACACTTTGGATTGACCATGCGCTGCTACAGGGGCTGATGCCGGTGAGCGGGGGGTTGCACGGGTGACTAAGTCACTAACTACTGCCGAGGGAAAGCCAGTAGGGGGTTACTGATGTTTAGGGCCCTCGCTAACACCTATACTGAGCTGACAGCGTGCAGTGCATGTGTGTGTATGAGCCCGTGTGTGTCTGCTAACCTCATCCTGGACTTTAATTCTTCAGAGGAACATTAGTAACAGACCAGAACACCCCCATCTGGCACTGCTCTGTCCTTCGATCTGCCTCCCATCCTCTTTTTCTCTCCTTGATTAATCATCTCTAAGCTTCATCTTCTCCACTCCTTCGCTGTATCAGTTTCCAATCAGTGGCTTCTATTTTCTTTTTTGCTTTCAAGGCCTCGTTTCTCTCTTTTCAAAAAGGTTCAGTCACTCCTTTGTGTTTTCATTCTGTCATTCCCGCCACCTGTTCCTCTTCACGTCTCTCCGTGTACTGTATTCCTCCCAGTGTGCTGCCATCCACCTCTACAGCTCACACACTCACACGCATTTTAATACTTTCGTTTTATGTTCCCATTTTAAACTTAAATATTGGACGATGCAAAACCACAATGCCACCACTGGTAAGAGCTCTCTTTGTCTCCGCCTCTGTCTTTCTGTCAAAATATTTGCTTATCTCACTGTTTCTGTTTCTTTCCCCTCTCTTTCACACACGCACACCCCTGCCTCCGATGTGGGGAATAGTAAAACTGAACACAATAAACCTTATCACAACAGCCACTGAATTCTGAGAGATAAGAAATTCATTAGGCGCCAGCTTGCTAATGACGTGCAAAGAGATGAAATTATGGCAAGGACAAAAAGGATGTAAGAGACGGGAGTAGGGGAGGAAGGTGGGGAGGAGGAGAAATGAAAAAAGGATGTGCAGGAGGAAAATGTTCCCCAGGATGGCACACCGTCTCATAGCGTGCCAGCTCGATTGGCTTGTGACCTCTGCAAGTCAAAGAATTAAACGAGGCCTCATTCATATGACACCACTGTTTCCCCTTTTTCTCTTTCACAGTTTGTGTTTCTTTCTTTCTTTCCTCCCCGTCTGTCTGATATCGCTCGCCATACACCACGGGGAAATCGAGGTTGAAAGTCAAAGCGCTCACGCTCGCATTCTCATACTTAGCTTAGTGCTCACATGCTACTCAAGGTCACTCTAAGCGCAGGCCTACATTAACTAATAATGGAAGTTCACAACCTTCTGCCATGATGCAACATGGGCAAAGAGAAAGTGAAAAAGGAATCAGGGGTGTTTCATGTTGAGGCCTATTATCCACCTGCATTTAGTGTGGAGAACAAAACACTACAGGTCCATCTGTGGCACATCAAAACAGACTACCGTAATCCCAATGTCAGTGCCTCAGCATGCTTAACATCCCTCTAACACACACACACACACACACACATACACATCCGCCATCTGGTGCCCGTCCTGCCCCATGTTATAACCCCCTCTGCCCCATGCTGGATTACCCCCTCAGTATTTACATCTTGCAAATCCAGCCGGCAGCCTCTGATAGGGGCCATCTGTAATCTGAAGGTTATATTTGCAGCGTGTGTGTGTGTGTGTGTGTGTGTGTGTGTGTGTGTGTGTGTGTGTGTGTGTGTGTGCTCTCATGTGTGTATCGGCCTGTAATTTGTTCCCGCTCAGCGCAGGGACAGTATCAGCGTCCCCGACATCTGTTCAACACAGGGCCTACACAGCAGAACTGAGTGCATCATCTGCCCAGCGCAGCACAGGGATGATGCAGTCTCACACACACACAGACACACACATGCATGCATACTCACACACACGCACATATGTGCATACATACAAGTACACAAACACATGCATATGCACATGAAACTGGTGTGTTTTTCAGGTGTTATGACACCTTTAAGGCGTCTTTTTTTTTTTTCCTCCTTACGCTAGTCTAGTACATGTCTGTCTGTCCTGGAAGAGGGATCCCTGCTCTGGTGATCCTCCTGATGTCATGGTTATGGTCTGTTTGCCCCTTGTCTCTGTCTGTGTGTGTGTGACGTTTCCCTCTGGTGCACCTGACTGTTGGTCTGATTACGCACACCTGACTCCCATCTACTTCATCAGCCTGCAGTATATCTACCCCGGTTTCTCAGTCACTCATCGCCAGATCGTTGTATCAACCTCTGTGGTAGTCTGCGTTCTCGGCTCTCTAAGTTATCCTTGCTAGTGCTTGCCCTTTGGTGTTTTTTCGACATTAACCATTCTCTCTCGTCTCTAGTGTGCCCCGGCCTGCCTGCCTGTCTTCTGCCTGCCTGTCTAGTTGCCTGCCTCACTGCCTGCCGATCTAAGCATCTGCAAAATCATTCCTCACCCGTGCTCAACTCGGACCTTCAGCTAGCCACGTGCCTCTGCTCCTCTACGTCCAGTCTCCGTCCTCCCTCTCCTGCTCCAACCACTTCCTTCTCTGCATCCTATTGATTAAACCCCTTTTACTTGCATACCTTGGTCTCCGTCTGCACTTGGAATCACCCGACAGAAACCATAACACCTGAATTTGTTCACATATATATATATATATATATATATATATATATATATATATATATACTGGTAAATTTGGGCTAAAAGAATTACATTGACTTGAATTTTGGCTCTGTTTTGGTTAATATAACATATTTACAATGCCATTTTGGCAAGTGCTCTCTCCAAAAAAAAAGATATCTTCCTTCAGCATTAAACCACAATAACTATTAGGAAATGCTTTAACGGTTGCGTCTTTTTCATATTACTGCTGGGTAATTTACCCAAATTAAATATGGTAAGGTTGCAAACTGTTACAATTTACTACATTTACATGTCACTATTTGTTACTGATTGTTAATAATGTATCATTTGCAGTTTTGAATGTCACATGCACATCGTTTTGTGCAACTACAAATACATTTGTGACAGTTTTAAAGTAGAAAATAACCATATTTTTGTTAGGGTAAATAACCCAACAGTAATAAAGAAAATAATACTGGAACAAACAACCTACAAAACAATTGGTACTAGGTAAAGCTAACCCAGTATTGCGTTGGTGCTATTGTCTCACACCTGGTCCCCATAATTCCTATAACGCATCATAATAGCATAATTTGTTAGACCCTCCCTACCTAGTAAATGCCATTGTCTTTCAAACTCCTGCCTTTGGTTTGTAACACAGGCTTCCTGTTAAGAATTTAACCTGTCCAAGCTCAATCTGAACTCAAAATAACCCTGATGACATCATCAGCTTTAGAAAGCTCCTCCAGAGGCACATGGGCCAACTGTTCATAACGTGGAATACAGTTTATTTGTCAGCATGGTAACAGAGCTTTTGTGTTGTACACACATGTGCATTTAAGTAAGTGTGATTGTCTGCACACGAGCACACACTGGCGCAGTTGTGCGCATCTGCGTGTGGTCAGCCCTGATGGAATCATCTCTATTCCACCCAGAGAGACGCCACAGCAGGCAGAGGAAAGGCTCTGAGGCAAAATATTGGAGTTTGAATGCCCAGTATTTCTCGCCAATGATGACAACAACCCAAGTGGGATCCACGCAGAGAAGGAGAACAAAAAGACTGAAATGAATTTACAGCTCACCCGTTGGGGGATGGATGTGCCGAAGATGAAGCGATGATCATCTCTGTTCTCTGCTAAAATGAAATATGATGGCAAGGGAGCTCAGTGCCATTTCCTGCCTGGCACAGGAAGCGCCCATCTGGAGTTGAGTGCTGTCTGTCCTCTGTTGTTGTGTTGCATGGCGTTGTAATAGCTCTTGTCACTGCTGTTGCTGTTCTCAATGCTGTTATTATTTCTGAAGCACCACGCAGGTCAGCTGAGGGAGATGGGGGAGAAAGAAATTATATTCATAGTTTGAGATATGCTGTGTTGTGGATCGTTGAGGAGAGGACTGGTAAAATGGACAATAAGTGAGGAGTTTATCATTTGAACTGGGCGGGGGTCTGTAGGAGGAAGAGCAGTGGGACGCATGCTGGCAGCTGCCCGTACGACTGTCACATCCCACCGCCCGCCAGAAAAGCAGAAGGAAGCCACTCGTCATCACCGTGACAACCAACGCGTGACGAGAGGAGGGAGGAAAGTTATCCATCAAAAAATGATGCAGGGATGAGTGCACTCTTTCGTCTTTCTGTTCACACACACACACACACACACAATGCCTTCATATTTCATTTGGGTCATCAAGAACGACTGTCTCCAAGAGGAAATCTCTGACTGACTCTCACGCTTTCTCCACTCAACAACATAATAATGTATTTTCCTCGTAACAAAGTGACTGTAACCCCCCATAGGGCTAATGTTCAGAACACACTCAGACAACTGAAAGCACAAGAGGAGGGAAACAGCTATTCAAGTGTGAACTAGAAAAAAACACCCCAGAGCCAGAGACGGTCACACTGACACTGAAGGCAAGTGTCTGGCTGTGCTGCAGACATGAATTAATTTGAAAGAAATTAACCTATAAACCAGGAAATAGTCTTCTTATACAATTTTTTTTCCATAATCTACAACCAAAGCAATTGGCTGTGATTAAAATTTGAATAATATAACACTGTTTAAACTTAAAAACCAAACCAAAATGCTTGCTGTGTCGTACTTAGCCTATGTAAATACACTCAACATTTCTGCTGTAAAGTGACCAATCTTCCAGCGCGCTGGAGAACCTGCCTGATGAACTTCTCATTATTCATACAGTTGACAGGAGCATAACTTTAGTCACTCATATCAAGCAGCTGAGATTGCAGACTGATGGTTTGGGATCACAGGATAAAAAGCCTGAAATGAAGGCTACTGTACATTCTGAGGCTTTGATGCATGAACAAATTGCACCACCCAGTGGTTCATTACTGTATGTGTTCAGTTAAAGCTCTCGCTGAGAAGCAACACAGACTTACAGTAGGGCCTGTGGCTGCTCAGGAAAATGGAGAATGCATGAAGCTGGTACTTTTCACACTTTCACCAGTTTTTTATATGATGAAAGAGACCTTCAGGAGCGTCTGATATGTCATCTCAAAGGGTTCCAACCTGTTTGTTACTGTTGCTGAGTGTTTTGTAGCTTCACTGTCTGTCTTTACATTTATAGCGGCTATAAAGGATGTTTTTATAATAACAAAGTATCAAATGACAATGTGACAATGTGAAAGGGATCGCTCGTATGAACCATACAGAGAATTATCACCTGAATCCGCAGCTTCCCTCGGCTTTATGGAGCTTTATAGTGAGTTTCAGCTCATTGTTTGTCTGTCCAGCCAGAAACTTTACTATTTCGGTTCTCTCTCACCGCTCTCATAGCATCTTTTTCAGCAAAAAATCTCTAAAAACCCCACCATACACTACCTGCTCAGCACCAAACGGCAGACAGACACAGTTAGTGAACATAGCGGAGCATTTAGCAGCTAAAGAGCCTGATATTTCCCTCAGGAGTTTGTAGAAACCAAAAACAGAGCTAAAAGAGCATAATTATAGGAATTGCATCCATCAGGTGACCAGAAACACGACTCCATATGAAAACTAAGTTCACAATATCAACTTAAAAGGTGACAATATGTCAGTGTTGTGTTCACAGCTTGTTTCCGTTGCTTCCAAGTGGCCAAAATAAACCTGTTATTGTAGGTTTAAAGTGACACTAATTTTTGAAAGAACAAATCTCTTCCACATGCAAATAAAAAGTTGAATCCATAATTAATAAAATGCACCCTTGTTCCATTTAACACACTCAGGGGTTTTTGCTGCGACAGCTTTAGCTTGTGTTGGCTAATGTTAGCAAACTTCAGACAGATATTGCTGCGTAACTGAGATTACTGAGTTTGTTTGCTGACTCCATAACTCTCCTCTACTTGTGTTACTGTTACACTACGTTTAAGCATTCATCATTAAGCTGCAATTGTCTCTTGTGACCACAGTACCTGCTGTTCACCAAAAATTATTTGCTTTAACATGCTTTTTTTTTTTTTAATCTCCAAAACCAATAAATCCTGCATCAAAACTCCTTCAAACAAAAAAAAGTATGTTTTGCTCCATAATCCAATCACATCTGTTTATTTTTAGTTATACATTTTTTTATTTTGTTTAATGTACAAATAAAAATGTATGTGAATGTATGTGAAAAATGTGTTTTTTTTTTATAATAATAAACTTTATTTGTAGAGCACTTATCAAAACAAAGTACAGTAGTAAAGTAGTGAGTACAAAGTGCTTCACATAGAGAAAAATTACATAAAATAACAAAGTGAATCATAAAATACATTAAGGGAAAATAAAACTTAAAAAAAAAAAAAACATGATAAATTCAGGATATGCGTTACGATAAAAGTACGTTTTTAGAAGAGACTTAAAAGAAGACACTGACTCAGACAGGGCAGGTCGTTCCAGAGCCCCGGGGTCTTGGTGGCAAAAGCTCTGTCCCCTTTAGTTTTCAGCCTGGACTCTGGAAGAGACAGAGGACCACTACCCGAGGATCTCAAACTATGCAAAGGTTCATAAGGGATTAAAAGGTCTAAAATATAATCTGGAGCCAGGTCATGAAGAGCATTAAAGGTAATCAATAAGATCTTAAAATAAATCCTAAAACAAACAGGGAGCCAATGTAAAGAGGCTAAAACAGGTGTGATGTGATCGTACCTCTCGCAGCTGAGTTCTGTACAGTCTGTAGTTCAAAGTTTTTTGATTAAGACAAGAGAAGAGACTGTTGCAGTATTCAAGGCGTGAGGAGATAAAAGCACGTATCTGTTTCTGATCATCTTTTTGCAATATTTAAAACATGATTGGACAAGGGTTTTGATATGTTGCTCAAATCATAAATTGCTATCAAACAGGACACCAGGATTTCTTGCAACAGGCTTGATATGTTGTGACAGGTAACCAGTAGATGGCAGTATTTGTTTTGTGATATGCAGGGACCCGGTGACAAGGATTTCTGCTTTATTCGAATCAAGCTGAAGAAAGTTTATCGACATCCAGTTATTTATACCAATCAGACAGTCCTGTAGAGAACTCAACATACTGACTAGTAACAGGACTTTCCCAGTTAATTCTTATATTATCTTTGCCCCAACAGCCTGATGATATTGTAGATGGTACTGTAACACACTTACTGAGGAAATATAGTGTTGTGTTTTTGCTTGACATTATTTATCCAAGGAAAACTGTTAAATAATGACTGTTTGAGCTGCTTAGCTCAGAAGAAACCATTTCTTCCATCATTTTCCCTCTCCACATTTCCCCACAAAGTCAACGGATTCACTCTGGTCACAAATCAGCCTCTTCACTCACTAGGCAGATGCTGCCCCCTAGAGATCAATGCAGTCAATATTCATGGCGGTCGTCAATTAAGTGCAACATGAAATATGTTATTTGCATTTGTCTAAGTCGGTAAAAACAAACATAAACACATGAGACAACGTTACATATGTGTATATGCACACGCACACGTCACACAAACTTAATCCCATTATTCTACTGTCATCTGTCGGCAGGAGGGCCACAGTGGTGTCTGCAGTGCACACCAACAGGCATGACTGTAGCCGGCGGTACAGGCAGAATAATGAATGAATAATGAATAATAGAAGAATAATGAAGAATAATGACTTGGGGGAAAGACACACACACATGCATACGCACTCATATGCACACATCATACACACACGAGGACAGATATAGATAACTATACAGGATCACCATCTATCTTCCTCTCAGAGAAAGAGAGAGAGAGGTTCCTCTGTCCCCTCTGGTGTACACAGCTTAATTAAGAGGAAGTCACAGATGGGCGTAGGGTGTTTGGATAAACACTATCTAACACTACCTCATACCAACATATTTCACGAAATATGGGTGCAAATAATATCAGCAAGAATGATCAGAATATATTTGCACAGTTCAACCTCTACAAAGACTCAAAACAATCAACATCCACATTTGATGCTGCTCTAAAAGCATTCCTGTAGGTCTGAATGCCATTTAGCAATGGGATTTATGGGACTTTTTATATGGGACTTTAGTGACATTTTCTGTCATATTTCGTGTCTTTTTCCATGTGGAAATTAAACCAAGTTATTGTTGTTTCTGTCTTTTTAACTGTGCACAGCAACTAAAGACATCATTCTGGTGTTAATTCTGATTTGTGCTGTTTATACAGGGGCACAACAAAGAAGAATCACTGTTTAAAACTGCAAACCTTGGTTACAATAAGTACTAAATAAAGCTGTCTTGATATGATTGTAAAGTGGGCCTTGACTCAGAAAAATAAAGATGATTCCTGCTTTTGTGTGGTAACACTTTATAATAAGAGTACAAATCACACGCTTGAATTTAGCATAATTAAAACATGACTCATGATGAGTTAATGCATGAACTGATGCAGGATGTATCAAGAATTCCTGTTGCTCACCATTAGGAAATGATAAAGTGTTAAACTATTAGAAGCCTGACACAAAGAGAAATGTCAGTAGAAAGACTAAGTACATCTACGGAAGAACTGTGCTAAAGTAAAAAGGTTTACTCAAGTATTTCCATTTAATACTGCTACACGTTTGACACTTGCTGATAATACTTCAGCACTTGAATGCATAATTTTGACTTTGTAATTGTAATTGAGTCTTTTACACGGTGGTATTGATACATATTTAATAATCTTTCACTACTTTGTGTTTAGAGCTGTTACCTGTCACCCTAGATGGTTTTGTTCTGCAAAATGAAACTGCAAATGTTGATTTGTTTTAGCAACCGTTTCCTGATGCAAGAGAAACCACTTCCCGCATTTCAGGGACTGTGACGTCTAACTTTCGTTCCATGTGCCAAAACTTTTTGTATTATAACATACATATTATAACATAGTTAAAGATTAACACCATGAGTTAGTGTGGCAAAGTACAGTTCTACAGCACACTTGACCTTCTGACAGGTGTCTTTTTTGTTTTTTCTTCCATGGAAAAAAACACGAATTTCGAGAGAAACTGTCATGCCACGCAATAATTAAGTTAATCTAGTTAAGTTATCTGTGCTTCAGTGTCTTGTCATTTCCTGTTTTATTTTGTTCTTTTCAACTTTCCCTCTCGTTCCAGGTGTGTTGACTTCCTGCCCTCGTGTGTCTACCGTCCGTCTGATTGTCTTCCCCGCCCTAATTGTTTCCACCTGTTTCCCATTACCTTGTGTATTTATAGTTGGTGTCTCCCCTTTGTCTTTGCCAGCTCGTCTTACCGTAATGTCAGAGAGCCAGCGTTATCTTCGTACCCTTGTTATCAAGTCAGTGTTTTTGGTCAAGTCATTGTTTTGTTTGTTCAAGCCGTGAGTGCTTTTTTCCCTCTGTAGAGTGGTTTTTTGTTCGTCAAACTCTTTTCAGTAAAGACGCTTTTTGTTATTCCGACCCCTGTTGTCTGAGTCGTGCATTTGGATCCAGTTCGTGTACTCAGTCGTAACAGAAACGGCTAGAGATTAAGAACAGGTTCCAGGAGATTTACAATCAAGATGGCAAAACATGTTCCTATTCGCATTGTGTGGACAGAAAGCAAGAGTTGAATCACCACTAGTTCTACTACTACGTCTCAACAAAAACGTATTATAAACTTCCCAACAGTAGTTGGTTTCCTTTGCACGTACAGTCTGAAATATTGGTCTTTAATTTCTGTGCTTTTTGCAGAATGGTATAAAATCCTCCTGCTTCTCCTGAGTTTGCCTCGGGTGAGAGGTCAGGTGTCAAACTGTCCAACAGCAACAATCTTAGCTGACATCACAGCCTGAGTCTGAAGGTGACCACTGTTGGAGATATGAAATGTTCAAAATCAAGTGTGTTGAGAGTCTGATAGACTTGCCCGCCATCTCTGAAATTTAAAAAACCATTAAATGTTCTGTGGAGTCTGTTTTTCCTGCAGATCATACATTTATTGACAGTTTTTTTTTTTACATTTTAAAATCTGAAGGCTTTCATGGGTGAGATTAGGTTAACTCATGATTATCTTTATGCTTATTTGTGCATTTGTGTTTGTGTTACTCTTATTAACCGTTGGTTTTGTTTAGCTAGGGTTCTATGTTTTTATGTATTGATAGTTTTTCCTATTATGACCATTTTTACTGCCTTCTATGGACCTTGCCTATTGTTTTAATGTCATACCAAGATTTCCAATAACAAGGTATAGGAGGTGGACACATTGCATTCTGCTGCTTGCTTTGTATAATAAATTGGGGGATGCTATAAATTATTTCTGCACAGTTGTTTTGTTGAATATTTGGAAAAAGGAACTTGAAACTTCCTTTTCTTTCAGTTTCCCTGTCTCATACTTCCTCTATTCTCACCTGTGCTTTGATTATAGCACTCAATTCATCCGTGTACCTGTTTGCCTGAAGTGAGTGTGGCATTTGAATTTTGTTCATCTCAACAACATGCTGCTGCTTAGGATTTTTCTCCTCTTTTTGTGTCAGAGCACAGGTAAGGACATTTTTATTAATGAATGTAATAACAGAGTATAGGTGTCAAATACACTGTTGCATTTATTTGTGCTTCTTGTTGTCCTTACAGTGGAATTGCAAGATAAAGGGTTGCCTGTAGGATATACTTCTCCTCAAACTCATAAAACTGCAGCGGCTGCAAAAGGTAATACAGAATGTGATTATTTAGTAATTCCAATCTAAATAAACTACTAAAAACAAGACTAAGAGTCGACAGCCACGCTGGCGGCTCTGTGAGGATGTACACTGCTGCACACTGGACAGCAGTCTTTTGAGCAAAATGCTAATGTTTGCCTGCTAACACGCTCACAATGACCATGCTAACATGCTGATGTTTAATAGGTATAGAAGTGTGAAGTGCAAAGTGTTCTTCCCCATTCTGTGTTTCCATGTACGATATTCAATACAATATTCTCTAATTGTACTTAACATAGAAACAGGACTCTCTGATGTAATGATCCTGTAGTTTTGTGTTGTGTTAGTTTCTGAGAAATCATGTTTTGTCTGTAATTTTGGCATGGCGTATGGGTCTAAATACTGCAATACCCATGAGCCTCGGCCTGCTGTTGCCATGGAGAAGAGGCCAGTCAGAGGTGCGAATCAGAGCGGGTGCGAATTCAAAACAGTTGAGGACAAAACACGCTGCCATGCTGCCTGTGGGTCAAGTAACATTGTCTGTGGGAAAAATGAATGGGACTTTTACTTCTGAAATCAGGGGCGCCCAAAATAGCTCCTCCCACTTCGCAGCTATGATATTTACTTTGGTCAGCATCTTAGTTTAGCGTGTTAGCAGTACGGATGAGGCTGATGGCAATGTCATTAATTTTGCAGGTATTTGGTCATAAACCAAAGCATTGGGAAAGTAGACTTTGACCTGATCACCAAAGTGATTACAATTGATCCCGTGAGGGACATGAATGTCTGTAAATTTCATGGCAATCCATCCAATAGTTGTCAAGAAATTTTGCTCAAAGCCACAAATGTCAACCTGCTGATGGCACTAGAGGAAAAGTCAGGGGGTCACCAAAGTCATTAGGACTCATCTTCTGGAGACCATGAATGTCTGTACACAATTTTATGCCAATCCATTTAGTAGATATTGATATTTCACTGGGTAACTGAAAGCTTTGACTTGCTGGTGGCACTCTATGAAAAGTCAGGGGATCACCAACGTCTGTAAGATTAATTCTATGGGGACCATGAATGTCTGTACAGAATTTCATGGCACTTCATCCAATAGATATTTCAGTCTGGACCAAAGTGGTGGTTAGACCACTTTTGCTAGTGCTGAAAATGCATGCCAATACCAATATCTTCTGTCTGTAACTGTTTTATCTCTACTCTCTCCTTCCTCCATCCATCATCCTGCATTTGTCCCCAGAAACGCTATCTCTGCAGCTGGTGGCCACACCAGACTACCCAGTTGCAGCAGGTCAAAGAGTCGAGCTGCACTGCAGCGCTCTTAGCATGGCAGACTTTGGCAATTGGTCCTGGCATTACCTGGAAAATCAGATCTGGATAGAAGTGGCCATTGGTAAGGATCTGACCCTCACCAAGCCAGATCAGAGTGGACTTTACCACTGCTGTGCCGAGAGCCAGATACCTCAGAAGAGCGTGAGCCCTAACCACACAGTTTTTATCATCTCCATGCATGCAACAGGTTGGTGGTCTGTTTTGGTTTGCTGCGTATCTGAATGAAAACACTTTAGCCCAGTTTTTGCTTTAATGCTGATGACTGGCAATAGATTCATCATTGGTCCGGACACTAATGATAAAGAGTGAGATTTTGTTTTATGAAGAGGAAAATCAGTATCACAACATATCCACAGATAGTGATACATTTGCAGTTAGCAAATCACCATCCGATATTTGAACAACTAACTAACAAAAGGTTTGTATTTGTCATACACAAATAGATAGAATGGTGTTTTTGTCTTTTCAGCTGTTTATCATTTTGCTGTAACCTACAGCTAAAGCCTTTCTCCTGCAATTCTGCGAATAGTTGGTGAGAATTTAGGAATAGCTGCTTTCGTCCTCTCTCTCCTGGCCTTGATCATCAACCTCGCTATTCTTTTTTGGCTGTGCTACCAAAGACTCGGTGACACACTGACCACCTCCAGCACTGCGGCTAAAGGTAAAGAACACCATAGAGCATTTCCTGTTGTGTTGAATTTTAAGCAAATGTTCTGTGGATCACTCTTTTTTTTTGTTTATTTGGTTTTTTTTTTTTTTTTGGTTTTCTAAAAGGTTTTCCCGGACCTGAAAAGTCACCGAAGTAAGTCTCTACAGGACAAAAATTATATTTAAGTTGGTGTTTGCATTTTGTTAGCATGCTGTAAGCCAGCTGAGTCAGAAGGCTCTATTAACGGTCTGATCACATTTTTCACCACACCAGGGGAGGTTTGCCACAGACTGACAGTGACGGAGATGTGTACATGAATTACTCAAGCACCAACGAAGCCTACACTGATCTGGACCCCACCAATATGACTGAGGATCATGTGTACTCAGGTCTGTCATGAACATCTGTGGGGAAGTGGAGATGTGCAATAAAAAGTCAGCAGCAGACTAAAGTTAGATAATATCTGCGTATAGAGCTTGTCAGTGAGTGGAGGACTTGAAAGTATGTACTTGATTTTATCTCATTTCACATTTCTGAAAATGGTAAAAACCCACAGATCTGCAGATATAGCTGTTTTGAAAATGTTCCCACCAAACAAGAAGAGGCCCTTCTTTATCTGTGTTTGTATAAATTAATAAAACCTGCAATTTGCTAAAATGTTCTGTTTGTCTCAGATCACATGTACTGTTGATGGGTAGATATCTCCCTGCCTCTTTATACAATGTCAGCAACTGACTTTTTAATTTACTTTAATCATCACGGGACAGCAAATTAAACACACAAATACAATTTTAATTACAAGAGGTTTATATGTGTAGTAAAACCACATATTTTTCTTTTGGAAGATCAAAACACTACAAACATTTTTGAGTACAATACAAGATAACAAAAGCTGTTCCACTTAAGAAAAAAACATCATAAATCTGTTTTGCAACAGCAGGTGAGCTCACAGTATATAAAAACCACAGTACAGTAGGTATACAGCAGATAGCTGAATAATAATAAGCGTTGGCTTTCTTTGTCAAAGTGAATCATGGGAGTTTCTACAATGAGACATATGTCACAATGTTGAATGCCAGAGGGGAAACATAGCTTAAGCATTATTACTTGTGTTCCCTGGTTTCACAATACTGGAAGTAACTTGTCCAGCCAAAGATCATAATCACATATTTTACTGATGTAATGTCAGTCACGGTGGGTATGCAGATTAATTTGAAGAGTGTGTGTAATCTAGCGAGAAACTCCACTCTGTATTATCCTTGACTTCTATACTGTTTTTAGTGCAGAACAACGTCTGTGGGATGATTTAATTAATGTGTCTGTTAAAGTTTAAACTTTGTTTCACTGATAAAGTGTCATAAATGTTTTATGTACTTCTGCTTGCAAAACTTCTGCTTTTCAGCTTGAACTTCACACAGGAAGAGAAGAAGGATTGGTACAATTCAGACTGCAGCTTCCGCAGTATGCAGAGATCCAGTGCCAAGACAATAATGTGTGTGAGACCATATTAAAGTTTCTTAAAAGATGTGGAGCCACCAACACTAAATTACATAGACAAAATACTGTATGTTATGTAATCTTGCAACATGAGAACATGAGTCTTTCACACACAAGTAACATATCTACATTTTTATGCAAATATTACTCATGTTTAAATCAATCCATTTCGGGTTCTTGGTGCTCACTCTGGAGTCTCTGGCTTTGATTCCTGCTGTCCATGGAGAGCTGAGAGTTGACTGTCTGTGAGCATCCTTCTCCCTTTCTTAACTTTGAAACGTGGGCCATGATGAACCTTCTAAACTTCCTGGTGGCGAAACAATAAACTATAGGATCCAAAATGCAGTTGAGGCCCATAAGAACCAAGGTGATCTGATGTGCGTCGTTGAGCATCTGACATGTCTTCTGGTCCCACTCTACGTGGCCCCAGCCCTCTTTGATCTGCAACACCGCCAGTGTCCAGGGGCCTTGTATTACATGGTGGGGCAGGAAACACAGAACAAACACTCCCACTACTGCCAACAACAACTGCAGAGCTCTCCGTTTCACCCCCCTGGGCCTTCTAGTTGAGGAGGACATGGTCCTGTTGGACTTTCTAGATACAATTGTTGCAGACCTGTACTGTGACTGAGGAGGACCTTGAGAAAGTAACGCTCTAGCAATGAAGGAATTACACACCACGACAAGAAAAAAGACAACAAAAAACATTCCAATTATTGCAAAGTGAATGGCAGCCACTGTTTTCTTATATGGCTCAGTTTGATTCTGGTACCCCTCGAAACAGCGAGTTATGTTGTTCTCGTCAGTGTTGGTCCCTGGAGATGTCAGAAACGGAAAAGCCATCGACATGGTCAACACCCAGATGACAACGCACACGATGATCCCACGACGCCTGTGATCTGAAGAGGCCGCATCCAGAGGCCGGGTGACTGCCCAGTATCGGTTGACGCTGATGGCTCCGAGGAAGAGGATGGAGCAGTAGGTGTTGATGAAGAACAATGAGCCAGTCAGCCGGCACATAAAGTCTGCGTAGGCCCAGTTACCATTGCGACTATAATAGCCAATCCAGAAGGGAAGGGCACACACAAAAAGGAGATCAGCGATGGTCAAGTTAGCCATGTAGATGCGCATTTCACCCATGGCCTTGGCTTCACGGAGGCAGCGCAGGACGAACAGCACGTAGAGATTAGCGAAGAGGCCCAGGATGAAGATGATGCCATAGATAACTGGGAAGAGGACATAACGAAACTCAGAGTCCAGGAAAGTTGAGTCATTACAAGCTCCAGAACCCAGACCAGAGGTTCCTGTTACGGTAAATTGTCTTGGAGTTGAGGCCAGCATTTCTGTCTGTTGGAGACAAATCATATCAACATCAGTGTAATGTCCTGTCACAACATAAAGCACTCTGGTGGTTCTTTTAGCCAAAAGAAGGACACTCAGTTGCCAATTTACTAGGTTCACCTTGCTAAAACAAATGCAGTCTAATACAACAGTTGTGCAATAAATCCTTGGTTTGATCTGCCTGCCTTGATATGTTGTACTTTTTTTTTAAAGAAAAAAGGCAAATTACAGGCTGTCAACTTACCATTTTGCTTCCTCTCTTCTAATATGTCTCAGGGTGTGCATGCTATGAGTGCCTTAGTAGCTATAAAGTACAGTTAAACTGAATGGGCGGGTTTAAGTCTTCTTCGGAAAACCCCCAATGTTGCAACAAGCATATCTGCACGTGTTTGTTCCTTTCCGTCCAATTCACAATTTTCATACTTCTTTTCTTTCTTCTTTCTTGTGTTTTCTTTTTTTTTTTTCTTTTTGGAAAGATTTGTTTTATTGAAACATATATTTTTTTATTGAGAGGCTCAACTTACAGAACAATTGATTAGATTTTAAATTAGATTTTAAAGGAAGGAAACGTTTAAAACCACATACGTATATAGATACGCAAATGCCACTGTAGATAAAAGGTTAATTATAAACATAATGATACATCAACTTAAATATATATACAAGTTAAATGGTGATAATGACAAAACTTATTACAAATAATAAGGAATCTCTTCTAAAAACATACTACTTTTATCGCAGAGCTTTTCTTGATGATTGATTTTTACTGACTGCCCCTTTTGCTGGTTTTATTTGGGGTTTTTTATTGTTTTGTCAGAAAATTGTTTTTGTGATCTGCTTGTTGTAAAGTTCTTGCCTTGTGTGAATCACTTTGTAACGTGGGTGTAGAGAAGTGCTCTGTCATGTGCATGAACATTACATAATTTACAAAACCACCAACTTGCTTCCAGGTAAATATCAAATTACATAGTGAGCATGCTCTGGAAAGATCATGAAGCTCCACCCTGGAATAAAATAGAAAATAACCAACTTCAATTTATTACACCTAAAGCTAGTACTAGCATTACTACGAGGCTATGTCTAGTAATATACCTTCCAGTAATGCAACTATATGCAAAAGGTTTAATGTACTGTAAGATAAGGAAAAGTCTACTCCCCAGCTGGATTGGTACTTACAAATATATAATATACCTAGCTCGCTTAAACCTATTGATTTCCTGTGTGGTTCTCTAAACCCATATAAAAGGGTGTCAGATTAAACTGGTTCTTATTCTGGCTCATCAGCAGTTGAGGCAAATGTGCAGTAATGCATTTTAACCACACGGGGGAGGAAGAGGCTAATAACAAAAGAGCAAACAGTGTACAGTGGTGGAGTGATTTTAGTCCAGGTGAGGCTCCATACAGCACTGTGTGAACTGCATGAACCACCACTCTGACTCTCCGTGTAGTTGAAAGCAGCACCAGCAGCTCCCCTCTGTGGTAAATGTTTAATTCCAGCTCCGAAGTACAAGCACACAACACAACACGTCCTCCTCTCCCTGGTGCCACAGTGTAATTCCTAGATTAAGGTTAACGAGCCTCCTCAACCTTATTGCTGTTATTATGGCTTGGCGGTGGAACAAGAGAGCAGAGCTTTTTGGTGGTTGTGCCCTGCATGACTGCCAGACGTGCTGTGCCATTGCTGGGTATACAGACTTACACTGTAAAAAAAAGAAATCTTGTTGATCGTGGTTTGGGTGTGGATTCAAGAGATTCCACAGAAAGTGAGTGAGATTTGTCTCTGTCATGAAATGGAGAGCAGCGTATGTGAGATGTGGTCTGGTTCAAAGTAGGGTAAACATATTGTATACACTGTAAAACACCATACAGCAATTCAGTAGACACAACTAATCTTATATAATTAACTTAATGTAAATACATACATTTAATTACATATGTCAACTTAATTCTAATCAAAGATCATACTTTTCAGACACATATAAACTCATAAACATGAGTTACTCTGACTTGAAGTCATGTGACTTGAAATTGTGAGTTTAACGATTAGTGTACATGATGTACATGAACATGTGTATTCATGTATGTGTATGTGCATTAGTGTATTAGCATACTTCCCAGCATGCTTTAGGGTTAAAACTCTCCTTGTGGTTAAAGAAAACATACATGATGGAAACTTGCTGTGTCTTTTAATACATATTAAAGGAATAGTTTGACATTTCAGTTTATTTGCTTTCTTGCGGAGCATTTGATGAGAAGATCAATGCCACTCTCATGTCTGTATGGTAACAAGGGGAAACAGCTAGTCTGGCTATGTCAAAAGGTAACAAAATTGGCTAGGGTAGCTGTTCCCCCAGTTTCCAGTCTTTATGCTAAGCTAAGCTAACAGACTGACCTAACTGACCTGGCTGTAGCTTCATATTTACCGTACAAACATGAGAGCGGCATCAATCCTAACCACCTACACTTTTAAATTAACAGAGTTGCCTGGAATAGCCGTATGCATTGTCTCTGGTACAACACTGACTTCTGCAGGAGCAGAGACAGCCATAAGGCCTTTTGTGACAAAGAAAGAACTAGCTCTTCAAACTGATCAAATATAACTGGTAGGCAAATTTGATTGTAATGGTTGAGCAACATTAGCATTCATTTGGAGTCGTGTTTCTGGCCACCTGATGAATGTAAGTCCAGTATTCACTCTGTTTTTGGTCTCCACCAACTCCTGAGGGAAATATCTGGCTCTTCACCTGCTAATGCTCCACTATGTTCACCGGCTAGTCGCTAACTTTGTCTGTCTCATGTTTGGTGCTGAGCAGGCAGCGTGCAGTTTGTTTTTAGAGCTTTTTCACTGAAACCAGCTGCAGCCAAAAACGATGCTCCTGAGAGCCGTGAGAGTGAACCAAAACATTAAAGTTGCAGGTGGAAAACCATTTATTTATTTCAATATTTTAACTTTACTGAACTTGTTTTCTCAAGTTCCGTCAACTCAGCTCAGCTCAAATTACATTTTCACAACTCATGAGCCGACTTACTAGTTCAGTTAACTCACATTTTTAAGGGAACCTACTTTTTTAAGTTGAACACGCTTGCGATGTTTTACAGTGTAATGTTAAATAACTGTTGGATTCAAATATATCATCCCATATTGCACTGACAGTAGTGATATGCCTCGCAAATTCTTCCATAGGCTGTACACCTTCCTCTGGCTCCTGCCTGCATGCCACTTGATGCTTTTTCTCAAACATACCCCTCTATAAGGCCTCTAAACGGCCCAGAAAAAAATTAATAATCAGATACAGATTCATGCAGGTGATCCCTGATGTTCTGCACTGCTGCACAGGTCAGTCCAAGGAATCCTTGAAGTGATTGTACTTTCAGTCCAGGTGTTCAGAGACACAGAGAATGGGGAATGTTGCCAGGGCCTCAATAACTTCTTGTCTTGTTTTTTTTGTTTTTTTTTATGGGATCGCTAGCTATCGCCCTGGAAGAACTATATAGTCAGAAGTCAGAGTCATGCATTCCTCAGGGAGGCAGGAAGGGAGGGAGCTGCCTGCGTGGAGCTCTTCTTGTCCCATTAACACCTTTTCACAGTTGCTCCCTCACCTCACCTTGATCCATGGCACTTTGCCTCTGGCAGACATGAAACGCCCTAGTAGGATATTTTACAGATGGGTAGGCCGTGGTTGTACGCTCAGGCCACTTATGAAAAACAGGGAGAAAGTATGAGGCTGAGAACTGATAAATAGGTAGTGTTTAGCTGCACATCTTGCCTGGCAGAGGGTTCTTGGCAGACCAGAGAGTGTAGGTCTCTCTCAGGCAGATTTACTGCATGCCAGAGGCTGAGGTTTGAGGAATGTCCCCCTGCAGTGAGAAAGAGAGGGCCATTGGAGGGTGAGCAAGACAGGCTGAGGCATCTGTACTTCAAGATAATATAAGACCTGACAGTAAGACAAGATTTTTTTATTCCTATCAAAAGATTTGGAGTTCTCTCTCTCTCTCATGGGACAATCTGTGTATTTCCAATTTAAAACATAAAAACCTCGAATATCAAAACTCAGTAAAAGCTGTTGGAAGTCACCCATAAGTGAGATTTTTGTGATTTTAAGAAATTTAGATTCACAGTATTGTACAAGTGTCTTTAAAAAGGGTCCCTTCAAACATAGCATCTGCATGCCACGGTGCACTGATGTTAGTTTACACAATGTTGCACAATGTTGTCAGTGCTTGATGGCATCGGATAAGTGCATGTTTCCCTCCATGACAAGCTGCCCCACATTTTGATCCATCAGGGTTACATCTGTTTAAACACTGGCCATAACCCACTCTGAGAGGACAGCAAATTAAGCACATTAATCCTTATCCCCACTGTAAAAAGGACATAAAGTAGGAAAGCTCCGATAAAGCCACACTGTGGCATTAAATCCTCCAACCCTGGTCTAATTTTATTTCTTACATGCTCATTTTGTAGTCAAAAGAATATTGTCAGGTGACTATTGACCTGATCCTTGCACTCTGTACTGTTGGCTGCTTGTGCTTAGAGATTAGTCTGCTGTTGCAGCCACTGCAAGTCGTTCTGGATAAGATAAAATACCTAAAATGTGAAATACAAACAGCTTCCTTTTGAAACACAATCAGTGAGATCATTTGATTATGATTTGTGCTGTTCATCCACAAATTCTTATTGGAACAAACAAGTTAATGTTGCTGGGTGGCGAAGGATGTTTGTGATTAGGAAGGATGTTGGCTTGAACACTGCTCTTCCTGAATCAGCTTGCCTGTGTGTGCTACAGTATGTGCTGTGGGAGATTACATTCCCTGCAACCCCGTCCTTATGCATTAGATTGCAGTCTGTATTATGCATTTGCATTTATATCATTTGATGTATTATGGCAAATTCCCAAAATGACAGAAACTTGTCTGTGCATGAGTCAACCCTCTCAAGACAGATGAAACATGACCGATATATGTCCCCATAAAAAAGAGGCATTTCCATGCCTGTCTTTACTTACATTTCAACTCACTGTTTCTATTGAGCTGATGGATTTTTTGTGCGTTGCTTCTTCATAGATCAAGAGTTGTTTTAATGTCTAGAGCAGACCTGTAGCTCTGGAAACAGAGGGATGAGCCCATATTCTACGGCTCCTACTGTTTCTCTCTCACACTGCGCGTTTATCTTTTAAGACACATTAACATAAGAAATATACAAGACAGACATATAGTTTATACAGAAATATGTATGCACACACATTCATATTCACAAACACCTGCGCTTGGCTTTCCTGCTGTGGCGTTCAGGTATCTGGGCATGCCTGGTTATGCCTTTAGCTTGCAGCAGCCTCTAACAGGATTTAATTTCTCTTTGATTGCTTGGTATCTTTGGTCTTTTCCACTTGGAGAGAGCAACACCATAACATTATTTATACCTCGCCTAGCCCATTGTGTCAAACGATATGATTAGAGTGGTATGGTCTTTTATGAGGGAGGAGGGGAAACAAAAGCTTGTCTGTGGGAATCTCCACGAAGGACTGTTTTAATTACACACCACACAAGACACGGTCAAGGTCACTGATGAACATGAGGCTTTTGACGCCCAATAACTGTAGTTTTTTCCCTTTCACAGAGAGCGACAATGTGCTGCTGATGTTTATTTTGAATTACAACCAGGCAGTATAGATTTAGTTTTTGATAATACAACAGTGTCCTAAAATGACGGCAGTGTCTATGTCCTCCTCTGCTGCTGAATAAAGCAGCGTTTCGCAAGAATCAGTCTAAACTGTTCAAGTGATACAAAAACAAACACTTAACTGTGTGAGAGTGTGTGTGTGTGTCTATGCGTGTGTGTGTGTGTGTGTGTGTGTGTGTCTGCGTGGGCAGGACTTCACCTGGTTGGCTGGCTACCTATGACATTCATAAGAGTTAGGAGGTATTTTATTATCTTACTGAAAAAATTCCCACAATCACATAACTGAAAGACAATGGACCCACGAGGAAGAATTTACTGGCACACCATAATCATGCTGCAATAAATAGAGAAAACAATAAGCTTCTGTTACAGTTGTGCTGTATGACTGCAGTGCACTTGAAATTAGCACACTCAGTGGCACCAGTTAAAACCAGGGAGTATTTCATACACAGGTACAGTGATAGCAGAGAGGTTGCACCGAGTGACAGCAGAGATTGATCCATGTGTCTGTCTTGAAGGTCAGGCAGTCTGAGCTGCACTGGGTTTGAACTCAGGGCAAGAAAAAGATATGACGTGTCCTGGTCCAAGCTGCTGAATGACCCAGCAACTCTCCAACATTATCCACCATCACAGAGACGAAGAGTTAGATTGGATGAACTGTCTATATTTAGTCTAATGTATTTGCCACAACAGTCCTCCGGTTTTCTACAAGGGGGGTCAGAGGACCATCAAGGGTCTTCAAGAGGGTCATGACATGTCATTACATTTTACCAAAAAAAAAAAAAAACAGATTTTTTTTTTTATAACATTAATTCATAATTATAAAAGTAAAAATTAGAAGCAAGAGTAACTAGATGTCACTTGCATCAACCTGACACCATAAACGTTGTAGAACTGTAATTGTGGTATTTGCACATTTATAGCCATATGCAGAATAATCAGCACTTTTGTGGCAGTCAGTTTGCAGTTCCTGGATGTTTTATGGGTATTACAGCGCACACAAAACAAACAAACAAAAACAATCTTTATAACAATACAGTGGGGATTTATAATATGTCTGTGCTACTGGAAAATAAATTTATAGTAATCTTATTTGCATTTTCGCTTACTTTAAGACTCTGGTGACATTTATACAGGTGTTACTCGTTGAGTTTATAGGGACTTTTGGTACTTAATTCCTGTAAAACTACTTTTTAATATTGCAATAGGGACTTAAACTGTGATACACAATGGGAAGCTAAAAGTAAGTTTGTTGTTAATGGCATTTTGTATCCCCAATGGTAATACTAAACTAATGCTATAATATTGCTGCGGAGGCTCATGGTGTATCAGTAATTGTATACTGACTTTATGCTGTTCAATTCAAAAATATATAGTTGTGCGTGTGCAGACAGAGGTGGAGAGACAAATGCACCAACTCAAAGTATATTAAGATACTCGGATCCACACAACCTCAGCTTGGATCCATTCCTCCCCACCGGCCAGACTTGCATGTTATGTGGGGGAGAGAGGCGGGACCTCGCGGCCGGGAAGGGCGTTCTCTTTGCGGTCAGACCGGGCAGAGTCATCCCGAGGGGTGGGTCCTCCGGCAGCAGAAAAGGAAAACCCACCTTTTTTCATTGTTAAGGACGCGGTGGAATGTGATGGTTTGATCTTAGACTGACCAGGCAGAGGAATATCCGAGAGGAAAAGACCGACGAAAGTGATTTGGGGAAAGGTGGAAACCAAAAACGCAGCCCCCCCCCCTCCCCTCCTGTCGCCTCCAACTCTCCGGTTGTATCTGAAAATATGTGGATGAACTTGTCCTCGCCGTGTCGGCAGCAGCGAGTCCTACCGTCCGCATGAACTCAAACCGTGTGAAGTTGTGGATTTACCGTCGCGTTTTTCTGAGCCGGCGGTGGAGCAGCTAAGGTAAAGTCTTTTATTTTTTTAAGTGTGTTTTGGGGTTGAATAGGGAACATGGGAACATGGTTTGGGGGTTCAGACAGCGGCTTCCTGAGTTGGACCCAGTCAGTCGGGACTGCAGAAGTCTGAACTGCGGCAAGTTTTTCAACCCTCCTCCTCCTCCTCCTCCTCCTCGTTCTTCTTCTCCTCATCCTCTTCCTCCTCAGCTCGTTTTGTAGCCAAATGAAGCATCCAGGACTGCGGCGAAAACCTCAGGTGGTTAAACTGTAGCGGTGCGTAGACCATGTAAGGTACATGTTATTGTGTTAACACGTCGCAGTTTTTACATTTGGCGGAGTAATTGTTACATGTTTGCGATTCGCTCGTGTCTGCGCACTTAATAGCCTAACGTCGACCTTTTTCATACAGGCTACTGCACAACGAGCTAACCTATACTTCAGAACACGGGGTTCATAAAAACATTAAAACATCGAAGTGTTTGGCTACTTGCATGCTCCTGACAATTATGTAGTCTAAATGTTTTGGCCACTGGTAAGGATATTGTCTTGTGCGCTGTTTCAAAAATGTGGCTTGTGAAACGTGTAATTCCCCCTGTTTTCTGAAGTCGTTTGGAATTTTAGGGTATTTTTATGAATGAAGTCAAAATGTTTCAGTTTCTTTTGTTGACATTCAGTATCGGCCACATGAGCTGGCTGCATATCAAGACTTTGTACCGGACTGCCAAAGGCACTGTTTTGGCCCACTTTTCCTTCAGGATGTAGGGAAGCATGAAAACTGTGTTTACCCATACACACAAATATATCTCAATATATTTCCTACACTTTATAGCGTATGTTTACAGACAGGAGATACTGTATAATATGTGGTAGATATGACATATTACGTTAGTAGCTACTGCAGTTGTTCATATAACAATAGGCATAGGCGGTACAGTATATTAACTGGCCTAAGTATATTTTGGGGTTTTCTTAATTACACTTTGGGCACTATAAAATCACAACTGAGCACAAAAGTCACCATTAGGACTTTGCACCCACCCCGGAATAGACTAGTGGAAGACATACACAAACCACTTAAAGGATATTGTAGTGATTTTACATTAGGAAGGGAAATTGAACACTGCCTGCATTTAGGACTTTAATCTGTCGAATGACTGCACTGTTAATTAAGCCATTTTGAGTTTCTGAACCTTGTAATGATAAATGAGTTGTGCACATTTTCCTGTGTGCAGGGGTCAGTTTTTGGATGGTGGACAACCTCAATTTAACCGCAAGAAAGAACTGAATTAACCTCGGCTCTAGTGCTGAAAGTTAGTCTGAAAACTAGAGCTGAAAATTAGTAATCGATAGACAGAAAATGAATCGCCAATACTTAATTAAATAATTAACTAATAGTTTAAAAATGGCAAATATTCTCTGGTTCCAGCTTCTCAGATGTGAGGATTTGTTGCTTTTCTCTGTTTATGTGACTGTATTGTGATCATATTGTTTTTTCTCACTGTTTGTCGGACAAAACAAGCAATTTGAAGATGCCACCTACAGCTTTGGGAAACTGATGGCCATTTTTCACAATTTTCTGGCATTTTATAGACCAAATGAATTGAAGTCGACACATTAAATAACAATAACTACAGCAGCCCTACTTGGGTGATTTGTTAAATCAACAAAGAGTGTAGCAAGACATGTTTGGTCTATTTGAGTATGTGTGCGTATTTGTTTTCCTTCACATAAGGTGGAATGTGTTGTGCTGCATAGGCCACACATGCATGTATGAAACTAAAGTGGCAGAGCTCATAGACTGAACAGTATGTGCCCTGTGCTGTCAAACTCGAACAGTAATAGAAGAGTGTGTGTGTGCATGTGTCAACAGCAGAAAAGGTAGTTGTAGTGGTGGTGGAATACTAATCTGCCAGGTGGGGCTCGTAAAGAGCAGCACAGGGAGGGAAGGAGATGGAGGGGACCTGCCTTGACCTGTTTCAGACATGAAGGAGACAAAAAAAAAATCACTGATGACTTTCCAGTAAGGCTCGCCCAGCTGAGCTACCAGCTTGTGCTGCTGTGAACCCACTTTCCTCCCGGACTCTGCACAGGCACTTGGATGGCAGCTTGTCATGGTGGTAGATGTGTGAAAAGGGTTTCCTATGTTTTTTTTTTTTGGTTTTGTTTTTTTTTTGGTTTTTTTTGGGGGGGGGGTTATGACACCGCATGTGGAGGGAATGTCTGCACTTTATGCTGTCAGTTTGGAAATGTTGGGAGAAATGCAAAGGGAAAATTAAATGAGAGTACCAGCAAAGTGAAGAGTGAGATGTCTAAAATGTCCCTGATTACTGCTTGATCCATGCATTTACAGTCTTGGGAAATTATGCTCCAGAGTTAGGTCTGGTTGCATTGGCTCTCAGGAGGGATCATTCCCAGCGGACGCCCCCCTTTTGACTTTCATCCCAGTAACTGAACATGATTGCTCAGTGCAATGATAGCTGTTAGTGTTGACACAGTAGGAGTGCCGCTGCTGCCACCACTTGTTTTGTGATCTTTAAAGTGATCTCGATGCCAACAAGTGAAAGTTACACAAAGACAGAGTTCACACCATGTCCTCTCCAGGAGTTGTCGCCTGCCATGCAAAGTAATAATCATACCCCTGGCTCTTCTTTTACGACCTGGGCTATACCACGCATGATTGGTTTTCCATTCCGCAGAACGCCGCGACCGCCCTATGAAACTGCCTGCACTGCTTTGGGTGAAACCAAAAACTAATCATTATGGGTGTCCAGTAAGGGTAATTATCAGACTAAGCACTGGACCTGGGGATTACGGAGTGGCTAAATGACTACTCTGGGGATTAAATTAAAATATTGAGGTTTTCTGCCTGGGAGAATCAAACCGCTGGGAATGTCAAACCCAGCCTGTTGGTGGTTGTATTACTGCCACTCCGCACATCAAGGTTTATGCACAGAGCCCCTGCTGTTAGTGTAGTACCGTCACATCAGTGTGGAATTACAGCACATGGACATTGACGTCATGTGTTGCAAGTGCATGCAAATAAGAATGGATATTGTTATTGCTTAGTTGGATGGAAACGCATATGTATTATTTCAATCATCAAACTGTATTATTATCAAAATCCACAAGAAAAAAACACAACGTGGAAAGACAGTTAGCCAATACTAAAACACAAGATCATTTACAGTATATTGCCTTCAGTGTTAATACTGGTAACATACCATGTAATTTATAACAACTAACTGTTATTTTCATTATCATGTAATCTGACAGTATTTTCTTGGGTAGTCAATTAATTGTTTTGTCTATGAAATGTCAGAAAGTAGTGAAAAATATCCATTATAATCTCCCAGAGCCTAAGGTGTTCAAAACCCAAATATATTCAATGTACTATCAAATATAACAAAGGAAACGATCAAATCTTCACATTTGAGAAGCTGAAACCAGCGAATGTTTGGCATTTCAGCTTGAAAAATGACTGAAATGATTATTCAGTCATCAACATAGTTGCAGAGTAATTTTCTGTTGCTTGACTCATCGATTAGTAATGTCAGTGTAGCTCGTTCTTTGTCAAAAGGAATGAATGGTAAAAGAAAAGTCGGCACCCACATGAGCAGACGAGTGTCCTTTGCAGCGTAACCCATATCCTAATAAGCTGTAATGGCTAGCTCAGATAGAATTTGGACCGGATGGTGTTGGTGTTGGTTATTATTAGTGGTAGGCTCGGGCCTCCTTGAAATAGTACAGATGAATCATGGTCTCTTAGAGACTTGTATTAAAGCCCACACACAGCCTGTGAGTGTATATCCTTTGTCAGTTTGTGTTTGTGTGTTTTGTGATAATGCAATAATGGGCTCAGTATCCGGGACAGAGGCTGCTGTTGACAATACGCAGGCCAGCTGGAGTTGCTGTCTGTCTATTAGCAGACTTGCAGGATGATGGCTTAATGCCATAAAGACGCCTGAATGAGACTGTGTACTGTATCTCTGGAGTGTGTGTTTGTTGGAGGTAGGAAGAGCTGAAACGATTAGTTGATGAATCAGTTAGTCAATTGACAGAAAATTCACCTGCAACTATTTTGACATGTCATTTTTTTAGAGCAAAAATTCTAAAATGTCTTCTTCCAGCTTCTCATTTGTAAGGATTTTATGCTTTTCTTTGTCTTTTGTGATTGTAAACTGAACATCTTTGGCTTTTGGACTTTTTGTCTTACAAAACAATCAATTTGAAGACGTCGCCTTGAGCTCTGCGAAATCATGACTGGCATTTTTTTTACTATTTTTGGACATTTTTTAGACAAAATGATTCTATCAGTTGAGAAAGTAATCGGCAGATTAATCGATCATGAAAATAAACGTTAACTGCAGCCCCAGAGGTAGGAGCCTGCATGTCAACTGCTGGTGTGCTGTGTACACATAAATGTCAGCATATTTAGGCTCTTTTGTGTTGCTGAAATCAACAGAAAATTAATCAGCAATAATCCAAATTCTCAGGCAAAAATACCCCAAATTCTCTGCTTTCAACTTGTCTGATTTTAAGAGTTGCTGCTTTTCTCTGTTTTATCAATTTGAGTTGAATAATTTGGGTTTTTCAACTGTTGAACTTCTGTGAACTTTATGATATTCAGCGTTTTGGGTCATTTTTTACATTAAACTCTTAATCGATAATGAAAATAGTCATTAGTTGCAGCACTGTGTATTTGTCTAATGTGTACAGCCATCGAGTCTGACTTCCTTCTTTCCCCATCAATTTTCCACTCTTCCTCCTTTTCTCCCGCTCCTTTTCCCTCTCTTGCCTGCCAGCTTTCTTTATCAGTGGTGGGCCAGTGACAGGGCAGGGCTCTGTGATTTCAGCTGGAGCTCAAACTACTTGAACTTTGTGTTTATTAGTGTGTTCGTTGTGTGTGTGTGTGTGTGTGTGTGTGCATGTATGTCTGCGTGCCAAAGCACTTTTCCTCGGTGCTGTTCCCAGCCATGTCGATCTGTCATCGGATACTGGAGTCTGAGAGTGTCAATCACTCAGCGAGTAGTAGCCAGAAGTACATCTCAGCTCCAAGTGTTCACACGCCTCGCTCAGGCTCTCATTAACACATACTCTGACACGCAAAGCAACAGATACGTGTTCTCACTCTTTACGAATTCCATGTCAAAGCAAGAATGAATTCTGTTCATACAACCTCTTCTGCGTGTGTGGGAGTGTGAATGAATCCCCCTCGTTAGTCCTCCAAGGCGTGCCAAACGGCCTCCTCATTACCAACTGCTCTGGTGGGCTTTCTGTCCTGCGGTGGCGTTGTCACTCATTGAGGCCTCACCACTCTGCTGTGCTGCATGCAGGTGACTGTGAACCAACAGTTTCATCACGGAGATCCTCTCCAACCAAGGCTGCAGGTGCACGTGACTGACTGTATTGTGTCCAGTACACTGCAGCAGATATCCATGACAACACAGCATTGACTCTTAAAAGTATTTTTTTTCTCTCCATCAAACCAGGTGGATAATCACTTGATCTGTTTCCAATTCTAACCAGGTTGTTTAAATTATTGTATTTTATCAATACGCCAGATTTTAATACAAGTGAACTGCCATTGTGCCTTAGTGTAAGAAAATTTCAAAAACTCAACATGAAATCAGGGGTGGGCAATATGGATAAAATCCATATGTAATTTTATATTGATTCATATATATGGTGATGTTTCTGGAATATCTATTCAGAAAGCAATGTCTGTTTTTGGCAAATCCAGTGAATTCAATGCCTGATTAATAAAGGTGCTTCATCACATTGTTGCAGAAATCATATAAATGCTCATTCATTTGCTACATTTCCCACAATGGTGTAATGCACCCAGAGATTGTAAAGGGATAGATACCTTAGCATAAAGAATACGGCAAAGTCTGGTGGTAGACACATTTTATGTTGTATCATGGCATAAACTGACACTTTTCTTTGCATTGTAGGGCTTCAGAATTAGTCCCAAACAATAAATACAATGTTTCACCCTCAGTTTTACCTTAACGTAAGCCTTTCTGGCTCTTGTATTTTCTGATTTGTGTCCTAATGTTTAGCAACATTGTAAGATTGTGTAACCAACACTCCTATTTAACCAGTCAGCCAAACTGACATCTCTGACATTTGCTGACCTGTAAAAGATTGAATTGAGTCACTGGTTGGTTATCAAACCTGTTACATGAACAGGTGGTTATGAAATAGGAATTTCTGTGGCAAATTCGAAGCTCTGCCACGGAGAGACTGACAATAATGAGTCATCAAGTTTGAGGAAAAACGTGCGTTTTTGAAACGTTTACTGAAACTGTACTCAGACTTCTGCTCCTTCAGTACTGCTGGGTACTCTGAATGACACATTTCCATTTCCTTGTATTCTTTTATGTGACAAGCCGGCAACTTAGCAATTTTGGCAGACGGACATTGCCTTTCCTTTTAGTCATTATGAAGAAATCCTCAGCTCAATGCAGAGCTATAATTGTATGTTCCCAATTATGTTTGTAAATCCTTTTGCTATATATGTAGCTGGAAGTCTACTAAGCCAAGAGGATAGCATGACAGCATATATACAATCTTTCAGTTGCTAAATTTAAATTATGGTTTGTTGCCTGAGCAATTAAAAACTGTAAAACCTTTGCTTAAACTAGGTTAAAACATGTGGCACAAAACCTGGAGACTCTGGAGGCAATTCTGGTCATCTTTTTATGACAAATTATAAGACTGGCTCAGATACTGGACGCTCTCTGAAGTGCACTGGCCCTAAACAGATGTCTTCAATGCTCCTCTATCACTGCTCCTCAGGAATTATCCATTGGTTGTAATGCAGATCTATACCAGACTTCCAAACTGCCTCCAAGAGCCATATTTTAGGAATTTTAATTTATGAACACCCATCGCCCCCAAAACCAGGCAGCTGCCCTGCTGTTGACCATGTGATGGCTCTAAAGCTATATGGGAACTGGAGAGGGGAAAAAACTCATCATCTGGTCTTCATTTTGGCTTTCCAACAGTCCACCATTTCCTTATCACATGGGAGCAGAGAGAGATGTAGTTAGCGTTGAGTCCGTAGATGCTATGCAAGAATATAATTTATTATTTGTGTTAATTTCGATTGGTGATTCACGTATTTTTGATGTTTTTACAGCTTTGCCACTGCTTTCAGTTCCACAGGTTTGATCTTAACTCTAGGGTAAAGATAACTGTGAATCAGTTAGTTTAGTCTTCAGACTTTACTCTAAAGGTTTCTCACGTGAGTCATCCTTTGAAGTCTCATGTCTGTCTGTTTGTCTTGCTTTTGCAAAAAATAACATTATCTACCATGGATGCAACCTCATTGCAGCTTATCACAGGCGTAAACATTGGTGATAGTCTGTTATCACAATAGATGTGAATCATGTCTTCTTCTGTCTTTCTATCAAGCTGTCTCTTTCTCTCACACCCCCTGCCCTCCGTGCTGAGTTCCAGTTTATTTAGCAAAACACTCCTGCCAAGAATGTGTTTGTGGCTGTTAGATATACCCTGATAGCTGCAGGTGATAAGTCCTCTAATGTTTAATCAGCGGCCTGGCCAGGCCAGCTGTCCCACATGGCTGGAGTTTGGACCACATTGACTAATAATGTGGGTCACTCTGCTACTGTGTTTGTGTTTTACGTGCTGTCAGGTTGACCTGAAACCCAAGTTTCCTCTTGGTTTTGGGTTTTTTTTTTCTTTCCCCAACTGGTTCCTGTGTGGGATTTAGTTTTCTGTTGGACATTTCGGCCTCCAATAAGTTGTTTTACAGACAGTTCCCTGTGCGCCTGTTTTGTTCCTACACTGTACAGGCTCCCTAAAAATGGCTACCTCGCCTATTCCTGGAAGAAAAGAGGAAAGAAGTGCAAAGGAAACAGACTTCAAAAGCATGTAGGAGGCACAGCAAGGCAGAGAGAGGGAGGGAGGGGAGAAAGGGACTGAGACATTTTAACAGGGAAGAGCTAAAGTTAAGACATTTCTTGTAAATTCCTCAGCCACACTTTTATTTTTTTAGGTGTTCTCCTCCTCAACAGGCCAATATTTCCCCGCTCTCCTTCCGATTGTTATCTTGTCTCGCTCCCTCTCTCCCTCTCTTTTCACCTCGCTAAAGAGGAGATGCCCCCCCACGCACGCACACACACACACACACACACCTCCTTTTCCTGTCACTCCCCCTTCTCCCGTCTGGTCCAGGAGTATTTTTGGAAGTTAATGAAAAGAGAAATCTGAACCGCTTATCCTTAAAAGGCATGTCTGGGTCAGCTGGGTGGAAACTTGTGTTATTAATGTCCTTAACATTTTCTATGTGAGTGGGTCATCTGTGATTGCAAGAATGCGAGCGTTCGGTGCTGCGTACAGCGCAGGAATGCTGTGGGTTGGGGGGACTAGAAGGGAAGGAGGGTGGGCTAGCAAGCAGGCCTACGTCTTCAGGAAAGGAGGGGGGTCAGGGGCATATTTGGCATATTTCAGGAGCCATTCCAGTCTGGTTCAAGATGCGTTCTTCTTCCTAGAGATCTGGCTGAGCAGCCAGACAGACGATGATCAAGGGAGGAGAAGAAAGGTGAACATCACGTTCTACTTCCTGTCAGTCTTGTGATGCTGGTGGTGGAAGATGGCGCAGGCTACACATACCCCTCTTTGATGGAGCCAAAGCTAAAAAAGCCACTAACACAGGTGGTAAAAAGATACGAAAATACCACCTCATGCCACTGACACAGATGTCTAACCCCCCACCCCACCAAGTCTTTAACCTCAATAATATCCATAAAAGGCTAAATGTTGAACCAAAGTCCTTCACCCAGCAGCAGGGTTTGTGTGTCTTGGGTACCATCACTACAATTTAATGAGTGTTTATATGCTGAGAGCTGTAATATGTCTCTTTCAACTTCTCTTCCGTGGCATTATAGTTAGTGCTTCTCCCCCCTAGAATTTATGTTTTAGCCTGTTATTTGCAGTCGGATGGCTACTGACTGACGTGACAGTGGTTGGCAGGAGTTCACTGTGGCGGTACCAGTCCAGTGCTCAGCAGAGGTCGGGTTCATCGTGAGGTCTCGAGTCTGTGTGGAGGGCCCTGTTGGAGTAGAGCGTTCACAGATGTATTCCTATCTGACCAAAACATCTTTGTTTAATTCTTACAGCAAAACGCTTCCTTTTTGTTTTTATACAGTGGTGGCTTGGTACTTTTTTTCTATTGAAAATAGTGATCACTGTGTCTCAAATCAAAATGACACTAAACTAAACGAATAAAAGAGCAAACAATTAGAAAATCAAATACATCTACTTGGTGGGTGGTTACTGTCCTGACTCTGGTGCTGCTGTTTCTGGGTGAGGCCCAGAGAGACGACATCAAATGTGCCTGCTGTCTGCCTTGTGCTTTGATGTGTCTGATGTGTCTTATGTTTTGATCTTAGTAGGAAAATGTGGATTAGAGAGGAGCCACAACAAATGTGACGAATTAAAGGAAAAACCTGATGAATGAGTGCAGAACAAACGGCGATGCTGACGATGTTCAACCCAATTGAACACCTATGGGAGATTTTGGACCGATGTTTTAAACAGAACTCTCCACCTCCATCATCAAATCACAAAAAGGGGGAAAATCTTTAGGTAAGATATTGGAAGATGGGTGCTCATCCCTCAAGTAGAGCTGGGTAGACTTGTATGATCTATGCCAAGGAGCAGTGAAGCTGTTGTGGCTGCTTGTGGTGACACGTTAGTTTTCCCTTTAATTTGTCACCTATTTGTACTCTTAGTGAGTCTCACGAATTGTTGTTGACTGCTGGAATGAACATAACATAAAATTCATGTTACTGGCCACCGAGATATTTGAGTGGAAAATAGTTTCTCTTGAACACAGATATATTTTAGTATAACTTTGTCCCTCCAAAATATGTTATGTAACAGTTAAGAATGAAACCCTTCCTTCATTCTTGGCTCTGACCAAGAAATAGTCCCACACATACCCCCCACCCCCCTTTTAAAAATGGCAAACTAGATATAACCTGTTAATTAGTCTTCTTCATTCACTTCAACAGAGGAAATTGACTAAAAAAGCGAGGGAACAGACTGAGAAGTTTAAGGAAAAGAAAGATGGACTTTGGACTAGTGATACTTGTGTCAACATCTTCTAAAGTGGCATTCATAAATTCACTTTGTCGATGTAAAGTGTGGGTGTGGATGTTTGTTCATGTGATCATATGTGACATGGAACAGTCCGGGTTTGGATCCTCACGTGCTCTTCCTGATGATCTGTCTGGTGATGCACGGGGAGTCTTTGCTCTTGAACCTCCACCTTGACTGTATGAGGGATATACACACTCACATCCACACACTCTCACTCTCACACACTCCTGTCTGACCCACTCTAATCCTTGGATCTACAGGGCGGCTCTCAAAATAAAATTCCTCCTGCAGATTATTTTTCTTGTGATCAGAAAATATACATGTTCTCAGAGAGAGGAATGCTCAGACGCCATGGCGACCTGGCGATTGCTCACTTCCCCCTCCTCTGTTTCTCTCGTCCTCGGCTGTTTTGTCTTCCGTGCTCCATTTCTTCTTAACTTTATTTTTCTGTTCCTTATTTACTTTGTAGACATTTCTACAGTACGTTGGTAAATCTAAATCTAGACTTTCAACAACTTGTCACAACTCTCTTCATGTAAATGACCTTCATCTGACTTTCCCAAGTCCCCTTATTTTCTATCTGTCCTTTTTTTTCACCTACCCTCATTTAAAACTAAACTGGTAAGATGTTTTTCTTCTTTCCCACTGCCACCCCTCCCTCCGTTCATCCAGTCGTCCCTCCATCCCTCCATGTATTAGCATGTCTGGTATTGGGAGCTTTCATCATTGTGGTGCTGATGCATGCAGACCCCGACTGCGTGGCTATTTTCAGCCTCTCTTTCCCCTTCTCTGTACCCTTTCCCCCCCTCTTCTCTGCTTTGGTTTTATTTTGGAGGAGATGTCTGCACTGCTGCCTTTTGTAAAGAGCAGCTAAGGGCTGGGCTGGCTGGTTTTCCCCTCCATGCCAACATTGCTTTTGGAGCTCCTTCTCGTGCTAGCTGTCCCAACTAGGGGAAGTGAAGCAGCACAATGCGAGCCATGGTGAGGCCATAAAAATAGACTGGCTAAAATGCAGCTTTTTACTTCAACAGACAAACCCTTTCATGTACAAGATTTTTGTTGTAGTAGTAGAAGAAGAAGAAGTTTGGCTGAGTAGAGCTGCACCTAACAATGTTTTTTTTCACATTTGTTTGACAACTAATGGTATACAGACAGACAGGAAACAAGGGGAGAAAGAAAGGAGGATGCCCCATTAACCATTATTTGAATTTATTAATTTGTTGATTGTGTTTTTGATTCATTGTTTGGTTGACTAAATGTCCAGAAATAGTGAAAAAAAATGCCCTCAATGCCCTTTCCAGTCTTCATATTAGGGCTGCAACTAACGATTAAGTTCATCTGCCAATGATTTTCTCAATGAGTTGATTAACCGTTTGGTTTATAAAACATAAGAAAACAGTGAAAATGTTCATCCCACTTTCCAAAAGTCGCGGGTCACATGTTGAAATTTCAGTCCAAAGTCCAAACGCTTTACAATTTATTACAATGCAAGACCAAGAAAAGCAGAAAATTCTCACATTTGAGAACCTGTAAACATCAACATTTTGGCACTTTTGCTTGACTTATCAATTAACTGACTGATCGTTTCATTACTGGCTGAGTTGGAAATAGTCTGAGTCACTGGAGCGTCTCTGTATTCACCTAAACACATTAGATCACTCACAGCAGTGATTACACACACACACACACACACACACACACACTGTACAACTACAGTTGTGAAGCAGAGAAACACACACAGCGACTCAGACTATGAGCGAGTCATCGGCTCCCCTCTTGTGGTCCCTTCATCTGCCCTGCACTTCTTTTCTTTTCCTCTCTCTGTGCGTCACTTTATGGCAAAAGGTCAGCTAACATTTGGATAACTGTATAACAAAAGACACCATTTAAGCTAAATAGTAGTTGGTATTTATAGTAAATTCTTTACCTATTTATTCTATGCTTTCTTTTCGGTTGTGATCGTTTTATTGGTCAGTGTGCACTCATCATTGAATAACACACTTTTAACTGGTATAGCGTTGTGTCTGGCTCACTCACAGTTAAGTGTTTGTGTGGGTATGTATGTGTGTGTGTGTGTGTGTGTGTGTGCATGTGGACACATTCAGACACAGGAGCCTCAAAGGAATCCCGTAACACTCCCGAAGTCCCTGTGTGGCTCATTTGTGCACTGTGGAACATTGTGGAATACCAGGCATATTTTATGATCCAACCTTCAGCCGGCTCCCTCTCTTTTCTCCCAGCATCTGGGTTTATTTGTGAAGCTAAGCCGGTCTGGCCGTCCGGTACCCCCTCCCCTCTCCTTCCCTCTTCAACAGAATATTTAAACATTTCATTTTAGACATTCAGCTGATGCCTTTTATTCAGAGCAACTTACAGTGAGTGGGTGCAGTATGCAGCTCAGGCGAATTTGGTCGAGGAATCAAACATGAACTTGAGACCATGCATGATTTACACAGCATGGTTTGTCACCCTGTGAGAAGTTTAGGCCTCTACGTGGGTAGACATGTATGTATATATGTGTATGTGGATACCTTCCTCTTGTGGTCTTGACAAACAGGCCTACCACATGTGGTGGTGTGTTTTGACTGCCTGGGCAAACAAGGGCACAGCAGAGCTCGATGCCCGTGGCAAAGAGTGACTCTCGCCCACCCACAAACTCGCTGTAGATTTTACCTCCTTGTTTTCACCCTCTAGTCATACATTTTTTGCTTCTCTCCATCTAATCCTCTTCAAATCTTTCTTATTTTAACCTCCAGCTGCCTCTCTCATGGCTGCTTGTCTTAAACGCTCTCACCCTCTCTCATTCCATCTCTTTCTCTGCCTCCCTTCCTCTTTCACTCTCTAGGTGTGGACTGCACAGAAAAATGCAGTTAAATTAGTACTTTATCTGTCCTGCCAGCCAGCTGCATCTGCGCTCCCAGCCATGCCAAGCATTTGAGACACAATTGACCTTAAAAGGAAACAATAGCGGCCTATCAATTCTGCTCTGCCAGTCAAGGAATGGCTCACTCCTGCATGGGCAGGGTCCAGCTCGCTCGCTCGCACACACAACACAAGGAAGTGTTTGGAAACTGAACTTTGAAACTGTTGGAAAATGAGAGTGGCACAGTGCACCCAGCTAAGTTTTTCTTGTTGTTTTATAGGTGTATACTGTCTGTACAGATATTAATCTACATATATTAATATTTATTTATTCAGGTAACTTCATTTTATTCCCACCATGAAGGTCTGAATGTTCCACCAAACCATATCCACACTACAAGGAATGATATTCTGGTGGGAAAACAGTAAACACTGAATTCTTTATTTATCTGTCAGCCTAAAGGCAGTCAAATGTAAATATATTAAGCCGAAAGGTACTGAAATTAATGAATAAAGTACACACCATGAGTGAGTTTCACTTGCTGAATGTAACGCCCTCCCCCAGCTCCATACTACCCCCAAATTCCCAGAAAATAATCATCAGATTAATTGATGATGAAAATAATCGTTAGTTGCAGCCCTAAAGGTCATCTAAGCGCAGACCCCCTAATGAGTTAATTGAGAATGTAAAACGCTTTGAAATCCCATTTGACTCATGTTTTGCCTAGTTTACATGCTGGGAGTTTCCTATATAGTTGAGCTGTGTAGGCCAACAAAGGTGTTCTGTTACATTGCTAGTTGTCATATTACTGTTGTTGTATAAATGAAAAATAGTCAACACTGATCTGTGTCGTCAGCAGTAGTGTGTGAACGCCTCAGCTGTTGTTTGTGGAATGGGGAGCGCTGTAAGTCATTAGATATTAGGACAGGTTCTGCAGGTTCAGACTGAAGTTAAAGAGGTAGATGGTTTTCCATCTGACAGCTCATCAGCTTGAAGAGAAAATTCTTACTCCACCTTGCCGCTCAGCTGGAATGCAAATAGCCGCAGGAGGAATGCTGTTCGCAGTCTTCTGTGGCAGCAAATGAAAAATCAGTCTCTTGGTCTCTGGTTTTCCCCCCTCCTCTCTTTTGTTAGCTCCTTCTTTCTGCTACTTTCTGGATCTCTGCTCCATGTCTCTCCCCATCTTTCTCCTCACTGTGTATCTGCTTACTCTTTCTGCCTCTCTGTCTCTTTTCCCTTGTCCTTCTCTCTCTCTAGGCATCCTGTTCACTGTGTTTGATTTGGGCATTCCTTTCCTCCCCGAGCAAACAAAACAACCCCAGACCTCTCAGAACTGCAGCCCCAAGAGCACGCACACAAACACACACACACACACACACACACACACACGCGCGCGTTCCCTTCTGCTAATCACACACAGGAAATGGGCTCCCATGCAAACGAGGCCCGCCTGGCCAGTGGAACCCAGGATGGAGTTTCAGGCCTTGAAACGTTCTCCAGTGGAGGAAATTGAACATGATCTCTCTTCCCCGTTCTTTCATTCTCCCTTGTTTCCTCTCTTGTTCCTTTGCCTTTTTCTTTTGACACTCTTTTTTTCCACGCTGCATTTGAATGCATCCATGCTTTGCTGCAAAACATTGCCATTCAGCCAAACTAATGGAGACATACAGAGTTCTTCCTCCGTGGAAGCGTTGGTGAATATGACATCTTCTGTGCCACTTAGATTTGAGTGAAGCAATATGTTGGAAGGTTAAAATTAATATCATTAAAACTTAAATGAGCATCTGTGCCTGCCCAAATTCATTTTGTAGTATTTTTTTATGCTGTTGGTACCAGTCAGATCAATGTTAGGTTAAAGCATCTCCTGCAAGACACTGTGCCAAATTGGACTTGTGTGATGTGTGGCCTCACTGATAACTTATCAACAGCCTTCCATTATATGTGTGAGAAAACCGTACTCAAAGATAAACATTACACAATAAAATGTTGTTGTATGTAGAATGAACAGGAATTTCTGCTCTATTTAAAACATCGGAGTTTGTAGTTTCAGCTAAGGTGTGTTGCTTAATATGTAATATTAACACACTTGACTGGACATGTATTGTGGGTCAGGACAAGAAGTGCTAAATACACCAAAACTGATAAATATACAGAAGCTTATCTTGGTGACATTGGTGCAGACGTGCACTGACAGATAATCATATTTAAACAGATTGTACAGGAACAGCAAGCTTCCTCATTTAGTACAACGCATACCTGTGACATTTTAGTTAAATGTCACAGGATATCTCTTTTTGAACTATGCCAAAACAACACAATTATAACCAGAAGAGTCTTGAAACAAAACCCTGGATTTAATTTGGTCCAGAACCAAAAATGCACTTAGCAGCTCTTCACTGAATACCAAGTTATTGAATCTTAAATTTATTAAAGGTTGCTGTGTTTTATTTTGAGTAAAAAGGATGCACTGATTTCTTTTTTTAATTTGGAGCGAATTATTTTATTAGACATCTGTATACATAGAAAAAATACAGAAAGCATTTTGCACAAAAGTTCAAAGTCAGTATAAAAAAGTAAAATACCATCAGATAATCAAGATATTAAGGCTGGACAATAAGCAGTATCATCATGATTCTGAGCAAGCTGTAATTTAAAAACAAAAAGTATAAAATAACTTTTTGTTTTGCTTGTATGAAGAGTTTGGTGTACAGTAGAACACAGTTCATTGCTCAAAACATTGATGAGCTTGATTATTTTAAGTCAAATCTTCAATCATTATAATGATTTCAACTACTGTATAAGTTCTGTTCATGACACATAGCTGTATGTAAAGTGGATATAGTGTCCTGGAAATTTAACTTGATTTAAAGAAAAAAGTTAACTGAGCTGACTGTTTGTTCAGAGACAGATATAGACCCTGGAGGAAGTGCCACCTCACACTGTTTCAGTTTATTCTGCTGAGTAACGTAATGAATCCTCCCCAACCTGACATGCTGAGTGCGTGAGGGGAAGCGAGTGGGAGTGAGGGATGAGAAGGAGGCAGCTGTTTTCAGTTTTGTTTGGTTACGGGTTGGCTAACTGTCTGAATGAATAGCTCTGACACCCCCCCCCCCAATCCTACTGCCTGTACATACACACACACACACACACACCAAAACACAGACAAACATGTGGTCTCTGGTCACCAGGGTATTTGGCGTCTTCTGGATTGCTAAGAATGTGTTGAATCTCATTTGTAAAATCGCATATTTAATTTCAAATGAGTGTTTATTGATCAGACGGCACACAAAAAAAGCTGGCTTTGCACGCAGCAGAATTACACATTCGGTTTAGTGCCGTGAAGAAGCGTTGTTTATGTAGCGTGAGAATGTCAGATGATTCAGCAAAACCTGTGTGCCGGTGTCACGCCGCTACCTTCATGAATTTAACATGATGGAGCTGAGTGCAGAGCAGCAGGGCTGTCTCCTTCCTGTAAAGAAAAGATGTGTAGGAACAAACGGAGAGGATGACACAGACAGGAGTTGAGATTGGCAGGAGCAACTAAAAGACTGACTCTTTCTGTCCATCAGTGCCTACTTACATGATCGAAGTGTCTTTGAGCACACCACCTGCCTCTACTTTCTCAGTTAGCTCTTTCTGAACAGTTTACAGATGACTATGGAATAGAAACCTTATTATTTCATGGTTTTTTAGCTGAAACAATTGGTTGATTGACAGAAAACTTATCAGCAACAGTTTCTATAATTGATTCATCTTTAAAGTCTTTTTTTTTTTTTTTTTTTTGCCAAAATCCAGTGCTTCCAGCTGCTCAAATGTGAGGATTTGCAGATTCCATAGTCTTTTGTGGAGGTAAATTGAAGATCTTTGGGTTTTGGACTGTTGGTTGGACAAAACAATCAATTTGTTAACGTTGTTGACGTGTTGTCAATACACTGTAAGCTCATTGTTAACTCATGGATATTTGACTCGTTAGAAATTTGACATTTTATAGACCAAATGATTCACAGATTAATCAAATAAATAATCAGAAGATTAATCGATAATGAAAATAATTCTTAGCTGCAGCCCTACAGACCTTTTTTATGCCAGTTTTTTTCCTTGTAACAGTCAAAGTTCTCATGTACAGGTGACAACTCAGTTTCAACTCAAGGCCTTCTTACTTGCTCGTTCTGGAGTTTTTTTAAACATCTCACACGGTCTTCATCATCAGCAGACTGAGTCTGCTTAGTTGTCATGAAACTGTGGATGTTCAAACTTTCCATTGTTCTGAGCACCTCTTGGACTTCTTGACATGAAAAGATGAGCTTGGTGGTTCATTCTTTTAATGTATGTTTTCTGTACCACAGTGTCCTGTTGCTGCTTGCAGGAATGTTCCCTTTCTCCTCCAGCACCCCCTCCTCCTCCTCCTCCTCTTCAGCTCTCCCCCTCCCTCTACTTCCCTCTCTCATCCTTTAAATTCAGTCCAGACTCGAGTCTTAAATCTGGATTCTCTGTGCTTAACCAAACATATGGAATGCTACTGTAGTGGAATGCTCCAAGTCTGGGTTGTTTTCTGTGTGTGTGTGTGTTTAACCATGCACATGTTTTGAAGCAGATGAGAGCTTCTCGGATGATGATGATTATGATAATGGTGCTTGTGTGTGTGTGTGCCAGTGCCTCCCCAGAGAACTGAATAGAGCCTTCTGTTGTCGTGGCCAAACACTGCTTGTCTGCTCATGCATGAGTCTATTGCAAAGCCTCCGAATGCGTCCCATATCTGAGCAGTTAGCTCATTCTTAGCCCGTTAGCTTGACTGTGAACGATCTCCCCTACAGTGACTGCATTGTCAGCCCGGCCGCAGGCTTGGGGCCATGCCAACTGCCAAACATAACAATGGTGAAAGATGGTGTGTGTGTGTGTGTGTGTGTGTGTGTGTGTGTGTGTGTGTGTGTGTGTGTGTGTGTGTGTGTGTGTGTGTGTGTGTGTGTGTGTGTGTGTGTGTGTGTGTGTGTGTGTGTGTGTGTGTGTGTGTGTCTTGATATTATGATGACCAGTGAGTCCACTTTTACTAACCTTGTGCCCTGCTTGTGTCTTTTTTTTTGTTTTTGTTTTTTTTTTCACCACAGGATGGAGACTTTGGGAAGAGGAGCTTAACGTGTGACAGACAAAAGGATGCATCTAAAATGTAAGTTATGCCTTCCTGTGTTTTGGGTAATGTTGATTTATTTCAGCTTTTTCAAGTTTCTGCACATATTTGGGGGTGTTTCTGGGTTACTGAAAGTCTGCGAAATTCATCAAATAAAAAAATGTCAAATCAGTCTTAAATGCAGTCATAAGAGATTTTTTGCAGTGAAAGATTTACATATTACACTTTACGTATTAACCTAATGCAGGGTTTGTACTTTATGCAATCTATGTGCTTTACTCAAAGAATGGTTTTAGGAAAACATTTTGGGAAATATGGTTGGTTATTCGTTTTTCTCTTCCAGAGTGAGATAAGAAGACTGATACCACTTTCATGTCTGTGTGTTAAGTATGGAGGTAGAGCCGGGAGGTGATTAGCTTAGCTTAACAGAAAGACTGGAAACAAACATACGCCTCTAAAGCTCACACGTTGTATCTTGTTTGTGTAATCCGTACACAAAAAACTAAAGTAAAAATGACAGTTTGTGGTTTTAGGGGGAGTTACGTAATAGTTTATCCATCCTTCCTAGTACTTCTTTACAGAGCATTTCCAATTATAGAGCTGGTTGTCTGGCAGCTTTGATATGATGACAAGACTCCGGGAAGTCACTGTTCCTGCCTGTTGTTCTCCAAGAAATAGTTACAGAACATAACTCCCCCTTATGTATTTTACTTAAGTATTTTTAATTTTACTTTAGAGATAGTCAGGCCTTAATGCTAAGCTAAGCTAATCGCCTCCTCACTCCAGCTGTGTGATCAACCCACAGACGTGACAGTGGTGTAGATCTTTTTATTTAATTTGCGGAAAGAAAGAAAAATAAGTAAATTTCCCAAAATATTGGACTATTCCTAAAACATTATGTGTAAAACGAGAAAGGGGACAAAATTAAAAAGAAAAACATGGCTTTCTAAATCCTTGAGTGTGTGAGTGTGCTTGTATCAGGTCACCCAGTCAGACAAAACAGATCCACGGCACTGATAATGTTCTGAATTTCAAATGTTTCCTCTGGCTCCCTTCACTCCTCCACCTCTCTTCTTGTTCTTCTCATCTTCCTCCTTTGCCCACCTTTTTCTTGTGTCCTCTCCCCCTCCTCCTCCTCGCCTCTTCCGCCCCTCCTCTGCTCTTTGTGAGTCTGTTTCCTGTTGGGCACAAACGCCGGCGCCGCACTTCCTTCCCTGTAGCCTGACGTCACACAGGAGTGGCACACATACGTAGACTACGTGCTGTATACACTCTGTAACATATGGGTCAGTGCACCCATACGCATAAACATTCACACTGCTCTGAGGGAGAGCAGCTGGTGTGTGTGGTATCAGGCCAGGTTAGTCAGCAGAGACGTGTGTGTGTCACTGTCTTACCACGTCTCATTCGCGTGTCTGCTCGCACAACAGTTTAAGGTCAATATGTGGCCAAGGCGTGTTCTGTGCGTCTTCACTGAGCTGCATTTACATGCATTTATTATTCCGGATGCTAGTTCACATCCTGCTTGAGCTGAATTCATCCCAAATAGTCCGGAACTAACGAAGACCATAAAAACCGACAGTCAAACAGGAAAAGGAGCTTCTCATGTCAGTGTCCTGCTACTAAAGGCATGTCACACTTGTATTTAGGTTCATCATCAGGAGCTTGATTCTTTTTATCAGGGATGTCATTGACTGTATAATGCAGTTAAGAATGACTCATACTAAAAGAAATAGTTTGACATTTTGGGAAACGCATTTATTCGCGTTCTTGTTAAGCCATGAGACGCTTAGCTTAGCTTAGCTTAAAGACTGGCAGCAGGGGGAAACGGCTAGCCTGGCTTTGTCCAAAGGTCTTTTTTTTAAATTAAACAAACAAGATATAAAGTGTTTAATAAGTGAGCTTGAGAATTGCTAGTAGGCGGATCCTCCTACTAAGCTAACTACCTCCAGGCTGTAGCTTCATATGTAGCGTACAGACATGAGTGGTATCAATCCCCTCACCTAACTCTCGACAAGAAAGCGAGCGAATAAGCGTATTTTCCTGGGCTTTGCCAGAGCCTCAATTATTTTTAAATTACGGGTGACATTGTGATTTTCTTTCACGCAAACTGCCTAAGTCTTATTCTCCTTATTCCAAAGAAACCACCCGTGCTGAAAACAAACAATGTCTCACTTCCTGTGAACTAGAGGTAATTTCAAAGGATATTTGTTCATATCAGAATAACCATGCTGATTTTTAAATTCAAGTAGCTCAGCTTATCAGTTATTTTTTCCTTGCCCTAACATACATTTACAGTTTAACTTCTTTGTTGACTTACAGTAATAGGACAATCTGTAATAACTGTGTGATTCAGTATGCCTCCATCTCTGCTCTGATGTACAACCTCATCATTTTACCTCCTGCTACCTCTCCTGCTGTCTTCGTCTCCTCTTCCCACACTCCATCCTGCAGCCAGTGCTGCATTCCTGCTGCAGTAATCCACTCTGGCAGCTACCTGCTCTCCATTCTGTGGAGTCACTCCCCTCATCTCACTCTCTCTCTCTCTCTCCTTCTTGTCTGTTTCTTGTCTCTCTGTCTTTCTTTACCTTACCTCACACTATTACATGCATTTTGCTCTGCACATTTGCTTCGCCCAAGCTTTTCTGCCTCTCTCTCTCTCTCTCTCTCTCTCTCTCTCTCTCTCTCTCTCTCTCTCTCTCTCTCTGTGTTCTGTTTCTTTCTCATGAGAGAGCCACTGAGGTCTCCATTCAGCCGCAGCAGGCAGCTAATGCCAAGGCTCAGGCTGATGAAGCCCTGCCAAGCTCTGCCAACCAAGATGTGTGTGTGTGTGTGTGCGCGCTCTGTGCTGGGATGGGAAAGCAGTGAATGAGCAGGATGTCAAGCAGCCAGGCAGAAGGTTGAAGGGCCGTATGTTAAGAGCTATTGATGCGTCTGTGAATCGACAGCGTTTGTAGGCAGTTGTCGTCAGCCATCGGTGGGGGCCAGCCTGGTAAAATGCCCAATCCGTCATCACCGGGGAGTTTGATGATCGGCTGTCATCTCCTCCTCTCTTAGGCGCAGTGGGAAGGACATGTAAATGCAGCAGGAAGGCAGAGGAATGAGGATGAAGGGCAAAGGAAGGAAACAGAAGGAATGCAGCAGCAGAAATGGGGGGTTGGGGTGATATTTAAAGGTAGAGGTCACATGAGAGGGGGATGACAGTGACGGAGACTGATGGTAAATAGGAGAGAAATAGAGACATGAGGGAAGAAAAGAATGAATAGTAATAAGATGCTGTTGTTCTTGACCTTTACTGGAGGAAATGGCAAAATATACAATTGCTAACCTTCCAGTTCAATTTCACACTAATTAATTTCTTCAATTGTGAGGAAAAAAAGTGTCAAAATACAAACACACCACCATCATTATTAAAATCACATTATCATTGAGCGCAGTGTTTACTACATGATTTCTTTGCTGTGTTATGTGCCTTTTTGTCACAGACTTTTGCTTGATTTAGGTCCTTTACATTTTTTTAACCCAGTCCATCTGGATGTAAAGAACGGATGTGAGGTAGCGTTTCGGCCATAAATCTCACCTCACTACTCTGATAAGCCTGTTAATGCATTTGTGCGCTCGGTGGCACCTGGCGTGGAGTTACATTTCTCACATTTTCAGTGTATCTGCAGACGCTCCCTGCCAGTGATACTCTGTTATCTGCTGACTGTAAATGAAGCATTACATTTTGTAAATGTTTATTTCACAGAGTGTGAGCGTAGTCTAACATCAGGTTTTACTATTTAAAATAGCAGTTTTAACAAGCATCTGGATTGTAATCCATGTAAGTGCAGTAGTTTCAGAGAAAAACATTTATGATCATTTTTGCCAGTCTTGCTGTGTGAAGAAATCCTGGAACTAGATCGCACCAGAAACAAATCATTTGTTCTTTGGCCTAACTCTCCACCAGATTTAATTCTTTATTAAATTTTTTGTTTTTTGAGATGTCCTGCCAACTCTCAAAGAGATAAACAAATAGTATAGGGTGAAGGTAATGAATGAGTATAAGGCAAAATGATTTGTCTGTCATTTTGTGTTCTTATCACTCTTAAGCTCTCTCTTATCTTTTGTCTGTCTGTCTCGCCTCATTCTTTCTGTGTCTGACTCATACTTATTCACACAGACTGTTAGTTACCCAGTGTTGACTCTAACAAGTGTCATCATGTTGTGATGGTTTCATGTTCTCTGTGAACATCAGTGTGAAACGGTGACACACACACACACACACACACACACACACACACACACACACACACACACACACACACACATTCCTTCTCGGGCAGTTCGTTTCACACAACTGCACGTATCTGTGTATACTCGTTCAGTCACATAAAGTTTTTGCTGACGTCTGCTGATACCTGAGAGCGCTTGAACAGCTGTTAAGCATAGCTTTAAATAGGTAGCTGGTATTTGGTCCTGTCAGAAAACGCTGTGTTAATGGGAGGTCAAAGAGTTTCTCTTTAGTTGAAAAATTCAAAATGATGCTCACCACAAGCTCAATTTTGTACCCGTTCTGGAGCTTTTGATCAGAGCACAAGATCTTCCTCAGCAGATGGAGTTTGTTCAGTTGTCGTGGAAAGTGTTAAGGGCTTCTTATCCTTTTGTTAGTCTAAAGCGTTAATGGGGTCTGTTAAGCTCACTTCTTTCTAACTTCACATCCTCAGATTTTCATCTGATTTTCAAACTTGTAGTCTTCAGCCCCAATCAAGTGACATCACTTGAGACTCCCTCTGGAGCCACAAAATCTTTATACAACTTATAGTACTCACCAACACCTGTAAACAGATTTTGTTGTGTAAAATTGGTGCACTTCCCCTTGAAATTTAGTGGGAAAACTATGGAATGGTAACACTGTTTCTAAATCTCAAAAAATATCTTTGAAATTTGTGAACAACAATTTCTTTATAACGATCAGTCAACATATATACAGATATATCTATAGAAAGCTAATATTGGTCGATATATTGGCACTGTAGATTTATTTACCGGCCAGACACTATTTTGTTAGACAGAGAGGTTGTTTTGTGCACATCCCATCCTATAATTAGGGTAGTAGCATTTTTTTGCCTGATGAAGTCCCGGCAGGGTCGACACATTTCCCACATTCTAGTCAGACTGATTTCAGTTCAGCTCAGTTCGGTTTGCCTCATAGCTGCAGTAGAAAACAACACAATCTGCTCTCCTAATCAGGGCCTCACTCCTGTTTGCCCCAGTGTCTTGTGTGGAGTGTTTTGCATGTTTACAGTGTCAGTGACCTCTGACCCCAAACACAGAGGGCAGCAGGCTGAGGACATGCTGGAGTAGAGTTGGGAAATATTTCATGCAAACATGACTGCAAGTCACACGGGACATACATCTGTGTGTTTACATAAATAACAAAGTATTGCCAGACTTGTGTTTGTTTGAAGCACTTACTGTATGCAAGTAAGCCCCACACATATTGCATGCATTTAAATGCATATAGTTTTAGTATTATATAAAATTATGGCAGTTAATAAGGTTTTAGACAGTCAGCTGGTGGACATTTTAGCATTTTAGTACACTATTACCCCTGAAATTCATTCTCAGCAGAGCGTGAGTTTGAAGGAAGTAAGAGGAGATTGATGACAACACCTTCCACACATCTGTAGCAAAATTCGTCAAGGGTCAATAAGTTTGGACTGCAAAACAAGTTTTTGCACATTTTTCTCCTGCAAAGATCAGGACTCACTACGTGATCAGAGCTGATTGCGAGTCTGGTTGGATCCACTTGGGTGTTAGACATATTGACACTAGAGCTGAAATGATTAGTCAATGAATCAATCAGTTAATTGACAGGAAAATAATCTACAACTATTTTTAATAAAACAATTTATTGTTAGTCATTTTTCAAGCAGAAATTTAAAAAAGATCCCTACTTTTAGCTTCTAAATTGAGAATATTTTCTGCTCGTCTTTGTTGTATATAATTTCAAACTGAACATCTTTGGGTTTGGGACTGTTGGTCAAACAAAACAAGACATTCGAAGATGTCACCCTGGACGTTGAGAAACTGGGATGCCCACTTTTCAGTATTTTCTTTCTATAATTAATCGATTAATCAAGACAATAATTGACACATTAATCGATAATGAAAACAATTGTTTGTTGCAGCACTAATTGACACACAGGCCTGAGACCAGCAGCAATACAACAGGACCCTATCCAACCCGATTAGACTGAATACAATTTAGACTGGGTCAGGTCTTGGTTACCCATGAAGACCTCAAATCTGTACTATCACCAATTTTGTGAGTGTTCAAAGTAGTATTGCTAGAAGTAGCATTGAAATGTAGTGAGTGAAGTAACCTATTTAATCATCCATCCATCCATGACACTGATTGCCTGCCTGCCTGCCTTGTGTGAAATTCTGTGTTTCTATCAGAACTGATTACATTTAAGTTGCTTTATATCTCCTTGGCTGCAGATCTGCCTGAGGACTAGCTAGCAACTGACTGGCTTATATTTTTGGGTGCCTCCGTTGTACATGGACCATCTAACACCCTTCCTCTGCTCTGCTTCTTGGTCGCAGCATCAGTGACTGTTGCATGTAATCCTGTGTGTAGTACTGATTTCCGATCAAGAACATGCTCTAATTTTTCTGCTTTGCAACCAAGATCACGGGCCGAGACGAAAAGCTCTGAGGGCTTTGAGTTTGATTCAACCTCATCAAAGTTACATCCACAATTAGGTCATAAGCAGAGAAACCAAAAATGTAGCGTATGTATCATACTCTTGTATGAAAGCTGACAGGTCAGACACTGTACGTCCTCTGGCTTTTCTCGCACCCTGCCATGTCTGTCTTAACCCTCTCTTCCAACTTTCTCTGGCATTTCTCATCCCCCTCCCCATATTTCCCCCTCTCATCTTCTTATCATGCCCCCTCGCGTAAGCAGGGTGCTGGTTTTAAGCCCCAGCAACAAGACTCTTGATGTAGACAGACAGGGGAGGAGGGGAGGAGAGACCTAGAAAAGGCTCTGGGTTATTGGGCTAAGACCGGAGAGAGGACTCTTAATTTCCAGCCAAGCTTTCAAACTAAATCTGACCATGATGTTCACATAAATGTTTGTCATGAGGATCGTCTTCATCCTAAGCTTTACCTTTGACCTCACTGGCCTAAGGGTGTGTCAAGTTTTTATTGTATCTCACTTTCTTTTTTAGGAGACATAAGAATAGAGCATTCATTGTGATTGAGATTTACAATCATATTTATCATTATAACCTTTTATCTCTCTCTCTCTCTCTCTCTCTCTCTCTCTCTCTCTCTCTCTCTCTCTCTCTCTCTCTCTTGTGTGTGTGTTTTATTGCATCAATAAAAGTTTTTTTTTAGGGAGCTTGCAAATTTCTGTGGGCAGACAACCTCTCATTTCCCTTTGCATGCTGTTTTTTTATCCTGCACCTGTACCCAACTGGCATTGATTGTGCACATTATCCACTTTCTAAGTTATTACCGTATATGTTAGAGCATCCTAGGAACTCTTTATTTTTACTGGGGCTGCATATAACAATTATTTTCATTACAGATTAATATGGCGAATATTTTCTGGATTGATTGATGTCTTTAAAATGTCAGAAAACTGAGAAAAATGCTCTCACAATTTCCCAGAACCAAAAGAAATATTTAACAGTCCAAAACCCAAAGCTATTCAGTTTACCAACATAAGACTATCATTGTGTTGAGATTGTTGCAGATGAATTTTCTGTCAATTGATAAATTGACTAATTGTTTCACCTCTAATTTATAATCTATTGTATGTACTCTGATGGTTTACCTATAATTGTCAGACTTGTCCTGATGGGGTAAACCTCATTGTTAGTTGTCCAAAGACTTTTGAATAAATACAAAGAAGTTATTTTCACATACTATTGATGTCTGGCCAAGCCAGTTAACAGCTTTCTTGCACTGCTCTCTTCATTTTCCTTCTTTCTTCCTTTGCTCTCTATTTTGGTTCTGTGACTCCCTGCGTGTGTTCAAAACCATAAAGAGCAACTTGTTTCTCTTAAATTGTAAAATTAGTTCAGACTGTTAACAAATGACAGGAAATCCAAACTGAAATGAAGCTAAGTGTCCATGCTGAGCATTTCCAGTCTTTGGCAGCCGGGCCTTGCAGGAAAGACCCTCAAGAGCAATGGAGCAAAACTGTGATGTATTAACTCAGTTTTTATTTTGCTTTCAGTCTATTTTTAAGGGGAGAAATAACTGTTGAAAGAAAAGAAAAGAAAAGGAAATAATGTCACTAAGGAATATCTTAACATTGAGTGATGTTGCCCTGACAAGCAGACAGCATCTGCTTTGTCGTTATAGTGGTATTGTGGTTAACTTGCATGTCCTCTCCCATAAACAAATCTATTTTTCTACCAGCGACGACATTTTGTTTACCCACTATTTCACCACATTTCAATACTTATACTGTAAGTGGTCATTTTACCCAGGATCTTAAGGAAAAATCTAAGGAGAGTCGGTATTCCTATCCCATTTCAGCTTGTCCTAATGAACCAGCTACATGACCTTTAGTTCCTTATCCATTTTTCTGCTGAAATGCAACACTGCCTTTCATTTCTTTACCATTTTTCCAGAAGCGGTGCAAAACTGAAAGGGAAGGGTGAAAAAAAAAAAAACAACAAAAAAAAACAGAAAAAAGTAACATGACAGCACAGGAAACGACAAACCGAACATTATGGGATGCCGGTTTTCTCTTTCTTGGAAAAACAGAAAAATGCAGGCCAAGCATCAGGTCTCCACCATCTTGTGGCTTCCAGTGCTGCGCCAGCATCAATCCACTGCAGTCATCCCTCCTCAGACACACACACACACACGCGCAAAGTATGTCACACATTCACATACACAAACTGGCAATAACCCCATACATGAAGATGTGGTTGAGGCATTTTGATTGGACTCGGGCCCTTTATTAACTACCGTTTATGAGGCAGAAGAGCTTCAAACCCATAAGTTCCAACCTAACGTCAAGTGCAAAAGAGAGGGGATTTTTTTTCTTTTTCTTTCCTTCCTTCTCTCTTTCATGGAGAGAACAGAATGTACTGAAGGCAACAGGCAGGCAGGAAGAGAGTGGCTAAAGCCCTAATGATATGGTGTATGATTGTAACCTTGGTGTGTGTGTGCATGCGTGTTTAAAAAAGAGAGCGCAAGCAGAGTGGATGGACCTCTTCAACAAAGTTTTACTTCCAAGTCTGTTCGGTATCCAAGACAAAATGAAGCCCCTCTGGTTTTTTATTTCTTTGTGTTCCCCCCCCCCTCTTGCATACATCTGTCTTTCCATGCATGTCAGTCTCAGTTTCTCTATTTAGATGTGAAACACCTAGGCGTGTAACCCACTCATGCACTCTCCACAAACTCACATTCACATTTAGGCCTCTTCTCCTGCTGTCTGTGCATTGTAAGTATTAGTTAGTAATTGGTACTTGCTTTGTTGTAACTTAATTAAGCACACATTTATTAAATTAAATGCACCATGTTAGCACAATTGATACAAAAATAATAAAGGCCTTAAAGCTGGATTTTAATGAATGTGATTGTAATGCAGGCATTGTCTTAAGGATCCTATTATTTCAGTTTTTAACACGCTTTAATGATGCATACAGTATTAACAACATTTTCAATTCATTAAATTACCACAAACTAATTGCTACATGGTGAATCTGGAGCCGTTGGGACCCCTGAGGGTCTGAGGCCCTAGGGCAGTTGCCTGCTTTGGCTGGATGGATGTCCTTGTGTTTCTTTTCCCGTGTTCCTGGCTCGTTTTTCCAATTTTGCTACTGGTATTGTTTTTTGATCTGCCTTGACGTCTTCGCCCTCTTTCGGTCTTCACTCTCTACCTGAATAAATCTATGAGGCTCTGTGGTTAGAGGTCATCTCAAGCTAACTGTATTCTGGCAGACTACCCTGTTGCTGCAGATCAACAGTCTCAGTGCCCTGCTTCTTGTAACAACGTTTTTATATACTCCCTGGGCCCTGGCCATAAAAACCCAGACAATGCCCTGGTTAGGAATGGGCTTCTGCAGAGAGAAGACTTGGGAGAGCCTGTCAGTGGCCTGGTTAAGAGCAGACAAGGCCGAGCGAGGGGACTGGCAGTGCCCTGGTTAGTCCGTCATTAGGAATGTGTCTGCATAAAAGGGGTCAGTTTCCCTGCCTCACAGCTCCTACCCCCCTCCAGGTTTTCCATAATTGTCAAACAACACACAGAACAGGGGAATTAAATTCTGTGTTCAGTTTGAGCTGAGATCAGAAAACCTCAGCAGCTCCCCTCCCGCCATACTTCCTTCCCTCCATTCCCTCCCTTCTCCATGTTTCAGGTCTTGTTGCTTTTTGTGTCACAGTCTTAAAGACGAATAATAAACTTAGGAATATCCCCCTGATTCATGAGTATGTGGGTGTGGAAAATCAAAGGAATACAGACATATTTGGGCTTATGAACACTTATCTATGTGGGTCATGGTCCTAAATGGAAGGCATTCATGGTCTAAGACTAAGTACTGATGTCTTACACTCCTCCATCATTTCTTCAGCTCTAATCCTTTCCCTTCCCTTTCCGCCCTGCATCTTCTTGTTTCTTCTCTCCTTTCCATCTCACCCACCACCCTTCTTATTCCCTCCTGTCTTGTCCTGAATGTAGCTAATGAGGCCCCAGCCCTGTGATAAGTGAATCAGGTATGTTGATTGGTTTGGCAGAGGCGGGCCCTTGCCAGAGTCGCTTTGCATGCACCGCCGCCCCCTTAAAAGCACCCACTTGGCCGTGCTGGCGTGCGTGTCCAAGAGAGATGGAGGGGAGAGATGAGGGAGGGAGGTAAAGAGCTGGCAAAGAAATAAAGGGAGAATGAAAGGAGAGGTAGGCAGCCTGCCAAGACAGGAGTAGCTGGACCTAGCGAAACACCATTATTAACCAGGACGAGGCTCAACCAAAGCTGCTCTCAGAGTTGTTGAATTTCAGAAATCATCACCAAAACCCAACCCTAAGATAATCAAAAAATATGTTAAAGGAAAAATAATAAAGACTGAACTTTGTTGATGTTTCATTATTGAGTGGGTCAGGACAGTAGGACCACCACATTGGAAAAATTGCTATCTAGTTTTGGTGTCCAGGGAATCAACTTTTTCTCCTGAGGCGCATTGTTTAAAGGTTATTCTCTTAACTTTTTCAGTGGTTACATTCCCTGAGCTGCATAGTGCAGTGTGAAGAGCTGTCATGAAGAATTGAAGTCTAGCTATTTAAATGTTTTTTGTGCCAGTGAGCGCTCTCTGCTTTTAATGGATATATGGGGATTTTTTGTAGAATTTTTTCTCCACTGGAACAGGATCAGTCAGGACAGGTCTGGATCACAGCGACCACCTCAAGACAACAGAGAAAAATTGGTATACAAATCACCTAACAAGCCACAGCTGGGCAAAGCTAATGCAACACAAAATGACTCTATTGACTAAGGTGTTTTGGCATTCAAGTGGACAGCTAGGCTAGCAGTTTTCTCTCCAACGTTTTTCCACATTTGTCTTTTTCCCTACTCCCTCTTCAGTCCATGTACTTGTGCAGTATTTCCTTAAAGTCTTGTACTCCACTGAGAAGATTACCAAACCACTAGACCTCATGAAAGTAAAGAATAATTAAAACGTTACTGCTAAACGCTTTGAGTTCACATTGTGCTTTTTCATAAAGTAATCGCTGCCATATTGACTTTCAAAGCTTATTGCCTTGGTTTATGTTCAACAAGACATTTAATGAATTGTGGGAAGGGTGGTTTGGGCTTTTTGCACCAAATGAAACGATAGAGAATATATGAAACTATGCTGGCGTAAACCGTAATGGCAAGTTATACCTTGTTGTATACCATGTACGCACATAGTTCACGCAGATAAAAAGATTGAGCAAATTTACTGCATTGGTTGATGTTTTTACAGCAGTAAAAGTTATTTAATGTTAAAGAAAACTACAGTAGTCTTTATAAGTAGTGGTTTGTATCTTCAGAAAGGCAATCTTTGAACATGGACTGTAGACAAGGGGAAAGAGGAGGCATGGATCTGGTTGTCAGGGGGTCGATAAGTGATGATGTGTGCAGATGTTATGTCCTACCCTCAGGTCGATTTTCCTTTGCGGTCAGTGGGGGAAGCTAGGCAGAATGACAGGGGGAAGGGGAGTACTAGGACTTAGAAGGAGTAGGAAAGCCCGCTACCTGAATCATGCATGAGACAGAAAATTCAGCTGTTAGATTTATGGAGGCCATGCTGACAGGCATACTGTGGTGTGCTAATAATCTCTGTTCTCATCACATAAAGCCATGCTTGGTCCACAGATGGTTACTAGCACATTGTAATGGGTGTAGAAACATACATATGATCCACCTTCTGACATGATTGAACTGACTAACAAGGCAAACAAGGAGCTTCAATGCTCTTATTTAGGATTATGGGATTTCTTTAATGTCTGATCTTGTATCAGAGCTTATCTATTTCTGCCTAATAGGCTCTGTTGCAGAGTGAAACACTTTTCTTTTATCATTACATCCGTCCCAAGTGACCATGAATGGTGTAGTGTTGTGATGGGCCTGTGATGTAGTGGTTGCCACGGTGATGGCTGTATATGAGTGCAGATAGGGGTATGTGAAGGAGGCTGGTGTTATTGAGATATGCTGCTGTCAGCAGAAGCTGGCAGGCAATCGATGTTGGATACAAAAGCAGGGAGACGACAAAGTGTGTGTGTGTGTGTGTGTGTGTGTGTGCGCGTGCGTGTGTCTATGTGCAAGCCTGTGCAGGCATGTTGAAACCCCCATACTCACGCACACATGTAAGCAGTACCACCCCCATCTCCTACAAAGGACAGGCAAGTTCAATGGCAAAAGGGAACAGAGGTGCATTTTGTACATTATGTCCATTTAATGCACACTTGATTGTCATAATGATGAATGGTACCTTTGCCACAGATAATGTAATGTTTATTTTTATGAATGAAAGGATGTCAACTAACTTCATGGTGATTGAGAAACTAATTCCTGTTCATATTTGTAATTGTTATAAAAATGTAGCCCAGAGCGAGATTTGTTTCTGCATGTGCCAAATCATGTGCAAGTGTGTATTTATTGTACATGCGTTGGTGTTTGGCCTCTTTTAGTCTTGTCCTATGGTTTGTGTCACAGCAATTAGATGGAAGTGTAAAATCATACAGTATGCTGACTGTACTAGTGTGCTAGAGGGTGCAGTCCTTTACCTCACTTACTGAGCTACCTTTTGAGAATGCAAATGACTGTCATTGACAAATTATGGATAACTAAGTGTTATTTCCTTTCTCCCTCCTACAGATGACAGATTCGTCTTCTAAACACCACTCTGGGGGAACTTCAAAGTCTTAAAGCGACACAAAAACAAAACAAGACAGACTGCCGAGGGAAAAGAGTATTTCTTCTACAACCTAAGGGACTTGATATCACTACCACACAAATGTGGACCTGTCACAGTGTTATCACCAAATAATCTGAACAACAAAACAAACACAACAGATATAACACAAAGGATTTTGTAGCCATGTCTGATCATAAAGACATGACACATCGCCACCTGCGGCACAAGCTTCAGAGTCTTGGCCGAAAACTGGATGAACTGGAAGAAGCAACCAACAAGCTGCAGAAGTCTGAGGATGAGCTACTTGACCTGCAGGTCAGTACTGGTTGACTTCTGACAGTGTGTATGTTTGCGTGTGCATTTTAGAAGGAATGTGTGGAAAGAGGTGGAACTGAAATACACTACATGACTAGATTAATGAATGGTTGATCTCTCTCTCCTCTACAGGACAAAATCATCCAGGCAGAAGGCAGCAACTCGTCCCTGCTTGGTGATGTGGAGGTCCTGAGGAAATGTCTCCTAAAGATCCAGGGTAAGGATGAGGAGGTACGCAAAGCTGAGGACCTCTGCCGCACAGTCAGAGAGAAACTGGAAGAGGAGGAAAGCCTTACAAAGGAGCTTAAGGCTGAGATTGAACGCCTACAACGGAGGATGGCCGAACTGGAGAAACTGGAAGAAGCTTTTGGGAAAAGCAAGTCTGACTGCAGACAGCTCTGCCTAAGCCTCAATGAGGAGAAGAACTTGACCAAGAAGCTCACGTCTGAGTTGGAGGCCCTCAAAGCACGTCTGAAGGAGGTGGAGGCGTCTGAGACAAAGCTGGACAGAGCAGAGCAGGCTTTGGCCATGGAGCTCGAGAAACTCAAAGGATTCACCCAGACCTTTATGAGTGAGCGTAAGAGGCTACTAGAGAAACAGAGAGAGGACGAGAAGATCATTCTAAAGCTGACAGAAAAATTGGAGCAACAGAAGAACCGCCTTGGCATGTCGGCAGACCCTGGTCGTGCAGATTTAATTAGGTCACGAATTGAGGATGAGCTTTCATCCACAGGGCTCCTCGCGAGTAAACTGGTGGGACGCAAGAAGAGCCTTGACTACTTGAAGATGGCTGATGACAACATTGGTCTTGTGAACAAATCTGAGAATGAGAAGAACAGCAGTCTTGAGGGCTCACAGGAGGAGGACAACAAAGTAAAGGAGCTGACACAGGAAGTAGAGAGGTTGAAGAACCGCCTTAAACAGCTGGAGATAGTGGAGGAGGATCTAAAGAGCTCCGAGTCCAAAAATGGCGAACTTCATGAGAAGTTCCAGATGGAACGAAACCGGGCCCGCCAACTGAATGAGCAGGTGGAACAGCTCAGGACGCAGCTGTGCGGAAAAGGTGGAATTGGAAGAAATGGAACCAGTAATGTGGATAAACACGGCAATGTAAGCACTAGCATTGGCCCCAACATCCCCGCTAAGGTCCTGGAGAATGGCAAAGCTGATAATGAAGAGATAATTGTGAAGGGAGGTTTCAGACAAGAGAAGCCCAAATATAGGAGTGCTGCAGCAGTCTCAGAACCGAGTTCCCCCAAACACAGGAACAGGGATCTCTCTCCTCAGCATAAGAGAGAGACCAAACTGAGGAAAGAGCTGAGCCACTCAGAGGAGAGTTCTCCTAAGTCTGTGAGGAGAGCCCTCAGTCCTGCTCACAAGAGTAGACGGACACCCAAAACCCCAACTACTGCGATGTCATCTGATAACGGAATAAGAGACACAGGACGAGGAACTGACGAAAAGACAAGAGGAGCCACTCTCTGCTCTGTAAACACATCTTCTAGTGATATTAAAAAAGCGCCTGTTCTTAGTCGCTACCCTCCAGCAGCTAATGACCAGAAGCCACTGAGGACAGCTCACAAACAGACTGATGGGGAGACTAAAAAGAGCAGAGTAGAAAAGTTTTCAAAATTGTATGTTGGTAGTGATAGCGAATCAAACAACTCTGATGTAGTGCCTGACAGTTCCAGTAACATCAACAGTATCTCTGTTTTAGAGAAGGACGCACCATCTGCCTCAGATCAGGAATCAACAGACCAGGTTCAGGAATCTGTCTCTGTATCTGTCACCTCCACCCTGTCCAAAGCCAATGGATCCTACACAGCCTACAGATCCAACATCACTTCACTGCTGCCCAATGACCAGGGATCAGAGGGCCATTCATCTGCCTCTGAAACAGAATCTACTGGTTCAAGGCCGTCTGAACCAGAGCCTGTAACTGAGATGACTGCTACAACTGTTAGCAGTAGGACTGCAACCTCCAGATATCCTAGATACTCACAGGTCCATGACTCGCATTCAGAGGGTTCTTCTACCAGGAGCTCGTTTGATGAGGAGCTCCACAACAGAACGCCACTATCTGAGGGAAGCCACCAGGGCCCCACGCATATGGCATCGGGGATTGAGATCCAGCGAGTGTGCAGCCCACGTGAGGCACTAAGGTCAAAAGCTGTCATCAAGCCTGCAATCGTCGAGATTGACAGGAAGGAAGTGATGATTTCAGAACCTTTGTCTACAAATGGCAAACCCAAAATTTCAACCAAACCTATTGTGGCCACCACTAGTAAAATGACCAGTAGTATAACCATCTACCCCAATGACCCAAGCTCTTCCAGAACCAGCAGTCGCAGCAGCAGTGTGTCCAGTGAACACATGCCGATCAAAGAACGCCACACCTCCACCAGTAACATCCTCATAGGTAGGTTTTCACAATTCACAAACCAGTTTCACTGTTAATTTGCAAGTAGGCTATAGTTTTCAGTGATGAAGATAATCAAGATAAAAGTAAAGGTTTTTGAAAAGGTATTTTTCGTTATCATGGATCAGTTGAAGTACTACATGATGCTTCATATAAAGAATGGCAGTCATGTTTTAATGGTGCAGGTGCTATAAATAATAGATAAATAGTTACAATTTAATTTAAATTGCAACTGGATTAGAACATGAGGTGTTGTATAAAAACAAGCCATGTTAGCAGCTCTGTGAGACTGAGCTAAAAGCTGATGTTACAATGACAATGCTAACGCTCTGATGTTTAGCAGGTATAATGTTTACCATGTTCACCATCTTAGCTTAGCATGTTATCATGCTAACGTTGAATTGCTAACTGCAGGAGCATGTTGCACAAGCACAGCTAAGGCTAATGGAAATGTCATTAGTTTTGCAGGTTTTTGATCATAATCTAAAGTACTAGACAAAGACTGACAATGCCATCCATAGAGTCATGCCATTAGCATGGCTAAAAAATGTATATTATGAAGGATACTGCATTACTGTCTTGTGAGTCTTATTGTCAGCTTGTTGCATTTATGAAATATTTTGCTTAGAAAATATTTGATATGATTTTACTTATTGCCAGGCCCCAGCAGTGAACACCACGGCAGCATATCCGTCCCATATGAGATCTCCATTCCCAAGAGCGAGATCACCTTGCGGCCGTGCCAGGACCAGGACTGTGGGGTGGACGACAACAGTGATTCCTCATCAAGGTCCAAACTCCACAACACTTCCAGAGTGGAGACAACCACCAGCCACCTGTGCTGCCAACGCAGCAACTTCAGCCTCCAGTCCCCGGACATCACCTCCGCAGACTTAAACGACACAGAGTCAGGTTTCGAAAGCAGCAGCAGCAGTAGCACCACCACGGTCACTAGCTGGAGACGCCAAAGACAAAGCCAGCACTCCCAAGAAGACAGTTTACCAGACATGAAGAATGTGACTGTGAGAAGCACCTGGAGGAACCAGGGCACTGCGTCAGTGGATGAGACAGGCCGGGGAAGAGGGGCTACACGGCCTACGACTGATGGTGGGTCAGAGGATGAAGCAGAAGCCGCGACGACATGGAGGGCTTACCGGGCAACCACCTTCGATACAGAGGAAACGATAAACAGCGGAACAGGAGCTGCTGGAAATGCTGAGGCACAGAAGGGAGCCAAGCCATCCCCTGCAGAGGTGAGATAATAAATAAAAGTATCAAACAAAGTCTTGAGTTGAGAATGAGTGCATTCCTTACACACAAGGAATAGGATAGGATAGGATAGTGAACTACTTTATAGCAGCATAATGTAGTTCTTTGTGTTACTCCCTGTTCCAGGTGTACATGCGTAGGATCAACAGTGTGGTTACTAACACTAGAGAAGTCGAGGAACCAGGGCTTCGCCGAGGCAAACGCTCACAGTCTCCGAACACGGAGGCAGGAGGCCCGGGAAGGATCGTACCCCACGCACCTGTTACCTCTCAGTCCTGGGGCCGATCATACACACAACAGGTTTTTACACTTTTCTGCTCTCATTAGATGTGTTCTTTTCAAATGATGCAGGTATATAGAAAGTGTTAATACAAATTAATTCTATAGTCTTCATCAAATGGTCAGCACAAAACAAGTGTCAAGTTTAGCTAAATTTGGCTGGTAATTTTACAGAGTATTTTTAGCGTTTTGACAATATGAAAGGACAACTGCTCACTTAAAAAAAGCATCAACAAGCTAATAGAAAAAAAGTTTTGTGCCTGAGCTTTTACTGCATAATGTGGCTTCTAAAGTACTCTGCGATGCTATGTAGGTGAAGGTATTATCCGCACCACTCTGCAAATAGTTTTGTCTTGAAGATAAAAGTCCAGAAAATACAACCGCAGGGCTGAGCTCCTGGTGTGTCCACTTTGCATGAGAGCTCAGCTTGTATTTTTCCCTGACGCCAGGCTCTGCGACTTCAAGCTTAGCACAGCAGTTCTGTAGGCCCCACTCCTGCTGCCCCAGTAAGCACAAAGAGAAAAGGGTGGGACAAAAAAAGAGGGAGGATGGAAATGAAAAAGACCTCAACAGGGGGAAAAGAAGGTTAGGAAAACCTCAAGGAGAAGAAAATAGCTTTCTTGTATTTAAATGTGCCACCACATTACAGTCTGTGCCCCTGCCAGGCTGCAGTGCTATTCTACGCAAACATTACTCAAGATAACTGTTTGAATACTCACCTCCACATAGCACGCGTATAGGATTAATTTGAGTTGGTGTATTGATCCACATTCATGCTTCTTTTTGCACATACTGTATGTCACAGTGCATGAGCTTATATTTATGGCTTTAATTTGAAGTTATTATCTGCAATTAGTTATTTTGAGATATTTTGGTTTTCTTTTCACATCTATTATGGCAAAACTTTCACTACTGTAAGCACAACCTGACACATAATTTCTCCAACACTTAAGACGGATTGTGGAGCTACGTTATAAACAACTAATTTCTGAAGAAGCCAGATTGAGCCCTCTGATTTCATGTATGTGTGCCTATGCATTAACATGTACCAGTGTGTGCATATCTACATCTGAATTAATGGAGTGTGAAAGTTTATACAAGTCATCAGAAAGATGAGGTGAAAACTACTAATGGGCTACAGTATTAATTTGCTTGTCCATCGGTATATAATATATTGTCAAATGGCTGCAGTACTGCTTACAGAGTGAGCTCCATGGCTACAATAACATGTCAGTCTGTCAGTTTGACAAACTAGGCTGGACTAGAGGCCTTTGGGTAAGATCTGTGTTTTCCCCTATAAATAAACTGGACGTTGCCAAGGAGACAGACACGCACATGCAAAGTGTCTGCTGTCTCATCCATCATCTTTGGTCACATTCGTGATCTAGGGCAATAGTCGAGTTAAATTGTCTTGCATGTGTACAGCACACACAGAGATCTTAGAAGATAATTCTAGAAAGGTTTCTAAAGACTTTTTTTGAATTCACACAGTATACTATGCACGAGTAGATCCTGTGGTGTACCACAACGTTGTTGTTTTTGTAGCTGTTATGCTCGAGTCATGATATAAGGGGTCGTCTTTTAGAAGTAGTGCATTGAAGGGTTATTGACCATGTCAGGACCAGGACTTCAGCAGGTTACGGGGTTGTGATTGTGGTTGTGCAGTGCTGTTAGGGGTTTATTATCGTGGACAGTTTTCAGATTCATGGGTACTCTTCCTCCTGAGAATCAGAAAACTATCAAGTGCCAAAAAACTCACATTGAATGGTCAGATTCGTAATTACTTATTCTTTGATAACATAGTTCTTAATTTAAATCTATATTTTGCCAAGTTTTGACTATTTTATGTAACCAAACTTTGGCTGCTTTTGTTAAATGAACAAAGCACATGTTAACGTGTTAATATTTCTCAAAGTAAGGATTGAGAAAAGTATCATATTTGTATCAGTACCAAAACTCAGGTATCATAAAGCATTAGTATCAGAAAATTCACTCAGCCTTTCACGCTGTAATGCTAAGTTGCACAGCCTGTACTGGCTTAGATGATCACTGGTCAAGATGTTCCTCACGCTGCTTCTCCCTCCCATGTTCAAAATTGTTGTTCAATGTGAGCATCTGTCAGAGTGTCATACAGACGCTCACACAAACACACACCAGTATGCTCCAGTCATAGCAAAGACTATCTGAATCTGATTCCAAAACCTTCAGCTGGGTTCTCTCATCTCCAGGCAGACGAGCCATTTTATAAAAACATAGCAACTAACATGGGCTTAGAGCTGTAATTACATACAGGACCCCTCCCTCTCATTAGCCTCAATGGGCTTAATGAAATCTGTCTAACACTGAGCCTCGACCCTTGACGCCCCCCTTCAGCGCTGACATAGACTGGTAGAAAGAGCATTAGGGGACAGCCACCTTTGTTTTGTCTCTGACTCCTCCCCTCCCTTCCTCTCTCGTCCATGCCCCTATTCAGTTTGTCATCCAAGCCCTGACATTAACAAAGTGGCTTCAAGTCATGTATTTGAGGAGCTCTGTCGGGGTCAGTGCCCACATCAGTTCTACTGCACGGCCTTGACCCCAACTCTGCATTTTCAGCAATCATCCTCTTTCTGACTCTGTCCCACATCACTCACCCTTGATATCCCTGGTTTCCCTTGAGCCCTGGAAATAAGAAACTGGATGAGTCCCTGCCCTGTCTCTGGTGTGGTAAATCAGCAGTGACCTGATGAGCTGCCTTTCTTGTTGTTGCTCCTTCAGTTTTTTTGTCAGTCGCGCGCTTTGCCATGGGAATTTCCTAAACCCACTTTGTTGACTCTGCGGTACAGTAAAACCTTGTTCATCCTGATATGTGATGCATGAACTGGTCACTCCATTTGGATAGCAATTACGAAGAAAAATTGCTACAGTGCAAAAAAAAACATGCTTCAATTCATGATTGGGCTTTGAAGCATGTCTTGGAGCACAGCCGATCATCTTTGGTTTGGATTTTCAGAACATTTCAGTGGTCTGAACAGCGTCCATTCCCAAGAGGTTTGGATAAATACAGCTGTAGTTAGGATAGTGGGAGGTTGGGATTAGTTTGTGATTGCAATGTCAAAGGTTGATAGAAGAGGTTTGTATTATTACAAGTTTGTAGATGGAGGCACATGGGTTGATGGAAGAGGAATGTAGCTAGTCATCAGTAACTGACATCCCATTGATCTTTCGTTCACTTAGTATCAGTACTCCTCTGTCTTTGGCTAAAGCTTGATCCATTAAAGTTGCAGTCTGCATGTAAATAGCATCTGTTATATAAGTTGTTATGATCTTATAGTTTTAGCCTGTTACTCCTCCTGAATTCTCTTTGAACATAAAAAGGTTGGTTGAAAAATGTGTATTTTTGTTAGAGATTAAATTCTATATCCTGTCTACATGACTGAAATTTCTTTTTATGACCATTCATGCCAAAGGCTTCCCAGTGATGAGAGTAGAGCAGACGGAAAATCAGCTCAACCAGTAAGGCACTATCGATCAATAGTTATTAAGGAGGAGACAACACTCCCAATTCCTTTAAGTACCCTGGAGCAACCTGGGGAAACTGATAGCTTATTGATTTGCTTTCTTTTTTTAAACCTCACGTTTAAATTATTTGGATGTAATTTATTCAGGCTTGTATGGAGCAGAGAATCACATCAAGGTCATGGTCGTATCATCGTGCTGCAGTTTAACCTTGGCTGTTGACTCTGGTTTGTCCCTAAATTTACCTACAGCACCACCATGACAACATTTGAATTTGTCAAATACTAGGACCAAATACCTGCAAAACTAATGCCATTCCCATTAGCCTCAGCTGCACTTTGTGTTTAGTACTAATTAGCAAATATTAGCATGCTAACATCCTTAACTAAGATGGTGAACATGGTGAACATTATACCTGCTAAACATCAGCATGTTAGCATTATCATTGTGATCATGTTAGCATTAGCTGACTATAGTATTCAGCTCAAAGCATCACTGTGCCTGAGTACAGCCTCATAGCTGCAGACCTGGTCTTGTTAAAGCTCTGATAATACACATGGTGAGCAGAACTGGTAGCAGAGAAAGAGCATACAGGACTTGGTCCAAAATACACTTGAGGGCCAATTCTGATACAAACCTAACAGGTCAGTGTTAAAATGGGGAGTGCTTGCTTTCTGTAGCAGTCACTCCACACTTCAGAGTACAGAACAGAACAGCATTGTAGTAATTCCTCCCCGCTGTAGCAGTAGGAAACCTCAGCCTGTACATGAATGAGCCGTGAACTTGTGTTTGGCTGAGGACAGCGGGGCAGATATGGCCGATGAGCGAGATACCAAAACATCCTTTGTTGAGTCAAAAACCAGTGGCAGCAAGGTAAAGTGTGGGATCAGAGCTGCTCTACTATTCACCGTTTGCCTTATGTGACCGGCACAGAAAAAGCCCTCTGGAATAACAATCGGTGCAGCAGCTTAAGTCGGACTGTGGGATGTTTTCAGTAGCATAACATCAGACAACAGACACTGCACCAGTGACCTGTGAAAAGCAGTAAAAGAATGGCTTTTATAAATCATAACCAATAAACAGATCATCTGGGCAAATCAAACACAAATTTCACCTTTTCTGGAACATTTCACTTGGAGTGTCAAGAGTATTGTCTTGCTGTAGAGGTGATTTAAGAGCTTGGATTGGCAAGACACCACCATTCCTTAAAATTTGGTGAGAGACCAAGGACAGACAGATTTAAAGCAGGGGTGTAATTTGTTCTGCAGAAGCTCTGACACGCTGCTTGTGTTATTTCTTAAATCTGCTGGCCTTCATTTGGTATTAAAGAGCGGAGTCTTCTCACAGTGTCTCTTTGGTTTTCAAAGTGAACTCTTGGAAACTGAGTTTGTAATTCTGAAACGGAGAGCCTTTTTTTTTCTCATAAAACTCCAGAGTGCATGAGCTGAATGAAGGATTTGTAGAGATTAAGTTTCTACACATAAAGCCTAAAACACCCGTAAAGGAATAGTTTGACATTTTGGAAACCACACTTAATCACTTTCTTGCAGAGAGTTAGATGAGAAGATTGAAACCACTCATATGTATGTTAAATATGAAGCTATAGCCGGTTAGCTTAGCATAAAGACCACAACTTGTTGCTTATACACTTTGGGTTTTGTACAGAATAAACACACTAGATATAATGTGTTAATTAGTGAGAGGTACTGGTAGGCAGATTTTGTCACCTTTGGACAGAGCCAGGCTAGCTTTTTCCACCTGTTTCCAGTCTTTATGCTAAGCTAAGCTAATCGTCTGCTGCATCCAACTACAATTAACCGTACAGATACGAGAGTGGTATCGATCTTCTCGTCCAATTCTCAGAGAGAAAGATAGTAAACTTATTTCTAAAAATGTCAAAACTATCCCTTTAAATGTCACAGAACATGACTCTCCTGTTCATTTCACATATAAAAGTTGGAGGTATGTACCTAACAGCACTGCTTTTCTTAGTCCCACCTTTTCTTTTTTTATTAGGTCAAATCATGATGCTGTGCTGCCAGACATGATTTAGTGTTGCTGATTGTGACGGCCTATAAACGCGGGTTTTCCAAGCTGAAGGCATTCTGATGTGATGTGCAGGAGCAGGTCTGCGATGACAGCAGCACTTGCTGTTCCCAGTAGATTTCCTCTGCTGTGGCACATCGACTTACTTAACAGCATTTATTACAGGCTGACGTTCCTCTTGCCCAAATATTTTCTTAAATTAACTTTCAGCCACATGGGAAAAAGCTCTCCATTGGCACACCATTTCCCTTCTACTGAAGCCACACATCTTTTAGTTCTATAGTGCATTTCACTCGTTGTCATTTTCAAGCTTTTTCTTTTAAATTTTGGTTAATACATGCCAAATCTTTATTGTCATGTGTATTTTTATTACCTTTTGTTGTTTGAAGTCTGTTAAAATGTGTTGAACAATGTACAAGCCTCCTGTTGAGTGTAGGAGGAACAGTGGAAGTGCATTACATGGCAACCTTGTGAAAGCCCCCGGTCTTGCAGCAGTGGCTTACCATAGAAGGAGAATATGCCACTCTGCCATTTCCTCTCCTCTGTGACTGGAGCAGGAAGTGACCACACTGAACACGCCTACTTGGCAGGGTTAGCTGGTGACTGATTTCCTGTCTGTTACCCCTGGAGACAGAGAAAGGCAGTCCAGCAGGGCTCCATTAAAGCCAATTAGCGAGAATGCATTCTAAAACTGCATCAGAAGCCAACTCCAACCCACCAAATGTCACTAATTATGGTGCTTTTTTAAAGCTGAAATTACAGGAGCAGGGTGCTGTTTCTGTGTGCTTTAGGAACTGCATCGTCATCTAACTCTCGCTTTCTTAGAGTAGGGTTACTGAGGTTATGAGAGGGGACGTGCCGTTGTAGCCACCACAGACTAGTGACTTGGGGTTTATTTTCTAGTCAGCCCACCAAATTATAAATCTCTCAGCTTGGGGTATGTTTGGGGTTTTTGGTTGGGGATTTTTCCCCTGGCAGAAGTCCACATGGCAGACTTTCCTTGTCACACACCAGTTAACATAAACAGCATGTATTTAATGCCCACATAATACAAAAGTCCAAACAAAATGCCCAGAGCTCCAGAATATGGGGCTGAATGAACTGACCTCTCTTGTAATGTTTGTGTTTCTGACCAAGCCAATGCCAAACGAATCCACTTAATAAACAAGGACGTGCTGCAGCTGCCAATTCAGACCGTGAACAAGACTTTTCTTTATCTCATTTTCTAACCTTTCCAGGCTGCTGATAGCGTAGAGCCCAGTCCAAACCCGAGCCAGAGCCCGGCCTCCTGGAGGCGGCAGCTACCCAGCAGTGAATCTCACCACCTGGGGAGCTCTTATGACCGGGCGCCCAAGACAGCAGGGGCCTCCTCCAGAGGGGATCTGTGGGCCAGTCGGGGTCAAGGGTCAGGGGCCAGAGCCGAGGGGAGGAGTGGAGCGGGGAGCAGACCGTGGAGCCATCGTCACTCTGAACAACATTAGACCAACTGGATCTGAGCTGGACTTCTAGAGCAAAAGGACAGGTAGGAGAGGGCTGGATCTTTTCTTTTCTTTTCTTCGGACTCCTGAAACTCATTAATTAAAGGAAACTGATATTAATTACCCGTGTTGCAGATTTCACATCTCTTAAGGGGGTTTCAAATCAAATGTGCAGTATTAAGCTGACCTGACACTGCTGTAGCACATTTTACAGCACTGGATTTAGTGCTGGCAGCAGTGCGGTGGTATAATAAGTAGAGTTACCCCCACTGGGAAGCCCCAGGTTCACTGCTGAGGCGTCCTTGAGCAAGGTCATTCCAGGTGAACTGTACTGTAGCTAAACCTGCAAGCAAGCATAGATGAAAAATCCTTTGTCTGTAATTTCCAAATATTTTCCTGATTCCTCAGCAGTTTCCTGGAAAGAACTATGTAGTTTAGCACTAATTAGGGGCAATTTAGAATTTTCTTGAAAGAAGAACTCCATTTAAACCCAAATAAATATTCATTCATTATTAATTTATTATTGGAAAATGTATTCTTCATGTATTATAACAAATTTCACATTCAGCTGACCTGCTGTGCACTGACTAAAAGACTCAGAGTTTTGCTGGAAATTAATTGTAATAATTTTTTAATTGGAAATGTACCAATTGAACACCGTGTCTATTTTCACCATAATTAGTACCAAATTACCTTGTTCTTTCTGGCCAACTTTAATTGGCCAATAATTTTCTAGGAAATTATTTGGAAATGACGGACCAATCATGCTTCTAAAGAAGATCAATAGTTGTGTTAAAATATGAAGGATTAAGTAAGATCTTTCTCTTCATTTTTTCTTAACAGCACTCCAATAAGCTCTCAATGGCGCAAGGAGGGCCAAACATCAGTCTCCCATCAACTACTGGCTACACCACTACCACCATCTCCAAAAGTCAACATGTACAGCTTTTATGACAAGCAAAGAAAAGAGAAATAGTAGTTGCAGCCGTAAAGAACAACAAACCACAGACATCCTTACTCTGACCCTGAGTGTACGCTGAGACGTGAACGGCTCTTCCTATGCGGAACTTTCTCTGTCCCAAAAGAGGTATAAATGGAAAGACAGTGCCTGTACAGTGTTTTGGAGGTCGCCTCACCAGCCCATGTATCCTCTTCTGCTTCTTGTGTTGGATGTATTATAGTGTAATCCCGAAACGTGACAAGGGAGAGGCTGGCATGCTGGGGACGGCTAGAGATTTGCCTGCGTGCCAGAGAGGGTTTAAAGAGAGTCAGAGGAAATAGGACTCAAGCATTGAGAATGCCTTTCTCAGAGGACCATTACAGAGCTGGATATGTCGCTTCTGCTTCAGAATTTCAACCTTCCTTCATCACTAAAAAAAACAACCCAATCTTCAATCAACAGCAGTACGATGTTTAAGATGCATCTTCATCTCACAGGGCTGGATCTTCATGCAGAATTCTTCACAAACTAAAGGATCTTCACCTTTAAAAGTGACCAAAAACAGGAAGCGAATTACCATCTTTGCTGACTCGTACCATTATATTCATTTATTCTTACTAGAACTCATATTTGCTTTGACGGCCATATTTGCTTTTTTTTCTCACAGATATATACACAAAACCATACAAACGCATGCGCAAACAATAAGAAAACAAAACACATGCACATTTTTAACTTTTGGTTTATTTTGAACCCGTGTCACCACTTTCTGGCATGCAGCCTGAAACTGGATTTAATTTGGGGTCTTAGATGTTGAGCAAACATTTGCATGTTTCTAAGTAATAAATGAAGAGCACTTGAAAGATTGTGACTCAGCATGCACTCTGCTTAAAGGATTGCTGGTTGGCTGCATTTAAGGAGCACACACACATACACACACACATTATTTCTGACAGACTGGGACCTTATTTATGCTTTTTTGCCATTTTCATCACTTATTTTGATTCTTTGTAATTCGCTTCCTGTTCTGCATTATCCTTTCCCTTTCTGCTCAACCATATCAAGACAAAAAATCTTAGTTTGCACGCAATGAAATGCAATGCACATGTTGAAAATAAGAATAATTTGGGAGGGAGGGCATTGTTTATAACCTCAAAACATGCTACAATTTCCATGGTGCTTTGTTTTACAGCTGTTGCAATTGTCCTCATTCATGTATTTGAAGAGAGCCATAGCAAAATGGAGTTTCTGTTTTAACTGAACATTGGACTTCGGATTACCAGCAAACCTGGCCTGGCGAGGCAGACATTTTTTCAGTGCTGCTGTAAATACTGTGTACATGCCAGCCAGTCATAGAAAGACACAAGACTTCTAACCACATGGAACTGACAGTCCAGCTTGTGTGTGACTGGGTTCGCCGTGCGAATCGTCCCAGCTTATTCTCCATTTCTTATTTCTATAGAGGTGTATTATTTTGTTACATCATAAAATATCAATTTGTGGTTGGTATGTTGGAGCAATCTCTCATTGGTGTGAGCCACTGCAGCAATGGGGGGTGCCACAGAAACCAATTTAGTAGTGGCCAGTAATAAAATAAGGTGTTTTCATTGAGGTAAATGGTGCATATCTATGACAGAAACCTTTCTGTAATGTTTGAATCTTTCAACAGGCTCCTGCTGGATTTAAGATCTGACACACGAGATTCATTTCAGTACGACAGGCGACGTAAACTTTGATCCCACAATAAAATGTATGAATGTTGCTATTGAATGCAGCTGAGAATGACCAATTGCTTGATGGCTTGATGCACCAATCTAACACGACTGCATTCTTTGTCTATCTGACAAGATCACGTAACCATAACTGTGACAACTTGGGACACATGGGATCTGTTTCAGTCTGAGTACATTTCTCAGTTCTCCTGTATTCTACCAGCCGCCATCTAGCTGTAATATTTATTAGTCTCCAGATATGTACTAGTTCTTTTATTGTGAAAATGCCTGCCGGTGGCAGGAGCCCAGTCTGTCGCTGCTTTGTCACTTTACGGTTTATGCAAGCAGGAGATTATATGCAATCAATAAACTGCTCCCTCATCCCCCTCCATCATGCAATGTCTGTAACTATGTCAGTCATCATGCTGTACATGCAGATCGGAGGTGATGACTGTGTTGTGATGAGTCCGCTAAGTCCAAACTAAAATTTTTGTTTACCTTTTTATTTATGTTCATCTGTGCCTTGACATACAGTAAGAGAGGTAGATTGTCCCAACAAATTCAGACTTGCACCATATACTTACACTTGCTGTGCAGATAAATGACATGCAATACTAATTGTGAGGTTCTTTTTTTATATTTTTTACATTCAGAGGGTTGCTGTATGGAACATCGTAAAAGTATTTTTGTTTAAGCGTAAAAAGACGTTCTCGGAGGGAACTCCTCCCTGAGGGATGTCACAACAGGGTTCCCTGAGAAAAAGCTTTTTTTTTTTTTTTCGAACTTAACTTCAAAGTACCCTTTTAAAAAATATAGACCGCACCGCCCAAAAAGCTATGTCCTTTGGATTTGTCTGTCAGAGTCGCAGGGTGCAGCGCAGCCTCGGAAAGGATTGCCATGTGGCCTCTTCATGGCCGCTGCTGGATTTATGATAGAGCAAAAACAGACCAGACATACTGTTCAGCGCTCTCAGTGCACATGCCAACACTTGATGAGCATATAGTCTTTCTGTGCTTACTCTGTTAGTGTTTCTACTACCACTCTTCTCATTTACCAAGAGGGAATGCCATCTCTTCCCCAATCTCTCATCTTTTCAACCGATTCCAATTTTCCTTTTAGTATTTTAGAGAAGTCAAATGTCCCTCCCTCCCCCCTTTCCTCTCCTCCTCTCTTCCTCCTCTGTTTCTCTGCATCTTCCTTGGATTCTCATTTCCTAAAGGGAAAGCCTAGTCCTAAACAGCGGTGATATGTGTTGTTGGTTCAAAGAGTTGTTTTGTTGAAGGCCAGAGGCCTGTCGCCAGATATTGATGGGCAGCTCCCCAGGTAGCTAAAAGGTCAGAGTTCAGGGCTACATCTAATCCTGTCTTTACGTCTTGACTCAGGGCTTCTAAATACAGGAGGGGGGAAGACGGACAGCTTGGCAGTGATGTCCACTTTAGGGATAATTAAAACAGACCAGGGTATCGAATGTCCAGTTCTGCCTGCGCTCATGCTGCCAGAGATAGACGCGGTGTGGTCGTGCCTCTGTGTGTGTTGTTATTAATATGTCAGCGAGGGTTTTAAAGCTGGACATGTGAACTGGTGTGTTGTAAGCTGCTGCAGATCCCTGATTAAGAAGCTGCTGAATGACAGATGTGCACGTGTGTTTGTCAGAGTTGGCATGCACGGCCGGAGATTGTTTTTTTTAATGTTCGAGGCTGACATCACTGGGTCAGGATTACTGTGTATAGCAACTTGGTGATGCAAGTGCTAACACGAATGCCCTCCTCAACCCTCATCCTGCCTTACTGCCCCCTTGTGTCACCTGTTTCCCTCCGCCCAATAAATAATAGTCTACCATGCAGACAATCCTACAGTCTCACCCGTCCTCACTACAACTACACTGTGCAACCTTCATTCATTTGTCTCTTTCACTTTCCTTCATTCCTCTACCTCTCTTTCCCACGAGGGTCGGTGGTCCCAGGAAGAGCCCAGCTGTCGGAAACTGTAGGTTTTATGACACGTTGGAGGGTTTCCCTCCTGGAGACCGGCTTCAAAGAAAGCTTTTTAAAGGGCAAAGTTGAAAGTGCATCCTATGCTATGCATGCTGCATTTCTTCCTTACAAGGCCCCAAAGTACATTACACCCGACTGTGCATCCACTCCGTCCATTGAAACCTAGCTGGACTCTGAGTGCCAGGACGAAGACCAGTTGAGGCTTCTATCTATATGTGTTTTGGGCTACATGCCACTACTCACATGTTATATGCCTTATTCGTTGCTTACAGTGGCGAGAGCCTGCACAGTGTTGACATGGTGGAATGTACTGACTGGTCATCTGGGACTCAAGTGAAGACTTTACAGGTTTCAAGACTTCTATGGCTTTTGTGGCGCTATAAAGAAACAGCTGGGGGCTGTTTCAGAGTTTTTGTCGCTTCCTCTCCTCCCTGAATGATGGCAGTTTTGCAGAACGTTTGTTGAATTGGAGAATCGGTATGATAGCTGTAGCTGGAGCAGAATATTTAGCGCATGGCTGTGAATGACATGATTGAAAACTCCTACAAGTACAAGAGGTAGTTAAACAGTGGAGAGAAAAGAGGCTGTGTCCGCTTTCCTGCTCAAATACCAACTAAAAAGTTAACAGAAATCCTCTTAAGCTCTGCTGGTGTATGTATAAACATCCGTTATTTACAAGTCGTTGTTTTTTTCCTTTTTATAAAGTAGACTAGAATGTGCTTTAATGGAGATTGGATTGGCGAGGCAGAAATGGCAGTGAGCAGGCCCTTGTCCTCAAAGGCCTCCATTGTGAAGCCAGGGTCATGGTGTCATTGGGTGGCGTAGGCTGTAATCTGCACTTAACCAGCACTTAACTTTAAGACCTCAAACGACTAATGCCCCCTTAGTCTCCTTTGTCAAAAAGTTCCCTCTTTTGTGTCCCAGAATTGTACTTTAACTCTGTTTCAGTAGCTGTTTGCTGAATGTACCACAGTCACATATGTTATGTGTTTTTGCACCAGCCAAATTAGAGTATTTAAGCATCATCTCACCAGTTAAAGAAAGGAAATTGGCGTGCACTCAGTGAATGAATCATGTTTGAACATATTGTTTGAGGTATGGCACCCTGTTATGCCTGCATCTCAGCCTTCTAACTTTGTGCCAAAATCATTCCACAGTATTTCCAGTTTACAGTTAGAGACAGTGCCAATGTTTCCCCAGATGGATACCCTGTCTCTAAGATACTCAATTTAAGGGGAAATGATCAATTTGAGGGTTTTCTTCTTTTTGTTTTCTGCTTATGTATGTTTTTATTTCTTTGTTAAACAAAAGATGTCTTATTTTGGAAGCTATATCGGATAGATTTTATTTAAGGAAAATCTTGTAATTTTGTAAAGTGGGCCTTATTATTGAAATATAAAGTATTTGTCCATCTTGATTTTAAGTGATATTTTTTGCAAGATAATGTATCTTCCTCATTGTTATTACACTCCTGGAGAGTACTTCTTCCTGTATTTTGTGTTTGTTATTTTAGTGCAAGACATTTCTCATGACCTGGAGACATGATGGCACACTATGGATCAGAGAGAGAGAGAGGCCAGGGTTGTGTCATAGTCATTGAAGAATGAGAGCGATGTGCATTTTTATCAGAGCCGAGCAGGTCTGCTGTGCTGAGTGGTTCACCATGTGTCGACCCATTTTTATCACGGACCATTCAGTGCTCCGGCCTCTTCGCTGCTCTGTTCTCCCTCGCTCATAAATTCAGGGTTTGTACATCTTCTATGCTGTATGTTTGTAAGTGCTGCCAAAGAAAGAAGCGTGCAGGCCCCAGACACACGTGTGTGTATATATAAACACACAAATAATCTAATAGGAATTTAAAAAAAACAACATATAACTGGATCTCATCTCTCTTACATGCACAGATACAAGAATTTCTGGCCTGTACAATCAACTTTTTTTTTTATTGTTGAAAGCTTATTTTGTGTGCAGAAGAAGGAGACTGATGAACAGAGGTGTCAAACAAAAATGTATGTAAAGACATCAGATCAAAAGGGTTTAATTGATTTATTATTGCTTCTCAGTATGTCAGCAATGCCAGGTGGACTGTGTGGGGAGGCTGTTTTTTTTTTCTGTTTTAGACTTAATACATTGTGCATGTTTTAACCTTACTGTGGCTGGCGCACCCTGCATGTAGGTCTCTTGAAGCTGCCAACTGTACAGCAAACCATATGTATTCCAATAAAAATAAAAACCAACCTGTTTGTAATACGTCTCCATGTTGGAACCTGTGTCAGTATGTGTGTGCGTTGCTGATCGTGCGTAAAACTCAACCATGTTAATCTCTTTCATGCTTTTTCGCTGAACAAGCTCAGCAAGTTTTGATTTCATAGCGGTACACCCTCTCTCTCTCTCTCTCTGTGTGTGTGTGTGTGTGTGTGTCCAATCCCCTGGTTTGAACAGGGCAGAGAGAACAGCAGCTGACGGTATGCAAAATAAGCAGGCAGACAAATGAGGCAAATTGGTCAGGTACAAAAAGGAAAACCACAAGCTGTAGTGGAATGCGAAGTCAGCACACAACTTTCTCTTAAACAGCTACGCCTCGCTTTGTGAAACCCAGCACTTCTGTTCCTGCAGCTGTAGGTTACTTTAAATAATCATCTAATCGACACAATCTAATCAGATTTTTCATGCGAAAATAACCGACCTCTGGCCCTCAGTTATTTTAGTATCCATCAGTAATGCTCAGGAGAGTTTTTCTAGTGAAATTTTTCCATTTTACCCACTTTACCTCAAGCTGGCTGGTAATTTCCTACATTTCCCAGAACAGTTTAGTTCAACTCCAGAGAACAAGCCTGGACGTGTTGAATTCGGCTGGCCTTTATGTGTAGGTGGAGAGAGTGATGGTGGGAGCAAAAGATCAAAATGTTCTGGTTGACAACAAGTGACTCCTGGTGCTCAGCTGCATTACCTTCTGGTCTACTATTAGTGGACAACACTTCCTACTCTGGGAATTGAAAATGTAATATTACAGTTTTACACTAATAATTCTGTGATATCAAACTGTATTTTACACATCTTTTGAATTCCTGACGCACGACCTCTTTGACACAAACATTTTGCCAATAGAATTAAAGAATTTCACTTAATCCAAAATCAAATTAACTGGCAAAATTTGTTTCACCTTTTCTTGTGAACCAGTGTTCTATTAAAATGTTCTGCTGTACTTAATCTTGCCACTTTTACTTGCAATAAGTGTAAGATTTCATTTCTACAAATCTTTTGAAGTGCACTTATTGGTACTTTATGGGGACATTGCCATTTCACAGCATGTATATGGCGGTGGAATAAGTGAGCAGATTCCACAGTGTAAAAATACTCCCATTATAAGTATTAGTATAAGTTATCATCAGAGTTCACCATTTAGTACTGCAAAAGAGATGGTTTGTTTGTGATGTGTAATGAGTCAGAACGGTTGAGAGTCAGGGGTTAACACTGTCTCTTGCTTGTGGGGTTTAATCTGTCCTAAATTCAGATGCAGGGAGGTGCTACCCTAACACAGTGGTGCCTGTCTGGACCCTGGTACTCCTGAGCCTCAGCGCTGGTGCCTGACCTGAATTAGTGCTGTGAAGTCAACCATAGAAATGACTCAGTGGCACTCCAGGCGAGCGGAGGAGGGAGACGGGGGAGGGAGAGTGAGAAACAGGCTTCACTGCCTACAACAGGTGTCATACGAAAGACTGAGGGGGACTGTGAGAATACATCCAAAATGTTACTGAGGTTGAGGCTGCAGTGTTGAATAACAAGAAGTATTGAGTAATAAGAAGTGACACTAGCTTGATAATTGGGATTTTATGTAATTTACTGATTCACATTGTCAACAAGACTAAGAGCTTACAGCCATGCTAGTGACTCTGTGAGGTTGTACTCAGTGGTGCTTTGAGCTAAATACTAACATCGGCATGCTAACATGCTCACAATGACAATGCTAACATACCGATGTTTAGCAGGTACATTGGTTACCATGGTCACAATTATAGTTTAGCATGTTAGCATGCTAACATTTGCTAAGTAGCAGTAAATGAAAAGTGCAGCTGAGGCTGATGGGAATGTCATTAGTTTTGCAGGTATTTGTCCAATATTTGTGTTTATGAACAAAGTGAAATTTTGACCTGATGAAGTTATTACAGTTCATCCTGAGAGGGACATGAATGTGTGTACCAAATTACATGGCAGTCCATTCAACAGTTGTCGCAAACTTCTACTCAAAACTACAAATGTCAACCTCATGGTGGCGCTAGAGGAAAGTCAGGATGACCAAAGTCAGTAGGATTCATCCTCTGGGGAATATGAATGTTTGTACCAAAATTGAATGGGAATCTATAATAATAATTAGCCAATGAGCCGTGGCTAAAAATACTGAAACAACTGTGCAGTGTCTATATAATTTCTGGATTTATCTCATATTTGATGTTCAAAATACACATAACAGCATGTGGGAGGTGTTTGTACCTGTGCGAGTGTACATTCCACCCCACACCTATGAATCACACGAGATGTGCTCAGACACGCTGTGGTCTCTCATCCAAAGGATTTTTATAACTAGCTTTCTATGTCTCTGCCTCTCTTTCAAGTAATCAGTTGATGTGGGCTTGAGGCTATTATGAAAAATAACCTCACCAGTCAACAGTTACACACTGCTCTGAGCCTATGGTTTACCAGGGAGGTGAAAATACCCGAGTGCTGCAGTCCAAAACCCCAGCTCAAATTACTGTTGTTACATCAAACATCTCTTTTGGTCACGATAATAATAACCGCATCTCTGGGGGAAAACAAGGCCTGTGACGCTTGAGAGTGCATGGAAACAGAGGGGCACAGAGCCCTGAAATACAACTCCACAGAAAAGCTCATAGCTCATGGTTGACCATTTTAATCTCCCCCCTCATTCATCAGATCTCCCACTATGTGGAGCTGCTGCCAGGGACCCTCATCTCTCCGTCAAACACACACACACACACAGAGACTCTGGGAAGCAACCAGACCTGCAATGAAGGAGGGTCATTGGAGGGTCAAAGTAGAAGCAGCCATGTTATTTTTGTACATGCATGTACAAGTACAAAAACTACACATTTGCAGGGAATAGTAGGACAGGAACAAGAATTTTGTTCTGTGGTCTGAAAAATCTGCATACACACCTTTTTCCAACCTCGTTTCACTTTCAAGAAAAACCATGCTGATTTCAAATGCAATTTCTATCTTCTTTTAATAACAAAACAATCGACAATATAAAAAAAGTATGTGATGACAACTATAAAAAAAATACCTAAACTGCTATGGAAACAAAAACATTCACAATTCTTTCAACATATGTCTTTTTAGCTTTTAATACAAACTATTTTCACTACACTCTGCAGCCTAAATAATAGAAAGTAAATTTAGGAGACATACAGCTATAGTACATAGCAATGTTTTTAAGCCTTAAGACAACCAACACAAGGCTTCTGGAATGACACCAGAGGGAAATGTCTTTTGCTTAGATAAGCAGAGCAGTTTTAGTGGATTGAGACTGTGCCACTGAGTTGGTCATCTGTCTTATATGTTATCTGGTTCTAGGTTGTGTGTACATTTAGTATTTAGACAGGGGGACATAAATAGATGATGGGTTTTGCAAACATGCTCCACATGGAATCAAATACACTGAATCACTCCTAGTACCAAACGTAAACGCCATGCTTCTGTTTTTAAGACTGGGAACTCACATATTTATAAACTCTTAGATGAGTTAATACATTAGTATGTAACAAAATTGGGATTTATGCCTCATTCTTTAGCATAGCCCAGCCTTTGTAGTAGGTTACATCTGTCTCCATAATTTGCTGGAGATGAGTAGTCACGAACATCCCAAAATAAAAGTCTGAGGAACTGAAATGCTCCAGTTTAAGAATCTCTATTTCACATCATACGTAAAGAAAAAGAAATCCTCCAAGTGTCATTACTTGAGTAAAGGCAAAGATGCGTCTGGGACTTCCAAGATCTTTCACACACAGAAATATCAGTTTATGGGTAAACTTTTGTATTTTCTCAAAAATGCTGTATTTTCAGTCCAGAGTTGGCAGGAACTGGGAGAGGCAATTTCAGACGCTGGGGGTGGGCTGAGCCTGCTGAGGGTTGCTGGCGGCTGTGGGAGTGGCCTGTCGGGGAAGCGTGTACATAGCACCCAGGAACTGATCTGCAATGCGTCCGGCCTCACGGAGCCCGCTGAGCAGGGCGCCGTGGACTGTAGCGGGGTAATTCCTGATAGTGTGCTCCCCGGAGAAGAAGAGACGAGGGACCGGCTGAAAGGAAAAGAAAAACCACATTGAGATCGATGTTGGATTGTCCCAACATAATAAGGAATTAAAAGAAAATAGGGGATTGATGAGAGAGGAAAAAGTGCGGTAGTAAACTGCCAGAACTCATCGGTCAACGCATAAATATGACTTGTTCACATCAATCAGCATGCCAACATCAAAACAGCCAAAAAAACATCTGTGTGGGGAATAAACTGCTCTGCTTTGGTTTGGTTTATATATTGTGGTCAGGCTGGGATGCCTTCTCTCGTTAGCTTTCTCAGACACATATAAACTCACAAGCTCAACACTAAGGATTCTTTAGTGTGTGTGTGTGTGTTTACCTGTGAGGCTCCCGGTATAGCAGGGCCAGGTGTGATGGGTTGTGCCATGAGGTCATAGTCATTACCCGAAGAACCTGCTGCGACGTACGAGTAGGAGCCCCGCGCCCAGGGGTCTGCACGCCAACGAGTGACCACAGTTTCCTTTGGCTGCCATGACAACAAACAACAACACATACTTTTTAGGAGTTTCCATGATGATATTGAAGAGACCTGTAAACAGCTGGATGGCAAACAGTTCCAATGCTGGCCTCCATGCATATGATTTTATCCCATTTAAAACCATAAGCAAATGATTTATAATGACGGGTGGTTTGGATACGACTCCACTTATGAGTGCCTTTCACATATGCTCGCTGTGTAAAGCTGTGCTGGTTATGGGGGTCAATTCAGGAACGAATTTGACATTCCACTTAAAGTAGTGGAAAAACCAGAGAAAACACTAATGATGGAGCTTAAAAAATATAACCCACCACTACTTTTCTGTAAACAACAAACATAAACGAATTGTATTTGAACAAAATTGCCAGCTATGTCAAATTATGAGGACATCTGTTTGAGAGGAATAAACTATTTGGTATGTGGAAGTTAAAGAAGTAAGCAAAGTGAAAGGTCAAGGTGAAGAAAGACGGACAAACAAATGTCATACTGGACACTGATGTATTGAAAATATCAGCAAAGGGAGAGTTATGGACCTGCGGTACAGCGCTGCTTCCAAATATTCCTTTGAGAATGGCCAGGCAGCGTCCGACAATCACGTCATCACTGATGTTCTCCATGATGCCAGCGGCCTCACCAGCCATCAGTGCGAGGAGGATCGGGGCTGAAAAGAGAAAAAGCACAGTCTGTTAGAGGCTTTTTATGGACGCATTAAAGAAGCAAAGGGCACATATGAACAGGAAATATATCCAAAATCACATCACTCTGCATCAAATTATCTCCAACAACAGTGTGAAACTAAAAGGGATCTCATGTCACCTTTGTAGAGGTTCCAGAAGAGGAAGAGTTCGCCCCGACTTGCCGTGGTGGAGCCGACATGACCAAACAGGTTGACACTGGGATCCCAGAATACACGGTCAAAACACAACACCACCTTCAGACAGGGAGGAACACAAAATAAAAAGTCACACAACAATCAAGGTGCTTATTTTAATTAAAAGCTCAATTGCCTGTGAAGTACATCTCAGGTTCAGCACATTTACTGGCATGGCTTCACAGTTATGAGCGTGTGAATGATAGAGCGCCCTCTGCTGGAGATACAGCATCAGTAGCAGCTCAGATTGCATAATAATGCAGTATTCTCCTCTGTGCTGCAGTAGAATTAGGAGATAAAGTACTCTGCTGCAGATGATGCTCAGCAACAGTGAGAGAGAGAGTGCAGGGGCTGGTGGGTCAGGAGTGACGCAGAATGAGCACTCTGATCGGATTACTAACACGCTGGCAAAAAGCATCTTTAATTCGCACATAAACAGGCTCCGACTGCCTCTCCCCTCCTATACTTAGCAAACACACTGCCCATGCCACCCTTTCAATCCCACTATCTGAACCCAGGTGGAGGATGGATAAAGCAATATCACCAAGGCAGTTTAGAAGGAGGAGGGAATTCCTTGTTGTCTGAGCCAGGTACCAATACCTATTGTGATTTATTTGGGGGAAAAAAAAAACAGGAAGGAGGAAGGGGATCTGTTCATGCTGGATGCTGCTGACTTTGACAATGATATATGAACTTGCAAGGAACACAGTCAAATTCTGAATACTCATTGTTCTTTTGGCCCTCTACCACTGAAGGTCACATTCCTAGCGTAAGGACACTGCAGCAGAAACAGTAGCAGGAGGTCTCTCTAAGGAACCAAATCCTCCGTCCTGCTGGAAACACACTACATGATTTAAGACCTGATTTGAACTCTGATTTGAACATGACGACTCATTTCAAGACTGGAGAGTTTGCGCTGGTCTGCACAAAATGTGGCAGATCACACTTGGCACACATTATCGTGTAGAGGGTGGCGGTTTAGAGTTAAAATCTCTGGCCTCCCTCTTAAACGTCAGACTACTCGGGGCCACCTTGACCATATCACACGTTCAGGTTTTACAACTAGAATCTGGACAAATCAGAATGAGATCCTGTAGTTTGGTGAACTGGTTAATGATAGCAGGATAGAAGGAAGGAAGCACCATATGCTTATTTAAAAGTAAACCTTGTTGAGGTTGCCAAAGCCCATCCTCTGTATCGCAGATGTCTTCCACTCAGGCAGGGGGGGGACAAACTGCACAGCAGGGGGCTGCTGCTTCAACACACCGAGAGGCAGGGTGCATAGCACAGCATCACATTTGTATATGAAGGTCTGGGTCGTGGAGCGAGTGTTGACTGCTATCACTTCACAGCCTGGAGAATGAATAGTAGGAATAACTGTTTAACACATTGTACATCCATATGAACATTGAATTATAAAGTCCACAGTTTTGTGGCCGAAAGGGGCAGAAGACACCCACGCGGTCCTGTGCACGTACCAGAGGCTGTGTATCGGACCTGCCGCACGGCTGTGTTTAGTTTGATGTCCAAGCCTTCAGCCAGGGCCACAGGAACACAAGAGTAACCATTCCTTACTGTCAGGTGGCTGCCAGTGAACTCAAAGTCATCATCCTGTGGATAAAATAATAACCTGTCATCCCAGTAGCACATTGAACTTCCTAATGTAATAAAACAGAATGGCAGAAGTATATCAATGTTAAACTAGCAATAACTTTATATGCACATGGGATTGTAAGAGGCCTGAGGGTCTTTGCAATGCAAGTCTTTTGTCAGGACTACACAGTTATGACATTTCCAAATGGGTACGTGTACATACCTGATCCCAATGCTTGAGAGAAAGGGTGGAGAGGGGTGTAGCGTTGGCAAACTCCAAGTTGGCAAAGTGCCAGTCCAGGATCTGCCGATCCCTGGATGACAGGTAAACATCACTGTGGGAAAGAAGGGAAGGAAAGAGACATGCTGATGTATACTGACAGCTATTCAGACATCAGAGGGACAGGTTCACTCATGCATAGGCTGAAAAAAGCTTAACTCAAAACAGGCGATAACGTAATAATACATATGTGAACACTGAAAAAAAAATAGGCAAATTGCCACAGGACATACACAGGTAAACATCTGTTGCGAAGGGCTGCCGGGCTCCAATAAGAAATTCTTGTTTATAACCATTAAGGACCGACTATTTTCACTCCAGCCATATAAGCCAACATTGCTTCAACATAGCCAGTCTAGCATACTTAGCTTGGATAGCAATTAATAAAAGAAGTCTTGTGAAATCTGCATTAACAGTCACAGGCTAATGTATTGATCCAAACCAGAGCAACATGCTGCTGTTCCTAGCTGGATTCAAATAAGTGCTTCATGGCTATATTGGACCAGGGATAAAAATGCTTAATGTGTATGTAAACAGAGTAACAGGTCAGCATTACAAAGATATAAATAGTATTTACATTGCCACTGAATTGTCCTCATCATCCCAAGTGGTAGAAACTGAAAATTCACTGTATTAGTGCTTGCTGAGAGTTCAGAAGTTTAAAACAGTGCCTCACTGAAATGTTAGAGACATTTCTTTAGGAATGATTCATTTGGCTTATTTTAAGTGCTCATGCTAGGACAGCATTTACATGATTTCTAACACTGAATCATTCCACACCCTGGGATGTTTTCACCTTAGGTTCTCAAATATTCAAGTTTAACTGATGTGAAAAAAGACTTTGTCTTGCCCAGGGGCACAGTAACCACTAGAAACAAATAGAAACCAAATGTTAGAGATGTAGGCTTGGGTATTTCTAATGACAAAATAGAGCTGGAAAGTATGACCAAAAATATATTATGGTGTAATTTGACTATTGTCCTATAATAACATATATACTGTGAAGGTATATAGTTTTCCTCCTGATAATAAAGTGTGATCAAATAGAGATTTAACCATTAAACAAAAGAATGTCTGATGCTAAGAAAAGGTGGGTGAACAAATACAGACAAGCTCAACTTTATTCTGGCCACTAGACCCTCGTCCCTGTCTACTTGTTAACATACAGTGATGATATCTAAAGAGATTATGCTGAAACGTCAGAAGGACTGGTTACCTGGGTGGATTGGCCTCCAGCTCCTGCAGCTTCTCCTCCAGCTTGACCTGCATCTCCACCAACTCATCATACTCCTACACAGGGACAAGGCAGACAACAAAGAGATGTATACACCTCTTAATTTCATTCATATAATATCGTTGCTGGAAAATATTGATGCAAATATGATTCAATGAGAATTATTTTATTTTGAAGATTTTTAGATCAAGAATATTTATGACAAATAAAAACCAATTAAATCTAATGGGAAAATTTATTTAGAAGCAAAACTGTTTTGTTACACTGTTGCACTCCAAAAACAATATTTCACATCAAACTGAATTGGTGTCAGACTTTAGGAGCTGGAGATGTTTTTAACTTGTTGAGCATGTGTCACATGCCTGTTATGTGTGTGTACAAGGTACACACCCAGAGGGTTTCAGGTCAAGTAAAAAGGACAAGCAGCCTTGACAGGAAGGGCTGACTCAACCTGTTTCATCAGTTCACCACAACTGAACCAACCATGACAGCAGCGCAGATTCTGGTAATACCACCTACCACGCTAGGCCCCAGGTCACAACTGCACTGAGTCTAGTAAATTTAATGTCCTAATGATGCCTCCAAGTTAGCAAGCTGACCTGGGAAAACACTAAAAATGGCAAGAATATTGGAAAATATTCCAGCAAAAATACCCTGACACAGCCATCCCATTACTGGCCTTAAAATCTTGTTATATGGTGTAGTCATGCATGTGATGAGCACACACACGCTCTCTTAAATGCTCATTCTGTCTTGCTGAAAACGTGTGTGTACATCCGCAGACATAAAGACAGTCAGACCGTGATTCAAGGCTTTGACGTGGTTTCTCGGACAGCGGATGGGTAGCAGACAAATCCAGTTCAGACACCAGCTGTGTTTAAACCAACTAAAACCTCCTTCTAAAATACACACATAGCAGTAGTGGAGGTGATTTATATGAAGCAAAAATAAAACAGCTGCATTCACTAATAATACATCCTACCGAGGCATTAAACCACTTAAACACAGTCTGTCTGGTTTACTTGGATAGCACGGCATTAAAATTCTGTGAGGCATCCACCCTGACCTAGTACTCCATAAAATATTCATTTTACACGCTAGTACTTTGGCCTTATAATACTGCTACAAATCGTTTGATCTTTGCTTGTTGTAAACTTTCTGAGCAAATACAAAGTTTCTGTCCTGCAAATGGTGGTGGCCGACCTTCTGACCTGCAGGTATGCCTAATAATCAACCCAGGAAATCTAATATTGCTTCAAAGTAGTTCAAACTACAGCAACTGAAAACACAGACGCTATGTAATACCCACAAGGCCACAAACACAGTTGGAAATAGTTAGCATTTAAACTTAACTGCTTTGACTAAAGTATTTTTAAGCCTGATTTCTGCCTGGTGAGGATGAAAGTGTCACATAGGAATCTCTTCTGGACAACAACCAGTCTAGATAACTGCCCACAGCTTGTAAATGTCTGTAGGAAGTGTAAGGAGATGGAAGAGCTCTATTGTAACTTTCTTCTATGTCGCTCTTATAATAGTGTTTGAGCTCACTTTGCAGAGCGAGGTGAGGTCGCGGTGCTTGCTCTTCACCAGGAACTCAGCTGTGATATCTCTGGGCGGTTTGACTTCACTGGCCTCTTTATACTGCTGATGGAGCTCCTTAACCCGTTCCTTAGTGGTCACCATCTAAACAGGTGAAATAAAAAGGAGAGGGAGGAAAACAGAGGGAGAGGAACGAAGTCATGAAATGATGATGGATGAAAGGAAAGAAAACGGACCAATTTGTAAAGAAGGCAGGATTTGAATGCAGAACAATGTGGTCAATAAAATGGTTATGTTGTGAAAATATAACCCCTGTAATTAGCTTCTGAAGAGCAATCAGGGGTTTAGTGCTGCACTAAGTGTTTCTCTGCCTTCCCTGCCTGAATTTTTGCAGATGAGCCTGACATTGAAACCAGTGGCGTTCCAGTCTCGAGCTTCTTTTCTTACCATAATGACACTTTTCAGACTGCAAACAGAACTGTCAGCAATTTACAAGAAGTGTACTCCAACTATTAGCTCTCTCAGCAAATCAATCAAGCAAACATAACTACATTTAAACCCAATTTGAGCAGGGCTTTTTACAGTAATTAAATGTTGACAGTCCAATTCTGGTCCTTCTCTTCTTCATACCAACATGACAAAATAATTGGAAAATTAAAAGTTCTTCACCACTTTCCAAGGTTTCCCTTTAAAACAGCAACAATACGCTTTTTTTTTTCTTTCCAAAAATTACATGAAAAGATGGATACCACTCACATCTCTAGTGTACGCTAAATATGAAGTTCTGTGAGGCATAGTTCCAATGCACAACTCCCCATAAAAACACAACTTGTCATTTTTACATTTTGGTTTTAGTACAGAAACTAATGAGATATAACGTGTTAATTAGTGACATTTAGAGGTGCTGCTAGACCAGGCTAGCTGTTTCCCCCTGCATCCAGTCTTTATGCTATGCTAAGCTAATCACCTGCTGGCATCCAACTCACAGCATCTCTTGCTGTGAGTTTGATGAATCATCAGTAGTCTCCATTGTTGGTGCAAATAGTAAATTGAGGTGCAATTTTTAAAGCAATGTTTCTTTACTACTGGGTTTGCAAGTTAAGTCTTGTGGCGCTGTAGGGAATTCTGCCACCACCAAGTTTATGGCATTATGAATTTCTTTAGGATTACTGCTGCCCCCCAAAAAAACTTTACTTGTGCTCACCTTGTTGAGAAGATCCCTGAGATCTTCCTGAGTCTTTACAATCTTCTTCCAGTGTTCTATCTGCTCATCTTTTACATGCTTCTCCTGCAGCCTGCACACACACAGACACAAGATTATGATTTGAGTGTTTGTGTGTATCTGTATGTCTCTTCTTTGGGTACACACGTGCGGGACACATCTGTCACCATTTCCTGTTTGTGAGCTCTTGTAGTGTACACCATACTCACTGTATGACCACCTCCAGGGCCTGTCCCAGAGAAACAGGTTTGTTGTTGAGGAAGTTAAAGTCCAGCTGGTGGCTGAGGTAGGAGGTGGCCTCTAGTAATCTGTTGAACTCTTGCTCCACCATCTCATCTTTTTCTTTTGGCACCTGGTTACACACACAATAACACAACAAGGACACTGGACAATCAGTCCTACTAATGACAGTAGTAATGAAACCTATAGAAAAAGAAGCTAAAAAACAAAAAAAGCATGCCAAACTCAACTAAAGCTAAAGGCACAAATAGTATAAGAACTGGTACAAAAGGCAGAATTTTACTAAAAAGTTGTGATGTTTTGTTTTGATAATTTACGGCATTTCTCACTCCATAATCCAACCTGAGCAATAGACATGTTTCACTACAAATTGTCAGTGGTGTTATCAGATTATTGTACAGTATCTCTACATGAGATATGGTATTATCTATAGTGGAAAAGTCTATAGCCTATTATTAATACAATCATATTGTATTACTGCATGTATCACCATAATAAAGAAAAAAATAGTATGTTGTTTGCAACTTCTGAGACTCATTTGTTTCCCTCTTTATCTCCTACATGGATGACAAATGGTGGGTTACACAAAGAAAAATTTAAATGGATGGAGCTAAAATGTTGACTTTTAAAAGAGATTAAAAACTAGATAAGAAATGCATATGTGAATAAACCAATACATACACTTGTGCACCGTTCACCCTTTAGAGGTTCACCAAAAGACGGACATGGAAGGGGTGGAGAAGACAAGAGGGGAGGGGGGAGAGAGAGAGAAACATATTAAGTAAACACAACTTTAACCTCAAACAGGTTTGCACAAAAGTAAAACATGTACATTTAATTTGCCTTTTCCTGCGGAAGAGGAAACCAGTTACACATGATGTGGATGCTTCAAGAGCCCTGCTGGCTAGTCTCTACTTCAGTGGAAGTGCCCTGAACATGAACCTAAACATCCTACTACTGTTGCTGCCACTTGACAGACAGAACAAAAATGAGAGGGGAAAAACACTGTTTATTTCCAATTTAATTACATAAAGCTATATCTGTTTTCTGTTCTGCTCTGTTCTGAAAGGAACTGGAGCTGTTGTTGATGACACGCAAGGGCAAGCAGTTAAATGAATCCACCATTCACTGTGTTTTTGTGGCTCATGGAAAGCCAGATCCCTGCCTCAGGACAACAGGCTTGGAGAACAGCTATAAACTCAGACACAGAGCATTTCCATGCCAAGAGGGAACTCTAGTGCATCCATAAACATCTTCTGTTAAAGGAAGTAAACAACACAAGGTCCTGGTTTCAAAATGTAATTGGGATACACATATCTAACGCAGCTGTAGCTGCTACACACCCCTGATGAATGGTTATTCTTGAGGTTGACGGTTTGTAAGTGAACTTATCCTAACGCATTGCTAAAAATGTCAGTATGACAGAAGCAGGCAGATATTTTTCAGGCATCAGCTGGCTAGAGTAATCCACATGCATGCCCATGCTGCCATTAGCCTCTTGCCATCCATCATGTCATTTCTTTCCTCAGGATTCTAGCTTGACTATGGTGGGATAATGGACGAGAGGCAACTCAGTTTACTGTTGAAGATATTTAGTTATACTCACAGCCTGGCCATTGGCTTCATACAGTGGACACTTCTGTTTGATCTTGGCCAGCTCCATGTTAACCTGCTTACTGATCACTGCCATGGGATTTCCTCCTGAACAAGCAAACACACACACAATTGATGATGACACAGCATAAACATGGACAACACCGCCCTCTACAGGAAGATTTTAGTAACTGTGGAATCTGTCTGGAAGACTATAATCTGGCTTTGTTAAAAGCAGTAGCCTCAAATCATATGTCACTGAGGATTAAGTACATGGGTGAGTTTTCTATCTAATCATACAAGCTAATTCATATCAGGAGGTGTTAGTGTAGAATGAAAATGTAAACACCTGCATCCCAATAGCACATGATTAGACACCAAGATGCTTTGACTTACTTCAGTATTCACATAAAAAAAAAAAACTGGATCTGGATCTTACCCAGCCCTGTCACCACCATGGCTCCCAGATCAGCAACATAGTTGCCCTTCCTAAATGTAGCCACTCTGCCTCCAACACGATCCTGCATGGAAAATTACAAAAAGCAAGGTCTGTTTAGGTCACTTGAATGGTTATCATGTAAGCCCTTAGAAAACATGTATAGTGTATAGAGGGTGGCCCTAATCTCACAATGCTATTAATATAAAAATACCATAAATGTTTTACAATCATAAAATTATTTATACCAATTGTTGGTTAAGTGTTGGTGACCTACCCTGGCCTCCAATACTGTAACATCCATCCCAAAGCTCTGCAGCTGCCTGGCTGCAGCTAGGCCAGACACACCACCACCAATGACTATAACCTTCCCGGTCTTCTTAGCTGCAACAACATGCGGGGGGTTCATTAACTGTGTATCATTACACCACTGACCATTCCGAGGTCAATGTCCCTGAATGCTTTTGTCTACAAGTCAGAACAGCTAGTAAATCCCAATGTTAGACAATTATTCACGTAAACCTGATTGTGTTTTTTGGGGAAGATATTTTTTCTTCCGACCAAAGTGGCTTGTAGAATACATTAATTGTATCAACATTTGGCTAATGGCTAGTGTTATTTTACCAATGAAAGAGAACTTACTGGGTAACGGCTTGACCCTCTTGTAAATGCCAAAGTTAATGAGACCATGCCTTTCTAAGTAGCTGTGTATCCTGTGGACCAGCACAGCATCACCTAAAAAAAGAGAACAAAAACACATAAAATCTCAACTTCTGTATGACTACAATCTTCTTGAAAAACAAAAAAGTAAGGAAAAAAAATGTTTAATTTAATGTCTCACTGTTGTATGGAGCTTCAAGCTGCTGTGCTGTGGCCTCAAAGGTCAGCTGGATCTTAGGGTTGTCCAGCCACAGTTGGAGCTGGATGAGGTTAATATTAATATGTTTAAAACAATGATCCCATAGTCCTCAGTTTTTGAACACAAAGAAATCTGTTTACATTGGCACTCACCGTACGGTTGCGGATGTAGAGGAAGACCTTCTGAGTCTGTTGGGGACCGCTGATGATGTCAGGGAAGCAAGCGGCCTCCTGGGATGTCATACGGTCATGAGGAAGACGGCTCTGGAAAGCAGCTCCTTCCACACCTAAAAATAAACTTACATATCACTATTCTATTAACAGCATTAAGTGTCATCTAGGATAAATTTAAGACCAAAAGAAAGACCATTCATGTGCAATTGAACACAGAGTAAATTATCAGACTGATCAGACACAGCCTTCCTGTTAGCAGAGCTTCTCAGCCTTTTTACCAGAGCTTTTTAATTAAGCGTCTTAAGTTTATTTCCTCAACATAAAAATCAGTTTAATTTCACTGCTTGAATATGATGATGAGTCTGAAACTTTGATTAAGTTTCAGACTCACCAGATGGTTCCTCTGGTTCACTGTCATTCTCTTCCTCTACTGGTGGAGCCGGAGGAGGGATGACCTGCTTCCTCTCTTTCTCTGCCTTGGCATTCCTCTCCTCCTCAGAGTAATATTCGTCCTCCGACAGATTGGCCAGGCTCTCGTCCATCTCGCGGTACTCCACCTGCAACAGTAGGCACAATAAAAGCATCATTAAAACCAGCATTACCATCACTGATTTGTTGGTGTGCTCCCACGTCGCTTAAAACTGCCAAAACCTTTATGGGAGTAAAAAACAAATACCATGAACATCACGCTGCAAAGACTATGAGACTTACGATACAGAGCAATATTGCTCCTTAAGTTTAAATGATGACGTGTAGTGATCCTTTAAATTTTTCATTTCAGTTTTCACTCATTTCATTTTTGGCAGCATCCTTTCCTCCCTGAGCATGCAGGGAGGAAGCAGAACCCTAAAATGTTTACTTTTGCTCGCTTGCGCCGACTCGTCCTGCGAACTTCGGCTGAATCTTGGTCTGCCCCCCCAGGACCAGCTTGGTGGGGCAAAGGGGCTCCCCCAGGTTCCCCACTAGGGGATGACCTCTCCTTCTTCTTTGCATCCATAGCGCCTGCTGCTGAGGCTGACGGACCAGTCTGGGCATCGGAAACCGGGGCCCTATCACCTCCTGCTGCTCCCGCAGTAGATGAAGCGGAGGAAGAAGAGGAGCCAGCATCTGACTTCTTGCTAGACAGCATAATGGAGGATGTTGGAGGCCTCTCCTGAACAAAGGGAGAACAGAAACGAGATGAAACCCATCCAAATGAAACATTCAACAGCCTAAGTTCTAATATATTTTTAAGTGAAATGGTTGAAATTTGAATGTTTAAAATAGTATAATCAATAAAAAAAAAAAAAGATTACAATATATTCCTAAAATGATGGAATATATTAATGACATTAAGAAGAGATGAAAATGATGAAGTGTGGGTTGTGCGTGCTGAAAACAAACAAAACTATTTAATGTTTGTGGCATTTGTTACGGCACTTTCTGGCATTGTTTGCAAATGATTGCTTACGAAAATGTAAAACCTACAAAATCCATGCCAACTGGTTACTTCACTCACTTTCTAGTGGCTATTAAACAAATGAACTCTTATTAGAAACATTCGCTTAAAACCCCTATGTCAATTGGTCACTTTGCTATTGGGGGCAGGGAATGCACCTGCCACAAAAGGGTAACAAACACCAAATACTGTCGGGCTTTGGGAGATGCTTCACCCAAAAATGTCACATCTGTATCACTGGATGATTTCAGTAGCGCTAACTGTACATGAATGTCATGGTTTATGAAATGAGGGTTCCATGGTTACAGTAACCTTGTCTTGTTTTACCCATTTCTCCGTGCACCTGGTAATATCCATTCAAACACTAAGAAATGAAGACAGAACCAGAAATATGGTTACGAACAGGACCAACTGAATGAAAAAAATAATAATAATGTTGGCCTTTCACATTACATCCATTGCGATTTAGCTAAACATTTCGCAATCCTGTTAGCAAATATCCAGTGAATAACACAAGGCGGTCAGATAAAATGTATGTTTACCAGGACTGTTAACAAGTCAGAAACCGTTTGGCCGTATGAAACCTGGTGCTGATTAATTCATCTGAACAGGACAGCTGTCAGTCAGAAACTTTCGTTGTGTCCTGGACCGTCAGAAGCTGCTTGGTCGCCGTCCTAACCCAACGGACTGTCGTTAGCTAGGAAGTTAACAGAGCTAGCAGCAGGACGGTACGGCTATCGACGTTAGCTTGCGTTGGCTAACGGTAGCTTTCTTCTTGACGCCGGCTTGTCTATGGCACGTACGACTATAATATTATGTTTCCTCTGATATCGGTGCAACACGAGCTGCACTGGAAACGTAGGTCCGGATCGCTTCCAAATGTATTCTCTTTCAAACGCATCTTAGGAGACCATGCTACGTAAGCTAACGCCGCTAACAATGAGACCTGGCTAGCACCAACAGTGGCACAGCAGCAGGTGCGACCTAGTGGCAAAGAAAGCGCCGGCTTCGCTTGAAAGGGGGTCTGTATTGATAACGTGACGGTGAAACTGTAGGTCCATCCGGGAGCATTGTTTAAGGAAATAAAAGTAAGCATTAAATACTGAAAATATTAATATTACCTCTCAATCCTCCGAAGATGTCAACACAAAGACGGCACAGTAGCAGGTCTCCTTTCAATGAACTCGTTCGTGATTGGTGGATCGAAAATGTTACCCAAGACCACTCAGCGTAACGATTGGTCAAACTAACTGTCAATCCGAAAGAAGGCGGGGATTCAATAGTCAAATCCACTGCAATGGATCTAATTTTTTTTAATTTTTTTTAGTTTACGTTTTGTTGTGCTCAGTGCTTTTCAAACACATATCGGCATTGTTTTTTTTTTTCAGGTATAAAAATGAAAAGAATTTGGGTTAAAGTTGCATTTTGTTGCTGATCGCCTCGTTTATCTTCCGTTTACTGTTTGTGGCGAAACGACAAAACTGATCCCAGCTCTGCAAACAAACTGACGTCAGCCCGCAAGAACGGGATGGGCAGGCGAGGTGGGTGCAGACAGGTAAAGGTGAAGCTTCTCCGTCGCGCCTACAACCCAGGGAAGCGTACCGACGTCTTGTTGACTGCTTTGTTTCTCCATATTACGCCGACTGTGTGTAAGTAGCGCCTAAAACCCAGATTTAAATCGTGCATTTATACGTTTGTGCCTCACTTTATCCGTTTCTCTTTACCAGCGAGTTTTAAAATGAGCGAAAAGTCAGTGCTCTTGTTTGTGTGTTGCACTCGGCTAATATGGGTGTTACTGGTAGTTGAGTTTCAAGATTTCAGTGTGATATGAAGCCTTTTAGGTGTGTGGTGGGCCTGTATTGGGTTTGTAAATAAGTTATGTTAACTCTTGCAGCTGTCTGCAACGCCCTACATTAAACAAAAAACTCCAAATGAGAATAGACACTTAAACAGGGAAGTCTTTTGTGTCAGAACAGGGAAAATAAAGGCTCATTCATTTAGGGTTATAGGAAGCGTTTTATATGTTTGCCATGGCTTTCATATAATACTCTATATTCTACAGACAAGTAGGCCTACAGAGCTGATTAACAATCTGTCCCACAGAACCAAGAAAATGGTGAAGGAAGAGCCGGATTCAGCCAACCGGCCTGACAACACCGCCTTCACTCAGCAGAGGCTTCCGGCATGGCAGCCCATGCTCTCCGCTGGCATCGTCATCCCAGGGTTTGTCCTCATCGGCCTGGCATTCATTGGCATTGGCGTCGCTCTCTTTGTCACTTCGCAGAGCATCCAAGTGTTGGAGGTATGCTATCTGCTCACAGACTTGTCACTTGTAAGCGATATCCTTCTCTTGAGTTTAAAGAGGTGTGGTGACTCAATAGAGATAGGTGTTGTAGCAGTTAATTATTAATAATAACCTTTCTTGTTCTTTCTTACACAGATGGACTACACTGGGGTTGAACAAACCTCACCATGCTTCAAGTGCACTGACACAAATGCCAGTAACTGTGTGTGCCAGCTGGACTTTTCCGTTGATAGTCTATTTAAGGTTTCATTGGAGCTTTGCACTAACACATTCACACACATACAAACAGGACGTTTTTAATTACATTTAACTCTACTCCTGCTTCTGACCCTTTGCTGTGTTTTTGTGATTCTGTTTTCCTCCACAGGGGCCCGTGTTCTTTTATTATGGTTTGTCCAACTACTTCCAGAACTACAGAAAGTATGGCGTGTCCAAAGATGATAACCAGCTGTCTGGAAACCTGGCTTCCTTTACGGTGAGTTAACAATATAGGATATTGAAGAAAAAACACACGCGACACTCCAGTTTTCAAGGGAAAAACAAAATCCATATGTTCTTAATTGAAATAAAAAGACATAACATATGGTGAGTTGAGTATGAATATGGTAATTTGTCACCTTGGTTAAACATAAGGGCGCAGTTCATATTTTTTCAGTTTATATTTTTGTAAAAATGTACAGTACCTAAAGTTGCATTGGTGGTACCTCATGCTGTTGCCCATCTGTAATACAAACAAAGATTTCAGACTATTTGAGCAACACTGTTCTCTGTCTCTCTTGAAGAGTCCCAGTGACAGCTGTGCTCCCTATGAATATGACCGCAACAACCAACCAATCGTACCATGTGGATCAACAGCAAACAGCATGTTCAATGGTATGTAAAGACATTTACAGTGACCATAATGAATTTGGAATGAAGTTTATTTCCTTTGTTAAGGAAGTATTAATTCTTGTTTTTTTCTGTTTGCCTTTTTAAAGACACCTTCACGCTGTATCAGATTGTCAATGGGGCAAGGAAACAGGTGCCCTTTGATGGAAAAGGGATTGCTTGGTGGACAGATTACAACATCAAATATAGAAACCCCACTGCCACACCTCTGAGTAGCGCATTCAACGGTAGTAACTTTAGTTGAATTTACTGTAACTTGCTGTCTGTTCTGTTTAAGTAGTGCTAGGATGTAGATTGATTGTGTTTCATGAGCCCAGTCTGCTCAAAATGAATCGGACGGTCACAAGGCTTTTACAAAGTAGTATAGGAAGTGGTGAAGGGAGTTTGAGCTTTGTGGACAAAAGGAGTAACTTAGTTTAGTGCAGTAAATAGTGGGCTACAGCACTGTTAAGGGGTCCTTTAGTTTAAATCACATTTTAAATAACATGTAGTTATATAATGTTTGAAAATCATGAGCTGATTAAAAGTTTGACTTCCAGGTACTGTGAAACCCTTATTTTGGCCCAGGCCTGTTTACGAGTTGGACCCCTCAGACCCTGCTAACAATGGCTTCGTCAATCAAGATTTCCTGGTGTGGATGAGGAGGGCAGCCTTGCCAAATTTCAGAAAGCTGTATCGCCGAATCACAGAGGGTGATTATGCGCAGGGTCTGCCAGCTGGAAACTACTCACTTGAAATTGCCTACAGTATCCTTATACACGTTACAAATTCTGGGAGGATTTTAAGCATGGTGCTTGGAGGTACGGGCAGTTATGTTTGTTTAGCATGAGTCCTGTGTAAGACTTGGACCCCATTTAATCTTTTTTCCATAACACAAATCAGTACTGTATAGCTATTTACTATCTTGCTTGTTGTAATGCAGGCTTAACAGGCACCAAAAATCAAAGTCAAAAGCCAAAACACATCTTTTCATTATATTGACACTTGTAATTAGACATGTATGTATCATTTTCTGACTGTACCATCAGGAGGGAGGCTTTAAACAAGATCATTTGTGTGGTTAATGAGAGGTAGAGTTTTACACTGTTCCATCCACATGAGACGATTTACAGAACTTCAAATCTGCCTAAAGGGGTCAGCCATTGATTTGGCCACATGTTTTGTGTCATCAACAACAGCAGCTTAGTCTAACTTGTTTTACCGGTTGGGTGTGGTTCTGTTTTTACCTGGGCAGAGTGAACACAATGACTCAGGAGTTTCTTGAGATCAGAAAAAAACAGGCAAATTTAAATGAGCAAGGCAAATAATTATTCACGATTGATCGCCATCTACCTTACTTGTAAATACTCATGTATACGTCACATTTTTGCATACCATTTTCAATGCAAACCACACAATTGTAGTTGTTTGGATGTATTTTTTCTACTACTTCAGGTAGCCATTGCATTCTATATTTTTTCTGTGCACAATAAAAATCCATTCACAGAATTTTGACCATTGGTTTAGTTGGGTAATCCATCACAGTGGACATCAAGTCTACATTTTTGTGCAGTTTAAAAGTAGGTTGCGTTGAAAAGTCTGCACTGCAATTAATCATTACAATAATGTAACTCAGATGGATTATACATATCAAGAAAGTCTCTTGTCTGCTATATAGCACTGAAATTAATGGAAGCCAATGCCTAGAAAAAATACATCATACACAATCTTAATATAGTTTTGTATACTGAATATACTTCAGTGAAAGTATTGGCACAAGACACTATTTTTTGTCTGTTATTTTATGTGTTTCCATTTTTGCTGTATATCCTTAACATTTTCTCCTTCAGACTATCCTGTTCTGAGCTTTGATGGGAGAAAAAAGGTGGTGTTAAGCAACGTGTCCTGGATGGGTGGCAAGAATGAGTTCCTGGGCATTGCCTACCTCGTGATTGGTTCAATGTGTGTCGTCATGTCCATAGTCATGCTCATTGTCTATGCTAAATTCAAGTTTCCTGAGGAAGAATGAGTGCCTGATCATGGACTGTGGTTGGCTGGGGGCTAATCTCTATCTCTATTCTATCAACAATTTTTCTTTTTTTCCTTTTTACTCAATGGGATGTTGAAAGCACAGTACAGTGCTCACACAAAGGGGCGAATACAGCTAGAATCCACCTATGAACTGAAATCACATATGTTATTCTGGACATGAAGAGGTCTCCTAAAGTGCAGAAGAAGCCTGGTATTGTTTTGTCAGGCAGGACTTGGCACTGGAGTTTCCCCATTGACTGCAAAATAGGAAATGGCTTTGTACACACTGTGGGATGATTTCCAACGTGGTTACATGTACTTGTCTGTCTATGAAGTCAGGTTCTCCTGAGTGCACTGCAAAGTCAGTTACCATTGATTGCTAGTGGAACAGCTGTAAGAGGTGCCTCATGTTGGTATCTCAAATTTGAGTGATCATTAGTGAAGTGTCATTGGTCACAAGCCAAGTCCAAAATCATCATAATGTATGTTAATTCTGTTGTAAATCTATACTTTCTTATTGGCACCATGATAAAGCCTCCACTGTGAATCTTAAGGGATGAACGTCAAGGTAGAATAGATATGCACTGTGTGCAGGCTGATATCTGGTGGACAAAAGGAGACATACAGCTTATGTGTGCTCTTGTTTATTCAGTTTATGCTAATCTAGTGTATTTCACAATACTTTGATATTGCAGGGTGTTTCTCTCAGGCTTCTAATACTGTATTTCTTAAATGTGTGCTCTCATAATCACAAAATGAGCTGCCTCCTCATTTTAGGTCAGTAATACTGTTAAAGCCATTTGATAGTGGACAAAAAGTTACTTGTGATGTGTGTGAGATGTGTAGCTTAGCTTGGAAATAATGCTGTAAAATGGGAATATGTTGCTCAGGGATCTGGTGTACAGGCTATGCAAGGTCATGTTGTGTTGTATTTACTTAACAGTTTTAACTCTCACTGTTGTTTCTGAGATTTTACTTTGTGTTGATATTTATTTAATAAAACAACATCAAAACCATAACTTCACATTCCTCTCTGTCTTATTAGGACATTTAGATTCCACAGGCAACAGTGTCATGCTATGATTATTTTTGTAATTTTTAACAGTATATGCTGAATTCTATGGAAATGTAGGCTTTCCGCGATCAATAGGCAAAGTTTTTATTCCATAACCACTTCTTTACTATGACTTCATAGGTCTCTAATTCCAGTTTTTCAGATCTAGGGCGATATTCTGCTTTGACCTTTGCCAAAAGCTCAATAAGCCCCATATCCAATATCTTTTATCAAATGGATCATATTTTCATGGGGTCCTGGCTGTTTAATGCTGTAGCTCTAAGGTCAAACTTTATTGCCTTTGTCTGCCTTCTCAGCTGACTCAAGTCCAAGCTTTGGGTACTTTTTATTCTTCATGGGTCTGGGTGTTTTGGTTCATAAAAATATGTAAATAAGATTACAAATGTATGCATCTCATTAGTTACTGATAGCATGAGTCTGCAAAAAGTGCACTTTTGCTAAAGCCAGTCAAATTTTGACAGAGGTTGAAATTAGCTTAAAGCAATTATAATTTAACGTTATATTATCACTGAATTAGTAATAGCATTATTAAAAGTGTATCACTTTGTTCTTAACTTTGTTGTAAAATCTGTTCGCTAGCAAAGGAGCATTTCTCGATTTATAGCATACTGTGCACAGTCTATGATTTATAGCTGCATCATTGGAGACAACTCCCTTTCTCCCCCTTTCTGTCATACACGGTTATAGCAAAAAGAGAAAAAATGTGATTCGTTCAACTCATGAGCGTATTGTTCAACTGCACTGTGGGTATTGTAGTTTCTGGCTAGTATAGTCCCGTGAAACACGCATCCCTTGAACTACAAGTCCCACAATTCATTGCGCAAATAAACCTGACTGCCACGGTTGCGGCGCTTTGACAGCGGCAGTCAGCTTCTGAGGACAGCAAGCTACAAAACGTCAGCCTTGCTTCTTTGTTCACGTTCACACCGCGACCGGTCGTTGTTGACCACTTTAAAGAATGTCCGACGGCGGTGGGACGGAGGAAAACTCCGGCACCATGGAGGTGTCGGCCGTTCAGACGGTCGCTGATACTTCGGTGCTGCAGAAGCACATTAGGAAATTGGTACCGCTGCTCCTGGAAGATGGCGGCGACGCCCCGGCCTCACTGGAAACCGCCCTGGAGGAGAAGAGCGCCGTGGAGCAGATGAGGAAATTTCTGGCCGATCCCCAACTTCACACCATCCTGGTCGAGAGAAGTGCACTCAAAGGTACATTTAGCAAGAGCCGGCCAGCTAAGCTAGCTAATATAATTTGAATAACAAGACCATTCGTATTCTGCAACAGAGCTATTCAATTCGTCACCAGCGAAATGTCTTTAAACCCAATTTTAGCCAAGTAAACGTTGTATGTGAGCTAGTATTATTTGACAGCCGACTAGATAACAATGTTAATCTAGCTTGCTGTCTCTGTCCATCCCATAGGCAACTACGCCACAATGGGTGTGGTAGAGAAAACAGAGCTAATGACAGCACAATGCAGTGTGGTCAATGTTGGCTGTTTTTTTAAGGTGTGATACTGCTTAACTAAAGCCGCAGTTAATTCAAATGTTGCTTAGGCAGTGTAGAATTGTATGTAAGTTGGAGTTACCATTGCGTTTGTATTCAAGTGCAGTTCATTGTTTAAAACATATTCAAATAATAGTTGCTCACATACAAGCGAGAATAGAGCAAACGCACAGTTCTGATAAAAACACAAGCCCCGATTTAAAAAAACAAAAACAAACAACACATGCACCCAAATCACAGAAATTCAGAGATTGAATCCTTTGTCGTAACTGCAAGTCATGTTCTGTGCACCTTCTTGGAGTTGTATCATGTGAACCGGCTTGTGTCAATGAACACATTATCTTCATTCTCCTCCAGGCGAGTTAATCCTGAGCTTCAGAGCCGCTTGCCTTTACTAATGTTTTATGAGTGCTGACCCTCGATCTCTTGATACTGCACATGATCAGCCACTGAGGCAGAGCCTGTAGGTTCTGGCTTCCCAACCAGATAGTCACTGCCCCAGCCTATTTATGTTTTTGCACTAAGAATACTGATACTGCAATGCAGAGATAGTGCTGTTTCTGCAGATGCCAATCATTTCCTACAAGCTATGACCTCACTTGTAAAGGAGGGTGGGGAGTTAGATGGATGGAAGTAGATGAAAGTGTAAGATTGCACTGTCATCCTACTGTAACATGTCTTATACTCAGATAAACTCCTGTCTAGGATCCAAATAATACATTTTTACTGTTAGCAGCATAGTCATTTTATTGGCCTTGAGCAACCAGTCCTTACTGCTTGGTGCAAGTCTCATAATAGTAACTTGCATGGTGAAAAACCTCAGCACACAGGCGGTTTTGATTATGTGACAAGATGATGTGATGGTCATTAAATGTATAAAAAAGGGATCTACTATGTTTTTATAAGTGTTACATGGTGGTGCTAAACATTGACTTGGTAGTAATGTGCCACATTTTACTTGTTAGTGGAGAATCTTGATGATATTAACAGCTTGATTTCAGTGTGGAAAATGCCTGACACTCATTGATAATTGATTAAGATTGGCAATGTGAAGAATATGATTTTATGAGTTGCCTGTTTACTTGTTCAGATAAGACATAGATTTTATTTGTTCTTCACACAGAGGACGTTGGAGATGAAGGAGAGGAGGAGAAGGAGTGCATCACTTATAACATCAGTATTGACATACACTATGGGATCAAGTCCAACAGGTAAATGAGGCATCTGATACTGAACAGAGGTCTTCTTTTCAGCAATGCAATTGGAAAAAAAACTGTATAGCACTCAGCTTCCAATTAAGTTCTGTTAATTCTGAACTATGAATGTTTTCACCCTTTTCTTCCCTGCAGCTTGGCTTTGATCAAGAGGACAGGCGTCATTGATGCAGACAAGCCCATATCAACCCAAGTTCGAGTTCTGACCTTGAGTGAGGATTCTCCCTACGAGACACTCCACTCTTTCATCAGCAATGCCGTCGCACCTTTCTTCAAGTCCTACATCCGCGAGTCTGGCAAGGCAGACAGGTAATCCTCAAAATGTGTCTTTATATTTTGATAAAACCTTTCATCGAATTAACTGAATCATGAACTCGGCATGGAGGAATAATGTAACATTGATGGAGAATTCTTCTGCACTGTAATCTCTGTCCTAACCCTCTAGAGATGGGGATAAGATGGCTCCCTCAGTGGAGAAAAAGATTGCTGAGCTGGAGATGGGCCTTCTCCACCTGCAGCAGAACATTGAGATTCCTGAGATCAGCCTGATCATCCACCCCATCATCACAAACATCGCCAAGCAGTGCTATGAGCGCGGAGAGAAGCCGAAGGTCACTGACTTTGGAGACAAAGTGGAGGACCCATCCTTCCTTAACCAGCTGCAATCTGGAGTCAACCGCTGGATCAGGGAGATCCAAAAGGTAATGGGCATTCCTGCATTTCTATCCCAAATTTAAACAAAACAACACTGGTGTACTTTATTTAATAACAGTAATATGAAAAAATAATTTTCTTTTATACTCACCACTGGGATTATTTGTCTCCTCCACCAACCCTTTTATCAGGTGACAAAGCTCGATCGTGACCCAGCTTCAGGCACAGCCTTGCAGGAGATCAGTTTCTGGCTGAATCTGGAGAGAGCCCTCAACAGGATCCAGGAGAAGAGAGAGAGCCCTGAGGTTCTGCTCACACTGGACATCCTCAAACACGGCAAACGTTTCCATGCTACTGTCAGCTTTGACACTGACACTGGTGAGTGACAACCAGTCGGAAAAAAATGTTCCCTGGCTTGTTTCACTTGTTTCGCTGCAGTATTGTATTGAATACAGTATGATTAATTGTTTATCCTTTCTCTACTTCTCACAGGTCTGAAACAGGCTGTGGAAACCGTCAATGACTACAATCCTCTGATGAAGGACTTCCCTCTCAATGACCTGCTCTCTGCCTCGGAGCTTGATAAGATCCGCCAGGCCCTGATGGCCATATTCACTCATTTGAAAAAGATTAGGAACACCAAGTACCCTATCCAGAGAGCACTGCGTCTAGTAGAGGCCATCTCCAGGGACCTGAGCTCCCAGCTCCTCAAGGTGTTGGGCACCAGGAAGCTCATGCATGTTGCATACGAGGAATTTGAAAAGGTTAGTGTGGTTGGGTCTCTGGCATAAACTAGATCCCAGAAGTACGCTCTTATTTTAGCTATTCAGATTATTATTATAAGTCTTCCTAAATGTCCTTTGAACTTCTGTGTGCAGGTGATGGTGGCATGCTTCGAGGTGTTCCAGACCTGGGAGGATGAGTACGAGAAACTGCAGGTGCTTCTGAGGGACATTGTGAAGAGAAAGAGAGAGGAGAACCTGAAGATGGTATGGCGATTGAGCCCCGCCCACAGGAAGCTCCAATCACGTCTGGATCACATGAGACGTTTCAGAAGGCAGCACGAGCAGCTGAGGGCCGTCATCGTTCGTGTGCTGAGGCCTCAGGTAAAGTACCATCAGCGTCTGTAATGGCCACGGCCTAGCATGTCTTGCTATTATTTACTTAATTTCCTTTTTAATGTTGTTTTCCTATAGATCCTCACAAAATAGGAATTAATATCTGGTTTTAGCCACACTTGATTGAGAAATGGTTCTTTTTAACTTTTTGTCTGCAGGTTTCTGCCGTGCCACAACATGCCCCTGGAGAGACAGTTGAGCCTCAAGACATGAAGGTAGCTGGAGTTCTCTTTGATGCTGCTGATGCCAATGCTATTGAGGAGGTCAACCTGGCATATGAGAATGTCAAAGAAGTCGATGGCCTGGATGTGTCTAAGGAAGGCATGGAAGCTTGGGAAGCTGCCATGAAGCGCTACGATGAACGTATTGACCGTGTGGAGACCCGTATCACTGCCCGCCTCCGCGATCAGCTGGGAACCGCCAAGAACGCCAACGAGATGTTCCGCATCTTCTCCCGCTTCAATGCTCTCTTTGTGCGTCCCCACATCCGTGGTGCCATCCGGGAGTACCAGACGCAGCTCATCCAGCGTGTGAAAGATGACATCGAGTCGCTGCATGACAAGTTCAAAGTGCAGTATCCTCAGAGCCAGGCCTGTAAGATGAGCCATGTCCGAGACCTGCCTCCTGTGTCTGGCTCCATCATCTGGGCCAAACAGATCGACCGCCAGCTGACTGCGTATATGAAGAGAGTGGAGGATGTTCTGGGAAAAGGCTGGGAGAACCATGTGGAGGGGCTGAAGCTTAAGCAGGATGGAGATAGCTTCAGGGCTAAACTCAATACTCAAGAGATATTCGATGACTGGGCTCGCAAGGTATGGAGGTTATCATAGACATAAATATAGTTCTAGTTTTTGCCTCTCTTACAATGCATGTTTTCATCAACTCTTTTTGTGGTTTTGAATATTTGTCACTCCTTTTGTATATCAGGTGCAGCAGCGTAACCTTGGTGTGTCTGGCCGCATCTTCACAATTGAGAGTACTCGTGCCCGTGGACGTACCGGAAACATGCTCAAGCTTAAAGTCAACTTCCTCCCAGAGATCATCACTTTGTCCAAAGAGGTCCGCAACCTCAAGTGGTTGAGCTTCCGTGTTCCTTTGGCCATCGTCAACAAAGCCCACCAAGCTAATCAGCTGTACCCATTTGCCATCTCTTTGATCGAGAGTGTGCGCACCTACGAGCGCACTTGTGAGAAGGTGGAGGAGAGGTCCTCCATCTCCCTGCTGGTGGCTGGGCTTAAGAAAGAGGTTCAGGCTCTCATTACTGAAGGCATCACTCTGGTCTGGGAGTCCTACAAGCTGGATCCCTATGTTCAGAGGCTGGCTGAGACCGTCTTCAACTTCCAGGAGAAGGTCAGTGTGGAGGAGCTGTCACTATGAAATGGTTGCATACATCCTGCATAAGTACAGACTCTCCTCTGTGTCATTTTCAAATGAAACAAGTGCTGTTGTTTAATTGCCCCTAACATTAAATCTAATGTATTTTTATTTTCTGCTGTATGTTGTTTCCAGGTGGACGACCTCTTACTGATCGAGGAGAAAATTGATCTTGAGGTTCGCTCTCTGGACACTTGCATGTTCGACAACAAGACATTCTCTGACATCCTCAACCGAGTCCAGAAGGCTGTGGACGACCTCAATCTCCACTCCTATTCCAACCTGCCCATCTGGGTCAACAAGCTCGACATTGAGGTTTGCACCACAAAGCAACAATTTATTCTCATTCAGTTTGTCAGAATGGAAATGCTTAGAACATTTCAAGCTCCCTTTCTTTTTACATTTGGCTGGCCTGAATGGTTTTCAAACAGGATTGATTTTTGTTTTGTTTTCAAAGATTGAACGTATCCTGGGAGTGCGTCTGCAGGCTGGCCTTAAGGCCTGGACCCAGGTGCTCCGTGGCCAGGTAGAGGACAAAGCTGATGTGGACATGGACACAGAGGCTCCGCAACAGAGCCACAAACCTGGAGGGGAACCCAAGATCAAGGTAGCCGTTGTGACTGTAGTGACTCTGTGTTGCCTTATGCCATGTGTTGTTTTAATGATTATACATTACTTATAAATTCTTGGATTCCTGGACACAGCTGACTATTATAAACTATTCTGTTATTTTCTTTTCCCAGAATGTTGTCCATGAGCTGAGGATTACCAACCAGGTGATCTACCTGAACCCACCAATTGAAGACTGTCGCTACAAGCTCTACCAGGAGATGTTTGCCTGGAAGATGGTCATCCTGTCCCTTCCCAGGATCCAGAGCCAGAGATACCAGGTAGGGATGTCTGAACAGTTTTGAGTAGTAGGGCTGCAGGAAGCGGTGATATGAATGCATGTCTTTGAATGAATGTCACTTTGGAAAAATGATCTACGAAACATAAAATAAGTTATATTTTAGATCAGATTTGATATATAGAGAGACATATGGATTGTGTGTCCTGTTACACTTGTGCTGTTGTTTTAATCTAAGAAAATGTGTTCTTCACCAGGTGGGCGTCCACTACGAGCTGTCAGAGGAGGAGAAGTTTTACAGAAATGCCCTGACCAGGATGCCAGATGGCCCTGCAGCCTTGGAGGAGGCCTACAATGCAGTCGAAGACATTGTCAGTGAGGTGGAGCAGTATGTCAAGGTAAGAGTCATCTTTTTAAAACAACACACAAATATGTGTTGTCATACATTAGATTTACTGCTAATAAAATAACTTTGATGAACAGAACAAATGAAATGCCAAATTACTGTTTTCATTTGTACTGTCTTCTCTGTCTTTTTATATCATAAAAATGTATAATATACACTATCATGTACATTAGTTTGTGAGAATTCATGTATTTTCTTTTGTTGCCCCTGTCCAGGTGTGGCTGCAGTACCAGTGCTTGTGGGACATGCAAGCAGAGAACATCTACAACCGTCTGGGTGAAGACCTCACCAAGTGGCAGGCCCTGCTGGTCCAGATCCGCAAAGCACGTGGAACCTTTGACAATGCAGAGACACGGAAAGAGTTTGGACCTGTTGTCATCGACTATGGCAAGGTAATAATGATGTATAGTTGTAGGTGCTCTATTAGAAAAATATTTCCCAAACGACAATCTCATAAAAAAGTATTAAGAGCATATTTCATGAAACAGTCTTCTACTTCTACATTTTTAACAGTTATTTTAAGGGAAGCGTCACTACATAAACCACCTTATTTGTGCAAATGTGTTTCCTTACAAAACATCCAATGTTGTATTCTATTTGTTATGATTTTTTTGCTGCTCAATTTTCTACAATATATATCCTTTTGTATGTCTATCCGCTTTTTATTAAATGTTTGTATTTGTCCCTGACAACAGGTCCAGTCGAAGGTGAACTTGAAGTACGACTCCTGGCACAAAGAAGTGCTCAGCAAGTTTGGCCAGATGCTTGGCAACAACATGCAGGACTTCCATGCCCAGATCTCCAAGGTAACGCATAATATGATTGAGAAGAAAATAATTTTACCAGCATTGATTTCCACAGTAACTGATCAGAAGATTAAATTATGGACTAGATTTTTTTTCTTATCACCTTTCTTTCTTTTCTATTTCCTCAATAGTCCCGTCAAGAACTAGAGCAACATTCTGTGGACACGGCTAGCACCTCAGATGCTGTCAACTTCATAACATATGTCCAGACCCTGAAGCGCAAGATCAAACAGTTTGAGAAAAATGTGGACGTAAGTGCTCAAATAAGTACTCTATAAAAGTATCATTTCCTTCATTCTTTCGTGTCACTGCTAAGAAAAACAATTTAGGGTCCTAATCAGATTCTCCCTCCTTTTACCCCTAGTTGTTCCGTAATGGACAGCGTTTGCTGGAGAAGCAGAGATTCCAGTTCCCTCCATCTTGGCTCTACATTGACAACATCGAAGGTGAATGGGGTGCCTTCAGTGACATAATGAAGCGCAAGGATACTGCTATCCAGCAGCAGGTGGCCAACCTGCAGATGAAGATCGTCCAGGAGGACAAAGCTGTGGAAAACCGCACCACTGACCTGCTCAATGACTGGGAGAAGACCAAACCAGTTGCTGTAAGAGAAATGAATAAAATACAAAATACACTACAGTTCTAGGTCATACCATCTGTGGATTTTTAACTGATGACTACTAATTGTTAAATTAGAATAAGATTATTTGAAAAGTACAGCAGATGAAGCATTTGCTATTGTGACAGAAATAACGTTTTTACTGGTAATATGTTTCACCAGGGTAACCTGCGTCCAGAGGAGGCTCTTCAATCTCTGACGATCTATGAGGGCAACTTTGGCCGTCTGAAGGATGAAAGGGAGAAGTGTGCCCGAGCCAAAGAAGCCCTGGAGCTTACCGACACTGGCCTGCTCAGCGGCAGTGAAGAGAGGGTGCAGGTAATGCCCTCAAACATTTACCAATCAAAGACCAAGTAATAGGCAGCAAATGTCTCACAGACACTAATTTAGAATAGGAGTAATAAATAAACTATTATGCACAAGTTACAGCTCTTACCTTTTTATAGCCGTTCCAAAACAATAGCAAAAAGAACAAATTATTTTCTTTTGACTCGTTTCTTTGTGGTGACTTGTAGGTGGCGCTAGAGGAGCTGCATGACCTGAAGGAGGTTTGGTCTGAGCTGTCAAAGGTCTGGGAGCAGATTGACCAGATGAAAGAGCAGCCATGGGTGTCTGTACAGCCTCGCAAGGTAACAAATCCACAATAATCATTCAAATCATTGAATCTCTACTGTACTGTTTGTGAAATTCTTAGCATTGAATATAATATATATATAATATCTTGCGTTGGTGTTTTGTGTTTGTAGCTTCGTCAGAGCCTGGATGCTCTTCTGAACCAGCTGAAGAACTTCCAAGCAAGACTGAGACAGTATGCCTCCTACGAGTATGTCCAGAGGCTGCTTAAAGGATACCTGAAGGTCAGGCAGCTAGTTTTTCCCACTAAGCACAAATTTTGACTCACAGGAAAAAATGTAAAATGGTTTATTAAATTCTCTACCTATTCCTTTCTCTCACCAGGTTAACATGTTGGTGATTGAGCTGAAATCAGAGGCTCTGAAGGACCGCCACTGGAAGCAGCTGATGAAGCGTTTGCATGTGAACTGGGTCCCGTCAGAGCTGACCCTGGGACAGATCTGGGATGTGGATCTGCAGAAGAATGAGATGGTGGTGAAGGACGTTCTCCTGGTAGCCCAGGGAGAGATGGCTTTGGAGGAGTTCCTCAAACAGGTAAAGACGAATGGCCCTTAAGAGATTATGCAGTGTAGTTGTGATGCTTGTAGGGGGCAACTGACAGTTGTTTTTATCTACAGCATCCAATCAATCCAAATGATTAAAAATTACTCTGTGGTTTTTAGACCTTTTTTAGTAATAATTCTGTGGTTTTTGGTCCTCAGATCCGTGAAGTGTGGAACTCGTATGAACTCGACCTGGTGAACTACCAGAACAAGTGTCGCCTGATTAGAGGCTGGGATGACCTCTTCAACAAGGTCAAAGAACATATTAACAGCGTGTCTGCCATGAAGTTGTCTCCATACTACAAGGTAAACAGAATTACATGTTCATTAAGACAGTAGTTTAAAGATTTTACAAATATTTAAGCTTTCTGAACTGCCTCAACACCATACTCTTCTTTTTTTCTCCCAGGTGTTTGAGGAAGACGCCCTGAGCTGGGAGGACAAGCTGAATCGCATCATGGCTCTGTTTGACGTTTGGATTGATGTCCAGCGTCGCTGGGTCTATCTGGAAGGCATCTTCACTGGCAGTGCTGACATCAAACATCTGCTGCCTGTAGAAACCCAGAGATTCCAGAGGTAAATATAGGACCCTTAATTTTACACTTTCTTTTAACAAACCAGAAGTTAAAATCTAACGGATTTTAATAGTGTTACCACTGTAACACTATTTTCTACTAGAACCTCCTTTAATTTGTCTCTTTTTCTTTATTCCACAGTATCAGCACAGAGTTCTTGGCGCTGATGAAGAAGGTGTCAAAGTCTCCCTTAGTAATGGATGTGCTGAACATACAGGGAGTGCAGAGGTCTCTGGAGCGACTGGCTGACCTTCTGGGAAAAATCCAGAAAGCACTTGGAGAATACCTGGAGAGAGAAAGATCCTCATTCCCCAGGTAAGATGTGCATATAAAACACAAAACTTAGAAGTTGATGATTATGTTGAATATTTGGAATCCATTTCCTTAATTGATCCATCACACTCTTTTTGTTTCCAGGTTCTACTTCGTGGGAGACGAGGACCTGCTTGAAATCATCGGCAATAGCAAGAATGTGGCCAAACTGCAGAAGCACTTCAAAAAGATGTTTGCTGGTGTTTCCAGCATCCTGCTCAACGAGGACAACACTGAGGTGCTGGGAATCTCCTCCCGTGAGGGTGAGGAGATTGTGTACAAGACACCAGTCTCCATCACACAGCACCCCAAGATCAACGAGTGGCTGACACTGGTGGAGAAGGAGATGAGGGTGACGCTGGCCAAGCTGCTGGCTGAGTCTGTCACAGAGGTCACATCCTTCAACAAGGGCACAGCCATTGACCTGAGTCAGTACATCAACTGGATTGATCGCTACCAGGTTGGTATTGAGAGCATTTATTCTGCATGATTTAGTTCTACTAACTAAACAGTTAGTTATTCAACATACATAGAAATCAGGCAATGTGTTAATGTAATTTTACTTGATCTGTTTTCTCTCTTCACAGGCCCAGCTGGTGGTCCTGTCCACTCAGATCGCCTGGTCTGAGAACATTGAGTCTGCCTTGACCATCATCTCTGGTGGTGGGGACATGACACTTATGCAGGGAGTGCAGTCAAATGTGGAGGCCACCCTCAACGTGTTGGCTGACACCGTGCTGATGGAGCAGCCTCCACTCCGCAGGAGGAAACTGGAGCACCTGGTTAGAGGGAGCTTTTTAAAGTACAGTTTTAAAAGAATATTGTCCAATGAAAAGTGTGTCTGAAATCCCTCTTCTGCTCCATCTTAGATCACCGAGCTGGTGCACCAACGTGATGTGACCAGGACTCTGATCAAGATCAAGATCGACAACCCCAAGTCTTTTGAGTGGCTCAGCCAGATGCGCTTCTATTTTGACCCCAAGCAGACAGATGTACTGCAACAGCTGTCCATTCAGATGGCCAATGCCAAGTTCAACTATGGCTTTGAGTACTTGGGTGTCCAGGACAAACTCGTCCAGACCCCTCTGACAGACCGCTGCTATCTCACCATGACCCAGGCTCTGGAGGCCCGCCTTGGAGGGTCACCATTTGGTACGGAAGCTTTTTTTGTACGCATAAGAAATGGGGATTTCGATTTTAAGAAAATTACAGGTTTACATATAAAACAATCAGCTTCACTGAGTTTGTCTTCCATCTAGGTCCTGCTGGCACAGGGAAGACTGAGTCAGTGAAAGCTCTTGGTCACCAGCTGGGCCGCTTTGTCCTGGTTTTCAACTGTGATGAGACATTCGACTTCCAGGTACATAACTGCATTTGTTCTTAGGCTGTTTTCTAGCCAAGACAACAACGACACACTGCGAGATATCACTAAAACACTTGCATATCATATGATTATCATTTACTTTTTTTTTCAGGATTTAGCTGCTTCTCATCTTGGTCATTTAACTTAAAATGATTTTTTTTCAAATTTGTTTTAGGCCATGGGTCGTATCTTCGTGGGTCTGTGCCAAGTGGGAGCATGGGGCTGCTTCGACGAGTTTAACCGTCTGGAGGAGAGAATGCTCTCTGCCGTCTCCCAGCAGGTCCAATACATCCAGGTGGCCTTGAGGGAGCACAGCAACCCCAACAGAGACAGGAGTATGTATATGTGTGGGAACTGAGGTGTCATGATTTGTGAGGAGACTACGAGTCCTATAACGAATGTCCACATTCAACTTAGTATCTTTGAACATCAATTGCTAAAAAAGAGGGGTCAAAGACGATTCAACAAAATAAGTGGCTTTCTTCATTTTAGAAGAAATTACATGGTACAGAGGAAAATGTTTAAAAGCATAAAATTCAGATGAGAGACAGCTAATCAGCGTGTCTCCAGCTTATTCACCACCACCTTTTTAAATTTTACATGAGAACTGCTTTGTAAATAAGTACATATTCGTCACCCCCTCAGGTGTACCAGTCACCACGGAGCTCCTGAACAAGCAGGTGAAGGTGAGTCCAGACATGGCAATCTTCATCACCATGAATCCTGGCTACGCTGGCCGCTCCAACCTGCCTGACAATCTGAAGAAGTTGTTCCGCAGCTTGGCCATGACCAAGCCCGACCGACAGCTCATCGCCCAGGTCATGCTCTACTCTCAAGGTTTCCGCACAGCTGAGATCCTGGCCAAGAAGATTGTGCCCTTCTTCAAGTATGTACTGTTTAAGAAAAATGTACATAACTTTAAAGTAGTTTTGAGAGAATTTTCTTCTCTGAATGTATCCCTTGCCTCTATTTCAGGCTGTGTGATGAGCAGCTGTCATCCCAGAGTCACTACGATTTTGGCCTCCGAGCACTCAAGAGCGTGCTGATCAGTGCTGGTAATGTCAAGCGTGAGCGCATCCAGAGGATCAAAAGGGAGAAGCTAGAGCGCGGAGAAGTCGTTGATGAGAATGACATCGCTGAGAACCTTCCCGAACAGGAGGTATAGAAAATGATATATTGTAGGACTTGGTGTGAAGTTTCTGTATTGTTTTTATTATTGGAATTTGGCAGCTCTGGCAAATCTGTTTTTAGAATCCAGCTAGAAATTTGAGTAGCTCGAATGGTTGTTTCACTCAGTGCGTCTTGTTCCTGTAGATCCTGATCCAGAGTGTGTGCGAGACCATGGTTCCCAAGCTGGTGGCGGAGGACATCCCTCTGCTGTTCAGCCTGCTGTCAGATGTCTTCCCTGGAGTCCAGTACCACCGTGGAGAGATGACTGCTCTGAGGGAAGAGCTGAAGAAAGTCTGCGCTGAAATGTACCTCACCTACGGAGATGGTGATGACGTGGGCAGCATGTGGGTGGAGAAGGTATGTGGCAAAATGGATTCAACGTATATCTTATTGAGTGTACCCAGAAATGGTGAGGTATACAGCTCTGCCCACTCCTCGAGATCTAATTTTCTGAGACTTTGTCATTCACCCCCTTCCAGGTGCTCCAGCTGTACCAGATCACGCAGATCAACCACGGTCTGATGATGGTGGGACCTTCAGGTAGTGGGAAGACCATGGCATGGAGGGTGCTGCTCAAGGCCCTGGAGAGGCTGGAGGGTATTGAGGGCGTGGCCCACATTATCGATCCCAAGGCTATCAGCAAGGACCACCTGTATGGAACCCTGGACCCCAACACCCGTGAATGGACCGATGGCTTGTTCACACACATCCTCAGGAAGTGAGTTCTGTAACACATTTCATTGTTAAGGGTATAAATCAACTCAGCTAATCTTGATCTTGTTAAATAGGACTTTTTAAAAATATCTGTGGTGTAAATCTTTTTTTTTTTTTTTTCAACTTCAGGATTATTGACAATGTTCGAGGTGAACTGCAAAAGCGTCAGTGGATCATATTCGATGGTGATGTTGACCCTGAGTGGGTTGAAAATCTCAACTCAGTCCTGGATGACAACAAGCTGCTCACCCTGCCCAATGGAGAGCGTCTCAGCTTGCCACCTAATGTAAGAGCACAGCACTATAAATGTAGATGTCTGTTTTTGTCTCATTATAGTCTAAGCTGGTGAAAGCATGCTGTATTGACCTGGAATTATTCTCTCTCTCTAGGTGCGTGTAATGTTTGAAGTACAGGACCTGAAGTACGCCACCCTGGCCACTGTGTCTCGCTGTGGTATGGTCTGGTTCAGTGAGGATGTCCTCAGCACTGACATGATCTTCAACCACTTCCTGGCTCGCATTCGCAGCATCCCATTGGACGAGGGAGAGGATGAAGCTCAGCGCCAGAGGAAGGGCACCGATGACGAGGAAGAGACTGCATCACCAATGCTGCAGGTAATTAAGTGGAAGAAAATACACTGAAAGAAGACCTTAAGCAAGGCAAATGTGCAGCAATTCATTCAAGAAAGATATTTTATGACATTTCTTGTTAACTGATGTCCTATTACATGTTTTTCACTAGATCCAGCGTGATACTGCAGCTACCCTGCAGCCTTACTTCACCTCCACAGGCCTGGTGATCAAGGCCCTAGAGCATGCTTCCAAGATGGAGCACATCATGGACTTCACCCGCCTGCGCTGCTTGGGTTCCCTGTTCTCAATGCTGCACCAGGCCTGCCGCAATGTGGCTCTATACAACAACAACCACCCTGACTTCCCCATGCCCATTGATCAGCTGGAGAAATACATGCAGGTAATGTTCTGCTTTCTGCTCTCCATATAACTGAAACGTGTTGTTGTTGTTCAGCTTGGAACTTAAACACTGCAAAAATATATGCATTTTCTTAAAACTGATCCACTTTGTGGCATTGTCATTTTACAGAAATATCTGATCTACGCTGTGCTGTGGTCCTTCTCTGGTGATGGACGGCTGAAGATGAGGGCTGAGCTTGGAGAATACATCCGTCGCATCACCACTGTACCCCTCCCCTCCGCTCCCAATGTCCCTATCATTGACTACGAGGTACAGCCTCTTAGTGTTAAAATGAATGTTGAAAGTTCTCTTGAGTAAATTAAAAAGAAAGTTTGCTTTCTCTGTATCTGCAAGTCACTGAACCATACTGCAGTCATTTCAGAATAACCACTGTATCGTTTTCTTTGCATCGTGCAGGTGTGCATCTCTGGTGAGTGGCAGTCCTGGCAGGGCAAGGTGCCCCAGATTGAGGTGGAGACCCACAAGGTGGCATCCCCCGATGTCGTGGTTCCCACCCTTGATACTGTTCGCCATGAGGCTTTGCTTTACACTTGGCTGGCAGAGCACAAACCACTGGTGCTGTGTGGACCTCCCGGCTCTGGAAAGACTATGACTCTGTTCAGCGCCCTCAGAGCCTTGCCTGATATGGAGGTGAGAGACTGGATGAAAGAATTTAAAAAATGTATTGTAAATCTTTAAAATCAGTTTAACCTGACCTTGTAACTGATGAAACGGATGAGTTTTACATCACTATAGGAAGTAAATAATTATGTATATTGGAGTTTAACATATTCTAAACTGCTAAATGAATATGAATAAACTGGGTTAAAATGAGGAAAAGATTTTGTAATTGTGAACATTTGTAATTTCCCTCCTCCAGGTTGTGGGTCTGAACTTCTCTAGTGCCACCACCCCAGAGCTGCTGCTGAAGACCTTTGATCATTACTGTGAGTACCGCCGTACCCCCAACGGTGTGGTCCTCGCCCCTGTTCAGCTGGGCAAGTGGCTGGTGTTGTTCTGTGATGAGATCAATCTGCCGGACATGGACAAGTACGGCACACAGAGAGTCATCTCTTTCCTCAGACAGGTATGATGCATTGTTTACAAACTTGTTTACAAATTTTCTTTTTTCTCATATTACATTTGGCTATTTTACGGGACATTGAAGTGTGCAAACTGAAATCTGGTATCCCTCCTTGTATGTTAAAGGTTCCCCTGTTGTGTTTTCTTTGCAGATGGTGGAACATGGAGGTTTCTACCGCACCTCAGACCAGACTTGGGTCAAATTGGAAAGGATCCAGTTTGTTGGAGCCTGTAATCCTCCCACTGACCCTGGCAGAAAGCCTCTCACACACAGGTATGGTACTCAGACTTTACACCTGATTAGAACAATATTATAATTAATACCATAATTAACAGTAAAAAATTGCAACAATTGAAATAAAGATATTTACAAAAATAAACATTGCATACGACAAGCCCTAACAGTGGCCATGTTGTGGTGTGCTGTTTCTAGGTTCCTGCGCCATGTTCCTGTGGTGTACGTGGACTATCCAGGCCCAGCCTCTCTAACCCAGATTTACGGAACCTTCAACCGTGCCATGCTGCGCCTCATCCCCTCTCTACGTACCTATGCTGAGCCTCTTACTGCTGCTATGGTTGAGTTCTACACCATGTCTCAGGTAAAGGAGATTACTAAATATCTATATACAAATCTAATATATAAACATCAAGTGTACTTAATAGTGTCACAGGAAACTAATGTACAAACGAGATAAGACGTATATGTCATTGATCACTTTTCAGTCCTTTCTTTCACACTGTTACTAATTTGTTTGCACATCTCATTTCAATCCCTTTTCCCCTTCAGGAGCGGTTCACCCAGGACACCCAACCTCACTACATCTACTCTCCCAGAGAGATGACCCGCTGGGTGAGGGGGATCTTCGAGGCCCTGCGGCCGCTTGAGACTCTGCCTGTGGAGGGGCTCATCCGCATCTGGGCCCATGAAGCTCTCCGTCTGTTCCAAGACAGGTGAGTGCAAGTTTCTGAGAGGCTGAGCTTTATCACTCAAAGAAGAGGCGATTATCTACTCTGATAGTGTTAAGGGACTCACATGGTTACAATAAGTCTGTTAGACATGCAAGTATGTTCATGAGTCTTGATATGGTATGTTTTTGTTTTTTTTGTTGTTTGTTTTTTTCTTAATCTGATAAAGTGCCCCATAAGAAATGCACACGTATTTAAAAAATGATCATTTTAGTGATAATGTGGTTCGTCTTAAACCCTTTTCCAGGCTGGTTGGCGATGAAGAGAGAAGGTGGACAGATGAAAACATCGACATGGTTGCTCTCAAACACTTCCCCAACATTGACAAGGACAAGGCTCTCAACAGGCCTATCCTTTACAGCAACTGGCTCTCCAAGGTAAACCAGGAACAGGTTGACCATGCTGTGATATTCCTGCTTTGGTAATGATGCTGAAATACTGAGAATGGACCTCAAGTCTTCAGCCCTTTGATTTCCATTGTCATTGAGTTTATTGTTTGTGAATGCAGGACTACATCCCAGTGGAACAGGAGGAGCTGAGGGACTATGTGAAGGCCCGTCTGAAGGTCTTCTATGAAGAGGAGCTGGACGTCCCTCTGGTGCTCTTCAATGAGGTGCTGGACCATGTCCTCAGAATTGACCGGTGAGTAACAGCTTCTTTAGCTCATGGCTGCTGATTTACTTCTCATCTGGTGGTAGTCTAGAAATTATCAATAAATTACTATTTCAGGTCTGAAATACTGGTGTAAAATTTTAAAAAATTAATATCCTCCTTCAGAATCTTCCGTCAGCCTCAGGGCCATCTCCTGTTGATCGGTGTGAGTGGAGCAGGAAAGACGACTCTGTCTCGCTTCGTAGCCTGGATGAACGGACTTAGTGTATACCAGATCAAGGTTGGTAGAAACACACGTAAAGATATTTGGAGCCATATTACTACAATGGCCTGTCTGTATTTATTGATTTTTTTTTTTGTGTGTGTTTTCAGGTACACAGGAAATACACTGGAGAGGACTTTGATGAGGATCTGCGTACAGTGCTGCGTCGCTCAGGTTGTAAGAACGAGAAGATTGCTTTCATCATGGATGAGTCCAACGTGCTGGATTCTGGTTTCCTTGAGAGAATGAACACACTGCTGGCCAACGGAGAGGTAACTAAATGGGGAACAAGACAAACACTGCCTTTAGTTTTCTTAGATATCTATTTTGGTTGCGCGCACCTGATTTTCTGGTTCCTAATATGTGAACGTTGCCTGTTCTTTGTAGGTTCCTGGCCTGTTTGAGGGAGACGAGTATGCCACCCTGATGACTCAGTGTAAGGAGGGAGCCCAGAAAGAGGGCCTGATGCTCGACACACACGAGGAGCTGTACAAGTGGTTCACCAGCCAGGTTATCAGGAACCTCCATGTTGTTTTCACCATGAACCCCTCATCAGAGGGCCTGAAGGACAGGGCTGCCACATCTCCTGCCCTCTTCAACAGGTACAGAGATACGTGCTGGACACCAAGCTCGAATTAATTGATTACATCACTGGCAAGCAGGGGATAGATACTACGTTAAAAGTACAAGTTGGCGTTTCTTAATTAACTGAAAATTTTTCTTTGTGTTAGATGTGTGCTGAACTGGTTTGGAGACTGGTCCACAGAGGCCCTTTATCAGGTGGGTAAGGAGTTCACCAGCAAGATGGATCTGGAGAAACCAAACTACAAGGTGCCAGACTACATGCCCATCGTCTATGACAAACTGCCCCAGCCACCATCTCACCGCGAGGCTATCGTCAATGGCTGTGTGTTTGTACACCAGACACTTCACCAGGTAGGGATGTTTACAAGTTTGCAGTTATGGTTAATGAGGTAATTTGCTTTAACAGAAAATGGGGATTTGTAAATCCTGTAAAACCAAGTTAATAACAGTTTGCTAATGCATGCTTCATATGTTGTTGTTTCTCTACATAGGCTAACAACCGTCTGGCTAAGCGAGGTGGTCACACGATGGCCATCACTCCTCGCCACTACCTGGACTTTATCAACCAGTATGCCAACCTGTTCAATGAGAAACGCAGTGAGTTGGAGGAACAGCAGATGCACCTCAACGTTGGTCTCCGCAAGATCAAGGAGACTGTCGACCAGGTGAAGTCATTTTGTATTTTACTTCATTTAATGTGCTTGCCATTTTATTCCACCTATTTCTCAAAAACCTGACAAGAGCTGGTCTCTGCAACCAAGACGGTGTCATTTTTGTCAGTTCTTGTCTGACTCCCTGATTCTACTTCCCCATCAAGGTGGAGGAGCTCCGTCGTGACCTGAGAATCAAGAGCCAGGAGTTGGAGGCAAAGAACGCTGCAGCCAATGACAAGCTGAAGAAGATGGTCAAAGACCAGCAGGAGGCTGAAAAGAAAAAGGTACAGAGGAAGGAGTTTAACACTCAGAACTCTTCAAAAGAACAATAAATTACTTTTACTGTGATCCTCCTTCTTGAAGACGAACCTAACCTCTTGGTAAAGTTTTTTTTTTTTTTTAACATTTGGATTAACTGATGCCTACTATACTGTTACTATTGTGATTCCAGGTGATGAGCCAGGAGATCCAGGAAGCTGTGTACAAGCAGCAGGAGGTGATCAAGGACAAACAGCTGAGTGTCAAAGAGGACTTGGACCAAGTGGAGCCTGCTGTCATTGAGGCTCAGAATGGTAAAGTAGTATATTTACTCACAGCGGTCTTTATAGTGCATTTGATTTGTTGTCGCTGAATGAGTACGACAGTCTTGGATGGAACAGATCATACTGTTTATACAACAATATAACTATATAAATGCTCTACAATGTGTGCTACAATACTGTTTTGCCAACATCAAGCATTTCCATTTTTTCTTACAATGTTAACTAACAATGTCACTTCCATTTAACAACTTCATCTTTACCTGCATCCTCCCTTCATCACTGCCCCTTCCTTGTCATAATCCACATCCTTGTTCACCTGATGTTGATAGCCGTTAAGTCCATTAAGAAGCAGCACCTGGTGGAGGTGCGTTCCATGGCCAATCCACCCGCGGCCGTGAAGCTGGCCCTTGAGTCCATTTGCTTGCTCCTGGGAGAGAGCACGACTGACTGGAAGCAGATCCGTTCCATCATCATGAGGGAGAACTTCATCCCCACTATTGTTAACTTCTCTGCTGAGGAGATCAGGTGAAATAAGAAAGAATGTGTTCTGCAAATGTTCACTAAAAGCTCTCTCCCTCTCTGTCTCTGCCTCTTCTCTGACTTTTCAACCCCTGAATCTGTTTCAAATTCCTCCTTTCTTTTGCCCTATATGCTCCCCTTCTCTCTCTCTCTCCTCTTACTTCTTTCTTTGAAACACATTCCTACTTCTCCCTAACTAGCGGTGAGTTCTATTAAGCGGCAGCACCTAGTAGAAGTGAGGGCCATGACCAATCCCCCAGCTGCAGTCAAGCTGGCCCTGGAGTCTATCTGCCTTATGCTGGGCGAGGAGACCAGTGACTGGAAAAAAATCAGACAAGTTATTATCAGGGACAATTTCATCAGCAGCATAGTCAACTTTTCCTCTGAGGAAATGAGGTACCGGTGTCAGAATGTCTGTCTAGTCTTTAATGGAAGCACAAATGATATTAATCAATCAGTATATTAATCAAGTGCCCCTGTGATCAGAATTTGATTTAAGGTTTGTTACTGGTTGATTTTGCTGAATCAGAAAATGAGCTGATGGTAACATCTTGTCAGTGGTTGTTGTCATGATTTTGCATTTCTCACAGTGAAGATGGTAGAAATTGCACCCCTCCCCCACCCAAACAAAATTTAAATGATCCTCTGCAATATTTCACATTTCATTTCCTGTGATTCGTGATCATTGTTCCACACTTCAAGTTGAAGAATTTGACTGTGTAGAGTGCTGATATATTCTGACTTCTTGGACTGTTTCTACTTTATCCAGTGACTCCATCCGTGAGAAGATGAAGAAGAACTACCTCTCCAACCCAAGCTACAACTATGACCAAGTCAACAGGGCATCTCTGGCCTGTGGGCCTATGGTCAAATGGGCGATTGCTCAGGTAAGGAAGCCTGATCAATATGATAATTATATGATAATTGGGTAAAGCGAGAGCACCCCTTTTAATGTATACCATGTTCTACCACTCCCCTAGCTTAATTATGCAGACATGCTGAAGCGCGTGGAGCCTCTGCGTAATGAACTGCAGAAGCTCGAGGATGACGCCACAGACAACAAGACAAAGGCAGAGGAGGTGGAGCAGATGATCAGAGACCTGGAGGCTAGCATCGCTCGCTACAAGGAGGAGTACGCCGTCCTCATCTCAGAGGCCCAGGCTATCAAGGCTGACCTGGCTGCTGTCGAAGCTAAGGTAACTGGTCATCAAACCAGTGTTTAGTTCCCTCTCTATCTGCCTCTTAATCGAGTTTAAACTGAGGTATCTTGCAGCATTTTTCTGAACTCTTGCTCTCCCCTCCCAGGTGAATCGCAGCACAGCCCTACTGAAGAGTCTGTCGGCTGAAAGGGACCGCTGGGAGAAGACCAGTGAGACCTTCAAGAACCAGATGTCCACCATCGCTGGAGACTGTCTGCTCTCTGCCGCTTTCATCACCTATGCCGGCTACTTTGATCAGCAGATGAGACAGAACCTGTTCACCACTTGGTCTCACCACCTGCAGCAGGCCAACATTCAGGTAGTTAAAGCTCTGACACACAAGTTCAAAGTCATGTTTGATCATTACACCTACAAATCCTGATCTCGCTCACATTACCAATATGTATGTAGGAACTTCTTTCTGTTATTGTAGTTCCTGTGTTCATTGACACAAGACATCAAATGTACACCTATTGATCAGGAATGCACAGAAGAAGTCATAATCATATAAGCGGATATGCCACATTATATTCACTAGCTGTAGAATAATGATAACAAAAAGATAATCTTGAGTTTAGGTTTTAGTGAATTTAAAGGTGCTGTACACCATTTATGGATTGGGCCTTTTAATATGATAATTTAGTTTGACTATTGTTCTTTTAAACGTGTCTCAAGGCAAACTCATATGTTGAGGACTTAAAATCTACCACATACCCTACCATATGCACAGCCACATATTTTATGTCAGAAGACATGTATTATTCTAAACTGCCATTGGTGTAATTTCTTTCCCCCCAGTTCCGTACGGATATTGCCAGAACTGAGTACCTGTCCAATGCTGACGAGAGGCTCCGCTGGCAAGCCAACTCCCTCCCAGCTGATGACCTCTGCACTGAGAACGCCATCATGCTCAAGAGGTTCAACAGGTCAGTATCTTTTCTCTTCTGGCATTGTAATGTTTTTAGGTTTTATCACTGTTGAAAAGCATTCCTGAGCATCAATTAGCCGTGAGTTGATTTCAATATCCATGTTGATCTATTCTATACCACTGCCCTTTCTAGGTACCCGCTCATCATCGATCCATCAGGCCAAGCCACAGAGTTCATCATGAATGAGTACAAAGAGCGCAAGATCACCAGAACCAGTTTCCTGGATGATGCCTTCAGGAAGAACCTGGAGAGTGCCTTGCGTTTTGGAAACCCACTGTTGGTCCAGGTATGAACAACTACTTCTCACTGCTAACATTTTATTGCGTACTTGCTACTTGCTCACTGTCCAAGGCCCTTGTATTAATCAAGGACTTGTTTACTGCCCTTAAGGATGTAGAAAGTTACGACCCCATCCTAAACCCGGTACTGAACAGAGAAGTCCGCAGGACTGGAGGACGTGTTCTCATCACCCTGGGAGACCAGGACATCGATCTGTCACCTTCATTCGTCATCTTCCTTTCTACACGTGACCCAACGGTGAGTAGACTCATAGATCATTTAGGCTTAATCTATAGATGATGTAAGATTATTAGACAGTATTTAACTAAGTTTAATAAGTTATAAGTCTATTAACCAAGTCTCTCACTTTCCCTCATTAAAATGACTGTACAAAGAAGTTAATCTGTGTTATGGTGTCTCTTGTGTATTCAGGTCGAGTTCCCACCAGACTTGTGTTCTCGTGTTACGTTTGTCAACTTCACTGTGACACGCAGCAGCCTTCAGAGCCAGTGTCTCAACGAGGTCCTAAAGGCTGAGAGGCCTGATGTGGATGAGAAACGCTCCGACCTCCTCAAACTGCAGGGTGAGACAGAAAAAGGCCAATGTGCTAACACAATGACAGGGCAAAGCTGGGGGTGATGACGATAATGAACACTAACAGGGAAGCAACATAATTTGGAGTTCAAGTCACGGTGCAAAAAGAATTCAGTAAAATGATAAAAGCCGATCAAAAACTTCCCTCTTGTCTCTTGTAGGTGAGTTCCAACTGCGTCTGCGTCAGCTGGAAAAATCCCTGCTGCAGGCCCTCAATGAGGTTAAAGGCCGCATTCTTGATGATGACACCATCATCACCACGCTGGAGAACTTGAAGAAGGAGGCGGCTGAGGTCACCAGGAAGGTGGAGGAGACCGATATCGTCATGGCAGAGGTGGAGGCAGTGTCACAGCAATACCTGTCTCTGTCCTCCGCCTGCAGCAGCATCTACTTCACCATGGAGTCTCTCAACCAGGTCTGGACACATCTTACTTGTTCTTTCACCCAATCCTTTCTTTGGCCATTGATTTTATTGTTAATCTCACTAACACACTAAACACACATGCACACTAAGTTAAGAATTCAAAATTGCACCTACTATCAATCATATTTTTTATGCTGTGTAACTATTTAATAATCAAATCTTTTTTTGTGTCTTGCTCCAGATGCACTTCCTGTACCAGTACTCCCTTCACTTTTTCCTGGATACCTACCACACGGTGCTGTATGAGAACCCCAACCTCAAGGGCATCAGCGATCATACACAGAGACTCGATGTCATCACCAAGGACCTCTTCCAGGTTTGAACCACATATTTCGAAAACAAGAGGCTCCTTTTCTTTAGTGGTGTGATTGTAGTAATAGACATAAATTGCTTATGTCTCTTTTTTGGGATGTAGGTGGTGTTCAACAGAGCAGCCAGAGGTATGCTGCACCAGGATCACATCACTTTTGCCATGCTGCTGGCTAAGATCAGCCTAAAGGGCATAACCAGGTAAGATGCCAGTATTACGCTAATGTACCACCAGTGGTAGTATTACATAAAACATAAACATCAGACAGCATAAATCTTAATAATTTCAAACCATCTCTTTCCAGTGAGCCTTCATATGACGCAGAGTTCCAGCACTTCCTGCGTAGTAAGGAGATCGTTCTGACTGGCATGTCACTGCCCAAAGTGAAAGGTCTGACCACTGACCAGAGTGAGGCCATGGTCCGCCTCAGCCGCCTGCCGGCATTCAACGACTTGGTGGACAAAGTTGAGGCTGATGAGGTGGGTATTGACAGATGCTTATGCTGCACATGAACAAACTTATATTTATAAGCAAACCTCTTAATAAACGACTTTCTTTGAATACAAACTGTATCAGTGATCATTATCGCTTTCTTTTGTTTTGTTACTTCAGCAATTCTTCATGTGGATTGAGAGCAACACTCCAGAGCTGTCTGTTCCTTATCTGTGGTCAGAGGAGAAGCAGTCCAGTGAGTATATAGACTTCTATATTATTTATATATTCCACGGCCAAGCAGATATTTATTTAAATATTGATTCAAAATTGATGTTCTATGTAGACATGACCTGCTCTGACCTGTTTGCGCTTCCCTGTACCGCTGCCTGTTCAGCTCCCATTGGCCAGGCAGTCCACCAGCTGTTGCTGATTGAGGCCTTCCGCCCCGACCGTCTGCTGGCTATGTCGCACATTTTTGTCTCAAAGGTGCTGGGAGAGACCTTCATGAACATCATCGAGCAGCCTCTTGACCTGGCTAACATCGTGGATAGCGAGGTAGTAACCAATATTTCTTCAATTGTTTTCTCTCCAGAGGCGTTTGCCATTGTCAGTGTTGTTGAATCTGTTGTCCTCTCTCGTGTCTGTAGGTGAAGCCCAGCACTCCAGTGTTGATGTGCTCTGTACCAGGTTATGATGCCAGCGGCCTGGTCAGAGATCTGGCTGCTGAGGAGAACAAACAAATCACCTCCATCTCTATTGGTAAGGAAGGAATGAGCTCATACTCTTGACACACAAATAATGTCCTCAAGTGAAAAGTTTAGTGAGGATATTGTTGATAAATGTTTGTTTTTTACGCTGTCCACAGGTTCAGCTGAGGGCTTCAATAAGGCAGACAGAGACATCAACACTGCTGTGAAGTCTGGCAGGTGGGTAATGTTTTTTTTTTTTTCTGTGTATTTTCTTAGCATGTACATTTTGTTTTGTTGTACTGATGGTCCTGACTGTCGTCCTGCAGGTGGGTGATGTTGGAGAACGTCCACTTGGCCCCCGGATGGCTGATGCAGCTGGAAAAGAAGCTCCACTCCATGCAGCCTCATTCCAGCTTCAGGCTTTTCCTGACAATGGAGATCAACCCCAAGGTAAACCACATCACTAATACAAATATTTCCAACATTTTATAATCTTGATTATCAAGACTTTAGTGACAGCACAGCTGTAAATTAATTCTCACTTCCAGCCCCAAAGTTCATTTTTTCTTTCACTCCTCAAAGTGTCGGTACTGTGTTTTCCCGCCAGGTGCCAGTGAATCTGCTTCGTGCCGGTCGTATCTTTGTGTTTGAGCCTCCTCCTGGTGTCAAGGCCAACATGCTCAGAACCTTCAGCAGCATCCCTGTGGCTCGCATGTGCAAGGTGACTTCATCTGGACCAATATATACACTCACTTTTTCACCAAAACCATTACCATCAATGCTGTCTGCACACTTCCTCCACATTTACATTCTTAATGACTTTTTTCCATGTTTCTGCAGGCTCCCAACGAGCGTGCTCGTCTCTACTTCCTGCTAGCTTGGTTCCATGCAGTCATTCAGGAGCGTCTGCGTTATGCACCACTGGGCTGGTCGAAGAAATATGAGTTTGGAGAGTCTGACCTCCGCTCTGCCTGCGACACTATTGACACCTGGTTGGACGACACTGCTAAGGTTGGAGATTATTTCAGAAATCATATACAGTGCTTTGAATGTGTCAGCACAAGAATTATTTGTTGCCAATAGAAATTATTATTATTATTATTATTATTATTATTATATCAACAACCCATAATTTCATACAGTCCTTACCTTTAGAAATACTACATTCATCAGATAAATTACTTAAGTATTGGAGTTTTGACAGTGTGTTAAAAATATGACAACCTTGTCGCACCTCTACACACACAGGGTCGTCAAAATATTGCACCAGACAAGATCCCCTGGGCGGCTCTGAAAACCCTGATGGCCCAGTCCATCTATGGCGGCCGCATTGACAATGAGTTTGACCAACGTCTGCTCAACACCTTCCTGGACCGCATCTTCACCAAGGGAAGCTTCGACAGTGAGTTCAAACTGGCTCTCAAGGTTGACGGGCACAAGGACATCAAGATGCCTGACGGAATTCGGTCAGTAGTGGCTTTTCTCACACAAGTGTATTCCAGCTCTTAAAATGACAAAAGTTTATTATTATTGAACGAATGTTTTCCTGATGACCTCAACCAGTTAAAAATGATTTATGATTTTGATTTGTTACAGGCGTGAGGAGTTCATGCACTGGGTAGAGATGCTTCCTGACACTCAGACTCCATCTTGGCTCGGGTTGCCTAGCAATGCTGAGAAGGTCTTGCTCACCACTCAGGGTACGCCACAACCGGTCATCTCGATCCTCTGTACTCTGGTGCTCTGTCACAGTAACTGGACCACAACACATCCTGATTCTTCTTCCTCATTTCATCTGATCAAATTTCATGTTTCCACAGGGCAGATCATTAACCATCTCTCTCTCTATTCTAGTGTCTTTACTTTTATTTTGACAGGGTGTGTCATTGCAGCGAGATGTTTTTGCTTTGGGCAGAATACTGTGTGTGTGTGTGGGGTACCAAAGAATATGTTGAGGGTGCTCCCGCTGCTAATCTCTCTTCTCCTCATTGGTTCACTTCACCAGTTAGTTTTCTATGGTGTCACAAGTAGCTCCTATTTTCTTATATATTGTAGTCACACAAGTGTAGCTGTGTAGTTGTAGCCTAGCTGTAGTCGTAGCCATCGTACTTTAAAAGGTGCTCTGCCCAAAGGAAGGATGTGTGTCCCCTCACCCTCCAGCAGCTGTATTTCACAGCCATCATGTCGCTTTGCTAAGATACTATCCCCACCCCACCCTCAGATTAGGATTCAATCCAGCCACACACTTCCCCATCCCCTCAATCATATCCTCCCTCCCTGTTTTGTCATATTAATTTCCACACCTCCTCCAAACTCCCATGATCACCCACCCCTTGGACCACCTGCCACACTCCCCCTCTCCTTCATCCTCACTCCCACCCCTTAGCTTCTCCCTCAAACCTGTTATCCTACATTGGTTATGTTCATTTCTTTTGCAGATCCAGTCAGTCAAGAATGCGGTTGATTTTATTTGGGAACTATGCTGGATGTTACATTTATTGGAAATATTGCCTGAAGCCTTGTGTGTCTTTCATCCTGCCCAGTGTCGTCCTAATTTGTTTGTCTGTCTGGCACAACTCTTTTTTTTTTTTTTTTTTTTGATAAAACAAACCTTATATTAACACACCCTCGAGGTAAGCTGTTTTTCTTTGTTCCACTATTAATTTCTTCTCCCCCTACCTCCCACCATGGCCTTGTCTTCCACCTCCCTCCCCGCTCACTCGCTCCCTCCCCCGGGCTGCGCAGGCACTGACATGATGGGTAAGATGCTGAAAATGCAGATGTTGGAGGATGAGGATGACCTTGCCTATGAGACGGAGAAGAAGGAGCGCGCTTCGTCCACATCTGATGCTCAGCCGGCCTGGATGAGGACCCTCCACACCACTGCCTCCAACTGGCTGCAGCTCATGCCCCAAACAGTCAATCCACTCAAACGCACAGTGGAGAACATCAAGGTAATGGCAGAAATAAGAGGAAAGGTGGTTGGCAAGCAGACTTCAGGGGACAGGCCTAAAACATTGTGTGTTCTGTACAAGAAGCTGTACAACATCCTTGCCAATTTCTGTTGTGTAAATCAGTTGTTTTGATATGTTTTAAACGTGTGTGCTTGACTCATGAGGTAACAAGGTAAAATTAAAAGAACTAGAAGCACAGGTTTGAATTTTAGCAGATTAATATGTTCTTGCTTTTCTTTGTGTCATTGATGCATTTGCCAAGCTTCTGTATTTGATTTGATGTCTTCTTTGTCCAAACACACAAACACCAGGACCCACTGTTCCGGTTCTTCGAGCGTGAGGTGAAGATGGGTTGCAAGATGCTGCAGGAGGTCCGTCAGGATCTGTCCGATGTGGTGCAGGTGTGCGAGGGCAAGAAGAAGCAGACCAACTACCTGCGCACACTCATCAGCGACCTTGTTAAAGGTAAAATCTTACTTTTTCACTCCGGTTTATTCATGTGTTTTTAAAGATTTAGCTTACGAAGTCGGATTAATTAATATAGGACATTCACTGCACACTTAAAATTCCTCATTGTCGGTCTTGACCAACAAGATTTACTGGTGTACACCTGTGTTTCTTTCTCCACAGGCATCCTCCCTCGCAGCTGGTGTCGGTACACAGTTCCAGCCGCCATGACTGTGATCCAGTGGGTGGCAGACTTCAGTGAGCGAATCAAACAGCTGCAGCAGATCTCCCAGGGAGCTGCCAGTGGGGGTGCAAAGGAACTGAAGGTACTGTTTGGTTAACTGTTTGTGTACAGGAATCAAGTAACTGGTGACTCTTTCATAGTATGATACGTTCCTTAAAAATGAACAGAGCCACTCACAGTGCTGTTATTTTCTCTCCCTCTCCAGAACATCCACGTGTGCCTTGGCAGCCTGTTTGTGCCAGAGGCTTACATTACAGCTACCCGCCAGTATGTGGCCCAGGCCAACAGCTGGTCTCTGGAAGAGCTGTGTCTGGAGGTCAATGTCACCACCGCCCAGGGTGCCGCACTGGATGCTTGCAGCTTCGGCATCAAAGGTCAGACAAGCAGCACGTCATCTGCTGTAGTTAGGAGTTGCGTGGTGCAAATTGCATAACAAGGTTCAAATTGAGGTATATGTGAATTGGCAAAATACACACATACATGGGGTCATGTATGTCTGAAGAAAAAAAAGTAAAAAGAAAAGATATGTATAGGATAGGTTCTACTAATTCTGTAGCATCCAAATACTCACAACTCTTGAAATTGTGAACCCAGTTGATTGTCACCAAAATAACTGTGTCCTAAAATATATATGACATTTGTAAAATTTAGTTTTAGGTTCTGATGTCGAACATGGTTACTGTTTCTCCCAGGTCTGAAACTGCAGGGATCTACTTGTGCCAACAACAAGCTGTCTCTGTCCACCTCCATCTCCACTGAGCTGCCTCTCACTCAGCTCCGCTGGATCAAGCAAAGCAACGCTGAGAAGAGACACATGGTATGAACAAGATATGCATACACCATACAAAACTTTCTAATAATCTACACAGTCAGACAATAAAAAAAAATCTACTGATGCCATTAAATTATTTTGGCCAGAAGCACTCATCACACGTACTATTTATTCTCATTGCAGGTGACTCTGCCCGTGTACCTGAACTTCACCAGGTCTGACCTCATCTTCACTGTTGACTTTGACATTGCCACCAAGGAAGATCCACATAGCTTCTATGAGCGTGGAGTTGCTGTCCTGTGCACAGAGTAGATGAAACATTCCTGAAGACCGGAGTCTTGATTATTAAACCACATGTAATCACTTATATTCAACCACCATTTAAAAAGTAGTTGTTGCAATCCAATATAAAACAGTTAGAAACATTTGTGGAGCAGTAATGTGCATGTACCCATTCTTAGTGTTTTTGGAAAGTGTCTTAGAAGGTGAAGGGAATGTCGGATGGTAAATGAAGAGAAAATGAAATGTGGACAAGGAAAGTTGAAAGTAAGTTTTTATTATGAAAGAACCGGTATGTTTTTAGATCCAATAAAGCTTGTTGAAATGAACTGCATTAATGACTTCAGTGTGATCTTTGTGTATTAGTAAATGTTTGATTTTAAAGTCAATATCATGTGGCATTTGGCTGTGTCCCTTAATTAACAGGTTAATAAAGTGAAATACACGGGGGACCTTCAAATGTGTCCATCTAAACCATTTCAATAATTGCATTAATTCTGATATGAGAACAAGGGATTGAGGCTCGCCTAGCTCTTGAAAGTCATCAGCATTGAAATATCTTCACAACTTGGTTTCATGATAAATGAAGTTGGACGTCGTAAACAAGGAAACCGATTGTCCTAATTTAAATGTGTGTCACTGTTAAAGATACTTCTGATGGGAATCCCACTCTTGTCTTCTATAAATTAAGTTCAGCAAACTGGATAGTGGACAGTATCCCAGAGAACGTACCCAAGGGTTTTCATATGAATTTGCAGAGGAGAGGAAGGCCTCTTGTTTTAGCCCAGCCCAGATAATAGCCTGACCTCTGGACATGGTGATACTTCGGCACAGTTGCTGAGTTCCAAAGTGCACATGGTGGTGGACGCTAACTTTGTGCTGAACTTCCGTCACTGTCTTCATGGCGGTCACAACACATTTTATCAGCTCATCATCCAAACCTTTAGGCAAAAACACTGAAGGCTTCCCTAACTAGTAAACAACCCGTGAGGCAAAATGATGTAAAAGATTACTGCCACCTGCTGGTTGGAGGGATAAACTTGTAGTTTATGAGTAAAAGTAGATAACCAATAAATAAGGAAATTAAACTGATAACTCTGCAAGCTTTTAAGAAAAATACAAATAAGAAATTTCACAACACCAGTTGTGAAATTTACATTCATTTGTACAGTCAAACTTTAACACCTTATCATTTTAACAAAATTAGATTTTGGTGGGGCACCTGTGGCTAAAATTCAGAAGGTGCTCAAACTACTATTCAGTGCAGCAGTAGATACTTATTTAGGTTAAGTGGACACAAAAAACACATTTGTTTTAATTTTCTTTTCGAAAGATGTTTTTTCTTTTATTGGTCTGGAATGTAATGCAATGTACAGTTCCTTCATTGCCAGTGCATAGGTTGTACTTTGGTCTATTGGAGACCCAGGCTACTATGGTAATTCTCCCAACAAAAATCATAATTGCTTAAACAGACAATCAGCACAATATGTAACACCTGTGAGACACTGAAAATAATGAGGTAGAACAGATAAACCCTCAGGTCTCCACACCAATTTATCTATACATGAGTAAACAAAGTGCATTGCCAAGTAACTATTTATAGTATTTTCTCTTGTTAGTCCTCCATGTTGACGACACACTGCCTCTTTCTTCGCCCCAGCTCCACTACTTCTGCTCCAAGGAAACCCAGCTTTCTCTTGTAAAGAGATCTGGGGGATCTCTCAGAGGAACTATCCAGCATCTGGGACGCACTCCCTTCCACTGGGGTGACAGGTCCAGATGTTTGAGGTGTGGACGATCTTGTAGCATGCAAGCCTGAATCATCAAACTTGCAATGCAATTCTATATCCATGGTTTGGGTGTGCATTGATGAATCATTGGCCATTTCCTCTTTAGGATCTCTACAACCACCCCGGTCACTGTGGGAGGGCAGAATATCAAGCTCACAGACCCACAGCTCAGATTCACTCCCACATTTCATCTGGACATCCAGACGATGTTGCTGCTCTGTTACAGCATCTCTCATCCCATTTGTCACCACTTCTCTGAGGGCAACAGAGGCAGGGTGATGAAGGATAAACCTCCTGCTCCTGCCTGAGAACCGACAGCCTCCTCCTCCACCTTTTCCCTGCTGCCTCGTTCGCCTGCTGGAGACACCCACGTCGACGTTTGACTCATCAGAATCCTCAGAACTCCCGTCGTATGGGTCCAAAAACTACAATCACGAGTCCAAATGCATTCATTCATAAACACAGAACAGCGGGATGCTTTTGCAGCAGAAATTAATGGATTAGTGAAAGGAGAATGCTTACCAAAGAATAACAGCCATGTCTTCCTGCAGCCTTGCGTGTTAATGGCACTGTCCGCCGAAAAGTCCCACTCTCTGGTGCACTGCTCACACATCCCTGATCAACGAGGAATTCAGTGATTGTTTTTGCATCAACAAGACAGTAAAAACCTCAATGCATGTTGGAGCCCATCCCAGTGCGCCCTTCCTAAATTGTGTTACTGAGACCACAAAAGACAAGACTGCAGATGTAGTAAGTTGTGTATGTGTGCAGCGTCCTGTGGTGGTGCCAAGATAAGAAACTCAACTGATCCCGATAAAAAAGAAAATCATGGAACTATCAAATGAAAAATGTTCCAAGTCTGGCACTGGGCGTAATCCCTTTTTAAGCCATTTAAAATATATGTATACTATATAAGTTTACATTGTCACTTCAACCATTTGTGCTTATTGTGTGCGTGATGTTCACACTCAGAAATAAAGCAATACCATAGTGCTGGTGTCCGACCATCTTGGACTGATCTCGGAGTCAGAATCGGTGCTGGACTCCACTTTACACATCTCCTGTAAAAAAACAAGGTCACCCCAGTCCACATTTATATGTCAAAGTAAGAAAACAGTTAAATGCTAGTGATTTAGAATTTTCAAACTGATAAAGAGGCCAGAGCACTCTCAATATGGTGATGAAATGTGTTTTAACTGATCTCACCATGTATTTGAAAGCAAGCTGGTCCATGTTGTTGGGTGCATGCCTATCACTGTGATCTAATTGGAGAAAAAAAAATTGCATTAAATTTGTAGTGCAATAATGCATTTAAGCACATTCAAAAAGACCAAAAATAAATACACATTTCTTACACAATATATATAACTCAGTCATGCAGTTCCAGAATACCATGTTCAAGAAAACAAATACTATATGAAATGAGTACCATCCAGCACATATTACAAAATGTAACGTCAATATGGTATGTTTTTAATTCTGCAAAATATTTGTTTATGAAAAAATTTGATAACTTACCTGGAAGTGAGAGTTGTCGTCTGCTCCTATGCCATGACATCTGGCGCGTATAACTTTTTAAAACCACGATAAAGTTAACTACTTAAAAGATGTCGTGGTTGTGTAGTCAGGTAGGTAAACTGGTAGATTAATTAACCTGCAGAGTACCAGGTGCATTTGATATGATGCAGCCAAGCGTGGCCACAGGTGAGAAGTCTACACATGACAAACAGCATGGACACGCGTTCAAAATGCCACCGAGTTTGCCAATTTCAAGATTTTAACAAAATAATACGTCCGGTGATATTTGTTTTTCAAAATAAAACTCATTAACGTCGCTGATTCTGCAAGACAGCCTAAATGTCAGTTTTTACAGCTTTTAAATTCACCTTGTAAGCCTGTTTTTAAAAAAATATATATATATGTACAGGCCGAGGAAGCGGTAAACGACTTCAAATTTATGTCGAACGTTTGGTTAAACATTTACATAACCTAACGCAGGAATATAATTTACCACCAACGTAAAATATATCCTGCTATTGTATAACTGTTTTATTTTCCCAAATGCAGCTACTATTTGTAACATATGGTTTAAAATTAGTTGTGACAACTTGGTTACTCTAAAACCGTATCCTCCTCTACCAGTTCCCCGTCGAGCCGTCGGGGGGAACGGGCGAGTCGGCGTGCCCGCTCCGCGGCCCGCTCCCTTCGCTGCGTAAGATCCGGCCTGGGGGAAAGGGATGAATGTTAATTTCAAAGATGGCGGCGGAGGGAGGAGGGAAGGAGATGAACGAAATTAAAACTCAGTTCACCACTCGGGAAGGCGTCTACAAACTCCTCACTCACTCCGAATACAGCCGCCCCAACAGGGTGCCTTTCAACTCGCAAGGCTCCAACCCCGTCAAGGTCTCCTTCGTGAACGTCAACGACCAGTCGGGCAACGGCGACAGGATCTGTTTCAATGTGGGCCGTGAGCTGTACTTCTACATCTACAAAGGCGTTAGAAAGGTAGCGTGCTAACGCGGCTAATGTCAGCGGAAATGTGTGGCACTGTGTGTTAAAAGACATCCCCGCTGTCCGAGCTGCCGCTGAACTTCAGGCTCGTGTCAAATAACTCCAGCAGGTGCTTGACTTTGAAATTAGCTGGCGGCTAATTAGCTTGAAGCTACGACGAAGCTAGCCTGCTAGCGTCAGTTGGCTAGCTAGCGTTAGCAAGCCAGCAGCCACTCCGAGGCCAGGGGCTAAAACTCCGTCCCCAGCCCGTCACTCGGATTCGTGAGGTGTGATAACGGTCACTGGGGGTAAAGTCGGACCTTTTTGATTTAAGTTAAGTTGTCGTGGTTGACGCTGCTGCTGTAACGGTTGTAGTTTGTGATGACAGCGACAGTTCTGCGTTGCCACCCATAACACCTGTCGACGCCTTTTGACTGACAGGTGTTTACAAATCAAATTGATGCCGAATCAGAAGGATATGGACCGTCATTTGTCTAGCAAGCTAACTGCTGCCGTCATCCTTGGATGTAATGGCGCTCAGCTCTTAGCTTGGGGATGTGTCTGGACAAAATATATGACCTAATCAAACTTGACTTGTTCTGCTTCTTGGGAAATGCTAATGTGAGCTAGTTTTGGCATTCATGATGGAGCAGATATTTTGGGAAACCACCTGTAATTACAAGATATAAACGTCTCTGAAGGCTCTGTCACTCCATACTATGTGTTTATGTTCTGCTTAGATGTTCAGTCACTAAGCAGAATAATAAGTCATTTCATTTCTTCATTAACTCATGGTGATGGTGGGTCCTGACAAATATATTTGATGATTTTCTAGTTAAACAGAAGGTGGAGAACGAGTGGGAATCACATGATAACTCGTTATCCGCCGCTATCACAATATGTTGCCTACAACATGCTGTTGTCATTTAAGAGTATTGTGATACAGGCTCTGCCACATGCGACATAAAAACAATCATAAAGCAGTCACTAACCTTGCATAAATTGGTTTCAGGCTCAGCTAACAGCTGACCTCACATCACAAGTTGACAGGAATCAGTTGACTTATAACTTAAAGCAATGTGTCATAGCCTTTTTATTATTAATATAGAAACGTGCCATGTGTGTCACCATTCCAGTGTAAAACAGCTGGCTAAAGGCTGAACCACTTCCAGAATTTCTAGTACAGAATTTGTAGTAAAAGGCAAAAAGACAAAACTGTGCATAATAGTAATTCTACTCTTGTCAGTCCTGGCAATTTAAGTTAGGCATGTAAAATGACGTTGGCATAAGCAAATACGTCATATGCCTAATAAAAACAATGATATTTGGTTTCAGTCTATCGCAAGAGAATGTTCACAGTACATCACCTTATTGATTATTTGTCCTATTCCTAAGGTGCAGCTGGAAGAGATTGGCAATTTTACTTCTTGCTGGAGCAGATACATGGCTACAGTTTTAAATATTACAGCCAGCAGTTAACAAATCTAGCACCTCTGGAGGACCTGCTTGTTTCTTGTACGTGTATATCCATAACAACCTTACTTTAAAGAATTCTTCACCGGTCCACTGTTGACATAGGCTTATTATCTACTATTTTTGCTGATAATTTCAATCATCAAACCTGTACCTAATACCATGCATGCTGTTGTGGGGCATAAGAGCCGTGTTTTTGGCTAGACTTCTGATTTAAACTGCTATTAAGACTGTCTCTCCTCAGAGAGACAAAATGTCAAACAATGTCACATCTAACAGTAGTGGAGGAACCATTGAGTCATCATCTTACACTCTGAGAATTTTCCATTCTACCAGTAGTGTAAACTGTAAATCATTAACAAATGGAACTGTTGTTATGCTGGTTTTCTACAGTAAATGCCCAGGGTGTTTTGTTCACTGTGGTAAAATACTGTTTCCCTGACATCGAAAACAAACTGTACACCTACAGTATGATTGCTGGCATATACCGATCTACAGAGAAAAAACACATCTGTATATTTGAGTTGTTCCTCATTTCTGCTCAGTGACTGTCAGCTATTTAATGTGTTGCTAAAGGTCATACAGAACTATTTTGTGATCAGATGCCACTTCTTGTACTCTTTGGTTGCCAGACACTTGATAGAAATATAGGCCTTGACCAAATTGAGTGTCTTCTTCCTAATCAGTGGAATTAATTAACATTGTCCTTTCAGCTCCTCTAAATCCAGTGTCTGTGTGTTTTGAAATGAAGCACAGGAAAAAAGCAATATAACCGCACACTCAGCTGAAATGGTTTATTACTGACAGTTTGACCAACAATAGCCTTTGTCATGCCTCAAAGTGCATAAAGTCATTTTTAGATATTTAAAGGTTACTGCATTCACTTCATGTGTGTTCATGCTTTCTCTCTTCAGGCTGCTGACCTGAGCAAGCCCATAGACAAGCGTATCTACAAGGGAACGCAACCCACCTGTCATGACTTCAACCATCTCACAGCTACAGCAGAGAGTGTATCCTTGCTGGTGGGTTTCTCAGCAGGACAGGTACAGCTCATTGACCCCATCAAGAAGGAAACAAGCAAGCTCTTCAATGAGGAGGTAGGTCCCTGAAGGAAAGAGGTTAGATTACTAAGAGTTCTGTGTACAGCGTTTTCCACAAGTAGCAGGTGCTGGTCAGTAGAGGAAAAATTGGGAGAGGCAGTGGATTTTCACAGTTTAATTTTTGTAGTACTGTTTATGTTGAACTTGTTGTCAGACAGACATTGCATTTTTTTTTCTGCTATTGCGAGTGAAAGGCTATTTATTTTTGTTGCATCTTATCCAATCCCACAGAGATCAATGAACCAATACTCCACAGGAGAACCATTAGTTAATCTACAACTCACAACAGATTGGGTTGTATAAAAATGATCCCTCATATAAGGTCTAAAATGCTGCTTAGGTGTTTCTCTTCAACTGTACTGTCATTTTCTTATGTATCCTTGTAGTAAACTCTTCCACCTTCTTGTGTAGAGGATTTGAAGCATCTAAATGAAAAAAAGTATAATGTGTTTAAAGGATTTCCCATCCTCTCTTTTTGTGTTTTTTCCCACATAACGCCTTTTAAATAGAATATTACCAAGTGGCCTAGGACAAGTATTAAGTATTCTAGGTGAAATTGTAAGACTTTCAACATGTTCAGAATATCGATTTCCTGATGATACTGTACTGACATAATTTTGTCTCTCCCTTTCTTCCTCTGCTCTCTCCTCCCTTGTCTGCCTCTCAAACCTCAACCTTCCTTCTCTCCTGCCAGAGACTAATAGACAAGTCCAGAGTAACATGCGTGAAATGGGTGCCAGGCTCTGAGAGTCTGTTTCTGGTCTCTCATTCCAGTGGGAATATGTACCTGTACAATGTGGAGCATACTTGTGGCACCACAGCACCACACTACCAGCTGCTTAAACAGGGCGAGAACTACTCTGTACACACTTGTAAGAGTAAATCCACGCGGAATCCTCTCCTTAAATGGACAGTGGGTGAGGGGGCTCTGAATGAGTTTGCTTTCTCTCCAGATGGGAAGTTCCTAGCCTGTGTTAGCCAAGACGGCTTCCTACGGGTCTTCAACTTTGACGCGGTTGAGCTTCATGGCACCATGAAGAGCTACTTTGGTGGCTTGTTGTGTGTGTGCTGGAGCCCTGACGGAAAGTACATAGTTGCAGGTGGAGAGGACGATCTAGTGACTGTGTGGTCGTTCTTGGACTGCAGAGTCATCGCCCGAGGTCACGGACACAAGTCATGGGTGAGTGTGGTGGCATTTGACCATTACACCACCAGCGTGGAAGAGAGTGACCCAATGGAGTTCAGTGGCAGCGATGAGGACTTCCAGGATCAGATGATCCACTTTGGACGAGACCGGGCCAACAGTACGCAGTCTCGACTCTCCAAGCGCAACTCCACGGACAGCCGGCCTGTTAGTGTCACATACCGGTTTGGCTCAGTGGGCCAGGACACTCAGCTGTGCCTATGGGACCTCACTGAGGACATCCTTTTCCCCCATCTTCCGCTCTCACGGACACGAACACACACTAACGTGATGAATGCTACCAGCCCCCCTGCGGGTGCTACAATAATCACTAACACCTCTAGTAACACTACTAATGGAAACAACAGTGGTGCCAATACTCCTGGCATTAATTCCCTCTCTACTACATTACCACGCTCCAACAGCCTACCCCATTCAGCCGGCACCACAACAACGGCAAACAATACCAACAAGGCTGGTGGTGGTGGTGGTGGTGGCGGTGGCGGCATTGGCAGTGGTATTATGGACAGTGCCATCGCTACAGGTGTAAGCAAGTTTGCCACACTGTCACTCCATGATCGGAAGGAGCGCCACCACGAGAAGGACCACAAACGCAACCACAGCATGGGTCACATCAGCAGCAAGAGCAGCGACAAACTCAACATGCTGACAAAAACCAAAACAGACCCTGCTAAGACTCTGGGCACTCTGCTGTGCCCACGCATGGAGGATGTGCCCCTCCTTGAGCCCCTCATCTGTAAAAAGATAGCACACGAGAGACTGACTGTACTCATATTTTTAGAGGACTGTTTAGTGACTGCTTGTCAGGAGGGATTTATTTGCACATGGGCGAGGCCAGGCAAAGTGGTAAGTTCTTTTTAATGCAGGAAATGTGGGGGAAAATTGAAGTGATAACAGTATGTCTGTCAATGTTTAGTTGTCCTAAAATCAGTTGGTGGGCTGTAACTAAAAATCAAGACATTCTGAAAGAATAAAATAAACTATGGACATTTGGAAAAGCATTTTTAGCTTTTTATAGTCAGTTTGTCACTCTCTGCAGGCAGTCAAGTAACATATCGGACTTTGTTTAATCTGCTTTCCAATGAAATACCTATTATGCCTAAGATTCACATATAACCAATGCTATGAAAATATTAAGTCTGGTTATATAATACATTTTGATAAGGAGGATTTCCTGTGTAGACCTGTGAGGGGAAAGAAGACGTTAATCCATATGAAGTGTGTTCATTGGTCCATCATAATCATCCCACAATGCATAGCAGCATAGCCAAGAAGTCATCTGCATACACTCTCACATTTCAGCTTTTATGCAAATGGCTGTGTATTTGCCCAAAGAATCTCTGCAGTTTCTCACATGCTTACAGCTTAATAAGTGTATACACCCTTGTATACTTCCCTTTTGTCTGTGTTTTGAGAGATTTTGTCAGAACGAGGCACATGATAGTCTGGAGTCAGACGTTAACGAGTGCTAGAGACAAAAATACCCTTGAAATTTCATCCAATGTCTTTTAAGTAAAAACGAGGACACAAACTATACCAAGATATTGAAGAGAACACTAGTGACTAGTGTCTTCTGGGCGAGAAAATGGAGCAGATATAAATTGTATAAATTCTGATTAATGCAAACCAAAAGTGGATTGGAAAATGCAGTGGTTGAGGACAGTCTTCTGGAAGGTGCAATTAGTATTCAGTAATAGGGAAGAAGTTCAAACAAACCTATTTGTTTATGGTTAAGGGTTTAGTGTGTAATAGCTGAAGTGCAATAAAAATGTAATGCTTAACAGTTTGGCAAGTTTACCCTGTTTATAAAAAAAAAAAAAAAAGACAGACATGCTCTTGAAGGTCAGATCAAGAGGTTAAAAAAGCCTTTTGGAAAAACGTACATTAGAAGTGCCTTGATCAGGCAAACCTCTCAGACACCATTAGTCTTACACTGTACTCTTGTCCTCCACTAATGACTGCTGTGCACAGGCTTTTAATTAAATGCAGGGGACCGGGATGTGGAAAGAAGAGGCTAGAGGCTAATTTTTAATGAGCTATTTGTTGCTTGATTTTTTTGCTACAGTATGTGAACTTTCCCAATGCAAATCTCCTTGTTTTCCTTTTTCCAGGGTTTATTGTCATCCCAAAACCAAGCCAGCTCTCCCAGTGGAACAGTAGTATAGCCACAATATTTCTGCTGCTAAAGAACCCTGCAACCCAGAGTCTGATGCTGCTCTTCACCCTGCAAGCATTGCAAGTTTTCCTTTTCTTTTATACCCCTTCCCTCCCTCCCCCCCTGATTTTGTTAATGGCTTTTTTGTTCTTTTTGTTTATCACTCACTTGACCTAGTGGAGGAATGAAGCAAGAAAAGGTGTGATACAATTGTGGACTGTTTTGCGCTAATGTACTGTTCTCTGGAGTTTTAACACATTTTAGATTTTTAAAAAAATGTCAGATCTCATCAGACTGTTGTCCCCTCTGGAAATAAAGCTTGGCTTCGTTAGATGTAAACCAGACAATTGTGGCTTGAGATTAAAGGGATAGTTCATTTAATTTTCAGAATCTGTGCGTACCCCTTTTTTGACCTTGTGATGTAGCCCGGTCTCAGCTCAGGGTTACTGACTGAAATATGAATTTTGGGTGAACTATCCTTTTTATGACCAAGTGCGTGAGCATCTGAAATTTTTGCATCCATCCACATTCACCCACCACTTCTGTCTTTTCTGGAGTAGAATCTCTCCATCAATGACTTTGCACTGATTTTGTTAGTTATTTTCTTGTTTGTTTTTATAACTACTCTAATGGAACAAAAAAAAAGAGGGTTGAGGGCTGCCTTGTTGCACTCGGCTTTAACATCCTCAATCTTGAAATCTGAATCTATAAAGCTGGATGCTGCAATCATAGTCTTTTTAAAGAAAAAAAAATAGTTTGCACTTAAATTAGTTTATTAGAAGAAAATGGCTTTACATTTTTGGGTGTGCTCAGAACTCACAGATGGCTAATACAGTAGGTGAAGAAAATGATAAAAACTATTAAAACCTTTATTGAGCATTTATTTTAAAAAATATTTCAGATTCAAATCTGCTCTGTATCATAATGTGTATATTGTAATTAATTGATTTGATGGGGGCCTAAGCAAACTACCATTACTCCAGTGGAAGTTTTGTCATTGATAGTTATATTTCTAAAGCCTAAAGTATACATATTAATAATATTAAAATAATCTTGAATACACCATTTTCTGTTCTTTTTTGTTCACCCACATGTACTGTATTTACATAACAGCTGCAAAGCGTGGAAATTGCTTACATTGTCAAAAAAGTGCTGAAGTTGCATGAAAGGAGCTGTCAAGTGTGGAAGTCTATGAAGCTCAGGAAGTCTCGAAGACAACGATCGAATCTCAAAAGACTTGATACAAGCTTTCTTTATGCCTCAGTCACAAAAAAATACTTTGAGAAGAAAACACGGAACTTTTATGTTCTCCGATTTTCTCCTTAAAAGAAATTAAACAAAAGCCACATGAAAGATTTCACTTAAGAAACTTGAGATTCAACCAAGGAGTCTTTCCCATTTGACACTACTGCAGTGTTCATGTACTTTATTTTTGTGTGATGATAACCAAACATTGTTGATGCCATGAAGAGTCCACTGACTCCTACACTAGACAGAAGGTCGGTGAAGCAAATATATTTTTGAAGTGGATAATATTTTACATTTCCCACTTTATTATTCATTAAAAAGAAATCAGGATCTCATCAAATGTGTTCTCTTAACATTTTTGTGTCAGGTTATACAGACATTATGTAAGAGATGCAGGTTAATGACAACATCATACAAATGATATTTGACCTTTTTTTTACTCTGATTATGTGTCACAATAACCAACACAGTGAAGTGCAGACTGGGTCACAGTCCATTTTAGTGAGCTTACAGCTCTGAATGAAATGGTGCTTTTTTAAGCCACAATGCTTCAAATGAGAGGACTGGGCGAGCTACATTCTAAAGAAAGCATTAAAAAATGATTTGGGACTTTCTTAAAGCCCGAGCTGCAAATACTGATGTTTTTACATAAACAATGGATCTCAAAGGAAAGTCATTTTTTGTTAACTGTTCCAGTTCTGTGTTTTGTTGCCCGCAGGGGGCTATTTATTTACATTACAGTTGGATTATGGAATGTGCCTTTAAAATAGTTCTCCAAAGACAATGCTGTGGCTTAGAATAATTATGAAGCACTTAATGTGAATGTTTTTGCACAGGAAGACTGTTGCCCTTCAAATCAGTTTGTCCCGAGGGGTTCATTCACAGCTATTGAAAAGAGAGTCTATAAAAAGTGTTCAACCCCACCCTTGGACTTTTTCATGTTTATTGCTCTACAACTTTGAATCCCAGCTGATTAATTAAAGCCACTATGTGTAGTATTTGAACATGTCTGCCTTCTTTGCAAGACTGCAACAGCAATTTTCAAGTCCTGCCACAAATTCTGGACTGTATTTAGGTCTGGACTCTGACTTGGCTCTTCCAAGACATTAACATACTCCAGTGTAGTTTGAAATGTTCTCGTATCCTATCCCAGAATTAAACTTTTCAATCTCCTTTCTGGAGGTTTGTTTGAAATGTGTCTTTGTCTTCATAATCTAGTTTTAACCAGGACATCGACTAACCAGCTGTTGGATCCTCCAGAATTACCCTACTTGTCATATACAGGTGATCTCGTTCAACTCATTATTTAAACTTATACAAAATATTGGTGATATTTAGGGTGGCAAAGAGTGAATACTTGCACATAGTTTATGTTTTGTATTTGCACTTAATTTAGATCAGTTTGTAGAAACTTTGACAATGTATTTTTCTGTTGATCTGTGTAAAAAAGGCTTATTCAATCACTTGTAATTCAAAGCTGTAAAATAATACAACCAGAACAAGTCTAAGGAGTGTGACTACTTTTTAAAGGCACTGACCATGTTCCTCATCAAATAAGTTACACCATTTAATTTACCTATGGTAAATGGCTCTTCACTTGTCAAATATTTTATTGCTTAGTTTGTGTAATAGGCTCAGACTAAAGTACATTTCTAAACGGTTGTAAACACTCGACTAGGTCAAGTAAAACTGAGTTCATAACTAAACTACACACTCTCAATGACAGACTAATATTGTTTGTGGAGATTACATTGAATTTCATCATTACATTGAGGGTTAAACAGTTTGATGTACAGTCATAACTGGTAAGATGACAGGCTTAGTGGTCTTCGTTGCATTTTTTTTCCTCAAACATGCCCGTGTTGCTTTACAAATTTCAACATCAGGCCTATCCAAACATTGTCCTCTCAAAAACCTGTTTATCAGGTCTATCCTGTTTTAAGAGGCAATTTTTTATTGAATGAAGTGTTTTTGGCTCTCAGTAGCCTCCATGTTTCCTGTCCAGAGGTGGCATGTAGTAGGTCTTGAACGCTGCGCGGTGTGACTCATCCCCAGGCTGTGAAGAGAAGAAATGCAGCCTGAATACCAAATCAAAGCCCTTAATGAAAGCACTACCAAGTCATTTGTTTGGTTATATTAATTTGACGTTAAAACAAACCTGTCAGCTGTGTTTTACTTAATTTCTACAGTGCCCTTTGTAGATGCGACTCCCAGGAGGCCTAAATTACTGAATGATTCAAAAATGTAAAAAGCCTGATGTCTATGCAGCAGTACTCCTGTGTTTACCTTGGCCAACCGTGACTGGCACTTTTTCGACGTGATGGCTGGCAGTGTGCCTCGGTGGGTGACAGTAAATGCAGGGATAGTGGAGACTGGGAAGGAGATCTGTGGTCCTGGTACAACCATGTTGAGCTTGGGCAGCTCTGCAGGATAATGAGGGACGTTCCGTCTGATGAGGGGCTCTGCTACATGCTTCATATTGTGCTGAACAGGGAGAAAGTATCAGATGGTACCAGTTGTATTCATATTTTTTTGGACGTGTGCTTTGGACATTTCACTTCAGTTGACTTTAACATTGACCAGTAGAAGTTAGACTTACGCTCATCAAAGGGGTTTGCCTTGTGTGTCTTCCCCTCAGCTGTTTGCCAAGTCTGGTTGGGCGCCAGATGTGGTCTAAGGAGTTGTGAGTCCCACCACTCTCTATTCCATCCATAGTCCCAAAAGGTCTGTGAAGAGTCTCTGCTTTCTTCTCTGCCAGCCTGGGAGAAAAAAAGCGAGACTTCTATTACAAATGTCAGGATATGATTATTTAAAATTAAAGTCCTTCCACAGTTCGTCTTACCAACAAACCGTGCAATGTTGTCATGCAAATTTGATTAAAAAAGGTCATGAATTGTTTCTTATTTGCATGGTTTACCTGATTTCCCTAAAGTATGTGTGACGCAGGGCTGTTTCTGCAGTGATGCGTTCATCAGGGTCATAGGCGAGCATCTGATAGAGCAGTGACAGAGCTGGAGCCGGGCAGCTCGGGACTAACCGTGAGATACCGGTGCCTTTTTTAGGGGGGAAGTTGAACTGCATCGCCCTAGACCTGTCATACATTAAGAAACCATGAGAAGTCTTGTTTTCTAACCACATAAAAATTAGATATTTATGTATGTGTACAGCTTCTGTAACAAAGACACACTCTACTACAACTACATATTTGAGGAGGAACACCTACTGCTTGAACTTGTGGAGGATACTTTCATCTGGTGTCCCCAACACATCGTGGATCTTGGCAACCTGGTCCAACTCATTGGTTCCAGGGAAGAGAGGATTCAAACTGAAACACACAGGTATACAACAATCTGACCGCTACAACAAAACTATTTACATAGCATTTGTTTGACGTTTGTTTATGCCTGTGGTGGCAGACAAGATCGATCAAATAACAAAGAAAGAAAACTGAATGCAGACATTAGAATCACTGTAATTGTACATGTAATCATGTATAACCAGTCCTGTCTCATGTACTTGTGAACTGTTGTCCTATTTAGGTACTACAGATGCAATGTTGTGCCCTTCCCCTGCAGAGGTACCTCATGATCTCAAAGAAGACACAACCGGCACTCCACATGTCCATCTTTAAACTGTAGTACCCATCAGTGAGGAGGCACTCTGGGGCTCTGTACCAGCGTGTGGAGATGTACTCTGTGTGCGGGGGCTTGGAGTACACGCTCCGACATGAGCCAAAGTCGCCGAGCTTCAAACCATTTTGCTGCAAAAGTTGTACAAAATAATTTCAAAAGTGTGTATGACTCAAAACCAGATTGCCACTGTTACGTTTGTGTAAATTATGATAATGATGCATCTCACTTTGATGAGAATGTTTTCTGGCTTCACATCTCTGTGAAAGATCCCACAGCTGTAAAAAAAAATAAATAAAAAAATAAGAAGAAGATGATGATGGGGGTAAAACAATCTCAACATACTTTATGTTGTGTTTTATTTGACCATTTTTAATAACTACCTGTGCATATGTTCAAGTGACTTGCAAAGCTGGTACATGTAGTTCTTTACTGTATGGTCAGGCAGTGGCGTTTCTCTTCCTGCAAGGAATGAAGAACCGATATCAGCCCATAATTCACCCAAACCTTCACAGAAAGACTACATCTAGATCTTTCCAGCTCCAGTTCACCCTTATGATTCATTATATGCTTATACATGTCATACTTGCAGACTTACCTTGTATGAACTCAAAGATGTTCATCTCCATCAGCTCACAAATCAAAGAAACAGTTCCAGTTTCTTTGTCACTGCAACATTGTATTAGATTAATATGACATGCCACATGAAAACTAGCTTGAGGCAATACAATGACTCCATAATAGACAACACTCCAGTACTCACAAAATCAGTTCATGTAGCTGAATGATATTTGCATGCGGGCTCAGTCTCTTCATTGCCTGGACTTCCCGCAGGTTGTTGGCCTGCTCCAGACTTGATGACAGAGAACAGATGACATTTGTATATTTAATCTGACAGCTGTATACATATAATATACTTACTTTTATAGTCAAATTGCATATCTGCTTATTTCACCTGAAAAATTGTGCAGTGAGAATGAGGGCCACTGGATCAGTTTCACTTTCACAGCTTTATATGACAGTAACATTACGCATAAATAACAAGATAAGAGTCAGTGTTAAAAACCAATGCACTGACAACTCACATTTCAAGCAGTCTACTGTAACCTCATTACTACAAGGTCAAAGGTGGAGTAAGCTGACATCTAATAGGATACTTAAGGCAAAGGGGGTGTCAAGCTGCTGACTCACGTTTCAAGGGTCCATACATACATACCAACAGAGTATGGTAAAAATGCACCGCTGGTTGCCTGAGCACAGGGCAACAGTTTGTTGCAGAATACATACCTGTTAATTGTCTGCTTCATAGTTTTACATGCGTAGAACTTCCCATCTTTCAGACTCTGAGTTTTCACCACCTCTGAAAATGTGCCCTCCCCGATTTTCTTGATGACTCTGTAGCCTGCAGAATGATCAAAAACAAAGGCAAAGCCTGATAAAAGGGAACATTTTGCATGAACACATTTCTATAATATTACTATTGAATATCAGTTGAAAATTGTATGTAGCTGAACAGCAGAAAAACAACTCTGCATAATCTAGATTGAAATCCTGTGTTCCATAGACAGTAAAATAATGATGAAAATAATGAAAAATGATAAATCTTCATTTTTAGAGATAGGAACCAGTGTATTTGACATTTTTGGTTAAAAAAAAACATTTCTTGAATTTTCTGTAGTTTGACTAATAGATTACAGATTACACCTCTACATTGATATGAGACTTATTCTGACAAAATACTTCATAAGATAATAGAAATAGGCCTGCAACTAAGAATTATTTTAATTATCTGCTGATTATTTTCTTGGTTAATCCAAGAAAAGAGCACATTTTTAGATTTAACTAGTGATTTTTTTTTTTTTTTAGTAACTTTTGCTTGAAAATTTACTTAAAAGATAAAAGGTGTTTCTTATCAATCAAGGATAGACTGATCAATCAGTTTAGAGAGAGAGCGAGTTGGCTGGGTTGTCCAAAAGCATTGAAAAAGCAGAATAACTGTCCTTACACCAAATACTTTGACCCGTCCAATTCTGGTTTTGACCAAATGTATTCTCTTTGTGTTACTGCCAGACCTCCACACTACATTTGCAAGAATAACCAGTTGATGACAGATGAGGTCACGCGCTGTTGTTCACACTGGTCACTATTTTCACTAACTGATTAAAACTAAAACTAAAACTAAACGTAAAAAAAAAAAAAACCCCGGGTGAATAAAAACATGACTATGAAGGATATTACGGTCAAAATCAAGTACGTGTTCAGTTCTACCAGACACAATGACGCTAAAGGTTAAAACAGATAGCAAACGCGAGAAAGGAATCTTTGGAGAGAAACCTCGACGACGCGCGGCCGCCTGTCACTCCGCTCAGCCGTTGACTCTCAACTTACAATGCATTTCTATTCCTTTGGGTCTTAGCCGCCGCACGTAAGTCGAATATCCATAACATGCGTATTTGGACAGCACATTTCCAATGTGAGAAATGTTTTTTTTAAATTTGAAAACGTACGGGGGGGTGTTTTAGCGGTGTCGAAAGGACACGAAGCTAGCCTAGCCCCGCTAGCGAGCCCTGTTAGCTGACCGTCGCCTTGGTAACGGTGCACGCCTTCACCCTCCACTCTGACCTGAGGAGGAAACTAGAAACTCCGGCTGAATGTTTGACTCTCTCTGGCCGCACCGCTGAACATATTTTGAATTAAGAGCAACAGCGCAGCAGAATAGGTCCTGCCGTGTATGAAAAAATGCCAGTCAAGCAGAATTATTCGCTGCAGGCCCAGATATTTAACGTCTTTACAGCTGCATAATTCAACCTTCTTACCTTTTTTCCAGAGGTGGGTGGTGACCATTCGCTCGGATGTCTTTCCATTAGGCTGCGGATTGTTGTTCTGCACGTCCACAACGTTTCCTCTATTGTTCCAGTCGGTGTTAGGTGGTGTTTTGCATGCATTTCGAAGGCTTGCCCTGTTTTTCACGCCAATAAGCCAGTTTGAGTAGTGCATCATTAGTGCACATTTAATGACAAAGAGCCTACCATGAGCTTAATGCTATCTGGAAACAGTCCCTGCAAGAGCACAGCGGGTGGTCCACTGCATTCATGTAACAGCATAAGGTTACCAGGCACCAGTGCATCCCATACACAATCAATGCATTCCGTTCACTAACGTCTGGTGTGTTTAAAAGGCGTGGACCTGTTCATTTTCGCTCCACGTCGGCTTCCGTAAAAACAACCACTTTGTGCGCATGTTCAGCAGTCCCCCCTGCATGTTTTCCTTGCTGATGCTTCACTAGAAATGTGATTTTCTTTTTCTGCCTCAGTGTTTACCTTTCTTCTTTTTTTTTAAATTGTAGCCAGCCGTTAGGTTACCATGAAAACAAGATTCGCCACTGTGGATATCAGGGCAGTTGTTGCCGAGATCAATGCCAAGTAGGTGATGTGTGTCAGTGCCTCTAGCTGGACTGCTAAGCTAACATCGTTGATGTTGATTTGTCTGCAGATGCTGCCATTCATTTGTTTCGTCTCTTTCTTTCACAGCTACATTGGCATGAGAGTAAACAACGTGTACGACATCGACAATAAGACGTATCTCATCCGTCTACAAAAGTAAGGAAAGTGTCTCTGTAGTGGTGTTTCATATTGCATGGAGCTCTTAAGTAGCAATATAAAATACTCCATTACAAATAAAGGTCCTGCGTTCAAAATTGTGAACGGCGAAGTTGGTTTTAAGCTGGATATTCAACAGTCATTCACTCCTGATCCGGCGGCGTCTTCTTACTCAGTTTCAGCCGGTGTTGGCAGCAGGGGGTCGGTTAGCTCACCTCCCGACACTCGCGCTTAACCGCCAGAGGAGGCTGATTTAGGGACCATCAATACATTTCTGTTTAATTGGCACAAAACCAATGTGTTTTCAATACCTTAATGCTGACTTGCCCATGTTTATGAAAATGAATAGATTAATAATCATACTAAATTGGTCTCATGTAGCACACTTATTTTGGTTGCCAATATGTATTTCATTTATTTTACATGAATAGTTTAATTAAAAAAAAAAATAGTGGCATTTTTTCAATAGCTTCCATGTCTTTTATATTTAATTAATGTTTTTATGGAAAATTCACGTTTTTTTTTTTTTTCAATAGCTTCCAGTGACTTCAAATCAATACCAGAAAGTATTAATATACTGGAAAAATAAGACACACCTCTTTACATTGAATTTTAGTGCTTCTTCTATTTTATATTAATATTTTTATGGAAAATTCACTTTTTTCCCCCAATAGCTTCCATGTCATGTGACCCAGTGACTCCAAATCAATACTGGACAAATAGGACACACCTCTTTATATTGGATTTTAGTGCTTCTTCTATTTTACCGGTATATTAATATTTACCTCAGAATTATACTTAAGTACAGAACTAGATTAAATAAACTAAGTTATATTCCACCACTTTCAGTCAGTGTGTATTACTCAGTGTCATATTGTTGTCTCAGGCCTGACAGCAAAGCCGTTCTCCTGATTGAGTCTGGGACCCGTATTCACTCCACAGACTTCGAATGGCCCAAGAACATGATGCCTTCGGGCTTTGCAATGAAAGTAAGAACATCTTGTTGTTTATTGAATAAGTAGGCTTTTATAATATTCTGAATTGTGATTCAGGTCAGATTACACTCACAATACAATCCCATGTGATAAACATCAACCACACAGTTTGACATGTGACATGTTTTTTTTTTATTCCTAAAAAGATTTGATATTTATGTCAATATATATATTCCTTTTTTTACCACAAGTCCAGTCTGTATTTGTTTATTTATTAGTTGTGATGAAACTGAATGTTTAACTTTCTCCGTAGTGTCGAAAACACCTGAAGTCACGGCGGCTGACCCAGGTTAAGCAGCTCGGGATTGACAGGATTGTTGACATCCAGTTTGGCTCAGATGAGGCTGCCTATCACTTGGTTATTGAACTGTATGACAGGGTGAGAAAGCATTGGGAACTTAAACGCAACATCCCGTGCTGTTCAGATCATATCAGCCCCGATCTGAACCACTGATGCATGCTTATGTGTTTGTGTATATATGATGGTCTGTCCATATCCATCTTCAGGGTAACATCATTCTTGCAGACCATGAGTACACCATCCTGAATCTGCTGCGGTTTCGTACAGCAGAGGCAGAAGATGTTAAGATTGCTGTGAGAGAGCGGTACCCTGTGGAGAGCGCCCGACCCCCTGAACCTCTCATCAGTTTAGAGCGGTAACCACTTCTTTACATGTAATTGTTGAGTGTGTGGTCCAAATGGACATCCATCAAAATTCAATAAATGTATATTATTCCTATATCAATGAAATCTAATTCTCTCTTGTTGCTTTATTTAATGTAGACTCACTGATATCCTCAGCAAAGCACCGAATGGAGATCAAATGAAAAGGGTCCTGAACCCTCACCTTCGTAAGTAGCCAGGCAACCAGTTCTGAATTGTTAAACTAAAACAGATACACATGAATTACTCTTCAGTTTAAATGTCTTAAACTTCTTTTATCGTGTAAATGAACATGTTTTGTGTCCTCTCCCAACACCTCTCCAGCCTATGGAGCCACTCTGATAGAACACAGTTTGATAGAGGCGGGACTGTCGGGCTCTGTCAAAGTTGACAGCCAAGTTGATGCTGCCCAAGGTATAGTAGAGCAGTTGGAGTAAAAGTTGTTGGCATGTGGTTAATAGTAGTAACAGACCAGTGGAAGTACTGGTTCTAGTTTTAGATTTTATTTTTTATTTATAACGTTTTTCTTTAAATCCATTCTATAAATCTGTAAATACAGTTTTTGATCTGGCTTATTTTTTCAGTTGCACCTAAAATCTTGGAAGCCCTGCAGATTGCAGAAACATATATGGAGAAAACTGAGAACTTCAGTGGCAAAGTAAGAGATCTTTCATAAGCAGCTTTTATTTTGAGGGGAAATTGCGTTGGGATCCTGTAATAGATCTGTTATATTTTGCTGTTAAACTCTTCTTTGTTTAATTCAAGGGTTACATCATTCAAAAGAGTGAGAAGAAACCAAGCTTAACTCCTGGCAAACCCAGCGAAGAACTGCTCACGTATGTCCTGTTTTGTTTAATGCACAATTTGTCACATAGGAGAATGCTATACATACTTTTTTCAGCTGGTTATTTATATTTTGGTTAATTCATTTACGTCAAATATGTCTTCTTACAGATATGATGAATTCCATCCATTCCTCTTTGCACAGCATGTAAAGAGCCCCTATGTAGAGTTTGATACTTTTGACAAGGTAAACATTAGCATGGCTGCTTATTTAGTTTTATTTCTTGATGCCTTGTTTGGGAGAGAATATTGATCCTCTCTCCATTACAATGTGAATTCACAGTTTTTTTCGCAAGAATGTGACACATATCCAATGTGATCCCCTCACTCAGGCGGTGGATGAGTTCTTTTCTAAGATGGAGAGTCAGAAGATTGACATGAAGGCCTTGCATCAGGAGAAACAGGCCCTGAAGAAGTTGGAAAATGTTAAGAGGGACCACGAGCAGAGACTGGAGGCCCTGCACCAAGCACAGGTCAGCATTACTGGCAACTTTTAGTTTCGTCTGCTGTAAATGCTGCACATAATGGCTCCTGCTTTCCCATATTTTAAATTAACTGACATTTAAAAGCCAATTTATCTCGACAATTCTTGAAATGCATATCCAAGAAATCTTGTCTCGTGTGTTGCAGGAGGTGGACAGAATAAAGGGTGAACTGGTGGAGATGAACCTGCCCGTGGTAGAGAGGGCGCTGCAGGTGGTGCGCAGTGCACTGGCCAATCAGGTGGACTGGACTGAGATCGGCATTATCGTCAAAGAAGCACAAGCTGCTGGAGACCCTGTGGCCAGCGCCATCAAGGAGCTGAAGCTTCAGACCAACCACATCACCATGCTTTTAAAGTGAGACCATCACTGGCACAGAAACTTTAGGTACTACAGGCCGCTCATTGTTACACCATTTGGCTCATGTGTATCTTTTCTCTTCTAGGAATCCATATATTTCTGTGGAAGACCAGGAAGAGGAAGAGAAAAAAGATGTAGTAGAAGAGAAAGGAAAGAAAAACAAAAATAAAGACAAAGGACAGAACAAGAAGCTGCAAAGGAACAAGCCCATGTTGGTGGATGTGGATCTTGGCCTGTCGGCTTATGCCAATGCCAAAAAGTAGGTTTGCATATAAACCTTTAGACATAGAATTGAGCATTGTGTTGCGAAAGTCATAAGTGTTGTTTTTACAGCAGTGTCATTGTGCTTTTTTAGGTACTATGACTACAAACGCAGTGCTGAAAAGAAGGAACATAAAACCATTGAAGCAGCAGATAAGGTACAATCGGTTTAAGGATGAGGCAAAGTGTAAGGGGAAAAAAAAGGTGGTGCCTTTTCCTTTGTCCATATGCAGACTCAGCATTTATTACAGTTTAAAGGTTATGGTGACAAATTATTGCGTGATCAGCAAGACCTTTCAGATCAAAGCAAGGCCTGTATTTGTGTTTCTGAGGCCCATTTTTAAGCACGTCACCACCTGCAATTTATTAACACAAGACAGCTTTGCAGTTGACAAATCATCATGCTTTCGTATACTGTTTAATGCTATTTTCACGTCATTCAAGGCTATGAAATCTGCAGAGAAAAAAACACAGAAAACACTAAAAGAGGTTCAGACTGTGACCACCATCCAGAAGGCTAGGAAAGTCTACTGGTAAGACACACATTACCATATGTACCTACACATATTCAGACTTTGGTTTAGTATTGTTATGTATTTTTATGTGTACGTGACAAGCGGCTGAGACTTTTATTCTCTCAACCATTTCTCCTCTTTTGGCAGGTTTGAGAAGTTCTTGTGGTTCATCAGCTCAGAGAATTATCTAGTCATTGCAGGAAGGGATCAGCAGCAGAACGAGATGATTGTCAAACGCTACCTCCGGGCAGGTAATGAATGAACTTCTACACACTCTTACCTTAAAACGGAGGCACCTTCAAAATTGAGCTGGTTTATCCCTTCATGTGTACTTTTTACTTTGTCAGGTGATATCTATGTTCACGCTGACCTTCACGGAGCGACTAGCTGTGTCATCAAAAACCCCTCAGGTAAACCATGTGGCTTCTCCGCTATTTGACCCATTGTTTTTCAGTTTGTGAAGATACTTTTTCGACTCATTTGTTCGTGTTTCTTTGCCCTTCTCTGCCTCTCCGTCTTCCTGCTCCAGGTGACCCCATCCCTCCTCGTACCCTGACAGAAGCTGGCACTATGTCTGTGTGCTACAGTGCTGCTTGGGATGCCAAGATCATCACCAGCGCATGGTGGGTTCATCATCATCAGGTGAGTCATCTATATTACGCAATGAAATTTGCTAGTTTGTCATGTTTTTTTATCTCTCACACACTGAATACTGATTATCCATTTCCCCTTTTTTATATTTATTGGACGAATATGGGTGTCTGTCTTCTCTCTTGTTAATATTTCTGTTACAATTCATTTCTCAGACTCTGCCCATGATAATGAGACAAAACACAGGGAATTGTGCGTTTTACTGCGTTCCATACTTTTAAATTTCAATGACAATGCTAACAAGGTAGCATATTTGCTGCTAACAAGCTAAGAGGCAAACTGTATTTATATCTGTTCATACTAAGATATGTTTGCTGTTCCCTTAGTATCATCAAAGTGCGTAAGTGTTGTTTATAGTTATTCTGTAACATATTTTATAACTTACTGTAACTTTCAAAACTAAAAGTTAACGAACTTAAACTACACAGGGTAACTTTAACTTACAGGTACAAAGTGTATTATCAGACATGGGGAAATAAAATAAAACTACAAGCAGTAAAATAATTGAATTGAGACATTGGTATAGTAGAAATGCTGGCATTATTTATTATTAATCGGCTGTGTTATATCTATAATTTTTGTTTAGGTGTCTAAGACAGCTCCCACTGGAGAGTACCTGACCACTGGAAGTTTCATGATAAGAGGTATGACGCAGTCAAATTTAAGGTGTATACATTTTGTAAGTGCTACGGTGATGTCTGACAGAGGACCTAACATTTCATATATTTCTCTCCAGGAAAGAAAAACTTTCTGCCACCTTCTTACTTGATTATGGGCTTTGGATTCCTCTTCAAGGTAAAATACCATCTGTGCTGAACTGTGAGTGCATTTTCAACTCTTTGTCACCTTCAAAGAATGAAGTTTCACGCTTGTCTGCGTGCAGGTCGATGAGCAGAGTGTGTTTCGGCACCGAGGGGAGAGAAAGGTGAAGACTGTAGAGGAAGACATGGAGGAGGTCACGTCCAGAACTGCTGAGCTTTTAGAGGAGGGAGAGGAGCTGATAGGTGGCAAACACAAAATTACCGACTTCATTTAACTTTGTATGTAACAACCGCGTTCAGGTGTTGCAACTGATTCTGTCGTCTTTGCAGGTGATGACAGCAGTAATGAAGATCAGGGTGAGGAGAGAGCGGGAGGAGACGGAGAGATGGAAAAGAAGATTAAAACGGTGGTCGAGGGGGATGATGGTGCGTATGGAGAACTGGCCGCTGTTCCCGAGGAGGACAACATGGAGGGAGAGGAGGGTAGAGAGGAAGACAGCGGGGAGGAAGAGGAGATGAAGAAAGAAGAAAGTGAGGAATTCAGCTTTCCAGATACGACCATCTCCCTTTCTCATTTACGGCCCAGCAGGTAATGCTACCACTGCTACACACCGGAACAAACACTTTCAAACAAACAATGAATGATACTTAATGAAATTGTCTCTCCTTATTTCCAGGAGTGCTCAGAACCCTGGTTTTAAAAAGGAAGTGACCACTCAGGTAATTAGTTACCATCTTAGCCTGCATGCATTACAGCAATTTCATCCAAGTAAAATCAAAAAGTGTAACACTTCATACTAATGTTAATTAGTGTTAATTCATTTGTCTTCAGGTTGAGGTTGACTCACAGGCGAAGAAACACATGACTGCCAAGCAGAGAAGGTGAATGAATGGAACAAAATACTTACAGTTAACCTTGTACTTCTTCCTGTTAAGCTCACAGAACAAACTAAAGAGGCTTTCTGCAACAGGTAGCATTGAGACATTTGGTCTGTTTATGTAACAAGAGGATACAGAGGAATATATTTTATGTAGCCCTTATAAGCTTTTCTGATGGGCTAGCCATTGATTTAATCCTCTGGTGTATTTTTGTCTTTTGCCTCTAGAGAAGAGAAGAAGAAGCAGCAGAAACAGGAGGGTTGTGACACTGAGGACAAGACGGAGATTTTATCCGGTGGATCAACAGTCGATCAGGGGTCCAAAGGTGGAGGAGGCCCCTCTCAGCAGCCACTGAAAAGAGGCCAGAGGGTAAGAGAGAAGAGTGGAGATGTTCTGTTCTTAGGACTAAATACAGAAAAAACTAATACAACCTAAAATAGCGCATGGTAAATTTACAAGGGATTAGGAGGCAAACAACACCAGTATAATTATTAAAAATATCAGTGGGAACATCATTTTTTCCATAATCTGCAGCTAAAAGAAGGCTGTCATTTTGATCACAAATCACAAAATGGATGTATACTGTATAAAATGCTGTAACAAAAGATAAGAATTATTCAAGACACGACTGAAATGACATCTCAAGTCAAGAGTTACATGTCATAATGAGTTTATTTGATGGATCTGATAATCTGTGTTGTTTGTGTGTGCATTTCTTCCCTGTTGTCACTCTAGAACAAGTTAAAGAAGATCAAAGAGAAGTACAAAGACCAGGATGAAGAAGACAGGGAGCTGATGATGCAGCTGCTCGGGGTGAGGATGAATAAAAATGACACCGTACCGTACAGTGACATTGCCATCGCGCTATCTGCAACATTTTTAGTGGCAACTGCAGTTCAGATCTACACAGGAACTGACACAGTAAATAACAGTACAACTGCTTTTCTTCTTCAGTCAGCTGGTTCCACTAAAGAGGAAAAGGATAAGGGAAAGAAAGGGAAGAAGGGGAAGGGGAAAGACGAACCCGTCAGGAAACCAGCCTCTCAGAAACCACCTCAGAAACCTCGTAATGTGGAGACTGCAGCGAAGAAACAAGAGCAGACGGGAGGAGGGGAGGATAACGAGGAGAGACTGCCTGGAGAGGAGGGAGGACCTGCTGAACAAGAGGACAAGGTACATGACACGCTTCAGAGATCCAAAATCCGTGTCTGAAATGTAATATTTGTCTGGTGATGTTAACAAAGTTACCTGCCAAGAGAAACTTTAAAATGTCCCTCTTTTCAGTTGTGTTTTTTGTATAGGATTTGATACTACTGTATGCACTAATTCAAAACTTTATTAGTGCATACAGAATTAATTGTATACTTATATACTTCACATGTTTTGTATTGTATGTTTATTCATCATCAATGCCATCCTCCCTTTCAGGAAGATGACGTGGACCAGGACAACCCCGGAGCAGAGGTGGGTTCTGAATGTAAACATTTAACTGTTGATAAATAGTTCTGTGATAGAAAGAAATCTTTATTCTCTCTTTGATAAATATATTTTTTAATAATTCAAAGAATATTTTGGGGATAAATGCATGTTAATTCTGCATCACTCATTTGAACCCACTGGTAAGTTTGCCACTGCATTAGCCTAACTGTAGTTTTCCTTCATGCTGCCTCAGGAAGCAGAGAATCTGCTCACCTCTCTGTCAGGCCAGCCTCACCCTGAAGATGTGCTGTTGTTCGCTGTGCCAGTCTGTGCGCCATACACCGCCCTTTCCAACCACAAGTAAGTGCAAGTAACCTTTGTGTGTAAGAGTCAAAGAGAAGGGTGCACAGGCTAAATGAGTCATTTGTTTTGCAGACACAAGGTGAAACTGACACCAGGTTCTCAGAAGAAAGGCAAAGGTAAGAACAGTGATCCATTCTAATATTCATAAAGCCTTTGCTTCATGTTTTTACAGTGAAAATGATTGCTTTTAGAATTGACAGAAATTTTATTTTTTCATTCCTACTAGCTGCACGCACTGCAGTTTTAAGCTTTATGAAAGCCAAAGAGACGTCAACCAGAGAAAAAGACCTGTTCCGCAGTGTCAAGGTAAAGAAGTTTTACATTTTAGTTGTTAAAAATAACTGTTTACAATCATTTGTAGTGCTGAAATGATTTTTGTAAAAATCGACAGCTGATTTACAATGATTAGAAAGATAATCTGCACTCTTAATAATCAAATAATTCAATGACTTGAATTATTATTTACAAGTTATTTATGCCAAACATTCAGTCTCCAGCTTATTAAATGTAAGGATTTGCTGCTTTTCTGTTTTACGATTATAAACTGAATCTTTGGGATTTGGACTGTTGGTTAGATAAAATAAGCTCTTTGAAGTCACCTTGGGCTCTGGGAAGTTGCGTTGAGCATTTTTCAGTTTTCTGACAATTTATAGAATAAACGCATAATCAAACAAATGAATATTTGTAAAAAAAAAAAAAAAAGAATATTGAGATTAATCTGTAATTAATAATGAAGCAGTCCTAATCATATGGTAGTTTGTTTCTCTTGATGTCACAATTCAAACCGTGTCCCCTCTAATATGATCCTGTGTTGCAGGATACTGATCTATCCAGAAACATGCCAGGCAAAGTTAAAGTGTCTGCTCCAAACCTGCTGGCTGCCAAGAAGAAATGAGAGACGGGTGAACACAGACCGGACAAGAAGTGTGGAATTACAGTATTCAACACAGAACTGCAGTTCAGTGGGACTCTGCCGACTTCGTCTACATGTCATACTGTTGCAGGTTAAGATCTGATCATCACAGTGTTCCTGTTTTAGATGTGAATAATTTTATTCTAAAGCTTGATTATAGTTGTTGACCAACAGTTTATTTGAAATGAAAATGTGTAAATTAACAAAGATGAACAGAACACAGCTTATGGTATGTGTTTATTCTTTGAGTAAAAAGTAACAGTATGCATCGTATTCTACGATAAAAAACACCAAAGGGAACATTGTGCAAACCAGGCAAATACAAACAAAGCCCTACTGACATTAGGCAATTCAGTGCAGCGTGGCTCAACATCCAATACACTCGCAGTATTTTAAAGGGAAACGCTGGTGTTTTTAAACCTAGGCCCTATTTTTACAAAATTTGGGGTCTAAATGACTAATGCTTACCAGAAGTTTTGGAATTGGTCCAGTAGATCGCCTCTGCCAGCATGCGCGAACGGGCTGCAATGGCTGCAACGTAATCCTTGCGGGCAACTGTGCCCGTGAAAGGTACATCCAGTACACCAAAGTGCTTGTTTTTGCTGCCATTGCAGCCCGTTCGCAGATGCTGTCGGAGGCGATCTACTGGAACCAATTCCAAAACTTTTGATAACTATTAGTCATTTAGACCCCAAAATTTGTAAAAATAGGGCCCAGGTTTAAAAATCCCAGAATTTCCCTTTGTTATTGATTAAATAAAATTAAAATGCTACAGGAGCCACTCATGACAATTTAAAAGGCTTTAAAAGCCTCTTTAAGAACAAAGAACCCACACATTTCCTCACAAATATATAAATTACTATATATATATATAAATTAAATGAACATTTCTGTGGCTTCAGAGTAGATAATCTTACGTAACAAAGCACTAGTTTTAGGTCTGTGAAAACTATCCAAGATCTAGCAAACATCTGTATTCAAGATCATGCCAAACATTAGTTATAGGAATCATTAAAGCAACAGGCTCCCTGAAGGAAAAAAAACAAAAAAAAAAAAACAAACCTGTTTCAGCCCTGCACCGCTTTATTTAGCCTCAAGACATTAGACACATATTTTGAGTTGGTTCAGTTTTTGAGGAAGACCAGTGAAAACCACAATTTCAACAAGTGACTGGCCCTCAACTCTTGAGTATACCCACAGGATGTACTATAATCATGCAGAGGAAAGGGAGTTTGCGAAAACACAAAGCCTGAAGTCCTGCCCCCTTTCCAAATTACATTTTTTCCCCACTAGCCTCAAAAAAATAAAAATAAAGAAGAGCGAAAATACACAGGGTTTCTGTCAGTGGTCTTCCTGAAGAGCTGAAACATGAGTGAGGTTTTCTGTCCATATTTGAAAGTGAGCATGTATCTACTACTGCACTGGCTAGTGCAATCCTGAAACCTTTTGTTTAACAAAGATAAGATTTTTTTTTTTTTTTGTTAGCATTAATCAACAAAACCTCCCTGGAATCTTAAACACACAATCACTTGTCATAGCTTCACTGTACTTGCAGTTACAAAATGCTGACAAAAAACTTTTATCTTTATCAAGTTTTCTTATCCTGTTCAGAATTAGTGATCCATTTATCTTAGACTATGGAAACAAAGCCATGCTATTGTATTTTAGCTTTTCAGAGGGAGTGACGAAAGAAAGCTGAACAAAAACTAACCCAAAAGTAGTGCAGGACTTGCATTACCTTCACTGCCACTCCACTAAAGTTTCTACTGGCTTTGCAAGAGTTTAACCTACAAGATAATAAACAGAAAAAGGTAATAAAGAACTTTGAGGATCACCTGTGAATCTTAGTGTGCCAGCCAGGACCCATTTCCAACAGTTCCACAGCTGTTCACTATTGCTTAGAAATTTTGTGTCCACACACATTAAACTAATGCTCCAATAGGACTACCTGCTTTGAGCGTGACACTCATCCCGTCCATTCGTATATATATATTCTCCTGTAATCCTCTGGACTAGACTGATGACTTCTTAGCCTAGGAGCCCAGTGTGTTGACGCGTGCCATTCTCTGTTTGAGGCTGTGCAGGAGGTGTTTAGGCAAGCAGTCCCAGTAACTAGACAAACGCTCCCTGTGCTGCAGGACGGCCTCCATACAGAACCTGGAGAGTGGGGACAGGCAAATATGAGCACAAAATAATAAAAAGGAAAACATTTCAGTTTCAGGTGTAAAATATGTCCACATTGTCTTAACTTCGGCACACACTCACCGAACTAGTGATTTGGGCTGAACGTTGAAAACCAGTAACTCATTGCTGTGAGCCTGTCAAGTAAAAGAAAAAAAAAGTCAAATTCAGTAGAAAAGCTTTAAATATATGTAAAAAAAGTATGTGATATGAAGATATGACTTGCAGCTTACAGCTCTGTGATGAGACAACAGGTTGTTGGCACACCCTCCAAACACAAACACCTCCCCATCAGGACCGGAGCATGCTGTGTGCCACAGCCTGAAACAGAAATACACAGCACAATGTCAAGAACCGTCTACATACAGTGTGTCCGCTTAACATTTTCACAAACACACACCCAAATGAGTGGTCATTTCCCAAAGTCATTTAGCTGAAACTTAATCTACAAGCACACAATCATTAGCGTTCACAGTAAGATGAGATAATTACCTTGGCCTCTCTGTGTGACTGTGTTTGAAAGGCTTCCATTCATTTTTGCTCACATAGTACAGCCAAGAGTCGCCTGAAAAACAGACGATACCTTCTTGAGACCAGCGATCGTTTTGAGGTGGCTAGGATTTATTTGCTACTGCAGAACAAGTGTCAGACTCACTCAGTGTCTCTCTCTCTGTGGTGAAACCTCCGAATAAGAAGATGTGGTCTGGTGACACAGGAGTGAAGGAGTGCCAAGACCGGCCCACAGGACCCTGCTGGGGAACGCTCCTACAACAAGGCAGGGAGGGTCAGAGGGGAACATTAGAGCAAGAAAAACACAATTGCGAGAACGCTCAAGGGTGGGCATGTTCCAGTGAAAAATTATGGATAACTTTTGTCGCATGTTAGAGGATGACGGGGTCAATATTGGGCATCATTCCCCTCCTGTCATTGGCAAAAGGTGTCCTGATATTAAGATGGTTTAACCATCATCTTGCCTGATTATTGTGTAGTGAGGCCTATGTAAATGAAGAGGACAACACTTACATTTCATGCCACTCCCATGTGTCCAGGTCAATGTAGTACAGGTCATTTAGTCTGTAGTTCTGTGGACCAAAAGGAGATGGAGAGAGGAGAAGTTGGAATTAGACAACAGAAGAGATGCACAAATTATACATTTTATAGGTAATGCATTATTTGCAATTCTGTGACTATACTTTTAAACAGGTAGGCAATATCAACCGTATGACTGGAATTCACAACAAAGAGGTTAAACACGTCCACACCTTCAATTCTTTGTTTTATTTTCCTTACCTTGTATCGTCCGCCAAACACATAGCCTCTGTTACCAACTGTGGCACAGGCATGAGCTGCTCTAGGCGATGGGGTGTTCCCCTACATCAGGCCAGAGAAAATGGATAATGTCAAATATTTTTCAGTGTTTGTTCTAATATTCCTAAAGATTCACAGGACTTCTGAAAGAAAAGAAAAAAAAAACATGCACATACATGTTTTTTTAATTGTTAATGATTAAGGTGAACAAGGTGAGGTGAAACTGTCTGTGCATGTGTTTACCGTGGTGATGGGCTGGCTCCATGTAGACGTCTCCAGGTCCAGGATATGAATGTGGTTGTTCCAGCCTCTCCCAGGGCTGTCCCACTGCAGCAGCAAAAAACAAACATAAATCAAATGTTATAAAACAGTGTCTTCAGGTATTAAGACACTCCAGATTTTTTGTATAACTTGCTATGAAAGATATACTTTTAAACTAATGAAATTGTAGAGTGATTAAAAGATGCAACATGTGTGTGAAGAGGATTTGTTTACAGACCATAAGTGAAGACGATTCATCATATTCAAAAGTCCCTTGATGAAGTCCTTGTGCAGCATAGCCGTAGCCCCCAAAAAATACAAGTCTGTGGAGACAATATCAGACAAAGCTCTCTTAAAATATCTCTCCCAAGATAACAACCTGTTACTCTTCTGCATCTGTTATTGTGTATTAACCACCCAAACAATGGTTAACATGATCACATGGCTGAAACTCAATTCTTGATGGCCAAATTAACAGGAGTGCCAGATGTTTAACATTCAATGTCATAAAAGAACTGAAACTGGGTTTCTTGAGTGTTGAATGACACTTTGTGGCAAAAAGACATTTCATCATTGTGTCGGCAGGCTGAAAGTCAAAATTGACTTGAGTTTTAGTGGAGGTTTGTAAATAGTTTTTTTCTTTAAATAAAACTAATTTAAATCAATATTTTGTGTCAAAAGATTCTTGTCTTCACTGAAGTCATAATTAGCCATGTAATTAAAGTGGAAAAGAAAATGTACAGAATTGGGACCTTGAAGCTTCCTATTGGGGATCTGAGTCCAATTTGAATACATGTCCAGCACAGTAATGTTTACTTAACATAAAAATCCAGGGGGAAAAAAACGCATTCATCCCTCACCTGTTCTTCTGAACCCAGCACCCAAGCTTGTCCTTGCAGGATGGAGGGACTCCTTTAAGATCCCTCATTTCCTCCCAAATGAGGCTGGGAGCCCTCAGGGGCAGGCGGTAGATCTGCAAAGCACAGCACAGAATACAGGAGTTTCGAAAGATGATCACAAACAGCAGCAGGCTGACCCGCCTCAAGGACTTATGCTTAAACATGATGCAATCACTTGAAAATAACAGAAGATGTTGGGAAATTTGCTTGATGTAACACACAAACTGTACCCTGTTTGTGTTTCCCCTGGCGTGATGACCTCCAAAGAGGTAGAGGACTCCATCAACACACACCCCACAGCTGCCTGACATGGACGTGTGCAGGTTACCTCCAGCTATATGCTTTGTCCTGTGAACATTCAGGTTTTTTTTATTTTTATTATTTGTCTACTTAATGTGTAAATGACATACATATAGGGCTGATGGCAATGGTATTATACAACTTAAATGTAACTGCTATTACCATACTCCTGACTCCATGTTGTATGTCCAGATCTCATTTCTCGGCAGATACAAGTCAAAGAATCCGTGGTTTTGAGCATTCTTACACAGAGGGGGAATAAAATGTAATTTAAATAAATATGCAGACTGTGGGAAAGTTACTTAAACATAATGAGAATGCTGTTTTTAGGACATGCATCTAAAAAAACTCCTTACCTTGTATCCACCCCACACATACATGATGTTTCTGTCAACCACTGCTATATGACCACTGCGCTCAGCTGGGGTATCCAACTCAAACGATTCAGATGCTTCAGTGTCCAAGGGCTGTTCATCCTCCACGTCCTCCTCCTCCTCATCATCATCATCATCTTCCTCGTCCTCGTCCATATCATCATTTACCATCCAAGCAAACAGTCTGTCGTCCTCATCTCTGTCTGAGTCATTGTCATCCTCTCTGGCTGGCAGATCTTCAATGTCTTCCTCCATCTCTGCCATTCTCTCTGCCATGTCAGTCTCTCTCGTCTCCTGTCAGGGCAAGAAAGAGAAATCATCTAGGTTGGTGCCGATAGGATTATTTAATTAACTGATTAGTTTTTCCTCAATAATCTAAAAATAGGCTATCGCAGTAAACGACCCACATTCAAAACACTGAATGTCAGGAAATGACGAGATTTCCAAGCCATTTATATGAGAATAAAACACAACGTCGGCATGTTGCCTCTGTGTAAGGTAGAGTTTTTACTCTTTTATACCTTCAACTTTTTAGTCCACGTCACTTTGTTATCAAGAATTTAACTAGCAACGGACCAGATAGCGTTAGCTGGCAGCATGATTAATGTTGACCTACTTTGATAGCTTAAATATTTAGGTTACTAAATGAACGTTAGCCGTTAGTTGAGCCTTTGTCTTAGGGAAAAGACTAACTGAAGGCCCAAGTTAACTTATTATATTTGGTTAAAATACCCTAAACTACTTGGCCACCAAGCTAGCGAGCACCTACCAGCTGTTCGTCAGTTAACTGTCGTTAGCTGCAGACCCGTTTGTGAATTTAAAAACGCTAAATTACATTGGCCGCGTTGGTGTCGAAGCTCATCTACATGTAACTGCAGCTCTGTGTAAAACCCGATTCGCACCTGTCGTTGTCTTACCTTGTCAGATGTTGTTTTGTTGTTTGTTTTTCCTGCAAATTTCAAAAGCAGTACGACATTTATGTGAGGTCATCACAAGCGTTCGGGGGGCACGACCGGAAGTTACCGACTCCTTAAATCCGCCATCTTGATAAGGTCAGAATAAGGAATAAAACAGAGTATACCGTCACCTCGGCACATGCCTACTTTTTATTTTGTACTTGGTGGTTTTAAAGACCTTGCAGGTCTGTATAAAACAAGCATACAGTTAAGTCATTCATGGAGTCCCAAAAAATATAACTTTAGACGACGCTGACAAGTGACTTTCAAAGTAAAAGTCTTTACTTGTTTAACCCTTTCACTTTTATTAACAGTTTATATACAGCAATAGTCCATTGCTTGCAAATATGAGGAATTAAAATCTTGATTTGACATTCTATGATGAGCGCAATTTCATTCAAAAACTCTGTAGTGTATCTTGCTTGTCTTCTAGGCAGATTGCTCAAACTAGGGTTGACTATTGTGCATACATAAAGATGTCAGGATGTTCAGCACAAAGAATAAAACCTTTATTATTCATGACAGAACATACATACAGATACATACAAAATAAAACACTACATTGGTTTGATTACTAATCCATTTTAATCCATTTACTATCATACATGTACATGCAATGTACAAAACAATTGATGTGGATCCACTTCTAAATCCGTGATTTTCTTTAGAGCCCTTGAAGTTTGCTGTGAACACATAAGAACACAAATGATTAATATGAACATTAGTGATGGTTGAAACTACAGTGATCTGTAGTGAATGACATGGAGAGAGAAGTGAAACCTCAGCAACACATCCCACCTGTCCTCAACAGTTCTGTTGGATGGGTAGTACACCTTAAATGTGAAGCCACTTCTTGGGAATGAACCCTGTAGAAATAAATTATTAACAAAATTATATTAGTGAGAAATACCACATGATTCCACACCAAGACAAGACCATGACGTAACTTTTAAAGACCAGCTGGAAAAACATTGTTTTTCATTTTCTGTCAATGGATAGTTTTTAGAGCCCTTGCTTAGGTTTCTTGTGTTTCTTACCGGGTTGACGCAGAGGCAGTCTGTGTTTGTGATGCTGAAGGGGTCGTATTTGTCTGCAAAGACGATGACATCAGGGACTGGGTAGACGCGCAGGGAGTAGTCGTACGCCCAGAACACAGGACTGACATACAGAGGCAGTGGAGTCAAGTGACCCTGGGATAGGATGGTCTTAACAAACTGGGGAGAGGAGGAGGAAAAGGACAAGATCATTTACTTACAAAAATAAAAGAGACCAGGCTGGGTAGAGCTTTCAGCTGATTGACTGGTTTACCAACATCTTTGCAGCAACAACTCATTGCTGAGGGAGCTTTAAATACTACATAGAAAAGCAAATAAAACCTCAGACAACACAACTAATAATACTGTATGTCTGTTTGATGAGAGGACTTTCACTCAAGTATAAAGGTTTGTTTAGAGAAACTGAAACTCACATGGTTTGGAATGTCAAGATTGTTATTGGGCAACCGGACACAGTTCCTGCACATCTTGTTGACCAGGTCTTCCCTGATAATGACGATCTCCTGGCTGCAGTACTGGATCCTGACGAGAGAAAACATGGCAGGTCACTTTTAGTTTCTAAGAATAGAAATACTGCCAAAATGTCACAAGTCCAGTCACAATTTCTCAAAGGCTTACAAATAAACCTTGTATACCTTAAAACCTTGATTGCTTTACATAACAAATATCTTGACATTAAATAAAATCCTCAAGTTTTACCTGCATGGGTTAGTAGTGAACACGGAAAATGGCACCCTCTGTCTGAACTCCTCTGTGATGTGATCTGACAGGGGAGGCCTAAGGGAAACATATTTATCCACATTTGTCCAAACCACTGAACAAAACTCACATAATGCTGTTAAAAAGCAGATGTCTCTGAAGGCTTACCTTGGCAGGATGGTGCCTGGACCAGGGTCTTCAGGGCCAGGAACAAACACAAAGCGACTACTGCAGGTATGGGATGAACATGTTTAAATCAAACACATTGAAATTTGAATAATTAAGAATAGAGCAGAGCAGACTAGAGTAATAACTATCAGATCCTACCTGCTGTGAATGCTGGGGTATGCACATATAGCATCAGCAAGAGTCTTCAATGACTCTAAAAAGCGAAAAATGAATTAGATTCTGAAATACTGTCTATTTATCCTTATATTACACACAGAGGTCTTAAAATCTACAGTAGGTTATGAGTGACGAGGACCCAAAAGTCTCACCTTTGAGTGACTTGAGCTGTGTTTTTCCATACGGGGCAGAAGAGAAGTTACCACACAAAATGAAACAGGTGGGAGGCATCGAAGCATAGCCTGTAAGAAAAAACAAAATGGGATTAATGCCTCATAAAGTGCCAATTCTTGACCTGCCAAGTCTACGACTATGATGCAATACCAGACCTGAGAACATGAGGTTGAGCTTTTCCATCACTTCAACACTGTCCAGCCACACATCAGAAACAATTACAAACATGGCATCCTCATTCTCCTCCTCAAGCTGCTTCAGCTTGGCTGAAGCCTTCACCGAAGTGGTGGATGGACCACCAAAGAAGTTCATATTGCCGTAGTATGCCCTGGCAATAAAGCAAGGATCACATAGTGAGGATGCAGGAAGAGTATCTGTGGAGCTCATAGAATAGTGCAGGATTCACCTGAAATAATGGACAATGTCTCCCACCCACTCCACCCCATGGTGGTGGATTTGCAGAGCACCTTCAGCTCCAGGCTTATCAACCTGCGGTGCCACAAGGAGCGCTACAGGAGGTCCTTCCTTCCTGCAGCTGTTAGACTGTTCAATGCCTCGCTGTGACACCCAGGCCAAATCCACTCACTCTCCCTAACTTGATTACTGGTGTCTACCTCAACTCAACCTGTTTAACTTGTTTACTGGTGTCTTGTGTTACACTGTGTTTTTGTTTTTGTGTACTATACTATATGGTTCTTTGCAGTTTGCAATAAACTGTTTGCACAGTCTACCTCTGTGTCTACCCTTGCTATGTTGCACATTGTATGTTACTGTGTGTATAGTTTTATTTATATTGTGTTTTTATTGGCTGCTGTAACAAAGAAAATTCCCCCTGGGGGATCAATAAAGTACCTACCTACCTACCTACCTACCTATCTAAAGATACTGAAAACTAAGTTGAAAAATTCAGGCAAAATATAGTGGTGCCTGTGGTCCCCGTCATTGACTCAGTGTTCTTTCATATGAAGCTGTGACCTTTATAAACTAAACTAAATTATTACGAGTTAAGTATCCTGTAAAAGGTAACTTAATTCTAAACTTAAACCTGAAATACATCATATTTTTAAATTAATATATCATACTGTAATAAGAGTCTCCACACTCTGCTATTGAGAAATGTTAATCGTGTTTGTCAGTTTGTGCCTGTCTGGTTCACAATGGCAAAGATGTCTGCCATATATTCTTTACTTAAGTGATGAAGTCAATGACATTTTCACTACATAACAACAATGTGACACTAGATTCTCCTTCATCTTTGCTGTAATTTCAACATGTGAAAAGCTACAGACTTAATGTACCTCAATATCCAATGTCAATGTCTCACTACTTTAACTTGCAATGAAAGTTTATCTTTTCCTCCAATCCACTGACCTTGTGCCTGATGACGGCTCTGTTGGTGGAAACCCGAAGCCATTGACGTGGAAAACCGAGTCCTCGTACCAACCTACAGGACAAAGGGCAAAACATCACTTCTAATAACGTATGTAATAATACTTTAATGTTATAATCTTTTTTCAGTTTCCTATTTGCAGTTGTAGTAGTAGTTGTTATCTTACCCTCTGCCAGTACAAAGCAGGATTCTGTGTACAGGCCATTATGAAACTGGTGAGAACCCAGTCAAGGAATACATCTATTTTAAAAGCAACAAAATATTATATAATATAAAGTCGTTTTTGTTGACGAGCTCCAACGAATATATGAAAGGATATTGCTTTGGACATGTCCAGCTGTACTGTTCCACTCGGGTCTTCTAGGTAAAATTTACCCTTTAAAAAAAATTAAGAAATGTTTCAGAAAGTAGATGGAAATATACATTGTACTGAAAAACAGACCTTAAAGAACTTTTCATCACTAACTCACTTCTTTCAGTTGTGTGACCATCCCTAGTACAATCACCTCTCCCAGTTTAGCTGTGCTACCAAGCAGCGCTTCAATGGTCTTGAGCTACAAAAGACAAATCACACAAATGCAAAACAGTAAGATGTGTTTTAATTTCTCTAATCTCCAACTATTAAAGCAGCCCAATACTGATGAGTGTAATGTCTCAAGGACATTCTTTTTTTTTTTAAACAGGTACTTAACATGGTGATCATTACAGTGGTTTAAGATTTGTTACCTGAAATTTGTTTTGACCCTCTTCAACAGCAGCTCCTATTGCAGGTGGGGTGAAGAGCTCATGCCGATGTGTACGCTACAAAAAACCATGTCTGTATAAATACAACATGCAAACTACACATACTGGAAATAGCAGCAAAGAGAGTGGGTCAGTTCCCCAGTCTGGATAATGAACAGAGCTCACTGACCTGTTGTAAGATGGTGTAACGCTCCCTGAAGAGTTCAGCTTTGTCTTTGGCCAAACCACACAGACTGGGGGCTTGATGGCTCGTCATACTAATGCTGAATGAAAAAGCCAAGATGAAAACAACTTTAAAACTTTGCCTGCAAGCAACAGTAGAACGCAAGGTCTGCAGTACATGCAAGTGTATAAACTAGGTCAGCAAAAACACAAAGGAGATAAAAAACTGTCCCTTTACTCACGGTACAAATTTCTTCCGCTCCACACTGTAAATGTATCTGGGCACATCAAAAGCTCCAATGATGTTGAAAACATTATCTCTGGAAGAGAGTTAAACTGTTATTAGTAAGATTTTCTACAGGACAACAAAGCTGATAACACTGCTTCATCTACTCGTAGGTTGAAAAGCTATAAAATGGCAAAATGTAGTTTGTAGTGTAATTACTGCATTATTACAATATAGCAAGTCTGTGACTGAATAACCTACCGTACACATTAAGGTGGATGACAGTTAGTCTTAGTTTCTTATCCACACTCTTTATAATGCAGCTGCTATTATACCAATGAATGCCAACTTCTACATGTTCCAACTTTTAGGTTTGTTTTAAAAAGGCCTAATGGATATTAGTGAGTATTACCGTTTCATATTTCACTAAATAACTTGTATCATGATAAAAATATATATTCAACTCAAAGGATTAACTTGGGTGCACCTTCAAACTATTATGGCAATGGCCTGGTGAACTGACAGAAAATGAATCTCCTCAAATTCTAAAAAATCAATTTATCATTTTAGTCATTTATTAATACAATTACAACATATCTGCTGAGCATATTATTACAAACGTGAATAGCTGGAAGTTCCAATATCTTGTGAAGAGCATCTGTCAATACTGTAAACATTTTATAGACTAAATGAGTCATTCGTTAATAAAACAAAAAAAAAACAAAAAACAAAAAACACACTTACATGACTTCGTCACAAGACTGAGTGCAATCCTGTACCGCACACTCCACCACAGAAAGCTCTATCATACTAGAGGACACTGTTGGGAAACACATTACACATTAAATGCCGCATGCAGCACTAAACACACTGTGATCTGTAGAGACTGGTAGTACTGTCCTTACATGGTTGCTTTTCCACTGCATCCAGGACCCTTTCAATAACATCATCCAGTTCAGAAGGACTGACAGACTCCAGCACCTCCACAAGGTATCTGCTGGCTTCACTGGAGCACAAAACAACAATAAGAAAAGCATACGTTATTGTTGTTTCTTCCTTTGACTGCTGGTAGAAAACTAGAAAAAGCTACATTTCCTCAAGAAAATGTATGTGTGCCTGCTTCAAGTGAAAAATCTCACTGGAAACTTTTAAAACTTGTTTTAAAATGTTAATTATTTGCTTGTTAGATATTATACAAGAGTTGCAGTTGAAGCTGGAGCACTTAAGGACACTAGTGTCAGTTAAAGCACCGCAAGTGTATGTGATGAGTGTTTTTAACTCATGTAAAGTGTGTTTGAGCACCCTGAAAACAGCTCTATTGATACAATTATAATAATAATTATTATTATTAATTTTGAAAACATGAAAATCTACCACAAAATCACAGCCTGGGTCACGTTATTGTTGTTTAATTTCTTTTTTCCCTCCCTGCACGAATGGCAGCAACGTTACAACATTAGCAAAAAACGTTTTCACAACGTTTAACCACTATTAAAATACATACGGTCGTAGTAGAAGTCCCCGCATCTTGAAGCCACCGGACACTTTTGTCTTTATTTTGCGAGCAACGTCCATGGTTGCTACTGTCCAACTCAAGACTTGGCGCTAAATGTCAACTTCCGCGTGTGTCGCATCACTTCCGCTTAAGAATCAACCTAAACGTTATTTTTTCCCGCTCTTCCCACCTGCATTATCCTTGTACCTAACGTTCATTTGTGTATTGTTATAATTTAATTCCGCAGCATTATAGTTCCTCGTTTTATTCTTATGAATGCATATGTTACCGTGTTTGTGTTTATGATTGCTTTCAACGAATTTCAAAAATGTATACAGATGTTTTAAAGATCCTCCCTCTGTTAATGTTTTAGAAAGATCAACGTTATTTTTACATTTACACCATCATTATTATTGTAAGATATTTTTTTTACTTAACGTATTGTATAGGAATAGCAACAATAACTTTCAGCAGGCAACAGTGGTGAGAGTGGTTGTTTAAGGTGAATATGACCGGTGTTAGGTAGGATCATAGACTGTATATAATGTATCTTTATATACAGTCTATGAGTAGGATGTTAGATTTAAAAAAAAACAAAAAAAAACACTTCACTTTGGACTCCATGTGGTGGTCAACGGGGATTTTATTTTGACAAGAGAAAGGGACCGGAAGTTGTATTTTATTTTGTATATGTTGTGACAGGCTGGATCGAGGCTTTTTTTTTTTTTTCCTGCTGTGTTTTGGTGTTCACAACATGATAAACAACTATACGACCTCTGAAACTGTACTGTAGCCTGTGAGTATGTTTAAGTGTTTTCATGTAACCCGAGTTTAACGTTCCGTAGACTTTCAGTTTTGTACAAATGCCATATAAGTCCCTTTAAAAAAATCTTAAACCGACAACAACAACGTGAGGGAACTGAAAGCCTGTTTCGTGTCAGCTCTGCTCGTAGTTTGTGTTATTACACCTCACTATAACTGCCATCTGCAGCTGAGAAGGTGACATTTTTAGACAGATTTGATCATTTTAGGCTCAAAGGCACGTCTTCCCTTTCTATTAATAGCAGCCAGCCATGGATTCGGGATTTGAGAGGCACTGCTCGGAGCTGGTGGCCCGGGAGAGGAGCGGACACACGGCTGTGGTGGAGGAAAACCTGCTGTATGTGTGGGGAGGTTACATGGTGAGAAAAACAAACATTACCACACCAGCTGTGTTTCCAGTTTTCTTAAGACCAGTTTAATCAAGTAGTGTAATATTCAGGTAGGCCTGCTTGTACTTGAATATTTCCAGTTTATGTCACTCTGTACTACTAACATTTTACTACATTTCAGAGGGAAATATTGCGCTTTTTATTCCACTACATTTATTTGATTTTTTTTTTTTTTTTGACAAGTTTGGAAGAAGTGAACAGTCAGCAACTGACCAAAACAAATGAAGTGGGGGGGCAGCCACTATCTCAGAGAAATCAGACTATTCCTTTAAATGTGAATTCAAATGATCAATGTAGTCCTCAAATCTATGTTTTAAATGTGTGAATTTTCATATATAAATATCATAGAATTGTGGGAAATGCACAAAAATGTGGACCCCCCCAATGTCTATACCGTGATTACGCCCTTGATGGTTACAGATAAAACTACCAAAACCGACCAGCTACAACATTAAGATGCTGCTTCCATGTTAGTGCATTACTAATAATACATCAATAATAATCCAGTAACAGAATATATATTAAGTACTAAAACACTCTGAAATGAGCCATTGTGCATAACAGTTACTTTCAGGCTTGATACTTTAAGTTCTGCAGATAATACTTAGATACTTAGATAGTACTTTTACTTATATTCTGACATTTTAAATGTAGAATTTTTACTTGTCAGAGTATTTTTACAATGTGGTATTTATGCATTTACTTAAGTAAAGGATCTGACTACTTCCACCACTGTTTATACAGTATCTATGGAAATACGATCTCTTAAATAAATAAACAAACCTGAGCAAACCATCAGTCAGCATGCCAATATGCTTTAGATTATTTTTAAAACTATGTTTCAAAATATGCAAAAAAATGGATTTGAATATAATTGGAAAGTTATCGCTGTTCTTCAGAAACATGCCTGAAAAGTTTAGATTGGCAGAATGAGCACGTTTTCAGAATTTTACTTACATGCTTTTGCATTGGACATAATTGTTTTCTTTCATATTAATTATTAGTATTTATTTCATAGTAATAGACATGTTGTATTCTCTACAGTCGATCGCTGATGATGAAGTTTTCCTACCCAGTGATGAAATCTGGGTTTATGACTTAGAACGAGGTGTATGGTAAGAATATTAAATAAATTCCAAATATGCATGTTTTCCCATAATTTTTACACATTCGGTCTTTATGTCTCTCACGCTTTCTACTGTTTTTCATACTTTTTTGACACAGTCCAGTTGTGTCACATGCCTGGAGCTTTCTGCTGTCTTGTCCTCATTGTAAAATGTGTCATGACATAAGTGAATGTGAGTAGTTTATCCCCATTTTTAAACTTTTTTTGAAGGGAAGTGTTTCACATGACAGGGGAAGTCCCTCCCTCTATGTCTGGGACCTGCAGCTGTTTTCTGAACGGACACATGTACATATTTGGAGGTTGTGATGACAATGGACAGACCAATCAGGTGAGACTGATAACCGATGCTCTATATAGTTCATGAAACCTAAATTGTGGTTTACTTCACATAAACTACATGTTTTTTTTAAATAATTTTTGTGTGGTTAAATAACAACTATGAACACTGCCATTTTTAAACACCAAAGTATGTGTAAAATCTCCTGTAAGGGTGTGGGCACATTGATCCATTACAAAATCAACTGAAATTCAATTAGGAGTTTCTGTTGTTTGTCTCAGTTTGTTTTTAAAATGTACAATATATTGATAATGTAGCTGCGTGGCTAGTAACAAAAAATACCTCCTCAGATTTAACGACTAAGTGCATGTTGACAATTCTGAAACATTTCCACCAATTGCAAAAATTTCTACCTTTTATAAATCTTTCTGATCATCAAAATGGACTCTGACGGAGGCAGATGCCTCATCAGCCATGCACAAAAAAACATTCCTCATTGAAAAACAGTTAATATGTTAATATGAATGAATGGACACAATGGATCAATGTGAGCACATCCAAAGTTCACAGCTTAGACTGAGTAAAGTTGACATGAAGAAGTGATCATTGTTTTACTTCAAACAGATCTATTGTGTCAACCTGACAGACGGTAAATACACGTGGAGGAAGATCATACATGAGATCGGTTCTGCTCCCTCACCTCGAGACAAACTGTCCTGCTGGGTTCACAATGGAAGGTAAGCACTATGAAAATGTGAATTTTAACTGATTTGTGCTATTTCCAGCACTTTGTTACTGTACCATGCACTACGGGCAAGTTGTAGTTTATTTTGACAAAGGAAAAGCAGAGGCTGTCCGCACACTGAAATGTTGTGTTTGCCTGACGAAGACCTTGCACTTGGGAGCTTGAAAATGTCAGTGTGCAGAAAGCCTCTCCCTTTCCTGGGGCTGTTTTTTGGTCTTGCACCTGTACCCAATAGGGGTTGGATGTGCACACTATTCACCCTTTTTGGGTTTATTTTGATATCATATATTCTGCATTCACTCTTTTTTTTGTCTTAGTAAATTAAAAGCCATGATCTTCAAAATCTCATATTCTTGCTAGCTTTCTTTGCTTTGTTCTTTTACCATTTGCAGTTGCAATGACTAAACATCCAAATGGTATTTTGTTAGGTTTTCACCTTCTCTTCTCTTCCACCTGCAAACAAAAACACAACCTATCTTGAATTCCTACAACCATTAGGCTTTACATCTGTTTTAGGGTTTATGTCTAATTATATGGTGAAATGGAAATAAGGGTTAATAGTTGGGGATTTTGATCACTCCATTGTGAAACAAATCCATAATCTGCGCTTGCATGATAGTAAATTGTGAAAATCTTTGTTTGATATTCTCCAGGATCGTCTACTTTGGAGGATATGGTCACAAACTGCTGACTGATGTCAATAGCAGGAACAGAAGCTTCATTGTAGATGAAACATCATGGGTAATGTTTTTTATTGACTATAAATCTGTCACAATGCAGCTTAGGCATTACAGATATTTTTTAAAAATAGTTGCACATATTTGGTAGTTTGATGTTCTGTGTTCTTTCTTCGTCATTTTTATAAGAGATTTTGTTCTAAAAATGCATCAGGCCAAAATGTGAGAAATCTGGTGACACGACTGTCAAATCATTGGTACTTACCAAGAATACTCTTAAATGCCTCCATATAAATAAATGAGAATCATTTTGTGAAAAAGTAGAAATCAGTTTATTTGCCCCTGTTTAGCTATCTTGTTGTTTCCAGGTGGAAGATGTCTTCTGGGGGTGGAACAATGAGGTTCATATATTTGACCCCTTGCAAGCCAGTTGGAGTGAACCACAGACCCATGTGAGTCAGTTAGAGTGTGATTCATGCTTTTATACACTGAATGCAATACACAGATTCTGATTAGTGATTTCAGAGACAGGGGAGGTTTTGCAGTTTTGGAAATCTGTTTAGACAAAATCCACAGATGATTTTACAGTGACAGTTTCGGTGTGCAGGGCCGTGCTCCCGCCCCCAGGGCCGCCCACGCCAGCGCCACAATCGGATGTAGAGGGTACATTTGTGGAGGCAGAGTCATGGTGAGAGCTCTACATGCTTTGCAGTTCTTCTCTCGTATCCGAATTCATAAGGAGACAACAAGAAGTCGTCAGTAGTGACTGCCATTCGCAACTTGTCCTCCTCTTCTTTTAAATGCAGGAAACCAGGACGAGTGACATTCACTGTCTGGACCTTGAATCATGGACGTGGTCAGAAATGTATGTATGGGATTGTGACCAGTGACTTAAAATGTGTAGAAATTGTTCTCTGTTGTGTTTACATCCTGGTCATGTTTTTTATTAGAGACAGCAAAACATCACAGACACTTCAGTCGGGCTAGCATTCAAATAACTACATTCAGTGTTTAAAGACTAAACTACAAGTGTGCCCAAATGACTTCTAGTTCAACATTATCATTGATATTTAAACTGGCCTAATCTTTGACCACATTGTGCAAAATGTGTTTTCCAGAATCCCAGCGTCCATCGCTCCAGTGGGCAGATCATGGCACACGCTCACAGCAGTATCAGACAGCACCTTGTTCCTGTTTGGAGGTCTCAGTGTAGACTGCAAACCAATGAGTAAGATCACTTCTTCACTTTTATTTTCCTTTGGTCATTTTATTTTCTTTAATTGTTTTCCTTTCAATAACACGTGATTTTCTCACTCAGGTGATGGGTGGTTGTTTGATGTTGAAACGAAGAAATGGAGAGAAGTCGAGCATCCTTTTAAGAATAAGCCAAGGTAGCACAAAAATTGTGCAACCAAAAGAGATGGGTTTTACATTTATTTCTCTGTACAAGAGTTAAAGAGTTTTACTGTATATTGTGAGCAGATTTTAAATAGCATATTTTCCCCTGTCCAAGGCTGTGGCACACGGCGTGTCCAGACAAAGACTCTGATGTGATTGTGTTTGGTGGAAGTTGTGACTACATCCTCCTTGTTGACACCGTAAGTATCACAGAGACACTTTAGAACACTTATTCTAAATTTATAGACCTTTGGAAATCCTCACATGACAAAAAAACCTAAAAGCCTCCTGAATTCACGTCATGGGGACTATGGGGAGAGACCTGTAAAAATGTCCGGCATGCAAAACTGATGAAAGGATGAACTTTCAAATCAACAGTTATTTAATTAACTCTCAACAACTCCATAATAAAGATGTATTATTGAGCTGTTTAGTGTCCCTGTACTACACATCAGAGAAGACCTGCATGAAATGCAACTGCATTTCACTTTCCAAATAAATAACTTTATTATAGTGAAAAGCATACTGCACATAAAAATCTACCCTGCAGTATGTCGACGTATACAACAGTTGATACTTTAATCAAAACACTGAGCAAAAAGGAACATGGGATGCAGGTTTTTGAAAGAAAGTACTTGCTGAATATTAGTCTTGTGAAAAATCACAGAACTCAAAATGGACCTTTACAAACCTTGCATATTTCTTTTCAGGGTCACTGCAATGATGCACTTGTTTTCCAGATGCAGCCATATCCTCTATTCAGGTAAAAACTGAAAGAAAATTCAAAGAGTTTTATAGCAGAAATAGACCTTTACACAACAGACAGCCCTGGTAATGTGCAAGCTCTTCATCATTAATGATATTAGTTTCACCTGTGCGTCTCCTGTTATGCCAAGTAAAAATATCTGCTGTTAAAAAGGTCTATTTCTTTGTATAAATCAAATGTATTGTATCAGGATAAACCCCTTGAGATGTGTCATCTTGTTTTCAAGGGTTATATTTACTTCGATTATGTAATCTCTTTCCCCAAATAGAAGTGAGAAATGACAGACTTTTTCCTCTGACAGGATTTGCCAGGATTATGTTGCAAAGAATTTGAGGAACTATGAGATGCTCAGAAATCAGCTTCCTCTCCTGCCTCCCAAACTGCTGGCAGCAGTACAGAGGAGGATGTCTTTCTACAGGCCTTCAAAAAAGCAAAAGTATTAGGTAAAAGAATGTCTTAATGGCCAAAAACAATGCATACAATGTTTTATTTAAGTACTATACTCCCTTCAGTGAGAACATCTCAGTCACACTGTGGGGTAGCGTTTTTATTTTTTAAATATATTGTGCAAAATATTTTATGGTGTTATATTTTATATATATTTTAAAGTTTTATTTTGTACAGTCTGCCTGCTGAAAAATACTCTTATGAACGGTTCCTGTGATGATTAAATGGCACATTGAACAGTTTTTGCCTGATGTGGATTATTAGACTACAGAGGTATTTTAAGTGTTAGTCAACTAAGCAATGCTGTAAAGGCAATAGTTAAACACACACAAACACCGATTTTCTCCCAGAAACTTTACACATGATCAAACATACCACAACAGTCCATTTTTATTTGCAATATAAAACAAAATTACAAAACTCTTCCTCTACATTTCTATTTGAAATTCACTTTTCGTTAAACAGTTTGTTGACACATACAGTGTTCTCATAAATGTTTAAATGTGTGTTCATGCACGCAGCTACTGTGTTCTGCCACTAAGTGGCAGCAGACATTTATGTTTGAATGTGGCTGAATCTTGTCATCAGCAGAAACGCTGGGTCAAACTGAGCCTGACTGAAAGTCTCTGCTGCCACACATTCCTTCTTCATAAGGGTGGAGAAGTGCAGGAACTGCGGTCAGGAAGGAAACCTTAAATAAACAACCCCAGCTCATACCTTAACAGGCTTACCACTTATGAAAAACTGTACTCTATACACTGCACGGCCTCAAGAATGTGCCTTTACTGCTAGATTTTAGCAGGACTGCTGAGTTTCAGCAACCAGAGAAATATCTGTGTCCTCTCCTTTACCTATTAACAGACAAGTTAAAGTAAAGGAAGTAATAAGTAACAAATAAGTAGGTTTGTTCTCTCTGCGGGAGCCTGGCAGCACTGGGGGGGTAACACTGACACCTTACCACTGTAGATAACAAACCAAGGAGGCTTCTGTCAGTGCACAGACCTGGGCTGTGAGGAGAACCTCCTGGCACCTGTTCAAGTGTTATAACTCTGCGATTACACTGCTTCATGTTGTTAAATAATACTTGGGTAAATTCAAAGGCCTGGAGTGCCGCACTTTCAGCTCAGTCCAAACAATCTTAAATTTATCCAGGAAACCCTGTTTAAATACAGTAAATGTAGCCTTCCTTACTAACAGGAAATTGTCAAAAGAAACCCTGGTTCACTTTATCTTTTTAAATTGTCTTCTGCAAACTGCTGTATCACATGAAGACACGAAGAGGACAGCAGCTTTGCTGCAGCTTTCTCAGCTGGGGGTCAACTAAACTCTCTCTCAATAGTGTCCATCAGCTCCTCTTCTGATCCATGGTACGGGATGACTGGCATGGTGAGAGAGGAGCTATGGCAGCTGCCAAAAGTCCTGGGGAGAGTGGAGAAACATGTCAACAACATGATAATAAAAACAGGAAATATAAGTGATACTACTCCACTTTTGATTTGTTATTTTCACATAAAATACATAAATAAATAAATCCACAACAGCATCAAACAAACAACGGATTAATTTCCAATGAATATGGTGCCCAAAGGGACCATCGGTTAAACTTGGGGCATGTTATGGAAATGTGTTTTTCTTGGTTGTGCTTCCTGTTTTCACACTCACCTTCAACAAAGCAGCAACAACAGACGTCTGACTAATCTGATCTGCCCTGAGAATAATGGGTTGGTATTTCGATCCCTTTAAGGTAAATTTGATCTGACCCTCCCAGGCTTTTACTACTCCACTGAGCTCGGACATCAATTATTTATCAGAGTTGTCTACTTACGATTGTTTTTCTGTTGTGGGAACAGCTTCCAACAAAGCCCCTCTTGTCAAAAAGCCCTGAGAGGAGGACTGACATAAACCAGAGAGGAAAGAAGGAATGTCATGAGTTTTCATCTCTGCAGGATCATTGTTACTTTAAAATCATCCTGCTGCTAATGATCGATAATAAACTGGTTTGCACAACAATCAGACAAGAACATGTCACAATAATAATGAGCAAATATTATAAAAATAAAAGTCCTTACACTGTGCTGGCTGGGGCACACAGGTGTGTGTTTTTTAAAGTGTGTGAAAGCATCCTTGCTCCTCTTGTTTACATCTCTTGATCCACCGTGAGAGCCACGTGGCGCTGAGCTGAAGTCCTCGTCGTCTTCCTGACTAAAATGACACAGTCCGTATGTTTTGGATCTGATGACAGTCTTCTTGGGAGGATTCTTCTTCACAGAAACTCTCCGTCGCTCCTCGTAATCTGCAAGAACTGTGTCCAGCTCTCCATCAATGTCATCGTCCTCCCTGGAAAAGTCAGAGTCGTGCCCCTCGCTGTGGCAGTCCGGTTGCGCACGGTTGCGCGCGTTGCGCAAAATTGCATGGATCTTGAGAGGCTTGAATGGACTGCTGTCCTGTTTGGGTGAAGTGCCGGCAGCTGCTTTGGTCACGTTCACCTCGCTCACACACGCAGGTGCAACTTTCTTCCCTCGGCTTGTACCGCTGCCCATGTCCGTCTGTCTGGCTGCTTTCAAAATCTAAATGCAAAGTCCCATTTCTAAATTCCTCTTCAGACACACCAAGAGCTTCCAGAGTTGAACATTAACCAACAAAGACTTTATCCTTGGCAGCGTTTAAGGTCAGTTTTCAATTAGGTTTACGGTTTTAAGACAGTTCTTTGGCTAAAAATCAGCCCTGAAGGCCAGTTTTCTTAAAAACGTTCTGCAGACGCGCAGAATGATATTCCATGTTCATAGACCGGACTTGAGTCAGACACGCTGCCTGTAAACTTTCGTTTGACTCCACATCAGGATGAGAAGCAGCGTATCCGTTACATAACACCAGTTTGGTTCAGGACCCCAGGGAGAAACTCCGCCTTCTTATAGAGGGAAACGCACACCCTTTATGTTTCCATTATTTCTACTGGACAAAAACAACTTCCACTTTTACCTCAGAACCTCTGCCTGTATTTTCTCATCTGTCATAGAATACTTTCTTATAAAAAACAAATATAAAAACAACTTGTACATTTAAATATTCAGCCATTCCCTGGATTGAGAAGGAGATTACTTAAGGACTTAAACAGTATGACCATGAAAAGGCAAACAGGGACCAATTAGTTTGATTTATCTGCATCACATCAGCAACAATGACCGGCCTTTTACTCGTCTGTGTTCAGCTAATAGATTTTATTGAGGCAAGTGAGGTCAGGAGTGAGTGAGTTCCTGTCCGCCCGCCGGGTCCAGGAGGCCCCTAGCTCAACCAGCCCCTCCGGTCACTGATTAAGACTCAAGCGCTGAGCCACAAGAGAGAGGGGGCATTCCTTTCCGACAGCTTGGGCTTCCCAGAGATCCCTCACTAAGCTTTTGTTTGGTCCACTTGCACACACAAAAGACACAGCGGGAGCATCTCCCTGCCAGAGCTGTCCAACAAGAACCCAGAGTTCACCCGAGTAAAGAAGTTGTTTGCTATCTTTCATTAAGTGCCTCTTTCTCTCTCTGTTTCCTTGCTCGTGTGTGCACATATGTGTGTGTGCCAGACAGCTGTGCAACCTGTTCTCTCTGGAGGATGACCAAGTCAAAGACACCTGCTGTTTAAGCAACTGGCATTTTCCAAACTGTGAATGTGAGGGGGGGGGGGGGGTCCAGCCTGCAAGTGCCAGATGTCTCATCGAGGAAATTCCTGCTTTACTTTTTGATTTTTAGAGATCATGTGTAAGATGTTGGGGAAAGCTCGACACTATGAAATAGGATGCTTAAGCTGAAAACTGCTCATGTAAAAGTGAAATGTGGCTCTCCAGTGTGGCATCCTGATTATAACCTTTTTAATATGAACACCTCTTACTAACCAATCTCTCTCCATTGCAGTGATGCTGTCCAAAGATGTGATTGTCTTTTCTCTCTAAAAAAAGTTTTCTCAGAGATTGCCTTATAGGGAAAAGAGCTTCAGAGCAAAACTGGAACATCCTCCTGATTGTGCAATAATTTGTATATAATAGTTCTTGCCTCTCCAAAAGTCCAGCATGTTATTAAAATCTACTAAAGTGAAAGTAGAAGTCCTAATTTTAGATTGTACCCGAAAGTAAATGCTGTTTCTCACTGAGTCTTGTTTGTGTTATTTTGTCGAGCCCAATTTCTGTGATTCTCTGCCTGCACCAGTGTATCATTAAAAAGATCAGGCGGCCACATCTGGAAAGGAACTCAACAGCTTCCAGACGAGGGGGAGGATCTGCCGCAAGACCACAGCCCAGCTCGCTACATAACTGTGGCTTCTCTGACTTCTCCTGGATTCAAGAATATTCCTCCTCTCATGGACTTGAAAGACTGGGAAAAGCTCAGTCTTTGTAAAACTCTTGTTCTGGATTCTGCATGGCTTTGTGTATCAAATCCTCCAAAAACTATATGAGTTGAAATGATTTTGGGACTGTGATTAGACTATTTGTGAGCTGCTTTTGCACTGTAACGGATACAAATGCCCTTTGTTTCCTCCCAACAGCAGGAAAGCATGTGTGAGAAATTTTAATTATTATGACTCAACTTCTCCATTTGAAGGGTGAACAAATAAAACTATTGTTGTCACATTTGAGTTAAAGAAACATTTCTGCCACATGTCTGGCGAAACCAAATCTGTAGAGAGTATTTAACAAGCCAGCTGCCTGCTGATAGGCATTCCAGTAAAACTGTCTGGGCCTCTTAAGCCGCCAGGTACACAAACATGAACATGACAGGGTCAAGAAGAAATACACACCAACACATACATCCTGTAGTACTATTTTCTGAGACTTTTGTTTTTTGACAAAGGAACACACCAAAGCGTCTTCCTTTGCAGTCAGACAGAAGATCCATCGAGACACGGCACAGATGTAATCAGCTGAACAGATGAGCAAAGCTGAGACAGAGGGATACTGTAATTCTGACATGGTGACATAAGGTCGTCAGGGCAACAGTCAGTGCAGCCAAGAGGAGTTCAAGTGTAGTAAAAGAACCAGGGGCAGCCCTGTTTGACTTTGAGCTATCCCTCTTAATCTGCTTAAATACTAAATGTAAATTAAGGCTTTTGCTGTTGTGTTGACGTTGAAAGTACGTCACAGAGATGAACTTGTGACCTCTGGAGGAGCTTTGTGGGAAACTTTTTCAGTGCTCACTGCAAACCTTTTACTCAACACATTAATAATGACACACCTAGCATATTTCTCATTGGCAGCTTTCTGTAAGAGATGAGGCATCAACCTTTGTTCTGATCTCATGATTTTGGTGCATGTTGCCGTAGCAGCACATGGTGGAACGAGTGTTAAGGTTGTAACCAGCAGATGGAGCCAGCATTCAAGAAAAGCAAACCACGCAGTATCTCCCCTATTGATTCCTGCCAGTAAAAAGACTGAAGGGCAATGGTAGCTTGCAGTGCATCTGCAAGGATAACTTTGCTTTCTAGGTTTAATATGTGATGAAGGTTCTGCTAAGCTCACTGGGGACCTTGACGTTTTAATCAAGAAAAGTGAGCAAAACTGTAAACAAAGAGCTCCTTGGCAAAGTTAATTTGAGCCAAAATATACTTGATATTATTTCTGTCAGTATTTTGAATGGTAGTGTAAGAGAAACATTGTGCAGCATGTAAAATAATTTGTAATAAATCCTGACTTGACTTGGTAAAAACAACGGACTAATTCATGACGACAATGAGCCCTAAGGGAAAGCACACTGTACACATTAAAATCCACTGAGGACTGGCAATCAATACAAGGCAAGACAAGAGCACTAGATACATTAAAGTGAGACTATGTAACTTTTGCTCAGTGGCAGCCATTGTGGCCAAAAATGACAATTACAGTATAAAGTAGTGTAACAGTAACACAAGTAGAGAAGAGTCAGTGAACTGACTCAGTATGTCTGTCAAACAGCAGTATCTCTCTAAAGTTTGCTAACACCATAAGCTGCTGGTCACACCAGACCAAGTAAAGCTGTAGCAGCAAAACCCCTGATTGTTTTAATTGAGCAAGGGTATGTTTTATTAATAATAAATTACATGTTTAATTTGTCAAAAGAAGAATGGTTCAGTATATTCCTTCACGTGTCACTTTAAACCTGCAATAACCACTTGAGGGCAGCAGCTGTGAACGCAACATTGACATATCATCATGTTTTACGTTGATGTGGTGAACTTGTTAGCAAACAGTGGCTTTTTCATACATCCAGCAGTCACAGAGCAACATTAGAATTCATTTGAGTTGTCAAAAGGCAGCCGGCAAAAACAATGAGCTGAAACTCACTAGAAAACTCTGCAAAGCCGAGGGCAGCAGCAAAAAATCAGGTGATAATTCTCTGTAGGTTCATCACCACCATCATTGTCATTTGATACACTGTTATTATGAAAAATTTACATTAATATGCTTTAAGATGAAAGACAGAACATGTTTAGCACAAATACAACCCTGTGTTTGAAGATGCAGATACAGTAAACACATTGTAAATACATAGTCTCAGCTTCGTTGGATGGATTTACAATCACTTCCCCACACTTTCTCATGCTTGTGTGTTTTTTGTAACACTGTGTGCTGGGAGGTCTTCTCAGCCCAGCCTGTGGTCACTACTGCAGTGACCCATTTTTCTGTCAAAAGGCCATGTAATCAACAGAAAACAATTACTGCCTCTCTCAGGCGCACAAAGCACTCAATACCGGCATCTGCTCACTTCCTAATTACCTACTAGGTAAGAAGCTTCATTTGGAGAAGAACTCACAGCAATCAATCCTTGCATTAAACTTGGCTTGTTTGTCAGCATCCTAATGTGTCAGATTGGAGGCATCTGGTCTGTTCAGTTCAATTCTATTCGATTAACTTCTCCTTTACAGATATGCCTTTTATTTATTTATAATTTTCTAGCATTTATTGTTATTTTTGCCTCTTCAAATTTAATCCACTGTAAACTTGTGACCTGAAAGTACATCCTGGTTGCCCGTTTTACTCCTTAAGCTCATTTCACACGTTTGCTCCCAGGCTAGTGCTAACCTGCTTTGGCCTGCACATCACACCGTTTTAAATGCCTCTCCCTTGTTTAATGCTGTTTTTTAAGTTTTCCCTAGCTATTCGAGATACCACCTCTGGCAGACAGTGTTATGTCGATTAGAGAAAGTTTAGTGAAGCCTGTTTCTTGGAAATCCCACATACGTACTCTCATTGGCTGTGTGTTTTCTTAACGTGTAGTCTTAAAAAGTCTATACTAAGAGCTGAAATTGTGATTGGGCTGTAAACAACCTTCAATCCTGATTATCTAGACTATAAATTAAACTATTTAAGTAATTACTATAGAGCAAGCAATTCCACAAAATATGTCCAAGTAAGAAGCTATACTACTAAGATACTGTTTCCACCATGACAAAACCAGCTGCTGAACAGCACCTCAAACCGTTTCTGTCAGTGATTTCCTGTCCTTTTTCTTTCATTCTCTGTCAGAACAACACAGAGAATATGAAACTTGATCTGATTCCTTCCCTAGGTATTTCTGGTCCAAAAACATTTTGAAGGCAGAGGAAAAAGTACAGAAGGTCCAGAAGAGGAAGCAACACCAGTTTGATGCTCTCCGTGGTGCTGACAGGCCACAGATGGCACTGAATGGACAGCTGCACTAAAAACCTCACTATTTAATTGATAAAGCCCCAGGGGTTAACAGGTATGTCAGGGATTTCGTGCCTTAGGAAAAGCCTGCAGACATGCTAAAATCCCCAATCCTTTAAAATTGATGTGGATTACAATAACATTATATAATTGACAAATTTGGAAACCTTCTGCAGCAGCTTTGCAAGGGTTCTGTGCAACAAAATCTTTCTTTTTAAATGATCTGTAATAAGAAAACCGTCACAGGTGGTTGAACAGTAGAGTAGCATCATGTTTGGTTTTGTTGCAGAGTTGCCATACAACAGAGCATGTGGTGGGTTGTAGAAAGAATGCTATTCAGGGTATTTTCCCCTGCAAAAATAAGTTTGGATACACTGCATGACATACAGAAACACAGCTCAGCGTTTACTGTGTATGTGAATGCTTGTACCCGGCCTCAAGCAAGCCTGCCAGATATGGGAAAAAGTATAGTGTGCTGCATGCATGTGCACGCCCCCCTGTCCATGTTATATAATGGGACTGTTGATGGCTGGCATCATTATCGGGCCTGTCTATGCCAGTCTAAAAATATGGTTCAGGACTCCAACAGTATGTGGCATTTATGTAACTGAAGAGAACAGGAGAGGGGTTTGGATCACAAGCTGTTTCTATGACAGTCCAGAGCCAATGTGACAGAGAGGGCGGGCGAGGAGGAAAGATCCAGACTGGAGTAAAAAAGAGAGCGGGAGGGAGTTGTGTGTGTGGGGGAGTGTTGAGAGAGAGAGAGAGAGAGAGGCGGAGAGAGTGGTGGCAGAGGTGTGGAGGAGGTAGAGGTGCCTCAGCTCCATTATCATGCACATTTTAGATATCCCTGCAAGGCCCACCTGCAAAGAAACTTTCGCTCGTCTGCAGCATATTTCTTTGCACTATGGTTCATCTTCTGCTAATGCAACATTATGTTACATAAACAGCCTGCAGTTTAATTTTATAACCCTTATAGGTATTATCCCAATAAAGTATATTGCAAACTAACAACACTCTCAACTGAAGTGAAAGTGGAATTCAATTAAATTTCAACTTGTAAGTAAAGTTTAACAAATTAAAGAGTCCCGAATATCAGTCAGAGGAGAATGATAAATCAGTGTCCAGTTAAATTTATATTTTGGCTTTAAAGGCTCTGAAAACACATTTTCTCAATCAGCTTCTTACTCTGACTGACATGTTTGGAGCATTTGACGGCATCTGTGTTTTTGTCTGAGGTTATGCAACTGGTTTGAAGTGGGCAGGGCTCATTTGGAAAAAGGTGACGCCACGTACCTCCACGCACCAATCACACTTTAGCAACATTTGAATAAAAATCTGACAGTTGTGGGGGTGTTTGTTCACATGTAAGATAAGTGTAAGGTATGATTAATCATTGTGTATGTCTGCACTAACATTAACTGCAATTGTAAGCTACCTACAAGAGCATATGACTTGCTAAAGCCATTATTTTGTGGGATTACAGGTTACGTTAGAAAAAGCTCTGTTCAGGGGATAAATCTAATTTCATTGTTATTCATAATACTGTACTATAATACTAGAGCTATGTGCTTCATTCTGCAACGCAATGAAGCTCCTTCTACATAGATCATCAACTGGTGAGGATGCTGACTTTAGGTGGGGCTCTTTCACTCTTTTACCAATGCATCATGTAGCCATCAAGTGCATATTTCAGACCCTTTTACAGGGTTCTTATTTTAAAACGAGACAGCTTGAAACATTAAAAAGACAGGAGACAGCGTTTTCAACCAACTCATGGAGCTAACGTTAGCTTTATTGTTCACTTTTTGCCTGGGACACTTTTACAGGGATCTCAATCAACCAACTCAGTTAGCGTTAATTAGCTAGCTAGCTACAACTGATATAATCTGCCAAAAACATTTAATTTCAGGTGACAAAATCGACAGTTGACGGCTAGAAATGAGAAGCCTGTTTTTGTAAAACTGATGACCTATTGTTTAAAAAATGTAAAAAGAAGTTTGAGTTTGACGATAGCTTGATGGGTAACTAAGGGGTAAAGGCTTAGTGAACATACCTAGAGATGTTTTGTTCTTTTTTCTTTTTTTTTCTTCAAAATGTAAACTTTGATTGTTGCTCGTTTAGTCATAAATAGTTAATGTTATCAAAGCAAACTCCAGCATTTGAGAAATCTAAACTTTCTGCTTTCTTATTTCCTTGCTGATCGACGTACTTATAAGATCCTCAGCGACGGAACACCATTTGGCCCCTTGATCACTTATCTGGAACAAAAAAAGAAAAGGTAATCACGACCCTGTTTTGTGACATTGTTAACATCACACATAAACCTTTACTATCAGGTAGCAGCATGTGGATGCGTGGAGGTAATTCCTTGTTTAGAGTGACGTTATCCTCTGTTCCCTCTGCAGCGTCTCTTGCTTACAGATCAGACTCCGGGGAGGGAATCTACTGAAGTGTGATTAGAGCAGCATTATTGGCTAAATGTTTCCTCTAATTAACATGCAGTTAAAGTCAACGGGAAGACCTCGTTGTCATTTGCAGCATCCATAAGCCCTGATGATTTTGACAAGCTGGCATACACACTTACAGTCAAAAGGAATACATTTTTATACAGATATCTAGTATGTCACTATCTTTGTGTACAGACTATAAAAGGACATTTGTATTAGGTAATGAACTTTTGATTTACCTCCTAATTGACCTCTTGATTGATTTTGAACCCGAAATGTCTTGGTCTTAAACTTGCCACTGATGTTCTTATTAAGTTCTATTTTCACCATATCATCAGTAAACTTTGCCAAATATTTGAAATATTTCGATAGACTTATTGAGATCATTTTCATCTGCAGTGGTGGAAGAATTCAGATCCACTGATTAAGTAAAAGTAGCAATACTACGACATAAAAATGCATAGAAATAAAGGTCCTCCAAAATGCTACTCAAGTTAAAGCACTTAAGTATTATCAGCAAAATGTACTTTAAGTATTAAAAGTACTCATTATACAGGCAGAATGGCACCTGTCAGTGTTATTTCATATACAGTATGTTAATATTGATATATTCATATTTGATTATGATTAGTGATGCATTCATGTGTAGAAAACAGTGTAATGTTGTAGCTGGACAGGGTGAAGCAAGTTTTATGTATTTCACTTACTGTTGTTTAATCTATATATCAATGTATCATATTTTATAAGATGATCATATGTTTTGTATGTAAATATCTATTTTGCAAAGTAACTACAGCTGTCAAATAAATGTGGTGGAGTAAAAAGTGCTGTAGACGTGTAAAGTTGCATAAAATGGGAATACTCAAGTAAAGTACAAGTACCTGAAAATTGAAGAAAACTAAGTGAATATACTTAGTTTGACCACTGTTGGCAGGTTACAATTTAAAGCTTATACATCTTGGAATTGACAGTTTGAGACAAAAGGTTTGTGCGTAAAACTGTAAATATCCCAAGCAGCATAATATAATAACACAACATACTGGCATGCTATGTTGTGATATTGGTTCTGAGTAAGACACCTTGCATCGTCTCGTCTCGGTCTTGATAACAACTCTGCCATGAACTGATGTAGTGATGCCACACTGAACACCAAACCCTGCAGCGAGCTATTGAAGCGGGAGGCCGAGGCTCTGTGTGGAACAGAGTTACCCATTCTTGACAAATTACACCTGGTAAGCAAGTCTAAAACACGTTACCTCAGTGTTTGTAAGATTTATGAGCACGTCTGCATCCACATCTAATTCACTTGGATCCAGCAGACACGGCAGAAAGTCCATGATGGAAAGAAAAAGGAGATTTCCTCAACAGTTTTTTGTGAAGACGTATGCACTTCCCCCGTCATTCAAAAGCGGTTGTAAAAGTTAACAACCTCTGTATATAATAGCAAAGCAGTAAACATACTCTGACATATGGCAGGTTATGCTGATCAAAGCCTTCTGATGGAGTTTAGATGAAGGGCAAGCAGGTTGAGATTTCAGCATTTCTTCACTTTATGACATTTTCTTATCTGAAAATCTGGAGGAAAGCCTGTCACGTCACACTAATTATACTCTATGTGTCGTGAAATATGACGATTTGTGTAGCACATAAAGATGTTTGTGTGATTTCATAAAAAAAAAAACTGCCTTACAAAAATGTTCCATTTTCGAAGCATTTTTCTTGAGCCCACGTAACCTATAGCAATTCTCAGCAATTCATGACATTTCTTCTTTTAATATTTTTCCAATTTTTAAAAAAAAAACTCATGCCAAGCAGGGTGCGAGGTTTTGCCCATATGAACTGATATGGCTCCCTGGCTGTCTTGCACAGAGCTCTGCGCTGCTGTTGTTCTGCTTGTGTTATCAGAACTCAGCGGACTGGGCTGAATAATTCAATGCTCCCAGTAGCACCTCTCTCTCTCTCACTCTCTCTTTGCACCGACCTAGTTTACATCAGGAGTTTACAGGTTGGGCAGGGGGCTGAAGACTCGCAGCCCTGCAGCCTTGGCTATCAACCCTGGCCAGGACAAAACTCTTCTATATACAAGATCAGCTTTTGGCAGGCTTGGAAATTAAAGTTAGAATGTATTAGTAGATTGAGCTGAATGTGTCATATCTGTGTCACCCTGTTGCTCCCTAAAAGAACAGTTTTTGGTATATCTGCTATCAGAGTTGATCCAAAAAATCACAGCAGCTCAAGTCCAGAAGTCAAACAGGTTGCAGGACTTAACTTTTGAGCTCCATCCAGAGGCACAGCGTTGGTTCAACCACCCGCCAGGCTGACAGGGAGAAATGTTACGCCTGTTAAACAGACCACCAACATCCGAAAGCTCAGCTCAGTGACAAGCCTGATGGTGCTCATAGCTCTCTCTCTTTGACCTGCCAAGACTGTTGAGCCCAAATGAGCTTAAAAAGCAGCATGAAACACAGGCTGTCGACACTCATCTGTGAGTGGGAGTCTGCTCGCCACAAGCTCTGGATTCAAGAGTTGTTGAGAGGTGACAGTACAGATCCGTCACACAAAATCATATGGTTTGGAACACAAAGTTTTTGGAATCGTAAATTTACGTACTACATCTTTCCCTCCAAGCACTGACTGAGTGCAGTGCACTTCAGTTTGAAAAAACAGGTTGACTTTACCCATGTTTTCTTTTTTCATGTTTTTTTCCCCCATTGAACTATGGGTGGAACAACAGATGCCAAGCACTGGAGTAAAGAGTTAATGAAATTTCCCCTTGAGAGAGATGAAAAATCCAACAAAGAAAAATTGAATTGGGCAGCCTCAAGTTCAGGGAAGCCAAGGTTAAGGAAATGCAACAAAGCAGCGCAGTGTTTTCATTGAAAATCAATACCGTGCTTCTCATTAATGTCCTCATGCTGCTGTGTAGAAGACAGGTCAGATTTTTCAACAAGCAGGGAACAATGAAGGAAGGAGAGATCATGTCTGTGTCAGTATTAGAAGTCTGTGCAGACACTTGACGGTCAGGAGAGAAAAAAATATTTGTGCTGTAAATATACTAATAATACAATATGTTGCCACAAAAACATAGCAGGGGGGAAAGAGTGTTAATCATTTCTCCCTTTCAATGAGCTCTTTTAACTTTAAAGTTTCCAGACTCAACAGACTGAGCTCAGTTTTCAGAGATATTTAGGCAATCTCATTACTCTCACCTCTCATGTTCGAGGCACATTTCCCACTTTCGTTTGACCTCTGGCTGACCTCCCATTAGCAACAGCTAGCACAGTCTGACATGGATAGCACTGCTTCAGGTCAATATTCAAATCACACCACAGATGTGGAGTGGCCTTTCCTGCCAAGTTTCTGTTAATCCAATTCTGGGCAAAAAAACGAATGAATTATCTCCCCATTTGCCAAAAAAACTCTTTCCTATAACACTTACAAGTTGTTTTCTTGGAATACTGATTAGAAGTGAGAAATTAGTAATCAGGTGGCTCGGTGTAAGTGAAAACCTCTCTCGCCAGACTTTGAAGACATTTGATTTCTGGAATACTGATGTTTTTTGTGATCATTTTCATATAACAAACACTTAGTTACTGTTGCTATACCTGTCAAGCTAATCACATTGATAATGTGGCACATTTACCACTTAAAATTCTTAGTCATTTTTTAAACAAACCAATACAGACAAAACCAAGCTTCTCATTCCTAACTGGCGACCGTTGATTTTGCCGGCTGAAATGAAAGCTGTCACTGCTGTAGCTTGCCAGCTATAATAAAGCTCCATGAGTTAGTTGAAAACGCCATCTGTGGTCGACTTTTAAATGGTTCAAGCTTGCTCTTTTAACACAAGTACCCCGTAAACGGGTCTCAAAGATGCACTTGATGGCTACATGCATGATATTGTGCTAAAAGACTGAGGCTAAAGTTACATGTGTCCCAGCATCCTCACCAGTTGATGGTCCATGTAAAGAAAAAGCATTAGTGTAGAGCTAGTTAGTCCTACAAGCATGATAAGTAACACATGTTTAGCTTACATATTTGCTTTTAATTTTTCACGTTACAAGATTAAAAGGCTTTTGGATGAGGACTAACCTATGTGTTTAGAGCTGAGTTTGGTTGCTGGAGTGTAAATCCAATAAATAATGTCATTTTCACTCAAACGCAGATTTGTATCATAATGGACAACAGCATCCCTGCTTATAAACACAGCTGAAGGTCAAGCTACTCCTTGTGCCGGCATCCCAAAACAAAAGACCAGATATTAACTCTGTAAGTCCTACCAACAATATGTCACAGTAAATTAAATCCCCCCCCACACAGTCTGGAGCTGCTGCTTGATCCCCTCAGACGCTGACCTCTCTTTGCCGGTCAGTGCAGTCAGGCAGGGAAAAGGAAGTGAACGAGCCCCGGCCACAAAAGGCCATCCCTGCTTAGCTCGCGATCTGCGCCGCCAGGGCTGACATCAGAGGTGTTATTACCATATAAATGAGATAAGGTCTTCAGTAATTGCTGGCTGAAATTAAAGCCAAATAGTCATACGTGTTGCAGACAGTTTCTGCATGTGGAAGGAAATTGAGATGTCTTACAGTAGATTGACTTGGGGTTCCTGAATTAATGCATTTGTAAGTGACGAAGATTATACTTCTTTATGATCGTCACAGATATTGTCTTTGTTGAAACAATGTCTCATACACAGGCAGAAATCTACTCTATAAAAGGCATCATGGCAGTTTATTTACTTAAACTTCTGTCTATTGCAAATTATTTCTGCACAAAAAAGTCTCATTTTATAGTCAGGACACCATAAAATGACAAAAAAATATATGATTATAAGAGCAAATGATAATGTTAACATTGGTAAACTGCCTTATCAAGAATCCTGTTAATCCCCTTAAAGCTATCTGATTACAAAGAGCACTAAAACACCAGTCACATAACAAATTAGTCCCCATATTAGCAGCGAGCAAATTAGATCTTGATAAGTGCTGCTAATTACATCTGCGGTGAGGTGTGTGTCATCCACTGATTTTTACGAGTGTTGTGTCATATTATGTTATGGTGCTTTGGTGCTGAGAGAGGGGCAATGGCATTTATTAGTTGATGGAATAGCCCACCTGGGATAAGAGCAGCCGTGACATTTCAGCGGTTGAGCAGGGAAATTACCCCGGGTGTCAGCAGCAATAGAGCAAGCTGGCCTTCTGTTGTAGTTCAACTCATTTAGGCTTTGATTTGTACATAGATTTCTCCGGTTGGACGTTTAGTTATGAAAAAACAAACAAACCCATCTGTCTTTCTTCTTTAGGCCAAAATCTAATGTAGTGTTTTAAAACCAGAGGTTGCAACCCAAACATTGATTGTAGGATGGTTTAGGCAATGTTGTATTCATGTAGATATTAGTCATGTCAAAAAACAAAACAAGATACCACTTCCAGACCACTTCCATTTCAATGACATTCAAAGAAAATTTACCAGATATCATGGAAGTGATTTATTCTACATTTTGCTCTCTGCTTGTTCAGTCCAAAGCAACAGCCAGTCAGATAACTGGCTCTGTCTTGACTGACTGACTGACTTTTGAATAAAGGCCTGGTCACACCAGAAAATGGAAATTTATCTGGAAATGAATCTTTGAGAAATATTTGGTCTAGAAGCTTGGTGATGTAGTGGCTGATTCTTGCAGGGTTGGTGAACTGCTGTAGCTGGCATATGTTTTACATATTTCTGTTATACGTTTTGTCTAATATGACCACGTTGTCTCACATGATGAATCTGGTGTGAAATACAGTAGATTTCCAAATGCAAGTTCACAAATTAATTTTAGCTTAACTACAACAAATGATCACAGTTTGAATAATTTGGTCTCATACTTAATTTTTCTCCTTCAGAAAAATGAAAAAGGTTCTACCTGCATCTGCAAAGTTGTTAATCCATCTGAAAAACACTAACTTTACTGTAGCGTAACCTTACTTGACCTTACTCTGGGCGAGTGAATACATTTAAAAACATGAGGGGAGAAGCCAGTGTAGGCAGACTGCATTTGATTATCTCTTGATAAGGAGCAAGCTGTGAACTATTGATCCTCTAAACTGTGAGGGTCGAAAAACCATCTGCCACGATAATTCAAGGGATGATGGATGATTTCCTGCAACTACATTGGTTCTTTTTCATAAGAAACATTTTTAAAATCAGGTTCGTTGACTAGTACATTTGACTTAAATCCTTCTTTTGCAATCTTTGCCACCTGTGATGTACACGGTGCATGCTACATCAGTGCGAGATCAAAATGAATGACCCCGGCTTTGTCATAACCTTTCACTACCACAAAGTCACGAATAAAAACCACCACTAATCACGGCACTGTGTTTCAATTACCCCCTCATCATAACGCCACTGCCTGAAGGTCACGGCAGCCTTTTAGTATTGCATGCTGTCTAGGACTTTTCGTGGGTGACCTTTCACTGTCTGTCACTTCACAGGATAACACCAATCACTATGCAAGAATATGATTGCATGCAAGGTTACATCATGAGGTCCATGTTTTGTACAGTGTGTTAGTCAGTTTGTGTTCATTGTTGAGTCTGTCAGCTTGTCTGTTGTGCTGAGAAAAGGACACTCAGAGAATGACAGGCTGAGAGAAAGAAGGAGGTGGTTGTATGTTATATATAAAAAAGCAAGAGACCACTTCTGCCTGTGAAGACTGAGCTTTAACTTGACTGACTCGTTCCCGACAGGGTCCTCTCATTAATCTTTTACATCTTGCCTGTAGTTATCATTACAAAGAAAACCGTCAGGCTCTCTTCTCTTATTTTGACAGAGGCATTTACTTTCATCTTCACTACAAGAACAGGGGGAGGGGATTGTTGTTGTTTACCAGCTTCCCACCCACCTCTGAAATTCTGCAGTGTTTAGCAAGTCATCCACCGAGAGACATGTCTGGACTGACGAGCAACTCCCTTCTTTTTTTGTTTTGAGAAAATGTGAACTACAGCTTTTAGTACTTGATTGCCTGCAAAGTTTAGTCTGTGTTGGGCAGAAATTTTAAGAAATCATTCAATTATTAGTCCTAAAATCTGATTCTCTTATTACGAGTGGAACAGTCTTGTGGAGTGAGTTCATTTCGCTTAGCTCCATTAGAAAAACTAGAACAAAGCTTTGTTTTAAGGGATCACAAGCCAAAGAGGTTCTTTCCTCCAAACACATCTGCTGTAAGTATTTTAGAAATAACAATTTCCATTCCAATGAATTTCCATTCACAAATTCAGAGCACAGTCACAATTGATGTTTGTACATTGAGCATGTCAGGCCTGCTGATCATTCACAGTGCACTCTGGGCATTATGAATATTCAGAGTGGTGGCCAAATGTCACCGAGCTATCCCGTAACAATAATGGAGCTTGAAGTCTGCAGACAAGTGGGCATGAACTGAGGCGAGCTAATGAATGTAGCTGCCTCGCCTTGATTAGTTTGGATGACAAATGTTTTGATAGAGACGGCTCTCCGAGGCTTCAATCTACATCACATCGTTTTCTTCTTTATGCTGCGCGACAACACTGAGTTCAAACTAGAACCAGGGAGGATAATGTTTTACCTTTTGAAACAGAGGTAAATATCAAAGATTGTGCACCCTGCTTTTGCTTATAGTGGTAAAATACTACTCCAATAATAAAGCTACAGTTATGCTGAAGCATTTTTTCTTTTGTTCAGTTTGCAAAGTACAAATGCTGCACCCATACAAACAAAAACAAGCAGAAATAAAAAGAGAGCACAAAATAAAAGGATAAAAATAAAAGTCTCAGTATATTATAACAGTGCTAATGTATAAAACAAAATGAAGTCAGTGACTCAAGAGGTACAGCTGCTTTTAGTGAATAAATGTCCACATGCTCTAGTCAGGATATGTGGGCCAAAAACCACCAAATAAAACATCAGTTTCATTGGTGATGCTGCACGGTGCATGTTGCACCGTGGGACAGGAAAGACTAAACGATGTCGTTTGAAGGGCTGGCGCGCTTTAGGAACACGGTCCACTGGCTAAGTTTATTGTAAATATAATTTATACCTGACACTCTTTGCCACTCTGTCACAGGGAATCTCAAAGCCGAAGCATTACTGGGAGCTGGCGTCAGCCTAATTACTGGGAATAGAGCCTGTCAGGAATTTAGGGCAGGACCTGCAGTATGGCACAAACATTAACATAAAGAATGTTGAAAGAGATTTAATGGGATTTTCAGCTTTTCAGGTGAGCAAAATGACAGCAAAACAGTCGTCTGCATAAGGAAATGCAGATGTACCGTAGTTATTCTGACAACAAATCAGCTCTATTTGGGTGATTGTAAAGCCTAAGACATGCTAATTCACTCTTATGAATATACACAGACTCAAAGACCTACACACACATATACTATGTACATATATATTTACACATGTCACCATTTACATACACACACACACACATTTTTCTGCATCTTCTACAGCCACACAAAGTAGCCATGTAGAGTTTAATTGCTGAATATATCAATACTCAATATTTACAAATGTCACTTTTTTGCAACCAGACATCTGCTGATGCTATTAGCCTCCACAGGGAATTCTACTTTGATGCCAGCAATCGTTTTGAAAGAGTAAATGATGCTTTGTATGATGGGTGGATATCTAGTTTTGGAAAGTAACTCTTTATGTAACTAATTAGTGTATTTGGCTCTCCTGTGATTGCATGCTGTGGTAAACTCAGATCCAGCTGAGGTCCTTCATGTGTCCACATTGAAGACCAGATGAGATCCACAGTGATTCCTTGTTTTCTGCTCAGCTCCACTGGCCCTGATGTGGGTCATCTGGGCCTTTCACTGGACGGCTGTGGGCCAAGAAAAGAAAAAAAACAACCTCCAAGCATAAAAACAAACAGACCCACTGTTTGTAATTTGAATGTAATGAAGAAAAACTAGGACAGCCTTTTTAATATTGCCAAACAGACATTTCGGGCATTCCCTTCTTCAGCGTGTATTCTGGTAATTTCACAATCAATATACACAGGTGGGGTTAATTATAGGTGAACGCAGCCAGCACAACAAGCACATCCCAACAAGCACATCCCAACAGGGGGAGCCATGTGAGACAGCTGTTAACCTCGCCAGGACTACTTCATATCGACCTTCTCATATGTGACACAGTTTTTAAGAGAGTCCAGTTTCAAACAACACTGCATTGCATTCACAGTTGTAGTTTGCCATGGTTTTGCTCCTGGAGTCAGAGAATATCATTAAATATTAAACCAGCACAGCCTGCTACGCGGCGAAGCTCTGCTCATGCAATAACAAGGAGGCTGTTTACTTATCCTCAGAGTTGAGAGCTTAATTTTTCCATTATTATTTTTTTGCTCACAGACGTTTGGAAAAAGTGGGACACACTAATTGAAAAACTGCAATACTCCTTTCCTGTGAATGAACTCTCTGGAGAGAGGATGTGTCAGCTGACTTACTGAGCGTCCGTCACCGTGCACTTTGTTGTATTTTAGTTTTATGTGTCAGTGGTGAAAAGTAACTGATTACATTTACTCAAGTCCAATTACAAGTACAATTTTGAAGTACTAGTACTTTACTTGAGTATTTCTATTTTATGCTACTTTATACTTCTTACTCCACTACATTTATATGACAGCCATAATTGCTCTTCAGACTCTACATATAGGCTTATAAAATACATACATACATAAAGATTAAACCTTTTTGGCTTGTGACCCCTTCAGATGTGTATGAGTTGTTAGTGGTTCCACCAAAGAGACATTCTCCCTTTAAACTTCTCAAATGGTTTCATGGAAATAATTTGTGTAGCACAACTGCGCAACTTAATTTGATATTATACTACTAGTTTAGATTTTAAATGGCTACATCAAAACATGGCATTAATATTCCTGACGGTGGATTCACCATCTTTATTGCTTCAACATGTAAGACAAATATCAACTCCTACAAGGTGTGGTAAATGCATGATGGAGCGGATGCACAAACATTCAATTAAACCCCAGAAAAATATAATAAAATTGAAATTATAAAGTATAAATAGCTACAGGGGCTGCAGAAAAATGAATTCCTTTTGGGATATAAAATAGAGGGTCAGCTGTTGTGTTGCGCATCAACAGTTCTGGATACCAATGAAAATAGATTTCAACATCAAAGAGGATTTTACATTGCACCTAAATGGATTCCCCTACAGGGACAGGCAGGAGATGCTAAATTGCACTTTCCTTATTTCGAGTGTAGCATTAATTAGACATAGTGAATAATGAGCCGAATGCATAAAATATTTCCTTGGTGCAATTGTGATACTGACCAAAGGAAAAAAGTATGTGGGCAGGAAGACAGTAAAAATAAATGGACTATAAGAAGGAAAGGTTGTTATGCATGCAGAGCCTTTGCCATGTCGGAGGTGTTTACATGGAAGCAGCGTAGGAGTCAAATGTTCACTTGTATGTACTGTAATAACCTTTCCCCATTTCCCATCTGGTCACAGTGATGGGCTACTGTATCTGAGCTTTTTGCTGCCTCTCCGTGTGGCAGTTTTCAATAAAGTCGGCTTTGTTTTATAACCAGGAACGCCATCTGCCAGTGTGTCAAAATAAATGCAAGAGGGCCTTTAACTGCACCCTGCTTTGGATTTAATGACATTTTAGTAAAACTGGAGAAAGAGACAGAAATATAGAAACATGATGCTTGGGAGCTGCAGAGTTGGTGAAGCCACCAGAAACAGAAATACAACAACTTTGTGATTTATGAATTCATTCACCATGACTGGGCAAATGTCTTTCTTTTTTTTAATCCATGCTGGCATTGTGGGATGTTAAGTCGGTCGGTCCACCACTTTGATCCAGAATTAAAAATCTCAACAACTATTAGATCACCATGGAAGTTGGTGCAGACATTCATGTCCCACTCAGGATGAATAATAATAATAATAATAATAATAACAACAACAACAACTCTTCATCTGGCACCATCATCAGATCAATCTTTTAATTTGGCCAATACTTTGCTTTATGACCAAATACCTGCAAAATGAAATGTCATTCCCATCAGCCTCAGCTGTACTTTTGCTTGTGCTCAATACTAAATGTTAGCATGCTCGCACGCTAAATCAAGATAGTGAAATTGGTCAACATTATACCTGCTGAACATCAGCATGTTAGCATTGTGATTGTAAACATGTTAGCACACTATTAGCATTTAGTTCAGACCCCCAAGGCCTCGCAGAGCTGCAAGCATGACTGTAGACTCGTACGCTGTGGCCCAATTCCTCACTACATACTGAATCTAAAGGTTTTGAGTATTTCGTGTGTACACTAGAATAGTATACTTAAAGCAGACAGTATGCATAATAAATATGGTTGATTTTTGAGTGTTCTGTTGATGCACACTATTTTCCCACAATGCAGTGAATAAAGGAAATAGAGGAGCAGCTCACAGCTTGAAAAAAATATTAAAATAAATTGTGGGTGGTGGTGAAACAGCTCCAAAAGAAATCTTGGAAAACAAAAAATAAGTATTACATTTTAGGAAAAATACTTTGATGTCTCTTTGTGAACTGGCAGTAGCTTTCCAAAGCTGCAGTTTCACTGACATCTGATGTCACACGTATTGTGTAATTTCCTGCCAGTATAGAAAGGTAAAGTATGTTGATATTTTGTGTACTAACAGTATGTTTTGATGATTAGTAGGTGGCACATACTGTGGAGAATTAGTATGTTGTAGGACACAGTGCATGTCTTGTTGCCAAGCATCATTTGATGGAAAACTTACACGACTTACATGAAAACTGAGGAATCTGTCTCATGCTTTTCATGTATTTCACCATATTGGGCACTGAAATTAGACGGTAAAAAGGGATGTCAAACGCAAAGATGAATTGCTCCTTTTGAAAACCTCATATTTATGGTTCCTTAAAAGCACTGCTGCTGTTTTCGGGGTTTAAGGAGTTACAGCTTTGTCCTATGAGATCCTTGAAGCCCTCTTAACTAAATGTGTTTGTATTTTTTATGTCTCAGTGCCAGCCTCTATTAGTATCATGTCACTAAGTGCCCTTGACTCCAGTCAAGCAGCGCTGTGCCTGTTGGTGAGGTCCGGGTTGCATTTACAGTCTACGCCCTCCCGAAACACAGCTCTGCACAGTGCAGGACAGATGAAGGATACTCCTCCATAACTGAATGGTGTTTAGTTATTCAAGCTGTGTTGACCTGAGGGAGAAAGTGAAGCACTCACCAACTTTGAAAACATCTTCTCATAAGATAAAAAATTTTTTTTCTGTAGCTTTTACAGTAAGACAGTCAACTGACTTTGAATGGCAATAAGTCGCCTGCCTACTTTAATGGTACAATGTCATATAGAGTATAATACCCCATGGTACATTGCTCTAATATTGGTAAGACTGTATAAATACTGTTATTATATCTTGTGTGATGACAGCTCTACTTTACTTAGATCGCTGCCCATAACTCTTTATGACGTTACATTAGCTGCTTGTGTGGGTGGCTGAATCACACAGGGATTATATGTGCAGGTTCATTAAACTATTCAACCATACTTTGATGTTATTAAATTTCACGACTTCACTTGAGAGTGAAAGGTACCCTCCAAATATTTTTCACAGCAGTAGGGAGGTCTGCTCTTTCCTTCCCAGGTGGTTTATTGGTAATTTTCTAACCTTGGAGCAGGAAAAAACAGCATAATATGTTTGCATTTGACAGAAAATATTAGTGTGTAATTGTTTTAAATTATATTTTGCATTAGATTATTTTATTTAGTGAAGACCGTAGGCTTTACAGTGCAAATATTACATTAAAAAACTGCAGTAAATGTGTGGCTGAGTTGAGATTGTTGATAAAAGACATTATGTGTTCATGTGTTATTGTCAGAGATATAAAACTGCATCACAACACTTGATGTATCTTAAGTATAATGGTTTAAAGCAGTGTAACATTTAAAAAGTGCCTTTACAGTGCATAATCAATACCTATATGACATACACAGCGGTGAAAAGTAAGATTACTCAAGTATTGTACTTAATCTTGAGGTACTTGTACTTTTATTTTATGCAACTTTATACTTCTACTTCACTGCATTTCGGAGGGAAATACAATTCTTTGTACTCCATTACATTTATCTGACAGTTATAGTTACTATTTACTTTTCAGATTAAGATTTTACACATGACAAACACATGATAAGTTTACAAAATACAACACATTGTTCACAAAAAACGGTGTCTAGTTGGGATCCTTTGTCACATTTAAAATGTTTACGAGTTGTTAGCAGTTTCACCAAAGAGATCTCCCCTCTAATCTGCTCAGATGGTTCAAAAAATGAATACAAATTTGTGTAGCAGAACTTTAGGGTTATGGTCGACCCCTCAGATTTATCTTGTGACCCTTTGAGGGGGCCTGTCCCCTAGGTTGGATCCCACTGCACTGAATTACCAAACTGTGCATAAAAGTAGTTAAAACTAGCTCTACCTCGACCAGCTATAAAACTAAAATGCTACTTACACATTGTTGCATCTGTGGTAACAATCTAATAATCAGTATTTTTTACAGCTTATACAATTACTTTAGTTGGAGTTTGAATGCAGGACTAGAGTATTTTTCATTGTTGTATCGGTACTTTTAGGTAAAGCATCTGAGTACTTCTACCAGCACTGACAATATATAGTTAACAAAATCTTTCACTGCAGAATCAGAAATGAGAAAAGAACAGTAAGTCCATATCTGTCAGCTGCTGCTTAATGACTTGTATCTGCACTCCACTTGAGTCTCCGCCCTGACTGAGCTCCGCTTGGAGCTGGACAAAACAGGCGAGAAGTGCTGTGGCATCCAAACACAGAAAACCTTGCCTGTTGGACCCAGAAAGACGTCCTGTACTTGGGTCAGCAATCCTTGTACCCCCTAAAAAGTGCAGCCGGAGCCTCTCTAGAAAGATTAATGACCATTGATCCCCAGCACAAGCCACCAGGGCAGCAGACCACTGTTTCCCTCCAGTCCCCATGAGCAGTAAAATCCTCATTACACACTTTCTGAGTCTTTAGGTTGCCCCTCTGCTCAGCCCGAAGCAAGCCCAAGGACGGTTGCTGGTGTTTGGTTTGTTTCGTTTTGTCCAGCGAAGTGTGTTGATGTGGCTGTTGATGTTTGCTTATTGGTGCATTTTAGTAGTGTGCTTTATTGTGAATTCTATAATGTCTGAATTTTATGTTTACAACATATTTTTTTTTGAAGTAAACAATGTAAAAATGCAAGGTGAGAAGGAGCAAACCACTGATGACCACTGTGATTTAGAGAAAACTGCACAGTCTGAACTACATTTTTTAAAGAGACATGTACTCCAAAAAAAAAACAAAGTTGTCTATACGCTGCAGACCCTCTCATCTGCAGATGAAACAGGAAGCTCGTATAATCATCTGTGTGTTTGGAGAACGTGTTCCCCATTTCTGCTTCTTTCTGCATGACCCTCCTAATCACATGAGCATTTCAAAAGCACAGGAGGCAGAGGGTCACTGCCAATATGGGGCTGAAAAAGCAAATTACCATTCGGCAGAAATATTCCTCCTGTAAATCAGCTCCCACTCTACTCTGATCTGTAGGTAACTGCCTGACTTCTGCCCCAAACACCGTCTTTGATGTTGGGAGGAGAGTGATTAAAATGCAACAGCAATGGGCTTTGTATACGTTGTAAGTAGGTTTTCTATGCAGGAATAATTTGTCCGTTTAGTATGAAGCTAACTGACTGCTTTCATTGGAAATCAATACCTGACTAACGAACAGCCTAACGTGGATTGATAGGGACTAATAAATGATATTATTGCAAGTTGGACCCTTATGATATCTCAGTTTCCTCACATTGTAAGACATATTTCACAGTTTTGATAATATCGAGCCCAGCAGGGAATCTGCAAAATGATCTTGATAGAAGGCTGTTAGTGTATTTGAAGTCTTCCTCACTTTAATTGCAATATCCCTCTCTACCTTCCATGCCAGAAATTAACAAGCCAAAGACACATGAAAGCTCTATGCTGTTTATATCTGTTAAATGGCTTAACGAGCAAATCCAACACCAGACATTTCAATCAAAATACTTGAGTCTTTTACAGTTTCTGCCCATCAAATGCTGTCAATGTTTAGTTTCCATTTTCAGTCTTCTTTTGGCACTTTGAGCTCTTTCCAAAAGAGTTGGCCGACTATCATTTGGGTGTCAGGTGATTGAGAGTTAAGTACTATGCACATTTGATATGAAAACACTCAATTTCGGGATGATAAAATAACATCAAAACAAACAACAACAGCCAGAATAGACAAAACCAAATTAAGACTTCATGCCCAGTATGATGCTTGGGAAGTTTTCAAGCCTGTGAAAGAAGTTGTACAAATAAAGATAAAGATACATCACTTCTCCTGAAAGAAGGGTTACAAATGCTGATGTCTACAACAGTGCTGACTGAGCACACACACCAACAAAGGGGCATAAATAACCCAAACAAAAGAATAATTCTTTAAAGTGCATCTTGTCACTAAAGACAGACTGGTCAGCCCTTTCTGTGTCACTGACAAGTGAGCAAATCTATTTCCAAAAGTTCAAAGCAATTGCTGTAGTAACCTCCCTCAATGCTAACATTTTAAAAATTCTTACTTTCTACACTATCTGCACATGGCAACTATTGTATGGCTGAGGTTAGGGAAAAGCAATGAGTCTGCATAACACTTGCACATCTTTCTTGTCCAGGTGCTGATTTATTATTACATTTAGAAAAAGTACAGTGTTTCAAATCCAAATTGGCTCTTCATCAGGTACAGAGGTATCAAAAAGCTTAGGGAAAGATCATGAGTATGGTTAATAAAAAAGCAAATGTTAATTGCGGGTCTGTGATGGGACGCTGACTGAGAAAAACACACTCCTGCACTGGCACTAAATGTTGGCATTGCAAGAAAATCATGAAGAGTGGTATCGCCCTATATGGGCTGATGTGACAAGAGGGTTTGGAAGCAAAATCATATATGTGTGTCTGGTCTGTCCAGTGTGCATGCAAACATTTTTGTTGTTAATAGTTTTATCCAAAGGACGAAAATTAGAGCCAAAGTTGATTGTGGTACTTGCCTGCAGATTTAACATCTTAAAAACAACATTTCAATCCTCGTCATTAGTGCAGCCAATTACCAACCAAACATCACAAATATCTTTAGATGTTTGGTTGATTTCACTCACTTCCTGCTTCAGCTCAACATGCAAGACTTAAAAAACTTATGCTCATTAAGTCCTGAGGGAAGAGGAACTTTCCGGCGTTAAGGTTTTATTTTTTTTCTGTATTTTCCCAATTCCCTACACAAGCCTCGCAGGTTTAGACGTGTCATTAAATTCAAACAATTAGTTCTCAGTCTGTCACTGTTAGGAGATGAATTTCCTGCCAGTCTCTCAACATATTGTTAATATGTTACCATAAAAAGTCAGCGTAGTCCTTTAAACGCACTGGGTGCTGCTGCTAACTTATAAACTTGCAGGAAAAGAGAGTTTGTGTGATGGTTCGGGGAGACACTTGTCTAACAGAGTAGCTCTGCCTTAAAGCTCTTGACCCAACATCTTCCTCTGCCCTGGGAATTCAACTATAACTGACCTTTGATTTCCTCCGTGGGCTAAAGAATAGGTCAAAGGGAGGTGAGAGCAACACTGTGCGCTTTCTTCAAACCTGGTTAAAAATATAATCTGTATAAATCTGACTTGTTCTTGTTCTTTTGACTGACAGGTAAGATACATCTGTTTATCGTCAGGTAAAACACAAGTTGTATATGTTGCTGAATTAATGATGTTGTTCTCTGTGTATCCAGATGAGTTGATAATACTCCACTACACATTATAAATTGACCTACAATGCTGACATCAGTGATCTGGAACTGGTAATGGTGTGTGGATAAGTTGCCCATAAAACCAGCATGAGGAAACACGCTGTCACAGCAGCCCGATCATTAGGACACCAAACAAGGAAATGCTCCGATGGACACTAATCATTCAAGATCAAATGCATTTCAATTAACCAATAACATCTGCTCGCACAGCCATTCTGGTGATTCGCCATATGTTTCTCAACCTCAAAGTGACGATGGCGAGAGATGGATGTGTGACGATCTGTTGCCAATATGGAAAAACTAACAGAAAAGATTAAAATCCATACATTTTGATGACGTTGTTTCACCCACAGGCTTGAACATATTTGACTGGAAAAAGAAAAAGGTCCTTGAATGTGACTTTGAAAGGCCCAAATTAGCATGAAATGACATCTTTATCATTTTTAAACATATGGTTGAACATGAACTGACGGCTGCCCAGTGATGGAGATACTTGGATGAGCTGTTTTCAGCATAACTCACAATCTGCTTTACAATACGGATACCTGATGTTTTAATGGAGGGTTTACCTTTTACAGATGGGCTAAAAATAACAGGTAATCAAAACAAAGAATATGCTCTCTGTGAAGCGAAGCTATCATTTAGATTTCAACACATGCATCTCTCATATAATAACAAAAGGAAGTCAGACTCATTCATTTAAATAATTGCATTTGTTCTTGTTTTTGTCCCAAGTTAATTAGCAAACATTTTAGCTCAGAGAAAAATCTGCTCTTATTAAGTGGGATAAACAGGAGCTGTCAGCACATCTTTACAAGTCTTATGTGCAATACAAATAAGCCCAGCTGCTTGTAGGTGCTGCAGCTATGAGAGGGTTTTCATCCATAGCTGAACAATTTTCTGCTCCTCTGGGATCCTTTGCATCAATTCAATTTATTTCAGTAAATGGACCAATTCATCAGGGAAATTTGGTATGTCATTTGTGTTTTTCATCAAGCGATACCTTCCTCTGCTTTTTTTCACAAATGGATTAAACACTTGTGCAGACATCTTGAACCTACAGTACATCTGCATGAGAGGTTATTGTGTGCTGACAACATAAAGGAGAAGAGCTCGGTGCATGTTAAGGGGCATCGTAATAATTAAAATAATCAGGTGTTTACTGCTCAGAGCTAACATTGATTGTTGAGTTAGGAGAGCAAACTGACATTGCATGATAAATTGGTTTGACTTTAATTGGGTTTACATTTCATTCTGTCAGTAAAGAGCTTGAAATCCAAACTCAGGGAGCACTCTTTGCCAATGTAAAGATATAATAAAATTGGTGAAAAATGAAGTTACATAAAATCCAACAGAAACCTGCTCAGGTAATAATAAGTTCTTTCCTTGAAAAGGCAGCGAGCGGCTGGTGCTCCGTATCCTTCCAGATGTCTGTGTGTGATACGCTCCTCCCTGCTGGCCCACACTGACAAGCCCATGTCATCCCTGTGACATTTTCAGAGCCTTCACATTTCATCAGGATGGTAATTAATCATTGCCGAAACAATGTGGTGGCCTGGAACACCGGGGCTGCCACGGCGCTGAGGAGGAGAGCGAGTGCTGCCAGGGGCCTCCTTGGCTCATGCCAGGGTGCGACAGGCAAAGCGTTGCCATGGTGAAGCCTCGGCAGCATCGAGGACCATCACCCCACTGTGACATGTTGGCATCACGGGCTGCAACGCTAACCCACAAGCAGGAATTAGATACTCAGGCTGCTCCATGTTTGCACAAGTGATGGCAATGATCAGATTTTTCCAGACTTTTCCAATCAAATTAAGAAAACATTAACTGTGACAAGAAGGCAGCTTATAAGGCTTACAAAAATGAATGACTTAATGAATTAACATACCATTATTATCATGTGAAACCTTGATACATGAAGTTTTAACCTTCTAAATTCTACAAGTCTTATCCCTGTGGAAACATTTGAAAAGCACTTACAGTTTAAAATGTATGATAGTCAAATCTAAAGAAGACTTTTGCTTAAACTCTGAAGAAAACATTTTTCAAATTGTCAGTGTAATAAAAAAAAAAAAAGGTGGGGCCTGACAGAGAAAAATGTTCAGTCTGTAGTAATCACAAACCCAGAGATTCACTTGATGTTGCCCAAATGAAACTCTGGTGTTGGGAACATCACGTCACCTCCAGCCACCAAACCTTAATGTTTCCTAAACAGCAGCAAGTGTTTCATCAAGTGAAGACCGAACTTACAAGATAAGAAATGTTTTTACTGGTCGTGTTACTCTTGTGCGAAGCATTGCAGACCACTCAGTTTGGTGGAAATCCACATGCCACATACTATTTACTGATATCATGTAGCAAAATTTAATGGTATTGAAGTTAAAAATTTTCCGTTGCCCATCTTTGCAGTTTGGAGACTCTTGTGTAAAAGTTGTTGAATCTAACTCAGAAGGCATTTTCTTTGAATGTAATTATGATTCTTCTTCTTAAAGAGCGACTGAAACCAACGCAATCAACTTTTTTTCCAGGCAGGATCCAGCTGATGTAAGCTACCTACATAAAAGTCTTTGCAGAGAATTACAATACTATAACTTGTAATTAAATGTTTTAATCATTGGTTATATCAAGGTTCCACCTCAGCACGGAAAGAAATGTTCCCTTGCATTTGGCATTTTTAAGAAAAAAAAAAATCAGCTGTATTGCGCTCCTACAGTTACAAACGTAAAGTATAGTGAAGAATAGTTTATTTTCTTCTGAAATCTAATGAAGGAAAAGTAGAAAGTGTCACAAAAACAAAATACTCCAGTAAAGAACCTCAATTTTTTTTTTTTTTTACAGTACTCGAGTAAATGTACTTGCCACCTCTGGTTCCTTGTCAGGGCAGTAAAACATAGTGTACAAGGCATTAAAGGAAACACAGCCTGCAGGCAGGAATAAAGGCTGAAAGAGAGCCAGATGTGGCCCAGACTTTCAGGGTGTATTAAGTGTAGGAGTACAGATAACCTACTTCAGGTCTGTCAGCTGTACACACATTCTCTGAAATGCCACTATGAATAAATCAAAGACATAACAGCAACCTTCCTCTCGAGTGTATCATTATTTTATGAAAATTACATGTAATAATGTATATGGCCTTTAGGTACAGTTTTCAACCATATTTTTTACATTAAATTGATAATAAAATCCAGGTTGTTTAGCTTTTGTTTTTGCCAAAGTTCACACTTATCACCAGCTTGTCACCTTGTCATGGTGACCTTTTAACGTGTTGTTCCCATGTGTTTGTGTGGGTGCTCTTTATCAGGGGACGGTAATGAAAATGGAGGTGCCATCTCTTGCCAGCTTTTAATGTTAATTGGCAGTGATTTGTGAAAAAAAAAAGGCCTCAGTCCAGGACAAAGCTGCTTGAGACCACACTGCATTAGAGGAGGCTTGTTGTCACAAAATAACCATTGCAAAATAAAGGAGGGTTGAGGAAGCAAGATGAATACTCACTCCCACTTTGTGGCATTCACACAGCATACAGAATGAAAATCATAACTCCCCAAGTCAACCAAACAGGTGAGGTTAGATTATTATCAAAGCTGCTGAACCAGAAAGTTGATACAGTGTGCTGTATGTGCTCGGGGGGAAGACACTGACAGTTCAAGGCCTTTGAGTCTGCAAGAAAACAGGGAGCTTGGTAGAAATGCATCCGCAAGCACTGGAATTATTAACATTTAGGTATGCTTACAAGACAGTATTAAATCAAAGTAAGCAAAAAACAAAAAAAAAAAAAAGGGCTGAAGCAGTGCTGTGTAGATGGACGCTCACATCCACACTTTTATTCACTCATTTACAATTCATCAATTCATGTCAAGTCACTAGCATCAACCCCCACCCTGCTGCTTGACCCCCTCTGCCTCTTGGAGAGGGAGGGACGGCGTCAGAAGAAGAACAAAAAGAAAGAAAGGAGAAACGGAGCCTCTGGGCCAATGCACATCTTCTACCTGACCTTCACATGGAGTTGATCATCAAGCAGACTGCCTTTGACAGGTTTTTGACACCACTGAAGAACATGTCTTGAACTCACCTCAACAGAGCTGATGGTCAGAGTAAAACAAATTGCTCTGCGAGACTGCGCTTCCAGGATAAACAACAGCATCAGTTAAGAGGTAGGAGTTGAGATATTTTTGTCATGGACAGCATCGGCCGCTTGTTCAAATGCTTTAAACGATCTATTTTTACATTTATGTGTTCTTGGTGGTGGATGGAAGTTTCAGCAAAGCATGTGACTTGAACTGGGCAGACCGCCATTCACATCAGATTTCTTATAACCACGATCTCTACTATACAACTAACTGTAAACCTTGACAAATTCATTATCACCTTATGAAGTTGATATGGCGAGCATGGTAGGAAATAGTTGCTTATTTACGCATCCAGCAGATACAGAGCAACACTAGCATTCATCTAAAATCGTGTTTCGTGCCACCTCACCTAAAAAATGTAAGTCCAATATTCACTGCTCTAGTAGCTCTGTTTTTGGTCTGCACCAACTCCTGAGGGAAATATCTGGCTCTTTAGCTGCTAAATGCTCCACTATGTTCAGCAGTTAGTCGCCAACTTTGTCTGTCTGCCGTTTGGTGCTGGATAGGTAGAGTACAGTGGGTTTACCAGAGCTTTTTCACTGCCCGCTGCTGCTGCTGGAAACGACGCTGATGAGAACGGGGAGATGGAACCAAAACAGTAAATTGTGGGCCGTAAAACTATAGCAATAAACTTAAAGATGCTAAGATTTCCTGTGATCATCACTACGAGTGACCCCTTTCACATCATACATAGCTTTTTCATCAATATAAAAATATTGAGCAGCTTTAATGAAGAAGATTTGGTTTCCGAAAAAATGTTTACGTGGCACTGACAAAAGGACAAAGGGGCACCAGATCAGAAAATGCTCACATGCAAGCAATGACAAACAACATACAGTATTTTGTCATTTCGTTTAGAGGACTTTCTGTGCTTAGTTCAGAAGACTAAAGCCATTAATTTCATTGCCGTTTCTCTCTGCAGTTTTGCAACAGAATCAAATCCACAGGATTTCAGTCTGGAAAGGCTTGGGGTTTTGTTTACTCTACAAAACAGCTTGTGTAACCAGACACCTTGATTTTCTGAAAAGCTGCTGCAAAGTTGGTACAGTGGCAGCTGAGAAACTGAGTCAGTCCGACAGTCTATCCCTCCTATCCTTCAAGGCAGTCTGCTGGTCTGATGGATGAGAATTGAAAGGCAAATCAATAGAGATCACAGCTTAAATGAAGAGTGATTTTAATTGGCTTACTGTTATTGACGTGTGCTTCCCTCAGCTCCTTGGACTTGCTCCGGGGGCCACATGAGGGCCTGCGCTGTGGCTCCAGCAAGTGAGGATTTGCTGATACTCAGCTCTTCGCTGAATGAAATGACGACTAACGAGGGGTGACAATAGCAATTCAGATAAATGTTTATTAAGGGCATGTTCATATGCCCACATCTGCCTGTGGTACGTCTATTTTCAGGGGCTGTTAAGAGATTGATGAACACACTTGGGATGACAAAGAGTCAGATTCTCACAAATCAAAATGTGCACTCCCGAGGTTTAAGTATGCTTCCCTTGCCTGCCTGTGAAAAAAAAAGGAAAACACAAGTTGCCATCCATAACAGCTGCAATTTGCAAACACTATAAAGGAAGCAGACATAGAAATATGTTGTTCCTATTGAAATTAAGTGTAATATGAATCAAGGTAGAAGCTGAAAACAGATAAACATTCCTCTAATGTGGTTTCATGATACTGTAGGAGATGGCTTTGACAGTCAGAGTTTTCCACGGATCCTAATAAATTCTCAAAATGTGCTGATGAAATCTCTTTTGCATAAAGAGGTGGGAGCTCTCAAAAACTTAACACAAGTCGGGGAGAAGATGTAGAGTGCAATTTCAATTTTACATTTACTGTCTGACACTGCGGTAGATGTTTTAAAACTCATTGGGTAGTTTATGGATTTGCTAATGCTAATGTTTATGGAACTGGATCTAAATTATTACAGTCTGTTGGAGAAACACAGTTTATTTACTGTCGTTCCTGAGCTTAGAAATGAACATATCCTTGCAAAACTATGTGGACATTCACGCAATCCCGTATTAGTCTCAGTGACTGTACGTTAGATTCATTCATATTCAAACATAATGGTTAATTTGCCTCAAATTGTTCTTATTTTCTGCTAATTAACACACTCCTCCTACAGTTTACAAACATGAAAAGATACATTTGTCTCTTTAGTCATACTTTCTGATATCCATGTACAGATATAAAAAAAATCCAAGAAGGGAGGGTGTCAGGATTCCCCCTCTTCGGAAATCTTCAGTAAAATATGCAAATGCTGCACATGATTATGAAATAAGACCTGAAACATAGCCTCTAACTTTTGATGCATGCGCAGTCAGCAACAGGGAACGCCTGTAAGATTAACACGGAGGACCCCTCTCCTTATTGCGTTAGGGCTGCCTGAGCAGGCCGTTTTAATAATGCATACTCACTCATGCATATTCCCAGCGCTGTGTCAAGCACACTGGAATTAAACAAGTTTATCATCTAAAAAATGACATGTTCCATATCAGATTTTTCACCGAGCGGCCAACGAACAGCGAGTCCGCTTCTCGCCTATCACCAAGATATTGAAATAAGACGGCTATCAGCAGTTGCCGAGAATTTATAATTTCCTACTGGGGCCAGTGTCTTCAGAGCTTAATAACTAAGGAACAGTTTTGATACTGTGGGAGGTTTTAGTGGTGGAAAACTGGTCTTCTGAAGCTAAAGGCCTGAATGAATGTTCAGATCAAGATGCCACTGTCCTCATTATTAAACTGACATGATAATTTTTGTGCATATATGATCAATTTTATCAATTAAATTAGGAAAGGTCCTCGTAAAGTACTGCACTGACACAAATGTTACCTGTAATGTCTCTTAACGAGAGGAGAAATGGACGTGTATTTTCTGTTACTATCGGTTTTGAAAGATCGAATAAAATTACACCATGAAGTCAACTGCTTTTAGTATGTTCAACAAATCCTAAAGCCATTTTTCTTTTTTAATAAAAGCAACGTGGTGCTGATAATTTATAGTGACCACAGCACTATCCATACTTTATGAACTACAAGCCAGAACCAGAGTGGTGTTTCAACACAGGAAGTGGTAAAGGGGCGTGTAGAGTTTTTGCTTTTTTTTTATTTCCAGATTTCATCGGATTTTTATAAATACCTGATGATGTAGGACACAAATTCAATAGGCTAAAACTATATAAATGCCAAAATAAAACTGACATAACTTTTAACCCTTTATTTATAACTATGAAACCAATTAAAGGACAAGGGGTCTTTTAGGTACAAAGCAGACCTTAGATCATATAGAAATAAAAGCACAGTATTACAGATAAGCTAATATAATCTTTAGTTATAGTAAGGTGCTCCAATTTTAAATACGGATTGAGATACTGTGCCAAACATGGCAAATGACAGACTCACATCTTTAACACCTACAGTGACTGGGAGTTTGACTGGTATCTGTAATGGTCTAGTTCAGTGGTTCCCGACCTTTTTGGCTTGTGGTCCCTGACTTCTTGCCAACCCATATCACCAGTTGCATATGTCTACCAGTTGTGACCAGTTCAACCAACTAAGAGTGATTTTTCCCCCCCTCGTTTTATTAGAATAATTTGAGTCCTAAAGAAGTAAACTTATCTAATTAAGATTAGAGGAACATCTGAATAATTATACGCATAACTTTGTTTATTTCCGTCTCTGTGCAAGTGACAGACTCATTAAATTGAATCATTTACAACCCATGAGTCTAACACTCAGGCTCCCCTCACACCCTCTGGCAAAACACAGAGAGGCTGGGTACTGAGCTCGCATATGGCATCCACTGTGGTATGGGTGAAAATAAGATCTCAGCGATTGGCTCGAACTCAGTCCACAGGTGCGACCAATAATCTCTCATATCTGAGTAAGAACTTGTGTTTCTTCCTGTGCATGTGTGTGAAAAACAGAGAATGAGAGGGAGTGGTGGTCAGAGAGAGGAAGACTTATCATCCCGCCGGATCAGTGCTACTGTTAAACCTCCTAAATCACCTGCAGTGAGCGGAGCAGAACAGAGCAGCCAGATGCAAGGCTGCAAAGATTTCTTATTTAATTTTTAATACCTCCAGATCGGATCCATCTAGGATTGTGTTGCTGTAATCCCTTGGCTCAATATCCCCCATGTTCAATATGTTAATGTCTCCCACCAAATGGATCGTTCGTCAGGCAGACTTGGCAGATGGGCTTGCAACCGTTTCAGAAAAGACAGATGTATCAACACCAGCTTTTCAACAGTCGACTCACCATCAACACAACAATACATGCATGTATTTGTGTATCGAAAGAAACAGAGAATGCATTATAAGCAGGACCAATGAGTTACCCCAGATCATTTCTTCCAGGCGTATAAAAGATGGTGCACAGTGGCGGATGAACATTACATTGTCGCTACCCAGAAGACCGAACATAAAAGAGGCTTTTGTATGTTTGAATTGCCAGAATCATTTCTCAACACGTTATTTTTTTCAGCAAGATAATGATCTATTTCTCAGCTCCACAGTGTCCTACTTAGCCTACTTATCTAAGTTGCAGAGAAAAATAATCATTTGATGTGGAGGATGCTTCTCAGCCTTGCTAATGCTGCTCTGTCCTTGATTATTATCCTTATTATTTAATAGCTTAAGGCCAATTTTCTTAAGGACGAGATTTCTTATTGCATTTCTATATGTGAGACGCTTTATTGAGCGAAGACAACACTGTGCATTTGTTGACTTGAGTAAAGTGCATTGATGATGGTGAGGAAAGAGTCGAGGGAGAAATACACCTGAATATTAAATCGATGTTTCGCAAAAATCGTTTTCAAAGAGAAGCAGACAAAGGCTGTTCTCTACATTCTGATTCATGCCTCAGCATCTCAATATTGAATAACCCGTGAGCTATTATGATGCTTTTGTATGCAACACATAACTTATTACTGCACCTTCTGTTGTACCATCAGAGCCTCAGAAGACAGCGTGCTGTTAGAGAAACTCTCCTCAGCAAACTCAAACTGCTTTTGTTACTTTTTTTTTTCTATTAATCAATTCATTCAAAATTATGGGACTGATTCATTTGCAGGCTATTTTCTACCTGCAGCTGCTGGCAGTGTGACATTTTATCATCTTGATACGCTCACTCATTCATTCAGCCATTTATACTCAAAACACAAACACGCACCACAAGATTCAGGAAGCTGTTTATACACACAGTCTACATCAATTTGGACTGTGTCAGTGGATATGTGCAATATTTCATACATGCGTAAATGTCATGAAAAAATTCCCACAAAGCCAGATGTTGTTTACTGTATCTATTGAAGTCAGAGTGTAGACCCGTCATATGCTGGCTGGCAAACAAAGATGGCCTCCATAACTGACTTTGAGAGTTGACAGTAATATTGAACGAGCTTAACATCAAAGCTGATTGCCTCATGCCTTTTTATCCCAAGTATCAGCCTGATTTATGATGAGGTTTTGTTTGTGCGGCAGAAGTTCAGACTTTATAGTTTCTGCTGCTTATAGTCAAAGGGATATATATATATATATATATATATATATATATATATATATATATATATATATATATATATAAATATAAATATAAAGGGGAATACATTTGAATATATTTCCATTAGAAGAAAACACTTGTAAATGTATATGTGCTGACCCACGGATGTCTCTGGATGGGCTACCAAATCAGCTCCTCTGTCGAATGTTCGGAGGATGGAAATTAAAGCTGCGTTGAGTGTTCCAGTCGGACGACTAGCAGCGCTCAGAAAACAGGCTTTCATGTGCTCAGGCTGACAGGCTTTTGATGTAAGTAGCAGAGTCTGAGATTAGGCTCGGAGGATATCAGGCTGGCCTTTGGAGAAAGGGAGAGGAGGGGAGACAGAGAGGAAAAGAAAGGTGTGAGTGTGTACCTGATTTTTATCTACAGTATGTCAGTTAAAATTTTAAAAAATGATATCCCACTTAAGATCTACAGCCAATATGTAGAGATGTGTAGCTTATAAACAAAAATCAGAAAAGCTTCTCTGCCACAGATATTGAAAGGAATACATGCTGACAATCAAACACTCTTTGTGTTAAAAGTTAACGCTCGCATTAGTATTCTCGTCAGCTTCTTTTTTTGGCTCTTCCCTTGATATTGACAATATCTCTAGAGACAAAAGATACATTTTCAGAGAGAGAAGACTCGAGCCATGTCATCCCCTGTCTTCTCACCACACGTGCTGAGGGAAATACCATATTGTTCTTGACCTTTAAAATGGTTGACAAAACGATTTGATCTAAAAATCTATTTTGTAGCTGTTTCGGAGCTTTTGAACATATCATGGTCTTCCTGGGCAGATGGAGTCTGCCGCAAGCCCCCAGGAAGAGTGCCAGGCTTTGAAGCCAATTTGACATAGTAGCCAAACCGTGTAATTTCAACTTCCGGGTTCCGGTGATGCACGCTGGCCCCAAGAAACTTTTTCCCATAGACTTTCATTGTGAAAGAGACGTAAATCAGTGGATAATGTTTTTTGAGGTACAACAACTAGCCAGCACGAACACTTGAATAGCCTTTATTTAAATCACTATGTCCTAAAAGTTGTAAAATGCATAAACAGGCGAATCCAGAGTTATAGAGTCACTGCCATTCATGTGAGTGAGCCTGATACAGAGCGGTTTGGAGGCGGGGTTAAAGGAAAAGCTAGTGTGCTTGCTCTATGGGCCGTACAATGCGGAAGCTATGTGGAAGATCCGGGTAATTTTATACCCGGGAAGTCGAACTTTTTTGGCTTCATGCACCACTGACCAGCTTTCATAGGAATGAACAGGGCCCCGCCTCCGACGTTGTATCCAGTTCTCTTTATACATCCATGGTCTGTCGATCAAAAGCTGCTACTGTTTTCAAGGTAAAGAACAAGCGTTAATTTAAACTTTTAAGCCAACATGGATGAGAAGTGCTCAGAAAAAGGAAAATTTTAATATCTACAATTGACCGCTCAGTAAGCTACACCCCTCTTAGTTACTGTTGCTAGGACTGTCATGCTTGTACGGACCATAGCAGTTTACAATGAAGCAGATTTACCATCCCAAAGTCTTAGTAATTATTGAAAGTTTGGGGTCTTGATATCACACAGAGGTGGACAAAAGCTGTCTTCTCATATAGCCAACAAACATTGATTCTGCAGGCTAAAATGACAATGGCTGCTGGCAGATTTGAGCACTAATTTATCTTCCATCCATCATTTTTAATGGAATACATAATTCTCTATCCAGTTCAAAGCCATATGTGGAAGACTGCTAAAATCTTGAACTAGGGGTCAAATCAGACTTACAATGAACATATAGTATCTTATTTGATTATGAAGCTCCACAATGAAATAATTGAATGAAAATGCCAATAGGAAGCCAAGTCTGAGGTTGGCCTGCAGCAGACATTGACCAATCAAGCCTAAAAGCATTACTACAACTATTTCTAAGTGATTTAGCTTTTTCTGTAGGTCAAGTGTTTTTCATTTTTTCATTCTATCAGACTTTAAGCTACTTGAGCACCGAAGCAGAAAAAAAAACACATCACAAAACTTTCAAATCAATCTTTAATGGCTTTTCTTGTTATTTTACATTCTCCACCCACACACACCACACCAATTTCAGGTTACTAGGATCCCATTACTAAAGGATCAACAGGAATGCTTTTACATTGTCCAGCCTCTGCTTTTGACCCATCAATCTTTCCCAGAGAGAATGAAGGAATAACACATCTTTCAAAGTTTGAATTTCCCTTGTCTTGGCATCTCTATTAGTGACAGGAACAGGATTGGGAGAGCAGCCGTCTGGCTCTCTGACTGGAGGACACCCATATGCTGCTGTCATGTTCTCTGCTAATTAGGATTAATGGCAGCCATGACACTGCCTTACTCCTTAGCCTCATGCAACCACTCTCAGGATCCCACTTAACTTTCAGCCATGTCTCTGTACCCCCACAAAAAAAAAAAAAGACAAAAGCCTGTGTGGAGACTGAAGTTTTGTGGAGATTTCTCGACAGCTTTCTTTCAAGACCGACCAACACTTTGTGGTTTCTCAGACCTTCAGGTAGTGTTTGATGTTTCTTCAAGGTTTCCTGACACCAATACAAGAGGTTTACCGGACTAAACTTTTTCGTACATTTCTTCTGAAACCAACAGAAATTCAGGGCCTTGATGTCGGCTGACATCCAGTGTGTTGAGTGCAGTCTTTGTTGTAAACTTTGTTTGTATAGGGCACGACTTTCTGGCCTCTCAATAATTAATGAGGTGGCGTTATTGAGCTGCGTTCTCTGAAGGACAAATTAGAAAGCTCAGGTTGAACGAGCGAATACAAAAACATTAAAACGAGCAGATGTGACGAGGAAAACCAGAGGCATTAATTGCTGATTACTTGTCCACTAATCTAGATTGTGAAGACCCTCAGATTCCATTAGCTGTGCCCTTGAATTTAAAACAAAAGACTAATACCTGGAGCTTTTGTGGGTGAGATATTCTCTCACACCAATTTGCAACCAGGCCTTTGTGTCCTTAGATCTACCTCATGAAAGGTGTGCTAGAGTAGCTTACCCTGTGATATTAATTAAAGTAAACTCAAGGCTTTTTGAAATCTGACACCCTCTTAGCGCTCTCTTCAGCTTACCTTACATGAAAGATATTTCTGTAATACCCCCTGCCAATTTCACTTCTAGGTGTGTTTTTTTCTGCTAGAACACTGAAACCAATTCATGTTCAGGTTAAACCTGAATTATATATATATATATATATATATATATATATATATATATATATATATATATATATTTTTTTTTTGCCATCTGGGAGCAGTGAAGCAAACTGTAAACCTATCATTGACTGCACCTTATAGGTTGTTTTTGTTTTGGCTACCGTGTTAGCAAAAAGTTCCCTATTTACACATCCAGAAGACACGGAACAACATTAATTTAGAGTTGTGTTTCTGGCCACCTGACAATTGTGAGTCTTATATTCACTTTCCTTGTATCCCTCTTTTCGTCTCCACCAACATCTTGGGAAAATATCTGGCTCTTTAGCTGCTAAATGCTCCACCATCTAGTCGCTTACTTTGTCTGTTTGCCGTTTGGTGCAGGGCAGGTGGGGTACGGTCAGTTTATCTCAGCTTTTGCTCCTGCTGAAGTCAAAGTTGTTGAAAGTCATGAGACTAGAATAAAACAGTAAAGTCGTGGGCTATAAGACCAAAACAATTAGCAAAAAGATGCTAAAATGCTTTGTATAGATATGTGGAACTGCTCCAAAGTGATAATTCTCTTGGGGTTCATCACTGCAAGTGATCCCTTCACATTACACATAGTCAGTTGATCCATTGTTAACATAAGACTATTGATTAGAGCAGCTTTAACAATGGGGCATTCAAGTGAGATAAGATAAGATAAGATAAGATAAGCCTTTATTGTCCCACAGCGGGGAAATTTTTAGCGTTGCAGCAGCCAGCAAAAATGTCATATATAGAAATACAATAAAAATAAATAGAAAAATAGTCCTATACTATAGACTGAGTGCAGTTGTAAGTATGAACAAATAGATAAGATAAAAATATTGCACATATATAATATACATGTATATGAAAAATATTTCACAGCAACATATGAAGTAGATAACATCATGAATATAATATATGTATGAAGATAATGCACAGCAGCAGATGAAGTATAGTAGCGAATAGTCTGCACACTGACAGTCAAGTGTAGATTACCGGGAGTTGTACTGATTATAGAGTCTGACAGCAGCAGGCAGGAAGGACCTACAGTGAAGGATAAAAGCACTGCCAGCTCACTCTCTGTTCAGTATAAAGAGTAAAGACACACATTGCTTTATAACAATTTAGATGAGCATACAAGTTGCCTGAGCTTGTGCTGAGAGTGATGTTAGCTTCTTTGAATGGAAATTGATGTGAGCCAAAGGATGATCACCACGCAGTAGAAGAAACAGGATCAGATCTGGTTGCAGGAACAAGGACAAATTCGATGGACACCCTGATTAATTGTTATAAATGCCCGCGCAGGCAGCAACAGTCCGAGTTAGTTAATCTTGAGGCAGAGAGGGATGGAAAGTCTGCAATAAAATTATGCACACTGGTGGTTTCAGTTTGGAGGGAATGTTTCCTTTACATTTCCATTTTTATTGCTGTCCATTCCAGGTCATTTCATGCGCAAAGCAACATCAAGCCTAAACTAATTTGTTGGCAGCTATTTCACATTCTAAAAATTTTCATTAGCAGCCAAACCCATCCACATAATGAAATATTGTTCAAGGGAATATCTATTTGCAAACTGTTTTTTTTTTTTTTACCAGCATTGCTGAAATATAAACCATATCACTCTGCATCTAAATAATACAGACTACTTTTGTTAATATTTTCAATTTCTTCAAGAATCTGTGAAATGTAAAATGCTGAAAGAAACCCAGGAAACTAAAAACTTCTTCACTGTCCATGGTAATGAAAACACAAGTGAGCTGGGACCCCAAAACATATCATCATAAAACATATTAAGATGCAACATTTATTCCGTCCTCTTTACTGGCAAGATATCTCCCTTGCAGAAAGCCAAAGGCCCAAATGTGAACTGATGAATAACTATAAATATTCAAGTAGCGAAACTGCTTTTTTTTTCTTTAAATGAGAAATGGGTGGCATGGCCTGGGTGAGTCACTTCTTCTAAAAGACAGAGAGATAAGTCTTTCTGCTCGCAGTTCAAACACTGAAAGCTTGTGTCCTTCCCTCTGGCTGAGGTGAAGTGAGAAAACGGGATCGGAGGGAGAGGACGGGATGGGACGGTTGACTCTGGTAGGGTTCGTCCTGGTGTCGGATTGCACAGTAAATGTCCCGGAGGATATTCACGTTTAATCAGTGTATCCATTACGCACTACGGTCGCTGACACTGATGTGTCACATGTCCGAGGGCGCGATAAGGAAGTTCTGTACTGTGAATGAGCATGATGAGGAAATGCAGTGTGTGTTTGTGAAAAGAATGTAAAAAGGTGAAACACACACACACACACACGCATGCAAACACACATGTTTTCACCTTATGCATGAAAACACATGACTTGTGAACACACCAAGTACCTTTTTTTTCAACACATACAGACAGTCTTGTCGACTGATGGCCGTTCAGCTCTGACATACACACACTTTTGTTTTAAGCTAGGCTGACGCTGTACATTTTTATTACCATTGTGTTCACCCTACACATTTTTCATTTTCATTTTTGTCCTTTGACGAATCCATTAAAATTTTTTCAAACAAGACAACGGCATACTCAACAATGTTAACAAAAAAAAAAACAAACATTGGTTTTACTTTGCATGATTGTAATATGAATGGAAAGTAAGAAAAAAAAGGGAAAAATACGGAGCCGCAGATGGCTGTGAAGATGCAAACAATAGTCTATTCGTTCTTTAGCGAAGTTCAGTTTTATAACAGCACAGTCTCAGTTAAGACTACAGTAAGGCACAACATGTGAAATACTACTCTAATAACATTAAAACATGCACACTACACTTTATAACGAATCTTTTGACAGCAGCCATAATGGGATATCGGACTGCTGAACTACTCAAACAAGACAACCGACTTAAATTTCCGAAATGCCAGAAATCCAACTGATCGTCCCTTGCCAATGGTCAGTTAGCAAACTTGCTAGCTTGTTATCTTAGCTTGGTTGCTAACGGGATAATAAGTTATCTCAGTTTATACAATAAATTCAACTAAAAAAAAAGTCCCTGGTGCAACATGCTATGATAGCATTTTGGACTCTCCGGCTCTCCGTCCCGTCAAAGGTCAACATTGTCAAAACGGCTTTCTGTTGGTCAACATTGCGATTTGTGGGTCAAATTTCACGAAAGTTAAACTCTACTATTTACTTTGACTATTTACTTTGCCCCCACAAGAATCCACTAATCACAGCGATTCTGTTGAAAAATGAAATGAATTCGTTGCAAAATGTTGCTGTTTTAAATGCTGGTGTCACCAGGCCTGTAATCCAGAATGTGTCTGCCCGGCTTTATGCATTAAAACACGTGAAAGTTGCACACCTCTCTCTTTCTCACACACACACACACACACTGACTGACGGTTGGCCATCTTGACACATTTTACATGAACACACACTCATGCGTGTATATACACACACACACACACACACAAAATCCATACCGTAACATAACATACCAGAGGAGACCTTCGTCCCTCATCACGGCCTCTGTCACAAATGCTTCTTGTCTTCAGGCTCTGTGTGACTCCCCAGAGTCGGTTGCCAGGCAACCGTGGGTGCATTAACATGCGCAGAAGAGAGGGAGAAGGGGATACCTCTTGCGTGTGGAGCAAAAGCTACCACGACAGCATCAGTGTGAGGCGACGGGTTCCTTCACAGCATCTCTCTCTCTCTCTCTCTCTCTCTCTCTCTCTCTCTGCCGTCCAGCGTTCACACTCTGCTCAGTTAGTTAGGGATACACACTCAGCCACTGGAGCGCAAGAAAAGATATGTTAGGTTACACATCATGTATAGCAAGCAGGGGAAGCCACTTCAGCAGGGGTGCCTTTTTTCCTTTTTTATTTCAGTATGAAACATTTAAATGCTAAGACGTCAGCAAAACATGTTTTACATTGCTGAGCAGTATAAAAGTTTGATAGAGGAGATGAGCCTTTAATAAGGGTTGATAGTCTTGGCAGAAGAGACAAGACTGAAATCTCTTTTTTTTTTTAAGCTTTGCGGAATAAAGACAAAGGAGGATGGAAATGTACACATGAAACAGCATTGTTACCCTCCCACCCGCATCTGCCCATCAACTGACTCCATTCTTCAACTTGACATCATCCTTCCACACAGACAAGAAGAAGAAGAAGAAGAGGAGGAGAAGAGAGAAGCAGAGGTGGGGAGGCAAACAAAACAGACAGAGAAAGAGGAGGAAGAGCCGAGAGGAAGTGGGCAGCACAGTTTCAGCTCTCACAAGGCTGAGGAGGAGAAAGTAGAGGCAGCTAGAACTTGGCCACTAGTGAGATGAAATTCGGGGAGGAGACGCTGGAGCGCTGCAGGGTACGACATCCAACGAGAGCCCTGAAATTGGACCGACTGGAAGACGAGCCATCCCTCTCTGGATCCTGTGCCCCTCCACAGCCGAAGGATGAGAGGGGTCGACTTTCACCTTAGTTGCCAGGGATGTCTGTGCACTACGGAAAGGTGTCCACCTCCAGCATGTCCAATGTTATGTTATTCCTGATGCTTTGCAAGGTAGGTCTTTAAAGTACCACTGTCATCCCACATCCAGAGCCTTTTCTTTAAACTCATCATCATGTGCAGAGCAGCTGTCAACAAATACTTAATGAATCTTTCACCGTTTTTAAATGCCATGACAGTGTGTAGCTATGAATTTATCATGCATCATGATGTATTCTTTATAAATGTCGGATATTTGCAGGCTCAGTTGTCTTAGTATGAATCATTGATTAAGGTAGCAGAGACACCCTGAACCTTACCTTACAAACAAACCATGCTCCTTTTTGTCTTTTCTGCTTTACTCTGAGAGATACTGTTAGCTGTGGTGGTTATTTGTACAGAACACACATCCACATGGGAGCCACTGGGAGTTGATCCTCATGCAATTTGTTTAACAACAACAAGTTTAAATGCTTCTCATGTAACAGCAGGACAATCTTAAATGAAAGGCTCTTTTTAGCTTTTTGTATATGGAACAATTCATTTGCGACTCAACAACCAATTGTTTTCTTAAGTGTAATGAAGTTAAAATGAATTTGAAACAAAGCTTCAGCAAACCTGTTTTTGGAAAGACTTACAACACTAGCCTCTTATGGAAATGATACACAGGAATGCTTTTTTTGTAATAATATGCAAAGCTTCTTTTCTGCCAAATTTAAATTCCGTGTCCATCATTTGAAGCTGCAACTTCCTGCATGTCTGAACTTTTCTGTCAGGTCTTTAGCAGGATTTTTTTTTGATCAATAAAAAAAAAAAAAAAATGTTTCCACGATCCAAAATAGATCTGTCACTTTCCTCTCACTCACAGAACAATGAGTACAGGTTATGGAAAATGGGTCAAACTCCTCATCTCATCTCATTTCACTAAAAACTGTGAAATTTCATGACTTCTTTTCCTTCTCTTCTTCTTTTTTTTTGATTTCTCTACATAAATCCATTGCTGCTAGACAGTATGTTCCTGTATGTGATGCTCTGAATGTGTATGTCTGTCAGCATGTGATGGGCGTCAACCTGTGTATGTGTGTGTGTACATACACACTCGGGAGGGGTTGGGAGCTGCTTGCTTTAATTCCATTTTATAACAATGCCAAAAGCGACTCTGCCTGTCAGACTCTGTTAGCATCTGGAGTCATTTGACATGCTCGGGATTATTCAAGTGGCAAAAGGTTTTACTCTCCACTGATCTGATCTGAGGATGTTAGCTTCTGTTAGGTGTAGCAGGAGTGTCCGGATTTGTTGTCCCAGGTATGGCATCGCCCCCTTCTCTCTCTCGCTCTCTCTCTGCTCTATTTTTTTTTTTTTGTCTTTTTTTTTTTTTAAATACGCTTCTGGCTGTTGCTGTACAAGTGAAGAGCCAGGTGTGAGCCTTGTAAGAGAAAAACTCTCAAGGAGACGCTTTTCATTTTGAATGAGAATCCGTAGATGTTACATGTATCATGTTTGAATCCTGACAGCCACAAACCTGCTCATGATTAATCACGGAGGGAAAAAGTAAAGACGTAAAAGTGTTGGAATTGTTGGAAATGAGCTCTTGAGTGACAACAGGAATCAATACCGAGATAACTAAATCCTCTGTACCTTAGAATAGCATAAGTCAAATGACTAATCAATAAGAGGTGGAGAAGTGTAGACTGTGTACTGTATCTTGACTGGATTAATAATCCTTTCATTTGATATGTTTAAACCACACTGTGTCAGTATATTTCAGTTCATTTCCAGCTTGTCCTGGATTATAACAGCTCTGATCCTTACCACACACTGTCCAGCCTGAGTGTTAAACAGACAGAGGGAGTCATTACGGGTGGGTAATGATTATGGCACATCGCACGATGCCAGCACTGGCTGCCACTTGAAACACAATGCTCTCTGTTGAACACTGGAGACGCTGGATGAGGAGGTGCTGGAAAGTGTCCAGAAGGTTTGCTGTGTGTCATGCACAGCTGTACTTGGTGGTAAAGCTCTTTCCTCAGCACCCAGTTTTTGGCAGAGGCTGGACCCTCCTTCACCACCACCATCCCTCCTCCTCCTCAGTGGCGGAAGACGTATTTAGATCCTTTGCTTAAGTAAAAATATCAATACATTTACGTAAACATACTCCATAACAAGCAAAAGTCCTGCATTCAAAATCCTACTTAAGTAAAAGTATTATCAGTAAAATGTACTTGATATATAATGACAGATATTATTATATATGACATTATTAGATCATTAATACTAATGCATTAATGTGTAAGTAGCATTTTACTGTTGTAGCTGGTTGAGGTGGAGCTACATTATATAAGTTAAGTAGTTTAGTTGAACCTACAGTCACAAGATGAAGAAGACAACTAAGTTCTACTATACAAATCTGTATTCATTTTTCTGACATTTTTTCTAGTTTAGTATAAAAGAGCATAAAATGGAAAGTACAAGCACCTGAAAATTTTACTTAAGTACAGTACTTGAGTAAATATACTTTCCACCACTGCTCCTGCTCCATCTCCCTCAACATCCTCGGGCACATTTTTTTATTTTTTTATTTTTTTTGCTGAGCGCTTGTTTATATCAGCAGCAAGCAGGCGTCTTCATGCATGAGGGCACATCCAGCGCGACACACAAAGATCTCCATTCAGGTTGAGGGAAGCCCTGTTTATAGTGCTCCCCAGGAGAGGCAAACAAAGCCCATTGTTACAGATCAGAGGAGGAGGGCGCGTTTTAATACAGAAACAGAGCCTGATGGGGTTTTTACGTACGTGAAGAACACAATCCATGTCGACGATTGGACACTGCTGTCATTCAGAGTCACCGTTCGGGATGTTAGCCTTTTAGAAAGGACAATCACTTTGATGCTCCTAACCTTATAAACAGGCCTGAACAAAAGGCCTTTGACTTTTACAGTATGAAAAGCTATAAGTACAAAAGGCATTGCTTGTTGGTGGTGCTTTTATAATTGACTTGAATTTTCTATAATTCTGATGTTTGACTCATAAAATCTAACATTTCTGCTGCAGCACTAGCCTTGTGTTGAAGTTATTAAAATGACTTTATCTTATTCAGTCAGTTTCTCATCTCCTTCAGATTCAACCTCTTTGTTATCCATCTACACAAGACAACACCTAGACTTTGATGTACTGTAACCGATCCCTGGCAGGTGATGATTTTTGCCAAGACCTTTTTCCTCTGCCAAACTGTCCGAGAACACAATCAGTAAGTCAAAGAAAAGGGGAAAAGTGCTGCACTGGTGACAAAATTTCCACTTTGGCAGAGCTCCTTCAAAAGGTTGCATCAATTTCAATTACTGCAAAGGACGCCTGCAAATTAGCCTTAAAAATGAGGGCTTTGCAAAGGTTAATTACTGTAAACAACTCTGTGAAGTTAGATTCATCACCAGGAAAAAGAAATGTTTAGGAAAGCACTTGAATTTGGGATCATGTGAGTGGACAACATCACATTTTTGGATACGCTTTTCATGATGGATGGACTCCTCTTCAGGTGAATTCAGCACAAAGAGCACAGTGTATACAGAAAGCAATACAGATGACAAGGCAAATAAATGCTGAATGTCCTCAGAGTGAGTATTAAAAGATAGCTCAGGACTCTTTATTATTCAGTTCCTCTCTCATAAAGTACATCAGCCTAAAAGGTACGATGTGTACCCAGGTAATACTTCAGGTAATGTCTTTTTGTAAACTCTTGCTGGAAGTCAGAAAAGTGTTGTTTATCTTGCATCTAAGCTTTTTACTAAGAGGAACAGTTCCTTCTGTTAGAAGGTTTATTTTTAGTCTGCATTAGCTTACATGCCTTACTGTTGCTAGTTGGCATATAAAACCCATTGACCCGCAAAAGGAATGCTTTTCTCCTGAGAGGTTTTTGGATGCCAACTTGCAAAAGCTGCTGCGCCTGCGGGCTGAAAACATACAGCTAGTTTCTAATACCCTACCCCGGGCTACACAAATCAATATACACACACTCCTGAAAAGTCCCACAGTTGAAGAAATACCACAGCTGAATAGAGTCTGATGCAGGAATTTCTGCCGTCTTTTTTTCATTCACCGGGCCTCAGAGAGCTGCCAAGGCTATTCCTCCGATGTCCAGCACGTCAATCAAGAGGAGAGTTGGTCTGTTTTTAGAAGTTCACCGTTATCACGGTTGCAATCATTTGTTCGGTTATAACCAGAAGTTCACTTCATGCTTGAAAACAAGTGTTACCTCAGTAAGAATAAGCCGAAATGAACAAAACAGCCATGTTTGCACAACAGTGTTTTATGTAAAGTAAAAATCCAGTGTATACTGCTTACATCAGGCTTTATAACATAGTCATAATACCTGAACAATAGATGAAGTATGGTATGCTAGTGTTCATATATTGTGTTAAACCTGGGTTTTTATTGTCACAGGAGTTGAACAGCACCTCACTCAAATTTTTTTAATTATAGCAAAAATTGGGGGAATTATACCTGTCTGAGTTATTCAACCTCCCAAGTGCTTTTCATAGTTTAGTCTCCCATAAAGAATAAACAAACAAAACAAAAAAAAGTAAGATTTACAATTTGCCAAAAGCCTTCAGAATTTAGACAGTGCCAAAAATAAAAGTTGTAGTAAAAATAGATCATGATTAGTCATGATTAATGCAAGCAATGACTTTGGTTTGGATTGTGAAATGGCCTAAATTCCTGACTAAACAATTGATCAATGAACTCACTGTCCTCTTGACAAGAAACTGAGTGCCCTGCATGAAAACTGGATTAAAGAAAAAAAACATTTTAAACCGATTATATACAAAGTGTTGAAACTACTTAACCCAAGCGAATGCAAATTGATTTAAATCATCCAGCAGTTTGATTCTTCATTTCACATTAATGAGACAGTTTAAGCTGCTCAACACCAGATTCTATATCTCGTGTGTTCACTGACTTCCCTTTTTTCCGCATTTAAACTCAGGAGATGACTATATTTTATTGAAGGAACAGTGGAAAGTAATTTACTTTTGATGGAAAATCTTTCCCATATCCTTGAATAAAACATAGCTTTACAGAGGCTTATAGGGAACCTGGTACATGTAGAGACAGGAGACCCCACCACACATTTATAGTTTGAGGTCTTCTAATGTTTGTATTTGTGTGTGTGTGTGTGTGTGTGTGTGTGTGTGTGTGTTGGGGTGGTTATGGGACTCCTCTGTCATTCATCTGTCCAAAGATCAACTCACATGCTTTTGTGTTTATCAGCCAAACATTTTAGATTGATGTGACCTGTAAATATTAAACAAGTAGCAGAATGTTCACATATAGATCAAGATACAGAAAATAGGACATGGAATTACAACATAGTAACTTACTTTTTCACACACACAGTAAAAGCTTTCTCTGAACTTGGCAAAAAGCAACAAGCATCACACACCCCTGCTGTTGTTGTTTCTTTTCCATCCCAAGCACTGACTCTTAATTTTTTAATCTCTTCCCTGGACCAGAACGGTTTCCCACATATTTTCTTGTATTTATGGATAAAACAGTCCCTAAAACAGATTTAACTAACTCAGACCTGATAATTTAATATAGCATATTCTTAAAACACATATTAGCATAGGACGTATCACTTTTTAATTATTTTATTGCCTCACCAGCCATTTCACCAACAGATAATTTTGTTTTATTGCCATTATCGTGGCCCACCATACACTGTGCAAAAACCATCTTCAAAGGAAAAATTAACCAGTTGCTAACCATGTGTTTTTCTTGTCTCTCTTATCTGCTCGCTCCAGATTGGTCTGAGACGAAAACTGCAGACTTTTCCAGGGAAAATGGTAAACACTCTTCACAGTGATGAGGAAAAGGGAATCCAAGACAAGGAAAGTAAGGAGGAGAGCATCCTGGCCATGTTGGGCATCATTGGGACAATTCTCAACTTGGTAGTCATCATCTTTGTCTACATCTACACCACCTTGTAGGTCTCGAACTCTCATTGTACTTCATCAGCGGGCAGATCAGAGCTCATCTGTGCCATTGCAGCTACAGTATGTTGACTTATTTGGAGACGAGGATGGGAGGAGCGAGGAAGAGGCCAAGCTTCCCCGGTGGTCAACTGGACCTAAAACTATGTGATCGCCATATGGCATCCATCCTGCATCACTTCAAACAGCTAAGACTATGGGAAACTGGCTTGTTCCTGTCCCCTTTACAGGTAGAATTATCCAGAATACCTGGTCACTTTTGACTTGTACATAAATGCATGAAGCTAATCAGAGACACTCAGAGGAGGCAGCTTTTACCAACACAGGGACATGAAAGACTGCAGAGAGAGCGTGGACACTTTTGGAAAATATTTTTCAGATGTTCTTATTAACTGAAACATGGAAATGATCTGATTTGCTGACACACGATAAAAGATGAAGATGTACAGAGAAGGTAAACACAGGTATCTGCATTGATGTTTATTATTTTTTTCTCTCAGTAAAACACAACGTACATCCATTTATAAGATTTAAACTAGACATATTAAAGAATTTATGCTGTATTTCTCACTGTTTTAAAAACTGACTTTGGATGGTGTTTTATTTATTGGAGACTATATCAGCTGAACGTGGGTTACATTCACACAACTCTAAGTTGTTTATCGTGCATTTATGAAACAAATGGTGTCTTTAAATGGCATTAAGTCAGTTTAAAGTGCTGAAATGCTATCCGTTAATGGGTGCACTTGACATTGTGCTTGACATAAAATGGTGGAAGATCAGACAGATTAGTACAAAATGGCTTGATTATCATTTATTATTCAAGATTTTAATGCATCACTTCACTTCAGGGTCATCTACACTGAAATAAGATGCATCCATTTATGAGAAAATGATATTAACATTTGTCAAAGTCTCAACTCTGGAACTGAGGAAAAAAAAAGGTGTTTTACTCATTAACAATACATTTCAGCCTGCAGGAATATACCACCATGCACATTTACATATACATGCGACATGATCACACTAACCCGTCCACCCATAAGTGTACATGGAATAACTGATCTTGAGAGCTTAGGATAGTCTGCATTTTTCAGCATGGATCTCAGTTTCTACATAATTGATTCAAAACTTAAACTTGTGCATAATGACTGTATGCCTTAAAACATGAGGAAATGGATACTTCCATGATGTATAAAATGATCAGGTTATAAACTTTGTGAAAGGTTTCACTTATTGTATATACGTATGATTCAATGCCAATGTCATATTGTTTTTATTCATGAAAGGTCATTTATTGGGTAATTTTATAAAAGTACTCTGCTTTTGTCTTAAACAACATGCAAAACTTTCAAGTTCTTAAATTGTGACTGTGTGAAATGTGGAATTTGAGTTATTTCCAGACCAGGGCCAACTTTGTCGTCTTTTTGATCCTTTTCTGTAGTATGAGATGGGCGTGGGTTTTCCCACACTGGACAATACTGTGAATGTTGTAAAATTTACTCGGTAACTTTTGGCATTTTTCCCTTTGATTGACTGAACTGACACTGTGTCATTTTTCCTCAGTATCTTACACTTCATCCCTCTGGGAGATGAAACAGGTTCAAATTTAATTTTATATGACCCAGGACTGGAAATAAGACAACATTTTTGTACTTGAGGGTAAAACACAGGCAGTAAGTGTGTCAAAAATAATTTCTACATTTATAGGCTGATCAGAATCTGGGACAGTATGTTTCAGCCCATACAGATTGAATCAGGTCGGGTCATGTGACAGTTTCAACTGATCTGTTTTTCATTCATTTGTGTACAAGAGGCCTGCAAAATTATTTATTTATCTGTAACAATCTTTCTCAGTTACCTCTGAGAGTTACAGATTAATTTCATTAAATTGCATTTAAAGGAATAGTTCAACATTTTGGGAAATATGCTGGTGGTTGCCTGGCAACCTCACAGTGACGACAAAACTCCAGCAAGTCATTACTCAGCCAAGAAAAAGTCTGGCTGCTTGTAAAACCAAACCTCTTTTTTTCTGTTAACTTCTCACTAATTAACAACTATAACATATTAAATAGTGAGTTTTAGAGGCACTGTTAGGTGAATTTTGTACAGAGCCATGCTAGCTATTTCCCCCAGTTTCTTTATTCTAAGCTAATCGTCTCCTGGCTGTAGCTTCATATTTAACAGACAGATATTAGAGTGATATTAATTATTCTCATCCAACTCTATTTTTTTCAAAATGTCAAACGATTCCTTTAAAAAAAAAAAAGCTATAAGAGATGAGAAAAGGCCTATAAATAATGATGTACAGTATGTAGAGAATGTAAGGCTACAGACAACAGGCTACATTATGTGTAAACTATTAAGTTTGCACTCGTCAGTCAGCAACCTCATGATTTTAGAAAGTGCCTGAGATCAAAGTGTCTCAACCTTGCCAGTGGAGAGGTGAAGGAAAGGAAAACACCTGTCTCACAGCCAGGAGAGTGGAAGAGGTTTGCAGGAAAACATGAATCCTGATCCACTCCTCTGCGTTCATAATGACACTGGATTTCTACTACATGGCTTGGTTAATTAAAAAGTTGGCCATTTTTCTTTTTTGTCTTGGGTGAGGTGTTTCTACTTGTTTGACAGAATAAGGAAAACGAAAGCCTAGTAAGCACATGGACAAGTCTTACGAATGTATTCATATTTGATGTAAAAGTTGATTCTTCCTGTTATCCTTATTGTTTACTTATCTTTCCTAAAGCTATGTAATCTGAACTTATTCTTATGTTTTATTTATGTGTATGCTAAATCTATTTAAACTCATTGAATGGTCTCTTGTGGGTGACAAATGGAAGGGTTAAAAGTTTTTCAGCCTGCAGTTTGATTAAAGAAAAACATTAAATAAATACATCTTGAAACTGATTTCAATGTTGTCTTGGTGTATAGGGATGGAGATCAACGGAAATAAATTCTGTTTCATGCAAAACAGCTCTAGCATCGGTGCACATCAGCTACATTCATTAAATACAATATACATCAATTTTGAAAGACTCTTTCAGCATCATGAATTCTGAGATTAAAAAAAAAAAACGGTTTAGCACAACTGTACGCTCAATAGCACTGAAGTCTTTGAAAATCTATTTTCTCCTGCATCTGACAGCTGTGTGAGATTACAAGAGAGACTTGAAGAAGAAGATGGAGGAAGAAACCAAACCTTAAAAAAGGGCCTACAGCGTTACATCCTGTGAGACATATTTCTCTGTCTGGCCGCAAAATCAATCTGAAGGATTGAGAAAAATGGTCGGAGCACAAAGCCGGCAGGACAAAGACACAGACACCAAATCGCCCCATACAAATTAATTTTTATTCCATCTCCTTTGGGTTTGTATCTTTAAGGTCATATATGTCAGAATAATTTCCCACTCTGTGACTGGTAACATACTGGAATAATCCTGTTGGAGGAGAAAAAAAAGAGACTAAAAACCGCTTGACGCCACCTTTTCTTTAAATATAATAGATTAGGCAATGAAGCAAGAAAACAGTGTTGTCTGAGGAACCCCAGCTGCTTAAATTCATGCCTAGAAGCCTGCTTTAAGCTATTGTTTCACCTAGATCCAGGAGCCAGCCAGCACATCTTTCAAGAATCATTCCCTCTTTTCAAGCTGAAAGATGCTTGGTGAATAATGTGCAGGAGATTGTGGCGCATCGCAGATGGATTATTCAACCAAGCAGATTGTCCGCGCAGACGTTCCATCTCTATCTAGCTGAGCTGACATCGTTTTGATGGTTTCACAGAAAAGCTGTGCGGGCGATTAATCCATCTACCACACAAGCCCCACCAAATCAACAAGACATACTCATGGCTGGCAACGTCAGGCTGCTTCTGTTGTTATTCAAAAGGCAATTCAACCTGTGGCAGCATCGCACATTAAAATTTAATGCCACATTGCAAAGCATAGTTTCCAGTAGGACACAAACTCACTGGCTTTTGTTTTTCCTCAATAATCATATCAACAGAATACAGATTATTTCATTACAAAACACCACCCTTCACGCATGATCACACCCAGTGTGAAAATAATTCAGCTTGACTGGGAAAAGGGTCAAACGTGTAATCTGTTTTTGGCAATAACAAGTTTTGCTGTAATTAAATCAGAACAGTGTGTCGAGAGTAAGAATTTGATAGCATTTGTATTCTTTTTAAACACTACCTACGTATAATTTATCGCTTAAAGAAACACCAAAACAAGGATCCAATGGCAGATGAAAAAATGTAATGTGCTTTAATGGCTGCAGCTTTTACACTACATAAGCAGAGAGAAGAGAGCTGATCCAGGATCATTTTATCTGATGTTCACCTCTGCAGTACTTCTGAGGCCTCTCAGCTGTATCAAGTGATCAGTCTCACTCTCTCACACACACACAAATAAAAAACAGCACAAAGTATATACCATTACAGTGTCACATAATCTGCCTAATGTTATTTTATATCTTCTGTTCTTTTAACATCTGCAGTATACATTTTATACAGTAAGTTGATAATGTTTTTGCAAACTTACTTAAAGAATAGTTCAACATTTTGGAAAATATGCTTGTTCTCTTTTTTGCCAAGACAAGGCTAGCTGTTTCCTCCTCCTGTCCTCTGCTCACCTAACTCTTTGGTAAAAAAGTGAGTAAAAGTTTTTCCAAAAATGTCTCAACTATTCCTTTAGAGGAGAATTCCACCCTAACTAGTTTGAGTGTTTTCAGATTCTGGGTAAACAACGAGATATTTCCAGCAGTGACAGTGGAGTTGTGGAAAAAAACACAAGTACTCAGGTTTATGGTCAGTTGCTCTGAATCTTTTTCCTCAACAGACCGGGATGTGGTTGTTTGTCTAGACTGGAAAAAACTTGCCGCCTTGCTCTTAATATCAGCGCCACTGTTGTTTTCTTTTCCTAGACACATATAGGGCCAATAGCTGGATGCACACAATTGCAGATTCTCATGGGTTGTCAAATGGCATTCTGGGAAATATAGGAAATCACTAACTGAAGCTGAAGTGGGTTAAAGGGAGAGAGGGGACAGCATGAAGGTCAAACACAGCAATCCTGGAGTGGGGCATCTAGGGGTGAAATCTCAGGTGGGGATGACAAATGTTGACAGGACACATCTTGGTTTTTCCTGACAATTTCTCTGGCACACTCAAATAGAAACCGACGAAAGAGACAAGATTAGACCTGGGTCATACCTTCTGTGCTCTCAGTCAAAGGTGCAGTTCAAGAGCTTGAAGAAAAATCAGGAAACGCATTTTCTGCCTAACCAGGTCAGAGTTCACTCCAGAGCATCGATGTCGTGACTTCCTTGAATCCAAAGTCCTCCCTCAATTAGAGATCTGAGAGGATTTCCCCAACAGATGTGTCCTATATAGATTTCCTGTCACAAAGGGTGCACATATCCAGCTGCCTTTCTTCACATTTATTCTTGCAGAGAAATAAATCCTATGATCAAAATCGGGAAACGGGCTTGAAAGCCGTGACAAATCCTGATATAAATGTAAAACTTGAGAGAGGAAAGTGTGAAACTGTCAGGTTCAGCTTGACTGTTAGAGATTACACATCTTTTTTTTTTTTTTTTTTGCATGGTAAATGTTTTCGTTCGTGTTACGCTGGAGATCAACCTGTCAGCCAAGATGGCTGCTTAAGATCACAAATGTTTGGGGTCCTCGGAGGAGATCTTATTGTACTGGCGAGGTGAAGAGGATTAGCAAAGTACAGGAGGTGCAGTGAAGATACTTTTCAAAGGATTTGAGCAGGGTGGTAGTGGATTGTTTCCGCTTTCTTAAAGTCGAACTGAAATAAAATTCATTACTGCTAGGAAATCTGTATTTAGTTTTAACTTATAGCTCCACTTGTAAAAGCTACAATGGTGATTCAGATTAGTAAGTTCAATTTGAAGATTTAGTGTTAAAGATTAGTTCGTACATGTAGTGAACACGTCGCTAACGACAACCAACGCTACGTGGGCTTGTTGAAAAGGGGAAAAAAACATCTTGTAGCAACATTATCAGAGCTATGACATGTTCCAGTAAGTAGTGCATCTCCTAGATGTGAGTCCACCGCTGCCGTAGGAAACACCCACCCGAGGCCTGAAGCTTAGACACAATTATGTCCAAAAAAACGTTTCAAGTTCTTTTGAAAAATGGAAGTATCCTATGTTTCCTTACACAAAAAGTGAGGAGAATATAAATTTCAGTACAACTTTGATGTGAATAATTTACCTGTCTCCCATCTTCGCACAATTTGAAAAACTAGAAGCTAAAACCTGACCAGCGGAGAATAATGAGAAAAAAGTCATTAGTTTCCCCCTTACTATGAGAGAACCGAACTGTTCTCGTATCATTATGCTTGTATTAAGACCATAAAACACATGCAAACAACACACCCACACATCCATCTCCTCTTTCCCTAAACCACACACACACACACACACACACACACACACACACACACACACACACACACACACACAGCTTTATTAGCAGTAGACAAGACAAGGAAGAGAAAGTCATTAGAAGGAGAAGATGATTCAAAGCAGTTTGTCTTGCATTTAGGACACAAGCCAAGGATGCTCACTTGACAGAGCAAACGTGCTTTGTAGTCACCTTAGAAAGTGGGTCATCATTATCACAGTGAGCGGAATATAAAACTTTGTGAGCCTCTGTTTGGTAAAAAGACACTAAACTGTATTTTTCAGTTTTTAGAAAATGTAGATATGTTGATTTTAGAAACAATTAAATTCTCATTCCAGCCACAAATTATGAAAATACACAGTAGTGAAACCATTATGGCATTAAATTAGCAAACAGTAATCCATGAATGAAACATTTTCTCTTTACAAGGAGGTTAAGCATCTGTGTTCAGAGTGAACTGACCTTGGCTTTAATACATTCTGCTTCATTAAGGTGAAAGAGGCTGGGTGTTGAAACTTCCCTAAGAAAACGGTTTACATTAATTTCAGTGCAGCTCTTTGACCACAAGTGACGTACTGACTATGATTAATTATGTTAATATTTACTTAGGGTCTGGTGTTACAGAGCGGCATGATTAAGTAGCTCTATTGTCAACTGTCAGCCAACTTTTGCTTTTTAAATCCAGACTGATCTCCCTAAGTGTTGTGTTATCCGACTGGAAAGTCTTACAGTAAGATGGAATATATTCACTTGTGGTTTGGAGATCACGTTGCGTCTCAGGCAGCTGTGATGTCTCAAGCTGAGACTGGACGACTGGCTCCCATTATCTGTCACTGTTGTCTAAACAAAGACTGCGGAGCTGATCGATAGAGTGCAGAGCATGGGGCTTCTGGATAACTGACTATTAGGGTGAAATGTCTGTTTATGAGCACAGCGTGTATGAGAAACGACTGATTCAAATAAAACCTCCTTTGCATTTTTGCATTGGAGCTCCTGCATTAAACTGCAAAGACTGCTGGTTAGAAAGCACAAGATGGATTTGATCTGGTGTGAAATCAATGCTCGCTAACTACTTAGACTGTAGTGGATAAGCTCAGCAGAATGGGTTTTGCTCTTACTGTACTTCTCACTTTGAGTCTGATTTGTACCCAGAGGAGAGGAATGGATGACTCCCTGGCCAAATGATTAAGGCCGGGTAGACGGGAGCTTTAAGCAGAAAAAAGCCACCGACCAGCCCACAGTCGTATTCAAGGGCTGAAACACCCCAGTGCACTTCAATCAGTCCAGTTGTTGAGGTGGCACACAGTCTGTGCAGTTGCTGAATGTACATTCACTCATTCCTGCTGTTTGAAGCACATCTCTGGTACATCCAAAGAGCATGTTCTGTTTGCATGATTTCTGCACTGGTGCGATGTCTTCACATGAAAATGGAGGGCAACATATGTGCACACTTACCATAAGAGTACTGTATTTAGTCTACTTTGGGGTAACGTTTTTGCTCTTCAAAACAACACATTATAACAGCATTACAATATAAATGTATTATCAATATATAATAATTTGGTCCCACTTTATAAAGGCACCCTTTATAAAGAGTTTATAAGTTGTAATGATTTTATTAATGTCAATAAAACATTTACTATTGCTTGATAGATCAGTTATAAGCCATTAATAAGAACAACTTTACAGTTGCCAGGTTGTGAATAGTCTCTCCGGTGGACTTTTGTTAAGATGGAGGCTGGAGCTGGAACCTGGCCCCCCCTAAAGTTGTTCTTAGTGATTTCTTATAACTGAATTATAAAGTAAATAAATCATGTATTAACAAGCATTACTTACAACTTATAAACCCTTTATAAAGGGTGCTTTATTTATGTCTGAAAACCTGAAAATCGCGAAGCTTTCAGCTGTTCATCCAGTCGCTTTAGAGAAGGTTTTATAAACCAAAGAGATCAAGTGATTTTTCTCAACTCACATCGATTTATACAGTATAATGCTTTAATAAAAGAGAAAACTGAATAATCTATTGAATTTGAATGACAACACAGGGATAAACTGCCTTGAAAATGGCAGAAATCCATACTATAGTGCAGATAAAAATGACACAGCAAGCCTTTCTTGAAGAACTAGCAACACTCCTCCTGCAGAAGGATGAATTACAAAAGAAAGTGAACCATGTTTCGGCTCGTAAATGCAGTAAAATCAACAAAGTGAGCATCAGCATTGAAGATGTCAGTAACTAAACTCATATGATTTGTACTGAAGTTTCTGCGCAGGCTTATTTAATGGCAGCAGGAGGGTTAACAAGGCTAGTATATCCTCACCACAGAAAACCACAGCACTTCATGCTCACCAGCCAAAGATAAAGTAAAAAACAGTCAACTCAACTTCTGCATGTTTCAGGTCAGCTAAGTTGCAAATACTTGTCACATGACCCAGCATGAAAAGCTTAAACTGTAAAGCTAAATATAAGCCTAAACAATAGATGCAACTGTTAAAATACTGACCATGGAAGTTACAATTATATTTATAATATTTGGTAAATATTATGTGAGACAGAAACAACAGAAACCCTCTCCATGGGTCCAAACTAATACTTTGAAATACATAATACATATACTATATTGATGAGTTACAACATTACTAATTATGATCAGTACTTTATTGCTTGCAATAAAGGAGTTCTCTCATCAGGTGTTTGAACAGCAGCAGCCCAGTCCAGCTTTGGCACAGAGTCACATTTTAATGGGGTCACAATCATCACAGTCGCTGTCTGCTCATTGGACTAGAGAGAACCTTCCCCTGTCAGGCTGAAAACAAAGAGCTACCGTTGCTTTGTTCAACATTAAAACGGTGCTGTAAGGACAGGCGTAGGATACAGAGGCAGACAAAACAAGCATGCAGATGACTGCCAAGGATGTCTTCATTTGAGCCGCCAGAGTAATTTCACAGCTCCAAAGACAAGTCTGTTTTAAAGAGGAGAGGAGAGACATGGAGAGAAGACACACACTGCCCTCTGCTGATGGACACTGAGAGGGTGAAGCCAATAAGGATTTCAGGATATTCTGCGCATGTACAAGACACATATTAAAAGCTGTTCTAATTGAAGATGTTCATTGTATTCAGTATATTTAATACATTAATTAAGGATCAGTTTAGTCAACGCAATAGTCATTAATCAACTACAAAATACAGTATAATGAACACCAAATAATCAATATGAAATTATACAACAACACAGCCACAAACAAACAAAAGCCTCTAAAATTAAACATATTCTCAACTAAAGATAGAAAACAAGCCGTCTGCGGTTTTTACATTGGTTTGCATTAGATTGTAAAGTGTCTGATATTTTGTCCACCCCCGTCATGTGACATGCAGTGTAATGCAGGAGGTCATCCCAACATTTCAACTGTTGTCTGCTCAATTATGTGACCCCACCAAAATCTGTCAGTTGCTGACATCTAGCTGACACAGGAGGTAACAACAAAAGATGATCCAGACAAAAATGCTTTTTCCCCCCATCAAGGACACAGACAGTCAGAAGATACAATATGACAAGACACCAATAATGTAAAGTAAAAGGATATTTATTTGCATGAGATTTTGGTGACTTACTTCACTGATTATATTCTGTTCAGAGCTTTAAAAGATCTGTATTCAGTCTGTTGCAAATGGTGTCTGCTCCACTTGGCACTGACAGGTCCCATTGATATTCAACAGGGTGAGTGTTTGATTTAAACAGGTACTTAGAACAAAATCTCATCACTGACTCTCAGTAATATTAAAGTTCAGGCAGGGATTTGAAAAATGACACAAACACACTTCAGTGACAGAGTGTTTCTGTCCACTGGGATGTGTGTGTGTGTGTGTGTGTGTGTGTGGGGGGGGGGGGTGACATTAAACTGTGATTTTACTGAGGTTTAGGTCTCTACACAGCATTGTTTAACACTAAACCATAATACTTATAGAGATTGTAGTTGTCCATCTTTGCAGGTGATCACGTCAAGACACCAGCTTACTCAGCTGCCCCCCTGCTGAACTCATCTGCAGGTAATCAGGTTTGTTTTATTTTTTTTATCCACAATCATGAACCCAAACACTCAACAGCTCACACAGAAACCAGGGAATAGTGCAATGAGTGTGAAAAGAGCTTGAACAGAGTCTGCGCTGCAAGAGCTGATTATTTGTTTAATTGATTTAGTGAGTTAATTGAAGAACCAACCACAGTGTTGTGAAATAAAACATGTTTTATCTAAAAGTTGTCACAAAATGAAGGGCGATCCTGCTGACCTAGGAGAAAATGTGTTCTTCAGAGCATAGAACGTTTTGTTTGGATTAAACAGCATAGTTAGTTTGACCAATAGTGACCCAGGTGCATGAACACCACCACATAAACATGGCACCAAACTGACAATGTCACAAAATATAACTTCTTTATAGACAGACAGCTGTATTATTCCTGTTATGTTTTACAGTTCAGACTGCTTTTATGAAGACAACATTTTTCTTTCCTCCTTATTCCAAGTCCTTTTCCCAAATCCACACAAGAGGACAGTATCCCAGATTAAAAGTATCATAATGTGGTTTCTTTATGAGGGTTGGATTAGGTAGTGCAGTGGGTGTAATTAATGATCATGAATTATTCATGTATACAAGAAGATGCAATACATTAGCCGTTCATCCCCAGAAGGTGACACATTCGCGGCCCGAGCTAATGGAATAATTGTCTCATCTGATTTTGTCAGTAGAGTCAAATGAACAGACACTTAAAAATGACTGACTCCAAAAGGTCGTATTTCATGTTGGACTCATATTTTACCAGACATTTAAAGAGAAAGTGGGACGACTACAAGGTCAGGAGCGTTTGTAGACTCATTAACAAATTGGTCAGGTGTTGCACAGTCGGTGTTGATGACATATTTACTGTCTGTATTAACGTGTAAATCTCTACAATGCCGGAGCTCATAAATGTTTGATGTCTTTATTTTCATTTGTAGCTGCGAAGCATTAAGAGGTATTAACTTGGGAACTCTCTGTTAAATGATGTTTTGGTGCCTAGGTAAGACCTACTAGACTCGGGATGATTAAAGATGCAAAAATATATAAACGTTCTAATGAAATTGATTAAAATTTAAATTTCTTTTGTGATTTTCAACACAAACACAGGAATACAGTAGATCAAATTAAACTGATGCCTTGATTTACTTTCACCTTCATTTTAACTTCCCAAGCATCAACATTTTGCTGTGTTGCCTGTTGCAAGAGGACACCATTAAGCACAGTTTACAGCAAAGAGGGTGCTCTTGTGGTGAGGACAGCTCAAAATATGCTTTCACCAAAATAAAGTTGAGAGATAAGCCTACAAAGTAATTCAAATGCTAATAAACTAAATAATTGCACAGCAAATGGAAACGAATACTGGATGATTTTTTATCTAAAAAACAAAAATAATGAGCCATAAAACTAAATCATACTGAATAAATCAGTTATAATAAAAAAAGGAAAAGAAAGCAGATCACTACTTTAAAACAGATAACTCATTTTGTAATGTGTACACTACACTTACTGATACAATATCTGATCAAACTGGGAAAGTGATAAGGAAACAAACCTTCACTGTCAATCTAACCAGCTAAATAAGGTGACATTGGTCGGGTGACATTGGTCTTTTTATCCCTCAATGTCTCACGCTGCACGTCTCCCTTGCTTTAGGGAGGATTGGTTGTTATGTTTGTGTGTGTGTGTGTGTGTGAGTGAACAGACAGGGTTGATGACCTTTTCAGAGAGCTATCATTTAATAAACACTGACAGCCTTTTAGAGACCACTTACCATTCATCTGGACTACAAGATTAGGCCCTCCAGTGAAACTACACAGTGATTGAATCATTGTCCCCAGACAGCATAGTGACAGTATAGAAAACACAAAATCAATACTTCAGTGGTGAGGATATATATTTTAGGAATTCTGGCAGCAACATGCAACAGGCCTTCATCTATCCATCCATACATCCATTTTCTTTACCTGGTTAACTCTGCAGGGTCATTCTCACAAGTCCCATTAACTCTTTAGTGGTAAATATATAAAAATATCTTGGATATATCTGTTACACAATGTGATTAACAACACATTATTTTAAAAGAATAGTTCAACAATTTGAAAATTATGCTTCTTTGCTTTCTGCCTGAGAATTAGATGAGAAGATCGATATCACTCACTGGAACCAGGAGGCAATTAGCTTAGCTTAGCATGAAGACTGCAAACAGGGGGACGTTAGCCTATTTATGTTCAAAGCTTAAAAATCTGTCTACCTGCACCTCTAAATCTCACTGATTTCCACAATGTATCTTAAGTAGTCCGTACACAAACATCTTGTGATTTTAAGGGGAGCCACATGCTGTAGTTATTTCTTGGTGAACAACAGCTGGGCCCAGTGACATCCTGGAGTCTTGTTTTCCTGGTGGTTGTGGGATGTGCAGCACAGAAGTACTGGGTGGATGGACAAACCGTTGCTCGTCAAGAAATATCTACACCACGTAACTTCTTATCTTTCTCGACCTTCATATCTAACTCTCGGTATGAAAGACACAAATATAACATGGAAACTTCACACAGAAAGGTTTGAAAGACCTTCTTGCTATGAGGCAACAGTGTTTCTAACGAACCTCCAACAGACTTCCAGCGTATGGAAAAAGAACTAGAAGCTGAGATTCAGAAATAAATAGTTCAAGGTTATGTTTTCATTTCATCTTCCAAAAATAGTCAAAGTGCATTTCACTTGTGCAACAAGACAAGACAGATTTTACATGACTAACCCACTACCACTCACACACACACACACACACACACACACACACACACGCCAATGAGACAGGTTCACTGTGAGTACTTAGCCACAGTCATCCGGTGACACGTTTCATGCACCGCTGCAGCAAACACGAGAAGTGTATACCGGAAACAGGCCGACAAGGATAAAAGCAAGAACACCAGCATGGGGCACGCAACCGCTCCTTTCGTCTGAGGGAGACGCTCACCCACCCAGCTACACGTTTGTTATATTAAATATGAAGCAATTACACAGCCATACACAAGCCACACTGCTTCTCAATCTCGCATTTGAAGTGAAAAAAAAAAAAGAGAATCCTCTCCTTTCCCATGTTTTCCCCTGCTTGTGTGGAAAAACTTCAATAACATCTCATGGTGGAATTGGACATCCCTTCTCCCCACTACCGACTTTTGCAGTACGTTGATAGCGAGATGAGGGATAAATTGATGAAGTTACACTTGGATGAATAAATTAGTGTACCAGAATACATTTACATCTAGATGAGATTACAGTCCTGACATACAAGCTCATTACTGGTCTCGGCTGCTTCCACCAGACGTCATCACCCAATTGCATCCTAACTCATTCAGTCGGGTCGCTGCTGTGACTGCGAGAACAATACGTACAGTAACTGGCTGATTGATGTGATAAATCAGAGGGAGGGAACACGGAGGAACCACCAGCCACACCATTATGAAAGCAGAGTTTTAGTTACTGCACAGAAGAGACCCAGAGGTGCAGATAAATGTCTCAACATTTGAGGTTGAAGGATTCTTAATTGAAGGCTAAATAGCGCAGCTTCTGCCCACAAACATCATCAGATGAAAATCCTCCTACAATTCACACGCTGACCCCTAAACTCTTTCCTTGCCTTCCAGCATGAAGCAATGGTCCTTGGAGAGCCATTTATGTCCACAAATAAAACACACTTTATATGCTATCATAAAGAAAAATGAAACAGGAATTCTGGTTTTATGTGGAGGCGCGAGGAAACTGCATTCCAACCTAAAGGGCTGTTTCACACCAAGCATTACCTAAACAAACATGTATCTAGTTGAATACACATATCTGTATATAGAAACATTTATATTTTTATTCCATTAACTTTATAAGCCATCCATAACTCTATTGAGGTACTTGTAATTTACTTCAGTATTTCTATTTCTGTTATTTTATACATCTACTCCACTACATTTCAGTGGGAATTATTGTACTTTTTGCACCACTACATTTATCTTTTATCTATAATTACTTTCATATTCAGATTCATATTTTACATTCAAATCATATGATGAGCTTATAAAATATGATCATTGGTACAGATAAAACTAACCAACAGTATACTGTTTAAAGCCGTTAAATTAGCTCAACTAGCTAGAACATTAATATGTTTAGCATATACACACTATAATATATGCTTTTATCCTTTTACTTAAAGCGGCTATAATAATATTTTTACGATAACAAAGTATCAAATGACAATGTGAAAACAATGTGAAAGAGGTCACTCACTCAAGAACCAGATATTTCCCTCAGTAGTTGGTGGAGAACAAAAACTGAAAGATCTAAAAGAGAGCGAATACTGGACTTACATTTATCGGGTGGCCAGAAACACAAATTGAAATAATATTGTTGCTCTGTCTGCTGGATGTGCAAAAGTCAAAAGTGCACCCTTTTTAAATAAAATGATCAAATTAAATTGCTATATTCATTTCACTAGTATTTTCCATCTGCCACAGTCCTCCTGGACAAAAACAGCAGGCTTTTAGGTGCACAGGATCAAAGCGACAGAGCTGAAATGGCCTGCAGCTTAAAGTGAAAGTGAAAAGCCTGGACACAAATGGAAGGAGAAAACAACACACAGAGAGAGGAAAGGTAAAGGTGGCTCTACAGGGAAATCTACTGAAGGGGAGGCTCAAGGAGAGGATAAGACCCCTGTTATCAGTGACCCGAGCACTCACACATGCACATGAGCGCACACACATTCAGGCTGCAGCAAGAAAGATATCATCTGAACTGAAGAAGCACCAAGAAAACATATTTCCTCAATAAGGTAATAAGAGTTCTCATGAGCAGCTGTTATCTTTTGTCTTTTTTATCCTATTTTTAAACGTGACGTGGTGTAAAAAAATTTTTTTAGTTTTTTTTTTTTTAGATGGTTTACACACAAAACAAGATATTCCACGTACCAGATAGAAATTATGACAGGATCATGATGCGTTGTGCAACAGAGGAGGTCCTTGTATACCATTTGAAGGGCACTGGCTCAAGAGTGGGCACATCAGCACCTGTCACTGCTCGCCTCCAGATGTTCAATAGATGCCTTGTGACACTCTGCACGGCCCCACCTATCACTCGCCACAAAGCCATAACCTTCTGCTTCCCGATGTACCATTACATATTCAGGCAGCAATCTGAATTTGAGATGCAGGAGGAGGGAGAAGGAGAGCGGGCTGTCGAGAATGAGAAGTGAAAGGTTAAGTCGTGGGCTGCCGGTAACAGCACAGCGGGGGACTGTGGATCCGTGTTGGCAGGTACATGTTATAGCTCCGAGAAATGGCTGCTGTTTATGGTTTACAGCAGGCAATGAGGACAAAACAGCGCTGTCGAGGACCTCATGGGTACCAGCTAATGGACAGGTCATGTTATTTGTATTAAATCACAGAGGATAAGTGCGAGTCCACGGGATAAACTGGCTGGCTCTCTGGTGAGCACTGCCTCGTGGCAAGAAAAAGACAAAATATGTCTCTGTTTTGATCAGCACTCTCTGTGTCATATGTTTAGAGAGACGACCAGAAAGAGCAGGTGAACAGATTTTCGGTAAAAACAATCTCTTTTTCTTTTATGGTATCAATATGATATTCCTATGAGTTTTCCACAGTACATTTATTTTTTTGTGGAGGTGGAAAAAGTTAATTCATGTGCATTCCATCAATATAATTTACATTGACAGATTATTCATGCATTCAACAACGAAAGTAGCCAGGTTTTACTTTCAAATTCTTCATTGAAGCAAGCATTGATGTACAGTAATATGCATGTGATTCTACACCTACATTGCTAATGCTACACCTCATAAAAGGCGTAGTGATGTTTTGTTCCTTTTTTAACTCCTTAAAATAAAATGACCTTCAAATACCTGTGAGTATAATGAGATTTAAAATCAAAGTTATAATATATATATATATATATATATATATATATATAATGTGTGTAATCGGGATGGACACAGCGCCTTGCTTTATCATTAGATTAGAAGACTACAGTGAAAATTCAAGTGCTGTGATACCGTTCTCAGATTTTAGTTTCCATGAGATATTCAGCCCAAAAGGCTGCAGGTGAGACAGCATGAGCTCACGTCATCCCATTTATTGCAGAAAGTGAAAAAGTGAAGAGTCAGGTTAGGATTTTGTGCTTATTTCATCATATTTACTTTATGGTTTGTAGCAGCTTTAATCCTGCTGTCACAATGATTTAGAGGGTGAAGCTAAATCCCTAGAATAAAAAGGGACAAAACTATAACACTAGCACAAGAGTTGTGACTTCTCTAGAGGCCAAGTGTCAAGGTGTAAAGTTAAGATAATGTGAGGTGTTTAATTAATGACAGTCTACAGGGAAACATGTGTCGTGCAATTACTTGTTGTTGTTGAAACTTCACTGGGGTTTCACTGTTGCCTCAGCTCCACTTTATCACTGATTAGAGTTATGTGTTAATCCCATAACAACGTACTCATTAGACATTAGCCTACTCTACCTATACTTGTGTCTTATTTCTCACAGAGGGACTCTGATTCATGCAAAGATGTTATTCTATAAAGATTATACAGGAAATATTCATGGATTCTGCACCTACTTGATACTTAAATGTTACGGTTCAGCTGTTAAGCTAAATATTTTTGCATTATTCTCTATGACAGGAGCCTGTTGCTAGTTTCCTCCTTAGGATCTTGTTACACTTGACATGACAGCGATGCACCAAATTCAGTTCAGTTATGGAGTTGTCTGCAGGAGTGAAGGAAGTTCTCACAAGGCTTTAGGATCCAGTTCAACTTGGTAAATAGATGTTGCACTGCAGTCGCACTATAAAATCCAAAATAAAATGTGCTACTGAATCTAACATCCATTCAGTCTCATACAGTTCCTCTCTAGCTTAGACAAAAATGGCAATGCCAAACGTGCAGCATGGTTGTGTAGATGATGTGACTTTGTGTTCTTAATGGCATTGTCTTTTTAGTAGGTATGCTTAAAAGCTTGTGTCTTTATTTTGTGAAAGCCTATAATCGCAACAACATACAAATGAATCTCACAGTTTTGTGACTAAAGGCCCTTTCTCTGTAGATTTTGAAATTTCTATATCAAGCAAATCATTTCACTCCATTAAGTTGAATGTCTTAACTGTATTACTGTAACAAAAGGTTTTAGGGCTAAATATGTAATTAAATAACTCTTGAAAATGATGATAAGCAGTGTGATCTTTTCAGTTCTTTTCAGAGTTTATATGAAATGAAATCATTAAATACTGTGCACTGCGTTTTGACATTTATCTGTAGCTTCTAAATAAAATCTGGCTCTTGAGCAGGTTGCATCAGGTTTATTCCCCACTGCACACGGAGTAATAAAAGAAATTGATACCAAAATGGACTTCTACTCAAAAAACAGTAAATGACATTTACTGTCGCAGATCTGATCAGAGAGATGAATCACCCATTGTCCTTGTATGCTATTCGTGGTCCAGTGAGACCTTTGACCCGGGTGTGTTGTGAGAGTACATTTCTATAGGTCACAAAGGAAGCCTCTAACCATGTTGTTAGTAATGATGGCAAATGAAGCACACATACGGAAGCAAGACACACGACAACAAACTCAGCAGAGTGTAAAATCAGAATAATACATTGGCTGCGGTTATATATTTAGTGCAGGAGTGTTTGCTTTGAATCACAGGCAGTAACACAACTCCATATGTTCTGAAACAAAACCCCATATATGCCATAGAAAAATACAGTTCATATTATTGTTATTGTACACTGTCCAAATATTTGGACAAATTGTATTTTGATGCATTGGCAACATTGATTTTGAAACTGTCATGCCAATAAAGCCTTTTGAATTGAAACACTGAATTGAAGTTTTAATAGCTTGGTTGCAAGACACATTTCTGAGAAATCTGATCCTAAGACTGGTTCACTCTAAACATCTCAATTAACCTCAACCCATTTGTGCTTTTGTACAAATGTAATGCAATAGTCCTGCAGTACCTTCTAGCTCAGTGAAGGTCATAATGTCCTGCGTCAGAAAGGTGTTGATTTAGCCCTTGTGGGGAGTTTGAGTCCAAATGACCCATTTTAAAACTTTTAGTAAAAGAAAAACTATATAGTACACAAAATGTATGTCCTTCATTGGGGGTGACCAGGTCAGTTTAACCTGAGAAGTTTAAGTTAATATTTTTTATTGCTAGCAGACTAGTGGATTTAAAAAAAAAGTTTTTATCACTACCCCTCCTACAGTAAAATACATCATATCCTAGTCTATAATGGCACAAAGAGTGGTGTGGACAACTGAAACAAGTTACTATCCTGCTATACTGCCAAAGAAAAACCTTACAGTGGCCACTTGTGGTCTTTTATGACATGCTGGATGTTTTGGCATAAAATGCTTTTTGTGATCTGGATGGCACCATAGAAATCTCCAGAAGAGATGGCTATTTCTAGAGGAATTAGGCAAGTCACTTGTATCACCTCACATACAGAGGAAACAGCGTTGATGTTACATCCCGTTGGTCCTTGTCTGTGTTTCCTGTTTTATTTTGAAATTCTTACCTGTCTCATCTCTTCAGTTCCTGCCCTCGTGTCTCTCATTGATTAGCCACACCTGCTCCCCATTACTCACCTGTAGTCATTTTTGAAGGTGTAGTTTTAGATATTTTTTTAAGACATTAAAGTGTATGGGGCTGTTATATGGTGTCCACACCTTTTTCAGTGCCTTTATTGGCTATTTCATAGTAGAGATAAAACTGTGTTGCATGTCATACTCACTCTCACACACAATGATCCAAGGCCGGATTCACACGCAAGACATTCGAGCTACATGACATGCACCTGAGCCAACTGAGCCTCCAAGGTGTCTCGGTTGTCCAATGGTCAGTGTTGATCTTGTACTAAAACACGTTGTACACACACGTACAACATCCACAGAGGGAGGGAATACCACAAAAGGTCAGGACAGTTTGCCCTGCACTTGCTGCTAAAAGTCAAACGTGCACATTTCCACACCCTGGCAAGTGGCCCAGCAGTTTGGCAGTGTGCTGTGGCATTCAGGCATGAGAAACTGTCTGAGCAGGGAGGGTGTGTTTGTGTGTCTGTATGCAACCAAACCTGTTGCAAAGGCTTTTTTTTAATCATTTGTTTTGGTCCACTTCGGTTTGAATATATTACCACAAAAGGACAAAGCAATCAGTGCCAAGAGGAAGAGCACAAAAATGATACAAGGACATTTGAAAGTCAATTTCATTTATAGTGGAGGATGGGGCCAGTTGAGCCTTGGGCTAAGATGAATATCCCAGACAGACATGCCCAAAATTAATCAGGTGATCATGGAAGTAGATTTCGGAGGAGCAGTTCATTTCCATAAATTTAGGATGGGTGAGAGCACATGGAGGACGTGGGAAGAGAGACAGGCCAAAAATAAATAAATTAGTTTTGCTGAGTCACATGGTTTCCCCCCGGGTGAAGATGTCATGAGCCTTGCATTTAATGGAAGTGGATATATTTCAGGTTGTATTAAATATTATTTCAGGGGAGAAGAAGCAGATATTACCTGAATGACACTAAAAAGATATGTGGATCAAAAGGAAGACATCGCCTAAGGTTGTGTTGACAGTTGTACTGTGCATGTTGTGTGATATCCCTTTGACAATAAATATTGATTATTAAGCAGCATTTATGGTGAGTTACACTTTATTGATCCCCTGGATGAAATTTGTTCTCTCTCTGTTTAAGGAGTTGAGGAGTAGGCAGCCACAGCACACCATCTTGAGGACCATTTACAGTGCCAGTTCTTCAGTTCTTTGGTTCAACATACATTGTCTTTCACTGAGCATGCCATTTAAGTAGGCAAATTAGTATATTATTAGGTGGGAAGGGGGATGAATAAAAGGTTGAGGGGTGTGATGAAACTGGGTCAAGTATTAAGGGATGAACGGAGGGTCGAATGGGGATCGATGATATGCAGGGAGGTGTGGTAGCGAGGACCCCCATTGTATCCCCTGTGGTTCCTGTAATGAGAGAGAAGGAGGAAAGGAAGCAGAAAAGTGGTTTTGATGGAAGAGAAGGGGTTTGGACACCTAGAAATGGGAGATTGGATTAGAGTCAGGCATGGTCTTTGTTCCTGAAGTTATTATAGCTTAATTTGATGTGGCCTAAACCAGGGCACCCAAAGGAAACCCACCCAGATGTAGAGAAAACTGGCTCAGTGGATAGAGAGTTAAAGCTTTCTCTGAGAGTTTGCCTCTGTGCTGCCCACGGCAGTTATACCTGAGCTATGAATCCCAGGGCAACATGTGGAAGCTTTAAAGTGAAGAATGATATGTTTGCCAGAGGTTGTTTCATCATATGCTTTACACTATTTGTTTATGATATGCCCATAGTCTTATGGGTCACAACAACAACGAATGGATAAATTCTACCGCTACAAAATCGTCACCCAACCGTGACTGACATCCTTCACGATGATGTAACAGTGACAGTTCAGCACGTAGCACTTTTATGTGCACTGATTGGTCCGCAACCTGTCACTCCAGGGCTTTTCAACTCTAGACCTATACTATAAGAAATCATTCTCTGCCTATTTTTATCACTCCACTCACCTTCTGTAGGCCAAAAAAAGGCTGAATCCGGGATAAGAGATATGATCACTGTTTTCAAGTAATTGCAATAAATAGCACTGACAAAAATGTGACTAAGAACAAGAACAGATGGAAAGATTTGAAGGCAGACTATTAATGAAAGCTTTTAGTTTACTCCCAAATGGCTGAACTTGACACTCTACCCAGCTGAACCCTTTTCTGGAAGTTAGTAAGAGAAAATTATTGAATTTCCATGGATGCCCCAAAACCTTTCACATCAGCTACTGTTGTAATGAATGCAATTCTATTTTATTACCACAATATTGCTGATGTATCCTGCTCTTTCCTCTTTGTGTAGTTGACACGTTTAATTTTAGTTAATGTGATGTAATAAACACAACCTATATTTCCTGTAGAAAAAAAGAAAGCTAACAATTTCACCCAGGTCAGGTATGTTTATGGGTATTTTTGACCGTGTGTGTGTGTTTGTGTGTGCTGTGCGTGTGTGTATGACCCCATTCCAGCTGTCAAAGGCCATGGTTATACATGTGGGACCTTGATGTTGTTGCTGCAGAAAAAGGAGTGTTTCTGGCAGGGCTGATGCAATGAGGGCTGAAGGATAAATGGTCAGAGGTCAAGCCACTGATGATTTCTCCTTCATCTAAAGTGAACACACACATGCACACTTGCCTGCTTCACCACCGCTAACTTAAGTGGTATATATAGACATGGATGCATGGATGGTATAAACATTCGCCTTGTAAAGCATCACAAGGGTTAAGAAGTTCCACATAATGAAATTATTTATGGTGAGAGTAATTTGGTGGCTTTGGGGCCAAAAGCACAAGAGGGGCTCTGCAACTGAATAAAGATATATTTCAAATGGAAAAAAATGATAATACAAATTTCAAAAGCCTATAAAAACTGTTTTCTGTTATGTTACATAAAGAAGCAATGGTATTCTGGTCACACATACATCAGAATTACCTCTGAGAATCCTTTAAGTAAAAGGGAGAAAGTCTTCTGGTCTCATCAGGTTGAGATTGGCAGTTGGGTCTTTTGATGTGACTGGTAATCTTCCCCATGCCTGAGAAGTTGCCCGATAGCATTAAAGCACAACAAAGCGTCCGTGGCACACAAGGCGCTTGGCTAATAGTGTTTTGCAGATTTGTTTTCTTTCAAAGTGGGAAAGGACACAAAGTGTCTGCTTTCTTCGGATTCTACTTACAACCTGAAACTACTTACAGGTATATTTAGTCAGGATAAATGCAGTAAGAATATTCAGGCAAACACTAGCAGGATAAGTCTGACCATATTCTACAGTATATTTTTCTTTTTGTCAGCATTGCATTAATGGGATTCTTTGACAATAACAAAAATACGGAATAACGTCAGCCTTATCTTTTAAAAACAGACCACACTTATGACACACATTAATTTTCTTGATGGATTTTAAGTTTTGTAAACAAGTAAAATGACACAGGTAGGACATAAAATATTATAAAAAGGTCCTTTAGACAAATTGCAAACTGCACCTAATCAGCTTATTCTGAGGCACCCCTGGGTGAGACGCCATAACCCTCACATTGACTGGGCTTCAGGGGCCATTTTACAGCCTTGTCATGCTGTGTGTCTCAGGTCTGCTCTGTCTCCCACTCCCAGTGACTCTCTCCCCTCTGAGTTTACTGACCTCTCAGGAGTCCCTCCTGAATATCGGGATCTAAAGGAGGTATTCAACAAGGTCCGGGCCACCTCCCTGTCTCCTCATCACCCTTATGGCTGCAGCACTGACCTCCTCCTTTTGGCGGCAAAAGGGGGACCTACACAATATTAGGCAGGTGGTCATAATGTTATGGCTGATCGGTGTATATGCACAATTCTGATGACAAAATGGCGATTGTAAAACATAAGTGAAGAGGATGGATCCAGGAGGACAATTAAGCAGCTTCAGGTGTTGCTCACTAAGTAGGATCTGAGCCACATCACCTCATCTCCACCATGGAGACCTGGAAAGAGGACAGGCCACACAAACACAGAAGAGGACCACACTATTCACACAGAGAGGAGAAAGAAAAAACCCAAACACACGGAGGGAGAGAGAGCCATGATAACATGCACACTAGGGAGAGAGGGAGAGAAGAGAATCTCCTGGGGTACGAAGATCCAGATCAACGACTGGATGAGGCATCGACAGCCAGGAAAGAGCGAGGTCCCAGGACGGCTGATGTCCAGCACAGAGAAGCCTGAGAGAGGAGAAGGAGGAGAGGCTAGGGAGAGAGGGGAAGGGAGAGAGGGGGCATGCATAGAAACAAAAACAGCAGACTATTCCAAAGATTTTCGTCTTGGTGTTTCTTTGGTCTGATCTTGTAATTGTGTCAAGATCCCAATGGTCATTTATTTTTTTGCATGTTTGTGTTATTAATACAATTAATACGGTAACTAATAAAACACAGAGGGTTAAAGACACTTTTATCCAGAACAAAAGCACATACTGTATCTGGTGCCATTGTGCTTTATCACATCTGACTGGTCAATAACAGGCACTGTCAGAGGAACAAAGCCAGAGAGGCCATTGCAGTTTTGGACTGTGATATGGTTGAAATGCATTCATTTAGCCAGAGCAGATGTGGTGCGCAGATGCACAGAGAGGCTTATCACAACGGCTTCTTCATCCATATTGTAGGTTGATGAAAAACAAACTGACTTGGCCAAGTGGAAACTAAAAAAGGCACCTTGATGAAAGATGACTCTGGTCGCGTAAGGCACAAGTAAAAAAAAAAAAAAAAAACTACTTATAAGATATCAGTGTCCAAAGGGAGAAAGTTGACTGAATGTCTGGAATATGAACTCGCAGGCAGCGCGAAATGTGGAGAGAAACATGGTGTGTAATTCAATGTTAAGACTGCATCCCTGTGGGTTACCCATGGCCAAACACACACATGATGAATTTTGGTTTATTCAGCTGAGCATTAATTATGAATCACCTGCCTTGTTGGCTATGCATCACTTGAGAAGAGGCAAACTAAGACATACTGCACAGTGAGTGCACGAAGCTGAGACAAGAGCTTATACAGCACATGAAAAGTGTGAGTGTGGCATGATGTGCTTGTGTGCAAAAGTGTGGGAGGAGGAGCTTGAATTTATCAATATCTTCTTTGACAAATAATAAACCAGTGTGTGTGTGTGTGTGTGGGAGGGATGTGGGGGTCGTTCTCATTATATATTGTTTCCCTTGTGGTTTTGGCTCAAAATCCCCCTATTTGATGCTTGATACTATGCTTTTTGATTGATTACACATAGGTTTTCAACAGCAGTAATGTTATTCATAGGTTCTGATACACAGCTGTCACTGACGAAATTACAACAAAAGTCCCCCAAGATTAAGGATATTTAGGATTAATCAAAGAGCATGACCGATCTCCCAAGAACCCACATGGACACGCACACACAGTGCATACATAAATACATAAAATCACAAATACAAACACGCACATTCTGGGCAATGTAGACCTGGGTGACAGACCACATCAGTCTCACCACAGGCATTCATAAATGTTGAGCAGCCCAGCCTAGTAGGTGGCATGGCATTATTCCAACTCATTACCATCAACCTGGAATATTGCAATATGACAAGACACAGTTTCATGCTTGTTAATCTATTTTTACCGGGATTATGCTGCTGTGAATCAGGGCCAGTGAATGCCCAGTGGCATGTCCGTAACAAAATGAAAGAGGTTGCAGAACAGACAAGGTTTGTTACAGAGAACCACAGAGATGCACATCAGGCTAAACTGAATGTTACTGTATGTTCAAGATGCAATTTTGATGGAGTATCCAGAGTGGCCTTGTTTTTGTTGGTAGCTAAGCAGCAAACTTCCCAGGCAACATGAACATGAATGTAATATTTTCTGGGGTGATGACGTTAGACCACATTGGCAAACCTGATCGACGGTCTTCTTCTCCATTCGAACAAATATGCCATTTTTCACGTTTTACGTCACGTTACTGTACAGATGATATTCTTTATAATAATCACTTTAACAGATTTCAACTTTAAGACAGTGGTTAAACATACAGCTCTGAAAATGTTTAAATTGTTGCCGTTGTTAAAAAAAAAAACTGTCAACTATTAAAATATTTTGAGAATAAAGATGTAATTTTATAAGACAACACTGCAATATTTCAAGGAAAAAGTCATGATATTTCAAGGATAAAGTCATAGTATTACGGGAAAAGATTGAGAAAGGGACTTTTTTCCCCTAACCCTGGTCCTTATACTCTGTCATAATAAATATTTCAAAGCGCTTCCTGAAGTCTGAAAAGATGCTTCTTTTACTACTATATCATTATTTTAAAAAAAAAAAGAAAAAAAAGAAAAAAGTGTAAAATATTATATCACTTCTTCAGGGAAGTTTTACTGGTAATTTTCATTTGGACCACCTGATTTTGGGTACTCTTTGATAAGTGCAATTTTTGGCTCAGTGATCAATGATTTAAAAAAAAAAAAATCACTGTAAATCCGCCATGCATTACACCAGTATTGGATCATTAATCAATCTAATTTCTATAACTAATTTTGTCAGTAAACCCGATCCCAAAATATGCTGCTACTAATAAATCACAGCATCAGTGGGGAAATGGATATGTGCTGCTTTGCTAACTGGATCACTGAGTCACTCGAGGCAAAGTGTTCCAACGTTTGGTTTCACAATATATGACAGCCCTCAAAGTGACACAATATTAATGAAGAATTCAACATCAAATTCCTTGTCTGCTGAAACAGAAATGTCACATTTAAGCACAAGTTTACTGGTTTTCAGACGAGGGCTTATCAAAATGTTTCCCCACTGTGTATAGCACAATGATACTGTTTTGAGATTTTTACCACTCTGCTGCAGCTTCTTAAACACAACCCGGTGGGGAAATCGTTTAGGCCTTCAACAGCCATAATAAATCTTGTTTCAGACATGGGAAGTGCACAGTTTAGTCAGAGGGGCCTATCTGTTCTTCCAATAAAAAGGATCACAAACTTTGCTTTCCATGGAGGTTAAATTGACTTGAATTTAATTTTGCACAACTTGCAGCTTTCAAGCACAGATGTCAATAAAACCTGATATAAAGCATCTCGCCCTCCTTTCACTGGTGGAAACATATAGATGTGTCGGACGATCCTGGGAGCTTTCTGTTTGTGAAAAGGAGATTTATCCTTGTTTTTGAAGGCCTCAACGATTTCCCTATTGGACTGTGTTTAATCTGTGTGAGAAGCTTCAACAGAGCTGTATGTTTATTGGGGTTGTGCTATGCATGATTTTAAATGGTGGGAAATAACATTTTAATTAGATCTTGGTTGAACAACAGTGAACCTATAGGCTAATTAATGCTAACTGAATGCTTAAAAAAAGTGTGGAACACTCAGGCATTACATTATACTTATATCCAAGTAATTTAGTAATTTATTGTGTTTTCATTTAAAAAACGGCCATAGAAACCTAAAAATCACCCTCAATGTAAGATCAACATAAATGTACTGATCCATGACAAATCTGTGTATGTGCTGTCTCTTTAACGTCGACACTAGTGTGCAGGAGTAATAATATTAGTAAGTGCTCTTTATGTTCTAAATCAGGCCATAAAGCTAATGCAGACATTAAGAAACTTAAAGATTTGTTTTCAGAAACTGGGAGTAAAGCTGTGAGCTGGAGTGAAGTGAAATCGCCCACACTGGAGGATTGGACTGAATGGTGTGTATGCCTGCTCAGCGAAAAAGCAGACAGGAGGATGGGGTCTTAACTTGCTGATCTAGGAGATCTGCTTCATCCCCTCCAAGGCAGAGGTTATGGTAAACTATCAAAAATGCAACATGGGATCAAGCTAAGGATGTTAACATGAGCCAGGACACATAGGTATTTTCCCCCTAACTCTAAGGACAATCACCTAAATTGTTGCCAGATATTGTTTACACATCCGTTTATTTCTGAAAGGACAAAGAACTTTGTCTGAGAAAAAAAGACTGATTTTAAGAACCTAAATTAGAACAAATAGTGTGAAATATGTCTGTGAAACCTGACCCAAAGAAAATGTAAGAGCAAGCCGTCTAAACCACAAGCCCTCTGTTGAGCTCTTTGTATGTAAACTCTGGTGTTACTCAACTAAGGAATGCATGCATTTTAGTATTCACAGTGAAGGCCAGGTCACCATTAAATGAAATCACTCCTCATACTGTAAGTAGAGCTTGTTAATTGGCTTTTTGAAGAGACTCTCTGCTGAATAATAGCAGCATCCATTATTCTGCAGGCCTAGTTAATTCAAGAATGTGTCATTAGTTTTAGGTCACAAGTTTTCAATGAAACCTTGGAAGGGCTCTGGATGACGAAAACTCAAGTGCACATGCTTGCAGCATTGATATCTGTTCATCTACAGATTCAGTTTACCTGTGAACATCACAATTGCAACCTGTTGTGTTCCTGGCTGACTTTAGAGACAAGTATATAGGCTTATTTCTGCAGGTTACATTACATGACCTAAAGTATGTGGCACCCAAACATGACAACCATATGTGACTGTTGAACACGTCGTTTCAAACATTAATAATAGACATTAATATGCTTCCTTCACTCTTCTGAGAAGACTGTCCACAGGATTTTAGAGCCTGGCTGCAGTGATTTGCTCCCATTCAGCCACAATAGCATTAATGAGGTCAGGAACTGATGTTGGGTGATAAGCCCTGCTCGCAGTCAGTATCTGTTCATCCCAATGGCGTTCCACAGGGTTGATGTCAGGGCTCTGCATAGGCCAGTCAACTTCTTCCACACAAAACTGGGTAAACCATGTCTTTATGGACCTGGCTTTTTGCATGAGCGCTCATGCTGAAACACGAAAAGTCCAACCCCAAACTATTGCCACAAAGTTGGAAGCACACAGTTGTCTTCAATGTATTTTTATGCTGTAGCATTGAGATTTCCCTGAATTGAACCTAGTAGGTATTTGTCTGTAATAAACATCAAGCAAATATGATATCAAAAGGCCAATGATGCCCCATAGGAATTAATTTTACACAGGCAAAATAAGTATTTTGTCCATACAACACTTTTGCTTTTTTCTTGTGATTCATTAATCACTAACAAGTAAGCAAAAAACAAAGAAATAAACAAACTACAGTGTGGCTCCGTTGACCCTTCCAGGATCATGGTGGCCATATAGCTGCCTACAGACCCGAGGTGCCTATTAGTGCTGTCCAATTCTTACAAAAGAAAAGAAAAGCTAGCACTAGCAAAAGCAAACAAATAAATAAAACTCAACAAATAATATATAGCTATTAAAGGCATATGTCCATGCTCAATGTGTATGACATGAACCCAAATTAAACCGTTTTATAATCAGTTATAAATACTGATGATACTATTATTATGTTTCTATTATTTAATATTTTCATACAAAAATATATATTTCTTAAATGTCATTTCCAGCAACCTGGATAGGAAACAAGACAGTTCTTTTTTTTTTTTTTCAGAAAAAAAATGCTCTGTGACTTGAATGTAATGATAATACATGGAGGCACAAACTAGGATTTGCTCAAACTATGAAAAACAGCTTCAGATCAAAACACGTGGACAGGGGTGTATGCACATAAATGTACATTACATGTACCTGTACACACATGGTGTATATAATACACTCTCTCTCTCTCTCTATATATATATATATATATATATATATATATATACACTCAATAGGAAGAGAGTAGTAGAAAATGGATTGGAAATTTTGAATAATACGCAAATAAGAATAAAAGAGGCACAGAAAGAGAAGCAGTAAAAAATGCAAAGAAAGAAAGGAAAGAGACGGAGAGTGAGAGAGAGAGACTTGCACCTCCTCCGTTATATGTGACAGTCCAGCTCCACAGACGCCTCCTCCTCCTCCTCCTCCTCCTCCTCCTCATCATCCTCTCTCACCCTCATGCCGTCTCTCGCATCCACATCTCTTCATCTCTCCGTCTGCGCAGCTTCTGTTCCTGCTTTCTGTTACGTCTCTTCATTTTCTCCTCCTCCTCCTTTGTTTGATTTTGATTCTTCATCTTCGACATGCTCCTCACGTGAAGTCCGCCAACTTGCAGTGGATGCCGAGTTAAAAAAAAATAAAGCCCCACAAAACAAGAAGGCAAATGCTCTATCGGGGAATAAGAGAAAAAACTACGCACATTTGCATCTTTCATTGAGTGCGTTGGCTTGAACGGAGCAACAGTATGGATCTGTCATTCATGGCTGCGCAGGTGAGACATCTCTCCTCCTTTTCGCACAAAGATGTTTGTCTCGTCCGAACTTTTTATTGCATTTGTCCATTGATTTCATGGGCGTGGCCGGTCAACAAGTTCATAAGGCGCTTTGACAATATTAGATTTCTTATACGTCTGAACACTATTAATCAAGATGTATAGAATACATTTACCTTCCTTAGCTGGAAAATCAATTTATATTTCCATAATATTGCTAATGGAACTTAAACTGTGTCTGTTGTTGTACTTTATGGTACTTATTTCCCCATTACTGTATGGTAAATATTTTTTAGTAAATAGTTTTGATGTAGTTATCCTTTCAAAGTTTATTAGGCTTTAGGTTTGTTGTAGTTTATTAAGCCATGTCTTACCTGGACATACTGTACTTTTGTATGATTTTGTGTCAGAATCTAGAGCAAGGACTGATTGATACAAAAAAAAAAAAAAAAAAAAGCATAACAACATAACTTAAACTTTAACTGTAAAACATGCATTTTTCATTGTTACTCATTTAATTTTATTTTTGGCCATTAAGTGACACCATGTTTGATTGGCCCAAGACCTTGTGGCATGGTGTTATTTGTGCTTTGCATACTAATACATATGAACATGTCGACTGATTTTGGCTTCATAGAGAACGTGTGTTATTGTGCATCTGTTTTGTGACATGTGGTTTGTTTTCATTAGGAGCTGAAGTGGTAGGCTATTCCTCTCCTCGCCCCCCCTCAGTGTCTGGCTGCTTATGGTTTGTCTGGTGCCATCTACTCTGCCGTTGTCTGTGCAACTGCTATTAAATGGTTCAGAGCATTATCTTTGCTGCCAATGGCTGTTGTGCGGGCCAGACTTAGCCAAAGGCTTCCAAATCTTTTTAAATCAAGGACCCCTAAATAGAAATGCATTGGAGCATGGAGCCATCTGCGAATACATTTTTCTTTAATATAGTCTGATTGAAAGAAAGGTGGAGTAATAACATCAAAACCGTCAGCATTATTCACTCATCATTGTGCAAACTTTTGAGTGAAATAATCAAAATCAATTTAATACTTCACATTACAGCGGTGATACAAAGTCTTCAAGGACATAATGTGCTCTTGTGTTTCTATAAACCTTGGTAGCAGTGCACAGGAACCAGGTTTGCAGCTACTGACAGCAGCACAGTGAAGGAGGCAGACCCCTGTCAGCCTTCAGGAGCTTTTGTGGGCAGTCAGTTACTCATATTCACAACTGGGAATGGTTGAATACCACATGTCGGGGACTGGTGTGGTATATTTCCTCTGCCCTGACTATGCATGTAGTCAGTTTGGTACCAGTGAGACCAAACAACACGCCCCCACTAACACCCTGCACTGTTTTAACGCAAGGCTGTTTTCGGAAGAAGAAAACCAGAAAATATTAACTTGTGATAAGATGGACCCAGAAATGTTTTTGCATTTTTGCTTAAAAAAAAAGACTTAAGCGAATATTCAGTTATAGAAGTCGTGGCCTATTTTCTGTCGATCGACTAATTGAATAATCAACTTATCGTTGCAGCCCTACACGTAAAGTTAGACCACAAGAGCAAAGATAAAAATACATAACAGTTAGCCCAACAGGAAATTAACAGTGACTAAGAATGCTATCCTCAGACAGCTAGTTTCACGGCTAACTTAGCAGTCAACGAAATCTTAATTACAAAACAGCTAAGATAAAAAGAGTACCTACAGATAAAGCTTCAACAAGGGTATTTGGAGAGTAGATAAATTATTCTTACCAATATTTGCTTGGTCACAGATCTGACAAAATGGTGGATGTTACAATGTCAACTGTAACTGCCATGGAACTTTGCCAGTAGTGGTTGCTACTAGCAACAGAATGTTCAACCTTAACCAGCCGCAGGTGGCAGGATAATGTTGACAGTTTTTTGTGGAAGATGAACTAATAGTCATAACTTGGTTTAAATAAGGATCTGGTTTGCTTCCAGTTCCCCATGACCTCATTGCCTTCATACTTATTTCCTGCTGCTCTTCCTGTTCACCTGTTTCTCCCCGGCATCCATACACCTTTCTCCACAAAAACGCCGCTCTTTCAGAAAGGTAATGGCTAATTTTGCCGAGTTGAAATATATTCCAGTGCCCTGAGTCACTCTGTAATGGTGACTGCGAATGAAGTCAGGCAAATGTCCCTCGAGTTTTGAAGATTGACTTCACAATGGATGATTTTTTGCCCATCCATCTCAGTGTAGCTCTGCCACCTGCAAATCACTGGCCCTTCGCCATCACTTTGTCTTTAAAAGATGACAGATGCTGCCATAACTGTTCTCTCCTAAAGACAGAGAAAGTTTTTAAAGCTGGTTACTGATTTTCTCCCAGTAGCAGAGGATGACGAATGAGTAGTTCAGAGGATGTAATGGTGGTTATAGCTGCGGTGTATTTGAAGAAAACACATTAAACTCCTTAGTGATATATATATATATATATGAGAAACTAAGCTTCCAAGACAAAGAACATGCATCATGTGTGCACCATTATACAGAATAGCAGTTCATACTGGTTACATAATTGGCCATTGTTTCGCTGCATTTGTCACTCTTCTTTTTGTTAAAATGGTTTTGTATGATATCCGAGAAACATTCTAAGTAGCTCTCTGTAGAACAATGTGTGTGCTTTTGTGTTTGGTGAATGATTTGCATTTGGCAGCGATGCCTCACTGACTTGAAATGAAAAAGGGCATACTTCATTAGGTTGAAAGTGGTGGCATCCTCAAGCATTGCACAACATGGATTAATAGGTGACAATCACAGTGAAGCTTTTGAATACTAAGCTGAGGGCAATGATGCGATTTGTTCTTTCTTTTCAAATAGACTGAATTAAGAGATGTTTCAGATAACTTCCCTTAGCTCCTTAAAAATGGACAAGAAGATTTCTTTTTAACTTGAACTCACTTATAAATTTCTTTTTCCAGACCAACTACTGAGATTGTTTTTTTTTTGGGGCATTTTCACCTTTATTAGACAGTTTGACAGAGGCAGACAGGAAACATGGTGAAAGAGAGAGGGTATGAAATGCAGCAAAGGTCACCGGGTGGAACCGAACCAGCGACACTGTGGTTATGTGGCATGCGCTGTAACCACTCGCCTTGTTAATCACATCTTCTATATCTTTGCACCTTGTGCAGGCTGTCACAGTCAAAATGATTAAAATGGCAGATGTTAAGGCATGAGCCAGTGTGTTCCCTGGTTACTAACTGATGTTGAGGTCAAGTTTGATGTGTTGTAGACAGGCTCCAGAGCCATCCTGGGCATTTTGCCAGTCTCAGCCTTGCTTCGGCTGACAGATCTGCCACACAGGGCAGCAAAACCCTTAAGGCTCTGTCTGTCCAGTACACAGTGACCCACTGGCCTTGGTCTTTTCCTCATTTCTGCATGTATTCATGTACATACACGCACAGACCTTTTTAAAAATGTACCACAGGCAACATTTGATACCCATGCGTACAAAAAAGGCACAGAAGGAATGTTAACACAGCACTCTGTGCATTTCCTTTCCTTTCCATTACTTACATGTCTGGACAGTTAACTCTTAAATGAGCTGTTATAGGTCTGTTTCCATATTCTCCATTCAGATGTTTTGTCTTTTCATGACAGGCCATCAGCATTTCTCATTACTCAATTACTTATTCAGTAAAGCCGTGGCTCTGAGTCATTCTACCTGACAGGGTTGTTCATCTCGTGTTAGACGGGACAGATGAGAGTGAAAGGATGAGGATGGAGGGAGTGGTTGACAGCCTCAACACAAACAGAGCCATCTGCATTTACCCACAGCACCCAGACCAGGACACGACGGGACGGGCAAATACACTTTGGTGCCAAATGACAGGACAGAACAGTAAGTGCCAGGAAGTCAATACAATCAGAGTAGATGATTTTAAAGTCAGTAGATGTGTTTAATGCATTCAGCTCTCCGCACTCTCATGCAGGTTACAACCAGCATTTATTTGTAATTTGCTGAATTATTTGCAAAAAGCTACTTTGACTATAAAGTCAATAAAACAACAACTAATGGACCAAATTAACTGATGTAAGTGAAATATGGTTGAAGAAATACTGGCTGGAGTGAGAAGACTTGTTTGTGCACCCCTATCTCCTGATACAAAGCCAGATATGGAAAATGCAAGTTGAATAGTTCACAAATAAGATTATTTTTCTATTAAACACACTTCTCGAAATAGCAGACGCCACAAGGCCTATATCAGGACCATCTTTGTTCTCAGTTGCATAAAAAAAATTCAATTACATAATCATGTTATCTCACTGTCTATTCTTCATGCCCAGACTGTCCCTTTTTAAAAATAAATCTCATGGTCTCTATAGTGGAGGCTTATTTGAAGAGTGTAATAATGGCACACCAGCCTTTTCATCTCTAGGAGTTCAGTTCCCCTCTGGTCTTTTGTGTGCTTTTTCAGCAGTTGGTTTTATGTGAAAGCTGTAGTCTTGATAGTGAAAACGTACATCAGCCCCCAATTTTCAGCCATCTTCCACGTTCATGACCCTGCAGTGTTGTAAACAGGTTGGGAAAATAACTATCACCTTAAACCAATTACAGCTGTATGCACAAGAAAAAGCAATGCTTTAAATGGATGAAAAGCAGGCAAATCTGTCTTTGTTAGGTCCATTTTCAGCAGCTTTCCAGGAAGAGGTATTTGAGGACTTGAAGCCTTTTCATTTCAGTATCATTCACTTTTTTTTTTACCTGCACATTTTATCCCTTCATGTCTGTATTCTATAATTGTACAGATAAATCAAACTAAAATTGGCAGAATAATGTTGGAAAATGCACCACAATGAGTGTAAATTAGGCTACAAAGAGCCAGTAAGCATCGTTTAAAAAGGAGAGCCTGTTAATAAGGAAAACATACAAAAAGCCTGTGATGAAGATTCTTGATGATTAATAGATTATTTTCACTGCTGGGTTGAAGGAAAGGTCAGGATCTTCGCAGCAGGGCCACTTCATTTACTCTCATTTAATGGATCATGTAGAGATAACATAGAATACTGGAGGCAGGAACATTCAGAACAAACACAGTGTGCTGCATTTTGGTAGGGAGTTTGCTTTGGCAGACTGTTTTTTTCCCCAACCACCCCATAATCCTACCAAAGCTGTTGCTGATAGTGGAGAAAGTCACTGCAGGTGGTCATGTTTAATGAGCAGCCCCAGGTTCAGTCTCTTCCTGTTTAAGTGAGAAATCTTTATGCTCTCAGTGGGAACAATTGGCTAAACACCAGGAAATTGCATGTCTCCATTTTTGTCTTGATAACTGTTGAAGCGAGTGCCAAAGAGCCTCAGTACCATATTAAACGTTTGCTAAACCCCTCCCCTGAACATCGATTGTCCAATCATAGTTTAGCAACTGGCACGCTAACTAGGCACGGCAGGCCTGCCAAGCTTTGGATTCCTCTGAAAGTTGAAGCGGTGTAGATGGTGCTGTAAGAGTGCAACTCAGTACATGAAGTTTGGATGGTGGTTTATTATGTTTTTTATTTTTTTGCCCTCTTCAGAACCAAAAACACAAGAGCCAAAATGTAAAGAATGGATTAAACAGTTTTTGTCTTCTCTAAAGTAAGCTTACTAACTATAGTGGCAACCCAACATTACTTCCAAGTCTAGAAGAAATTCATGCAACATTATTTTGTGGGGTTACAGATTATGTTACAGAAAGCCGCATTCAAGACTAGCACATCCACTGTGTGGTATTTCCCCACTGTGTGGATGCTACGGTCAGCGTTTAGGCTAACGTTACTGGCACCGTCCTGCTCTTTATTGGATTTGGGGGAATTAACACTCCAAACAGCCAAACTCATTATCCAAGATAGCATTATGTTCGCCAAACACATCGGTTAGTCCTTATCCTAAAAGCCTTTTAACGTTAAAAGTGAAAATATGCTGTTTGAAAGTATTTTAGCTAAGCAGCCAAACATGGTTAAGCCAGAATGAAACGGTCTGATCTTCTTTTGCCTTATCATACTTATAACATTAGGACTAATTAATTCTACCCTGCAATACAAGAACAATGCTGTTTCTTTATGTTCATATCTACGTGGATCATCACCCAGTGAGGATGCTGACTTTTTGCCTGGGACCTGTTGGCTTTAGCCTCAGTCAATGTATGGAGCCAACGTGTGTATTGAAGATCTCTTTACAGGGCTGTCATTTAAAAATGAGTCAGCTGGAAACATTCAAAACTCAGCTGGAGACAGTGCTTTCAACCACTGTGTCACTGAGCTAATGTTTGCTTACTTTGCTACCTGGCTATAGCGGATCAACTCTGTTAGCGTGAGTTGTCATTTCAGACGCAAAAATTGACGGTTGCTAGAAATAAGAAGCTGGCTTTTGTCTATGTCTGCCTGAAATCAACAACCGATACTTTCAAAAAATAACCTAAGAATTTTGAGTGGTACAGTAAAATGTGCCACTGTATTATAAACTGCATATGTGCCGTGCAAAAAGAGAAAGCTTGACAGCCTTGGCAGCAGTAATTAAGGGCAGGGTTTACCGATCAGTTACTGGTGAAAGTGGGGGACAGTTGACAGAGTACAGTGATTGATGAAAATAATGCTCTCTGCTGCCACATTACTGTACATAATTTCCCAATGTCTCCATGCTATCTTATCTTACAGCATGTTTGCACTGCAGACACAAACATCTCCCAGCTGTTTTGCACGTGAAATGAGTGATTGCATATTGAAAGAAGTCCTGGGGAGAATGGAGACTTAATAGACTGTGACAGCCAAGTATGAAGTAATAGCATCTTTCCCATGCTAACTGCATGATGCTTCCTATATAACTTTCCCTCTCATATTCAGCAGGTAGGAATTATGTATTCCTACATAAATAATCTATTCTCCACCCATCCTGAGATAATTTCAAAGCATCTTTATCCCTTGTATTGATATGTTTCCAAATAAAACTGAGCTATGATTTGGGGTGAAACACAGATGAATATTGCCTCAGCCTGTTCATCTTTTTTTTTTTTTTTTTTTTTAAAAAAAAGCTCCACGCTGACATTTTTGCCATTAAAACACACATAAATTTCAAATCTGAATGCAGCTCATGAGCAGTTCTTTCGATGAAAAGGAAACACGGGTGGAAATTATGAGGGTTCAACAGTGGGTAGCTGCTTTGCTTTGGGGAAGGCCAGCAAAATGCTGAATGGCAGCAGCTGATTACACACTATTAAGGAGGAAGCAGAGATGAATTATGATAGTAGTTAAACATCACCACGGCTGCTGTAATTTATTGGGATCATTATGCGTTTTTGAAATCATTAGCATGCTAAACATAAAGTAATGAAACTATATGTGTGTCATGTAGTGAGTCTCGAGCACAGCTTCTCCAGTTTGCCAGGAGATGTCAGTTAAAATGTTTTCATCCCTGGGTGCAATTTCAATAAATTACCCCTGTGAGTACAAACAAAGAGTGAAGAAAAAATGATTTCTTCTTGGTTTGAACTTACATTTGTCAGGTATAATTTTAGAAAAGGGGTTTTCAGATTGTTTTCCATTTTTGGATAACAGAATTTCTGGTGCAGCTTTTCCACAATTTGTCAGCTTTAAAACCCTAGTGACTTCAAACAACACCTCTGTGATAACACCAACAGCAGAAACCTGCTTCTGATTTGATCTGCTCGCCTTTACTCTTTGAGTCTGACCTTGGGTTTGTTCAAAGAAAGCTGTCCTGAAACTAATGACATAGTGTACAGACAGGTCTTGCTCTCTTTCACTCTCACTCACCCCCTTGTTCAGTCTGCAAAGGAGTTGAGGTTATATCGCACATAATGTACCTTCACCCCCCCCCCAAAAAAAAAAGAAAAGTTTAGTTTTGAATCCAAGGCAGCATTATGGTTTCAGTGACAGTCTCAGTATGCACCCACACATCTACACACCATCTCATTATCTGGGATTATGTGACACCCCCTTCCTATTAGAAGTCAATTACTGTATTTCAGTCTGATAACTCATTTGTGTCATACGCATCTGATAATTTAGGCTGAAAATGGGGTCGTTTCAATTTCCCTGCTGATGAACTTCTCTAAAAGTAAAAGTAAATTACATCCCTCTTCTGTGCTGCTGCCTGCAATCGGCTCCTGATCTTTTACATCAGCTATTTTTGTCATACAGTACTAGCCAAGCCTCAATTAATGCTCCACAGCCTCTTATGTTTTATATAAAGCAAATCTGATTGTGACCTTCTCATTTGGCGTGCATGCAACTTTAATGCCCGGATGATGAATCAGGCACTTACAGTACAGTCGGTTGTATTACTTATGGAAATCATTTGGAATGCCCGCTGGTATGCATGAGTGGTGGAGAAGTACACTAACATAGATTTTTCTTAAAATTTTGAATTTTTAATGATGCTTACAAGGAGTTGTGAATCAATTCACAGCTAGAGCGTCAAGCTTTTCTTTGCAGATGCTGTGTTGTGTTTGAACTAAATACCATAATGTTGTATGCACCACAGTTTCAGTCACCAACCTGCGTATGTATCTGTGCTCTCTCTGTTTCACTGTTCTACCCCTGAGCTATTTAAAGAGGAGCAACAGACACTACATTACTTTGAGCTTTTTATCATGATTTCAGGCATTTCACTCCAGTCCAAATGACTGAATGAGTATTGCAACCGGTAGTGCAACACAACAATCTGGTGTACAGTGTACGTCACATATCCATTTGGGCTTACAGCTACTCTGTAAGCATTACACAGCCCCTACAGGGTTAATGCTGTGTAGGATTACTATTTACCCACCAGTGTGTAAAAAAAAAAAACAACATTCAAACACTTGTATCATTTAGAAGCAATGATATCATTTATTGCTGCAATTACTAATGAAAGAATGTGAACGTGATGTAATTGATTCATTTCACACCTGAGAGTCTTGTTTGCATCTATGTGACGCTCCCAGTTTACACACAAACACACATATACATGAACAGACAAGGCTATGTGTCCTGACACCCACCTCATGTCTCCCTGTGATATACATCCATCTCAGAGTGTGAAGAATAGTGTTAATTTATAGTCGTGTTTTATGGACAAAAGGCCCAAAACAAAAAGTACAATGCCTTAGAGTGCAAGTGTGTGTGCGTGCGCATGTGTTTGTTTTTGTGCATAAATGCATGTAATCAGATAAATTAGGAATATGTCTTTGCAAAGGAATAATAATTCACATATGATTTGGCTGTTGTGTACATGTTTTGTCACAATATTCATAAACAAACAAACACATCATTCCTTGATGCCTCATACTGTACTTGCACATACTTACATAAATACATGGACACACACATATTGTAAAAATCATATTAATTCAAGACTGAGGGCAGGCTGAGTGAGGGAGCACTGCTGAACCGTTACAGTATCTGAAAACACTGTAACTAGGCCAACATGGCACTCGTGACAAATTCTTAACATCCCCACCCACCCCCTCCTCCCACAGGGAAAATACATACAGTAACCATTCATAAATGTTGATGCCAACCTGCAGCGGTATATACAGCACTGTAGCAGCTACACCAGTATAGGCGGTGAAATGCTAATTTCATTTTACAGCAGCTGTGTTGTCGCCGATGGCAATTTACACACTATAGAAACATTAGAGTCAATCACAGCTTCAGCATTTTCCTCTTACTTTTTTCTGTGAGGTTTGCTTGTAGTGGTCTTCAGCAGATTCTCTTAACTGGACAAACCTGTTGTAAATCGCTCGTTTCAGCCTGATGAATGTTCATGAGGAGGTGACCGTGAGATTTCATCATTAATATAATCAACACCCCTAAAATTGCCACGTAAGGCTAGGCTGCCTGTTCCGCTCTGTGGACAAGTTTCATCCACAAAAATGTCACCAAATGAGTAAAAAGAAGAATTTCACCATGCAGAGCTTCAAGTCCTGCTTTTGGAAATTACCAAACAAGCTCAGCAGTGTAGTGATGTTAGACGACCCGAAACAAGAAAATATTAGCAGTACAGCTGTCATTTCAGAGAACGAAAGCAAATCATACAGCTCTTTACTGCGTCTTATGTACTATTTTAGCCCAGTTCAGACCAAAGATTCACAACGAGACAAAACTGTTTTAGATCTTCGCAGGGAAAAGTTGCAGCGGTGTGAACTGGCCTGTCTCAGCTTGACTCAAACCGGCTGATGGCGTCGCCTGAGACTCAGCTTGTCAAGTCGCCAGCGGCTGGTTTTAGAATGGAAGGCACGTCACCTGTTTCAACAGCCAATCAGCTCATAGCGATGTCGGCTGGTCATCTCGACCCGCTCGTTTTTTTGTTTTCACCATTTCATCAATGCTAGAAATGCAACTGTAGCAAGTAGCTCACTATCACTATCCTCGTTCATATTTTAAGACGCTACAAATACTGACTTTGAGTATTCTTAGTTTTGTCCATTGTGAACAGAAATACATACTCAGAATCTGTTAAGAATTGGTATGGAAGTGGGACACAGCTTTTCCACAACTTCTTAGCTTTAACAGAGGGGGTAATTAATCACGTTTCTCTGTGAGATTGACATTTTGTGATAGCAGCAAGCAGCCTATTACACAAGAGAGGAACAGAACAAGGGAAAAATAATTGCGCTTTCATATGTCAAAAATATAGTTAAAAAAACAAACAATACGGGGATGAAAGCTCTGAGGAATTGAAACGTGTTATGCTTAATTTATATTTGACAGGAAGAGTGGTGGTTCAGAGGGGTCTGCAGCACTAGCTGAGGGTTCACACACACACACACACACACACACACACACACACACACACACACACACCAGTGTTGGATTGGCTGATCAGAAAAGTGAGGCAGGATTTTCATTAATATCCTACCTACAGTAGAAGTAGTTCTTGTAATCTATTCCTAATATAATATGTAGTTTGCTCAGAGTTTGAATCAAAGTTTGTGCTTTTGGAACTTTGAAGTAAAAAGTTGTCAAACTATATCTCTAATATTCAATTCAAATTCAAGTCAAAGGGGGCTTTATTGGCATGGAAAACAGATGTTTACATTGCCAAAGCAAGTGTGAATTAATAAACAGCTGCAAATACTATGCTCTGAGCAGAACAGTAAACACATAATTATCTCTACATACAGTGTGTAGGCCTGCAAAAATGTGTGTCTTGTGTGCACGTTTGCTTCAATGCATACTGTATCTGCAAGTGAGAGAAGTTCCCTCTATCTGGCTATCGTTTCTGAATAACTCCTGCTGCCTTTCGGTCACATTTCCCAGCAGAGTTATCTTACAGAAAGACACAGAACTACAGTGTAAGTCACTGTGGATAAGAGCATCTGCCAAATGCTGTAAATGTTAATGTAAATATATCATGGTATGTGGGGTCATGCAGAACACTTTAGCTCTGGATTAGAGAAATTAATCCGACAGGATATTAAGGAGAGAACTGCAAAAATATTTGAATACAAACTGCCCAGTAGAAAAGCTGTAACTGAAACTGTAGCACTGTAATCATACATATTACATGTATGCCATAAGAAGGTGCAAGAGTCAGTCCCTGAAAAGTTTCCTTTTGTCTGATCATTTAAAGCAACGTGAGAGAAAAAGGAATTAAAATAAGAGCTAAAAAAAAGGGATCTGAGTACATATACAGTGAGTAGATGTGATACTAGATATAATTCAGAAAGGAGAGGATGACATGGTGTTATACTTCTTGAGGAGATGCCTTTTCAGCCTACACGAGATGAGGAGTGACTGTTGTTCTGAAGTCATTGCAGCCTCAGGGAGCCAGAAGGAGGGAAAAGATTTGAGACCAGCGATGACAAGGTCAGAGCAGAGAGAGCTAAAAGAGACGACAGAGTGAGGTCTGGCATCCAGGACTGAACCACAACCTGGTTGGTTGAGGCCTTGTACGGTTTTGAAGTGAGAAAAGTGATACAAGGTGAATTTGAGGAGGTTGGGCTGTACTGTTCTTGCTGCCATTTTGTTAATATTGCAGATGCTATTCCCTCTTGTATTGTAATTGACAATTCAACAGTGAGCAAGACACACTTTAATTTTACTTGTAGCTCTCTACCAACATTGTGTTCACACTAATAGAAATAAATGTATTGGAACCTTCAAACAGTAGCTGTCTTTGCCAATACTAAACCAAAGGAAGTGCAAATCAATGAGATGCTGAAAATAATCTGCAGAGCACATGACAATATTAGCATTATTAAGCACTGTTGGATACATTTATCCTTTGCTTATTTAACTAACAGTGGATTAGCATGTCTAAAGCTTGCTTTTGATGCTGTTTAAAGATATTTGACCACAGATTGGAGTTGAAAATTGCGTGACTGTTTTTAAAAATGATCTTTATCCACAAATGTCGGCCAATGTGAACAGTGATCAAGAACTAGAACGAGAATGAGAGCTTCTCATCTCCAGAGTAGCTTACCAGGGGAGCAATCTGCACAACATCACAATTTGTCATGATCATTATCTCTACTAATGATTATTTATGAATGGCAGTAGTCTAAAGAATGTATTATCACGAGCAGGACAGAGTGGCCCTGAGGAGAAGGTACTTGTCATCTTTTAGATAGTGGTGAAAGACGTTTGCACTTCAGAGGTCAAATGTTTCTGCTTGCTCTGTATATTAAGAGTGGGTGCAAAGAAGGGCCAGACCCTACTGCACCTATGAACCAGGTCTTACACGAGTGGAGATTCAATTAAGGGCTTCCATCTGTATGCTTGGAATATCTCTGTATTGCACAGTGAATGAGCAGGCATGGATGGAGCCGTAGGGGCGGCTGACGCCAGCAACAGGTACAGAGAGAGCGTGGTGATCTCCCCCAACTCAGGAATCTTTCTTACATGACTTGTGAAAAGCTCCCCAGATACTGCACCTTGCTATCAGGTTTGATAATGACAGTGATTTGACTGGGATTTTATTCTTCCGCTATAAAAAAAGAAAAAGGTGCATGATAAGAAACTGTATTTTTATTTTAATACAGTATTTTAAAGTAAATTTGTCTGACAGTCTTTGCTACAGTAAGATACTTGTTTCTATCAGTCTGCCCTCATTATTTCCAATGCAAAGCCATGAAATTACTCTCAAAACAAGTGCTACTACATTTAAGGTCAATGGTGAGATAAAGAACACTGCATTCATTTGGAGCAGAAAATGTGAAATGATCTTCGCCTATGGTTTTTTTCAGCTTGCTTTTAGAGAAATGTGATTTTCTGACCTGTCAAAAAGAAAAAAAATATATAAATTAATTTTAGATAGATTTGTTTTCATGGTTAGTTCTTAGCAGTCTTAAAGGGGAAACCATGCACTCTAACCTCTGATGCAGTATTTATATTTTCAATTCTGTATGATGTAAAGAAACTATAGAATTTAAAATGAAAAAGATTGCATCTGAGTTATGAATGTGCAGCTCTAGACTTTTTGCTTTGACGTGTGCCTGCGAGTCAGCACCTCACAAGAAGTGTACGTTTTGGTTCACTTTTTAGAAGTCTGAGCACACAGGGGAATTAAACATGAACATGCCAACAAAGAGCTAGTTAGTTGAATTAAGTTTTGATTTGATTTTGTGGCATTTGCTGTCTGTTAGCATCGGTTCATGTGGTTGTGATGCAACCAGCTTTTTATATCCAACACATGTCAAAACTCAGCTCAATGAAGGACCAAGCGCAGAGACCATTCATGAGTTGTAATTTAACATAGGGGCATTTTACTTAATTAAGAGAAAATAAATGAAAGAAAAACAAACAACCCAAATACAACCAAACCAAAAGGGTGAAATCAAGGGGAGACAAACAGAGACAGATTCGCTTATATAGTGTAATGTGTAATCAGCACAGGTGAGCTGAATCTCCCCGACGAGCATCAGCTCCTGCAGGGAGATGCTCTCCTCAGAGAGGGATTGCATGCCAGTTCCCTTAATTGCATCCACATGTCCCTTACTTGTGTCTTTTCCTTACATCTTGTGGCTTGGATCCGATTTGCAAAAATCACATTTCATGTGTTTTTTTTTTTGCTGTCCAGACTTTCTAAAATCAATCTGGATATGCAAAAAAATTGATTTAACTTGGCAATCTGAACAAGGCCTTAGTCCCTCAACTGAAGATGCAGATGCAGGGAGAAGGAAACACTTTTACTTGAGGCGACGTCTGTTTCTGATGACGGTGGCACAGCTGGATCAGCTGTCCATCAGGTTTTACAGATCTGTTAGTTGGTCTAGAGTTTGTATTTGCATATGAACTGTCCAAATTATAATTAGGGTGCACAAATACCTCTGCAGCAGTGTTTTAAATCTCCCTCCTTACAATAAAGTGTTTGACAAACATCTGCACATGTATTAAACCTGCATTCTTTATTAAGACTGTGTAGATCAGTCGAACTACAGTGGAATTCACTGCTTAAACGCTGAATGCACATGAGCCATTTCTTCTGGCAGAAGAGGAAGAAATGTGTTGATATTCTGTTTGTAAATTCATTATTTAAAAATACAGGTTATGATTAGAATGTTTTATAATTTGAAGAAATGATTTATTAGCCCAGATGTCTTAGGGAAAGTGGAAATTATGCAAATGTCTCAAAAACTCGTTTCTAACAGACGCACTATGATTTTCAGCCTCACATGTGACTGGATGGAAATAACGACAGACAATTAAAATGTGTTTATTGTTGAAAGATTATTCGGACTCTCCTCCTCTCCCAGAATATAATATTAGTCATGATACAGATCAAAATGGAAAATAAGCGATCAAGAAGAGAAAAATCTTTCTAATGAATGAAGGCGGTTATGGTTCTTTTTGTTAGTCAGACCGACACACACAACACAGATCCATTATTTTCAGCGAGATGGTGAATCAGAAAACATAAAATCTAAAACCTGGGAGTATTATACTTGAGTGGGTTTTGTTATTTGTCAGTCCATTTTGGTACAAAACTGCAGTGATGTTGTGATGTAGTATCAGATCAACAGAGTTTATTCTTCCATAAGTCTGTTCGCTGTTTGCTGTCACATGACTGCTTGTGTATTTCTTGGCACAAGGGGGAGCCCATTCAAAAATCTTCCACTGGGACCCATCATAACCAGCAGCCGCCACTGATGCTGCACATAAAGGAGGTAACATGCGACTCCACTGGGTGTGTTTTAATTGAAATTGCTCACAATTTAAAAAACATGAGCTAGCTCTGCATGGAGATTTTGAAGTGGTGTGCAACATTGCACAGCAAGAAATCTCTGTTGCTATAGCGTGACGTGTTCTTTGGTGTAAACTGTACCATGAAACACATGCTGCACATAATCCAGTTTATGCATTTTTAAAATATCTGCTCCTGTGAATAATAAATGGTCCCAGGCTTTAGTGAAAAAGCATTTTTTTCCTGTAGATTTTGAAACTTATCTTAGAATGAAGATGTGAAAAGTTAATTAATCAAGTTTAAATATGCCAAAATAAAACAGCGATGTATTTTAGTGTGGGGATTTGGCAGTGCGAGAAAATTAGTTTCCTGATTCATTGACCTGTAAGTTGAGTTATACCGTGTAGTTTCTTTTAAAAAGGAAGCCATCAAAGGAAATGTGTTATAAATCATATCTCTGACACTCTTGTAATTTATGTACCTGTATGAAGTCAGTAACCTTATGTTCCCTGTACCTTGTAGATGTTTAAAGCACTCTGAGAAAGTGCTACTAAATATAAGTCACTGTCCTGCATTTTAACCCTGTTGAACTCAAATGAAAATAAAAAATGGATCTCTTCAAACAATACTAACTTCTTACTTAACAAACACAGTCGCACAGACAAAGAGAGAAGACGATGATCCTCTTTGGAATCAGTCTGATCGCCCAAATTTACAATTCAAAAGATTCCAGAAGAGAAAGAGAAATGTTGGTAGAAACTTGGTATTTAAAACAAAACTTAGGATCCTGGCAAAATGTCCAGGGTCAAGGACACTCTAAATGAGTTTAACTGAAAGATTTAGACTACGGTTCAATGAAATAATTGAATTCCAAGGTCTATGTGTGCTGTGTCAGTAATAAATAAAGCATGAAGGGAATTTCAGCAGTATAATCTTAAAGTGCAGAGAGGCATTCTCTGCAATAATCATGTAGAAAATAAAATAGAATACGTGTGGAAAAGACTTTCAAGGCTGACAGTTTAATACCAGCGTTGCACAGTCTGTGATCTGAGCTTCTTAATTCTTTGGTTTGGGGAGAAAATGTAGGTGCAGTCAGTGCATCTTCTGGAAGATTAAAGATGAAATCTTTACTCATCGTCACAATGTAAAGGTCTTTTAACATTCCAGTTTCACTTATTCCTCATCTTCTGTCTGTCTGTGACAGTTGTCATGTTTAATTTTAGGATTTCTTTCTTTATTCCTGTGTGAACCGAGTCTTTGCAGCTTGGGGAGTCACAGACCAAAGCACTAAAGGCTCAGACATGCACTTACACATGTCAAGAGTCTGACACGAGGACAATAGAAACTTCAGCTTTCCAGATGGGTAAAATACACATTTGGACATACAGCCACTCTCTCTCTCTCTCTCTCTCTCTCACACTCACTCACACTCACACTCACACACACAGCCTCTGTCTCTTTCACTCTTTCTCGTCACTTAAAATTCTTGTCCGTGTGATCATCTGGCACTGCTGCTCAGTTCTCATCCGGCAGGAATAAGAAATCACTCTTTATTTGTGGTGGATTTTAATGAGTTAACTTTCATCTCTAATTTCAAGTCATCACGCACCCGCTAATTAGCAGCATATAGTATCAGTGAGTAACTATTCCAGATGTGACCATACATTATTTCCTCCACTTGTGGGGGCGTAAAGAAATGGGTTTTTTTTCAAGCCTTCATTCTTTATTCCTACTTTTTTGTGCTGCTATGAGTGCAGATAATGTTTATCACACTGAGGCCAAGAAACATGAAGGTGATACATTTATCATTCATAATATCAAAAGAAGTATAATGAACTTTCTCCTGTGGTGCACAATTTCCACTGAGCTGACAGATTGACCAGGGTGTCAAGCGAGAATCACTTGTTCTACTGAGCTATAAGATTTATTAAGAAATGCTGCTGGGCTGCCGAGACAGAGAAAATCAATAAAAACAGAGCTGTAAATCTGACCAGCAGGAACCAAGCCTGAAACTAGAGGTCTCACCACTTTTGTGCGGGTGAACAAGCCTGCTTAAAACCTCTGTAAATCTCCCTCCAGATTTATGGCAAGACTAGGTCAGTATGCTACAGTATAGTATGGTATGCTACAGACCAAATCCATTGTTTTTTCCACTAAGTGGCTGCTATTGTATAGAAGGAGTGGCTACTTTTTTCTGCAAGCCGCTACCCTTACACGTAAGAGATTAATCCTCAATACTGTAATCCCATTTGATTTATTTCCCTGTTCTGTGCTGCCCTGAATTGTATGAGCAGTAGGTTATAGATAACACCCCCCTGTCAAAAAACTGACATCATTTCTTATCCTTCCTTTGGGAAATTTGAGTTGTTGTAACTTTGTACAGCTGGAACATCTGTGACTTTTTTTTCTCTCTCAATAAAGAAAACAAAACTAAACAAAAATAACTAAGTTTAAATGTAAAGGGTATAATTTAGCCACTGAAATATAGCAAGACAACAGTTAGACTGGAGAAGTGTTTTCCTTTTTTGCATTTTGTTCGCCAAGTAGGTTTGTGTGTTGTCTTCTGTAACACTTTTTTGCAATGCGCTGCACTTCAGAGAATCACTGTGTACACTATTTGAGCTGAGAGCTCAAAGAGCCCAGCAAAAGGGAAATACTGCAGTGCACAGTGTATGGCTGTGTCTGAAATCACTCCTTATTTACTATATAGAGCTTAATATTTTCTGTTCACCATTTAAATTGAGCGTGAGATGTATGCCTCATATAGTTCCCCCTCTAAAATTTACGTTACTTTCTGCTAACAATCCCACAATACAATGTGTCTCATTTTATAGACGTGTCATTTGAACCTACACCTGTCAGTGAAGACGCTCAATAACAATGATTCATAAGTGTCCAAAATCTCAGTTTTCTGCTCAGTAAACTACTGAGTGTCTATTAAATAGGCAATGGTGAATGAGTGAACAAGGGTCTATGTGCCACATCTGTGTACACCAGACAGGAAGGGAGACAGCAGGCAGGCATCATCCAGTGCGGCATGTATCTATTTTTAAAAAAGCTATGTTTTTTTTCTAACTCCCACATCCACATATTAATTAAATATAAGATATTTTGTTCAGTGATTCTCTTACAGCACCACTGTGATACCCCAGCACTTTGGAGATAACAGCAGGAGTTTATATTATTAAGATGTCCATGATTTAGGCATAAGGCTGCAAAATGTTTTTTTGTTGTTGTTGTTGTTGTTGTTGTTGTGATTGTCCAAAACTGCAAGTTTAATTTGACGTTTAAATTTTACGTGGGGATACACACCTGTGGCAGCGGGTCGGTGATTGAGTGGTGAGGCAGTGAGCTTGTCGGAACAAGTAACACCTGTGTGTGTGTGTGTGTGTTTCAGTAGCTGCTGCTGGATGAGCCTCTGAAGATAAAATGTCCCAGTAGGAAAAGCACAGGTGTAAATAATAAAAAATTAATGATGGCTGAATTTCATTCCACTGCGTCAGTTTCAGGGTCCCGGCTCATTGTCACACTGCTTACTGGGACACTTGAATGGAGCAGGGCCATTGTAATTGTTATCAGTAACACCTGTACTTTTCCTATATAATATTTAAATTATTATTCACTTAGTGAACTCAGTCATTGCTTTTAAAATTCACAGATGAGTGTGATGGTCATAGAAATGTATTGTGTTTGTCACTCAAGCTTGTTTATATGAAGATAGACTGTGATGATATGACACAAATGTTAAGAAAACAAGGCATAATGCAAGGAAGGCCATGCCATTGCAATATATGATGCAGACAGTACAGCACTGTGAAAAGATTTTCACTCAAACACACATGCAAATGAAGATGTGTGCACATAAAAATGTGCCTTAACTAAAAAAATTACAAAACATTTTTAAATCATGTAAAAACTCAAGAGGTATGTATCTTTTTCAAAGCACTGCAGCAGTGCTCGGAAATTCTCTCCAACATGAGCCACAGTTAATATCCCATTTAAAAAGCTTTTCTTTCAAATGTACCGAAAATGGGAAGCGTTATTTTTATAGGAGCTGTGGGTTTTGTTCATCAAAACCAAATAAATCCAGAAGCAAAATGTCTTTGAAATCAGTTCACTTTGCAGTGACCTCTTTTAACGTCATGGCTGAAGTGTGATTTCGAAACAAAAGTTGGATAAAAATCCAGAAAAACCAAAGATGACATCATATGGAGACAAATGTGAAGCCAGCAGTAACACCCGTCCAAGCAGCACTGTAGTCAGTAGAGCAGAGATGGTTGTGACAGGTGAGAAAATCAACAGCTGTGTGTTTTCATTGATTGTGCGTGTGATGTCCAACACAAAGTCCATTCTTCACACAGCAGGTGTCCGCCTCTGTGCCTGTTTTCTCCGATACAGTTTGTTCTCGAGTACGCCTTGAATTTTGTTCTCCACAAGGACACAAGTATCAACTTAGATTTGAGACTGACCTCAAATTATCCCAGAGTGCAGAAAACCAACTTGTTCCCTCTGATTTTATCTTAACAGCCATGCTTTAGTGCCTCTGTGGGTTAGGTACGTTTTGGTTTCCCTGTGATCCGAAGACATTTATTTGGGTTTTGCTTGTTTGTTCCAAAGCCATCTCGCTGAGCACTTACTGGTGGTCACATCCCACAGGAGGCAATTACAGTCCTTTCTATTTCACAATTACTGCGATCATCCGTGTACGATGGCAGAGCTCTAGGAACAGCTGGGACGAATAAATCAAAGCTGTGAGAGCAGAGCAGGCGGAAGCGTACAGTGAAAGGTTCAACTTCACTGTATCGTCTACCGTAAATTGGGGGGTTTGCTGAGTATTGCACAGGTGTAGGCATCACTCAGAGCCAAGGAGGTGTGAAATATGCAAGTCAGGAGATTTCTCTGGTGTTGGTTAATGGAAGGAAGTTATTTTCCAGATGATATTACGTAAGTGAATGAAACGGTTGTTTAGCTTTTAAATCCCATTCATTTCACTCATTATCTACAATATAAAATCCAAATCCATCCTGTGAAGATAATAAAACGTTTGTCTCGTTCATAGTCCATAAATATATGTATTGTGTTTGTGTTAGGTTATGGATAGCTGTTAGCTAGCTAGCTAAACTGTTACAGTTGTAACTAAAGTGCAGAAGTCATTGTTCTTCTGTTGTTCTAGCAGTTACAAAACATCTTCAGGTGCATTACCACCACCTGGAGGAGGGCCAAACCTCTTTTGCATGTAACCCGGGGAAACCAAGACAGATTGCAATCAGATTTGTGATCTGGCCAACAGAGACAGATAGCCTGTAGGCTACTGTATGTGTGAGTAAGCATAAATGAAAGTGCATTAAATGTCATCTGGATTTTATCCGGATATGAGACACTTGAAATGACGTGTAAATGGGGCCTTTGTGGAAGAAGCTCACTCCACTATTTGACCAGCTAAAGTAATTAGTTACAGCAACTGATCACAAGAAGCTTGTAAGGTCTGTTTTCAAATAGTGGCATTAGATTTAGGACATCTAACATGTTCTTTCAATCTAAAGATAAAGAATCGCCGCTCTCTCCTTTGTTTAGATGGGGTGTTTAAACCAACAAAATCTGCACAAAAACTGGATCACACAAAAAATAACACAAACATTTCGTCTGAAGCCTTCGAGAGCTGGAACGCTGAGGAAGAAATGCATTACAAAAGAATAAAGATAAAGTAATTGTGAACTTCAAGAGACTTTTTCATAGTCTGAGTGTGAACCAGTTTACCTTCAGTTTTAATGTAGAGATTAAAAGAACTACTTCATAAAACAACCTGGGAAATGAGACCACTCTCACCTTTGCTAGGGGAATGCTTTTTGAGTGTTTGAGAGTTTAAGTTCAGGAAGCTCAATTCTAACACACTTACTGAAATCTAGTACCAAGCTTTCTGTCTGAATGTGCTTGTTGAATCCATTTAGCCACTGGTTTACTGTTATGCTGGAGAGGTGAGTGTGTACGGTTTCCAGGAAACTTTGGTCAGTAGTATAACTTTATAACTGAAGTCACTCATCCATGTATGTCAACAAGCATGGGTTTCCTGCCAGTAATGCTTAGGGGATGACCTTCACTGCCTGCATAAGTGCTCAGATGGGGATTTGGGCTTCTCCTTCTCGATGTCTCTATTTCCCACTTTTCCATTAGTGCTTAACCGCATGCTGCGCTAAACTCACGTGCATGATTCATATGGGAATTGTGGGCTTGGATGAATGGATAGAGAAGTCAAGTCCCTTGAAGAATGATGATATACTACTGACATGTGATAGAAACGCCTGTCTACATGTATATACATAGGCACACCATCGCTGCCAAAAATAGTGAACCTGGGCAATCAAATATGTAGATTCAGGCTTTCTTCTGGAATATTTTTGCACACGCTCCCAGTATCCACTTCATTTTATTTGGTACTATTCCCCATTTATGCAAACAGCTCACTCCTGTGGACAATGAGGTGCTGAACATTAGATTAAGCTAGATGCAGCTCTGAATGCAGGATACGGTGTTCAACATTGTGGTGCCTAGAGAACACAGTGTGGTGTGATTTTAAAAAATAAGAAATTAAATGCTGATGAGAGATAACAGGTGGACCCCAAAATAATCTTTTAAGACAAGATTTAAATAACAAAACTGATTTTACCAGCTTGAGCATGAGTTCCTCATGCAGATAAATGTAAATGTCAAAAAAATAAAATAATTTTACTGTCAACACATGGAGTTGGCTTAATGCAACTTTTTACAGAAATATACACTTTTGTTTTTTACAGATATAAGATTTTGTTTATATTTATAGTTAGTTAGTCATGTTGGTTATATTATATATTGTGTCATGCGTGCAGAGTGGCGCTCACATAAATTTATAAGACATCCAAAACTTTTGCTGCATTTGTCAGACACGGACGAAACAGCTTACATATAACATTATAATGCAAACAAAGAAGCTGGCCTCCTGACCATTTACAAATAAAATCTACCACAAAAAAGGTTCCCATCCAAAAACACATGTTGGGACAGGCTGTTTTTATTGAGATCTGTCTTTCATTGTCGTGTACAATATATTAATGTTTCCTTTCATATAAAGTACAACTATAGACTTGATATATTTATGTTTTATTGTCTCTGTACTCCCATATTTTCAGATAAATGTTTTCATTGTATATGTTTTAATTAATAATTGATTTTAGATGTTTATTACCCTGGGCAGTTTGAATGGTTAAACACACTTGCCATCATATAGCCTATCAACCTGTTGGGTCAGTATAAGTATCGGTGTGGTGACCATTTTTAAACACAATGAAGATCCAACGGGAATTTAAATATTGTCAATTTTAATACATTTGTGGTTTGGAATCAGTGTGCAGACATTACTCTTCTCATTGATGCTAATTTCCAATAGCCTAGCACCTACATGTGATGTGCACATCACATGTAGGTGCTAGGCATTCATTTTTTATATGAATGTGCTCATAATAGAAAAAGAGAAATGTTAAAATGGATGAACGGTACATATGAGACTTTGTAGATGGAGGAATCAGCAGTTACAGTGGGGGGCAGGGAGACCCAGGTTGCTGGACTTCATGCATGCCTGTCTGCCTCCATTACGCTCATGTGAACAGCAGGCACTCCACAGGATGTGTCATGTCATTATTCCCCACCAGAGGCCAATGAACGGAGAGCAGCGCAATGCTTTCTAAACAGTGTTTTCCTCTGTGCGAGGGAAGACCTGAAGTGTGTATGTGTGGTAACCTCTTTGTGCATTAGCCTGTGTGTATGAGAGAGAGAGAGAGAGAGAGAGAGAGAGAGAGAGAGAGAGAGGCTGAGTGAGTAGGAGTGTGAGAGAGAGTGAAGGTGAGCAAATGAGCAAGCAAGAGAGAATTTCTGTGTATGTGAGCGCTCAACATCCCTCCGAGGTATTTTTAGCATTGTTTTTCAACATCTTTTTTTCCGGTTTGAGCAAAGTATGGGTCTCTCATGCATTTCCCAATCATATACCCTGCTATGGAGACACACATCAAGCACTACTTCCTAAATACACACAAATGCAAAGACACACACACACACACACACACACACACACGCGCACACACACACACACACACACACACACACATGTTGTGTGAGACAGAGTGGGACCCTGCATGCTTGTGTGGGAAACCTTGCAACCATTTACTAATAATGTCGTGTTGCAATTACCTCTCATTTCTTTTAATATAGCACTCAGACTTGCTAATGCACGAACAAATCTAGCGAGCTGTGATTGTCAGGAAAGGCAAGATACTTTTGGGAGGTTTGACTCACTGCACTAGGACTGTAAAGTGGTTTGTTTTTATCGAGTTTAAATGGTTATTCCTTCATCAGCAAGCCAACACTGTCAAAATATGCAAAGTCATTGAACACATCTCTTGCACTCTTCACTGAAACTGAGAGCTATGCTAGCAGCTCCGTGAGGCTGTAGCTACTTAGGCAGAGCAGTGCTTTGAGCTTCAGATTCAGGGATCATATCAAAGATATTACAGTTCATCCTCTATTCATCCAACTAATTATTCAAGTTAAGTTCAATTAACTTATATTTTTAAGGCAGCGAGTTATGTACGTTTGTAAGCTGAACCAGCTTAAAATGATTTACAGTGTAGGGAATTTCTGACCCATAACATAACAGATTTACCATTTTATGTACCAACATGAAGGTTTAAATGCTATTTCAAAGCCATCCTGCCAGGAATAACATTCTGATGGAGAAATACTGAATCCTTTATTTTGTTGGCCTAAAAGTAGTCAAATTTAAAGATAGTACTGGAATCAGAATCAAAAATACCCACCACAAGTTTTTAACTGTAGAATATAACTCCCCCTAATTTGGTAAACATGGACAAGACCTCAGTGTCCTCAATAATAGCCATGACCCTGGGAGCCAGTGATTGGAAAAGCAAAATTTAAATGAAACACCTGATATGAAATGTCTCTCTTCTCCTCATACTCTCTTCTTCAAATGCAGGCTGACTAGAAGTGCCAAAATTGAAATATACTTTAACCTTTCTCTTTACTTTTCCTCCTCCCCTACTAGATCCCAGTTATGACGGGGGCCTTCATGGACTCCTCACCCAATGACGACTACAGCGGCGAGCACTCACTCTTCAACTCCTCTGCCAGCGTCCACGCCGCTGCCTCGGCCGCCTCGGTACACGGCCAGCAGGATGAGCCGCAGTCCATGTCCAGCGATGCCATCTGGCTCTGGATCGCCATCATCGCCACCATCGGAAACATTGTGGTAGTTGGCGTTGTCTACGCCTGCACTTTCTGATGAACATATGCTTACAAAGACAAGCACGCACACACATACGCTGCTTTTTCTGGATCTCTGGACCCCTGAGTGAGGCCACGCTTTGCAGACAGACACTCTCTCTCTATGTCTCTCTCTCTTTCTCTCTCTCCCTCGCACTTGGCTCTTGGATCAGTTTGGGCCCCTGAGGGTGTGGAAGTTGTGATACTAGACAATGACATATAGACTGCTATATTTCTTCATCAGAGGGAAAGACAGGGACTTGGCTGCATTTGTCGGCACAGAGCGATTGTTGGTTGCTACAACTGGAAGTTTGAGAAGAAGCTTTTGGGTACGATAGCTCTTTAGTTATAAACAGAAACATCAGACCTGCGCTCTCAAGCAAGAATCAAAGGAACTTTTTCTTTTTTTAGCTTAAGTTTGTTTCCGTGTTTCTCCTCAGACAACACCCTCACTTGTAATGCAAAGATGAGAATGGAGATTAAATGGGGCTTAAGATTCGGGTTGATCCTACTTGCTAAGCAATTTTTAGCAGTGCTGTTTAATTATGCGGCTGAACAGAGATGGTGAATGTTAAAACATTTAGAAAGTACTGGGATTATTTTCATGTCAGGCAGCCCTGAGGCCCAGGACGTTTGAGCTCATTTAAGGACTAATTTGTAGATGAAACATGGTATGGACACTGATCATCAGTGTATATAATATGTTTCTAAATCATTTTACTAACAGGAAACAAAGAATAGGACACTGACTATCATTAAACTAATTTTGGTTACATTAAAAATCTAATAAAGATGCAATGTTAACTCAATTATACACAATGGATGATGACTTTATAATTAGATGTGTTGTGTAAAACTAAGTCAACCCTGCTGAAATGAATGGTCTTATTGTCATTTACCTACAGTAATATTCACCAGGGATTATTAGAAAATCTAATTGTATTGTCATCGTCTATTCAGCAATGTTTAAATAGTATCTACAGATGTTAACAATACAATTAAAAGCACAAATTGAATCGCAAGATGACGTAGCCTAATTTACTTACTGCACCTGCTTATTTTTTGTAGTACAGCTTGACAGAAGGAATACTGTCAACAACAGAAGGTGGAAGTTCCTGATATTACAGATATGTGAGGGCAGGTGTATGTGTTCAAATGTAATTTAACACTGACCAGCTCTATAGTGAACTTTGTGATAAATGTATACTAATGTGAGTGGGGAAAGGATGCCTTATTTTGAAATGAAATGTTGTTATATATCAGGCTGCCCCTCCACATTTGTCACTGTTCAGTAAATTAGTTTTGTGTTACTGTGGAATCTGGAGGCAGCTGTCTCCATGGCAACTAATCCTCGTCCTAATTGGGAACAACAACTTTACTCCGAGACTCCAGCATTAACCTGCAGCCACAGATGCAATTTATGCTTTTTTACTCCCACACAAAGAAAATCACAGAAAACACTGCACTGCATTCACACCAATATTACATCTGGTAACCATTGAATGATTTAACTTTGCTAATTGTTTGTGCTTTGCTTACGCTGTTTTATTTCCTTTTTTTTAAGACAGCAAGCTAGGAGAACTGATAAAAATGTTAATAATTTTGTTTTTACAGTAGTAGTTTTTATTTGTCTGTCAACTGGTCTTTCTTTACCTGACATAGAGAGAGAAATAGAAAGAGAGAGCTCTTGTTTTTCAGTAAACTTATATTTCTTCTGGGATATAGGAGATAATATCAATGTTCTTTAGGTTAAAAGATACAAACCTGTCTTGTACACCATACATGTTCAAATGTTCATACACTGCAAATTATAATACTAGCTTACTGTATCAACTGTATCAATTTAAGGAGAAATTCATACACACTAATCTGTTATTATGAGTATACTTTGTTCAAAGAAGGACTTTTCAAGTCTTATTTTTAATAAATGGTTGATGTAGAAATATTGTATTTAGACATGTTGTAAACCACATACACAATGCTCCTTTTGTAATGACATAATTATGCTATTAAAATTTCTGGATGAATGCATTTTGTTTTTCTCTGTTGACTAAAGTGGCCCACGTGTCCACAGAGACGTTTCATCTGGACCTTAAGTGTCAAGTGAAGAATGATTCACTGGGAACATTGCTGGCTAAATGCAAACTCTTGGCTTTGAACACAGTGCTTGATCATGCGAGAAGGTGTTTTTAGCTCCATCTTTTCTCCGCCTGCATCACCTGGCATTGCTCCTGGTGAAGCCAACCCACTGACAGACATCACCAGTGGCTGCTGAGCCATCAGGTGAGATTGATGTGAAGCTTCGATGGTGCCATCTGTCATTCTGACACAGGCGCAAGTTTGTTTAGAAACCACCTGGATTCACTCCTCTGTGAACCCCTGCACGCCTCCATCTCTCTCTCTCTGTCTTCGTACTGAATACACAGTCCAGCAGACTATGCAGGAAGTAAAGACACTTTTAAAACAATATTAAAACAATTTATACTCTTGCCTACTTAATGGAAAGCAGGTTATTTACAAAAGAAGTGCTAAAATTACATTGACTTGATGAAGTGAGATAACCTTTTTACTGCAACAACAGTACAAGAGTCTACAGCCTTGCTAGCTGCTCTGTGAGGCACAGCTTGGCTTTGAGGTAAGTGCTAACATCAGCCTGCTACCGTCCTCACAATGACAATGCTAATATGGTGATGTTCAGCCAGGTAGGCTAAAGTAGTACCAAATGCAAAGTACAGCTGTGGCTGATGGGAAAGTTATTACTGCAGGTATCTGGTCATGAACCAAAGTATTAGACAAAATGAAGTTTTGACCTGGCTAGATAAAAAAATTATGGGATCGCCAAAGTTATTACAGTTATCCTGATGGGAACATGAACATTTGTACCAAATTTTCTGGGAATCCATGTCGTAGATGTTGAGATATTTCACAGAATAAGTGAAAAAGTTGGGGGATTTAGGTTTCATCCACTGGGCACCATGGATATCTGTGCCACATTTTATGGCAATCCATTCAGTAGTTGTCAAGACATACTAAAAACTAAAAATGTCAACCTGCTGGGGAAAAGCGGAAGAGTCAGGGTATCATTAGGTTTCATCCTCTGGGGACCATGAATGTTTGTAAAAAAAAAAAATTATGGCAATGTCCCCGTAGTTCTTGAGATCTTTCAGTCTGGACCAAAGTGAGTCCAAGCAACCAACAAACCGACCAACTCACATCGCCATCCCTAGAGCCATGCTGCTAGCATGACTAAAAACCTCACTACACCCAAGTCACCCTCGGGAGAAGTGATGTCAAAAACATTTAGAGATCACATTCATAATTCCATAAAACTGTACTGCTCAACCTTTACGCCACCTTACAGACCGAATCAGCCCTTTCAACACTGAAAAGGCAGCTTGGATTGATAATATGTGGATCAGCTCCCTTCAAATTTGCCACGGGCCTCTCTGATCCCCCTCAGCAGAGGGGATAGAGCTGGAAGTGAAGTCGGCTGCACATGATCTTCGAACAACCTTCACATTGCCTCTGCTGCTTGTTGTGCCTTTCCTCTTTATCCGATCAAGCGACTCAATTGTGAAAGAAAAAAAAAAAAGTCCCAGGGGCTTCACTACAGCCGCTGACTCCTAGAGGCAAGGGAGTCTCAACAAATCCCTCAGAAAGAGCTATATGAAATGGATAACCATTGACCTTGCCTGGGCTAATCTATGCTAATGAATGGTAATTATTAGACTTTCTGGTGATGGTTTCAGAGATATCTACATGCAGTGGTCTGTGCAAGATGAGGCTGGCTTTGCCTGTGAATAATAGATAGTGTCATTAATTTAAAACCAGGATGAGATTAATTGGTCTGAAAGTATACAGAGAAGAAAGGAAAGGAAAGGAGGAGAAAGTGTGAAACAGGAGGATATAAGGAGAGGTTGTCTCGCTGCTCCTCGGTTGCCCTCGAGCCTCACAGGATGAAACACTTCAGCTCAACTCCTGTCCAGTCGAGAGTGACAGCTTGGTGATGAGGTGCTGGGTATGCTAATATATGCCAAGCCGCTTAGACACATCCTGTCAAACTGTCACTTCAGAGACAAATGGGAACGTACAGTACGGGTCTATACTTACCCCAAGCCTTAACAAAGGCTATACATTACCATCTATCTATATAATGTGTCACATACTGTATTTATGGCTATAACAGCAAAATGATATTTGTGACAAAGCATTGCAACAGCAAGAGGAGAAGTAGGAGAGGATGTCTATTGCAGCGTGTCAAGTGTCTGTGCTTACAGTATGTGGGTGTGTGAGGGAGTGAGTAATACTGGAGCTCCTCAGTATCATCAGGAGCCTTCATGTGGCGTCAACACACACATATCCGTTACTGAAGACAGAATCATGCAGAAATGTCTGGTTATAAATGGTAAATGATGGGTTAAAGTAAAGTGTTACCAATTTTGTTTTAAGAAGCTGTGACTTTGAAGACAATCACATGGATGCTATGACCAATTTTGGATTGCTTTGAGACTCCAGCAACGCTTGCAGTATAAAGACCAATTTTATTGTGAGACCAGCGCTCTTTGCCTTGTGGCCTTTTGGCGTTTCATCAAAATAAGTTGGTCTCACAATAAAGTTGTTCCTTATAGTGCAAGTGTTGCTGGAGTTTTGACCTGTCAAGATTATTTCCCTTCTCCATGCATCTTGGAAGTAGGTGATGCCAAAGATCCCTACTCTGAACTTTGGATAGCTACAAACTATATCATACTTTCTAACATACTGTGTGCTAATGCATTAGCATGGGCACCTGACAGAGTTACCTGCTATCCCAGAGGGTGACCAACGAGACCAAACTCTCAAAAAGTTGGCTTGTTCTGTTCAGGCCCTAAGATGATTTTAGAGCTTTCTAACTTTGGTGCCTCACCGGATGCATTAGACACAGAACTTACTTATTTGGAAATCACACAGTATTTTCCCCAAGTAATTTTGTTAGCAGCAGTCAGGGTATCAAGGCATCGGCCTGGTTGTGCAGCAGGGAGCTGAAGTGAAAAGTTTAATGGGTGTCCCCAGGTGAATGAGCTCATGGCAGCAGACCACAATAGAGGGGGGATAATGGAGATACATTAGTTTACTGCAGGTTAATGTTCAGACTCATAGGATTAGCTTATCGGAATCAATAATGGGATTTTGAATGTTTCCTGCTTGAGGTCACTTTCCGAGAGGAAGAAAGAGTGCCTGCCTCCACTCCACGACATGTTACTCTGATTAAAAGAGGCACTGATATGTCACAAGGTATCAGAGCATAACATGAATTATGCTGTGTTTGCATCTCCTGTAATCGACTCTGACGTTGTTTTTAATGGTAACTGCTTGAGCGAACAAGCAGGATGGAGTTTTATTCTCTCATTTGATGACTATGTGAATAACTGACAGCTGTCATCACAATAACAGAGATTTTTCCCAACTGGCATTGTGTGACTGCCTCTTGATAACATAAGAGGGAAGAAAGGTTGGTGAGAAAAGGATTTTAGGTGGGCTGCTACCATGGCAACAGCAGGCTGTAAAGGATTTGGACAGCACCTTTAGCTGGTGGCAGCCATTTCTGGACCTTCTTTCCAGCTTTCTTTCTCACATGCAAACACACCCTCTAATGATGCTTGTCAATCCAGCTAATATCCTCTGATGAGGAACTCACCTACAGCTTTGACTAATCAGAGCGATTAAACAAGATGATAAGCCCTTGTAAGCTGAATCATTTGTGATGGGACAGTATTCACAATCCTGCAAAAATTGACACAGAGCCGTTAACTGATGCTGTGTATCCTCAATAAGCAACCCGTTAATTTCCCTGCAAAACAGTCGTAACTGAAAGCTTTCCCACTGATTAATTTAGTCCAGCTGTCATTTGTTAGAACACAAGATGCGGGCGAAATGTAAGAGAAGTCACATGTAATCCATTTCTGCCTTAAGCTTTCCTTTCTACTGCTGATCGCATGCAATGGTAAACAGTGTGCCAAGTGTGACAGGGAACAGAGAGTCTTTATTGCAATCCCGGGAGCTCCACCACCCCCTGATGCTGCAGCAGCCTCAGTGAAAATGCTTCATTACTGTTACTCCATGATGGGAGCTCAGCATCACCCATCATCCAACAGGCAGGAGCCCTATCTTTTGATTTAGTATCACTGTTGAGTGAATGGCTGGGCTCTCTCTCTCTTCTATGAGGCAGGAGGACAGATAAAGTGTCTGTCTCTGCCTGTCATCTCATACAGAAAACATCCTTAGAAAGAGGGGAATTTATGAGGAAGCTGCCCTTTCAACAAGATGGATACCGCCCTGCCTACCTGCGCCCTGAGCCAAATCTCTAACATATTGAGCTTATTACTGTTTTTTAATATAACCTTCATTTTTATCAAGCAAGTTGACATAGCACAGATTCATACAGTATTAACACAGTATCGGTGTGGCGGTATTCAGAGTAGTAATCACCCACACAAACAAGATGAGCCTACAGCCATGTTAGCAGCTCTGTGAGGCTATACTTACGCACGTCAGGGGATCACTAAAGTCAGTAGTCTGTACAAAATTTCATGCAAATCCATCCAATAGTTGTTGAGATATTTCAGTCTGGTTGACTGACTGACAAACAGACCGACTTTGGCATTCCTTGAGCCACACACACACACACACACACACACACACACACACACACACACATACATACACACACATATATATATATATATATATATATATATATATATAAAAACAGCCAGCACAGCTGTTTTCATTGGCTGCAAAGAAACACTTGCAAGTCACAGGCAAAGTTCTTCTATCATTAATAACAAAGCAGATATGACGTTAAGCAGGAACCTGATCTGTGCAGTAGACGTAACATTAAACGTAAGAATCAGAAAGTACTGGAGGAGTCCCGGGAATAGGACTCCCATCCCTCAGGAGACCACTGCCACAGCTCTGTCACTACACTGGATATGATTGGATATCAGCATGCAGAACATGCAGCCTGTCACCATGGAGACTGACATGTATCACTCCAGTTCCCTGACGCACCCATTGGCAGATGCCATTGAGCCTCTCTTGCACGGTTGCTGGCCAAAATTAAAGTGGAAACCACTCTGGGGGCTAATGGGGGGATCCACTGAACAAGAGAGCACGACAAGCAAAGACACAGATGCACAGGCTGACAGAAAATGACATGATGATTGAGAAGAGCAAAAATGCAAGAGAATAGGGAGGAAAAGGATCAGGATTAACAGTGGAAAGCTCTGTCCATTTCTCTGTGTGGTGATGAATGTCTGACAGGTGTTCTCTCAGAGCAGAGCAGAGATTGATCGATGCTGATCTTTGTCATCTCTGGTTCACCTTTGTGCCAGGAGACTGTTTTCTGTTTCTGGCAATTCCTATATCTGCCATACCATTTATGATTCATGACACCTGTAAGGTAATTTCTGTGTGACTTAAAGGCTGTGACATATTCAGGGCTTTTCTTAATTTACAGTAGCAGTTCCACAGTGTAAAAATACTCTGTTACAAGTAAAGGTCCTGCATTCAAAACATTGCTTAAGTAACAAGTATTATAATCAAAATTTACTTAAAGCTTCAACAGTAAAAGTACTTATAATGAAGAATGGCCTGTGTCAGTGTAAAACATATTAAATACTATCAGTGGTGGAAAGTAAGAGAGTGAGAAAATGTACTCAACTACTGTACTTAGTTACAATTTTGAGTATTTTCATTTTCTGCTACTTTATACTTCACTACTCCACTAAAATTCAGAGGCAAATATTTGGAAATGGAAATACTCAAGTAAAGTACAAGTCCCTCAGAATTGCATCTAACTACAGTACTTGAGTAAATGTACTTAGTTACATTCTACCACTGCTTAAAGGTGGGGTACGCAGTATTTTTTTTTTTGCGTCATTGGGCAAAAATGTCATAATAACCATTCAAAATATCGTAATTCATGTGGTCTGAGAGCAAACCTCTACTTCAGCCCCTCCTCTTGCCTCTGTTTTCAGGCTTCAAAAAATCTAGCCCGTGACGGGAGACTTTGGCCAATCACAGGTTATTTCAGTGAAATCCTGATTCAGTGGTGGAAAATCCCACCAAAAATCCTGCAACTTGTGATAAATTTATAGTACAAAACACGTCCCGGCTCCACACAGAGCTTCAGGCTCATTATGTTCGATGCCATGGTGCTCGTAACGACGAGTGGCAAAGAAGCATGATGACAAACAGTGGGGAATAACTTTTGAGGGGGGACAGTGGCGTGTGTGTGCGGTGTACTAGCCTCTCATCCCGCTGCTGGATGGCGTTGCAGTTGCCTCTGAAGCCTGGGGCGCTCTGCTCTGCAGCCTCAAACTGCTTGAAGACAAGTCATGGCGAGAAGGGCCGCGGTCTTAGTGAGGCTCACGCCGTGGAGAACGGGCCCTACAAGGCATGAGGTTTCACAGGCTAAGTGATTCCTTCTGCTCCCGGTCAAAGTTGTGGGTTTGGTGGGAGGGGCTTAGCAGAGTGATACGAGGCAGCAGAGAGAGAGGCGGAAGGTTTTGCATAGGTTGCACAGATTTTGCCTACCCCAGCTTTAAAGGCAAGGAACAGTGTATAAAAGTCATCAACTTCACATTAAACAAAATATTTTATAAGCCTCAGATGAATATCATCTCTGATGACAGTCACATGGACACAGTGTATGTAAGTATTAATTAATTATGTCCATAGATGTTCTAAAGTGCGTGTGTGTGTTTTCAAAAGAGGAGGACCAGCTGTCCTCTCATTTTTAGTATTTTGTCAATTTAATTTTTTATGGCTCTGACCATTTTATATTTCATCCAGTAGAGGGCTCCATATCAATTATTTTCAGATGGTATTCCAAAATGATGAGGGCATATACAGTAATACATATATATTACATACTGTACACTGTAGAATCAGAATCAACTTTATTGTCAATGTGCAAACATTTTAGGAATTTGACTTCTGTTTTCAGTTGTTTTAAATAAACTCACACTTGTACCAAGATAGCATAAAGGTGCAAGGAATGCTGGGATTCAATATAGCAGAGATGTTTAATAATAGTTTTACATATAATACAGTATATACAATATGTACAGTATGTGTTATACACAAACAGATCTACTGTATATACATATGTGTGAGTAAGTATAGTAGATCTTTTTGTATTACAGGGTTATTGCACATATTGCTCTGTAACATAATATGGCTGATTTAACAGTTAGTGAGTGTGATGACTGTGTTTGTTTTGACGCACAGTGCTGTGTAGCGCCTGCCGCCTACTTGGAGGAACGAGTTGAAGGAAATGGATTAAGTGCATGGTGTGAGGGGTTTTCCCTGCCTGTCTCAGTCTATATGTAACCAGATATACTGTATTTCTATAATAGTTTAGTTTTGTAAGTAATATTTACATGAAAAAGAAGCAACTTAATTGCTTAAATGAAGGCTGAAAGAGTGAAGGTTTTAACAAAATATGCCTTTATGTAATTTTTTCATCACGCCAGCTTTTCTAAAAGTTTTCCTTTTTAGACAGAAGAGATGTTTCAGGAATATGAAGGAGACAAGTTAGTGATATGCAGTCACAGTCCTCTCTGTAAGTATCACCATACTGTCAAAAGCCATTCAGTGAAACAAGCAGTCAACTCTTTTGTCCCTCTGAGGCTAACTTTGGCTGTGTAGTCTGTCAGTCGGCATCAGAGTAAAAAGACACAATATTCAGCTTTCTAAGACAAAACATGCCTGTTATCTGTTTGTCTTACATTTTGGTTTTCATTTATCAGACATTCTCTTAATGGTGGAAAACCTCAAAAAATATCAGAAGCAGAAGTTGAGTTCTCTCATAATAAACAGTTTCCATATTGTCATATTTTACACTATGAACTTAACTTCAGATGCTTTTTAAGAACATGTTTAAAAGATAGAGTGTGTTGCTGAGGTGGTTTTACAGCATATAAAAACTTAGAGCAATTGGTCTCATTCATAGCACAGTTGAGGATATTCTGTTATTTCTTAATAGCATTTGCAGATGTTGACAGAGTGGGCGCTCACTTACGTAGTTCACTAAAATCATTTGGAGTCATAACCACGATTACCCATTACTCACGATTACTGTGAGTGGCTGATGATCAAATATTCATTCCCAATCAAGTGGCTTTCTCCCACATAGTTTACCTCTCACTCAGTTCTTCTCTAAACAATTAACAGCCACGGTCAGAGATGGAAGCTTTCAGCTCGGTCTTTGCACATAAACACGTTTATTTCACCATAAATGGCAGATTTCCGGGTGTAGGTAAAATGTTTTTTATTTGTTCAGAATGAAAACAAAACTCAAGCTCAAACAACATGTGTTTGGATTGCGGCCGCCCACCAGCAGTTGACTCAAAGTATTGCATAATGTCTTGTGATGGCTGGTTTCTTAATATGAAAAAGGGATGTGAAATTGAATCCTATTTTCATTACCTCGCGTTTGATTTGCACATTTTCTGTTGCCTTTATTTGAAAGCAGGATGAAAATGATACATCAGGCTAAAGAGCAAAATATGAAGGAAGACATCATTTTGGAAAACCTTTCTCGCCCTGGTGTACAGAAACAACTGATTTTACAGTCTCTGTCTCTACAACAGTTACTACAGCAGTATTAGGATGTCTGTGTATTTTCCTGCCAGGAACATCTGAGCAGTCAGACACACCAAATTAAAAACAGGTTGAATTTTACTTTGATTTCTGAAGAAATGGCTTCGTGTTCCATGGCTGGCTGCCTTAGTGGTATCACACAGTACTCGTCAAAGTTGCATTAGTGGTCTCAGACAAGAGCCAGCGTCAGACCCTGGGGCTGGTTTGATTCTACCTCTACCTTATGAGCTCTCACTCACTCTCCTTTCAAAGGCCCTGATTGTACCGGACAGCTGTGAAAACAATATATGAACTACACGAGAGGAGCCGTGCCCTGTTGTCTCAAATGTGCGAGGAGTTATGAAACAGGGAACGGGGGCGGGATCAGCACCGAGTAAGGGAGCTCACAGACTGGAAAAAACGTTAAGAGACAAGCAGAAGGAGACAGGAAATGAGCTGAGTATTTTCGAAGAGGAGCATGAGCCCGTTCGCCCCCTCGTCCAGACATTTTTTATATACCTCATTACACACCACTGAGACATAACTAACAGCAGCAGACAGAGAAGTAATCTGTTCTCAAGGGCCTTTCAGTTCGCTGATAAATTACTTTAGAATCTACAATGTAAAGGATTTATAAAGTGTGTCTCTATAAACTTAGAGGTTTAAATCACACACATTAGCCTAAAGTGACGAAGCTGTTAAATCTAATAAATGTTATGTTTAGACATGGGCATAGTGCTAAATGTCAAATTACAAAAAAATAAATAAAAATAAAACCCATATTCTTTCACTTACCCCCATCTAGCCAGGCAGATTTTATTTGCTATGGTTTTGAGATAACTACCACTTAGACTTCTGTTGCCACCCCAATACAATGGAATTGTGTTTGTGATGCTCATAATTGGAAAATTAAAAACCTAAAAGCTGCTTGCATTTCCAGAAACAATGTATTTGTTTGTTGGGATAAACCACAGACCTTACTCTGAACACTCAGCATTTTTATGTTCAGTAGAAAATAGTTTCTAATGAAAACTGTCTACAATACAACAGAGACAAGCTACACCATTTTACTTTAGCTTTAGCTCTCCACCAGCCCAAAATATACTGCAGCAGGACACAGGAACATGCACACGACTTCAGATGACAAACCACAGTAAAACTCCTTTCATCAGTGTTTTCACTGGCAGATTTTTGGTATTGTTACCGAAATGTTGGTAAGACCACTGAGAGCATGAGCCAAAAGACAGGAGTTATTTCTAGGCAGCAACGGTGCAGATCATTCTACAAAAACAACGCAATAAATAAAACTGTTTGCTGTGGGACATTTCTAAGGAAGAGAGATTACATATCTTTAATCTGACAGTTTGTGCAATTAATTTTGTGGCTGAAATATTTATCAGAAGTGCAGTAATAATGATTTGCTGCAGTTGTTTGTGGGAATATCTGCAGCCTTTTGCTCCTCCAGTTTTTTTCTTCTTTACCTAATTTAACAGTTTTATAATCTATTGGATATTGGAATGTCTGATATAGCTGCCAAATATAGCTTCCATTGCACTAATTATACTTCAGTCTTAACAAGTCACATACTCAGACATCACTGCAGGCAATTTTCAAATAGCCACCTCTCATTGTAGATTCAGACCCAGATGTTTGGGAGGTGGGGGGGAATCAATATTTGATTACAGCTTTCCTTGTTCATGTTGTGGATGTGAGGTATTTCATTGATTTAGGGTTTATAAAGATGGGGGGGGGGGGGGGGACAGAACATGTTTCCATGTCCCTAAAGCAACATGCAACAGTGAACCTCAATCAAATTTTCACAAATCAAAATAGCTTCATATTTTACGCAAACAGAGTAAAGTTCAGAGAAATAATCATGAACAAAACAGCTTATTGGCAGACCAGGTAACCTGAGATGCATGCAGTTCTGGGAGGATGTTGGCAGAAGTTGAAAGTCTTTCAAATAGTATGAAGAAACCAGGCAGATCAACTGAGCAGCTTCATTGTTTGTAGTTAATGTGTTGTATAACTACTTCTGTTCTATTGTTTGTATAACAAGTTCCCCTTGTTATGCATTTCGTTCCAAGGAAATGTCTTGGAAAAGTGTCACGAGTAGAAAGTAAATACTGTACAATACACTCAATGGTACGAAGACTAATCAGTCATACAAATGAATAAAAACATCCAACAAATAAGACTTGTGACTTTGATTCTTATCATTTCAAGAAACAAGGAAAGGGTGGATCAGAAAATGAGGAAACAGTATCTCCATAGCAACACCAGGAAGTCTCATTACGGCGCTGTTATTAGATTGTATGACAGACAACCTGTTATGCCATGGGAAACTAATGGTGGGTGAGAGAATGGCGACAGCACCAACTGTAAATTTATAACTGAATGCTAACTGCTTGAGCCTGACTACTGGGCTCCCACCTGCTGGAGGTCACTTTAAGGTCACTGGCTACCACTCAGATTATGGGCCTCTCCCTAAAATACAGTTAAGGGTTCAAGTGTGATACCAGTTACATTTGTACAGAATATCATGAGGGTGTTTAATGTCTGCGTGTATGTTTAGAACCAACAGGAAGTGGCAAAACTGAAATTCAACATTGCAACATTATTTTAAGGAAGCTCACAATCATGGCCATGCTTTTACTGTACGCTAATCACATGAAGATGACACGCCAGCTCAGCTTTCACACATTATTGACTTCTTTTAAGCCCTTTGTCTATTCCAATCAATGCTAACTTGAACACGGCCTTTGGTTTAAAGAACATTATCCCTATTTAGCTGCACTGTGAGATCTTAATGTCTTTCAAATTGCCGTGTTGTTCATCCAAATGCTGTCTCTGAGATAAATGAAAATCTCAGTCCTCATATAAGAGCTAATAACCACAGGCATAATTGAGCTTGATTGATGATTAATGATTGATGATTGAGCCACCGGCCCATCTTCCTGCATTTTTAGTAATACACACACGGACACACGTTTATTTGTGCACAGTATAGAAAATCTGTAATAATTTGTATTAGGAAGAGATTGGAGGGTCAGTATTGACATCACACATGGGGGAAGGGTCTGTGTCCTCACACACAATACAAGACAGCAAGAGACCAACAATAGATGATGAGTGTGCCACGTCAAGATGATGCCGAAAGGGTGAATTGTTGTTTTGGACAGTCCAATACATGACTTTGCCATCCACTATTTCTACTTTTAAAACCTACCAGCCATAACGGCTACTTATAACCACCAGCAACGTAGGAAGATGTTGCGTTGCCAGTCGTGTGGAGTCAAAGTTGGGGAAACAAAACACCCTCATGAAGGACAAACAGGAACATCCTCCCGTCAAACAGGGTCTTAGGTTGTGGGCACAATAGGTGTAAGGTAGGCCATGTTTTCAAATGTCTTGTAGTAGTAATGTTTCTCCTTGGAGAGGAGCTTGAAATGATAATCATAGACTGTACATAGCATAGCAATGTCAAAGCTTCAAAGTGCATAAATGTTTAATCCTGACAATGTCAATTCCCGCTCTTACCAGTCGCTCAGACGTAAAAAATTTAAAATCTGGGACACGATTAAATGTGATCCAGGAAGCAGCGCTCGCAAATTACTTTTGTGAAACAGCGACGATTATTTCGTTCTCCATCGTAGTGATCAAAAGGCAAACAGCAGAAATACGCAAATCACATTATGAATTTCTGTCAGGAATGTGTGCTTGCACGTATTTAATTGGCCAACGCAGTGCCTGGCCAAATGACTTTATGTTGTGTTGTTTTTTTTAATGCAGTGCTTTTGTCCCATGGTTTCAGATTTCCTGCAGTAATCCAAGGTTTCATTGTGTAACACTGTCCCTAACATAATGTACTTCTGAATCCATTAAAATGTTGGACTTTAACCATAGTGACTCTGGCAGAGTTTTTCACAGTAATAGTAATCGTACAATAAATGCAGTGCAGTGCAGTAAATGGATTAATTTGTCTCTAATGCACAGCGGGCAGTGCATGAACACATCTCTTCCCCATAACATTAAGTAGCTTTTGTCATAGTCCAAGCACATAATAGTCTATGTACTTTAATGCTGAGGAAATAACATTACCATGCTCATATGTCAGATGTTTGTTTTTTTTAATTGATGTGATCAACATTATTATTACCAACAAAATATCCAAGAATTAATCAAATATGAGGCTTTTTGTGTTGTTCCTCCTGAAATTCTCACTAATACACTAATACCTTCACACAATACAGTATCTTTACACAAAGATAGATGACACCCACTTTGAAACTTTAACTTCCAGCTCAAGTGGCTGCAAACTGAAAACAAAATAGGAAAGATTAAAAACATAACTGTAATTACAACACAATTTTTTCAACTTTAACACCTCCAACATATGCTGGAATGATTATGTGTATCTGAACACATTTACAATCCCATAAGTTTTTGTTCAATCATAAAACATCAATCAAGTAAACATTAACTATGTCAGATCACAAGACACATACACATGCTGTGTATGATCTTACTGAGTGGAGGACATGGGACAAACAGGAGAGAAAGAAAGAGAGCATGCAGACTGTAGTATGACGTTTTGGCTGACATCAGTTTAATTACAGTTTCCTTTAAGAGAGCGAGTCAGAGACAGACACAGTAGAGTGGGGAGTCTGCTGGAGCAGTGTAACCAGACATCTGGATATTTCTCATCTGGACTTACTCAGGAGAAATGTCTCTTCAACCTACAAGGTTTGTATAAATTTCAAGTTTATATATTGTAAAATATTTCACATTAGCATATATTATTTCTTCTTAAACTCTGAGAATTGACAACTTGCAGTAGTGTTGTGCTTTATAATAATTTTATGTAATTAACAATGCACAGAAACTTGTTTAAAGTGTATTGACCTGTGTGAAGAAAGCTGTTGTTCACAGTTATTATACATCTTGATATGTGGGCTAAAAGGATACCTTGGCACATAACAGATTAACAGTTACAGTGAAATACAAACAAAACAAACTCAGGGAGCTGAAAAACTGGATTTGTCCCCACCAGTAGAGACATGTCTTTTAGCTTCTTGTCTATTTCTCTAAACATGTTTAGTGTTTGTGTTAACATCTCAGTGAGCAGTAACACTCTTTTTTGGTATATAAATTTTGGTTAAATTTTTTGTTTGTCCTGAGTATAAGAAGATATACTAAAGACCATAAACTATATAAATGTCAAAAAACATTTGGTTTTTGTGAAGCACATGTTACTATTGCAACACTATTGCCCACTGTCACAGAGCTGGTATCTTCTATTTACAGCGACAAAAACAAACTCTTCTGTGACACATTTGATGTAAATCTACTGCTCTTAAATTGCAGCTCTATTGACTGACTGTTATTGAGTCTTCATACATTCAAAAACATTCTCATATGTGTTCACTATCATTAAAAATACAGTTGTCTTTACAACATAATGGTTCAGTACAAAACAGATTCGAGTAATATGATATCTCATATCAAACACTCCCAGGGTGAACAGAGCCTGTTGCTCATTACTGGAACCATGCAAACACTGTACTACATGACTTAGACACAGGTACAGTGGAAATACTTAACGATTTATGGGTGAAGGCAGGGCTGATAGGTGGTGCATGTAAAGGTTGCAGTGCAGCAATTAGTAATTCCAATAGCAATTAGATATACACCTATCAGCCACAACTATATGACCACTGACAGGTGAAGTGAAGGAACATTGAGTACCTTCTTACAATGGCACCTGTCAGATATATATATATATATATAAATTCCCCACTCGCCCCTGTGGGCGGTCTATTCCTCCTTCAAGCTCGGGTCCTCTACCAGAGGCCTGGGAGCTTGAGGGTCCTGCGCAGTATCTTAGCTGTTCCTAGTACTGCACTCTTCTGGACAGAGATCTCGGATGTTGTTCCTGGAATCTGCTGGAGCCACTCTCCCAGTTTGGGGGTCACAGCCCCGAGTGTTCCGATTACCACGTGGACCACTGTTGCCTTCACTTTCCACATCTTTTCTAGCTCCTCTTTCAACCCTTGGTATTTCTCGAGCTTCTCGAGTTCCTTCTTCCTGATGTTGCCGTCACTTGGGATTGCTACGTCTATCACTACTGCCTTCTTCTGTTGTTTGTCCACCACTATGTCCGGTTAATTCGCCATCACCAGTTTGTCAGTCTGTATCTGGAAGTCCCACAGGATCTTAGCTTGGTCGTTCTCAACCACCTTTGGAGGTGTGTCCCATCTTGACCGTGGGACTTCCAGCCCATACTCAGCACAGATGTTCCTGTACACTATGCCAGTTACTTGATATGGCGTTCCATGTAAGCCCTGCCTGCTTGCATCTTACACCCCGCTGTTATGTGCTGGATTGTCTCAGGAGCATCTTTGCACAGTCTGCACCTGGCGTGCTCAGGGTGCTGGACTTGGGGTGAAATCTTCCATGCATTGTGAGGAGCTTCCTGGTCTTTATATCAGTGGCATATATATATATACATACACACACACACTCACACACACACACACACACACACACACACACACACACACACACACACACACATATACAGTGGTCTGTTTTATGATTGGTTGTGTAGTTGGCCCTCGAAGATAATGATGATCATCTGTTTGTTGCAGAGGGTCAATTACTGCAGTAATTGTTCAGTCATGTTGTTTTGGTAGCTTATGTTATTTTAGTGCACTACAAAGCTCACTGCTTGAAAATAACAAGCTGTACAAACAGAAACTGTTGTGTTCAACTCTGCTCTTGTCCTGAAACATAAAGGCCAAGTCAGGGGAGGACCCTATAATGAACATTTCCCCAGTGGGCAATGGCACATCCAAACAATCCCAACAACAAATCACACAGTTGAACCCAACATTCACAGAGAGAAATACAAAGATAAACCAATAAAATGTCAATAGTTCTAATATTTAATCATTTTAATATTACATTACAAGTTTGATTTCAGTTATACAGTGGTGTATTTTCCTAGTAGTGTAAATGTTGCCCTGGGCTATGACAGTATTCAGTGTGCACATGGCTTGACCATGACCATTGTTGTTATTAAGTTCCAAATAAGAAAGATTTAAATATTTGTTTCTTATTATAAGTTGTCTTTGTTCAAATGTTTGTTTGTTTAAAGGAATAGCTCGACATTTTGTCAAATAAAAGCTAAGCTAGGCTAACCAGCTGCTGGCCCAAGCTACATATTTACTATATGTAGTGGTATCGATCTTCTCATCTGACCCTTGGAAAGAAAGCAAAAAAGCGTATTTCACAAAATGTGAAACTGTTGATTTATTGTCAGTGTTTAATTGTTTTTTTGTTTTTTTAATGTTCTCCACAGCCTCCCAGACTTGAGCACCACAGCTTCATATGGAGACCAAAACAACACCAATGGCACTGATTGTCCTGAGCCGGACGCCTGGAAGTGGCTCAACTCCAGGCAGCCGGTGTATATCCTTCTCATCACGGTGCTGGGAATCGTGTTTAATGTGTTTGTCCTGATGGTTTTCTGCTTTCATAAGAAGGCCTGCACCGTGGCTGAGATCTACTTAAGCAACCTGGCTGCTGCTGACCTTGTCCTGGTGTCCTGTTTGCCTTTCTGGGCTGTCAACATATCCAATGGTTTCAACTGGCCTTTTGGTCAGTTCCTGTGCAAAGCCGTCAACCTGGGCATTAAGATGAACGCCTACTGCAGCATCTACTTCCTCGTTCTGGTCAGCATAGATCGCTATGTTGCACTGGTGCATACAATGTCCCATGGCAGAATGCGTAGGCCAAAATATGCCAAACTGGGCTGTCTGCTAACGTGGGGTTTCGGCTTGCTCCTGAGTGTCCCCACGCTCATCTTCAGGGAAGTGGAATATTTCCCTGAATTTAGTGTACATGCATGCTATCTGAAGTACCCAAACCACACCGTAGAGCTGCTCTGTGATGGGATGCTGATGGTTTTTGGCTTCATCATCCCCATTTTGATTATCTCATTCTGTACTATCAAGATTATTCAGGCTTTGAAGATCCAGGCAATAGAGAGGTTCAATGCTGAGAAAACGGAGCACAGGGCCACCACTCTGGTGCTGGTGGTCCTCCTGGCGTTCCTGATCTGCTGGGTGCCATTCCACGTGACCACCACACTGGACGTGCTCTTACGAGCTGATGTCCTGGGAGGGTGTGACCTCGTCACTGTCCTCGAAATCTGCAACCAGATCTTCACCTACTTAGCCTTCTTCAACAGTGTTCTCAACCCCATCCTCTACGTCATTGTAGGAAAGAACTTCCGGAAAAAAGTTCGGGAACTCTTCAAGCAGTGGAGCGTTAAGAGAACATCGACCTCTGAGTCCACACGTTCAATGTCCTCTACACTGAAGACTTTGGTATAAAATACTGCTTTCAAAAGCACTGGCCCCTCAAAAATAGCACAAAGGTGACTGAGGTGGACAGTCATTTGATAGGCTTGCGCCAATGTAAGTGATTCAAATGATAAGCTAAATTATTTGTTTTGAATGTAATTATGTAGTAATGGGACCAGATCACCATTCCGTCTCATCAAATCAATCTTTGACAAGACGGCTTCTCAGAAAGATAAGCTCTAGTTTTGATTATTATCAGGAAATGTAATTATATGTGCAGGGACATATAAGGTTTGAATGAATATTCCCTCCTCGAGAAGGTGTTACAGATCGCTAACAAAAGTGTTATTGTGTCTCAACCATGTTAAATAATTATATGTCACAGGAAAACCTGACCAAACAAAATAGCTTTTCTCACTTCAACAGATGCACCACATGCGGTAAACTAAAGCTAGCCCCTTGTTACAAACATTGGCATCAGTATCTTGAATGTTCAGGCAGTGTGATTCAAATCAGCCTGGTTGCTGTACAATAATTTATGTAAATACAGTTTTCATATTCTGTCTTGTATTGCTGATAACTCAGATTGTAAATAGTACCAGTATTTGTTATTCTCTATACATAACTGTCAAATAAAACATAGATATGGTTTTATGGATGTCTCGTTGAATCTTTATAATGCATTTAAGTGTTAAGTTGAGCACAAAAACCAGAACGTAAGAGAGCACCAACAACTGCTGAGTGTTTTCTGGTGTTTCTGAGTCATTGTCTGCAGAGTTAAAAACAGGATTCTGTCAAAGAGTTTCCAGTGGTGACACACAAACATGCTCATTTTTGTTGGCTGTATAGACATCAGTTGTCTCATTATACATTTCTCCCCACACCACCATTTAATGGCCCAGTGTTGACTCATAGTGGGCTGTGGCCAAGGATACACCCCTAGTTTTCCCCATAATGAAGGCATGTCATGCCAAACAGGAAATCTTTGTTAGGAGTCAGGCTTTACCACCATTGCCAGGGCTGGAAAATGATGTGGAACAAAAAACATGCAGGCAGACAAAGTTACCTCAAAGGGTAAAATGTATGCCAAAAATACACAGTTTGACCTTGATCCATGTATTTTTGTCTATCTATCTTTCTTTCTTTTTTAAAGTTGTTAATTGGTTTTGCATTTTGCAGTCAAATTGAAGTTAAAATTAATTTGCTAAGGATTCAGTGTACTGTATATCCTCTGTGTTTATTACTTTTTTGATCAAAATTGTGCTTACAAAAAAAAGAAGGACTTTTAAGTTTTATTCATTTTTCTGCAGTGACAGTGTCCCCTACTGGACATTAGCATTCTCCATTTTTTGGTTCAGACTGACAACTAGTTTCTCCGTGACTCCATGCGTTACCATTTGATTTGAATCATGACACTGAGCATAGGTCACAGGATAACATGTTAGTGAGTGTTGACAACCCATGAAAGAAAGACAGCTAACGCTAACTAGACCACCTTCTTTCTATAATGCAGGATGAACACAACAATGAGTGTGCAGGAGCTGCTGATGCCTATGCAGGAGTTGATATAATATGAACAAAGTGTAATGTCTTGTGGGAATCAGTGCGAACTTCCACTTTCTGAGGAGAATAAAAACGTAACCGTATAATCGTCAAATGTTGTAAAGAAACAGACGGCTTAAAACGCAAGTGGTACATAATAAATACTACAGTGTGTGGTCTTGTTGAAAGATGGGGAAAACGTCTTGTGTCAAAGTTTGAAGGCTACACAGGATGATAACGTGCTCCTGTCAGTAGCATACCACGTCAAGTCAATTTAATTTATACAGCCCAATATCACAAATTTGCCTCAAGGGGCTTTACAATCTATACACCATACTACACCCTCTATCCTCAGACCCTCTATTCAGATTAAGGAAAAACTCCCCAAAAAGACCCTTAAAGAGGGAAAAATGGAAGAAACCTCAGGAAGAGAAACAGAGGAGGAATTCCTCTCCCAGGACGGACACACATGCAATAGGTGTTGTATGTACAGAATAGACCAACATAGTAGGATCCAGGAGGACGTTGAGAAACTTCAGGTCTCGCCAAACAGACCTGAGCCACACAACTTCCTCATCACCATGGAGGCATGAAAGAGGACAGACTACACAAACACACAAGAAGCAAAACTCAAGCCCACCATTCACACAGGTAGGAGAAAGGAACAGACACACAGAGGAAGAGAGAGAGACGAGAGGAGAAGCTGAACCTTCTGGAGGACGAAGATCCAGATCCAAAACGTCTGGAACAGCTGTGCTTGTGGGACACAAACAAAGGGTTAGAGAGATCTGCGCAAGTTGACAGTCTGTATTTTAGTTAAGCTGGCCCTCAAATATCAGTCAACAGCTGCCATGAGAAACACCTCGCCAGATACCTTTTATTCTGTTTTGTTTGTCTCCTCTGGGAAAATGGGAAAATTTGCACAGTAGCTGCAGTATCATCTTAGTTTATATTTCCCTACACACAAAGTGAGCAGAATTCAAGTTTCAGTTGGACTTTAATATATAAATTCTCATTGTGTTTATATAATCATACTGTATGAGTCCATGCAGTATATGTTGCTAAGATTCCCCTCTATGACGACGGCATGTGTGTGCTGTGTGCTCTGACTGATAAACCACCATTATCCACACTACATTAGATCTATTTTCCCTATCACACTTTGGAACTCAAATCATGACGTGAAGGTAGCAACTCATACATTAAAACTGTGTTGACACAGTTAAAAGGTTTTACTGGTATATGTATTACTTTTGAACACACCCTTATTTTTCTACCTCTAAAATCGCTGTTACTGTGCAACAGCTTTCACAGCGATCCACAATTCAGCAGGTGGGTTACTTATGGAGAGTGCCGCCAGAGCAGAGCTTGTCTGCAACCACACAGATGCATGGGATTGGGTTTACACCATGCAGCCTGCCTACATGTCCATCATCTGTCTTCTTGGAATGATCGGAAACTCCTTTGTGCTTTGTGTGTTCTGTCTCCAGAAGCGGCGCAACTCTGTGGCCGACATCTACCTGAGCAACCTGGCAGCAGCTGATCTCCTCATGGTTTCCTGCCTGCCGTTCTGGGTAGCAACCATTATCAACAAGTTTCACTGGAGGTTTGGGGAGCTCATGTGCCAGCTTATAAACATTGTCATAGGGATGAATTATTATTGCAGTGTGCTGTTCCTTACGCTTGTGAGTGTGGACAGATATCTGGCCCTCACTAGACCCCTAACCCAGGGGCGGGAGAGACGGGCCTTCTGGGCACGTGGGATTTGCATCAGTATCTGGATCACTGGGGTCTTGCTCAGCTTCCCTGCTATCCTCTTCCGCTCCGTCCGGTTCTTCCCTCAACTGGGCATTGACGCATGCTACCTAGAGTATCCCCATGAAGGCTGGAGACTGCGCTACAACATGACTGTCAGCATAGTAGGCTTCTTTATCCCTGTTCCCATTGTATCCTTCTGTAGTTACCACATCACTAAAGTCCTTCGGACCAGCCAGAAGATGAGAAAAGGCAGCAGAGGCAGTGTGGAAAGGAAAGCGGCACACCTTGTACTTGTTGTTCTGGCTGTGTTCATTCTCTGCTGGCTGCCCTACCAGATTCTGATCTTCTTGGACACCTTGGATCATTATGAGATCATCTCTGGATGCACGTGGGCATACGTGTTGGACATTGGCAACCAGTTGGCTACTTACCTTGGCTATAGTAACAGCTCATTGAATCCTTTCCTGTATGTGATTGTGGGGAAGCACTTTAAGCAGAGGGCGAGGGAAGTGTTTAGACTTGGGCTGTGCAGGAGGAAACGGCAATGGGGGAAGTCTGGTCATTCCAATGCCAACCTCAACTCAACTAAACAAACGGAGAGCACTAAAATCTAAATCTATCTACACAGAAAAGTTTGACTAAAAACAGCTGTCAAAGAAATCAATTTATTTAACATGCAATTAGTGTCTTTTGTATAGACATGCCATTATACAGTCACTCATTAACCGATTGCCGTTTGACATTTTGGCAAGAAAGCAAATAAGCGAATTTCCCAAGAGTTACATAAGAAGATTGATACCAATCTCATGTTTGTAGGCTAAATATGAAGCTACAGCCAGCAGCCAGTTAGCTTAGCTTAGCATAAAGACTGGAAACAGCTGGCCTGACTCTAGCTGCCCTAAGGCAACAACATTTGCCTAACAGCACCTCTAAAGCTCACTTATTAACACATTATATCTCGTTTGTTAATCCATACAAAATCCAAGAAAAATTCTGTCTCATAATCCCCCTTTAAAACCAAAACATGTCGTTTTTACACTTAGTTTTCGTACCAATTATATAAATGAGATATGACTTGTTGATTAGTGATCTTAGAGGTGCTTGTAGGTGAATTCAGAGCCTGGCCAGCTGTCTCACCCTGTTTCCTGTCTTCATGCTAAACGAAGCTAACCAGCGTCATATTTATTGTGCAAACATGAGAGTGGTAACAATCCTCTCGTGTAAATCCCAGCAAGAAAGCAAAAATGTTGAACTTTTGTAAGTAATATAAAAAATATATTTATTTGTAGAATTTCAGGCTTTATTTGCATTTTTGGACTGATATTTATGGGTTAGGGTTAGTTCATTTTAGTAAAGTGTAAAATAAATTCTATATGTAAGATCATAAAAGTTAAGTCAAGTATTTTATGTGAAATTATGCAGCGCCACAGTTTTGTGAACTAACTTTGTCTAATGCGTTGTGTTTGTCAATCTTGAACTTGATGCCATATTTTCTTAATGTAAACAGTAGTTTCCTTTCAGAGCTGCTCCACTTGTGTTGTTCTTGCTAAACAAAGCCAAGGTTGGCTGTCTTAACAATGTTTAATTTGGTGCCATTTCTCATGGGTGTTATCAGAGGCTGCACTTTCTATTTTTATAGCAACTATCGGGAAGTTGAATTGTTTTTCTAAGACGTTGGGGTTTGTTTTCTTGAACGACTTCACATGTTGAAATTGGCTCTTACTCTGATAGGTGTAAAAGGAAAAAGGAAAAAAACTTGAAGTGTTTGAGTATTAACCTGCCACTGTAGTACAGTATATCTAGAGTGAAATATAACTTCTGCACTATCAGTATAACTACAAATAGCACAAAGTATTTGTATTCCAGAGAAAGTGTCCTCTAAGGCTTTAAGAAAATAATGTTTTATAACATAATACAACAATGTATGAGTGTTATTGTCCTAATAAAGTATCATCTGCAACTATTGGAAGGATGGGCTGTCATTGTTTTGATAGGAAAGGATTATTTGTACTTTGGATGAGATTGAGCCAGATTCCCTTTCAGAACCATCTCTCTGTCTTAATGGACTACGTGATTCAAGTGTGCTGTTATTGTTTTGACCATAAAAGGGATGCCACAGCCTCAAACATGGTCATTGTCAGATAACACTTCCCATTGCATAATAACAAAACAAAAAAAATACTATTTACATTTTTTATTCTATCCAATTTGATTGTTATTTGGTTTTAAGCCATGTCAAGTTTGTTATTGTTGCCTTTTCATCATCTTGATTTAGAATAGATTAGGATAGGATTAAACATGATTTAAGGATAAATTGGCATAGGGATAGTAGTCAAACATTTTGAAATTATTAACCGTAGATCAACAGTATAATGTTCTTAAACTGAAAAGCAAACAGGCAATAATCCTGTTAATCGGTTAAATCAGATGGATGGGTACCACATTTATATGAACTGCATATAATGCAGTGAGTTAAATGTTCATTTGGCTTTGAGGAATGTTATTATGATTACATGAAAACACTATCAGTATCACACGAGTGATCATTTTACTTTCCAACTAATAAAATATCTCTTAATTTAAAATAGAATTAATAATAATAAAGTAAAAGTTTCTTTCTTTATCTTTTCTTAATAGTCTGCAGCTGTGCTGATGAAGTCAACACATTTAGTGCACTGCAGTTTCACCTTGTCTCTAACATGTGCAAAGAAATTTTGACTCTTTCACAAACAAGTTGATATATAACTCCTTGGCTAAGGGTGTGGACGAATTCAACAGTATATACAAAACTCCTCGTAGCAGATCTCCCCTCTGACTTTCTGTGTACTTCTACTGGGAGCTCAGTGTACACTGATGAGCCCTGTTCCAGACGAGCCTTGCCTCATAAGGATTTTGACCATAGGAGGAACATTTTTTCATGAAACGTACGGTAAGAACTTTTCATGTTCCTTCCTGTTTTTTGTTTTGAGCATCAAAGTCTGTGCTTTAAAAACACAGTGCCACACAGTCTTTACAAAACACTCAGCTTGACCATGAGATAATGTAGTCTGTTGCCTCTTTAATGGCAGGAATGATTTAAGTTACTACATGAAAAGAGTACACAATACAGAAGGTCTTCCTGACACATATGCTGAAAGAATGAGCTAGAATATTTATAATATATTTATTAAGTCTTGTCAAACTAAAGGAAAATGAATCAACATGTTAACACGTGACTTCCTGTTTTCCTCAGCAGAACAAAATCTGCCTAACTGAATACACGCCATCATGTTGGCAACAGTTGTATCATTTTACATGTTTTATTGATTTTATTATGTGGAAATTATGAATATTCAGTTTGAATCTCTGATGCATAATATAAACAAACATAAAACTGATGAGTTATGTACAATTATTTTGTTTCCTAGCCCATGGAGTCAATGAAGGTTGTATCTGTGGCAACACTGTGGTCTGAAAACACCAGTGCATCCCCTGGTCCATCAGAGTCTCCAATCTCTGCAGGATGGGAGTCTTTCAACACTATCACCCCCCCGTACATTTTCACCTTATCCCTGTTAGGCCTTCTCTTCAACGGCTTTGTCCTGGGGGTGTTCCTCGTCCACAAGGATCGACTGACTGTAGCAGAGATCTACCTGAGCAACCTGGTACTAGCTGACTTTATTCTCCTGTGTGGCCTCCCCTTCTGGGCAATGAACATCCTCAACGACTTTAACTGGCCTTACGGAGATGCATTATGCAAAATGGTCAACTCCATCATCATCATCAATTTCTACACCAGCATCTACACCCTGGTTGTGATTAGTGTTGACCGCTACCTTGCACTTGTGAAGACCATGAAGGCCAGGTGGCTGAGACGGACACTTTATGCCAAGGTGATCTGCTTCATCCTGTGGATATTGGGGCTCATACTGACCACGCCAACCATGGTTCACAGAAAGGTGAAGTTCTTCAAGGAGTATGAGACCATGTCCTGTGTACTGGATTATAGTCATGACAGCCCTTGGAAGTTGGCCCATCAGATTCTGATGAACGTGGTGGGCTTTGTACTCCCTGTTCTGGTCATTGTTTTCAGCAGTGGGAACATAATCAAGGCTTTATCTCAGAGGAGGGAGAGTGTAGGTTTTCATGACATTAATGACACAAAGGCCACAGTACTGGTGTATGCTGTCACACTACTATTCTTACTGTGTTGGGGTCCCTTCCAGGCATTCACCTTCCTCGACACACTCTGTGATGTCCACGTGTTGGATGAGACGCTGTGGTCTCACACTCTCGATATAGGAGGTCAGGTTTCAGTGTATCTTGCCTTTCTCAACAGTGCCCTGAACCCACTGCTGTATGTCTTCTCAGGGCAGTACTTTAGGAGGAAGGTTAGCGCCATCTACAGGAGGACTAGACATCATCGCAAAGGATCAGATATGACCACATATCAACGCTCTGTTGCGTCCACTTACATTAACAGAACAGAGCAAATTAAGACTGTGGTAAATATTAATGCAGGATCAGATGTGACTCTTCATGACATCCTGTCTTCCACATCCTTTGCTGCTTATGGAAAAAGCGATGCAATATAAAGGATATGAGTCTCAAATTGTTATTTCATGAGACTTAACACAGCAATAATGCTGTTATATGGTTAAACAGCACTATCAAAGGCTGTGTAATACTGTGCTTTGTGGAAATAATGGACACAACCAGAGATAATGGACATAATCTGTAGAAGAAATGGAAGCAGATTTTATGTTTATAGCCTCCATAAACACACTTATGTCTTGCTCTGCAGACACACACTATGAATCTGAATTTGTCTCTTTAAACTGTTACATGGCCTTACTGTTACTGGACTTGTGATGTTTTAAGGTAAAACACACAAAACAAAACCAGCCATTTCTGGAATGCTAGCTAGTGTTTGTCTTGTAATGTTTTTTTTTTGTTGTTGTTCATTCTTTCTCTTAACTCCTCCAAGCAGTTTACACAACCTACCATGAGAGAATGGTACTTTGTGTACATTTACATTCACAATTCCCCTTGTACAGTATATCTTGGCATGTAAACAAAACATTTATTCAATAGTGACATACAGTTATGCCAGTTTCTCTTTAGTATCAACACTCATTATGCTATTTTTGTGTATTACTGGAATAAATTGTACAATTAACTCAATTGAACAGCTGAGGTACTATAATAAATAATAAAAAAAATTAATCCTGAATGCAAAGACATGGTGTAAGGCACGACCGTTTGGAAACTCGTATTTGTCCTAAAACACAAACTAACTTTGTTGAGTCAAAGCAAGTGTAAATGGGTCCAACTTGATGAATTTACCTACTCACATTATTGCAGTTAAGTAGCATTTTATGTATTTTTGATAATTGCAGTTTTTGACACTTTTGATTGCAAACATTTTGGAGTATAAATCTAGAAGGCTCTCTATAAGCAGCTAATTACAGTGGGGAACTGTGGCTTTTAAAGAGCAGCTTAACAGCGGCTAAAAATCTTTTCTTTTCTGACCTACAGTGGTTTAATTTCTCTTCTACATTATCTGTATTACTATACAGATGTGAAACAGTACTCGAGGGTGTATCATTACACAGTCACATTACCGTTTGGTGTGGTTGCACACACAGAGCAACTTCTGACCACATGCAACCAACACATTAACAGCTTGGAAACAGGGGTATGTTCAGGGACTGGCCTGTGGTATCATTGCTCTAAGTGAAATTACTACAAATAAATCATAATTCTCAACTTTGTGGGGCTTGTCCAAGTACGTTTTTCTCTGGCAAGCATCCATAAAAGGCTGGAGACTGCGCTACAACGCAGTCTCCATCACTGGGGTCTTGCTCAGCTTCCCTGCTATCCTCTTCCGCTCCGTCCGGTTCTTCCCTCAACTGGGCATTGACGCATGCTACCTAGAGTATCCCCATGAAGGCTGGAGACTGCGCTACAACATGACTGTCAGCATAGTAGGCTTCCTTATCCCTGTTCCCATTGTATCCTTCTGTAGTTACCACATCACTAAAGTCCTTCGGACCAGCCAGAAGATGAGAAAAGGCAGCAGAGGCAGTGTGGAAAGGAAAGCGGCACACCTTGTACTTGTTGTTCTGGCTGTGTTCATTCTCTGCTGGCTGCCCTACCAGATTCTGATCTTCTTGGACACCTTGGATCATTATGAGATCATCTCTGGATGCACGTGGGCATACGTGTTGGACATTGGCAACCAGTTGGCTACTTACCTTGGCTATAGTAACAGCTCATTGAATCCTTTCCTGTATGTGATTGTGGGGAAGCACTTTAAGCAGAGGGCGAGGGAAGTGTTTAGACTTGGGCTGTGCAGGAGGAAACGGCAATGGGGGAAGTCTGGTCATTCCAATGCCAACCTCAACTCAACTAAACAAACGGAGAGCACTAAAATCTAAATCTATCTACACAGAAAAGTTTGACTAAAAACAGCTGTCAAAGAAATCAATTTATTTAACATGCAATTAGTGTCTTTTGTATAGACATGCCATTATACAGTCACTCATTAACCGATTGCCGTTTGACATTTTGGCAAGAAAGCAAATAAGCGAATTTCCCAAGAGTTACATAAGAAGATTGATACCAATCTCATGTTTGTAGGCTAAATATGAAGCTACAGCCAGCAGCCAGTTAGCTTAGCTTAGCATAAAGACTGGAAACAGCTGGCCTGACTCTAGCTGCCCTAAGGCAACAACATTTGCCTAACAGCACCTCTAAAGCTCACTTATTAACACATTATATCTCGTTTGTTAATCCATACAAAATCCAAGAAAAATTCTGTCTCATAATCCCCCTTTAAAACCAAAACATGTCGTTTTTACACTTAGTTTTCGTACCAATTATATAAATGAGATATGACTTGTTGATTAGTGATCTTAGAGGTGCTTGTAGGTGAATTCAGAGCTTGGCCAGCTGTCTCACCCTGTTTCCTGTCTTCATGCTAAACGAAGCTAACCAGCGTCATATTTACCGTGCAAACATGAGAGTGGTAACAATCCTCTCGTGTAAAATAATGTGTTGTGTTTGTCAATCTTGAACTTGATGCCATATTTTCTTAATGTAAACAGTAGTTTCCTTTCAGAGCTGCTCCACTTATGTTGTTCTTGCTAAACAAAGCCAAGGTTGGCTGTCTTAACAATGTTTAATTTGGTGCCATTTCTCATGGGTGTTATCAGAGGCTGCACTTTCTATTTTTATAGCAACTATCGGGAAGTTGAATTGTTTTTCTAAGACGTTGGGGTTTGTTTTCTTGAACGACTTCACATGTTGAAATTGGCTCTTACTCTGATAGGTGTAAAAGGAAAAAGGAAAAAAACTTGAAGTGTTTGAGTATTAACCTGCCACTGTAGTACAGTATATCTAGAGTGAAATATAACTTCTGCACTATCAGTATAACTACAAATAGCACAAAGTATTTGTATTCCAGAGAAAGTGTCCACTAAGGCTTTAAGAAAATAATGTTTTATAACATAATACAACAATGTATGAGTGTTATTGTCCTAATAAAGTATCATCTGCAACTATTGGAAGGATGGGCTGTCTTTGTTTTGATAGGAAAGGATTATTTGTACTTTGGATGAGATTGAGCCAGATTCCCTTTCAGAACCATCTCTCTGTCTTAATGGACTACGTGATTCAAGTGTACCATAAAACAAACCGGTGAGGATGCTTACTTCTGCCTGCAAGTTTTAGCATGGAGTCTCAAACCAACTCATGGAATTAAAGTTAAATAGCTTGCTGGTTAATTTAGGCATCATCCCAGGCGGTAGCCCATCCAGAAGCAGCGCCATCATCTATTTTTGTTTTTATTGTGATTTATTTTAGTTCTAAGTTAGTCTTTATAGTTTAGCTAGCAGCACATAACTATCACAATGCACTCTGCAAAGTTTCTGCAAGTTTTTCTTGCGCTCCTGGTGATTGGGACCCTCTTTTCGATCAGCTACATGAGCACCAGCAGCAGAGGGACGAGCTCCCTTGTTTACACCAGGGAGCAACTCCTAGCCCGACGATCTGCTAAGGTACCTGAGGAGAAGCTAGAGATCCCTGACAAAATTAGGAGGAAGTACCGCGGCTGCAAAGCGCATGGTTAAGAGACTGGCAAAGAAGAGGAGATACAAGCCATATCTCCATTTCGTCATCATCTCAATGTGAGATCTCCCCAACCCTCACACTTCTTGACTCACCCAGCAACCATCCTCCACTCCTAGCCCAGGCCTTCACCCACCTTCCCCGGAGCCCAACCTGGAACTGACCCCTTCCCACCCAATACACACCTCCCACCCCCCACACCCCCAACCAACCTTCATGACTGGCCAGGTGAGAAGAGGACTTCAAAGACTCCACTCAGGAAAGGCTACAGGAACTGACAGCGTGAGCACAGAGGTGCTCAAGGCATGTGCTGAATCCAGACCTGACATCCCATGTGATGAAGACCCTTGAGAGACTGATACTCTCCCACCTCAGGCCCCTGGTCAGACCAGCACTGGACCCCTTGCAGTTTGCCTACCAGGAGAACACTGGAGTGCAACTCCTGATCTGTCAGCAATTAGGTCTGCTGTATGTTTCAACTTGACATCCATTTCCAGGGGCCTATTATCTAAATCTAATAACACTAACATTTAGAGTTAATCACTGTGGTGCTTTGTTTTGGCCTGGTTTAATCTTATTTATGCCCATGCATTGTTGTGATCATCCCATTTCCCTAGCTTGCTACGCCTTTCATTCCAGATTCTTGGAAAAGACTCAACTGTATTTTACAGAGGGAAGGTCAAAGCTATGTGCTGCTGCATTTGTGTTGTGCGGTCAAAAGTTGCTCATGTGTGTTTTATTCCACTCAAGAACACGCAGAGAGGTTTCTATGAATTATGACGGTTATTTAATTGGTGTGAATGTGTTTATTTGCAAGTATTGTCAGTACAGATTCATTTAAACAGAATTTTTCCAGATGCCCCACCTCACCATTTTCATTTGGCATGATGCTGATTCCCTCTGGATTTTGGCAAAGCTGAAATAATAAATAAATAATAATAAATAATTCTAGTGCCTACAGGTTGACCATCATACTGATCGTGTACCAGTATGATCGTGAAAAGGGTATTAAATTGCATTCTATGTGCTATTGAAAAGGTCTTAAAAGTCTTAAATTTAACTTGGCAAACCCTGCAGAAACCCCGTACTGTCATCCCTCTACTGTCGCTATCAAATAAAGGCATAACATGCCCAAAAATATGTTTAAATAAATAAAAGCTTCACATTAAGCCTGGTACTGCCAATGTGAGCCTTGTTGCCTAGCAACACAACAAACAAAATTTGAGCTCCAGTTTATTTAAAATGTGTCTTTAGTGACCTTGCTGATGACAGTGACATGAAACACAACAAAGTAAGGTTTTCATTTGCTGCTAACTGTTAACTGTAGCAGTTAGACAGGAATGTTTCTCTGGGTGCTGCCAGGGGGTGGAGCATTTTATTGATGCCAGGTTTCAGTTGGTTCGCTCAAACACAGAACCCCAAATACCACCCAACTTTGTGTAGAAACTTCCACATCTACGTATATTGAAAAACAACCTTGACCTTGAAGAAAAAGCATATCATGAAACCATGAATTGTGTAGACACAAACTTTACTGCAAACAGACAGACATGCTGTGCTTCAGTACTAGAAGATGGAAAAAACAGAGGGATAGAATAAAGGGAGAAGTGGGGGGGGCCAAACAGCATGTCAGCTCAAGTATTTGTCTGACGTCACTTTAATTTCAATTTCCTTACTCCTTTAAGAGAGTGAGTCTGAGACCTGAGACGGACAGTAGCAGAAGGCACTGGAACAGTTTAGTGTATCTGGACATTTTACATCTGGACTTTCTCGGGAGGAATGGCTCTTCAGCCAACAAGGTATGCATAAGATTTATTTGGTTAGTATATTTAGCATATACTTTTCTATGTTTTACCAGTATTCACTGTAGTTAGAATATTAACAAAGGCCATCAACAACTTAACAATGTTCAACATTGTTCAGCACCATAATGTTGTTGTGTGCATTATAACATTGGCTGTGAATCAATAGATAGATGGATAGATAGATTTTATTTAGCCCCAGAGGGGTTTCCACAGAGTGTGCATTACGTGAACCCCCAGAACAAAGATACAGACGCTTTATAAAAATGTACTGACCTTTTATGAATTAAACCTATCTCAAACAGAAAAGGGTTAAAACTAGACAAGACATACAAATGCAGCCTACTCAAATAAAACCCAGTATTTGTTTTGTCCCAACATGCCAAAATCTGGACTGCAGCGCTTCACTTACTTTATTTGTCTCAACACGTTTAGTGCTGGATGTTGATCAGCTTAAGCCCCAGTGGTTAGATCGACAGTAAGATTGCTATGACCATTATTTAAAACTGTTGTACCTCTATCTTTATCTCCGTTCCTCCCCCACATGCGATGAATCAACCAGGAATTTTATGCACAGTTTTTTTATTAATTGATTTTTTCCTATTTGTGTATTGTTCATTAGTCTATTTATTCAATCAGAGTCATCGACATGGAAGAGGCTGGCAGAGAGGAAGAGGCTGGCAGAGTGGGTTTTACTACACGGCAGGAAACAGAAAAACATTTTTTTACCAAATTACAGTAATATTCACATATACAACTGAAAAGTTATACCTAGATGAAAAATAAGCATTTTTGTGTTTAAAAAATACACAAATCACGTGCAGTTTTTACAGTAAATGGAGATGTAAAAAATGGAATTGCAAACATTTTTCAATATAATTAAATTCTATACAAGACAGCCACTAAATACAAGCTCAGCAATAATCAACACCTCGCTAACACAGTGTCAAAACTGAAAAAAAAAAGGCTGTTGCACTGGATTGCACAGGTGTACCTAACTAACTGGTAAATCAGCGTGTGATACAACTGCTTTTAGGCTCATATTAACCCTCTACTGCATATCATTGCTCTGAGGCAACAGGACGTCTATTTATTTTTTTTAGTTCATTTGCAAAAAGAGATATCTCCACTTTTATTAGTTTTAGTGATTTCATTTTTGTTTTTTCTTGTGCATTCCAGGTAATATCACTCAAACTGGTGTTGGGTTGCTTTGATTACATAAAAATAACTCAACAAAATATAGGTAACATACAAAGTTTAATTTGATCTCTTTAAAAAACAGTTCAAATTTAAAGTCTGTGTAAAGGAAATTCTGAGATTTGTTTCTAAACACATTGTGCATGTTAGAAAATAATTGCTGCAAACATGTGAAAAGACTGAACTATGTGGTACTGAATTGTGGAGTTGTTTTTTGGGCAGGCCTGAAATCATGGCTCAATGACTCCTCCTCCAACACTATATAAAAACTAGAGCTTTGTGCTACTGTGTTAGAGTCTGATGCTGAGCAGCGTTTCAGAGAGAGAATACTGCTTATCTTTTCATGATTTTGAAACCTAATTTTATATACTTGCTGATTTTTTTAATCATTCAAATTTAGCTAGGTGGTTAATAATAAATTTGTCTGTGGTGTGACAAACTCAGAACACATTAATTATTGTTTTACAGACTTTAAAGGTTTTTTTTTCTTTTTCAAAAACAGATAACACCAATAACTCCAAAACTCAACTCATGTCTCAGAGTCAAACAATGCCATATAATGGGAATGAGTGTCTTCTAAAACCAGTATTTCACATTTCATTTAAATGTAAAACAACAAATTTACAACAAAAACAGCCCATTAAATGACATTATTATACATTTACAAGGTCATACCTTTCTCTGGGAACTGCATTAAACTGGGAAAACATAACTGACAGTGTTCTGTGTCACTCAGTATTCAACATTTCACAGTAGACAGCATTAACTCGGTATTCAGTATTACTCAGTATTTCAGTGTTCAGTGGTACTCAGAATCCAGTGTTTTTCACTAATCCATGTTGTGAGTATAACAACATTTTAAAGAACATTTCCAAAGTTACCTTAAAATTGTCTTTGTTTTAATGTTTTATCTTGTTTGCCTTTTTCTATCTCTCCACAGCGACCCCGCTAACTTCAGCACTGCGGCTACATTTAGAGACCAAAACCACACAAATGACACTGGTTGTCCTCAAGAAGAAATGGAATGGATCTACACTGTGATGCCAGTGTATATCCTTCTCATCGTGGTGCTGGGAGTTGTGTTTAATGTGTTTGTCCTGATAGTTTTCTGCTTTCATAAGAAGGCCTGCACCGTGGCTGAGATCTACTTGAGCAACATGGCTGTTGCTGACCTTGTCCTGGTGTCCTGTTTGCCTTTCTGGGCTGCCAACATATCCAATGGTTTCAACTGGCCATTTGGTCAGTTCATGTGCAAAGTTGTCAACCTGGGCATTAAGATGAACGCCTACTGCAGCATCTACTTCCTTGTTCTGGTTAGCATAGATCGTTATGTTGCACTGGTACATGCAATGTCCTATGGCAGAATGCGTAGGCCAAAATATGCCAAACTGGGCTGTGTGATCGTGTGGGGGTCGGGCTTGCTCCTGAGTGTCCCCACGCTCATCTTCAGGAACGTGAAAAAGTTCCCTTCCATTAATGCTACTCTGTGCTATCTTGAATACCCAAACAACAACAAAGACCACGTGCTCTATGAGGGTATCTGGATTACGTTCAGCTTCATCATCCCCATTTTGATTATCTCATTCTGTACTATCAAGATTATTCAAGCTCTGAATAACCAGTTAATGGAGGGTTTAAACTCCCAGAAAACAGAGCAAAAGGCCACCACTCTGGTGCTGGTAGTCCTCCTGGCGTTCCTGATCTGCTGGGTGCCATTCAACGTGGTTAGGATACTAGAGTTGCTCCAAAGAGCTTGTGTCCTGACAGGGTGTAATTTCAACAGCGTCCTAGGAATCTGCATCCAGATCTTCACCTACTTAGCCTTCTTCAACAGTGTTCTCAACCCCATCCTCTACGTCCTTGTAGGAAAAAATTTCCGGAAGAAAGTTAAGGAACTCTTCAAGCAGTGGACCAATAAGAGAACATCAACACTCAGCTTTGCCTCCATGCGCACAAACCTGTCGAGAAGACTGAATTCTGAGAAAGTCTCAAGCTCATCTGCAGGAGCTGTTATTTCCCCAGAAGAAAGATAAAAAAATAACTGAAGTTATTCCCGCATTATGTTTGTGTAGTCTGAATATATGGTTTTTATCATATCGCAAAAAGGTGAAGTCAAGACAATGGCATGTTTACTTATTTAGAAGGTTGCCCATCAGATCCTGTTTGAACTCGGGGTGGAACATAAGAGGAGGGAGGGTGGTGTTCATGAGGCTGATGATGCAAAGGCTGTAGGACTCGTGTATGCAGTCACACTGTGCTTCTTACTGTGTTGGGGTCCGTTCTCGGTCTTAAACCTTTCTCAAACCACCCTTTGAGGTACAGGTGTTGGATGAGAAGATGTGGACTCACACTCCCAAATGAGAGATCAGGTTTTACTTTATCTGGCCTTTCTCAGCTGCGTCCTGAGCCCATGTCTTCTCAAGGGTGTGGTCATTTTTAATGCAAGGGATTAGATGTGGCTCTTTCTCATGACATCCTGTTTACATTTTTTACCACTTCTGGTGCAACTTTCTAGGATATGAGACTCAAATTACCGTATCTGCCATTCAAACACTTAAGCCCCAATTGTTGTTTCATCAGAAATGCTTTCAGAATTAACACAATAATAACCCTGCTACATAATTAAACAGCCCCACCAGATTGTGTTTTATATTGCAGAAGTAATGGGCAAGATAATGGAAGTAATGTACAAATGAGACGGAAACTGACTTCGTGTCTTTGTATAACCGCAAGGATTTACACTCTTAATCTGACATTTTAATGGTAAGATGTTCTAAGCCTGTCTGTTTGCATGATGTCTGTGGATATGTGTCTGAATTTGTTTCTCTGTACTTTTACATGGTGTTGCTCTGACTGTCTTGTGATATTTGTCCATGTAATATTTCTGCCTTCTGTTTCTGACTCTGTAACTCACGCATCTTTTCATTGACCCCCCAAACCAAATTTCAACCTGCTATCTATAGGCAGTGCATACATTTGCATGCTTGTGGAATTTGTTGCTTTGCACAGTTTATTTCCTGTTCAAACGTGAACACACGTCATGCATTGCTGAAACAACCTCTGTGTATCAACTATGAAACTATTTGCATAATCAATTTAATGTATCACCTGGAGTGGCTTAAATGCAAAGCCCAATCAGTCAGACATGTTGTAAACAAGCCAACACTACAGCCAGATTATCTAAACCACTTTGATAACTCTTTTTCTGCTGCATCGTCCGAGAATCAGTGGTGGAGGAAGTATACAGAACCTTTACTCAAGTAAAAGTAGTAATACCACACTGTGGAAATACTCCACTACAAGTAAAAGGCCTGCATTCAAAACCATACTTAAGTATTATCAGCTAAATGTACATTCATTATGCAGAAAAATGGCCCCTGTTAGTGTTTTATTTTATGATGTTTTTAGAGGAATATCACTGCTGCATTGCATTTTACTGCTGTAGTTGTTTAAGGTTGTGCTCATTTTAACTATTTTATACACTGTTGGGTAGTTTAATCTACAGCAATGCACCATATTCTGTAAGATCATCATAGTGTCACTGTCCTGTGATAACCAAGTATCTCTAAAAAGTCAACTTTTCATGAGCTCAGACAAACAGCCCTGTTTTCATCTTTGTGACGATGCATTTTGCAACCCATAACCCATAAAGAAAACTTAATCCTTCAGTTTATCAGAAAAATTCACATTCAAAAGCACCAAATTTAGAGATACTTGGTCCAGTCGCCGGACAGGAAGGGTATGAAAAATTGTAATCTGAATAGTAACTAAAGCTGTCAGACAAATGTAGTGGAGTAAAAAGCACGATATTTGCATCTGAGATGTAGTGGAGTGGAGTATAAAGTTGTATAAAATGGAAATACTCAAGTAAAGTACAACTACCTTGAATTTGTACTCAGGTACAGTACTAAAGTGAATGTACTTAGTTACATTCCACCACTGCCAACAATGTTTGAAGTGCAATGCTAAAGGCTCAGAGGAGTTTCATTCAACACATCATAGATCGTCACGACTTTGTTTAGTCAGATTAAGCCTTGTTTATGTCTCTAACATAGTGTCTCCTAGAAACTGTATTTGTTGAAATATGTCTGTATTACAGTGTACTGTATATTGTGCTGTTAGAAACCACAAGAGAATGATGTTGAAATATAATGTACATCCCAATTAAAATGTAAATTAAAGTCCACCCTTTTCCCAGAGTATTTTAATGGTTTTTGGTGTTACACACGTTCAAACTCTCCTCTCAAAAGGACTTTTAAAAAAGTGCCTGATCTATGAATTATTCATTTATTAGGTCAGATGGGGTGAGTTGCACAGTTAGAAGTGGGCGGATGTTTTTTTGTTTTTTGTTTTTTTCTATTTTTCCTGTGTTAGCTCTCCAACAAGCCTTTATTTGGTGAGATTTGATCCTGAAATATTAGACTAAAAATGGATAAACACCTTCCTGTCCTCTTAGTGGACAGGCTTCTTTTCTCAACAGATTCTCGTTGTACTGTAAACAACAACCTGTTCCAGAGCTGCTTAGCAGGCTGTCTGTGCCTGGCTTGTCTCATGAGCACACTACTTTTCAACTTCAGGAAATACAACTGAAGTAACAGAATCCTTCCCCTGCACCACAATGGCCCTGATAGCAGGGCATGATAGGACATGCAAATACATGCTATTCCTGGAAATCCAAATACACAAAGTTTGTTTAGACTAACCAGTAGTTGCCAGTTTCTTTTTGTGGAAGAAGTATTCAGATCCTTTACTTTAAAAAGTGCAAATAGCACAATGTAAGAATACTCCATTATAAGCCAAAGTCTTGCGTTAAAATGAAAAAACCCTATTTAATTAAAAGTACAGAAGTATATAAACTAAACTTCAAATGTGAACTTATCAAAAGAAAAAGTACTCAATGTGCAGAAAAATGGCCCCCAATGGCCGATATATTATTATAGCATTTCACTGTTTCAACCTAGGGGTAGGACCCCCTCCAAAAGGTAACAAGATGATTAAATAGGCTACGAAAGAAGGAGAAGCTGAATTCTGCTACACAAGTTTGTCATTATATATTTTTTTAAACTATTAAACTATTCTCTAAAGTTTTCCTTTTTTTTATGAAATATTGGATATTTTTCCCTCTTTGGGACAAAAAGTTATTTGAATAAAAACATCTGAGAAGTTTAGAAGAGATATGTCTCTTTCTCACAGACACTATTTTGTCTCAGGACAAAAAGGTTGGAAAGCACTGGTAACTATAGCTGTCAGATAAATGCAATGGAGTAAAAAGCACAATATCTCCCCCTGGAATGTAGTAAGGTATAAAGTAGTACAAGTACCTAAAAAGTGTACTTAAGTACAGTACTTGAGTACATTTTCTTAGACAGGCAGTGTGTGCTGTTAAAGTGCCTCTAAGCAAGGCACCAAACTGTCATCTGTTACATGCTCTGGATGGTAATACAGTCAAAGTTGTGACTTCCTGCTGATAACATGAACGTGTAAACCACATTAGCCATTCACAGTATCTTTTCATTTTGATCCTACAAAAGCTCAGATACAGTTTAATCTGTGGGTTGATCCTGTGTCGACTTTCAACGCTGCGGAAATAAAATGACAGCCATGATGTAAGCATTGCATGTCATTTCGTTTTTAGCATGGCCAAAAATGTTTTGCCGGGGAAACTATTTGCATTGCGGAGCTTTTCTTAGCACAACACAACACAAGAGCTTTCCATTTCCATTTTCACATTCAGGTTTGCTCATCATCGCGCTAGGATGGACGCAGCTCTTCTCAACCAGACAAACACAAGCACATCTACCTTCTGCACCGTGGAGTCTTCAGTGGAAAAGCACATGTATCCAGCTGCCTATTCTCTTTTTTTTATTGTGGGCTTTCCGGCTAACTGCCTGTCTCTGTACGTATCCTGCATGCTTGTGAGGAATGGGAACAACATGGCAGTCTACCTCATCAACCTGTCCATCTGTGACCTGTTCTACACAATCTCTCTGCCTGTGTGGATTGAGTCGGCCCTGCAGAGGCCTCTGGGTGGTCTCTGCAGTTTAGTGGCCGTGATCATGAACAACAGCTTTTATGCCGGCTCAGGCCTCCTTTGCTGCATCTCCGTTGATCGATACCTAGCAGTGGTCTATCCTCTCCTCTTTCACTGGGTCCGAGAGCTGCGGACAGCAATAGTTGTGAGTATTGTTGTTTGGACTTTGGAGATTGCCATCCAAATGATCTTGCTTGACCACACAGGGGCGCTGCAAGCTTTCTCCTCAAGACACTTGTGTGAGGAGCGAATACCCATGACACAAGAAGATGCCACCCTCGCCCTTACCCGAGTCACCCTGGGTTTCTTGGTCCCTATCTTCATCATGACCTTTTGCTTTCAGCAGATCATGCAATCACTCCGACAGAGCACCTCCATCCTGGCAGAGGAGCGCAGGAAAGTGGGACTGCTGCTGTTGTTCCTTCTTCTAACCTATATAGTGGCCTTTGTGCCCTACCAGACTGTCATGCTGCTCAGGGCCATACTGGAGCCCGGGGCCTGCGTCTGGGCCACGAGGCTCAGAGATCCGTACCTGGTCACACTTGCCATGACCACCATAAACAGTACACTGGATCCCATCATATACTGTTTAATCAATGAGAGCGCTCAGAAAGAGATTAGCAAAGCTCTAGAGAGAGGAAGAGGAGTTTTTAAGAGGAGGATTTGGTCAGAGAGCTCTACTGGAATTCAGTCAGTTTCCTAACAACTGAATTATGTATTGGTTTCATTAATCTAATGGAAAACAAATGATTATATGGAACTGTGTAATTTAAGAGGTAATACCAAAGGTAGAAATGGAAGGTGATGCCTTTTTACTGACAATGTTATGTTGCCTTGTGTTGATGTTTTATTGGACAAATCATCTCTTTTATTATTGTAATGTACAATGGTTAGCTGTGGTGTAAACAAGATCACATTTGCATTTATTTCTTAATTGATTTTTGATTGATTATTTAAGTTGACTAGAAGACATTTTAAATAGCCTCCTCTGGATTGTCTCTTCTGGTGCATTGTTGCATTAAAAGACAAGTTCAAGTCTATCTTGATGCAGTACTTATGAACATCGAAAGGGCTACGGCAGAGGGATAGTAACACAAAGAGGAAATATGATACTAAAAAGACTGTGACTTTGGAAGATCCCCATGTTATTTGTCCAACTTTGCTGAAGCCTCATATTAACTTTTGAATTCTGTTTTACACGCGACGAGGGCTGTAGATTTTGTCCCCTATCACTTACATTTATTGAAATTGCTTTAAGAAGGGATCTCAGTATGGACAGGAGGGACAATGACAGCAACCAATAACGCTTTCAGTGTACATATTGGCATGTGAGCATTGTTCTAATGACAGACCTAAAACAACATAGGCTCAGCAATAACAAACATAACAACCAGCTATAACAACATAACTACGCTATGGAAACAATTAGTCAAGCAGATATGTATTCCATTATCAGACAAAAATCAGCATCACGTTTGCCTGATTGCATGTCTATATTGACACACCAAACATAAAGGCAAGCGGTCTCATAGAGACTTAGTACCCAAATTAAATCTGCCGTGTGGTCCTCTAACACCGGTAGTTTGTTCTGTCAAGGCCTGTCACCCAGTAAATTACAAACAGTAGTCAGGGACGACAAGGAGGCAGCTGCTGACTCTTCCTGTTTCTTTAAGCTGGCTGATTAAGCAGTGGAAGACAGGACAACTGAATGAATTCTCTCTGCATCTGTTTTAATGTTTTCATTTTAATAATAATGAATTTTATGGACCGAATTTGGAGCGGAATTACAGCTGAATAAAGAGTAAGTAGACCTTCATGTGAGTTGAATTGAATTTATGCTTTTTTTATAAAATACTTGCTGGGTTAATGTATGTTTATGGTTGACACCTGAAGAGTTTAAGGACCATACCAAAAGTTTTTAATGTTTTAGCCCATTAAGTAGCACATTTCTAGTGTATAGGCCCATTTTAAATTATTGCTAACCACTCCAAGGCATGCGTTTTAAGATCGATATCCCACCTTCCAGGATGCCATTGGTTTACATTCATTTCAGCAAGGTGTAAAAAAACTACATTTAGACTTGAAACTTGTTCTAGATAGATAATTCTTCACATTTGATCAACAATTGCTTTTGTTGCATTGCTGTCATGTGGTAATGCATTCGCCAGCAGGATGTGTTGTGAAATGACCTCCTTGTCGGTGCATGCAAAAACAAAAGTGCAACATCAGAGATTTAAGAACTGGCTACATAAATTGTGAATTAAATGTTTTTAGTTGTAAAATCATGTAATTTTGACAAAAAATGAAGCAGATGATGGATTACCAATCTGGACCCAGAGTTACTACCCTCAAGATGATTTTCCAAATCTACCGAAATGTACTGAAACGAAAAGTTTCCTGGAAGGTGGAAACAAATCTCAAGACTTTGCCAAGAAAAAGTTTGACAGTAAGGTAAAGTAATTTGTGGTTAATTTGCTAAAACGAGCAAAACTCCTTGCATGGTACTTTAAACAGTCACTCCAGCAATTTAGTATGTCACTTCCATAGAGTTGGGGGGCTCACATAAGACATTGGGGGGTTCTTAAAATGCCAAAGCCCCCCCCCCCGGGTTGTAACACAGGCTTTCTGTTAAAAGTTACCAAGTCGAGATAACCCTTATGACATTAATGTTTAATTTGAAGCTCCCAACAAAGCGACAGAAAACATTATTTAACTGTTTTCACAAGCTGAAAACAGCTGAACTTCATGTGTAAAGGTTTAGGTATTCACATGCATTGTTGTATTGCTTCCTTATTTCCTTCCTTGTTTCTCTATAAGGTGTGAGCATATGAATGTCACATCTGCAATGGAAAACCTAACCCTGGCCACCAATCATTCAGAATGTTACTCGGTTGACAGCTCATCCAGGAGGAGGCCGTTTCTGTTTTTCTACCTGGCTATCATCATCACCGCCATCCCGTCCAACGCCTTCTCCCTCTACGTGTCCTGGCAGCACATTAGACAGAAGAACGGGCTCGGCGTGTATCTATTTAACCTGGCCCTGAGTGACCTGACCTTCACTATGGGCCTCTCTCTGTGGCTGGACTTCCTGTGGAGAGGAGTTTGGGCCCACGGAGGCTATGCTTGTATGCTATCTATCTTTATTCTCTTCACTAACTTTTACACCAGCGATGCTCTCCTCTGCTGCATTGCTGTTGACCGCTACCTGGCAGTGGTTCACCCATTAAAGTTCACTTTCTTGAGGAAAGTTGCCACTGCAGCAGCAGTCAGCGTTGCCATTTGGGTGTTGGTGGTCTGTTTCAATGCCACCACCATCACCTGGGAGGATTCATACCACGAAAACAACACGTCTTCATTGTGCTTTGATATCTTCCTCCCAATGTCAGAGAACTTGGCTCGGGTTAATGTAGCACGCTTCTTACTGGGCTTTGTTGTTCCCGTTCTCCTGGTGATGTTTTCCACCTGGGGGATCTGTGAGGCGGTGAAATCCAACCAGGCCACAGAGGAACAGGAACGCAAACGGATTTCAAAGCTGCTGACAGTAGTTCTGCTCTGCCTTTTGTTGTGCTTCGGACCCATCCACGTCACGATGCTTCTCCGCACACTGGTGGATGACTGCAGGAATGCTGCATGGCTCCTCTATCCATACAAGATCAGCATAGCTATCTCAAGCCTCAACTGCCTCGCAGACCCTCTCCTTTACTGCTTCATAACTAGAACAGGGAAGGAAAATGTCAATCAGGTTGTTCTCTTCTTCCAGGTAAAGAAGAGAAGCAAAGATGAAGGTGTGGTGTAGGTTAAATAAAGTACAGGACTTAATAATGTAACAACCTTGTGGTAAACTTTACAGTTAGACATTAAACAGTAGAGAATAGTCAATAATAAAAAGTTAACACAATTACAGACAGTCTCAAATGTGAGACAGTTGTCAAATGGCAAAAGGTGTCAGCTGTTACAGGATAAAGCTGGCTGTGTTCAATATATTTCGACCCATCAATGAGTTAGTCTGTCTCTCAAAACCTTCTGATACCTTGTCTGTGGCGCTCTGCCCCAGGCCCATACATTCCTAATGAAGACATGAATCTTTAAAGATCCTCTACAGACATGTTTTAAGACATATAAAAATACTCTGCTTTGAATAATAATTCTTCCACCAAAAAAAATTCAATTATCATGTCAAAAAATCTAAAAAAAAAAATTACATTAACTCAGCTAATACAGTTTTCATTTTAAAAGTTTAACTACTGGACACAAGATGTCTCCTACTTTTAGTCCATTCTCAGTATGTGTGCCACATCACACTTGTGTAACGTGCATATTGGACCTTAACTGGCTTCCAAAATAGTTGTGAGGTCACAAAATCATGCATCTCAAACGTCAAAGTTAATGAATCCCAATTGCAGTTCTGTGCACATTTAAACTGACAGTTTTCTTTGCTTGTACTGTACATCTCTGCTATTGATGTACTTTATTAACACCAGCATATACCGTTTATCAGCAGTGAGTCATGGAGAACAGCTGTTCCATGGGGGAGTATTTGTCAAACATCACAGTTGTCATGTTGTGTGAAACCTTCTTTAAACAGGTCCAAAGAAAACAAAGGGACTCCCTTCATTATTTGAATAAGCATTACTAGACTATATGACAACACATTCGACTGTGGTTTCACTTCAGCTTCTTTTTTTTTTTTTGCAGCACTGTTTGTATTTTTGGTCAGACAAGTGTGGATCAGGTGCCATGGGGTGGGCGTATTTGCATTTAACAGACGATTTGCTCCTTTCCATAAGTACCATCATTACAAAATTCCAACACATTATGATCTAAAGTGCCGTCAATTTGAAAATAAAGGGCTCAAGAATCATTTCAGTAAGAACTGTTTACGTTTACAATTTAGTATCAGTGTTCAGTGTTTTCTGTGAGGAAAACGTTATTTTAAATTCATGTCATGGTTTCAAAACTGCTCATGAAATCAATGTTTAGTATTTTCTGCATTCTTGAGAAAAAAAAAAACTTTCTGCTTCTGATTCTGATTATCCCATGAAGTGCTATTATTTTAAAATGAAAAGTCAGCCAATAAAATCATGCACGTATAAAAGACAATAAAATGTAGCTAAAAATTTGAAAATATTTTATACACTTTTTTTTACATTTTATCTGTATGTTGTGTCTAAGGTGTGGCAAACTGATCTCAAGATGAATGTGGATATCTGAAGCTCTCTAGTGGACAGTTATGGAAGTGCAGCAAGCTGTCTACACTGTTTACACTTGAAATATTTGATCATTTCAGATATAAATCTCTTCTGTGTTGCCTTTGCAAACATTTTTTTTTTTTTTTTACATAACTTGTAGTGTTTTATGAGAACAATTATACCTAATATAAAAATGAATGTATGCCATAAACACTGTCCTCTATTATCTTTATTTGAACATCATGAATAATTAACCAGGAGCACAGAGGTGGTCTGTGGTGGTCTTCCTGGTTTGTGCTTAACACAGTAACCATACCCAAACACACACATGTTCCTGCAGCTCATACACACACACACACACACACACACACACACACACGCATGTATGAACATACAAACATACACACGTGCACACAAAGACTTTTGTCCATTGGTCAAAACAGAAGATTAACCTTGTAGCTTTATGTCCCCAGATGGGAGGTGAGTCCCCATAATGTAACTGTGAGAACATTATCTTTATTTATTTTGACAGAGGATCAACATGACAAACTTGTATCTCACGTTTTTGATTTTTTTCCCTCAGTTATTTAAAATGTGTGACACTTCTCATTTTGCCGTCATGCCTTCATAACAGCAAAGGCTGGGAAGGACATGTGCTCTTCCACGTGAGTCTTTGTCCTGCCTCTTTCTTTCTTCCATCCATCCATCCAGAATAATATGCTTCACCTAACACTGAATAACCTGCATCAGCAGAACCTGGTGGGCTATGAAGCGCATGTGAACACCCATCTTCTCACCTCTCCACTGTCCTTGAATCTGCAACAGACACCCTTCTTTATATGTAAAGTAGATGTGTACGTAGAGATGGAGGTAACTGAGGATCAATAGGCTTCGTCAGTCAATCCCAGCCTCTACCTGGATGTTGGCAAAGTTTCAGCAGTGGCACGTGTGTAAGAGTCTGCTCCCTCTCAGGCATGATGACTGAATGGGACCGTAATCGACACTGGTGATCTGATTGTATGCACACAAAGGTAGAAGGACAAAACGTCAATGGTGAATCTGTATGTATTGACCAGATTATTTCTGTTATATTGTCATTAAAAGGTCCAACTCATGCAACAAGCCTTTAGAAATTTGGTTGGAAGGAAAAAAGAAAAACGGATCTTGAATCAGGATGCACAGCTACATTTTGGCCAATCCCAGCTGTGGCAGCTGTGGTGTTGGCAGGCAGGCTGAGGGAATAATCAGGGTAATGCACACATACACGTGCCGCAGAGAAAATCTGAACCAAATAAGAACACCTGTGCTAAAAAAGTAAATAGATGGACAAACATAGCAGTGTAGAGTTGTGTAGTAACAACACTACCTAAGCCATTTGTAATGTAACCTAAAAATAGAATCCATCTAGTTTTACTGTATTTACTACTTTTTATGAGTAAATCAGGCTGTCATTATGGTTTTATTTACATCCAGCAATTTGCCTGAAATCTTTATCCATTCTTTATTGCTGCCACTCTTTTTAATGCCATTTTGTCTATTTAAATTATTCTAATCTAATACCCTTAATAAATCTGCTGAAAAAAACAGCTATCTCCCACATCTGTGCTAGATGTGCACAGTCATCTTTAGTCATTGGAGAGCAGAGAGGCGGAGGGCATCAGAGAGGTCTTTGTTTCACTGTGACTTTCAAAATATCTGAATTTGTACTGGATTATTAAAAAAAGACCCCTTGTATTTTTCTTATAAGGGCATTGAGTCACACTCAACTCTAACCAGAATGAATCGCAAGATTATAATTATTTTCAAATTATACAATTTTTCACTACAAACTGGATTATTTGTAGTGCAACACATAACATTGAGTATATGAGTCATTGTTTTGCGAAGCGTCAACATAAGCTTCTGTAACTTAGTCCTCACTTACTAAATGACCTCTGCCCTCAGACATAATCCTAAAACAACCAGTTGTATGCTTAAATTAAATAAAATACTCAAAACTATAATATTCTAATAAACAAAGAATTTATATCATAAATCTGTGCCTATAAAACTATGCCTGTAACTACACAATAAAAAACATCAGTTGACATGAATTCGGGTTGTTGATTTTCAAAGTATTTCTCCATGTTGGGCAATGTAGTTCCCTCCCTTTACCCCATATTTGCATTTTAAGACATTTCAACTCTTGTTAGACTGAAGATATAAGATGTCGTCAAAAAAAAAAAAAGACTCAAAGTGACATGTCCCCATGAAAAGAATAATGTTCTCTTGTCGTGTAATTTTTGGGCAATATTGGATGGAAGTTTTGGTTTGTGTCTTAACTACAGTATTTGAAGAGAGATGAGGGATGACATGCAAAAAGGGCCCCTAAACAGTTTTACTGTAGTTGACAACCCCTTTCTATCCAAAATCTGTCTTAAGTTCAAACCAACTCCTTGAAGCCGTCTGTGGTACTTTAAGTGTCACATGATGTACTGGATTTGTCAGTGTCTCTTGGCTGGTTTAGATGACATCATATTGCACCTCTCTTCACTTCAGTATCTCAGCTGCCAGACACATTGACAGGCTGACAGGCCATCTCTCTCCTGTTGCATTTGATGTGAAGCACTCTGGGCTCCTCCAGGTGACTGTCTGACACTTCCTCCAACCCTCCAACATCCTCCCTGTTGCTCTCAGCACTTTCACACTTTTCCCTTCCTCACAACAACTCCTTGTTCTGGCATACATCCTCTCAAAATCTTCAAGGTGGGGAAACGATAATCACATAAAGGAGGGTAGCAACTCTAATGCAGCAATGTTTGTGCTTAATTTTAATGATCCATCCATCCATTTTCTATACCACTTATCCTCAGAGGGTTGCGGGATTAATTAATTTTAATGAATTAGATGAAATTCTGTCTGTATTTTCATGTGTCTACAGGTAACAAAAATTTGAATAGAAATTTAAATGGACCTTTGTGACTTGCTAATTCTGCTTTTTATTCAGTTTCAGTTCAATTCAGTTTTATTTATATAGCGCCATATCATAACAACGTTATCTCAGGGCACTTTTTCGTATAGAGCAGGTTGAGACCGACTCTTTATATTTACAGAGACCCAACAGTTCCCACCATGAGCAGGCACTAGGCAACAGTGGCAAGGAAAACCTCCCTTTTACCAGGTAGAAACCTCGAGCAGAACCAGGCTCTGGGTGGGCGTTCATCTGCCTCGACCAGTTGGGTTGAGGGGGGGGGGGGTTTGGACCTATAGGAACTTTCCAACCCATAACAAAATCCTCGAGTTACAGTCTGCCGAGCAGAAAACATTTCCATATAAGGACCTGTATTCCACCATATAGCTGACCTTTTTATACAAGAGTCACGTTGCTCAGCATACACACATAGAAACCTGAAGACACAAAACTAGGTAAGAGTTCAAGACTGGAGACAAGAATATAACTGGAACTATTAACTAATTAAAGTCAATACACAAGCATATAATTACTAAATATTAATAAGTATACAAACAAATGATTATGAATGGATGATTAACATGTGAATAAATGATAAGTTATGAGCTCACAATAAAGTTTACTTTCACAAGCAGCACAATACAGTTCCACATAGAGATGTAAAGTAATAGTTGAGGTAATGGTATTGATGTTAATATTAATAAAAATAATACTAATGGCAATATAATAATACTAATACTAATAATAAGAGCAATAACAGTAATAGCAGCAGTGGGCGTAGAGCAGGAACACGGGGGCAGCAGGTGGCCTGCAACCATAGATCCAGACTCTACAAACAATTTTTACAATAATCTGACATGGTAGGATCAGGGATATGTTCTCCCACAGCTCAGTCAGACAAGAATTAACAGGGTAAAATCGTGGGGGGACTGATAACGTTGCTGAAATTATAGGGTTGCTACCATAATGTAGGTAAGTGTACTTGAGCTAGACCTAGCTAGTTAACATTAGACCCAGTTAACTGAAAAACTACGTCTTTATATTGTGCAACTTTCGTTCTGCTCTCCCTCTTTTGTCCTCTCAGCCTTTAAGGCTTTTGTGATTTTTGCTGGACTTTCAAGGACTACCTAAAATAGCAACAGTACTTCTCCATTTTGAATTTTGGAGAAAACACGAGGTCAGTCCCACCCACAGCCTCGGTGAGTCACGTCACTTTGCAGGTCAAACTTCAGCTAAATGGAACTCTGCATAAGAGGAATGGTTTTAGATCCTATTTATACTAACAAGAGGGAGCCAAGTCCAGTTTCTGTCTGAGAAAAGCTGCAGAATTGCCTGTTACATGTAAGCTTTATGCATAACTAAAGATGAACAAATAGGGGATGAGTTGGCAAAAGCAGAAGCCTTCCTCGTGGGTGATTCGTGGCCATTTTGAACATGTTTACAGGGAAGTGAGCAGGATTCCTCATTACATTATTCCCTCTGCTTGATCTATTTGCAATACGGAGTGAATTCGTTTCATGCCCTTCATCACTGAAACGAAAGGGGAGTCATTTTTCTGTTGTATGGCTACCTTAACTGAGATTGCCTTTATTTAAGAGCACTGGTAGACTTTGTAAGATTAAGATGCATGCCCATGCATGCAGGGCCATCCTCTCCGGGTGAGACACACAAGCCTTTGTTCTCATTCATGCACACTCTAAAACCGATGGATTTGAGAGTCTGAAGCACCCACTGAGGTACATTGCACAGCTCTTTTAAGGAGGAAGGAGATGTAAAGCTACAACACTCTGATGGTTGACATCAGTTCATGTTTCCTTAACTGTCAGTATGCCAGAAAAAAAAAAGAAAAAAACTGGAGCCATAAGAGATGCTTTTTGGCATCAGAAGTTTTAAGACCAGGAATGTTCAATTACTCTCACTCTGGCAAAGTGTCATGATTTAGATGAAGGCCAGATGGATGAAAATACTTCGCCAATGTATCAAATGACTACATGTTTTTTTCTGTTGCATGCAAACTCCAGTCTTGTTAAAACATCACATTAAATTTGCATGTGCAAATTTAATTCAAACTGCACCCAAAACTGCATATGCCAATGAGACAGATGCAGTTAATGTTTTTTAAGTTCCTATGGAGGTAATGAATAAAAGAGTAAACACAATATGATAATGCAGCTTAGTTACACAGCATCGTGAGGATGGTTAAGAGCCATAAGTATAACAAATCACAAGTCTGTTCCTCAGCCACCAAGGTCAAACTCTTCCTTCTCACCTTTCATTGTGACCAGTTGTTAAAGGAGGCCTTTGGGTGCAATCAGATGTGAGCAGCCACCCATCACAGCTGCCTTTCTCCCCCTACAGGTTGTAGTATAACACAGTTGATAGATGTGAGGATCAACACTAAGCAAGCAAAACAAAATGAAGTAAAGGGAGGCAGCAAAGAGGCATTTAGTAAGATAAACATTTTGCGCAGGGTTTTTAAATAGTTTGGATTTGTTTAAATGGATGCAAGGGAGTGAAGGAAGTAAGAAAGAAGGCAAAGAGAGCAGCAGATGTGGGCGCAGTCTGCAAAGTGAACACATGCAAAGGGAGTCTGAGTGATTTGATGCCTCCAGGAGTCAAAGTGTAAAATTATAGTTACTTTACAGTTTTTTTCACATTGTTGCTTTTTGGCATACTTTTACATTTTCAAATGTTGCCTATTACATTGCTATGTATGACCCACTAAGCACTGCAATAATGATAATGTGTCAACCCACTTGAGGCTGCAAATGTAAAATCAGTTTATGAATATATAGAAAAATAAAATGTGTCTTTAAAATATCTTTAGAGATTCATGCGCACATTCTTGATTTTTTTTTTTCTAGAAAGTTAAAAAAAATCTAATTTCTTTCCCTTTTCTAGCACTGTACCGGTGGTTCTGAAAGTGTACTCCTACGCCAAAATGCAACATCATACCCACTTCAGCCCCTCGTTAGATTAATCAGAAACATGCCATCATATGATAGAATGGGTAAAAGTTCAGATATTTACATAACTGGGAGGGTGTGAGAGTCAAAAAAGACATCCTGTTGCCTCAGAGCAATGATATGCAGTAGAGGGTTAATATGAGCCTAAAAGCAGTTGGATCACACATTGATTTACCAGTTAGTTAGGTACACCTGTGCAATCCAGCGCAATTGCGTTAGTGAGGTGTTGTTACAAACTCGGACACAAAACCGGTGGACTCAATTGCACGACTCTCCAGACAATATTATGGGTATAACAAAATCTTTACCAAGGCAGAAACAATCAAACATAAGGCTCTCTCAGGGAGGATATACAAAAGTACAAAGCAAAACGCTCACAAGGAGGATATACAAAAGTACAAAGCAAAACACTCACAAGGAGGATAAAGTACAAACAAAAAATGCTCACAAGGAGGATCAAACAATAACACGGACTTGGACAAAACCTGGTAACATGAACACTTGCTGGTACACTTGACTCGACTCATTTGACAGACTGAACAAGACAAACTGGCACAGGAAAAAGGGAGACAAGGACTATTTATACATGAGGTAGGGGAAAACAGGTGAGACCAATCAGGGGCGGGGTAGACAATCACAACGGCAGGAAAATCACACAAAGGGAGGAAGTCAAGGTCTGAAACAAGAGGGAAAGGTGAGTACAAAATAAAACAGGAAGTGCAAGACGAGACTAGATGTGAGTGACTTTAACTTAACATAAAACTAAAACTAAGGCATGACATAATACAACATGAAACACTAAGCATGAACATGAAATACATTAACAAATCTGGCGAGACACAACAGGTGTTGATTATTGCTGAGCTTGTATTTAGTGGCTGTGTTGTATAGAATTTCATTATATTGAAAAATGTTTGTAATTCTATTTTTTTACATCTCCATTTACTGTCAAAACTTCATGTGATTTGTGTATTTTTGAAACACAAAAATGCTTATTTTTCATCTAGGTATAACTTTTCAGTTATATATGTGAATATTACTGTAATGTATATGGTAAAAAGATGTTTTTCTGTTTCCTACTGTGTTGTAAGACCTACTCTGCCAGCCTCTTCCATGCCGATGACTCTGATTGAGTGAATAGACTAATGAACAGTACACAAATAGGAAAAAATCAATTAATAAAAAAACTGGCATAAAATCCCTGGTTGATTCATCGTGTGTGGGGGAGGAACGGAGATAAAGACAGAGGGATGGAAAGATCATGAGACAGACAAAAAAGAAAGAGAGGGGGGGAGGGGCAGAGCAGGTTGAGGTCACTTACACCTTGAAGGAAAAACCTCCACAAACACACACATACACACACACACACACACACATCCTTTAAATTACATGCAATTTATAGCTCTGCCGTGACTGAACTGCCTCCCTGATTAATTTCTTTTGTGGTGCTGTCAGCTGGGTCTTTTTCCTGGGTGCCACACACACTCTGACACACGTGACTGTGGCTCTGAGCTAGACATGCACGGATGGAGACCTCGGCCTCCAGCATCCCGCAACACGCTGGGAGTCAGTGGCATATTAATGAATTCTGTCACTTAATTACCCAAAAGCTGCATCAAGGCAAATTCACAGTGATAATGTATATTTTAAAAATTGGTTGGGTGAAAAATTTGAGAGGAGTGAAAGGAGGAAACGGATAAAAATAAATTCAAGTGTGCAGAGAAGCGATGCTTTGTTGACATACTGTGTTTGAATAAATTCAGTAAATGCATTGCAGTGTGTCCTTGTGTGACTTGTCTTCATTCCCTCCAAAATATTGAATAATACACAAAATAGATGTAGAACTTGAAATCATTAAATAGTTCAGTGTATAGTACTAGTACATAGTGTCATTTAGTATAATGAAATTAAACTACATAAAATGCAAAAGAATATTTTTACATTTGTCAACAATCTTTTACAGGAAATGATGTCACCGGAAATTAATTACATTACGCTAGAGGTCAAATTTAATCATTTCCTATTCAGTGGTTTTACATGGACCATAATTCGTTACAGCCACCTGCCAGATGTAACCCCATCTATTAGAAATTTCCAGTTAAAGGATGTATACGTTTACCAAGGGAAGCCCAGCCTCATTCATCTCAACTGCCCATCTTATGTGTGCCAAAACATTTTGAGAGGATGATGGCCAAAACACCCAAAATGTAACACAGTCTGTAACCCGTTCCCTATAATAGCAGGATGCATTCAGGCCATATGTTCTAGGTTGCACTATTGCATGATTCTGTCTTTGTGTTGTGTAGCCTAGAGCCTCGGAGGCTAGTATATTAGCTTTTAATGAACAACAGAACATGTGGCATCTTCTTCGTCCACCACTCGGACAGTCCTCACGAACACAGTTCATGAGTTCAGTGAGAACGTCCAAAAACATCTCTGATTACTTAACAAAAACATGTTCATGTTCACACGAGTAGTAAGACCGGGATGAAACCTATGAACTGTACTTCTTGCAACTGTAAAAGTCAGCAATGGGCCTTTTTCAGGAAAGACATTTTGACAGTGAGAAAAGCACGTGTGAATTATAAAATTAATGATGGCTGAATCCCATTTAGCTGCTTCAGTTTCAGGGTCCTGATATTGTGCAGACTGGTTCACTGTCACACTGTCATGACTTACTGCTCACTTTAATAGAACAAAGCCATCATTAATGTTATCAATAACACCTGTGCTTTTTCTACTATGACCAGTCATATTGTCTGTTGACGGCTTTAATTATTTTGTAGCAATGCCCTCGGAAAAAACAATGCCCCTCACTCTGCAATACCACCAGTTTGTATTGAATTAATATGCTAATGATGTTGTGAGTATATCAGTTATCACCTTTTAAATTTCTTTTGTCATGTTTATTATCTGGAAAAAGGCACTCACTACATTTAATGTGATCTGTTCATAAAATAAACTGTACACAACAAATGAGGACTTATCACAGGTCATGGTCATGGAAAGGTTAATGCTATTCATATCAGATAAACAGGTTACAAGTACAACCAGTGTGTGTGCGTATGAAATTCAGCTTTAGAAATGCATGCAATGCACACTATTGATACATTTAATAATTCTGTAAAATAGCCATTGGGTAGTAGCGTCAATGCCTGTTTGTAAAATGCAAATAAAGTTAAAATGGTCATGTGTCAGACATATTAATGAGTGAACCTATAGGACCTACAGGGAAACACATTTCAGTGTGAAGATGACAAAATAGACTGAGTTTTGGTAAAGAAATATAAAAAAGAAACATGACGTATTTAGTTCATATTTTACAGTTCAATGGAAAATTCAACTCAAGTGCCTGGCTGATATAAAAAGGAGTAAACATAGATGCAAACATGCTTGGTGAGTACAAAATCAACATCATCACATTCATTAATTAAAAAGTATTTAAGTAGTCTCAAGACATTTGTGATAAAGTGAATGTCATATACAAAAAAAAAAGTGTTTTCAACATTGCTGACAATCTCATGGCCAAAGGTGATTAAATGTGTGTCTGTCAGTTAAATTCCAGCTCGTTTTGAAAGAAACATTTCATTTAGTAAAACAAAAGGAAACATTATTACAGCTGTAATTTTAATCTTTCAAGTTAGTTTATGTCAATTAACTGCTATAGTTGTGTTTTTAATAACCATGCACAATCAAGGTGAATAGGTTTGTTTTTGTGAGCTGTTAGTATGTATTAGTTTATACCCTACTAGAGATACATTTTCAAAGTCACATACCATGTAGGAATAATTATACATGTCAGCTAAGTAAATGCTCGTATTGTCTATTGATCCAGCAGAAACACAACCTCCCACCCTGCATTCATTAAACGTGGAAGTCCTTTTGTAGCAGCCCGCTGAGCTAAAAATAGCCACCACAGTATGAGATGACAAAGCGGAGATCGATAATGTTCCTGAAGACGGATGACATGAAGCTAGCTCTCGGGATGTCCTGCTCACACTCTTAAAAAATAAAATTCTGCATTAACAGACAGCCGTTGCACAAGTGTCTCGCGAGAGTCGTCAGGGCTGAAAGACAAACGAACCTGGAAAGATCCTGTAGAAATTAAAGTTCTTAAGTAGCCCATTATACAGTAACATCCTATATGAGGTATTTTAACTACGGCCTCTTCTGTCTCTTCAATTCATTCATTTTTGGCAACACATTTTCTTCCCATGGCTATGGCACAATGACTGAATTACCTGGGAGCAGTTCCAATCTAAGCATAGGAAACAGAAAGGCACATTTCTTGACATCTCAAAGGACCATGCTGTCTTGTTCTGTGTCTCTGTCCCTGTATCTTTCACTCTCTGTCTCTGAAGTGCTCTTCCAACCAATACCTAGTTGCTCTCTCTATCTTTGGCCTGTACTGGTGTGAACCCATTCAACTTGGAGCGCTCCTTTGTGTACTGTGACAAGTTTGTCAGACTGGTGTTTCCCTCTTTTCTTTCTCTGTTCTCCTCATCTGGCTCCCCATCTTCTTCTTCTTCTTCTTCCGTCCTCTCCTCCCCCAGCATGGCACCGCCATTGTTTATGCATACACTCGCCCGCCGCGCATCTTCAGGAATGTTCCTCCGCAGCTCGCGGTTCTTGTTGCGTCTGGCCATCTTGGTGAGGGATCCGAAGCGCAGGTTGAAGAGATTCTCCTCTGAGGAAGACGCTGTCTGTTGCGTTTGCTCACTCCCCTGATGGTCGTACGGCTCACAGGCACCCTTCAGCCTCAGGTTGTTGAGCTTGGTATCGATGCTCTCCTGGGAGGAGGTCTTGAAGCGGCCAGCATCCAGGCTGGCAAACAAGGCCCGCTTCTCTGGAGACAGCATGTCCAGTGAGTGAGCTCGCTGCTCCAGGCCAAGCTGACGGCGCTCCATGCTGCGGATGGTGGCGGCCCGCTGGAGCTTGTCATGGATCTCAACACTCAGGCGCCGCCGCGTTTCACGGAACTCTGCTCGTACATTTGCCTTCCATTCGGCTGCATGAGCTTTAAACTCCCCAACCTGCGACAATAGATCAGGAATAGATTAGGAAAGCATATGGGGTACAATCTCTATCAGCAAGACATTGTCAGTGCTAAACTATTGTTTCTTAAAGGCCCTGAAAACCAATGTCTCAATCAGCCTCTTAGTATAAGTGATGGGGTCCTGAATGACAACAAAATCTTCTGCCAAAGTTTAAACAATTTTGGAGATTTCTCACTAGTTTGATGTGGGCAGGGCTCAGTTGGATAAAGGTGATGTCACATACTTCTGTGCACCAATCAGGATTTAGCAACGTTTGAATCAAAGTGTGATGACAGTTGTGGGGTTGTTTGCTCATGTATGCAGCAATGTCAGTCAAATGTGATCATACCACAACCACACAGTCCTGATGGAGGATATTTTTTCCCAAACTTTAACATTGATTGCTGCTTTTCCTGCTGTAAATATTTAATGCTAAGATTTTAAACCAAGTTTTCAGGCACTTTAAAATAAAAAAATGTGTACATGGTAGAAATTTTGACAACTACAATATATTTGTGCTGAAACTGACCAGCCCTGTACTGAGCCCCTAAACGTCGTTTTCCATTCTAGAGGATCAATAAGCCAATGTCTCTTCTGTCTGGACTTTGAGAGCTTCACATCTTGAACACCTCAAACAATAGCAACCTTTTACAGAACCTTTTGACAATGTCTGAGTGGCAATTAATAGGATAAATAAGAGAGAGGAGGCAGAGAATGCAGCAGCTGAGTGACCTTTTATTTTCTACCTCTCTAATGTAATACTGAGCGGTGTAATTAAATGAACCCCACCTCCTCTTTGGTCTTTTTAGACAGTACTCGAAGCCAGTCTCCAATCATGCTGAGGACGGCCGCAAAGTACGCCAAACCCACCAAGATCCAGAACCACACCAGAGGCTTGTACCACTTCATATAATCGATCCTACGGTTTCCACCTGGAGCGGAAGGAAAAATACCAGTACGGTCAAAGATAAGTTGTGATAGTTCAACAAAACAATCATTTACATCATGACAGAACAACCATCATTCTACCTGCCACATAGTCTCCTATTCCCACTGTGGTGAGAGTGATCACAACAAAGTAAATGGCCTCCAGTGTGGTCCAGCCCTCGATGTATTTAAAGATGACAGCAGGGATGGTGACGAAAACAATGCAGCCAGCCAGGATGAACAGGATGGTGGACGTCACTCTGATCTTAGTCTGGCTGATCTGTTTGTGTTTTTGCTGATAAAAGCAAATAGGAGATGCTGTTAGATCTAATACAAGCTATTAAAAAAGATCATCTGAGGGTGATAACAAAGGCCCTGATACATAACATGCATTAAATATGAATTTTTAAAAAAAACAACTAAAACTAGCTTGTTGTTAAATGAAATTTTGGAATAATACTTTACATTTTGGAGCTTCATCCACAAACAATATCACTAAGACCTACAAAGCACTACAACACATAAACAAAGAAAAAGCAATACATTGTGATACTTGCAACTCACCCTGAATATCTTCTCAACTCTCAAGATGCTTTTCACAAAGATGGTCCCCAGCTGGTCTCCAATGCCCGCCAACAAGAAGCCAAAGAGAGGGATGCCAAATATGGCATAAAGGATGCAAAAGATTTTCCCGCCCTCTGTGCTTGGAGCTATGTTTCCATAACCTGTCAAAGAAAGGAAAACGGAAGGAAGAGGAGAGAAGAAGTTAAAAAAAAGAGGGTAAATGACTGAAGAAATGTGACATTAAGGACAAAAAAGAGTAACTAAGTAAGAGTAAGAAGCAGAGGAAGACAATCAAGACTTTCTTTTGCAACATAATCAATTGAAGCCCTTATGTAATGCCTCTTAGTTCCTGTAGCAGGGGTCTGTGGTAAATAGACTACAATTAGGTTCCCCTTAGAGAAAATTGCATTAAATATGGCCCTACAGTGACAGAGATACAGTGAAGAAGCCAGCAAGACAGGGGACAAAGCATACAATTACCAAACTCCTACCATTTTAACCTGTTAAGGCTAGAATATTAGCAAAACATGCATCCTGTCGGTAGCATGTTTACTTCCACTTTCTTTCTTCCGCTGTCATGGTGTTTTTCTGATTTTCTCACATCAAGGACAGTTTTATCATGACTATTTTGCATAGAATTGTATCTAAACTAATTTGAGCATGTCTAGAGAATAAATATGTTTTGTACTTGTTAAGTAATTTGAAGTTGGGGGTCTTAGTTCTTGTATTCTATCTCTTGATATATCAAAATAAGACCTCTGGGGAGTGAAGTAAATTAAGCCACTGCTTAGCAGCATATTAGCAAATGCCAAAGATAATTAAATCTCTGGATTACACCAAAACAACAGGTTAGGGTCCGTAACATTGTGTTTTTTCCAGTCCCTTAAATGACGGGACATTCAGCTAATAGAGAGAGAATAGAAACTTTAATGCATCAGCTTTGATGTTGTAATTGTGGCCCCTAAATGGAGCTACGTCTATTGTAAATGGTCTCATTTGATCAAAGCTTCCAGGCATCCAAAGGCTTTTCGCTTTCATTTAAAAAGTCTTCTGAATCACAAATAGTTAATAACATGTTTGTCTTGTAAAAGCAAGAAAGGCTTTTAGGGGGAATAAAGCACGCAGAGGCACTTTGACATAAAGTAAAAACACATCGTCTCTGTCAGCAATGTCTGTTTTGTCAGCATCCTCGATGATGTTGATCTTCACAGGTTGTTAAATCTCTCTGGCTTTGCATCATTTAGCCCCACCTCATGAGGGCAAAGGGATTTGTAAAACTCACCTAAGGGCAGCAATAAGAGGGAAGGATTTGCACAGCTTTGCAGAGATTTGTAATGAGAACACACCTTTGACAGACTGAAAGGACAAATCCCATCTAAAGCACTTCAACGGCATTTGAAAATTTAATTAGTCTTGCATTTATGAGCTCATGTTGTTGTTTTGTGGAGCATTTTATTCATCACCAAATGCAGACAAGACTACAGTTTTGTATATATAAGATTTTAGTGACAATATCATATTGCTTTTTCTTGTTGTGTTGCCAGGTTGGGGGTTTCTTTGGAGCCCCAAAGTTTTCAATATTATATAAATAAATAAGTATGAAAAAAAAATTACATTAATAAATTCTGTCAAATATATAAATGAAATGAAAATTTGTAAATAATAATAATAATAATTTGAGAAAAATGAAAACTCATGAAAAAGTGACATTACAAGATACAGATTTTGAAAGAAAAATGTCTATAATGAAATTAAAATAATATACAATTTAAACTCTGTTATTATGAAAATAATAATGACATGTCATACGGTTGAGTTTTAATTATTTCTTAAATTATTTCACAAATTGTTGGTTTATTTATATATATTACACTACTTATTCATATAATTATTCATTTCATAATATCCTTTTTATGTATTTAACACTTTGGACTTCCATAGTTTTCTTCCTAATTTGGAAACTTTATATTTGATTGAGTAGAAATTGATTCGTGCGGCTTGTGATCATTTGGGAAACTTTTTCTAATTTGTATCAACATTACACGACATTGTATTGAAGAGTGGATTATTTAAAACTTTACCTATCGTTGTGATGACAGTTCCAGCGAAGAAGAAGGCACTGCCCAGGTCCCAGTAACTGGAATTATAGGATGTGTCTCCAATAGGACTCACTCCTGCACTCACAGCATCAATGGTGTGCTGCAAAGAGCAAAATGTATGCAGTATAATGATGATAATTCTCATAAACAGAGGAATTCAAGGTCACGCTTGCATGCCAGCTCAGCTGACGGCAACACAACAAACACGTGTGTCTGCTTTGATTTCACTATAAATAGTCCTGATGGCATGAAGAGAGTGAGCACGTTAAGCCATCTCCTGCCAATGTTCGTGTGTGATTGTGTAACACTCGTGAGGTAACTGAGGATAGATTGAACCTGCAAGGTCACGCTACCTGATAAAAGAGAAAAGAAGAAGATGGTTGTGAAAACGTCATAAAGCTGTAGTAACACAGGAAGTAGAGCTAAGTGAATGGAGTTACAATTAATTCAATCAGTTCAATATTACTGTTTCTCGCAGTGGAATCTTATATCATTAGATAATATGATCATATCGTGTTATTGTGTTACAAAATGCTGTTGTCTGAACTAATGATTCCAATAACCTTTAATTAAAAACTAACAAAATAAGTATTGCATTGCAAGATGAATTTGATTATTTTATCATTTTAACATTTTGCATACATTCGTATTATGATGTATACATACTTTCAGCCATATAGAGCCCAGCCTTAGATATCCAGAACAGTGTTCCCAGCCTTTTTGGCTTGTGACCCCTTAAAATGAAGCGATGTCTACTTGCAAACCCTCGTCACTAGATGCATCTGTCTGCTGGCTGTGACCAGTTCAACCAAAGATATAAAAGAAAAGATTTGGTTTTAAGTAGGAAAAAATAAGCATAATCTTTTATAGCAGATGTTTTTTGGGACCCTTCAGATGTTGCTTGCAACCTCTTGCTGGGGTCCCGACCCCAATGTTGGGAACCACAGTCCTCGAGCATGGTCTTTTGTATTGATTTAAGAAAATATCCCGTGTGAAAAAAATTCTATGCAAGTAATTTTTGACTAAAAGTATTCTCCAATACATGGTCACTGTAAAAAACAACCATTATAATGTCAATATATGAAAACACAAACATCTAGCACACGAGATCAGCTCGAATTATTCAGTGTCTCGCTCTTCACATTTAACTCCTTCTCCACTCAGCAATCTTACCCAATTTGCATGTTTTTACAGTTCACACATAGACTTTCACTTGCAGCAGAGAGACCTTTATCTCTCTTTTATTCAGTGTCAGCTTTTTTCTTTAGTCCCTTGGCTTTTCTTTATCCCCAGCTTGTGTAGTGTCAGGAAAACATTAAGAAGCCACAATGCTCTGCGTTTACTGCATCATTTTCTCATTGATCGCCTTCTGTGCCCCATTATGTAGCCACGAGAAGTTAATCTACTTGCGTTTTTTCTAAATTCCCTGTTTATGGGCATTTTATGAGAAATGCATTTTTTTTTCATATCTCCGTGGAAATTTATAGTTTGAATTTTGCTTCTGGGCTCAAATAAACATCGGTTCTGCTGACATGAAAGTCATTGTGAGGGTTGCCTTTGGTAAGAAATAGCTTCAGTGCATTTTCCAACGTTCCCGGCGGGATGTAACGCACAGCTTCTTCATTCTATCTTCAATCTATCCATGCAAGCTGTTGGTAAGATGCACATCCATATAATAAAATATGCATCAACTCTCGTGACATACATTTCAAAACAGACAGAGTGGATGACCACTTCACTACACACATCGCTGCACATGTCTACTCATAATCTTGCATGTGATTACCTCAGCTCCATCAGTCCAGCTCCCCTGATGAGACTGATTTTTGTATCTAAAATTAGCCAGTTACATGAATGCTATCTCATAGGTTTTAGCAGACACAGCTACTTTATAGGGGAAAAATCAATGTGATAATAAACCCCAAATAACCTAATTCTGGAGTCAAGGGAGAGCTATTAATAGCCTCACAACGTATCTGAATACTTTATGAGAAGGTCTATTTTTATCTCTCACCTTTTTCACAGCCAAGTTCACGCTGCGTTAGAGAGAAAATCCTCCTTCTCCACATGCACTTTTGAGGCATGAGGATGGTGACATTGATTTGTGTTGCGGCATGTCAATTAGGACGACAAATGGTGTTCATGTTTCTCACATGCTCTCCTCCAGTTTGACTGCACAGAGGAATCGGCACACAGACACTCTTGCAGACACACAGTCTTGACAGGCGCTTCGCTAATGTGTGTTTTCATTTTCTACACGGCAGGATCATTAGAGAGCAAGATAACTCACTGCAGATCTTTATCCTCTCAGTGTGTCTTTCTACCCCACAGCAGGTGACGGGAGTGATCTAGCCAGCATGGTGCTTCACGCTCTCCTTCACCCACCCTCACTGTGAGCCGGTGCCAAGCAGTCTCCTCTGCAGCACTTTCACAATCACTAATATCTATAGCTGAAGCATTAAAGCTGCACAAGTGACTGCCAAACAGGAAGACTCTGCTCCATCACAGATAAGGCTGATTTGAACTTATCAGAACTGTTTGTGACGTGAGCACTGAGCACTGCCTGTTTTTGGTTTTTATTTCTTTTCTTACGATTATCTTGCACTTGTGACTTACTGTTTTTAAAAAAAAATGGAGCACTGATATTCTGATAACATACTCAAATCCTTAACATAAGTGAAAGTAGAATTACCACAGTGGAAAAATACTTCATTACAAGTATTCCTGCATTCAAAGTACAAGTACAGAAGTATTACATAAGTATTACCAACAAACTGTACTTAAAGTATTATGGAGCAGAATGGCTCCTGTTGGTGTCATAATATTATATTTTACACTCAGTGGCTACTTTAATAGGTACACCAATAAACCTAATGCAATCCAATTCAACAGCTCAGCCATAAATTGTGGAGGGTCAAAGGAGAGCTCAATTTAACTACTTTATATATTGTTAAGTACTTTAATGTAAAACCAATAGTCAAATAAATATAATGCCATAAAAAATTAGAGTATTTCCCTCTGAAAAGTAGTGGGGAAGTATAAATTAGCATAAAAGGGAGATAAAGTACTTTAAAATCATACACTGTAGTCAAGTAATAATGTACAATAATTGAGTAAATGCTCGAAGTTACATTTCACCACTGCATATACAGTATCTTGTGTTGAGACATTTGAAGGCACAAGGGTTTGTCGATATTTATAGCATTTTCATTAGCTGGCGCACGTTGTGTGGACACCTGAGGAGCCGATTCCTCATTAGCCACTGTAGCATTTTCATAAAGCAGCCTAACTTTGATAATACTATAAATCAACTGAAAATCATGCAATTCACGCTATAAAAAAATCATGACGGTGTTGGTTTGCGTGTCCTGATGTGGTTTTACCGCAGGTAGCTGCAGTGTTTATAAAGGTTTATTTGCAGATAAGTGAGTCATCAATAAACGAGGCTTGACTGGTGTCAATAACAGCACGGCTTCACATCGTGCCACAGTGTGAGTCATCCCAACGGCACCAGCAAAGCCAATTAGGTCTGCTGTCTTTATGGGCACAGTGGGTAGGTGGACAGTGCAGATACTGCAGCAGGCATGGGGAGGTCAACAGACGAGCATGGACGCACACTCACACACATTAAATCAACACATGCTGTGGGGCAAACCTTTACAAGTGCTTACTCTCTAGTACATCGTCTTCTTCCGTCTCGAGCGCACACATGCTGTATATATGTACACCCACATTCATCCCAAGGTTGCCATTTTTCTGTCAACTCCTGCGCCAAACAGTTTGACAACAATGAGTCACCACTGCTGTGTCGCCACAGAGGATCTTTGTCTGAGTGGCAGGCTTGACACAGCACGAACAGACCAATAATGGAACCTGTTAGAAGACCAGACAGACTCTTTGATGGAGTACTTGTGAAGCAGCCTGAAGGCCTTTTCTTGAGACAGCAGGAAAAAAAATTGTGTTATTTGTCAGTGTGAGCTTCACACATGGCATGATATTCGTTATTTTTGCAATGCTTAGGGTTGAAGTACCATCATTACTTAGTAGAGTGATAAATAATAATAAATAAGTGATAAATAATAAAGATTATTTCTTCTGATTTAAAGAAATTCTTTGATATTTTGTGAAATACACTTATTTACTTTTCTGCAGAGAGTTAGCTGAGAAGATTGATACCACTCTCACATCTGTATGGTAAGCTTAGCTTAGCATAAAGACTGGAAACAGAAGGAAACAGCTAGCCTAGCTCTGTCAAAGGTAACAAAATCCGTCTACCAGCACCTCTAAAGCTAATAATTTTTGTGAGTTTTAGAGGTGCCAGTTTGCGGATTTTGTTACCTTTGCCCCTTGTTTCCCCTTGTTTCCAGTCTATGCTAAGCTAAGCTAACTGGCTGCTTGCTGTATCTTTACATTTACTGTATAGACATGAGAGTGGTATTGATCTTCTTGTCTAACTCTCTGGAGAAAAGCAAATATCTCAACATGTCAAACTATTATTTTAATACATTCAGTTTGTAATATTGTAAATGAGTTCTGGGAAATTTCATACAGGCAAATAACTCCTTAGCCTTCAGTTGCTGGTGAGACACGCTGTCATACGTTATCTTGTGCATCTGAATCTGATCATTTGTCCAGGAGACGGTCTTGTCTATGATTCAGCTGCTGCTATTAGTGCTGCAGGAGGTCTGTGACTGCTGGCCTGTGCAATGAATAATTGATTCCCTCCGGACCCCACTCCTTAGGAAGTACTGTCATTGATTTTTTTTTTTTACAAACTAATGATAGTGCTTTTGTGGCTCAAAGGTTGAGCAATGCAAGGGAAAAAGAAGAAGAAAGGATGCTCCTCTGAGAAAGAACATCAGAACAGAGGTGGGTGTGGAGAAGGAGAGATAGGCAGTCCGATATTCACTGGAGCAGTGTTGAGGAAGCTAACGTCAAATGGAGCCATTCTAGCGGAAAGTGGAGCACACCAAATGCCATGTAGTTGGTTCTCTCTTTGGGGTTATTTCAAGCTTCAGACAATCAGAGGAACCCACTGTGGCACTAACAGGAATCTTGTATTTACTATCCTCAGACTACATGAGAAAAACATGGAAAGCACATTATTCCAAAAAGGTTCTTTTTGCTCTCTTGACATATGTTTTGCCTCAGATATGAACTATTTGCAGTGCTCTACTGCTAGATCCTCTGTATTTCCTTATGCTTTCTGCGGAATACTGCTAATTAGGTACTCCTGTTGATAAAAGGGATTTAACATTTGGTCCTTACTCTGCAAAGGAAATATCCCATATTGGCACAGAATGTCCCTCTCTTTTCTTCTTTGTGAACATCTTCTGCAAAGGAGTGTTTGACTGATCTCACTCCCACTTTTTTCTATCACCGCACTCCTCACAAATCAAACTTTCCACTCAGCCAACTGCACACTGACACACCTCAAATCATTTTCCAATCCCGCTTCCAGTTGTGCATGTCAGCTTGATGTAGTGACCTAAAGTCTTGACCTATAATTCTGGGTGTGATATCAGAGAGCAGCAGGAAGCATCACCATACCCTGTGTTATAAAGCGGCTGACACCGTAAAAAGACTTTGTAAATTGCACAGTTAAGTTGTGATGGGATGGGATTTTTTTTTTTTTTTTTCACAATCTGCTTGTTATCTGGTTCAGTTCACATAGGTAGGGGTTGAGAATAAAAGCTTCACAAGCCATGTTGGAACATTGCAGAAACAGCATGTTTCAGGTCAGCTTGAATCCATCTTTATGTCACAGTTTAAGGGCTGTAAGTCATACAGGCTGTTTTATATCCAAGTTCTTATGTGAGAGATCTGCCACAGAATTATTGATTCTTATAGATGCTCAGATGGTCAGATAGACTTTGATGGAGTGTCATGTAGATTATTAAGTATCAGAGGGTCACTCAGTTCCTGAAATCTTCTTGGATCATTTTACTAAATTTCCTTTTTAAAACAGAAGATACATCTCACACGGTTTTGACAGTGACGAGGCTTACGTTTCTTACAGTAAAGACAACAGCGCTGTTGTGGCCGTGAGCTAGTTTCCTAATTTAAAACGTGTGGGTGTTGTTGAAGCCTCTCTCTGGAATTTCATACTGTACTAATACATTTATTATTGAGGGTATAAGACATTCAGATACAACTTAGATATTCAGTTTATTTCTCAAAACAACCCACTATGCTATTGTAATAAAAAAAATGTAGGTCTTGTTTACTACTATTACTATTTGTTTACAAATGAATTGAAGACACACCTAAATCAATATAAAGCTGCAATTACAATTCCCAGTTCTCCACTTTAAGCAACTGTGGAAACAGCATTAAGATCACAGGGACTGACCTTATTTTTAGGATAAATGTCGTAGGACGAAGGCAGTTATTTGCCCTTTTTTTCCGAGATGACTTTAATGACTTAAAGTGCACGTACAAGCATGTACTGTACAATGTGTTTGCAGATGCGAAGTGTCACTGAGAATTATGGGTGTATCTCTGTGGCGACCCTGAGGGTATTATTGTGCTTCCTGCTAAAGGATGGATCTGCCTCTAAATCTGCTCTTGACATTTACCCATCAGTTGTCATCAACTGGGTGGCAGAGAGTAGGGGGTGTATCTTCTGATGGTGCTTTAGTCAACTACAATGACAACACTCTTTTAGTGGAAAATTTGTGAGTGGACGAATCCAACCCACTCACTTGCATACATATTTAGGTGCCGAGTGCACCTTAATAGAGAAGTACAATAATAACATTCCAGAGTACAAACTTAGACCTGGGGTGTTTCGCAATAGTAGAGTGGCTGAGTAGTGGAGTTGGATTATGGATGACTGAACTGAAGCTGACAACAACATTTATTACAAAATGATCATTCTGTGTCGGTCTCCGCAGCAACAACAACTAAACTGCTCCGAGTAAGCACTTACACAATCTGTAATTATGATGCCTGAACTCATAAATAGACGTTTATGAGGAGAACACAAGTAAGTTTATTCTTGACCTTGTGAGCAGTAAATGTGACAAAATGGTCTCAACTCGAAGGTCCACTTACTAGCTATTTCCAAGCTTCCAACTGCAAGTCATTATCTTCATTAAGAAATGGAATTGTTATGGAACTGAATTTCATACATTTTTACTATAAAAATATCAATTATAGCTGCTTTAAGTTGGGGCTAGATTGTCAGAAATAATCTTTGAAATCAAAACTGTCACAGTTCTTTACTTAATATTAAAATACATTGACATATGTTGTTACATAACAAGTTTTATGTGGATGTGAGCAATTATTCAGTAAAATTCTGCAGCAGTTTTTTGTTTTTTCTGTTGATGGACACTGGAATTAAAGGCTTCATTTGCTGAAAGACAATCTGGACATGAAAGGAAGTAGCATCCAAGCTTTTCAAGATCATGTGACAAGCTAATGAAACCAGAATTAATTACCCCGAGATCCCCTTATTACCCCTGATAGCAATCATCATCTAGAAAACTGCTGCTGTAAAGGTCAGTCCTCTGACTTTCTTCCTTTTATCTCAATCAAACTGAATGACACTCAGTATTATCTGACAGATCATTTTCTTATCTTCCTGTCCTCCTACAAATTAATCTGTTGGAGATGAATAGATTCAACAAATGCAAAGTACTATTCCAAGCCTGTCTGAGCAGCTGGAAGGAGACAATGTGGATACCATGTCTCACTTTATCTAAAACTCCAAAAGTTCAACTTTCAGTCACTCACCTTGATGAGTGCCTCCAGCTCATCAGGAGTAACACAGGGGTGTCTCTCCAGGAACGAAGCCTTCACAAGAGTGATGCTGGTCTTCTGGTTGCTCTCAAACGGCTGCTCCAGAGCATTGAAGGCAAGACCTCCGCAAACCAGGTAGAGAACGACCACGATGAACACAGCCAGCACCGTCTTCCACTTCATCACTGAGTGGAGCGCCGCGGCTGTGGCGTCACAGCTGGCGTCCATGCTGGCCACCACGCTGGCAGAGCGGGAGGAGATGGACAGGCGTGGCAGTGGACAGTGACCGTTGGCCTTAGGATCACAACCCATGGGGTTCTGCATGGTGGCCACACTGGCCTGGACTAAACTGGACTTCACCATGCCAGGCTGGACCTTTTTGGGAGGGACCAAGTTGGTCTGGACCGCCACTAGAACAGAAAGGCAAGGAAAGAGAAGACTAGATGAATCTATGTTCTGTTCAGCTTTGTGTTGGAGGATACCAAGACAGAAACAGCAAGTCAGGCAAAACAGACTGTTCTAATAATTTGCTGAAGGCCTTGAATCTGTTACAGACTGGACAGATTGAGTAATCAGAAAAAATCTACTGAGATATTGTTTTGTAGGCAGTCTTTGAGGCTTTTTAAGTGAGTTTGAAATTATTACGCAGAACATTTTGGTCATTACCAGTGTTGATGTGTATACAGATCCCTATGTTTGTCCTTTGTCCTGGTCTATGATAACCACCCTGTTCCTCAATCCCAAATGAATGCATTGAAAGAGTTTAATTACAGTATTTTCTCCCACCTTTAAGCTTTCATGTGGCTTACATGTCAAATACAGTAAAAGCAAAGGGCCACTAGTTTATGAATGATTTCTGCTTCCCAAGGACTTTTCAGTGTTTCAATGTTTTGAGCCCAAACTGGCTCTTCATCGAGTACAGAGGTATCGAAATTGATAACCTACCTCTGTAGCTGAGGCAGGGATTGAAACGTTGTACTGTTTCTAAATTTATTAAAGTAAAACATTTTAAAGGGAGCATTCTACAGTAATCAGAAATCATCGTACAGGTTTGGACTCAGCACCGGGACAAGAAAGCAGTGCCTGTGTTTTGCACATTGAACATTACTTGTAAGGACATAAACACAAGCTCATTACAGCCATTGAAATCCTATAGCCTCCTGTACGAAGCGTTAAAAACTGATTTCCTTCTATTACTCTGAGCTAATAAAGGGCTCTTCACAAAGCCAACACTCAAAGCTATCAGCAAATTCAGTATTCCTGTCATCCAGCCTGCAGCTGTGTCAAAGCCAGGCCACAGCAAGACTCTTGGTCATGTCAACATCTCACCACGCTGAGAATTTATTTTAGGTTCTGCTCATAAAAGCCATTAGTCCTGTGAAATGGAGCCTCAAATGTCCACGGCTACTGCTTTAATTACTAATGCAGAAAACCTCATCATTAAATTAATGTAATGAATGAAAAACCTGGACAAACTCCATATACATATGTACATACACAATAAGGAAAAATAATAAAAACATTTGCAAATATTTAAAACACACAACACTTGCGGCTAAACCGTTACAATACTGTTAGATGGAGGAGAAAATTGAGTTACCCTCTTTGCTGAAAGGCAGGATTCAATTTTTCTAATAAACTGTAAGAGAGGGTTAAGTGCCACTTTTGGTCATTGGCTTCTGGATGGGTTTTATAATAAATGCATGTGTGCTGGATCAGGTCAAACAAGTGGCAAGCAGCACCTTGGAGGCAGCCAAATTTAGATTCCTTTAGTGTGTATAAAGCATTGTATGAGCTATTCCAAGCTCCGGCCTTCACCCCTGACGCCCCCATCTCTCTCAGATCGGGGCGCATGGTGTGCCTTAGAGCCATGGGTGGAGCCTGTTGTTGTACAACGAAGCAACTCTGGAAGGTAGGAATAAGAAATGGAAAGTCTGAGGGATGCACTCTTTTGTTTAATGGGATAGTATTACTTATGGGATATGCACTCACACACACAAACACGCACACACACCACACCACACCACACCCCGATTAGTCAAGGACGTTCTGGAAGTGTCTCATTCACTGATCCAGGAGCTATGAATCTTAATCCCTGTATCATGAGTGAATCAATAACAGCAAAGTGGTGTCACAAGCTTGGAAAGGTGCAAAACCGCCACTTTCAATTTACAGTATATGCTTTTAAGGGCAGTGGCTGGCTATTTTTAGATCATGAGATGAGTTAGAAAATTAAGACTGAGAGGTGAAGCAGCAGAAAGACTGTGACCCTACATCAATATCTCCTGGTGTATGTGGTGAAGTCGTTTTGATGGATGCAGTTGAACATCTACATGGTAGATTAATTGCAAATTGGCCAAAGTCCATGACTAGTCTTATTAAGACATGAATTGCTTTTCATCTCATCCTGTGAGTGGGTGAAATTGAATAAATCAGCTCTATGCAGCAGGGCAGAGACAGCTATACACTGTAGGGCAGTTCAGAAAGCTGTATCTCATTGACTTAACTGATAAAAAAACAAAAAAACAAAAAATAAAATCACAAGTAAAAGAATACGTCTGTATCTAAATTTTAACCCATAGAGGCAAAACCAAAATTCTGATTAACATAATTTGGTTTGTATTTCAGATTTCTGAAGCTGCGTGGCATTATTCTAAAATCCTTTTGAAACCACTGAATTAGCTTCATATTGATTTTTTGCAAATTAAATAAGGCCTGAGTGGAAAGCAGTGCTTTTTATCTGATGCTATCTGATACTCTCTCTCTCAGCCCTCACTCTGTCTCTGGCATGTCTGGCCAAAGCAGAGGAAATGTTCACCGGAGACTCTGGTCCATAAAAGAAGATGGTCCTCAATTCAGCCACTAAAATAATGGGAAAAAAGATGTGGATGATGGTGGGGATTTTGATGATCGCGATGAAATGTTGCATCAACCATTTACCACACTGTTGTGGTGGGACTCTTGAAACATTCAGTTTGTCAACATTTCAGCATGTCAGCTGCAGATTACGTGTATAAAAGCATTTTTTCACCCACTGATGAACAAAATGCAAAACTAAGTCTAGTAATAGTAAACATGAGGGCAGATTTTGGGTTGGCTCAGGTCGGCCCTTGGCCCAGTTATTCCCAAGGCACTAGACAGGTTGTAGGCGTTTAACTCACCAGCTGAGCCTCAAAATCAAGCGTCAAGCCAGCCTGAATAACACCGAAAAGCAAAGGACTTCCGGAATAAACTAATTTCACAATAAAGCCTTTACTGATGGCGTGGCATAGAGTGGTGTGTATCTATCTATCTATCTATCTATCTATCTATCTATCTATCTATCACACAACAAAATTAAAGCATTTAATATTTCAATAGAGATTGACGACCAATCCCCATTGGATATTTTGGAAACCATATGTAAAAAAATATGCGTTAGATGGCATGGAGGAGGAGTCATAGCTTCTTTCCTGTATAACTGTTATAAGCTAATCCATCGTGTGTGATCAGCCGTGTCTCTGAAAATAACGCATGTCTGGTCGTAAAGGATGGAAATTATAGCCTCATGCAGTCCTTTGCGCAACATTATTCTTTTAGGCAACAACTTTACATGCTTTTATTTTGACAGCATTTTCGGTTTCGCGCTGGTTATTCCTGCCAGCTTGAAGCGCTGGACGCTCCGCTCCCAGCAGCGCTGCCTTGCACAGCTGAGCACAAGAAGGATGGAGAATAAAGAAATACCCCCAACCGCTTTGTCTTGTGCTAAGGGCCCCTTTTTGCAGAAAAGAAACATACAAATAAGAGAAAACACGAAGTGAAATAAAGAAAATAGTGAATGAGAAATCGTGCAAAGCCGTTCAAGCCGGTGAGTGATGTAGCCTGGTGTGATTTATTGTGTCTCAGGTATCTCCATGAGGTGTTGCTGAGATTAGGACTACTATTAAATCGTACAGCCTATATCTAAAGTTAGTTAGTCACAATAAGAAAGCAGTATTTACCAACCTTGTTCAGGGTCCCAGTTAACTTGTTTCCTTGGGTTTTCTATTGGAAATTTCATTTCTATTTTTGTTCTCAGTCAAAACGTAGGAGAATTTGTTCAGCGCGATTATTAAAAAAATAGCCTACAGAAAAATAGCCAGATCACGAGTAATTCTTCTCCCACATCTTCGGCACAGCATCCTTTCGTGGGTGTGGGTGTAATTTGTACGGAGGAATAAACGCATCGCAAAACCGCATTGTCTGCCTCTGCTGTCCCCCCCTCCTTTTTTTTCCTCCACCTCGCTTGGACGCAAGGTGTTCCCCTGGAAGACTGAGATACTTGTGAGAACCTTTCACTGAGCTGTCGCACCAAACCACATCCCGTCTCACACTCAAACACACACACACACACACACACACACCAGTGGTCCGGTACAGAAACACAACTGGTGTGTGTCCAAATAAGCAACTTTACCCACGCGTTACGCCGGTAGCGAGAACAACAGGGAAGGATGCTCTCCTCCCTTTCATTCCCAAAGCGCGCACTACTATAATAACTACACCTGCCTTTTTATTGTAACTAGCTGGGGGAAATTTGCTTCTAGCTTTGCATCAGCTACAACACATTTCTATAATCCGTTTTTGAATACTCACTCTTGTGTTTTCCCCCTAAATCAGGATTATCCTCTCATCGTTTGGCAACCGGCGACTGAGCACATGGCGCAGGGCGGCAAGTCAGAGATGTTAGCCAAATCAGCGGCAGACTTAAACCATTACATCATTCACATGTATGGGAAACAGTGCATTATTTATGAACTTCGATAGCTAAAGAAAAGGCACCTCTTCCATCCCGTCAGACCCCCTAAACGGTGTACTGAATCAGATGTTGAGGCTGGCCATTAGGGAGCCATTTATAAACAGCAGGAAATCTGAAGTACAGAATACGTCTGTAGGTTTATAGGCTATATGTGTAACTCAAAACTTTGCACTTTTGTTTTGATGATTATGCAGCCAAAACGTTCTACAGGTGTCGTAAGTTTTCAAGTTAGGACCATACTCTTGTTTTTGAATGATTTTTTTTCATCCATTCAAGCATTATTAGTTTAATAGGCCTACCCTCCAAGCAGCCATTGGTTTCCATTCATTTCAACAGACTGTGTGAGACATGCATGAGAACTTAATTGTGTTACAATCATGTTACTGTAACTTTAATATAATCTTCACTTGCAAATGAATCGTACTAATAATAATTATAATGATAATTGCTTTACAACACACACAAAAGGACCAGAATGCAATATGTTAGCAAGAAAAAAATAGTAGAGGAAAACATGCATAATATAATAAACTAAAGTTACTTAAACTTGATTAAATAACAAAGGATGGGTAAATGTATAAAATGTACTTTCTATGAAAGTGAGTTTTGAGAAGGGATTGAACAGATGATACCGACAGTGCCATGGCTTCTTGGAAATTAAAAACCGTTAAGAAATCTGAAACAATCAGGCATTTAAAAAAAAAAACAGTTAGCAGTAATGTAACGTATATGTGATTTAAAGAAGACACTTAACATATAGATCTACGGCTGGGGAGGACACATATAACCGGGGGAAAATGAGAAACTGAAGTTGAATAGACACTTGTCAAATACAGGTGTAACTAATAACATTAATTACTGCATTTCATTGCAATAACTGCTGCAACAGAGCCATCATTATAATGACATTATAATGTTATTAGTTCCACCTGTGGTTTTCCTGCCATGACATTAAGCTGTGAAATGAATCTAATTCATTTGGGAACAATAAAGAAAGGAGATCAAGATTCAGGGTATAGCAACATTTATTCAGACAGCAAAATGACATGAAATTGTTTGGGAGCAGAAGAAGTTTAGGAGCCTTAAAGGCTCAAACTGTAATTTTGTGTCCACATCAATTTGACATATATACATCATCCAAGCCAAATAAAGATTTTCTCAGCTCATCCTAATTCAAAATATAGCCCTGTTTTACTCCTGTATATAGGATATGCCCACTGGTGTTGACAGGTCTTTAACAGCATGAGAACACATTAGGAATATAGTTATAGTGTCATTCAGTTTGAGAGTGCAGCATGGGGTATTAATAGGCCATTTTACATGAAACTGTACCTTTTAAGCTGGTAATGAAATCAAACTGTTAAACACTGAAAAAAAAAACTAAATGAAGCTTTAATTGGTTTGTGGTTAAGGTTTACTACACTGTTCAAAAAGTCTGTCACACTACTAAGTAATTCACAATCCCCTGTTGGTAAATGACGTGAGGGGTTAAAAGGTCTATCAAACAATACAAGGAACATTGTAGAATTAACAATACGCTGCTGACAGAATGTTCTCATGGCCGACGTGTAGCTACGTGTAGCAGTTGAATCAGAATTTATATTTGTTCCACTCTGTGTTTTTCCACATTGGTCAGTTTTTCACACTGCCACATTACTATACATGACGCAATTTTAGTGGTTTTTGTTTTCAGCAGGCCAGATGGTGTATGTAGACCACAAACTGCCCCCAAAAACGGCACAACAACAAGATTGGCTACCTGCCATCTCATGGTTATCATACACTTGGTGCATCTGGTAGACATCTGGGACCCTACTGGAGCACTTGAATAGAACAGAGCCATCATCAATGTTATTAGTAACTTGTGCCTTTCCTACTATGACAAGTCAAAATGCATACTGTGAAAATGGCCAGTGAGAATTGTGAAAGACCAGTAATGCATACTGTTCCACCACTCATTGAAGGAGAAATGTAACACCTTCAGTTACAATTGCCGATTAGTCCCATTTTCTAATGACAAAATAAAGTCACACTTTTTTTTTTAATGTATTTAGTCATAGTTCTTCATTCCACGGTCTTCTCTCATCTTGATGGAGGAGACTCTGATTCAGACGGTCCAGTGCTAGACAGGTTCCCTGTAACATGCCAAGCATTATAGATACATTTTACTGTCTCAGGGCCCTTGAGAGCTGTTTTCAAAGGGTCCTGAATTTCTAGCTGCTCTCTTGTTTCTTCCTCTGGCAAAAATTTAAATAAGTGCACCATTAAGAAGACAACTGTATAAAATTCAATACAGGTACAAGGCCATTTCTGTGTAATCCTGCTCTTAATTGGCAGACACAGGGGCCCCCGTACACATGCGGCTGTGTTTCACGACCAGTGAGGACAATATGGGCTGGCTTTTCCTGCAGTATGGGCTTCACACTGGCTCCACAGTGTCTAATGCACAAACTGTGGCTCCAAAAATATCACGTCCACACCCAGAAATCCCACAACGTTGAAACACAAATATTCACGGGGGGTGTTAGTCATTTTGTCTACTTTTCTTTCGGCTGTCTTTAGCACATGTGCTGTGTACTATGAACTCACGTAATGATTAACAATGCCAGTGCCAGTGGAGATCTACATTTGGGATTAAAACAAAGTCAAACATTTATTGCATGACAAATAATTTAGATAATTATTAATCTATTGGATTTTATTGAATTCTGAGTTAAATACTTTTTGCCATGTTGTTATTTCAGTGCACATTTTCTAGTCAGATGACAGTGTGTGTGTGTGTGTGTGTGTGTGTGTGTGTGTGTGTGTGTGTGTGTTTCTTTGCGTACTGTGGTGGGTGGTTTGTGGCGTGTCCTTCCTTACGCATGAGCGTGATGACGAAGGCAAGCATAGCAACCAGCATGGCGACGGGGAAGCTTTGGCTCGCTCCTCGTCTGCTTATAAGCTAGTATTAGGCTGTTTCCTTTACGTTACTTGATTATCTTACAGCGTTAAAATGTTTACAGTTAAGTACACTGTAGTTTCTGGGTGTATCCAAGCTCTGCCGTCGCTGCCCCAGACTATTTCTGAGGAAAATGGGATACGCTGAGTGCAACGTTGTCATGGAATCGAGAATAGGTAAGTTACTATTAGCATTAGCTAGCTATCTGGCTAGTTAATCGGCAGAAGGAAGCAAATTCAAATTGTGCTTAGGCAGCAACCCAAAGATAAACTCATGCTGGCCGCTAATACTCTAATATGACTTCAGGTTTATCCAGACAATGGTCAACCCTCACATTACTTGTTCTCAAGACTTAAGTTAACGTTAAACCCATAACTTAGACGGTAACGTTAGCTTGTAACACGATGCTTCAGTTAACGCTAGCGAAGGTTAAGTTACATTGTTTTGGTCCATTAAGTCGAATATATAATAATAAATGTTTTATCTGTTTGCTGTGTGTTTTTACAGTACCGTATTCCCATTTATTACTGTAAACCCGAACTATATTAACAACCGAAATTTAAAAAAAACCATTAATAAACTCAAATCCAAGTAAAATTGACCAATATTTTTTTTTTTTTTTTTGCTGATTAAAAACAGAAACTTAAAATAAATTATTTATTGTTTGCATCACACATTTGCTGATCAAATATATGTTCTGAACGTACCTTGAAAAAGTATTACATACTACTAATAATAACAGCATACTAGAGCTAGAACAGAAACACTGACTGCAAGATTATTATTTTTTTATTACTAATCAATGTAATGATACTCATATAACTACATAAATAATATTTAAAGGCTTGTTGAAAATATTTGTGATTGTTTAGTCAATAAATGTTATTAATAATGACACATTCCCATCACAAGCTATCAAAGCCTAAAGTGATGTCTTAAAATCACTTATGTTTTAAAAAAACCCAAAGGTATTCAGTTTTCAAAGATATAAAAAGTAAATAAATAGTAAATATTCACATTTGAGAAGCTGTATGCATCAAATGCTTGCTTGATAAATGGTTTAAATGTTTACGTATTTATTAAAACTGATTCGTCAATCTATAAATCTTTTAGTTGATTAAGGGAGTCAACGTGTAAATATCCATCTATGTTCATTTTAGGGAGTGTGTCATCTGGACTGGGTTGCAGCCCTGGTACGAGAGGACAGACTTTGAAAAGTAGCCGTAAGTATTAACATGCGCTAATATTATAATGAGAAATAACTCAAATGAGTATTGGTGAATGGTAAGCTAAGAGCTTAATTTTACAGTGTACCGTATGTTGTTCTCTGTCTTGTGTTTTTAGCTTTCTGCCCTCCCTCCTCCAGCAAGTTGACACAGTCCATCGTTAAAGACCACATGGTGTCTCATTACAAAAAGGTTTACTCAGCGAAAGGTGAGCGACATGGCAGGAATACATTATGATCCTGGACATTGGACATTGACATTCAGTAGACCAAACTAATTAAGCTCCTGCATACATAATATGCTTATGTGTTAAGTGGTTAAAACATGTATCTGTGTTGCATCATAATTAGATTAATAATCTGTTGTGAGCTTACATTTTTGCCTTGTTTCACAGCTGCCATTGATGCCTCAGTACCCAAAAGTTTGATACATAGTGTGAAGTGTAAGTACCCAAGTATCAAATATTAAGTGATTACTATAACCCTTAAACTATTTCCTGTGTCTGTTCATTTTTTCATTGCCTGTTTGCAGACAATGACCAGATCAGACAGGAGCGGTTGAGGAAAGGGGGTCGTCCTCAGTCAGCCCACTCTCTCTCACAGAGGAATAGCAGAGCCTCCTGCTCCTCAGCCCAGGTAAGAAATCAAGGCAAGGTGTTTCTCATTGCTTCATGGGATGCCAGCATATCTTGTGCAGGAGCCATGGCATTGCCTGACTAGAAAACTTGACGATCACAAGCGTTCAAAGGCTTTATATGCAGAGCTTACATTATTTGTCATTCAAACTTTTTCAGCATGTACAATATCTGATTCAATACAACATATTTGCTTTTTAGAGTAGATTATCTGTGCAGTATGATGACAGCCCCTACCTCTGCTCAAGGAGTTCCATGGTCTCCAGCCCAAGGTTCAGCACCTCCTTTCATGCCAAGGAGATAGTTTATCCATCGCGTAAAGTCGGTTCACAGAACCAGTCTCATCACACTCCCCCAGCATCAGAAATAAAGTACCGGAGCCCAGAGGCAACTTCACACAGAAAGCAGTCAGCGTGTTCACTGGCTGCTTCGGGGGATCAGAGTTGCTACAAGACTTTCCAGGACCCTGTTCAGAAGACGTACAGCGGAGACCTGCTCCAGAAACACTCACAGCACTTTACCCAAGACAAACCTTTCGTCCCTAAGACCCTGAAATCAGATAAGAGTTCATACCTGTCAAAATATCGCTACTACAGGGCACCACGGAGGAAACCTACTCAGGATTGCACCAACTCAAGATTGATGCGACAGGAGACATATCATGGAAGGTACTTACCGAGCATCTCAGTGAGTCTCAAAGGAAAGCAATAGATGTGTGTCTTTAAAACAATTCATTTAATATGTGCAATATGTGTTCTAATGTCTTAAAAATACCTTGAATTCTATCTTTTTTATGCAGCACAAAAACCAAGGAATACACACAGGAATTTTATGAGCCATCTCAGGTAATTTTGAGGATTTAATTTGATTATTCTGACATATTTTCGAATGTGTCTAAAACTACTTTCCCTTTTTAAGTCATGACAAATGTCCATCATATGTTATCAAAGTGATGTCTTCAGGTTGCCTACTTAGTATGGTCAGGACCCAAAGTATTTGCAATGTAATCATTTCATAATGATATAAGAGCAAAAAATAAATCAACAATTTTATTGTTGATCATGAATTAATCCATTAGTTAATCCATTTATGGAGTACGCTTTTTTCTCTCGTGTTAAAGTAGTTGGACTCATTTTTAAATGCATTTTCTCACATCATTGGTAATAAGTGATCATGGCTTTGGTGCTTGCACTGCACTTCCCAAGATGACAAGTTTAGTAAATCCACACTGACTGAACCAGATGACATTCTGTGGTACAGTATTCAAATAAAGACTATGAAAAATTATTGGATAAAATTATATATTGCTCAAGGTCAGTAATACTTGCGTGGTTTATTGTCCCTTTAAACCATAAAGAACAGCAGTGTTTACAGCCACATTAAACATTTGATTATTAGATAGCCTTGACCGTACTGAATATCCATTCTCATTTTACAGCCGTTTTTGTTTTGCAGGGATTTAATACAGACCATGAGTGGTCTGAGGATGAGTTCAATGGCACATATTTCTCAGCATCTAGAGAACACAGTCAGGCAAACAAAAGCAGAGACCATGATTTCTTTGACTCCTCATCCAGGTAAAATCACAAAGTTTAAAAATACTATGTTGCATTTATTTTAAGCATAATGGTATACTTTGTGTATTTTCTGTGTAAATTTCTAAAAGAGTTTAAGCTTTACGTTTTAGGGTCTCACCAGAAGGCGGGAAATCGCCCATTATGAACAGTGTATCTACAGAGTAAGTTATCTTTGATAATGTCTAACACGTATACAGCTTTTAATTGAGGTTGTAGAAAAGGATTGCTACATATACAAGGACTTGACAGTGGGATGCTTCAGTGAATCTTAAGAATAATCTGAAATAATGTTGTGTCTATGAAGTGAATAATTCTCATCTGTTCTTCAACAGGGAGGAAGAATTAATGTACCTCGAATTCATTTCTGCTGTAACAGAGGATATCTTGTCCAGGGGGCACATTTCTGACAGGTTTGTCATTTTCTCTATTACTGTTTTCTATGAACTACTTGAGATGTTGAAATGTCTATTTTTTATGTTGGCTTACAGACATTTACAACAGCCTGGATGACACTTTCTTAATAGTTATAGAATGTGTTTCATAATTGAGTAAACTGTTAAACCTCCAGTCATTACTGTAGTGTAAGTGTCTATGTCCTCTGCAAGGGTCCTAGACCGGGTGATAAATCGCCATATTGACATGAATCGGTATCAGCTTGATGAGGTGAGTATTTAACTTCATAACCATTTTTAGATAAATATTTGAAACAAATCAGAAGGTTGTCACAAAAGTCTAAACGTCTTCTCATGAATCTTATTGCATTGTTTGTTTTTAGGGTAAAATGCGCCACCTTCTGGAAGTTCTGCGTAAGGATTTTGAAGATCCAACCAACATATCCACCTCCAGTACAGAGCTTGAAAAAAAGGAGAATGGTCTGCTTGATACATTCCTACCACATCTGGAATCATGGGGTAAACAAGTGAAGACCAAAGAAAACAATGACCTGTTCCCTTATGCGTCACTAATTAAATACTGCGATTTGCCAGATTATGCTGATCCTTTATTGGTGTCTACGCCCTTATGCTCTCCTGAAAGGACTGCTTCACCAACTAAAACAAATGAAAAGGATGGAGACGATGACAATCTGGAAAAGGGCATTAGCTCTCCTCTGCTCAGTGAGCATGTTACCGATAATACAGGAATCAGTCAAGAGGACTTCCATGAAACAACTGCGACAAACAAAGAAGTCAGCAATGACAGCCATGAATACACCACTATAACCAGTGACAAAGGATTTCATCAAGACCAAGCTGAGGTCAGTTACAATGAACAATCTGAAGAACTTGAGGATCTGGGGAGAAGTTTGTCAGAGTCGCTTCATGTATCCAGCAATACACACTACAACAATGTGGAGACTGCCACTGAGCAACATACTAATACAGTTGCTTCTGTCAGTGATGATGAGTTCTGAGTTCTTCTGTATTCAGGGATTGAATGTCCTTTAATGTTTTCGTTACCAAGTGAGTGTTTTTCCAGAGAGAAATTGAATATTTGAAATTTCTGAAAGTATAGTTTTGGAAATGTGATTTAACGCTGGTTGTGTTTCCATGTTTTTACAAGCCCTGCCCCACCAATGTGGTGTTGTAGTTCAAAAGCACAATGAAAATTTCACATAAGCAAACAAGGTGTTGCGAGTACATCAGTGACTTGAATGTTTCATTTCGGCTATTGTAAGGTGGGTACATACTTGAGCCGTAGTGATTGAGCTCCAGTTGACCTCCAGAGCAATGCTCTAAACATTTATTATAAGTATTGCCCCATGGTAAGTAGTATGATTAGCAAATTTGAATAGGATAGTCCATAGCACTACACTGATGACAGATGTGTGGAATTAGTGGTATCCTTTAGTTTGAATGGATTGCAGAGTGTGTGCCCAGTCGGTCTTAAGTACAGTATGATGTAGCTGCAGTTTACATTTTCAGATTTCTAGAAAAACTTCTGTTATAAAGAAACATAAATAGTTCAGTGTGTTTGACTTGATATATGCCTCTGATATGTAGCTATAGGAGTTCACTGTCACCAGAAAGTGTCTTTACAATTGCAATAAATTTTCTATTCTCCTTCTTGTATGCTTACATCTGATTATTAAGACTGTATTACTCAGCCTGCAACTAGCAGCAAAACCAGCTCGGCCATTATTACCATATTTGAGGGTCGTGACTTGAGCCATTTTGCAAACGTTTATAGAGGGAAACTCTTTCACCATTGCACAGTATTCTGTGTCAGCGAGTACAGCTGTCAGTCGATGTAAAAGGTAAACAGACAGGTCAGCGGCCAGCAGATCCAGGCAGCTGTCCCATTTCTGGCATTTTCACCGCTCGGCATTCCAGCTGTCTGATGTCATGGCTCTGAAAACCCCCATGTATTCCTCCGCCACGGAGGCACTATAATGCATTTCGAAGCGTCTGCTCAAGAAAGTATGGTAAAACATATTTTTTGTATAAAGTTGTTGAAGAGTCAGAGTATATTCCAATGTAATTCGGCGGTTTATGAATCGCCAAAGCACAGTTATTCGAGCTATAGAGCCGCGGATGTAGACGGAATACGCTTGTTGCGCTTCCAATCCCAGGAAGCTAAACACGCTTGGAACTTGAGCGAAGTGTCGGGCCAGGAGGCATGGGCTGATATATACGTTAGTTTTGATCCATAAACAAACTACAGACAAACGAGCGGTTTCTAACTCCGATAAACATCCAAAAAGTTGAAATCCATTGACCTTGATGGCGGAATCCCTCAGGACCGAATCATTGTTGGACTACTAAATTGCATCTGGTGGCTAACGGTAACGTCAACGTTTTTGCCCAAAATATTTACCGGCGACGTCAGCTTCCCTAGGGTGTCGTCTATTTGCTGGAGCAGAAGTTAGCACGCTAGCGTAAAAGCTAATTTAACGTCAATTGTAGTTAACGCTTAAAGGGGATATTAAAACTACCAATGAAAAGTGGCTAGTTAGTCCGGAAAATGTCAAACATTTGGAACAAACTCATCTGAACTTCAGTGAGTTAACTTGTACCGTAGATAATTTGCAATAAGATGGATGCACGGTTGAGTTGGAAAGCAGCAGGGATTTTGCAGTGTTGTGTTCGACAGTAGTAGCTTGCTGCGTATTGGAACAGGTCGCTCTTATCAGTGTTTGGATCAGACTATTCACCGGAAGGGGATTAATCTAACCGCAAGCTTGGAAAAATGGCTAGCAGACCCTGTTATAGACAGCAGTAGTTACACATGTCAGGTAAGTTAGTGCACTACAAATTGCTGTAAGTCCATAGACTTGCTTGTAATGTTTTTGTTTTTTTCCCCAGAGTGTTAAAAACATTAACTCGTAGGTTAAACAAGTGTCTGTTGAAAGAATGGTAGCAAATCCGAGATAGCCAAGTTAGGTTACTTAAAAGAAAATGCCGCATTTAAGAGGATTACTTTACGATAAGTCTTGTGTTTGTCTAGTCTGGCATCTGTTTCAGGGTGACAGACCTGTTGTGAAGACTTGTACCATATGCAAAAGTATCGTAACAGATTCTTCTTGAGTATGGCCACTAAAGTTGCTTTATATCCCCTTTTCCAAGATTGCAATTTTTTGCCAGCTTTCGCATTGTATTGTAGTATTTTGGAGATGTTTTGAGACGTTTCTTGTCTCACTTTTCAGATCAGTCTCTTGGTGATGAACCTCACGACTTGGAACAACGTTCACATTATCTTTGAGGGGACGGCAAGGAGAGTAATTTCTCTTGAAGAAGTGTGAAACATGCCCTTGCCATTTGGCTTAAAACTCAAAAGGACTCGAAGGTATACTGTTTCAAGCAAGAGCTGTCTTGTCACTCGGATTCAGCTGCTCAATGGAGAGTTTGTTGAGTTTACACTTTCGGTGGAGAGCACTGGGCAGGAATGTTTGGAGGCAGTTGCTCAGAGACTTGAGTTAAGAGAGGTATGTATGTGTTTTTATGCAATACAAGTGCTGATTGTTCTCTTTTAGAGACTTTTTTTAAGACTCGCCACCTCAGCAAGAAAATGGTTTTGTTAAGGCTGTCTTATCTCATTCTTACTTGGAACTGGTCAGCAGGACCACAGAAACTCAGACAACCAGTTAGTCATTGTTTAGTCATAATATTTGTCCTGCTTATGACATGACTTAGGAATTTGTCAATTCCATACTCTACATTTATATGTAATTACATGTATGTGACCAACTCATCACACAGATTAGCAAACATATTATGTATGTTTCATTCAAACAGAAGTGCCCGCTCTCACTTAACATGGACAATATGGTCAAGAAAAGTAGTTTTGAGTCAGTACTGAGTGTCATGTCTGAATTTGGTCACTATGGTAACACAGTGACACCACCTGTTGATCATGAACTGAAAGAGATGTAAGCCTGAATGCTGTCATACCTCAGTTGCACCTCAAATCAACAGCAGGGACTGCTGAATGTGCAGGCGATCTGGCAAAGGAACTTGCACTATGTGACAGTGTCGGTTATTTTGCTGCATAATGTAGCAAGCCTCTATTTGTCATTGGTCTGGTTAGCAGTGCTAGTAACAGGCCTCCACCCTCATTTAGAGTTTCTAGTATGCAGTGAGTAATGTCGTATTGTTTGTTTTTGCAATCATGTGGTTCTACCTGATGTCAGGCTTTGATAGAAAGGTTATGCAGGTTCTGTCGCTGTAATTGATTTAGGATTTGTTTATTAAGACTAGTACTAATTTTTGTTTTCAGTGATCAGACAACCAAAGATCACTGTCACACTTCAACCACTGCTAATTGCGTGATTGAGCTACATGGGTTAATAGGTCCTGTGTTTGAAAATCTATGTTAATTCAGCTCTGATGTTGGTAAAATGTTATGTACCATAATTTCATTCAAGTTGGACTGTAGGCAGTTTACCGTCAAACAAATTAGATGCCCTAACCTGTCTTACTTGTTGATTTTTTTTCTCGGCTCCAGCTCATTATTATTTCACATTATTATATAAACAAACAGTGCTCAACACTGTTTACAAAATGCTATCTGGTGTAAAACAGTTATGTTGGCGAGTTATTTTCTGGTTGTGGTTTGAGACTACCTGCAAATCACAATAGGTCTCTTTCAGCTAAATTGTCCTTTGTAAAACAGCAAGCCTACAGGGGTTACTTTTCTTACCAGTGTTCATTGTGAGATGTTCAGACAGTCACAAGACTGAACAGGGAGTGCCAACAGCCTATAAATCTAGAGAAGTTTGCAGTGGTTGAATTTTCAGGTCTACATATGTTTTGAATATTATGTATGTGATCGGGAGAAGACCTGCAGATTTGTGCACTTAATATAAGTGACTAAATGGGAGGGGTGTGTGATATTGATCTCAAGCAGTCATATATTATTATTCTAAATATTAATATATAAGTTATTATATAACCTAAATTGGTGTACCAGATATAAAAGTTGCCTTAGAATGTCCTTGATCCCAGCGTTGTTCAGGTGTAATGTTTGTGCTCGCTTTCTTTGCTTGTTAGATAACATACTTCAGCCTGTGGTACTTCAACAAGCAGAACCAGCAGAGATGGATTGATTTGGAGAAGCCGCTGAAAAAGCAGTTGGACAAGTATGGGCTGGAGCCCACCGTTTACTTTGGAGTCGTGTTTTACATACCCAGTGTCACCCAACTGCAACAGGAGATCACAAGGTGATGTTCCATCAGTGACACAAGGTGTCTTGTCTAAGCCCCTGACCTTATTAGCTTAGTGGCAGTGCATCTCCAATAATAGCAGTTAAAATTTAATAAATTTTAGTTATGAAATGAGTGCCAAGCAAAGTTTAGTGCAACCACATCAAGTGCCAGTTGGTAGTGATGTCTGCTTACCTCTCCCCATCCATCTCTTTTAATACTTAAATCCCAGCAGAGAGGTATCAAGTATTAATCATTTAAATATGTCCTGAGTTATTTTAATACTGCTGTATTTGAGACGTTTTGCTCTGTAATGACTTTCAGCTGTTTCTGCAAACCTGAGCGAAGTTGTCATATTATGTTGATGGCTGTTTGTCTGTCCACTCTTAAGTAACCCTCTCTTTGTCCACAGATATCAGTATTACCTACAGCTGAAGAAGGATGTTTTGGAGGGCAGGATCTCATGCTCACTTGAACAAGCTATTCATTTAGCTAGCCTGGCAGTACAAGGTAATATGAATGTATAATACTAGCCGTGTAACAGCCTGGTGTGTCTTGGCTGAAGTCTTTCTGCGGTCACTAGACTAGGCAAAGTAATTACTGGTGCAATTACACAGCAATTGTCCATAAATCGTGATATCAGGCAACACCTGCTGAAACACTAAACTCCCTGTCACACCTACTAGACATTTCCGGACAGGAGGCTTGTGCCAGTTCGGTTTTTGCCAAACTCAGTGTCTTTACAGTTTGTTAGCGTTAGGTTGTTAGTAAACTGCAATAAGCCTATTGATAACCTTAACCTTTTAACCTCCATCAGAAGCTGTGAAAATCCAAAATGTAGTTTCTTCTCAAAGCACAGCTTGAAAAATGGCTTGTTTTAAGTGTCTGCTGCTCACAGTGGTTTGTCTGAAACCTCTTTTCAACCACTTACCCAAGGGTTTATAAGAACATTTTCATGATTCTTGTAATATACAGCACTTAACAAGCACCATTTAAGCCTAAACCAGCCTATTAAATTGGTCAGCTGTGTGTGTGTGTGTGTGTGTGTGTGTGTGTGTGTGTGTGTGTGTGTGTGTGTGTGTGTGTGTGTGTTCGTGTGTGAATGTGAATGTGAACTCCCCTTGCATGAGCTTTAGCCCTGACACGTCCTCCAACGTTTGCCCAGCCAGAAGAATCTCAGACACTGCTGGCAAAGTTATATCAGGCACTGCAACTTACTGGCCTGGGTGTTAGCATAGCAGAGCCGCTGAGATCACTTACTGTTGCAGCCGTGTTCAAATGGCTGACCAGCATGCAATATGTGCCCTGAAGAAACGCCCTGAGAAACTTTTTGCAAGTTTCCTTAAGATTTAGTCACTGCTTAAGTTGTCATGCAAACTTTTGTGCTCTAAATAAAGTTGGCTAGTTCCTATTTTGTGTCCCTGGCTTGGATATTTTGGAATGAAGGGCAGGCTGCTTTTGAGCCACGCTGATGCCTGGGATACCCGACATTGTTGTGAATGTTGCCAGCAGGGAGGCTGGGAAGCTGTGAACAGTTTTGGACCTCTGCGTTGTCAGACGCTGAAGCAATTCCCTTCCATAACAAACAGGCCCCTCCTCTCCTAAAATTAGTCTTTCTTGTCATCATACACTGCAGCTTTTCAAAAGGCATTACACCATTCTGCAATTCTTGAATGTCTATTTTGCCTTGTATGTAATGTAGAAATGGACATGTAATAGAGTTTATTCAGAGAGCAGTGTCATGCGGAGTATGCCTTGCTGTATTTATTCATTTAGTGTGTCTCTTTTCGTCCACAGCCGACTTTGGAGACTTTAATCGGTATGATTCCCAGGAGTTCCTCCAGAAGTTTGTGCTGTTCCCTATTGTAAGCATTTTATTTTTTATAGTCAACATGTGAAATGAAAAATATCGCAGCTCTCGTGTGCTCGTTTGTGTTTGACACCAGCATTGTATCACTTCTGACTCTGTCTTTGCAGGACTGGATCCAGGATGAGCGAGTGCTGGAAGAGGCCACTCAGAAAGTGGCTCTTCTTTATCAGTCGTTCAGGTAAAGCTGGCCTGGTGCCAGACTCTTTTTTTTTTTTTACTCACTCTGTCCTAAATGTTTACTCCAAAGGTAGCTGTTTCTCATCTCTTCCATCTATCCCAGTTCATTCTACTTTACTCTGTAGATTTTTCTTTACTACTCAACTTTACCCCTGTAACAAATTAGATTGCACAGTGACTTTTTTGAATGACTATACCATAGGTTTATGCATTGCTTTGCTTGTTTGTGTCCCTGTCTTGGTTTTCTACGTAGCTTCAGTGGGTTTTGACGGTTGTTTCTTCATGTTTTTGTTGCCATTTTTGTCTTTTTCAGGGGTTTATCAGCCCCAGAGGCCGAGATGTTGTACATGCAGGAGCTGGAGAAGATGGAAGGCTATGGCCAGGAGAGCTATCAAGCCAAGGTAGGTTTTACAAGGTACAGCCTGCAGTCCTCAACAGATCCAAACAGGCATGATGTTGGCTTACTAGAATCTGAACTCATAAGCTGAATATTATGACTACTATTGCGCAGCTTGATCATAAAACTATTGGGTAAAAATGCTTTAACCTAAAAGAATGTCTTCTCCTTTCATCTAAACAGGACAGTACAGGCACAGATGTTTCCCTGGGATCCTGCCTCGATGGCATCTTTGTCAAGCATAAAAATGGCAGGCCGCTTGTTTTATTTAGGTAAGTCTAGAAACAAATTGGAGAATGTTTGTTTGACTATTACAGCAATGCGTTAAAGTCCTGAAATATGAAGCACTGAATAAAAGCCTTGTCTGGTAAAGTGTGACTCTGAGCAGTAACTATATTGAATCAGATGATTCTGTCAGTATACATTGAGTTTTGTAGCAGAGCTCACAGCTATTCTTAGGTGAGGTTGTTTCCTGTAATGTCACTTAATGCTGTCTAGACCTGAATGCGGCTCAAGAGGAAATGAGTCAGGTAGACTGTGGTAGCTGATAAGGATTGTGCGAGCATTATCTGTCTGTACATTCTTGACCTCGGCTTAACTGTATCTATCTACATACCATTATGAGTACCAGATACCCTTTGATTGACTCCCACATGTGTACGGTTTTTTATTATGCATTGTTAAAGCAGTGCCACAGTCTCTTTAAAAATGCTGTGAGGTTTTGTGACCACCATGACATGTGTTTTTTCCCCCTCCTCTTTCTCTTTGCCACTATGCTTAAATTGGCCATGTAGGTGGAATGAAATTAACAACATGAGTCACAACAGGTCCTTCTTTGCCCTGGAGCTGGCCAACAGAGAGGAGAGTGTTCAGTTCCAGACTGTAAGTCTCTGCTGCCATTGCACCGTCTCTTCTCTACCAATCCCCCGGGACATTTCAGTCTCTTATTGGATTTAGCAAAATTTCAAATAGCCTTCACCGTGGAGCTTACCGTCAGCTAGTCTTAACAATGCACCTATGTTTGCATGCGTGGGTGGGGCTGTGACTAGGGCTGTTTGGGTATGTTATGCATGTGTGGGTCATAAAGTCACATACCATTAGCTGAAACTCAATGTAGAAGTATTTGAGGGCATACACAGGAATGGCTTTGCTTCGAGATGACTGAACAAACACCACCTCTGTGCTAATTGTCGCACCATCTAATGATTTTTTTCCCCTCCTCTTTTGTGTAGGAAGACATGGAAACCTCCAAATATGTGTGCCGGATGTGTCTGGCCAGACTCAAGTTTTATAAGATTAACAAGAGTAGCCTGTAAGTGTTATTTTTATTTTATTTATTTTTTGTTATTTTAACACATCTAGCCTAGTTCCTGTCTCTTTGTTCTTTGTCGTTTTGTGCACGTGTCTCTTCTTTGGTGTAGCCTCACTTCTACCCTCCTCTCTCTTCAGAGAGGAGTGTAAACCCCTGCCTTCTGAGGTCTCCCAGAAGTCCCTTCTCACTCTTTCCTTTCCTCGCTTTCCAATGCTCTCTCGTCCCTCTCTACCTTCTAATAAGGGGTGAGCAACACAGTCAGCCACCGCCTACTGTATGCCTATCAAGCAGGTGCCAACACCCATCCCTTCCTGACTGCCTAGCCAACAAAGCCACAGCAAACAGGCTCTCTATATCTGAAATGGGCCTTGGGTTGGGAAGCATGTAGTGATTTTTTTTTTTTTTATCCAAGTAAAAGGAATTTATATATTTGGTTTATTATATATTGTGGTGTGTGATTGGACCAAATAATGAATAGCCTCTGTTTTGATGAAGCTAATGGGATCGAAATCAATAAAATGAAATGAAATGAAGAAATGAAGGCATTTAAAAATCTCTCAGCGCTATTTGTACAATAAAGATAACCAGACCTCTGTTTTTACATTTTTGACTTTAAGGTTATTTTAAATCTTTGAATTACAATCTGTTATTCAGTATCTGTTATGGTCCTGTAATTAATTTAGTATCTGTCTTTAATCTTGGTCCTAGTTGGCTTGTCACTAGGACTAGATATCAAACCTCAATACTTACTGAGTGCTGTCTGAAATTTGTCCATTAAATCAAGTGAAGAAAGTTAGTACTGAATGCTTGGTCAGATTCTTAGTCTTTTTCTTTGATCAAATTTTTCCAGTTCTAAATCACGAGTTTTCTTTTTCCCAAGTTTAAACAAGACTGTATTTTATTTAGGCCAAGTTCTTGTTTTCTTCATGTCTTAAGACAACATTTAACATGGAGAAGTTTGCAAGTCAATCAAAATTAAAACACATCGCAAAACTCTTCTCAATTACACCATGCCTGCCAAGAGTCTGGCGAAGTGTTTTAAGTTTGATGGACTTGACCTGGTCAGCACTTTTCTGTGTGTGTGTGTGTTCTCAAAGTTGACAAAAGGACAAAGTAAAGTATTGGAAAAAGTATTATTACTAGTAGTGCTATTGGGTTAAGTCATCTTTTTTGACAGACATTTGTTTTCCCATCAGCCAAACCCAGCCCACAGTTGTCAACCCAGTCAGACGGAGATCGTCTACTAGAATATCTCTGGTAATGTCCATGTTCACTCAAAGGCCATTTCTGGCTTGCATTGCAGCACATGATGTATATTAAAATCGCTATCTGGCGGTGTGTGACCACACAGTTATATTTAATTCTTTGCTCTTGGACAGTGTTCAGATCATGTGAGCGGTAACTGAATCCCTCTTGTTGATTTACAGCCAAAGCCTCAGGCCTACATGATGCCCCCTCCGCAAATGCACTACAATGGCCATTTCACAGAGCCTTACACATCATCACAAGGTATCTATTGTATAGAGAATGGCTTGCAACTAGGAACCTGAAAATGAGTGAAAACACTTTAAGTTATTACATGATGCTAATAAGCTAAATTTTAATGTTGCTGTTTTGCTGTCTCACAGACAACCTGTACATGAACAATCAGAATGGTTATTACTACCACTCCCAGACCAGCCTGGACTGCTCTCCTCTTGAATACAGCAGCGGTGGGCGTTTACGTAACGGCAGCGTGTACAGCGCCCACAGCACCAGCTCTCTAACCAATCCCCAGCACTACCTTCAGCCCTCACCCATGTCCTCCAACCCCTCTATCACTAGCGATATCACCAGGCCAGACTATGTCCCCTCGCATCGCCACAGCGCCCTCATCCCACCTTCCTACCGTGCCACTCCTGATTACGAGACAGTGATGCGTCAGAAGACCCGAGGGGCAGGAGGAGGGATGGTTTTGTCTCAAGAGCACCGGCAGAGCCACTCCATGAGGAATCTGAACATTGGAAACTCGTACGCCTACAGCAGACCAGACCCTCTAGTTTACAGCCAGCCAGAGATCAGAGGGGAGCATGGCGGAGCAGCCCAACACCACCACTATCCCTTCCACCTGGGCTCCAGCTTCCACAGCCCTTCTCCATACCCCTACCCTACAGAGAGGAGGCCCGTAGTGGGGGCGGTCAGTGTCCCGGAGCTCACTAATGTCCAGTTACAGCAGGCACAGGAGTATCCAGCCCCGAACATCATGAGAACACACGTGTACCGACCACCTCCACCCTACCCATACGCCCATCCTCGGCCAGCTAACAGCACACCTGACCTGTCGCGTCACCTGTATGTCAGCAGTAGCAACCCAGACCTCATCACGAGGCGTGTGCATCACTCAGTCCAGACTTTCCAGGAGGACAGCCTGCCTGTTGCCCATTCTTTACAAGAGGTGTCAGAGCCTCTTTTCAGCGGACCCCCACACAGACACCCATACCACGCTCAGAAGCGTAACTCCATTGAGATTGCTGGATTAGCACATAGTCTGGAGGGGATGAGGGTCAAAGAGCGGACTGTGTCTTCCTCAGCAGCTGAAACTGCCACGCCCCCTCCTGTCCTGCGTGGCGGTCGCTCTCAGGGCTCTCAGCTCAACGTGTTTTTGGAACGTACTAAGACAGAGGACGGGGCTGACATTAAGGAGGACGTTCAGTACGGACACAAAAAGTCCCTTTCAGATGCCACCATGCTGGTTCACAGTAGTGGTGAAGAAGAAGAGTTTGAGGACGATGGCGGACGTCACACTCCGCTTTCTCAGGATGCAGTTGCAGCCATTGTTGCTGACCAGCCGTCACAACAGTATCACAACTTGACACCTCTCTCCTCTCTGGCGCCTCAGCAACAGACTCCCCTTGAGCCGCCTCCCGCATATCCCATAGGCTCCTCTCTAGACCCCTCTATAACCAGCTCCTTGACCTACAAGGTTCACCCCCTGATCCAGGAGGGAGAGCCTCTGTACCTGCTGTCAGATTTACGACAGCCCCGGATTATGCCGTCGGTCTCTGAGGGAGACCTGAGTGGCCAGGCCAAGCAGAAGACTAAGAAGGACTTCAAGAAGAGGCCTGTGTCTGATGTGCCTCCTGGGAAGAAAACAGTAGAAGGCTTGCCCCCTCCGGTGAGTCGTGTTCCCAATCTCCTCCTAAGCTTAGAGCCATCCTATTAATGTCTTTTTTCTTTTTTTTTTAACTCAGCCTGCATCAGCTAATATCTCCATGTAGTTGTTTACATTATTAGCATTATTAGCAGTAGTTACTAAAGATTTTGAAATGGAAATTCCACCTCTGAGAGATATTTGTCCTCTCTAAAGATTTCTAGACGTGTTTGTCTGTAAATGTGCATGAAAGCAAGATTGATGATTTATGTTTTCAGCATGTTGAGCACTCTCATTTATTGCTAACCAGCTTTATATTGTTCTGTAGCTGCGCTGTAATACCTCAGAGGACCCATTTCCAAAAAGCAAAGAACTGCTTGTTCAGTTCTGATATAGTGGGTTGTAGGCACTTGTTTTTTTCTCAGTAATGTTGTGTTACTGTTCTATGCCTCATTTCAAGATTATATGAGTATACATGTACAGTATTGCAGAGAGATATAGTTTCAGTGGCCAGCCTTGAATGGCGCAAACCGTCTCACTTTGACACTTATTGAAAGAATGCAGTTGGACTGCTTTGGAAAACCGGACAGGTGACATTCTCCCAGAAAGCACCCAGCGAGGCTGCGCCGTCCCTCCCCTCTTGTCTGCCTACTCCCTCTCAGTGAGGCTCGCACACAATCATCCTCACTTTTTCTCTGTCTTTATTCTGTTGGCATACCAGGGCATGAAGAAAGGAGCTAGGTCAGAGGTGAAGAAGATGGGCCCTCTGAAGGTGGCCCATCTCAATGGCCTGTCGGTGTCTAGGCAGCCAATGCACGACGAGGTCAAGGATGAGCCTGAAAGAGCCTCTAATGACGAGAGGGTAGGACACTTCAGAGTTTTTGATTATGTCAGTGATTTGCTCCTTGAAAAAATGGGTTCGTAACCAAAAGACAAATGTAATGTTTAGTTCAGGAAACGTGAGATGTTACATGTTGCTTGTGTATTGTTAATGATGTTAATTTAGGAACCTTGCTGCCAGAAAAAAGCTCAATAGCTGGAGCTGCTGGTTGTGTTGGCATTAATAACCTCCTGGTAGCTGAGGCCAAGTTATGAAGGATACATGAAGGAGAAAGTCTTAGTCAGTGTTCTTGTTTTCAACATTAACACTCAGCTGAACTGGTCAGCCTTGTTAATCTTGATGCTTGTTGCTTTGACAGTGAAGGTAAATTACAGACACTTAATTAGCTCTCCAGCAAATCAAGTTGTCACTGTTAATAAGGTGTCATCTGTGAGCATACGATAGACTCCCAGATATCTCATACACACAAGAATTGTCAACCAAGGATGTAGGTTATTGTACTTGTAGTTCATTGAGTGTTCATTTCTACACATGGCAGTTGTTTATATGCTTCTTTTATTTATTCTATTCGCCTTGCACTTCCTCTACATTGCAGATCAAATTTTGTCAAAATTTAGGATTATATTGCATCTCACTTTGGTGTTTTGACAGTTTCAAAAATAACTAAGCAAGAGTGGTGCTACATAGTTTCTTTTTACACATGTTTACAAAAAACTTTTTTTTTAAAGGAGCACTTCATTTTAATCTGATTTTCAACCCAGATTTTATGTCCACGTGTATCCAAAATTTGGTGCATCTTGCTGCAACACCATTCACCGAGTTTACAGTAAACTATGTCCTCCCATGGCAAGCACAAGTCAGAATATTTCTGCAGTAATAGAAAGCAAAGACTCCCTGCTGAGAATCTGTTAAATACTATAATATTATATATATATATATATATATATATATATACACTGTACATCTCACCACATCATTAAAAACTTCTAAAATTAAACCAACGATTGGCCCAAGCAAATCAAAATGAGGTCAACTTTATGACTCTTTAGGATTGCGTTATCCATGGCAGTGATGTATTCACTGTTTCCGTGTTTGTGTGTGTTAGTGTAAAGCGCTGGAGCAGCATATGGAGAGGGGAGAGCTGTTAAAAGAGTACGAGAGTATCCCAAAGCGTCGTCCATCAGGGGAATGCACCATCGCCCAGCTGCCAGAGAGCGGAGACAAAAACCGCTTCCAAGACGTCCTGCCTTACGATGACACTCGCGTGGAGCTGGTTCCCACTAAAGAGAACAACACAGGCTACATCAATGCATCACATATTAGAGTAAGTTTTGTTATATCCGTATATACGGATATATACACTGTGTCAGTGGCACTCTATAGAGTTCCATTAGTGATAAACCAGACGTTTTTATCTCTTAGAGGAAGGAACATGTTGTATATACAGAATTGTTAATCAACTATCTTCTTGATTTGAGATCAAGTCTGTTTAGTTTGGATGGAACAGCTGTGTTCTAGCTCTGTTTTTAGAAGAATTACTGATGAATCATATGACTGATGACTTTAAAAAGACTCTCCTTGTCTCATTAGATAACAGTAGGTGGACAGGAGTGGAGCTACATAGCCACTCAGGGTCCCCTGACAAACACGTGTCAGGACTTCTGGCAGATGGTGTGGGAACAGGGTGTCTCCATCATTGCCATGGTCACTGCGGAAGAGGTGCGCTGATTTCATATTTACAGCTCCACGGTTTTTATTCCTCGTCACTTCCCCGGACTGACCTTTTCGTATGTCACCTGCTTCCTCCAGGAGAGCGGTCGAGAAAAGAGCTTCCGGTATTGGCCCCGACTCGGCTCGCGACACAACACGGTGACGTACGGCCGCTTCAAGATCACGACGCGGTTCCGCACAGAGTCCGGCTGCTACGCCACCACGGGGCTAAAGATCAAACAACTCCTGACGGGCCAAGAGAGGACGGTCTGGCACCTGCAGTACACAGACTGGCCGGACCACGGCTGTCCTGAGGACTTCAAAGGCTTCCTCAGTGAGTGGGATCAGTATCAGTTTATCCTTTTATGGTCATTGTGCTTTTATGATCAGATATCTACCTGGAAGAGTGAAACTATGACTGCTATATTTGCATTGATAGCAACATTAATTCCACCTGGTGCCATGATACTAGATCAGTTTTGCAGGCAATAAAGTAAAGACAGCTGGTGAACATGATCTCCTAGAAGTCTTGAAAAGAACATTTAAGTTTCCAAAACTCTGTGTCAAAACTCTGCTGTATTAATTTATTGTGTACCTTAAGTTAAATCTCGTCTTTTTCCAGCCTACCTGGAGGAGATCCAGTCTGTGAGGAGACACACAAACAGCATCAGTGACCCAAAGAACACCAACCTACCTGTGCTGGTCCACTGCAGTGCTGGAGTGGGACGGACTGGAGTGGTCATCCTGTCTGAGATCATGATAGCCTGTCTAGAGCACAATGAGGTAAGTTCCCCACTTGCACGAAAGTGGAATAAAAAATAAAACCTACGTAGAGACCTGTGTACAGATTTTTCCAAGTTATGACCACATCTGGTGTATATTTCCTTGGTTGCTGTCTCTCTCATACTAAACGTCTGTCTGTTACAGCCGCTGGATGTCCCAAAATTCCTGTTCAAGCTGCGTGCACAGAGAATGATGATGGTTCAGACCTTGTCTCAGTACACCTTCATCTACAAGGTCATCATTCAGTACCTCCGCAACTCCAGGCTCATATGAGCACAAGTGTCTATCTGGCCCAACTTCATCCCCCAACACCACAGAGGATTGTGGGATGGCACCAGGTTTATGCCAAACTGCACTGAAGATGCAGCTGTATAAACATGTTCAGAAAGAAGTGATACCACATGAAAGAGCATAAAGACTTATGACCTGCCTCTAAACAGTATTATATATATATTATTTTTTACATACATTATTGCTTAATAAAGCCCAGCACTTTTACAGTACTTTGCTGTACATAATGAACCAATGTTAAGCTGCATTAAAATATCTTTATTTTAGATGAGGATCTAAAACGGTTGTATTTTCATTTGACTAAGGTGACTTTTTAAATGAATATGTTTTGGATTGCCTTTTGGTAACTACTGGTTCTGATAATGAAGGACTGGACAGAGTGGATAAAGCTCTGAAAATATCAGATTGTCTCGTATGAAGGTTTGATTACAGTTCAGATGGATTTTAACTTTTATCACACGTTCTCTGGTGGTCCCTGCATTTAATAAGAATATGTCGATTTATATTTGACAGAATAATTCTAATGTATACCCCATGATTCGGCTGTGCTACTAGGTATAGGCAGCCTTCGTATTTAAAAAAACAAAAACAAAAAAAAGCCCTAGTTACCCACCAAACAAAGTACCTACTAAAAACAAATGTACATATTCTCTCAGTGCATAAATATGATTGTCCTTAATATCACAAAGAGGGGTGGGAGATGATGGATTGGTCTTTGTAAAACACTGGATTGATGGGAAGTAGAAAAGCATTGCACAGGTACCAGAAATGTACAGTTGAGTGAAGAAAAAGAATGACAGAGCAGGTTTTTGGGTTGAGAGTAAAACTGGAAAATTAATTTTATACTCACATTTTTTATCCCTTTTTTCTGTTGCTGTATTTGAGCAAGATCAATAATATACTTTTAAATATTTTGACAAAGTGCCTAAATATCCGCATTGTTAAGATGAAAAGGCTGTATTTTTGCATAATATGAAAGACATTTGAAAGTTTTCTCATTCAGTGTCATTTATTGCTTGTTTGATTGCAGTGATATGTCTATTAATGCCAATCAATACATTTAAGAAACATCCCAGCATGAAGCACATGGATTGCAAACGGTAATGATCGTGATGAATCTTGAATTTGACTTGATCCTTTAAGTTGTGACAGTTGGGCCTTAGTTTCATTGTTAAGTAGATGAAAAATATGTGACAGTATTCAGATGTAATGGAGCGTGTTGGCTGTGCTCACAGAGGGACAGACCATCTCCAGTTACAGGATTCTGCCTGTCACGCTTGTTTTCACTCCAGTGAGAAATGTCCCTCTGCAGAGACACTTCCTGCTGTTACAAACGGCCTCCTGACTGCTAAGGAACACTTACACATTCACGGTTGTGTAAAAGGAGACAGACACCATACATGCCCATTTCCTGCTGCAGCTATTGGTAGTATTTAGAGCTCTATTATAAAGTTCACCTGTACAGAAGCAATGCTCACAGGCATCGCAAAGTTTACATGAAGTTAAGTAACTTTTTAACAATGTTAATTTGAAATATTTTGCCTATATTATCAATTCAAGGCACCAACTTAATTTATAATGTGGCCAAAGTGAAGTGATTGTTAACCCCTCATTTGTCTTACCTTGATGTTTTTGTTGACAAGTTTAGTGTTGGACGTTTGGGCAGTGATCTTAACTGGAGAAAAATGCATCTTAACTGTTGAGATGCATTTTAACTGGATCTTTTTAAGGCCCATATGAATTTGCTTCAGATTTTGTGCTTTTTTGGATTTAAGATACTGATTAAGTCTTAGTGTGGAGACAGAAAAGAGTGATTTTTGTGGCCATGGTGCAACTGTTTTGTCCATGTACAGGTATGTTGTTCATAATGTACACAATGTAAAATTCTGCTTTTATGAATATTGGTTATTGTACAAACTATGTATAAACTATTGAACAAAATATGCCATTGGGGGAAAAAACAAGTGTAGAAAATCTTTTCAGCCAAGAATAAATATTTGGAAACAAATTTTCTTCTTTCTATTCAGTTCTAAATCACCGGCTGTTCTTTCTAAATTTACATCTGTCTATCATGCCACCTTGTGGTAGGAATTAGCCACTGTCTTCATTTCTGTATCAGTTAATTACATCAACATAAGAGTGAGTTTACATTATTGGAAGAGATCTTTATAAAATAAATTGAGGTGAAAAAGGATCACAGTCATGATAGCTGGTACAGAATCTTCAAAGAAATGTAAAGTAAAATATGGATTTAAAAAGAGAGTCTCTAGTCTTTGAGAGGGAGGCAGAGGACAGATGAGGATCACACAGTGGAACCACAGTGATTCAGGAGTTGAACCTCTTGTGTTTTAGTCCGATCTTACAGCGTCCTCAGCTTGTTCTCCAACAGGTAGGAGTGTTTTCAGTCATCAGGGTGCACACTGACACCTCTTCAGCCAGGGAAAGGTCGCTTGTCTACATTTACCTTGAAGTTTTGCTGGACATCATAGAACAGTTCAATACCATAAGCTTAAATGGCTAAACGTTTCGGGTAAAGAACTCATTTTATCATGCCGAGGAAAACTTATGTAGTGTCTTTGTCCTTCTTTTCAGTGTTGCAAGCTGTCCAGAATGCAAGCTGTGTCCCAGTTCCATACTAGATAATAATTGTATACAATATATCCGATGTTTTTTTTGCAGTTACCGTAAATCTGTAATTTCTGAGATGTTCCTGGAGATGTTTGATGACTACCATCCGCTATTAGTTTGAATGTTTTCCAGTTCCTCCATTTCCATTGTATTATGGGAGAATATGGTCCATCAACAACACTCAAAAATCAAGGGTTTTTAGTACCCATATACTGGCTGTTTTAAGTATACTTAATTTAGTCACTTTTACAGTGTGAACACAATACATAACCAAAACTTACTTAGAATTAGTATGTAGTATGGATTTGGGACATAGTTACAGTATCATGTCCCAGTTCACATGTTAAATCATTTATTCTTGTATAAAAAGGCATTTGTAATGATGTTGCAGTAATACTGGTGCTTTCACTTTAAAAAGCAAAATAAAACACTAATAAAAGTTTAAAAAAAAAATGGAAGCATTATAAATCATCTACATGAGGAAGATTTGCCACTGCCATCAGATAAAAGTGTTTCCTCCCACATTAGGAAACACAGACAACAGAATTGAGTTCATGTGAAACTACATCTGGATCACTTTAAAAAAACACCAATACAAGAGAATCTCCGTAGAAATTAATACTGATACCGTCCTCTCTTTCCTCCATGTCCACCATGTCCTCCTTGGTTATATCCACCTCCTCTCCAACCTCCTCCTCCTCCACCACTTCCTCCTCCTCCCCAACCACCTCCACCTCCTCCTCCTCCTCCTCCTCCTCCTCCTCCTCCCCAACCACCTCCTCCTCTTCCACCACCACGGCCTCCCCAGCCACCACCTTTTCCGCCATCTTGTCTTTTTTGCCAGGGCGGCATCTCAGGAGGTGGGGCCTGTATCTCTGAGGGTCGTCCTCCTCTGTCCGGGACTCTCCCCATCAGGATCTGTGGATAAGAGAGAAGACGGGAGAAATGCTTGTGTCAGAGGAAAACATCAGATTTAAGGCGTTTACTGGGAAAGAGGAAAAGTTATTTTTATACCTTGTTGACAGCACAAGCCGTGTTCTCCCTGCTGGAGCCGCTGCTGGTCTTCACCACGTTGCAGATGTCTTCTCTGGCAGCAAGCAGCTCGGCCATGTCCACTGTGGACTGTGGCCGCAGAGAGTGTCTCTTAGGCTGGTAGGCCCTCGCCATGCTGTCCACCTTTACCTAACAAACCACAGGCACACATTATGATCGCATCAGCTTCTAATAAAAATAGGGAAAAAGACAAATTCTAGACAGTTTAAAAAAACAACAACCCACAGATCTAAAAATGTGGTGGTTTCACTACGTGCATCACTCAATCAAAAGCTGTTGGCATCAGTAATATTCATGTTACATTTTATTCTACATGGTCCCATTCAGTGGTTGGAATCAGATATTTAATTTTGCAATGAGCAGCTACATCCGTTCCATGATTTTCAGTTTAGATTCCCCCGACATGGAGAAAGAGGACAAAAAAAACTGTTTGATAAGTTATTATATGAACGTGCCTTGGCTCTGTCTGACCACCCAAATGACTGAACTGTGACGTCCAGCCGTTTGATCAGCATCCTGCGCCGACACTCGTACTCTGAAGACAGAACCGTGTTTATGTTGTGCAACCTCTCCTGCAGAGATATATATATAAAAAAAATTAAAAAAGCCAAAATGGATTAAATTCAAACACACTTTCTGTGATACAAATCACACCCAGCAACTAATATACAGATCCACTCATATTACGTGGTTTATTTCAGATGTTCGTCTACTTACCCACTGTTCACTGCAGAGAGATTTCTTTAGCACTGGGTTTCCAATGGAGCCATTTGGAAAATCTTTAAGTACTTTTTCAACCTGCAATGACACACAGGGTTTAATGCATTAGCAAAATACAAAGGAAGGAAAATATACTTACAGTATGCGCAAGGAGCATGCACTGAATTATATTAACTATTGTAATTAATATGCAAAGGATATACGTTTGCTGTACTACGATGTTGAAAGCAGTGTGTTCAAAGCATGAACACCTAGAACGCACACTTTTTATTGACCTTGAGTTATAAACAAAGTAAAAAGACTATTAGTGAAGATGCATGTTTTTATCCTCCATCATCACAACAAAGATTCTCACATGCTAATTTCCGTGGCCCTGATGTGAATGTACTTAAACTTAAGTTAGACTGTCTCACCTTGTCTTGGACTTGAGAGAAAACTCCTGCTGGGTCCTGTCCTCTGGGCTCTGGTAGGTTCAGTGTTTCACAGATTGCCAGCAGCTCCTGGCACACAGGGCTCTGGTCTTGTTGTTTATCCGAGGCTCGTCTGCTCCTCACGATCTGAGCCGCCTGGAGCTCAGAGCTTAGAAACACTAAACAAGAGACACACAAATAATATTCTTAAGTTCTGACCACACAGAGAGCCCGCAGCACAACGACTGGAATAAGGAGCACGACTGATGACACACAGAGAAACTTGAGGTGATCTTTTGCGCCTCGCACGCTTCCTTTGAGAATCCCTGAGACGAGTTCTTCGTGAGGACAGCGCAGCTCCTTCAGCAAACCACTCATCTCCACCCGAAGGCCGCCCACGTCGCCTGCAGAGGAGGACGGGGGAGAAAACAGGAGTGAAACACGGGGAGCGGGTTTTGAGCATCAGAATCGGGTCGCGAATGGACGTGGCTCACCCGGACCGGAGGCGATGCTCTCCTCCAGGTCGCACAGCGGCTTTAACCTGGACGCCAGCCACCCGCACAGGTCCACGTACTCGGGCGAGGACAGGCCTCCCTCTGCGGCTCCGAGCAGCGCCTTCTCCTCCAGCAGGGGGCCGTCATAGCTGGGGACCGTCAACGTCGTGAGACACGAGTCAAATTAGCCTCAAAACACCCACATCAGATAGAGGTCTTGTGTCAGCCAGCTACTTTACGACTAGCTGTTGCAATTTTTTGTTATAAACACAGACCGAGAACATGACGTTAACGTTAACGGTACCGCGCCACGCCAACCGTGAATTGGCTTACCCGAGCTGCTCCAACGAGTCCAAAATGTCACACTCCATGGCTGGATCCGTGAGGTTTTTACGCGCGTTGGTTTGCGCAAAACATGACGACGCTGCGGGTACAACAACGTCAACGTGCACACCTTCTGCGCCCATTCATTTCTGCGGCGCTACCGTGCCTCCTCGCTTGTGCCGGTTGCGTACGTGAGCCGGAGTGAAACATGTGACCCTCAATCTGTGGTTCCGCCCATGTACTCGGTAGGTAAGTAGGTATACCGCAAGAGAAAACTGCAGTTTAAAAGGCAGGATTTGACCCACGTTTTCGCAATAAAATGTTTTTCAGTAGCAAAACGGCTCTTTTCAGAGTGTTAAATTATTGATGACATAAAGAGAATTTCAAAAATTGGCATCAGGAAATGACAACTGTATCTCCAAAATTTGTGAGTTGCATGCTTTCAGAGCAGTTAAAGGATTACACACTTATTTATAGGCTGAGAAAATTCTCCTCTTACCATCCTTATGTCTTAAATGCATTTTGTCGTAGAATGTAAAACAAGGCGGATTTTTAGAGTTCCTGAAAAGTTGATATTTTGGAGATTTTTACCAGACATAAGCCATATTTTAAGATCCAATCTCATGTTGATTGTAAAATATGAATCTGCAAACTAACTAAGTAACTAGTACAGTTATCAGGTCAGTGTAGTGGAGTAAAAATACACATTACTGCCCTGTTAAATGTAGTGGACTAAAAGCATAAAGTCAGAAAAACTGGAAAAACATAAAATAAAATAAAAAGATCTAAATTTAAATAAAGTACTTGAACAAATCTATGTAGTTACTTCCTCCCAATTCAGGTGTTGTAAATGCTTGTTTTAGTTTTCATTCAAGCTTCACCAACAATCACATAACATACTTTGTCTGGGTCAAAGATATGAGGATAATGATTAATGTTGTCGTTATAGGATGCAAATGGACTTTGGTTAGGCTAAGTAGCTTCTCTGTTAACTTAAGCCAATATAGTATCTTGTTACCTCCTTGAAGCCTTTGGAGCAGGGCTTCAACTAACTATTATTTTCATTATCAATTAATCTGTCAATATTTTCCTTCGATTAATTATTCATAGATAGATAACAATGCCTGTGGCCCAAGGTGATGTCTTCAAATTTCTTGTTTTGTCTGACCAACAGTCCAAAACCCAAAGATATACAGCTTACAATGACATAAAACAGAGGAAAAGCATGTTATCACAGTAGATAAGCTGGAACCGAAGATGGTGTGGCGTCTTCCTTTGACAAGTGACTTAAACCCACACATTATTTGATTATCAGAATTGTTTCCGATTAAATTTCTGTTAATGGATACATCGTTTCAGCTCTACCTTTTGATATCTCTGGTTAAAGTTAGCCGTCTGGATTTTACACACATTAGTACCGGTATGTCTTTGAAATGCAGAAGTAGGATTTACTGGAGATTTCGGGTCCCGATAGTTGAACTTTAGGTATTTACAAAAGAGGTAGAAGGTTGTTTAAATCTTCTCATCACATTAGACTTGAGCACATGCACTTGGTTTGTCTTCAAAATACGACACTTGTTCATGTTTTGCGTCTGCACACCTTCGAGCTCCAGGTTCCCATCTCGTTCTTACGTGGATAATTATCGTTGAAAAAGAAAACACAATGAAGCCTGCACAGCAAAAGATTAAAACTCACCATTTTATTATGATAATGTTATTTGATATGTCAAATTACAAGTGTCTGATGTAACATAAAAACAGTTACAAACATATGTATGCATATTTACATTATATATTTATGAAAAGTAACGAGCTACATCTGTATAAAGAAAATACAACTATGACATGAGTTATTGGGACTATAAATTTTACATCATATACTTGGTATTCTCGAACCATGAGAGGAAATACCTAGACGTGTAGAAACCAATGGAACCAGAACGAGAGATGTTAAATTATAAAATGGAAACTAGGATGGACGTGAGGCACTTTTTTGAGGTTGTCAGGATGTGAAAGCCGATGGCACTAAGAAACTTCAAGAAACAAAAAAAAGATGCACAGGAAAGAAATATGCACAAAGAGAGAGTGAAAGAAAGAAAAAGAAAGAAAACAGGCAGTGTTTACAGAATAGTTAAGAGTAGTACCATTTATACTGCAAGTTTCAAAACACAAATGTCTTCCACTATTTAGAACTAATCACATAAATGTTACACCAAGCGCTGTAAGATGAAAAAAAGCTTACATATCATCTATCATCATAGAGTATCATCAGTGCACCAAAGCATCGGAGAATTGAAACATAACCACTCAACTGCTGTGAAAAGTAACCTTTTTAAAACAATACACTGAAGAGAAACAGGTTTATATAGCTTTTTTCTTTTTTAATCTACACAATGTCAAGAATGTACACTTGTATGCATTCCCCAAGATATGCACAATTTCCAAGATTGAAAGAGGATAAAAGACTAGCAGCAAAGTGGTTAAAACTGAAGTCTTATATAATGCAGGTCAAAAAAATATATATATTAAAGCAGACAGACACATGTTGCATATATAATACAGTACATGACAGGAAGTTGCACTGTGCTGGTTAATGCAGAATGAGAAGTGTTATTTCAGCACTCTCTACACTTCGTATAAATGCACGTCCTACATTTTGCTTCTCAGCCAGCAAGTTTTAATCAGGTTCATCAAACCTTGGTTCAGCTTGCAATAAATGCAGGGCAATCCAATTACAATGGGAGAATATGACAACCAACCAAACATTTGGTTACACACCAACCCCGCACGCACACACTGCCAGCACGCTGGAAACTAACACCCATACAGTACACACACGAACGCACGTACATAGTAACACTCGCGCACCCACACACATGCACAAGTGTCCACTTCATCACACAGAGCAATCAGACATTTAAAAACTCACCGTCATGGTTATATGCTGTTGGAGAACTAGGGTTTAACAGTCGTTCATAGCTGATTTTCTCTGTCAACACAATAAAATTAGTGATTGTATCTAGCAGCTTTATATGTATGTCTGTATGTATATATATATATTTATATATCAAACTTTTGAAACAAGTGGACTGCCACTACTGTACCGTGTTAGCACTATCCTTCCTTCTACCGTACAAAACTAGAGAGAAACTCTATTAGAAGCTCAATAGTCATTTCCATCACAAACGCCCTCTACTTTTCAATGTGAAATAATACTAAAAGGTGACCTATGTACATAATGCTGTCAATTGAAGCTACAGTATATGCTGACAGCAACGATAAATACAGCTCTATCTTTAAAATTTCAAAGACAAAAAAAGCTGGGATTATTATCAGAACTTAAATATAGTGTTAAGTATTTACAGGTGTTTGGAGTTTGGTACCAGGGGTTGGTCGTCCTACCTATATAGCGTTAAAGTGTCCTGTCCCGTCACTGACTCAGTCTGCAGAGAGGTCAATGTGTTTCCCACGTTAGAAAGTTTGCATAGAAAGAAAAGGGAGCGTTGGTCGAGGGGGGGGCACTAATTTCAAACATGTCAATGCCTTAGTTAGGGATCATTTCAGTTATTGCAGCCAGACGTCCAAACTGAACTGTTATTACTGTTGGGAGTTTGTTCTAAGTGTTGTTCAGACTAGTTTGAGTCAACAATGGTTTTGTGTCCACTCTTTTGGGTGGGAATACAGCTAGACTCTGGCGTACAGTCTGCCTCGTTCCTGTTTCCCAAAGGATCTTAAAGGAGTAGTTTGACATTAATGAGAATTACACTTATTTGCTTTCTCGCTGAGTTAGATGAGAAGATTGACACTGCTCTCATATCTATCTGTTATATATGAAGCTAGAGCCAGCAGCTGGTTAGCTTAGCTTAGCATTAGGACTGGAAACAGCTAGCCTGGCTCTGTCCAAAGGTTACAAAATCCATCTACCAGCACCTCTTGTTACAAAAAAAAAAAAGTGTAAAAATGACAAGTTGTGGTTTTACTGGGGGTTATGGGTGGGACTATTTCTTGGCGAGGCACAGTAACTTCCTAGAGTTTTTGCATGAAGTCACTGTGCCCATCCAAGAAATAGTCCCACACATAACCCCCAGTAAAACCACAACTTGTCATTTTTACACTTTTTTGTATGAATTAAACAAATGAGATATAACATGTTAATTAGTGAACGTTATAGGTGCAGGATGGCAGATTTTGTTACGTTTGGACAGAGCCAGACTTGCGCTTTCGTTTTCAGTTTTTATGCTAAGCTTAGCTAAGCATCTGCTAGCTCCAGCTTAATACTGAACAGACAGATGTGACAGTGGCATCGATCTTCTCATCTAACTTTAGGAAAGAAAGCAAGTAAGTGAATTTCCCAAAATGTCGAAACATTCCTTTAACAGTTTGATCGTCTCTTTGTTCACTTTGGGGTCAGCAGACAAAGAAGCTTCGGGAAACAGGAAGCTGGTTTGTACTGTTACGAGTCAAAGCCTTAATCACAAAGTCAGTGGTGACGTTACATGACATCAAATTAACAGTGCATATGAAGACCTATGCACACACACACACATACATAACCTCTGTATGTTTAATAGCTAAGATACTCAGCATTCCTGAAACAATGCATTCATTCATTCATTCACGGCCTGTTAAATGAAGACGCATGGAAGGAGTGGACTTTAACTTTTGAGGAACAACGAAATACTACATTTACACAGGATAAGAGGGGGAAATAAAACAAATAGAAAAGAACTGATTCATGGGACAAACGGAAATTTGGAGAGGGTGCTGCAACCAAAGCTTGGAGAGCAGTGCTTTCAGGAGGGTTTCCCCCCATGCCAAATTGGATGGTAAAATTTATGTACAAAATCTGAGGGATTCACAATAAAACAACAGCCTAATATAAGTGCCTCATCATTTAACCAAGGAGCACTGTAACCCCTTTACTCACCAAAACAAAACTTGCTGGTTGAGCAACATTTCAGCCTTTGTTTCAAAAATAGTTATAAAATGAGCAGGAAAATAATAAAGAAACAAAAACACCAAACAATTTCACTACAGCAGTAAATACCCGGACTAAAGCTGTAATTCACTGGAGTAAATGAAATTGTCATGTATTGGTTTCAATTTAAATGGTTCAAGAGGTTGTAATGCTATTTTCATGATGTGGAAAAAAACTATTTTGGGGAACTCGGCATGGTAAAGTCATTACCATTTTTTCCCTTCTATTCATGGAATCGATCCCTTTATTTTGGAATGCAATCAAATGGTCTAAATCACCTCGGGAAAGCAAGGTAATCATTTCAACATCTTCTAAATGAATGTCAAAAGCTATACCAAGCTGTACCTTCAAAAACAAGCTGTAACTTTTTGATTTTTTTCAACATTCGATGGAAAGGAAAACAAGGAATTGGCCATACATCCACCACAGCAACATCTCTCAAATGTTAAAATTACACTAAATATGGTGGTTAATGTACCACAAGAATTTAAGAGGGTTACCTTTACTCGGGGGGGAAAATACCATTTCTAGTGCACTTTTCTCTGTCTAGTAATTACATTGTCAGCAAATGCTTAAGCCATGAAGGAAAGGCCACTGTTACCCAACTGCAAATTCACAAAAAAGCAAGAACATGTCCCTTTTAGCATACTCAAACAACAAGTATTTTTTCTGAATGCAGAATAGTTTTGTTTTCTTTTTTTGTCATTAAGTTGTCGCTCTCTATACAAAAGACATTTTTCCTTCATAAAGTTACACATTACTTGTAGTAGAGTTCTGACATTTGTGGCCTGGCTTTGTCAATGCATGAGTGTGAATGTGAGAGAGGTGTGTTTGTGTTTGTGTGTGTACAGGTGTGTTTAGTAACATCTCCAAGTCTATTAATCTTGATGCCTCCTCCTCCTCTTCTCCTCAGATTAAGCTCCTGAACTTAGCTTGATGCTCAGAGCCCCCACAAAGCATATGGTTTGTCCTCCACTGCTGCTTGTCGGCGACAAACACAAACTGAAATCTCCAAAAGCCCTCAGAGCTGGGGATCAACAACACATCACCCCGTCTGAGAGGGAATGAAAAAAGGATGCCGGCTTTTAATTTTCCGCTTTTATCCACTTCCTGTGTTAGCTAGCTTTGAGGGTGTCCCAGAGTCCATCATCAGGTCACCCCGCGGCCTTGTGCTTGCCCCCGCAGCAGCGACAGGCCTCGCCACAGTGGTGGCAGGCGCGCAGAGGCAGGTAGCAGCACATGCAGGGCGCTATGAAGGAGAGCGCCACCAGGGCCAGCCAGCGCAGGCAGAACTGCTCGTCAGATGTGTCACATGAGCAGGGGTCTGAGAAATCGCCCTCGGAGTCGGACATGCAGTGGTACAGCATGCTCTCGGCGCACAGCATGCAGCTGACTTTGTAGATGCACTGCTTGATCGGGTCGGGGGCGTCTTGGCACTGCCCCCGCCAGTTGTCTTCGTGGTTGAACATCTCCCGACAGTAGATGCAACGCGAACGCTCGCCATCCTCTCGCCGCCGTCGGCCCTTCTTGGACAGCAGGGGCGAGGGCTGAGTCTTGATGGCTGTGTCCTTGCCCAGACCCAGCCCCATACCTGTTCCTATGCCCATACCAGAGCCAGACAGGGAGTCCCCACCGGGGCCATCGGGGAAGAGGTACTCGCACTTCTTACTGTCCAGTTTGTGGAAGGCGGTGGGGAAGTCCAGGTCATCGCGGTCGGCCTCCTGTTTCCACATGACCGGGTGGCGGTAGTCCTCATAGCCGCGGATGAGCACGTCTTTGCGTGGGTTGATGCGAACAATCTCCTCTTCGTCCATGTGAAAACTGACATGACGAGTTGACTTGAAGGAGACCTTTAAAAGAGGAGAAATTGAGAATTAGTTGGATTACTCAACAGGAATACAATTCTTTGTCGTAGTAACTAAATATAAGAAATATTTCACTCATAGAATTTTATCTCACAAGCTTCAATCTGGCACTCAAGACTCCACATTTTCATAATAATCTAATATCATTTTTGAGGACGTTATAATTCAAATTTTGGAGATGTGACTGGTTGTATGGAGGAGAGGCGGACCTGAGGAGGCAGGTAGCGGCGGTTGCTGGAGGGGAACTCGTCGAAGGGTTGGGCGCGGACGTAGCAGCCCCTGAATGGCTCGGTGGACACGACGTTGTTCAGCGGAGAGAAGGGCTCTTTCATTGGAGTACAGATAGAGGGAGGCTCATCACACACCTGGAGAAATACAGAAAAAAAAATCAAGTAAGTTTTTGTTGAAAACTCAAATACATCTTATGTTTCCCTCAGGAGGACGCACATCAAAGAAACACAAAACCTCAGTGTGCTGACATGATTCATTAATTAATTGGTTACTTAAATGACATACATGAACACTAGGATTTTGTGTGAGCAGCCTAAGCATTTATAAACTACTTTAAGGTATCACTTCAGGCTCTGATAAATTGTGATGTGCAATCATGTTTATTATATATATAAAAACAAAACAAAAAAGAATAAACAATGAAATAAGGATTAATTGAAGCCCTTAACATGTGTCATTCTTACATTCTATGTTACCATAACACTGTCAAAAGAAATAATGGTCGATCAGTTCTGTTTTCATGACCACAACTGTTTTGACTCGGGGTGTGTAGGCTGTGTGTGTTCCACTTGTAACCACCAGGGGGCATCCTGTGCCCACGCTTGGCCAAATGACTGTGCTGTGTGGTGATGACTCAAGGCCCTTCTGTTAAGAACTCAGAGTTCCCATCAGCCTTGCATGTGTTCCCACAAACATTTTAACTGATGCAAAATCTACAAACACGGGCCTTAAAAAAAAACAAAAAAAAACAAACAAAAAAAAGGCACTTGAAACATGCGGGAGAAAAAGAGTGAAACTATGGAAACCGTGTGAGCATTCCTTCCACCTCGCGCCGAACAATCTCATAATTACAAGAGGGAAGCTCACTGTTGACATCAATCAGAATGAGATGTCTATAAATAATGTCTTGTGAATGCCACAGTCTACATCAAACACATTGTAAAATATAAATATATAAAACACAGCAAAAATATATTTCTACACATTGACAAATAAAATAAGAGATCCAATAGAAATAGTCCAATACTTCAGTACTCATGGCAACAAAATCAGAAAAGTGATGGCTATTCATGATTCATGAGTGCAGAGGTGATGAGAGATGGGGGAGGATAGCCGATTATTACATCAAGAGCTGTGTGATGATATTTCATTATTTTAGCACAGCCATCTGCATAACCAAACATCACATCAAATATACACAAATTACATGAAAATAAGCAGAATTAGGGCGGATTAAATTCAAAACGTAAAAACTAAAGTTGTGCCTTCTCTCTCAGTAGGGCCTTTATAGATAAACTGTCTGAAAATGATTCAAATAAACTGCAAATGTCTCCAATATCTCTCTTCAAGTCCCACTCAGAAATACACAAACATGGACACACGCCGAGTTATCTTCACACGTACAAGTTCGATCCGACCATATTCCAGCCTTGTACACACTGGCTAGCAGTCCCTCTTTTCCCACACACACCCCAACCTCATCAAGGCAGGGTTAGTCCTCCCCTCTTCTCCTTCTCCCACCCTCTCTCTCCCTCTTTCTGCTCTGCGTGTGGAGGAGGCTGCTGGCTCTGGTTAGTCAGTGCCGTGTGTAAAGTAGCCCACGCCAGTGCTTTAACGCACAGCGGAAATCTGGTTTGCTCCCAGCTGCTGCTACAGTAATTACTGTCCTGTGGTTGCTAAGAGATGCTTCCTTTGACTTCTTTTTTCCCTCTCTTTCTCTTCTTTTTTTCCCCCCTCTCTCCTCCACTTGCCCCCCCCTCTCCTAGACTGCTAACACATGGTGTGTGTATGTGTGTGACTTTGCTCCTTCTTTGCCTCCAAACATACCAAGTGGTGTAACACACATCCAGAGCGTCTGCAGGGGAATGTGAGGAATAGGAGACAGTGGAGGGAGAGAAGAGAAAGAACAGAACAGGAAAAAATGACTTTGTGTTGTATTCGTGTGTGTGTGTGTGTGTGCGTGTGAGAGAGAAAGAGAGAAAGGGAGAAAGGGAGAAAGAGAGCGAGAGGCCAAAGAGTCTGCCGAGGGAATGTCATAAACCAGCTCCAGCTGGAGAAATGCAGCACAGAACTTAAAAAGCCAGATGACAGCTGTGTGTGTATGTGAGAGAAAGAAAGAAAGGAGCGAGGAGTGGGGGGTGAAATGGGAAACAGACTTGGGCTTCCTTTTAAAGCGCTTGCCTAAGCCCCACCATTCAAAGGCATGCGTGGGGGCCAATCTGGAGCTGAGCTGACCCTAGAGATGTGGCTGGGTTAGGGAGGAGAGGAGGGGAGGGGAGACGAAGGATGGAGGTGGTGGGAGCCAGGGGCAACCTGGCTCCGCACCAACATCAGGGATCCATGCACTTCTGCCCTCAAAGGCACGGGGGCTCAGGACAGGGAAGGCTGGGGTCGGCCCACATGTTGAACACCTACAGATAATGCTGGATCTCTGCATTAGAAAGAGTGAAAGAATGAAGAAGAAAAGATGATGTGCACGTCCGGACCGTTTGATCACAAACACTAAATAGTTTATGTCTGTTTACATGCGTTTCTCACACTCTAGAAATAGGACTCAGCTTAAATGAGGCAACTCATGAGCATCCCTCATCTCTGTGTCTTGTTAACTTAAAAACAAAGTACAGCCAAGTTCCAGGCTACTCCCTGTGTGTCCCTTAAACAAATGGTTTGACATTTTGGGAAATACGCTTATTAGCTTTCTTGCCAGGAATTAGATAAGAAGACCGAAGCCACTCTCACATCTGCAGGCTAAATATGAAGCTACAGCCAGCAGCTGGTTAGCTTAGCTTAGCATAAAGAGTGGAAACAGGGGGAAACAGCTAGCCTGGCTTTGTCCTGAGGTAACAAAACCCACCAACCAGCACCTCTGAAGCTCACTTATTAACATGTTATATCTTGTTTGTTTAATATATACAAAAACCGAAGTGTAAAAGAGACAGAGCCAAGCTAGCTGTTTCCAGACTATATGCTAAACTAACAGGCTAAAGACTGAAGCTTCATACTTAACAGACACATATGAGAATCTTCTCATCCAACTCCTGGCAACAAAGCTAATAAAACACATTTCAAAAAAATGGCAAACTATTCCTTTAAACCACTCTTTTTCCAGGCTGCAACGTGCTTTATGGAACACTATTGAGACACACCAAAGCACTTTGAAAGTCTCTGGTCTATGAGTGAGGCTGTAAAAGTCAACTGGCCAACAAAACCTCTGTGTACTAAACTGATAAGAAAAAACTTCCTGCCAGTGCTAAATTAGATGCGGATGTTTTCCTGTGGCATTCGAAAGAAAAGGACTGTGGTGGTACTGCATAATTCCTGGCAGTGGGTCATCACAGCTGAGTGTGGTGTTGTGCAACCACGTTTTTTTTATTTTATATATGGGTAAAATATGTTGCATGTGCATATAATGTGTGTGTGTTGTGTCTTTCTGAGTGAGAGGAAGAATGTGGTAAGCTTGTGAAGGGCATACAAGTGGGTGCTGAGCCTCAGTGGGCAGGATGTGGGTGGAGAAGACAGTCTTGAACGCATGCACACACACACGCTTGTAGTAATGCAAGGCTATCATGAATTCCAGTAAATCCTAAGACCAAGAGATTTTAATTTGAGATGTATCTGAATCTAATCAAGGAACTAAACAAGGCTTGATGGTGACCTCCCATGCTGATGAGACACTGGTGTCTGCTTTCTCTCAAGGTCCAGGCTACTCAGGACCGATCTCCTGCTTCCAAAGTGCCTGTCAATAACATAAACTAAAGGCCTGAACTAGATTTTTTTTTAAAGATATTTTTTATACACCATATTCTTCCCCCAGCCTGTGTATGCTTTTAGAGACCATATGGTTATCTGTACGAACAGTGGTGTGACTTTTTGAGTATAAAGCAACACAGCTAATATCACACTTTGTTGTGTGGTGGTATTTGCTACTTCTCTGGCTACAGCACTTGCCACCGGTTCCCTTCTCTTCCTCTGTAGCCCAGGTCTCCGACCGCAACATTCGGATGCCAAATCACCATGGTGACACCCTCGGTGGCTCACTCACTGAACCTTGTGAACACCCCCTTCTGCCCCCCCACCCCCACCCCCACCCGTTGCACAACTCCCCCACCCCGCTGCCTAGCAACAGTGGTGCCATTGGATTTCCTGTATGTTCAGGCTGATTCCTTAAAGAGGAAGTTCGCCGCAGGAACAGGAACGCAGATCTCCCTCCTTCACTGCTCTTCTGGTCCACAGCATACAGGATGTAAGATACTGGGCAGGTCAAAGGTGATGACTAGCCTCTGACAAGTGCAAGGAACTCACAGCTAAAAACAAACTCACAGAAGGTACAGTGTGATGTCAAAGATAAGCTTGTAAGGACAGCTTGTTGAACTGCTGGGGCATTTTCCAATAAACAGTCAGCAAAAACTAGAAACACCATGCCTTGCAATACAACCGCCCTTCAATAAATACTTGTTGAGGCTACTATTTTAGTTATTTGAGTGTTGACTCAATTCTTTAGTATGTTCTGAAGCTGTACCTTTGTGTGCACCAAAAACTACAGTGTAAAGAAATGACTAGAGCTGAATCAACACCTCTCTGACACAGTGTCAACAGAAATTAATTATACGTTTCACAAAGGTAGCACCTATTGCAGGACTGTTGTATGTATTGGATGGTTTCTGCATTTTTAAGTATCCACTGCAAGAACTGCCCTTCCTCCCATGAAGGTGTCTTTTCACCTACTTTGCAATCAGAAGTAGAACAGGTGACTGACGTTCCTGTAACAGGCCTGATATCTAAAACAAATGAACATGGGTGTGTAGACTTAAACTATATACCTGCTGCCTTTCTCTGCTAAAGAGAACATGGCATTCTTAACCACACATATCAACTGTCAATAAGAGTGCTTCATTCCAGGAATAGTGCAAATATATTCAATTCTTCACATAACGCACCTCAACAGTTCTCAGCCTGTCAACAAAAAGAGGCCCAGCTCATGAAGTAACAAATCGCAGAGCATATCCACCAAGCTGCTTTTGAACAACCAGCTCCTGAGGCAATAGTTATTATATCGGCATCAATTGTAACAAGAGCGACAGCTACCAAGTTAGATTGATAGAGACAGCTAAGCCTGCTCTAGCACATTCGCTGGCCAACACCCAGCCTCACCTCAGGGTCTGGCTGGCACTGGTTAAACACCTGTAAATCTCCAAGAACAACTGTTAGAAAACAAAGGCAGGTGTCAGCGCCTGGGTGGGACACATCAGAGCTCAAACATATGGCTCAGGTTCTAGCTATGACCTGCCTCCTATTTAATAGTGAGGGGGAGTTGAGTGACAAATCTAACCTTGTAAAAAACCTACAGTAGGTGCACTTCAACATCATAATCATCCATGGGAATTTGTTTTACTCTGTAGCGCATTTTTCTAACAAAAATACATTGTGAAAAATGCTTCCAGCCTTACAACACACTCAAACAGAGAAAACTAGACTCTTCAAAGTCAGAAAAATAAACATGTATTTATGTGAACGCACACAACACACATTTTTTTCATACTAAAACTCTTAGCCAGAACCTCTCAGCTTTAATCTCACTCACCGGTAGCCCATCCTCGGGAATATCCCCTTCCCCAAACGACCGGCAACCTGGAAGAAAGAAGAAAGAACCCAGACGGGAAAAAGATTAGAGGCCTGACTTGATCATCTTATACACTACACACACACAATACAGGCAATGTTATGGTTAAATAAGCGACTAAAAGCTTACAATAATCCATGCATCATTATTCTCTATGGAATTAAAACCTCCTCAATGGTATTATCGACATGTGGCATCAGGTTTTTGTACATTACAAACCTGTATTATAGCACATACACATAGAATTATTTTTAGTGTCTTAGCTACATTTGGTTGACAAATACGAGGAAGGAGTTGTTTTTGAAACGTTATCACTAAGGCGCAAATCTTTGCAGAACACCAGTGAAATTGTGTACCAGACTCGTCCACTTCCTTGAACTATTTTCAAACCTTAGTTACATTTCTAAGAATATGTCTAAAATTGTATTCATAACAACTATTTCACTCTCAATGGATGACATCTCCCCAACAAAGCATGTTTGTGCCAACAGATTTACATCGCTGATACTTGTCAGGCCAGAATAGGACAAGACTTCTGCTTTCCTCTGACTCTAGCCTAATGGGGAAATGAAAGCTGCTTTGTGTCAGTGGGGCACACACAGAAGTTAATGAACTATGCATGTCTAGAATAATGTAACCCCCGACCTCGGCTAAAACGGCATGTGCCATTTCCGCATCCAAAACACCTCGTCTGCTGATGCTGGAGTCAGAGCTAATGTTTCAGGTATCAGGCTGACCATGTTACAGCTTTTTCATTACCACAGAGAATGAAACTGTGGATGGTGTAACCTGAGGAAAGACACTAATGTTACTGATATTTTAACACAAAGTGCTGTTTTGTTAAACCCTTTTCTACTAATAAAGCAAGGGGACATTTTTCACATTGAGAGCACCATTGTTTAATAGATAATGTTGTTGTCCAATATTGTACTATTATTGTCCTTAATGAATAAACTACCCAGAAGTACTAAAACAGAGTGAAAAACTAGTGCTCAATACTCTAGGTACAAGGTATTTATTGAATCAAAATGATACCAAGCAATGTCACAATGTCAGTAAAACTATTCTGGTATGCGAAACCTACCTAGCTTTATGCGTAACGTAGGAGTATCCTGCATGAAGTCCAACAACCAAAGCAAAGAAAAATGTACTTAATAAAACATTTTTGTAAGAATTTATACGTTAGCTACGCAGTATTTTTGACGCGTCTGGCTCCAAATCTATTCCGATATGTGCTGCAAGTTTAACAGCAACTCAACTGTTAAATTACATTTTAAGTGAATAATCTGAGAAATAGATACCATTTCTGCATTATTGGTAGTGTAAAAGATATCGGTTTAGGTCAGTGTGTCATACCAGTGCACTTCCAGTTGCACAATTAAGATTAAAATTAAGTACTATTTTACTAGAATTATCACTATTGTACATACAACACTAGTGCTTGTCTCATGAAAGCAAACCTAGCACTTGGTTTTCAGGCAGCAGTAGGGAGAATATTCATAATAAAAGAAAACACTGTTAAAGAAACTTCATAGAAGAGAACGCGGTTGAGGCTATGGTCTTGGCAATGTTGCAGAAAACAGGGATTAAACCATTTCCATTGGGATGAAGGGGAAACTGTTTGTACCTGGGGCATCAAGAGGTTCTTTTTAAAACTTAGGTTCACTTAATTAGGATCACTGAGGCCTCATTTGAAGCACTGAGGCATCAGTCAGACTGTCTGCCTTCAGGGAGGAAATACAGCAATATATGGAGAGGACAGAAGAATTCACTGGGCTTGTGTTAGACCCAGTCTGTCCACCGGTCTGCCTGTCTGTATCACATGGAGAAAGGTGTTTGTGTGTGTGTCTGTATGCATTTCTCCACTACAGAGAGAAAGAGGCTTCCTGCAGCACGACTCTGGCAGTGCTGGGGCGCGAAGCTGCCTGAGCCATGTGCCCAGCGTTGCCATGGCAACAGAGGACTGCAAGACTGATATACACACACACACGTGCGCACACATACACACGGGCAAAACATATTCTCTTTCTCTCGCTGCCTCTTCTCTCTCCCCACACACATTCACGCAGCGGTCCAGCAGCAGAACGATGCAACAGGAATACAGAAGAACCTGCCTGCCTGCGCTGAGGAGAGAGGCATTACACAACACCGGCAGAATACAGAACATGCCAGGAGAGAAAGGAGAGGGAGTGAGAAAGAGAGAGAAAGAGAGAAAGGAGAGAGAAAGAGAGAGAGAGAGAGAGAGATGACATTCACAGGAAAGAGTTGAAGCATTTACCAGGAGACAGAAACTGTACAGCCTCTGGGTGAGGTGAGGGGAAAGTGTTTCATCACACTGAGCAGATATCAGAGATGTTCAACCTTTCTTTCCAAAGAATCCTGTTGTGTGAATTAGGGCTGCAACTAACTATTACTTTAATTATCGACTAATCTTCAGATTATTTTCTTGATTAATCGTTGGGTCTATAAAATGTCAGAAAATAGTTAAAAACACAAGCTTCCTAGAGCCCAAGGAGACTTCTTATTCTTATTGCTTGTTGTCTGACCAACACTCCAAAAATACTCAGTTTGCTATCATAGAGGACTAAGAAAACCAGCAAATATTTATATTTGAGAGGCTGGAAGTAGCACAGTTTGCGCATTTTATCTTAAAATCATCAACTGACTATCAAAATGTTTGCCGATAAATTGTCTGTCAATCTACTAATATATTAAATCCAGTAAAAACACCCTACTAGCCTACTAAAAGCCAACTAGCTTTTGCACCACAAGCAGCCCTGACCTCAGATATGACATTGTCGTACTCTCATTAATATATTGTGTTTATAGCAATCCCTGATTCTTTGTTCTACATCTTCAACTGAAATTCACAGGCAGAGCTATTTGCAAAGCCAGCCCTACAGTTGTTGCCCATGATTACCTTTTACCTAGACTATGTGTGGACTTGTGCCCAGGAAGTTCAAATCTCAGATAAACGCTTGTGGGCAAGAAGCGACTGATGCCTAGCGGTGATAAGCCTTTTACGATATGTTCTGCTGTGCCTCCTCTATGCTCCCCAGGGTTCCCAGGTCTAGAGAGTAAAGGAGATTATAGCTCCCCAGCCAGCCAGACAGCCAGCCAGCCTCTTGTGTAACATGGGGCTAGGTGGCAGATTGCTGAGCTGGCGATTCTCCTGCTAATTGGATGACTTTGCAACCTCTGGCACTGTACTGAAAAATAATGCTTTTCAGGATCCAACGTTGCTAACTAAACTCAGGGACTCAACTCCACCCAAGTGTATTATCTAGTTTAGCTTAAAAAAGTTGTATAAATACTGAGCACAGACAGACCAAACCCTAGCTTTTTTTAGACTAGACTAGCCAGTCCTCAAACTTACTTACCAAGTCTGAGCAGCACAAAAGCCCAACCTGGTCAAGTTACTTCTCACTAAAGCTCTGCCCCTATCTCAGGTTGCCACCCCTTCTATGTGTCTCAACTCCTGCCCCCACCTTTCGCACCAACCCTCCCTCCCCTGTCCTATATCACCCACTGTCTGGGCACAGCCTTGCCCTGCCAGTCTCTACAGGAAGTGGAGAGTTTATCTGGGCAGCTGGCGCTGATAAGATAACGCAGGAGGGGTCATGCTTGGGTGAGTGAGCAGGTAGCAGTGGGGGGAAGTCATCAACGCTAATCAACGCTATGCATCTCTCATAGAACAGATGCTAGGTCAGCCATTACAAGCCAATGACAAACAGGCAGGAATACAGGATGTAGAAACCCGCTAACAGAATGCATGCGACGTTCATACACATACACCCATATTATTTTGGATGACTTCCAACACACACATTATACTGCAACCTCTTACAGGGAATTCCAAACAAACCTGGTGTCTTGTTCTAAACTCCAAAAACACACACATGCAGGCACTATTAAATACCTGCCAACCCACACACACCTTGGTTGATGTCCTCAATGGCCCGACGTATGCCCCGGTCAAAAGCACGGGCATCAGCAGGGCTCTGGAAAGTCAGTCCAAACTTCTTGTCGTTGATCCTCCAGTGGTGGAAGATGGGGTTGACCTTGTTGTATATTACGTCTTTCTGCAGGATACACTCAAGCACCACCTGACAACACACACAGAGTTTGAGAGGCATATTAGCACTCAACGACATTGCAGTTACATTTGGTCAAGCTAAAGTTGTCAGAATGCAGACTGGAAACTGCATCATTTAAAGGTTTGATGATGAAACTCACTGGGGAACACACATGTAAATCCTCCATCTTACTCCTCACCCCAAGCCATTTAAACGTGTCACATTTAATCATTCCACAGCAACATGAGCAAGGGAATAGAGAGAAAGAGATTGAGAGTAGAGGCCTGCATCTGGAACTACACATAACTCCAGAGTTTCTAAAATAGAAAACGAGAAAAAAAAGCCCAACAATTTCACATACTTCTTTGGATAATTTGTAAAACACATTCTAAATGGTGGGGTTTTCATTACAGATGATGATAAAGTTGGAGAGCAGTGGTGGTGGTAGAAGAAGGGGGGTTGAGTATGTTTTGGAGCCAGGCAGCCCAAGTGTGTGGCAGAGAGAGACTGTGTTTCCAAAGCCTATTATTAATCAGGGCTACTGGGCCGCCTCCCGGCCTTCCTCTAGGCAGATTAAATGAAATGAGAGACGGCCATTACAGTCTTTGAGGGTTTTTTTACCGACGTGCACGAGAGATGGCTTAATGAGGTGTGAATGTGTGAGCGTGCGCATGGTGATCTGCGCGGGAGAATGTGTGAGCACAGGAGCCGGTGTGATGAAAAGCTCAATGACCCAGGTGCTACACTGTGCATCTTCGCAGTGCCAATGCCCTGTCGGAGGATAACGGTCACAAACCAATACTCGACAACTGAAAGCAGATGGCACCATTCCCCGTCGATCTGGACAACAGTCAACATGCACACTTTAAGAGGCTGATACGTGGCAGCTGTGTGAGAGGTTGATGATATGTGATATGTGTGTCAGAGAGGGTGCACACAGGTCTACATTTCATTCTAAATGTTTGAGTGAGAGCTGCTTTTTTATACACGTTGATTCAGTTGCAACTGTACCGCAACATCATTTTTCTGCATGTCTCACAATATCTGTCCTCGTGTCACTATTGCATACATGCCTCCCCAAGAAAAGGAGGGGCAAAGGTTAAACCTGTGTGTTTACCCTGAGCCAGTGGATGAGGGGAAGAAAGAAGAGAGGGATGGATGTGAGGAGGATGGGGTGGCAAGGAAAGGAGAGGGAGGGAGAGGGGGGGTTGGGGGTCCGCTGTGCCTCTGGGGCTGATTGTGGAGGCGAGACTGAATGGAGCCGGAGCAGGTAAGGTGAGCGCACAGCGAGGCCAACAGAGGAGGAAGTATCACAGTTGCATGGAAGGACGATACTTAACACCGCAGTCCACACTGTGCTCAGAGAAAAGAGAGGAGGAGGAGCCAGCTCGACAGAAAAAAATAGGAGAGATAGAAACGGAATAGAGGCTGGAGATGTTAGAGGAGGAGAGGGACGGAGGCAGAGACAGACGGAGGTGAGACGTGCAGAGGGGAGTGAAGAGATAGCGTGAGAGCGGAAATGGGGGAAGATAGAGAGAGACTATGTTTACATGCACACAAGAAACCAAGTGGGAGAAATCAGGCTACAATCTATAAATACTGCCTTTGCCATCAGAATTGTAATTACAACCGGATAATCACTTCAAGACATTTGGAATAAAAGGATACATTATAATCTTAATTGTCTTGGAATAAAATAGTATATAAAAATATAGATATAGAAAAAAAGATGGTATGCAATAGCATTTAAGCACTGTGTTTTGAAGGCTTAGTAGGAGGCATTAGTTGCACATTTTCCCCTCACCCAAGACGCACAGCTAAAAACATATTTTGCTAGCAAAGATAAGTCAAAACAATCAAATGACAAGGTTAACAGTAGAAACAAACAGCTGTATCAAGCGGGCCCTTGTCCCAACGCAAAGCTTAGAGTAAGCCTGGACTACACCACATTCACAGCTGTATCAATCATAGGGAGTCAGTCTAAAAACGACAGGAAGCGAGGTGAGAGCTAAGCCAGAGATTTGTCATAATCCGAGAGCCAGTATGGCGAGTAATCATCAACCAATTAGATGTGTAGTTTTTAAGAGTCAGGGAATCAGAGAGAGAGAGAGAGAGAGAGAGAGAGAGAGAGAGAGAGAGAGAGAGAGAGAGAGAGAGAGAGAGAGAGAGAGAGAGAGAGAGAGAGAGAGAGAGAGACAAGGAGGAGAGTGATTGGTAGCTATATGGAGAGCCAGCTGAGTCATCACCAGTACACTCTGTGCCGCATCACTGCGCTTATAGACAGATCCCTTCCACCTCTCATCTCTCCCGTCTATCTGGCTCCACCTCTGTTTCCTGCTCTTTGACTACACACATCTCTTTCCCTGATTCATCTCATATCTTATGCACCCCAATCACCTCATTTTTACCAGCCAAAATCGTGCCTTTGTGATTTCAAAATAACTGCAGCTCTGATGTGTTTTTCCTCTATCCAGCTCAGGTTCCTATCAGGGATGGGGAAACGTCACTGTGCTTTTCTATTCTGTCCATTTTTGGCTGAATTAAAACACTGAAATTATATCCCTTAAGACGACAAAGAAATACATCTAAAACATGGAACTGCATTTTCCTTTTCTGTGTTTTAGACATAACAAATCAAACCAAAAAGCCTTTCAGACATTCAGAAGCCATAGGCCTCTTTTTTTTCTGTTTTCAACATCACTCATACAACATAATTATGGTCTTTCATTTACCTCTGAAATCAAAACACTGACGTTACGTTTTAGACAACACTGTGGTAACAAGTACTGATATTGCCCTGCGTTTTGTCTGACTCTGGCTGACATATTCTTATGTGGTTTTGTCTGTTGCTGTTGTTTTCATGGACTCATCACTGCCTCTTCTGATGCCTCCAGACTGTTGGTAGCGCTGTGGTTGACGCCAACACCATGGCTCTGGGTGGCATCCCGACAGACCTACATATGGCTGGGTGTTTGTTGTGGTGGCTGGGGGTAGACTCTGGCGGTGATAGGGGTGTTTTACCACATCCCAGAAGAGTTGCCGGGGTCTCTGAGCCATGTTTATACCCTGTCTGAACAACAGCATTCCCGTCACACCCTTTCCTGTGCCACACACGCGCTCGGATAGCAACGCAAAAAAACACAAACACGCCGTAAACACAAAACACACATAAAATGGGTTCAGTCAGAAGATAAAAAAGGTGATTTAGACGCCCTGCTGTAACAAGCCTCTAATGTCGGATCGTCAGGAGCTACCAGACTCTGTGCATCATGGTGGCCTCCTCGGTCTCCTGACATCTGACAGACAGTTCTCTCTCTCTCTCTCTCATTCACACACACAGACACACACACAGACAGACACACACACACTCTCATTACCACAGACCGGGATTATCCCAGTGCATCTACTGGATCTGCTTTACATCTACAACACAGAATGAGTCTGTGACAAGAAGGTCATGAGCTTTACAGCAACTACAGCAAAAGCCATAAGGATTAGAACTACAGAAACAGAGGAAACAGAATGACCACACACTTTGCAGGTTATGTGTATGTGTACATGTTGTACATGGTGCCAAGAATTTGTGTAAAAACTAAAATAAACAATATGTTTGTAACTAGACACACTGTTAAATATGTTATAATTAGACAATGAGTTACACTGATGTACAGCCATTTAAACGCAGTATATACACATCTCTTATAAAGTCAAAGTGGAGCACTGCAGGTGAGGACGTTCTTGCTGTGTAGGACATTTTGCTATCTGTGAATAAAGCCCTACACCGCTGGTGCCACTGCAACCACTGACACATATGCTATCATACTGTGTAGCTACAGACCCAGCTGCATATCAAAAACCAGCGACTGCAAAGAGTTTGGAAAAACCTGCAATGCATTTAGAGTTTGGTAATGCTTAGTTTGTAGACTTTAAAAGATACACTAGAGCTACAACGAGTAGTCGATTAATCGATTAGCTGTTTGACAGAAAATTAATCAGCAGCTATTTTGATAATGAATTATTCGTTATTTGCTGGTTCCAGCTTCTCTCAAATGTGAGGATTTGTCGCTTTTCTTTGTCTTACATGATAATTAAGTGAATATCATTGGGTTTTTGGTAGGACAATCAAGGCTCTTGAGAATTGTGTTGGGCATTTTCTGACTAGAAAATGAAAATAACTGGCAGATTAATCAATAATAAAAATAATAAATTACAGCCATACTACAAAAAAACCCTGCTCATAATAATCTTTCTGCCTACATTTTTAAATGGCTTTATATCTGTAAGTGTTTATGCAAAACTACTAAACATAGTCAGTGCGTCAGGCCACATGGCAACTAAAAAGATTACAAAGGGAAATATTAGCATGTCTAAAAACCTATGCTGTGTCTCAAATCACATATTTCCGTTAGTACACTTACATGCAGTATACTGTGTACACTATGTACTGACTTGTGTAGTGCATTAATTTTGACAGGGTAGTGTCTCAAATCGAATACTGCTGTTGTGCGCTTACCGGAAATGACGATCGCAACCTTTGACCGCGTCTTCTTCTTCTTTTTAATGGCGGATTGCAACCGGGTAGAGCATTATCGCCAACATTTTACCGCGATTGCTGCACGCCGAAATATCTGCCAGCTTATTTGCTCACTTGACTTCAATTCAATTATATTAAAAATTAATAAAAAAATGAACGTGCTTTTACGCTTAGCCATAACAATGGCAACTGCGGCCGCCATTTTCATACGTTGGTGGTCCCTCCCCTTCTGCTACGTAGCCAAGATGGCGACCATTGAGGGCGAGAAGTGTGCCGCGTTCCACACTCAACTTTCTGACCTTTATGAGTACATCATCCGGGTACTCATAGTGCACTGCATTTTGCCATACTTGTGAACGCACTTATGCACTCAAAATATTAAGTGTAAGTATGGAAGTACGCGATTTGAAACACAGCACTATTTTCCTCACAGTTTAACTATATTAACTATAGAGTGCTTTACAGACATAGACATTTGGGATTTTTTTTAACTGTTAGAATAACCAGAAACATATTTTCCTGGCTTCATTTACTGCCACATACAGTCTTTAAATCACACATCAAGAAATAGGAAATGCTTATAAAAAGGTGGGCAAATACTTGTGTACTCATGGAAAACTGGAGTGAGTGTGAATTTCCAGCCCCTATTCCATCATATAGGTCCCTTCCAAGCTCTTTGTGCATTTCCCACATCCCTCATCCCACATTCTTTGCTGCTGAGTAATCTGCCCTTCTCCCTGATGATATCATCATGCATCACAGCATCACGCAGTTCGCTCCTATTTTCAGATACCTGCGCCATGGAGGAAAGCCAAACAACCACTTCCTGTGTGAGTGTGTGTGTGTGTGTAAGTGAGTGAGACAGAGAGAGGGGAGTCTGGGAAAGGGGGGCTCAGGGTGATCTCATCCAAGAGAATGCACCATCTCTGGTTTGTGCACCTGAATGTGCATGAAAGAGAAGGAATGACTAAATAACCGAGAAAGTAAACGCATCAACTAGTTCGTTACATGTATAGTATTAATATGAATTTATGCAGCATACCATGACGTAATACATTCAAAAAAGACCATTTTCACATTATGAGCTAGAGGTTTCCTTACCAATTTGTCTTTGAGCCTCTCGCCCTTGATGTGGAACTCCACAGCGGTGGGGCTGGGACTAGGGCTGGGGCTGGGACTAGGACTGGGGCTACAGGGGCTGAGGTTGCTGCTGCTTCCTCCGCTGCCTCCACTGTGGGTGCTGCTGCTGTCGTCCGCCCGGCTGACCTTATAGACGGTGACACAGCTAAGGCCTCCGCCCCCCAGGGGAAGCCACCCACCACTGGAGTCATCCCGAGTCATGACCACTGCTCTCACACGCGCATAACTGTCACTGTGGAGGAGGAAGGGAGGAGAGGAAGGGAAGAGGACGAGGAGGGTGGAAGGAAGAAGAAGAGAGGGAAAGAGCAAAAGAAAAACAATGCTTTTAGTGAACACAATCAGAAGTAATCAGCATTTAAAATTTTATTTTCCTTGAGGGTCTTTTCTTGTGACCTTTTGTATCACTTGGATTACAAAAACATCATCAAAAGTAGACAGCCTACATGAAACATCAGCCCACATAATACAGCTGAACTGTAGCATAAACTAGTCGTAGTACAGTACATGTGTGAGGAACACTAAACAGATACAGATAAGATAAAGCCAGGAGACGAGTCTAAAACGTCACATCAGTTCACATCATGCCACATCACACTAGAACTACTCTGGTGCTGAGATTAAATAAAACAAATGAACCCATGGGGAAATCTGTGGTGGCAGAAGCTATTACTAGTAACAAGCTACAGGTAGCCTAAAATCTGCAACAAAACTAAAAATAGAACGTGAAGGAGCAAAGTCAAGGATTCAACTGTGGATTAAATGTATATTTTGGTGATATAACATACTGCTGGCTACGATTTTTAAAGCCTGAAGCCGTCTGTGTATGTTTAACCCCGGCTAGAGGGTGACTGACCATGTGGCCACTTTCAGGTTCTGGCCACTGCTGATTTCCAACCTTTCCCCTAAAGCCGGTGGCTTCAAACTAGACAACACATGACAGGGGCTCCAGCTGACATCGACCCCTTTCCTTTCTTATTTCTGATGATAGTGCTATTACTTGTCTCTGAATTGTGAACCCTATTACTAGGGTTTTGAATCACGGCGTAATACACTGTAAGACGGTTGTCTATAATACATAACATTATCTAAGTAACTGAAAAAAAAAATACAAATAAAAAAAGGCAAAATATGATTTTTACAAAGCAAGAATGAAACATAGGGGAGAGTATTCACTATATCATGAAAGGCTTTAGGTTTCAGAGGTTTATACACAGCTGACATGAGGCAGTGTGTACAAAAATACATAAAGCTTCAGATTTTTTTCAGTCATACAGCAACATAAACGCCTCTACCACAACATCACAACTGAGTGTATCGCTATATTGGTCCCAGTGTATCAGTAGACTGTATCACACCATACTTTGATACTGACCATTAATTATACATCATAATTATACATCCCTCATTTTTCTCTCCCTCACCACCTCCTTTGTCTCTCTGTACCTTCACTTGGAGTCCGATGTTTCCCTGATTAGATAACACGGACTGCACTGGGCCACCGGAAATGACAAAGGTCAGGGTGTGCTGAGGACAGCATTTTGCAGAAACTCCTGGTAACATATTAAAGACTGGGGAAGATTTGAGAGCTGACAGAAACGGGCAGAGAGAGTAAAGAATGTGACTGCCGGATGTCTCCCTGTGACACATTGCTCTCTGGCCGACGTCCGGGTTGACCAATGGAGATGACGTCACAGGGTCCCACACGGTTTGTAAAGAAGTTCTTCTCTGATATGAAAATATTAAACTGTGATTAAGGGAGAGTAATGTCACTCACTGACAACATGTAATATATTACACAGTTAACTAGTAGCTCCTGCTCTACGAGAAGAATGGCTGCGTCCTCCTCCTTACTGCCTCTCCTCTCTAAATCGTGGCCAACTCAATAAGGCTAACCTTTGGCCTCCTGCCTTCCACACCCTTGGCAAACCTCAGTGCCCAAGTTATTGGTTAAGTAATTAATCTGAGAGCCAGTGAGCATTAAATCTGAAGCTATTTTTTTTTCCTTCATGTGAAAGCTTTGATATCCTGGCACCTGGTAATAGTTGACCAAAGTTCCCTCAAAGGATTGATGAGCATGATAAGTACGGGTAACTAAAAAAATAAACCAGCCGACAAAACAAGATTGCCTTCTGGAAAACCACACACTTAATTCCGGCCAATTCTGGTCTGTTCAGACACACACAAACACACAACATTCTTTTCTAAACTAAAGACAAATGTACTTCAGCTAATTTCATCAATATAGCCTATATGAAAAGACAGAATTTCTGCATAAATTACTTTATAGCAAGTTTCAGTTCAATGTGCAGCTGTCCGGCACGCAACTTCACTGTTTCGGTTCACTCTCACCGCTCTCTTAGTGTCGTTTTCAGCTGTAGCAGGCAGCTGTTTTCAGCAAAAAAGCTCTAAAATCCCATCGTACACTACCTGCTTAGCACCTAACAGCAGACAGACAGCTGGTGAACATAGCGGAACATTTAGCAGCTCAAGAGCCAGATATTTCCCCAAGGACTTGGTAGAGACCAAAAATAGAGCTAAAAAGGAGAGAGAATATTGACTTAACAGTCATCAGGTGGCCAGAAATACGACTCCAAGTGAATGATAATAGATTAGAGTTTAATCAAACCTTTTCATTTTCAATCGCTTCTATTGTGGAATGAAAATCTATTTAATATGACTTGTTGTGACTCTTTAATTCCATGCCCCTAGTTCAATATCCCTGCAAAATTATTATGAAAAAATGTTTCTTTTTTTTTTTTGCTGGTTTCTTAACGGCAGAAAAAAATAAATATTTGGAAAATGGGTCTAGGAGAAGGAAACTTGATTGGGTAGCTACCAAGCTACCAATATTATCTCTACCAAAGCTTAATTTTGCAGGGATATTGAACTCAAGCTGCGAGCACATTGGTTTCCTTTAAAAAGGTAGGAAGAGGTGTGGAGTAATCTGCAATCAATGACTGTTTCGAAATTGAATTAACAGTTTAACGCCTGCTACTACTACGACTTCAAATCCAAGCTAGGTGAATCGGCATGCTTCTGTCATTAGAGAAAGACAGGTTTGTAAAATTATTATCTCTCTCTCATCACAAGCAGCTAACTATATATGATGTTTTACTTCTAATTCATTAAATATTCTTTATACCCTTGATTATCTTTCCTTGTTTTGACCTTCCCATAACTCCTCACAAATCAATACATCCAAACAATCCTTCGGTCAGACTGAATGTCTATCAAATCCTTTAATGATATTAAATTTGGTAGAGCTGTGCACACACTACTGCCTGTTCAAAGTTGATGCCTTGCCAATCTGTCTGTTTTCTCAGTCAGTCACGGTGCAAACAAAAGTGGACAACATTGGAAGTCTTTTACTTGTTATTATAATCATCATAATTCCAAGGACATTTTCAAATATTTTTCTGCCACATAATGACTAAACTGATCCAAAAATAAGCAACTATGCCTATCACATATGAGCAAATAATAATAGATAGTAGGGCTGAACAAAAACAGATACGGAATTTATCAAATGACTAACATTATGAATTTCTTATCAACCTAAATGTACTCTTATCATTGCCAGTTTTCACTCTCACGTGCCGCCCCTGAGCTTAAACAGTGAGTCTTTTTTTTCTGTCAGTCGTGGGAGACTGACAGAAAAACAAAACCACGACTAACTTCCCCCTTGCAGGCTCCCAGCAACACTCTTTCTGGTTACACCTCATAACAGCGCTGCACAAGTAGTGCTTAATCTTACACGAGAACCCCTGCCATAGCCGAAAAATGCATTTTTGAGCAGTATAACAGGCAGTAAAAGAGGAAAATACTGCTGCTGTTACACCCCTCTATGGCCCCCAATAAAGGATGCGGGTGATGGGTGCAGGAGGGGCTGTCAGTCAGGCAGGGGTCCCTAGGGTGAACAGACGGCAGGCGGTGGTGTCGCTCAGCCATGACCAGGGCACAATGACCAGGGCCTGACCCTTCAGACCTACCATCACACACATGCCAGCAACCATGACACTCACAGGGAGGGGGGCTGGACCCAGAGAGGAAGTTAAGTGGACTGTGTGTATACGTGCATTTTTGCATTTAGCTCAAAACACCCATGTCAGCCTTGTTTTAGGTCATGGTTTAGTCATGGTCAATAATTTAAATCAATTCTCTACAGTACACTTCTGAAACCTGCAGACCAACAACTAAACTCGGCCAACAACAAACAAGTGTACTAGATCCATTTAACAAAATGTATTTATTAATAAGAAGTCCCATCTGCTCCTCTTCTTCTCCCGCACATAAAAATATTTCCTTTCTTATGGTAAAAACAGTAAGTGGTTCAAAAAGATATTTGAGTGCAACCTGCTGCAACACACACACACACACACACACACACACACACAGTTCAGACTGGGATGGTGGAGACAAAGGCTGGCCTCCACGCCCCTTGCTGGGAGCACACAGTCGACTGGACACAATTGAGAGCGGAAGCAGATCAGCTGGCCTGGGCCTGCGAGCAGGAGGGGGTGAGGGGGGGGAGGGAGAGGGAGAGATACAGAGAAAGGAGCCCCCCATTCCAAATTATTCCAAGTTATTCTGCTGGATGACTGACTTCATTTCCGACCGAAACCAGGAGAGAAAAACAGAGGGAGGGGTGTGAGTGTAACGAAGGGACTGTGGGGGGAGGAGGAGGTGGCTGTGGATGGGAACACGGTGGAGACCAAGGTGACAGTCAACAGCTCCTGGCCGCATTGGAATATGGCCTTTTCGGTTCATAAAAATGATTATAGGCTTTTATGGCATCTATACAATATGACATACGCAGTAAGAGAATTAATTAATCTTTCAAACCTCATTTAAAGTGAGAGCAAAGAGCAAACAAAACACCATGACTTAAATCAGAATTCAGCTTCTGCTTAAAATAAACTGTAAGAAGAGAAGAGAAGAGAAGGCAAGGCGTGATGGGGGAGCACGTGCAGACCAGGCAGGCCTGGGCCTCGAGGCTGGCTGCTCCAGTGTATGGTGGAGAAGGGGGATCCTGGGACAACCATTTCCTAAGTTGACAAAGTGGCCGTTTGTCTGCTGCTCCGGCCCATGGCTCACTGGGCTCCAGCATGCCATCATGCTTTGCTCCTGTCTCAGCCTTGGGCTTCCCACCCCAGAGGGAAGTGGCGGAGGGGAGGCGAGGACAGGGGTATGGAGGACGGGTGGGGGGGGGCACAGAAAGAAAGACAGGAGGGGGAGAAGAAGGGAAGGAGGAGAAGGAAGAAGAGAAGTGCAGGAGGAAAGGAGAGAGAGAAAGGATGTGGCCTGAGCCCTGGGTGCTAGCCAAGTCACCCTCCCTTTCCTCCGCTCCGTCTCCCCCTTCTACCCAACCCCTCCCCGGCTGCCTCTCTCCACACAATGGCCGCTTCTCTGCTGAAATTTCACGTTATTGGATCCCGGGCCTGGAGTTTTGTCCTCCCACAATGTCCAGGCAGCGGAGCATGCTGCAGGGGAGACACACTCTGCAAGCTAAAAGCTGGAAAACCATTCCTCCTTTCATTAGCATCAGAAAAGGGGAGAAAAAGCCCCCCCCACCCCTTTTTTTCCATCGCCCCTTTTCCTCCCCATCTCTCCCCTGTATCAAAACCGGAGGAAGGCTGTCAAGCTCGGTCAAGCTCCACTAGACCACTTTGGTTTGTAGGACTTTTGAGGGGGGGCGAAATCATTAAAATATCATTGGGAAAATAAACACAAGCTACTTATCCCAATCTGATTCTATAGATTCTATAGATCCTCCAAAAGGAAAGCAATCACTAGGAAAGTAGAGGGGGGAATGGAAGATGGCGTGAAAAGCTACTCCGGGTGTTACTCATTCTCTATGCTTAATAACTTGTGTGGCTATCTTCAACAGCTGTTATCATACATAAAATACACTACTTTCCCATTTTCTTAACCTAGCCTTACCTAAAATGCAATAAGTCTTGATGTATTCAAAGTAGATAAACTTGCCCAAAGATCTACAGAGTCCACGGCTTGTAGATAAAATTTAGCAGAAAAGTATGTAATATTTGAATGCAGTCAAGAATTTATAAAAATGTAATCCACCATAATATTTCGCTCCAAAACTAAAGTCGAGAGTAACAAATAGCAACTTGGAGCTAAAGTTGTAAGCGGATAAAGTGGTGCAGCAAGTTTCCTTCACTGAGATCACGCCTCATTGAAGAAATGAATAACATGCAATCTGGGACTCGACCGTCGATTCCAGCAGTGCATCTAATCTGAACGGTGCAAACTAGCCGGCCAATTAGCCACGGTTCAAATCCCCTAAATAACCAGTGGCAAACTCAAGGGCACAGACATACCCAAAACAAACACCAACACGACCCAACATGGATGCAGTGCAAATTATGACATAAGGCCAGAACAAGACACTTTTGAAGGGGCTGTCTGTTAGTCATTAATAAAAGAGAACTAATAATGGGACAATGCCTGCAAGAAACACCAACAAGCAGCCAGCATCACAAGCCTGCTACATTAGCTGCAGTGAAAACTAATACGTTGACTATAGAAAGAGAAGTGAAAGAGAAATTTGCCCTATCTCCTCTCAACACCTCAGGCTGCTGGTGAGTCATCTCCCTCACAAGAACATTCAGCTTAGCTACCAACTGACTCAGGAAAAAAAAAAAAAACAGAACAGGCCTACTCTGCTGCTACACCACACAGCGAAGCCACACTTCAAAATTTACCACCATCCTTTCACAGAAATACCACCTAATATGACGACAAATTAACTGATCATAGTCACTTCTGGCAGCATCCGTCACAGACGGCAGTTAGTGGGTCAAATTAGCCTGTAGCCCAAATCAAAGATAGAACTAAACCAGAAAATGAATGTCAAAACTGCTCACTAAGACAGCGTTTCTAACATTGATTTTCTAACCAACCCCTCTATTACTGGATTGGGCCTGTGACCCCAACAACAATGTTCTAGGTGCCGCTGCGAGGGGCACTATAAATCAAAAGAATCCCATATGCGTATCAAATGCCAAAAAACTATTCTCAAACATCAATCAAAGCCACATATTGAGATGATCTTAATTTGAACCGCAAGCATTTGGAAAATTAAAACCTTGCGCTTGCCATTACCAAAAAAAAAGAAAAGAGGAACCACAAATTTCAACTGCTGCAGCGTCTCTGGTCTTCTTTGATGTAAGAGTAGACCCCAGGGACCCAAGCGTCTGCTCGTCAGTTACTCTGAAACCAAGGGGGAGATGGGAAGCTGAGGCAACAAGGCAGCCGTCTAGCTGTGGGAGAAACCATCAATACATGTCAGGAGCAACTTGGGAAGGATAAACCGCCAGACCATGATGATGGCCCATGGATGTAAAGAGAAACTGCTATGACAAGTTGTAAACCATCACAGCAGGCCCTGTTCCTGGGAATAACATTACCATCATTATCAGAAACCAACCAATTTGTCTACCTTGAAAATCCATTAGATTCACATTTAGGCAGCTTTCCTTTGAATCTCTGCCTCTAAGATATGGAGGAATCAAGCAAAACACTTATACCAACCAATAAAAGCCTGTTCCAATTCTAAATATAGCCACAAGAATCAAAGGTTACTGAGCAGATAAAAATATATGTTCTTACAGGCCTCCAATTTTAATCCTATTTGAAAACTTGACTCACTAATTCATTTATTTGATAACATAAAAGCCATGTTTGCTTAAATTCACTCATCTGGGATCTGGGCCTATCTCTCCCAGAAACACATACACATGCCAAATGTTCCCAGAGAAATAAACACACAAGTGTGTGCACACAGACGCACACACAGAAACCCCTTCCTGTTTTCAAAGTGTTTGGAAACTCAATCAAAGACACAAGGTTTAGGATTTACATCTGTGCCCTTTTATGTCTGTGGCCTCGCAGGAAAGAACCATCTCAGCCCAGCTGCAGCAGAGAGCTCACAACAAGGCCCAGCCTTCATGCTCCCGCATGCAGCACAACTGAAAACAATATCCACAATTCAGGCACTTAGTGCTAAAAGCACTTCTTAGAGGCATTGCGATATGGTCTGTGAACATCAGAGGCCCTTCTTGACAAAGAAATAAAGACAAGCCCTGCTTTCTGGATGTTGGGATGGAGACACAGCAAGTTTTATTAGTGTAGGTTTCGCAGTTTACATACAAAGCATAGCTCTAGGTCTTTATCTTACAAATAAGAAAATTTGTTTGAAATATGCTTTGAATACGCTGCTGACATTTACGCAAGTTTATGCTTGCTCCTAAAATACTTGAAGAGGAAATGAAAATTATAAGAGGGAAGTGGCTTGGGTTTAAAATACACAGAATCCGGGCCTAAATCTGGCCATGGGAATGGAACAGTCCACCACTATACTAGGCCTGTTCAGTTTGTTGGCTTGTCTCAGTTACAGACAGTCCAAGCCCTCTGGTTATACAGAGGATCATTGCCATTAATCACACAAAAAAATACAACAGCTTCTAATACAACATGCACACATTGGGGCATAAATATTCGGTACGCAAAATAACTTTTAGGATTATGCAACTTTTCACCCTAAGTAAATACGGTGAAACAGAGAGATTTAATGTAAAGACAATTTAATTTCTACAATATATGTATCTCTTAGACATACACCTACATCTAACAATATGTGAGAGCGTGCCTAGCAACCAGTAAAGTAAAATGCTGTTACAAGAGCCCTTATTACACATTTCATTTGTCTCTGTAAACCACTGTGGTCACAAGAAACACTTCCCCAAAAGAATACAGAAGCAAAACCAAAGATGTGTTCAGCTCAGCAGACTTTGTCAAAGGTAAGATATGTGTATAGCTTAGACTAGTTCAGCTAGTAAAGTTAAGTGTTCACAGAGGTCATATCCAACAACTGGCAATAACGCCAAATAATACCACCTATAAAAAAAAAAAAGAGGTTCAGGAAATTATTTAGCTTAACATAAGGGCCACAGGATATAGGCAATTACCCAGGCCATAAAGCACTAGCCTCAACAGCTGAAGTAGCTGTCTCCCTTTGTCGTTTCAGGACATGATGGGGGTTGTTTAGGAGGAATGTGTTTGGAAAGCTCTGCAACAGGAATGGGAGTGCAAAACAGCCCTCAGGTGATAAGATCACGACACCCACATTGGCAGATAAAACGCTGAGCTGTCAAATCAATCACACAGATAGGAAAGGGACACAGAGAGAGGAATCACTGAGGATCACCTGACTGGCAACAGACAATACCACAGAACTGCAGGAATCTAAAACAACGAGGCCATACCCGATACATGTTCAATGGAATATAGAGGCAACTGACCTAAAAATGTATGAAGGATTCATGCGATTCATGTTAGCAAAAGCATTCTGTAGGCCTATACAAACTAAAATCTACATTGTCACCCGTTTGATTTTTAATTTTCTTATTTGTACTGTAACTTATTTAATGTTTTTGGAAAGAAACCTCGAGTTTAGAAACCAGAAATGTGAAGTTTTAGCTTAGCAAAGCATAAGACGTAATGTATATGTATACAATGCTTATGTAAGAAGAGTATCTACAGTACACAGATAAAGGGTGCCAGTACAGCGCACCTCAACAGACTACTGCCTTGGTTGAGATAAATATTTTAGATAAACGTGACATTCAGCAGAGCAGCTGCTTGTACATACTTTCATAAATCTCCCACTTCTCCCAGCATGGCCATAGTCCTTGTCTGCAAAATTCCCATTAGCCTTGCATCACACCACACTCTCCAAAACCAACACACATCCCAGAGCAGACGCAAACCAAAATCTGACAAGGCTTTATGCGCCTTCTTGTCATTTCAGCCTTGTGAACATAGTTGCACCGAGGCCAAGTAACATGTTCTCAGCAAAAGGGTGTGCTGTGTGTACACCAGCTTGGCTTACCACCCATCATTCAAACAAAACCACTTCAGGACTATCTCTTCACACATTTTTGGAAGATTTTCAAATCAAATGTTTACAATGTAGGCTACAGGAGAACAAACACATTTTTATTTAATTACGCTTGTACACTGAAGCATAACATCAAAAGATAACCAGGATTTATACTAACAATTACCATCTATTAAAGAAAAGGCAGGGTTTTTTTTAGGATTTAGCAAGTGACTCATCAAAGATCTGAATTTATCTTATCAATGGAAGAGAGCACAATGTACGTAAGGGACACACAACTGTGAAAAACATTTTGATTATCCTCCCTAATGGTAAAAATAAATTAAACCTGTTTTTTTGTGAATAGCTGTGTCTTTAGAAAGAGCATATTAAGGAGACTCTCTTGAGCAAAAATAAATGGCTCAGGCAACGCTCGGTATTCTGTTCACTCCATTACTATGAATCATACAACAGCCAGAAAGGTGGTGGAATCATAGCAACAATGTTTGGATCACTTCGCCATCTTAGCTGCTGCCATCATGCAGCGTGGAACAAACCCAGCATATACTGTAACTTGCACGCCACTGATGATCTGTAGCCTATGGCAGTAGCTCCCAAAGTGGGACCTGGGGGCCTCGAGGAGTCCCTGAGGTTATCGCAGGGAGTCCCAGCAAATTCAGGAATGCTTTAATTTCACTGTAATTGCTCCAACTACAGCTTAACACGATGAGAAAATGCTCAAATCAGAGGTTTCACCCTTACCATTAGCATCAAACATGCTAGGTTATTACATAATTTAAGCTAAATCACGAATAACTGCAAAGATCAGCTCACATAAATTTCCCTAAAACAATATGCAGTCAACTGAGGGTGAGTGGTTTAATTGTAATCCATTTGGTGTGGCTTGATATGAGGAAAAAGAACTCTACGACACATGTTACATAAAAAAAACGGAAGCGTAGTTCAAGGACGAAGCCTCCATGCATTAAATCAATCAACCTCATAAAGGCCTGATAGAAGAAACGGGGGGGAAACATGGGTGTGTTTCGAACATTAAACTATGACAGTGTAAATGGCTGAAAAGGGCATATGACTTCCTCTGTGACAAATACATTATCAAAGAAAAATCCTCCGAGATCGTGGAGAAACGTCGGCTAAATAAAACACGTGCGGCGCTTATGTAAAACAAACGACTAACAGACAAGCACTGGTGTTTGTGTGCGATGCATTGTACAGTAAATGTAGGAAATGTGATCATTGTGTGATCGTCGGTGCAATGCGAAACAGTGCACAGTGCTGTGAATGGGCAGGCAGGTACTTTATGAATGGAGGGGATCATGTGACCGCAGCACCTCCCGAAGCAGATATTTCTCACTGACTGTCAACAAGCGCACACAAGGGATCAGCCCATTAAAACAATACCAAAATGCGAGTTGAAATGGGCGCGACGTGGACAAAAACACCTCATGTACAGATTACAATTGATGTCCTTGGTTTGTGGGGATTTGGGCGTGAATGCGACGCCCTTTTAAAGCGTTTTTATGAATGGAGATTGTGATATGTAAATGAGTGTGATTGAGAAAAAAAAAAAATGGCATCTTCAGCTTTTCAACGTTGACATTGCCGCAATCGGCTCGAAGGGTTTTCATTTAAGAAAGCCTGGACTGAGACACAAACATGATCCGCACAATTTTAATCGATGATTATGTTCCGAAATCATGGCGGACAGCAGTTACATACAGATCTAGACTGTCAATATAACCCTTTCTGATAATAATCCACTGCACAGACATGTATATAAAACGGATTATTGCTGTGTACATGTCTAAAACGAGAGATCCCTCATACACTGTCTTATAACTGCCAATCTATAAAGCAATAATAAATACCCTGGGCATATAATTGTCCTGTTAAATAAATTATATGCAGGCAACCATTCATATACCTATATATACTGTGACCTAACATGAATTCTCACAGCATACATGTTAGTTAGTTGAATTGTAAAACCAAAATTAAGAATGAGATGGATTTATTTTTTTTTTTTACTATGGGCCTATGCCATAGCTTGTCAGGCACTGTTCTTCATAAACTCATAATGTAATCCACAGAGTACCTTTCTATTAGCCTACAAAAGTACCCAAACAAAAAGATTATGTCTGTGTTTCTTATTGTTGATATTAAGAAAGTATGGTGACGGAATACCAGCGTCGCTCGGTTGGAAATGTCATCGGGAACTGCATGGCTCACTGAGCAAAGCGTGTCTTAATATCTAAAAGATATGCGAGCACATATTATTGCAGCTGTGCGTTGCATGTGTAAATGGAGAAAATGTACAAACAGTACTCACTCGTTGTTTGGATTTGTTGAATCTTCACTCATTTTTTTCCTCACGGGGATCCAAATCCTAGCAATAGCATCGACGACGCAGCGACGGCGGGATAAAATACCACAAATATCACCATTTTCCTTCACATGTAGAAATCACCCCTATTTTAGACGGTAAGTAAACGGTGTACAGCGGGGCATGCCTAGCTAAGCGTCCCTGTGAGAACCGAGTGAGGCTAGCTTAACGTTAGCTTTGCTGGCTGGAACTAACGTTAAATCGCGAGGAGGATTGACAACCGTTGATTCATTTTATCCTCCCTGGAAGTAAAATCCGACCACAACAAATGGGCCATCGGCACCATCCTCTTCAACAAACACAGGTCCCCGGTTTGCAAAAATGTGAGTAGATCCTCAAAAAACTGTAGAAATTGCTGCAGACTGTAACGTTTGGCAGGTTATTTGTGGCTGGCTGTCGAGCATCCATTCGCCAACTTCAGGTCCAGGACAACACTTGAAAAAGCGCTGTGGAGCGTTGCTCCGTCAACGTGTCCGAGTAATTTGCAGTAAAGGCATCCAAAGCCGAAGAAGGGGTTCGACTGCTTTCAATATTAATACTGACGCGTAAAGTAAGAGCATCTAGACTTGAAATTTCCTTGAGAAGTTGGTGGACATCTGCTTTAATCGAACTCCATTTTCAACTCGGGGGGGAATGAAACATCGGAAAACTGGGCGGATGTGTCGACCCTCGCTTGAGAAAATTAGATCCTTCCGCGACGTAGTAAAAACATAGCACTCCTGCGATAAAATATGCTCAACCAGCACACAATTTATTGTATCTCGTTAAAGAGTAACGTATATTGTACAAAAACGCGTCCTCTTGTAGTCGTATGCGGTAAACTGGGAGTGTTTCTTTCCAAAGTTGACCTAAAGTAGTCCCCGCACTTCCCAAAAGAAGTTTCCCTTCAATCACGCATTGATACAAGAGGGAAGCGTCTGTGTGATAGCACGCACAAATACAAAATAATCTGGAGGAAGGACTTGGGCTGACACACAGACTCGGCCATTAACAATTTCTGTTGTTTTCTTTCATTAAGCAGCTTTACAGTGATCGACCGCCCCCGAACCACTTTTAAAATCTTGATGTAAAATTGTGGGGAAATGCTCGCAACGACCGCTGCAGCACGTGGAATTACATTAGATTCCCCTTCATGATTTATCTGGCTAAAACAGTATTTTTATCACAAAGCTTTTTTTTAATATATATATATTGTTCACTTATATTACATACACGCATAGCTTCAAACCAAAAGGTAAAGTGAAAGGCAATTCAGAAAATGAGGATATTTTCTGAAACACAACTGTAATCTATTCTAAGGGCTAGTTTGAAATGGCTGAGTGTGGTATTGTTTCAGTAATGCAATAGCCTATATGCCTAATGGTAAATAAAAAATGAGGCATGAGAAAATAACCTCCATCACTACTAAGCCACAAACAGGGGTTTTGAGCCAGCAAATTTGGTTAAGGATGGGACTAAAATACAAGTAGGTCTAGTAATATTAAAGCTGCCCCACCTTGCACCCCAAACTCTGTCCAGGCAGCTGGGGCACCTTCCAAAATAAAACAGCCTTAGAAGTCACCAGAAAATTCCATGTATGCACCTATGAATCTTTTTTGCAAATGTGTTAAAAGCCTTGCAGAGCGAATCGGTGGCCTGGTTGCGTAAGACTTAAATGCTATTGGATTTCTGTGCTGTGTGGAATGGCAAGAGATCAGGCTAAATGATTCTGCCTGGTTGTCATAGTGACAGCATGTTGTGTGAGAAGTTTCTTTGTATTTCTCTGGCTTTCATACAGCTTGTGCCACAGCGTTATGTTGCAGTCATATAAAACATCCCTGTGTGTCACTGTATATAGATAGCCCATGCACACAGGACCCTCACATGTGCAGCCCTGACTCATATTGTACACTTCCCTTGGTATTTGATTAGATTTACTGTCTGAGGTGTATATCCTGCTGTCCTGAGGACTGCCTAGCAGAAAAGGTGAATAGTCTCTTGGGATTGCTTTTTCACCAAAAATACAGATGTCAGCCTGATATGAATGTTATGTGCACTTATTTACACAATCTGCATTTCTAAAAAGTCTCATCTTTGGTAATCAAGTTACAGAAGACCGTCTCTGTCTGCATTTTACTAAATGTGGCCACTTACCTCCCCTCCGTTCTTTTTGAATTGGGTTACCATTGTCATGATCAGGCGTACAAGCCCAAATAAAGTGTCCCTTGTTTCAAATAGAGCAGAAAAAGCAATGACCATGAATTTTCCCACTAGCATGCTTGTATCCTTTAGAGTATTCAGAGTTCAGGAAGTCAGCTTTCTTTCTCATCTCACAAATGTGGATGACCCTAGTGCATTTCCAACATTTCCTGTGTTTTTCACACACTGAACACAACACACTAGTGTACTTAAACAAGGCAACAGGATGTTTAGCTAACAGAGGCATCCCTTGGCTTCCCTCACTAAGTGCAATCAGGGTCATCACAATTCTCTTTAAGATGGTAAACAAGCTAACATTCTTCTATTGCCAACAAGCAACTGCAGAATAAAGGATGTGTTTAGCTTAACACAAACCTCATTCAGCAGAGTCCAAAACAAACAGAACCTTACCTGACTTTCAGGAAAATGGCTGAAATGATTTGCAGATCATAGTCTGATGTGATTTGAGTTTGGTCACGTTTCTTCATTTTTCAGTAATTACTTTAGCACTGACACTCATTTTACAAACTTTTTGACTTGTTATTCCACTTATGAACTTGAGAGCTTCCATTTCTGACTTGAGATATGACTTCACACTTGCAATGCATAATATAAATAGCACAGGAGTTTCATTCCTAGTTTTTGACCATGATGACTAGAATCAGATGACGACCTTAAAACACAGGTGATGTGATCACCAGCTCCCAGCAGCACAAGCAGCCTCTGGTCACAAGAGAGGAGAAGTGAAGGCCTTTCTTTGTACAGCAACTATGGAAAGGAAATTCAGCGTCTGTGTAGTTGCTGCCATACAGTCTGCAGAGACCTCAGGGCTTCTAGTGAGAAAGACCGGAGATGGCTGATGACAGCTCTTGGTAAATAACCTAATCTCAGGATCCTCTGCCTTATATTTGTTTTACCTCCCTACTTTTTCCCCATTAGTTACATGTATGGACTGTGCAGACTTCTGGTTTTCAGAGTGGTAAAATGTTATTGCTTTCCATTCTTAAAAACACACACACCTTTAGAGTTTCTCCTGTTTGTCTGTGGGACCCCTCGGACAACAACAGTGGACTCCCGGCAATCCAGGCCAAGAGGAGTGGCTTAAACAAGAGGTGCTGATTTTTAAAGGCCTGGCAGCTGAACACAACAATGCATACCTATGATTAGTGTGGGCCTGGCCTCGGAAGCCTGCAACTTTTAGGCACGCTAATTGTAGGGTGGTGAGTAGAAAAGGTGTAGTGGCTAGAGGGGAAGGAAGTGTGAGGGCCTTTAGGCATATTTGACTATGTGCTGTGTACTAACTCTCTCTCTCTTTCTGACTGTGTGTATATACATATGACCAATGTGGAACTAAAGATGCAAACATTTATTATATTGCCTAATCATCCTCAGAATACTGGTTTGAGAAGTCTTTGATGTTATTTAAGCAGCATGAGGGGATTTTCTTTTTAAAGATTTTGTTTCAAGAATGTCTTAGAAGAGAGATGGATGCAGATAACTAGATGAGTAAAGTGTGTCAAGCTTAAAGAGCACAAGGATGTTGGTTCTGATGGAAGGTCGTTATGGCTGCAAAGCCCTTGATGGAAACACATCTCTGGGATTTCTGTAGATGGTTAGAACTTGAACTATGTGAGAATCCAAAAACCACACTGCAGTGTGTTTTAGAGGAGGAAATGAGTTGTGTGCTATGCTTATACTTAGAATGAACAGAAACCAAAAGTGTAGCACTGTACTTTGAAGTAAATTTAGTTTTACACTGTACTATACAGCCTTCTATCTAACATTACATGTGGAGTCTGTCACTACACTTTGGATTTGCTGTTAGGTTTGAAACTAGGCTTGGTTACAGTTAACACTCAAGATCTGCTTTACAGTAAATTTGTACCAGTCGCTAAAGTCTCAACTACAAAAATGGGAAACTAAATTGGTTTCAGCCGCAGTTAGGTTTTTCAGTGCCCGAGACTCTGTTACTTCCTATTGTTTGCATGTTGTGCGTGGGCTTGATTGAAACCTGATCTAGCTGGGGAAGCTGTGTTTAGGGTGAGGTGGACAGGCCTTTGTTGCTGCCTGAGGGGTGTTTATTTGGGCGGCTTCAGTTGGCTTCCCTGTAATCATCATCCAGCCCCACAGGATAGAAGGGATTAATGAATATGTTGGAGGGGAAGTTACAGATGACTATTTACCATTCTCATGGGGATGAGAAGGAACAGCATAAGAGAAGCAGGAGAAGAAGTTTGCATGCATGTGTGAGTGTGTGTGTGTGTGTGTGGGGGGGGGGGGGCACACGTGCGTGTCTGCGTGTGTGTGTGTGTGTGTGCATTTATGTATATAAGAAAGAAGAGGAAAGAGAGCTAGAGTGACATTATTTTTCTATCATCATGATCTCATATTGGTATTTTTATTACAAACCTAGAGGTATAGTTGACATTTTGAGAAACATGCTTATTTGCTTTCATGCCGACAGTTAGATGAGAAGATTGATACCACTCTTATGTCAGTAGCCTGTTAGCTTAGCTTAGCACAAAGACTGGAACAGGAGGAAACAGCTAGCACAGCCAAGAAATAGTCCGGCACATAACCTCCCGTAAAACAAGGTGTTGTTTTTACAGTTACAGTTTTAAATAGTTTTACAGAGCCAGACTAGCTGTTTCCCCCAGTTTCTAATCTTTGTGCTAAGCTAAGCTAACCAGCTGCTGGCTCCTTACCATACATACATGAGAGTGATATCGCTCCTCTCATACAACTCTATGCAACAAAGCAAATAAGCGTAATTCCCAAAACTACAGCATTCCGTTAAGTAATACACCTTAAATATACAGAGTCATAAAGTTAGTTTAACTCATTGCACCATGATGTAAATACATTTTTTGTTACCGTTTACATGCTTTGCTTGTCCAACATTGCAAATATGTTGGACATTAAAGCCTTGTAGAGGCTTTAATGTTTTTTTTTTCTGTGAAAAGAAAAGATGAAAAGACAGCGATTAATTTTCACTGTGTCATTTTCACTGCAATATTCCATTGGGCATCAAACGAGAAGGAATCAATGACTGTAAAACCTCTGAGTCAGACATGACTTCTCATATTACACTTTGGAAGAGTGTTCAGATGTCTTCCCTGTTCCCAAAACATCCCTTCACGCAAAACTACCTACACACACATAGACACATTTTGCTATGAAAATCTAGTAACAATAAGTTGCCACCGCCCTCCTCAGCTGTGTAGCCCCCATCCCTATCCCTCTCTTTCTCTCCCCTATGGCCTCCTCCACTTAATCCTCCCGCTCATCTGGGAACCACCAGCACCCCTCCGTGAAGAGGCGCATTGTGCCTAGATTATTTGATTGTTTTCAGATGTTGAAGCTTTCCTACACAAAAGGGGAAGAACAGGGTTTGTCTAAAAGCCCTAGGCTACTTGGCCAATGGATGTACACGCAGGGAGGAGGGGGAATAGAAGGGATCGGCGCGGGGCTCAGGGAGCGGACACACGAGTCAGGAAGTGACCCCTGCAATGCCAGATTACAAACAATGTGCTCTCTCAACTTCTGCAGTCCTCGCTGTGGAACATACCACTTCTGCGACAGCCAAAGGGGTGGCGCTTGTAGGAGGAAGGAAGGATGGTTTCAGCCCTCTCTCTCCCTCTCTCTTTAATGCTGCATCCATTCAGTGAGTGGCGGAGGGAGTAGGTGGGTTGGGGGTAGTCGGGCCAGGAAGGCACTTCACTGATGAAAAGTCGCCACATGGAAATGGATGAGAAGTGGGCTGAGGGGGGTGGGGGGTAAGTGGGAGAAGGGCGGGAATTGGCTTGTGCTGTTAGCAGACATGAACGGGGATGTAAAGGGGAAGAAAGGGAGGGAGGTGAAGGATGAGACACAAGGAAGGAGAAAAAGGATAAGGATAGCGATGGGGAATGCAAGAATAGGGGAAGTAAGCGTAACGGTGAGGGAGGAATGCCTAAGAGTAATGGTCTGATTCAGGGCTTGTCAAGCATGGAGTCCTGTGCCTGTCAAATAGCATGTAACCAACAACCTTTTTCTCTGTCTGATGGTGGAATAGTGTGGAAGGGAAGCAGCGCATTAACACTGAATGGAGCTTTTGTTCTGGGGTTGCTGTGCCTTTACATTTGACCAAGCCTGCAGATGAAACTGACTATGCATTAGGTCCTATTCTCTCTCATCCATCCATCTATATCTCCATCCCATTTTCCTGCAGTTGTCTCCCAGTAACCCCTTTTATCCCCTTAACTTGCCTACCTCGCCCTTGAGAAGATTTGATTATTCACATTCTTCCTATCTGTGCTGGGTTTGTTCACATAAAGACTACCTGGGATTTTCTATTTTATTCTTGTCAAGTCTAGAGAGAAAAGAACCTAAAGCAAATCTCCTGATAAATGAAAGAAAATACCCAGATGGGGACACACACACACACACACATACACACACACACACACACACACACACTCCACCCCCGTCTGCACTGTCATGTGTGACTCACAGTGCATCGCAGCACCGTATGAACTTCAAAAAGAGGCTGGCTGTACATTCACAGTGTATTCAACCCCTGCTCTTTAAATAGCTCAGCCTCCTCCAAACAGGAAAAAAATCAATGCATTAAAAATGACTGAATCATACAAGAATTAAAGAGGCAGAGAACATCTTTTCACATAATGTAGCGCACAACAGCAGCACTGCACAGACAATGCTAGTTTGTCTTGGTTTAAGCCTATGTGTACTCATGTGAGCGAGGTAGCACATGTATGTATGTACAAGGAATATGTACACTATGTACTATATGTGTGTTTTACGCAGATTTGTCTGGGGGTGTGTGTCAGTTTCGCAGAATGTTAATGAGGTAATAGGTTATTTCATATTTGGCTGTCATGCTGCTTTATTTGAAAAATGTCAACTTATACACGTAGCTGTGCTGTACGCTCCCCTTTACGTGCTTGTATGCACACATAGGTACAAATGTACATGCCTTCACATGTTGTATTTGTGATTGAGCATAAGTGTGTATTCTTGAACTGTGTGTTGTTTGTCCAAATGTGTGTGTGTGTGTGTGTGTTCTGGAATGCACCTGGCCTGATAGGCAGGCAGAGGAATGCTGAATACTGTCTCTCGCCCAGGGAGGCAGGGCTGGAATGTGGCCCAGGCCCTATTCTTCTCTCCACTGCACAGCACAGGAGAGCTGCAGGTTCACACACACACACACACACACACACACACACACACACACACACACACACACACGGTTGCACATCCAGTCCTAAGGCCTGGTTCAGCTCGCAGCCAAGGTTCCATGTGCACCTGTGTGTCTGTGTGCATATGTGCGTGTGTTGGTCGGGGGTGCTTTCCTGCCTGCCCATGAGTGTGTGTGATTGCACACGCGTGCTTGAATGAACAAACTTCTCTAGAGTGCAACCTGAGAGCAATTAATTTTTCCTTTCGAGCAGGAGCTGTGTAATTTTCATTGCTTCATGCATTGTTATTAAGTCGTTCCATGGTGCTGCAAATTCCAACCAACGAAGTGAGCTTACTGCTCCTTTTAAAACTTGCCAGATCTACTGCCCCTTCACTTCAATCCCCTCAAATCCCAATGCACTCCACTGACGGTCAAGTCCATAACACACAGCATCTGGGTAACCCAGTCAGTCTGTTGTAATTTTATTGTATGGCACAGAAATATAGACTTTAGATGCAACCACAATGCAGATTTTGCTGTAGAAACAAATAATTGCATTGTATATTGTATCCGCATAGAACTGACCTTAAGCGTTGTATACAGTATGAAAACCCCTCATAATTATCCTGGATTTACACAATACCAAACTAGAATCAAAGTAAACAAGAATATAAACTTTAATTTAGATCCAAACAATAGTATGTCAGCATTTTCCTCCCTTCCTGGTCTGGGGTGCTGTATATGAAATGCTATCCATTCTCTCCTTGGCCCTCGGAGCTGCCTCTGGCCTGAGCTCACTACGTAGCACTCAGATCAAAGAGTTAATTAAAGAGCCTAGGAAGTATGGGGGAAGTTGGCCTCTATGGTTTATATGTCTGTCACCCGCCAGCACACATGCAGACCGGAAAACTAGGTCTCTTAATTGATCGGGAGTAATTAGTCTGTTTCCTACAGCAAGTATGGCTTTCAGGGTCCTGACAAATTTGACTATCGTGATGAAGTTCAGCTCTCTAAGGAGCTAAATGTATGAAAAGATGTTTGGATGGATTTGTCCAGAAAATGGAGTCAATTTAACACAACTATTATTCATTCCCGTAAGCACTATCGAAAACCACAGAAGCTTGGTTTCTGTAAGTTTGGCCACTTGGGAATGACAATACCACAAAACCAATCACATGCTTACAGTCAAAAGTCCCTTGACATGATTTTAGAAAAGGAAGACAACAGTTGTGCATTCCAAATTCACCAAAGTTTGTTTTCATTTTAAAAAAAAAGAGGAACTATAAAAAAAAAGACGGTCCACATACTGCCGTCATTCAGAGCAAATTTACTGCATGGCAGTCTTGAGACTTGCAGAGCCAATTGATTTTAGCATTACTTTTTTGATCTCTTATACAGCACCAGGATCTCTGGACTGTTTTCTCAAATGGGACAAATAAACAGGGTCTGTGTGTTTATTTGGAATGGGGAGCGGGAAGGCGAACTGAAGAATACAGAAGGGAAGGGAGGAGAAAAAAGGATATGGGCGAGGGTGAATGGAGAAACGTGGGAGACGAAGGGATAAAAGTGGTGGGAGTAATTCTACTATTAGAGCCTGTTGCACTGACTCTGGCCGTGGCCTGAAAGCCAAATCAAAGTGTTTCCATTCACACTGAAAGTGGCTTTATGTGGGCTGTATGACAGATCTCTGGTGTCACATGGACACAGCTTCTTCTTAACGCTGCTGCCTGCTCTATTTGTCTATAATGATCTTCAGTTGTTTAAATTCCATTGTTTATTGTTTATGTATGCAGAGGCCCACTGTTTATCTGCGTATACATGTTAGTGTTTGCAGATGAGCTTTTATGTAGTAATCATCAGCCTATGTATGTATGCAATTGTACCTGAGCTAGTGTGCTTGTATGTACTTGTGATGGATTGTTTGTACATGTGAAAGTGGAAGTCATCACGTGTAACCATATAGGTGTGTGAATGAACAAGCAGCAGCAGCAGCCCTGTTGCTAGGTGAAATTTGAACCGCGTCATTGTCAGTGCTTTCTTTTGGTCTATGCTGCCATCAAGTGGCTGAAGATAGTTTTGTAAATATTGTTCATCATGTGCAACAAAATGCAATGCTTAAGCCAAGTCTGTTTTAGTCAAGCTCTTTTCTAGAAGGAGGCCTGGCCAAGTAGAGACTGAGTCAATCCCAAGACCAAAGAGAGGTTAAGTCAAGACTCAGGTCTTGCAATATATTGTAAGACTTTAATGTAACTATAATTTCTGAATTGGATTGGTATGGGGTTGAAGTGCATACTTTGCCACAAACGTATTCATGCTAATCCAAGGTCAAGACAAATTTGAAACATGGCCCAAGCACAGGACAAGAGTCAGAAGAAGCCCTAGTTTAACAAAAGGTTCTTATCCATCTTCAAAAACACACAGCTGACACTTTTAAAGAAATAAATGTGGTTAGCACCCCCTTGTGGCTGATCATGTATTATTCAAGAAACTCTCAGCCCAAGGTATGAGTGATGTACTGTATTTTCATTTATCAATCTGCAGCACAAAATGGTTAACATGGATAATATTTTAATAGTTTGCCAGATTGTTTATCACATTAACACAAAATAAGCCTGTTTCCAGTTTGAAACGGTCCTGGCAATTCTGAAAAAGGACATCCAACCCTGTAATACTGTATGTGTGGATGAGCTTTCTGTGTGTTTCTGTTTCTGCAACTGTATTATCCAAACCACTTAGTTAAAGGTGATAACAAAGGTTAACACTCCAGAAACATAGAAATAAGAATAAATAAATGGAACATCACAAGCACATTAGTTCAACTTAATTGTTTTTGAGTAGTTTCCCCCAACAATCAACAAATCTGGATCAGCAAAAACAACTATCTACTCTGATATATTTTTTATAGTTGCCATATTGGATAATTTCACATTTCACAACATAGTTTCCCCATATCTAGCAATATAATAATTATTAATATGAACACACATCAATCAATCATATTTATCAGCACATGTTCTTGTAGCAGAGCCAAACAGGTCATCAACAACATCAGATTTTCTATCATTAATGTGGAATGTCATTTATATATACAATACAAATATGTAGTATCACTATAAATCTTTACTAACACAACAAAATAAATAAAAGTGTTGCATCTCTCAGTACAGCCAAATGTCTGCTACAAGAGCCTAATAAAATACATTACTCTAAGAATAAATTAGTACATTGGACTCAAATGGAAAAAGTAACTAAATATAATCCTATACACAAAAACAAACACTAGAGGTCAACATTATGACATATATTAAGTTTAGCTCATATTTGGGTTTCCTTAATGTTAAGAAATGTGTTTAAAGCTGTACAGAAATTCATCTATTCATCTTTTTTGTCATTTAACAAGATGCAAAATATATTGTCTATATAACTGCACCTGCATATGAGTGCATGCAGTGAAGAATATTTCAGTTGATTTCATACATATTTCATGAAAAACAGATTATAAGCTATCATAGACATTTGAACATATCATATCTATGTGTTTGTATGCACTTTGTTTTTTAAACCCTGCTATAGAACTTTCTCAGGGCAGATACTTTGACTCATGGTAGGAAAATCACAGGTGTGACTAATAACAATAATGATTGTTCTGTTCAATTTAGGTTGTGCCAGTAAGCTTTGGTTATGAGCCAACATGCACTTTAGCAGGGCCCTGGCACCGGTACACTTAAATGGAATGCACCCATTATTGTTATTAGTTACACCTGCGTGTCCATTGCTCACCAGTAAGCATTGTGTTCTCCCTTGTTCCCAACTTGCGTAGATGAAACTCATGTCTTCATCTTCTGTCTCTCTCGATGACTGGGATATGTCCAATTTATTTTTTTATTTTTTTAAATATTGCAGCTAATCGTTGATTTGGTACGCAGGTGGATCTACCTATTCCCACCTAGTTGTGCAACGTGCACAAGTGAACCATACAGAATAATTAACGATGTACAAATTGTGGATAATGGTTAAGATTAAGTTTAGATATATTGTACCTCAGCATAGGTCACAAATATTGCATCTACCTTAACTTTATCATTGCACCTCCCGGCGAGCACGTTTGCTTGGCTTTATGAAACGGTTCACTCCTGGTTTGATAGGTTAACTGAAGTCAGACTTTTCATAGTAAAACCTGCTTTTCTGGAGATCCTTTATGTCTTGGGTTTGCTACTGGCATAACACTGTTAGTGTCAACTGGTATTAAGGTTAGCTAAGGTTGTATCTTTTCATCTTTAGTGTGGTCAAAAAGGTATAATTGTAGTTTCTGGCAGGCATGATGAAACTGGTTTATCAGTTTAGGTGACACTTTTGGTTACTTTTGGTGTGTGATTAGCTGATCAACATTAAATTACCTGACAATTTGAAATGGCTTAATTGATGCTTTTCATCTAGTTATTTCTAATTATGGCTTCTTTTGCAACTTTTTCTCAGATACATAGTGTAAACTGGAGTAACGCTTTTTTTATTTGACTGAAGAAAGCTGAAGATGCTGAAGCTCTGAAACATTTCTTTTTATATTGACCTGTCACCTGCTGTCCTCCTGGAAGGATCAAGCTGCAAACTTTTCAAAGCCACTTTTTGAGCTCACAGGGAATAAGTTATTTATTCGCCCCCTCAAAAGATAAGTTTTTGTGGAATATACTTTTAAAGCCATGGTGATGTTGTGGAAATAATGCATCTCATTACTGTATGCTTACATTTTGAAAATTAAACCAAACATAATTTGTGGGGGATGACATTTTTTACAGCTGCTTTGTTGTAGCAAATGGCCTGTCAGATCAATTTTTGAAGCAAATATAAATAATTTGATATTCAGTCACTACCTTATAGACCCAGGCTGTTGTTATATCTTTCAGCTTCTATTTATGTGCCTGAACCTGACCTGCACGTAAAGTGCACATGCTGTGTCTCATGTTTCACAAACAACATTTAAACAGAAGTACCCTTTAAACTAATGATTTGACACGTTTTTTCCCCCATCTTTAATTTTTCTGTCTGCTTTTGTCTGATGGTTGTATGTTCCTTTTGTCAACATTGGCTGGGATCAACCCCAACATAACTGCTTTTATTAATTTAGGATTTTGTAGAGGTTACCTGAAAACACTATACTTTCCTTTGTTTATTGTACTTTCTAGCAGTATGTTATTGTGTGGGTATCATAACATAGTTTTTTTTTTTTTTTTTACCAGATTATGTTTCTTAGACTTCTTTCAGTGGTACTGCTTCATTGTTTCAGCATGGATGGATGAGATTTAAGATCTCTCTTTATGTTTTATACAGATTAATCAGTTCAATATTTGAGTTGTGCAGAATTATGTGTAGAGTTCTCAACTTACAGTAACAATCCACAGATAGAAATAAGAGAGAGAGGAGAGTGTGAGAGAGGGAGACAGAGACAGAGAGAGAGGTGACCTTATCAGAGACAATCATGTTTATTAATGGTGAAAAACTTGTTTGAAAAACTGCTTAAATTATTTAATGGATACCAAACCCCCCACCCTAACACGTAAAGCACACGTCTGTCTCCTCAAGGCGTGTCACCAGTGCTTTGATCATAGTGATGTGTTCATCCCGTCACCACGAAGGGATGAGTGTCATTGTCATTTAACACACCACCTTGGAAAGAAACGCAGCAGTGTGTATCCCAGATATCCATATGTGCAACCACACATACATATGCACACACAGGAACTATGATTCCACCATCAACTCTGTCAGTTTGCGGCATCTTGGCAAAACATTTGTCCATCGCATCAAAATTATGCCAAACAAGCACTTGGTAAGAGCATCCCGACTTCCCCCCTAGTGTCATGTATGTTTGTTCCAAGTATTATACTTAGTCAGCTCGATGAGTGAGTCTTGATGAAATTCTTTTAACTAGTTAACTTTAAGGCGGGCAAGGAGCAACATGTCAGATGCAGAGTAACCAGTCATTGCCATTCAGTGAATATGTAGAGAAAAATGTAACCGGGTGAACTATTAATAGAGGAGGTGCAGAAAGGACTTTTAAATGCTGCTTGTTATCTGTGAGTCCGCTTTGATGTTTGAGTCATCCCACATCAACATCAATCTGATTTTATCCTCAGGTCTCATTTTTGTTACAGAGGCAATATCTCTGCAGAATGCTGCTTCTGAGTTTTTTTTAGTAGTATAATGTTCTCACCCTTGATGACCGTAGATACCACTAGACTAGATCGATTAATCAGCCAGGCCAGTATATTGGCTGATATTAGCTTATTGCAAATATATTTACCGTAGGGCTGGGCGATAAAACGATAATGATAATTATCGCAATATAATTTTCCTCGATATAAATGTAACAAATGTTTTATATAATTAAACCACCCATACACCAGGAGAGGGGCTGCTAAAGCCCCTTAAACGCTAGTTGCCACCCACCATTAAACAGAAGAAGAAGACAAACAGCCAATCATGTCGCAGGAATGAAATATGCTTACAGACACAGTGGCTAACAGGCTTGTAGCTGGAGCGGAATAAGCAAAATACCGGTAAGCGAAATGAGCAACAACGAAGAAAACGCAGTGCCATGACCAGCTCGAAGCGGAAGAAATCCATTGTCGACAAGAAAGGTCACTCAACTAAAGTAGTTTTGAGATATTTTGGCTATTTCTGGCAATAAAAAATAGTTTAAAACCACAATCATCTGGTTTCACTCCGGAGCAAAAATCAGCCTTTGAACTTGAAAGAAATAATGATTTGACAGTTATCGTGATAATTATCAATATTGACTGATATGAAAAAAAAAATGTTGTGAAACAATTTTTGGCCATATCGCCCAGCCCTAATTTAGTAGTGTATAAGTTGGCAGATAAGTAACAGTTTGATTTAGTTTTTCCACCAGAGATCACTGAAGTCCCAAATATTGGTATCAGTATTTGCCTCAAAAATCCAGTATCTTCTTTTGCAACAGACAAATTTTACTCTGATCCTTGTTACTTCTTACAGAACCTGAAAACTTTGACTTTTTTTGGAGGATATCTAGTTTCAGTTTTGGTTCTTTGCAATACAGTAGTTCCTGTGACTGATCCTGGGGTGTAGTTTGCAGTATTTTACATCCCTATTTTACAATTACCACTTTTAAATACTGATTGACTACTGATTGACTTGAACAGCAGCCTGTGGAAGAGTCTATTAAAGCCTCTACACAACCATATACCCACACAGGTGTTTTCACTTATTGTGTTAGTTTTGTTGAACTTGTTTGGATGGGACGTTTTTTTTTCATTGTTATTAGTAGGCCTGCACAGAACTTGGTGACATCTAGGGCTGCAGCTAACAATGATTTTCATTATTGAATCGTTTGGACTATAAAAGGTTCTTGGTGAAATCATCAAATAGCTTGTTTTGTCCGACCAACAGTCCCAAACCCAAAGATATTCTGTTTTACAATGATATAAAACAGTGAAAAGCAGCAAATCCTCACATTGGAGAAACTGCAACCTTTTTGCTTAATCAATGAATCATTTACGTTTTTGCTTAAGTCAGTTTTATCAGAACAGTTGCTGATTCATTTTCTGTTGATCGACTAGCCTTATCGTTTTTGTTGACTAATTGTTACAGCTGTAGTGACATCATGCAATTCCCTGCAAAGCTCCACCCAACTTCTCCCTGAGCAGCAGTCTAATCAGCCACAATAAACGCCAGTGTGTGTTTGCAGGGCCTTTTTAAAATGAAGGACAATTGAGAAACTTGCTAACTTGTGGTCTGACCTATTGACTGATGTTGAAGTACAAATATTGTTGCAATGGGTGGACTATGGTACATGAGCCTGCACAGCTTTAGTTTTGTGTACTGTATCACTTATTTTGAAAAAGCACCTGCATTTAGCAATGCAAAACCGTTTATGATTGACACAAAGCAAACGAGATGTCAGTTTATACACAACAATAAAAATGTAATAACTCTCCCAACTTCTGCAGTAGGAGTTGTTGTGATTTCAGTTAAATTATGGTGGAGAATTTGGTTGCCAAATAAATATGCAAATGTGCAACTTGGGTGGCAGTAGTTTGGCTTCATTGTTAAGATAGCTTCTCTGTGTGGGCAAGCATTTGTTTAATAAAAGAGAGATTTGGATTCTTATGAGGCCTAAATGTTGTTTTGTTTACCCCTGGGGCGTCGAGGCTCATAAGCTGACAGACGTTTATAGATTTGCGATTTAGTACTGAGCAATAATTTTTGTTAAATTTTTAAGCTTTTAAAATGAGGCTGGCAAGGTTTTTGTAATATTTTCCTTCTTTGTTTAAAACAGGGTTCGTACAAAGTCTTGAAAGTTTGGAAAATGCTTAATTTTAAGTTAACTGTTAAGTTTTCAAGGTTAGGAATATGCTTGAATTTGAATATACTCCTTGAAAAATGCTAAATTTTCAACATAATCTGGTCTTTCATCTACACAATCACTCATGTAAACCAAAAATCTTATAATATTTGAAATGAAACGATCCCGTCGTCATATTTGTTTGTTGTCTCCTGGCATTTATAGTAACAAATCGGATGTGATGATAAAGGCTTTGAGTCTGGACATTTTTGGTTTAGGTACCTTGAAAGTGCTTGAAAAATGCAACTATTATTCTAAAACCAGTTCTGTGGTTTCAAACAATAGCAGATCAGGACATCCCTATTTATGATATCTGGAAGTAGTAAGTCAAAAGAATCTGGACTTGCTGTTGTGTCTTGAAGACATTTCGCCAATCATCCGGCTTCATTATTCATAAAGACCACAATAGCTACAGTTGGCTTGTGAAATGCTGTTTTATAACAGAAAACAAACAAGGAACTCAAGGAACTTCTGTAGTTTCTGAACTTTGTACTTTCTCAAGGTTTTGGTTCCTCTAGCTTTTGGAAATATTGGTGAACGCAGTACCACCGTGGCAGTGATGCAAAATGTCCACTAGAGAGCGCCATTGATACTGGATTGATTTGCACTATTTTTGAGACTTATCCTCTCAAGATGACAGTTGTGGTAGCTCACTACTGTTTTACAGTATACTCAGATCTTTTATTGTTCTGTGATTAAACCAATTTGTTTGTTGATGTAGAGCCGATGTGTTTTACTCATTGGGTGATCAAATGAGAATGGTAGAGAAGCAATAACTTAGATTGCATTATAACTGTGTATGAGCCATGAATTAAAAATGAGGTTTTATAGAAGTGTAAAACATACTCGCAGACCTTTTTTATTTTACAATGTTTTATTACTTAAGCTAACTTCAATTATGTGGGAGGAAATGCTTATCAAATGGGTGTATACCTCTTTAACCACACTGATTTTTAGATGATGTTTAAAAAAAACAAAAAAAAAGATGTTGCATAGTCATGCGGAGTGGAAGGAGTCTCTTAAAAGAGACTTAAGCAAGAGAATGATGCCAACAGGCATGTTTTTATGGCCCTTACCAGTTTAATCATTAATTATTTAATTATTTCAAATAATCAAGGTGATTTCCAAGTTACTAATATGATATTCTGTAATTGAATTGCCAAACACAGATGCTATGTAGGCCACGATCATATGAACCATATATTCAAGCATTTTACATTCTCACTATACTGTAAGTGTGCCACAGCGTCTACACAGGGACAAAACCCCGAGCTCCCAAAGAGCAGAGCTCTGCGAGACTCAGGCGACGGCTGCTACTCTTGCTCTCTGAACTCGGGTGCTTCACCTTCAAGTACAGTCTAAGAGGAGACGGAGGGAGGGAGGGGAGAAGGGGGGTGGAAATGTGCCACATTATAAGAGGAAGTTCATCCTCTGATAAACACATAGCTACACATCCCACTGGACCCACTGTCTGAGATGGCAGCCAGTGCTAAATGTGAGCTTGTCTGAGCCGCACCACTACAAGGGCAGAAACCACATGGAATTCATGTTTTGTCCCTAGGTTGTTCGTTTGAGAGCTTTAGAGGATTTTAATGTGCCTCTCTGTACCTCACGGTTTCCATTCAAGGGGCTCTCCAGACGCAGTGCAGCTCTTCACAGAAGACATGCATAATCATGGCAGAGGGGAGGGGATGAAACAAAGAAGAGATGTGCAAAGCATCATATACATATGGCACTTTATATTGTACCCCTTTCAGGTATTCTTATGGGTGTTTTGGTTTTAGGTTTGATTTTTTGCGTTGTTACACACAAAGGAAACAGCCGCAGCTCAGTACTTCAAAGGGGCCCCGGCAATCCCACATAGACAGACCACATTTTAGTGGAGCATGCTGTGCTGTGCTGCACTGTGCTACAGACAGACAGGAGCTGTTATGAAGAAGAGGAGACCATGGCTTCTCATTAAAAAGCACTACTGTTTCCTCCACAGATTACACTGCTATGGGAAAACTACACAGCGAAGACACCCTTGCCACATCTATGGCTGAAAGATGCAGTATTACATGATTGGAACTGTCAAATAAAGCATACAGTTGGAGAAGTCTCAAAACAAGTGTTCACAAAAAAATGACAAAACATTTTTAATGGAAATGATTGACAGGTTGTTTACAGAGAAATCTCAGTTTTCTTGATGTTTAGAAATGTCTAGTCTTTTTGTGAGGGCTGCTTTCTTTCAGCTTGTTGTTGCGCCTTACACCTGGTCAAGACCTCGTGATCCAAATGGTTAAAAGGCCAGAAAACTCCACAGTCTTGTATACACTAGGTACTGCATAAACACATAGCTGGCACCCCAAGGCTGCATGACAAAAAATGTGTAGTGAGGGAGTTGTGTTAAGGAGCCCATTGTGATTCTGGGGCCCCTTTCCAGGGCTGCTGATGTACACCTAAATTTGACAAAGACATTTCCTACTCATGTATTTGGCTACTACTGTATTTACCGAAGGTCATAGCAAGTATGGATGACCTCTGACGTTAAAATCAGCAGGCCCTGTGCTCCATTGGGTAGAACATCTTACTTCTTGTTTTTTAGACCAGTCTAGTCTTGAAGCTGCAGTTTCATTGTTGCACCTTTTGTCACATAAATTTAACTCAGGGACCAAGTTATTGATGAAGATATTCAAGCAGCAAAAAGAGAGAGTGTGAAGGATCTTGCATGTACATAAGCTCTTTCAGTCACGTTCTATCTGGCATACTTTACACAAAACTTGAGGGGGGACTTCAGACCTAGGATGGCCAGGGTGTATATTATACCTCCAGCAAGGGGTTCTTTGGAAAGTGCAGAGACATTTATTGGTGAAGCCAGGGGTGGTGGACTTTCATTTCCTGGTTTTAATGGAGAGAGTCTCTCAGCCCCCACATGGGTCAAAATGAGACTTTATTTAATGTTTTTTCTGGAGCTTTTGAGGACAGTGCAAACAGAAAGGGGACTGTAATCTGAAATATTTTTCACATAATCCCTCTTATTTTGGAGTTGTTTGTTGCTGTGGTTATAGTATAAAGGTGTAATTGGTAGTTCCAGAGACATTTCTCTTTGTAATTTTTCACTGTCAGTGAGGATCAGACGTTGTCATTTGATGGGGCTTAAAACGTGAAAAAGATGACTGTGTCTTATATTCATTCTTTGTTGAAAGGGACAGATATCAGACAATGCCCTAATCCCCTTGGTCATAGTGCGGGTTCTCTGTATGTGAGCAGGTTACTAATCGCCGTTTTCCCTTCTACTCTGATAAATGAGCGAGTAAGGGTTGTCCCCGGCACTCAGGGCTGAGTCGCGTGCATAAATAAAATACTGTACCGTGACATTATCTAGGGCAGCTCTACTCTACAGCCAATGTCCTCTTACAGTTACTGTGGCACCTGCGACTCGCTGTCACACATTGACCTGAATTGGAGTACTGCGTGTGACAGTGAGGTTGGCACTCAGGCACACACACAGGCAGAAACTCAGTATCGCAATTAAGGCAGATCCCACTTGTAAACACATACACACCTGAGAGGCCACAAGCACAATACCACAACTGGTGTGTCACTGGCATTTTGTATAGAAGACATCAGAAGTTAATTGTTTATTATATTTTTTTCCTTTCAAGCTTGGTTTAAGTGCAGTTTCTCTGATAATCAGTAAGCAGTGCAATTTAGTCCACCGTCAAAGAATTGCACAAGTGGAACAAGTATAAACATGGTAATTGACCGCCATACCAAAGCTGCATTACCCAGAGTAGCCTCTGGATGGCAGTGTCAGGCTGTGCTACCCGCTGTCAGCCCCAGCTCTCTCATTAGTGAGGTCTAGCAGGCCCCCTCCGACATGTCTCATAAATGTCAACACCAATACAGCAGGGGACAGTGGGCCTGGATGTAACAAACACAGACGCCATGAAAGTCCACTCTGTCTGTCAAATCAATCACAGAGGCAAGCCACAAGCTGCATGTTCACACCTCACATGGAAACTACCTGCAAGTTGGCATTTGGTTAGTTTAAAGACAAAGAATAAATCCCTGTGGGGTTGTTAGGAATTATTTTAATCTTGAATGTAAGATGGAATTTGTAGCATACAATGCACAGCCTTTGGCATTGGTCTTTGTAAATTCCTTTATATGTGTATGTTTGTGTATTCCTGTAGTGTGTCTCGAAGTTATTGTCACCTTGCTGTGGTCAGTAAGTCCCCTTCAGTATACCCTCCATCCCATCCTCTCCCCTCTCCGCTTCCTCTCTTCTTTCTCCTTTCCATTCTCTTCCCTCTTCTCTTTCCCATTATCAAGCCATGTGCTGCCTGCACTCTTTTCCATTCTCTTCCAATCGGGCCACAGGAGCAGGTGGATTGGAGATAACTTGCGCTGTGCTTTGTTTTCGCCCTGACACTGTCATTAATCATTGCCCAAGCCACACTTCAACATATAATAATAAGGACTGGCTGCTGTGTGGGGGCTGCCGCCCAATTGCCTTTCATTGCGCGGATGCCAAATTGGAGGTGAACGGCCATAGCCAGACACTACTCCCCTGTCCCCAGACTGTCTCATCATTTAGGTATTTATCCATCTCAGCCTTGTCTGTGGAGCTTCTCCCTGCCCTCCCAAGAGGCCCAAGATTGTTAGGGGGAGGGTCAGATTTGTTTCTCAGGCTTTTTGGCTTTGATTCTGGGCCTATAAGTTAGGGATTAGAAGCAAATTTCCCACAGGGCAGTGCTGGATTTGCTGGCGTTTAACTGTTTAACCTGTCTTAGTCTTGTGTGGCAAAGGGGTGTGGGCGGTGGTGGGAGGGAGAGGAAGCAGGGTTTTGGAGAGAGACTGGTCAACAGGCCCAGAGAGACCCAGATGGACTAAGCCAGAGCCAGGCCAGCATCGATAAGAGAGGCTTCCTTATCCATCACCTCTCTAGTGGAGTTGTTAGAGTACCAAATGTATGTGTGAGGGAGGGACTGAAAATGTGTAAGAGGTTGTGTGTGTTTGTGAGTGGTTTCCCCTGGGTACCTCAGACTAATAAATCAGAATCATATTGGTCCTCCTTCAGTTACAGCCCTCATGTCTTGCCTATAATACACAACACGTGAGAATAGGTGGCTACAGTGTGTTTTGCAAATGGGCCAGTGACTTATCAATTATATGAGGACCCCAGACATATTTACAGAAACTTGATATTTGGATCAAGTTTGACCTCAATATTTAAACATAAACTAAACATAAACATAAAATACTACTCATGTAAAAATTGTGCTCACACATATGTCAATTATTTTGTGTTGCAGATTGAGATGGTATATTGTATGTTGATTGATATAGTGTGTACATATGCTGGACAACATTTAATGTAAAATGTGAAGCTCAGGCTATATATAAAATAAGATAGCAAGTGGTTGCAGATACTCAAAATCATAAAATTCACATGTTCTTTTTGCCTCTAAGCTAATTGAAAGTGGAATTTGAAAAGCCAAGAATGTCAGTAAATTAACACACTGTAGATACAACAGGCTGCAGATACAATGTGAGGGTTCTTAACCAGTTAAAAGGTCCATGTTCTCAAGCGTCTTATGGACTGAGGCAGGTTGCTGCTTGGTTTGGGTCTTGGGGTTAAGGTTTTAGCCACCCTTTGTGGGCTGTACTCCGGAACAGGCATGGGTGCAGACCAGCAGGAGGATCCCTGTCCTGTCAAACATAATCCAGGCGGATTACGGTGATCTGAGGGGAATTTTGGAGCCTTGAGCGTGAAGGTGTGCTCTTTGGGCTCTGCCATCTTTACTTCTACAAGGTGTACACATCTGGATGGCAGTAGAGAGAATGGTCTTGGCTTTGATCTCTACCATCACCATCGCTGCTCACCTCCTTTGCACGGTGCACAGGTGTATTAGTAAGTGATGTTAGACAGGCAAATGTCAACAAAGAATGGAAGATTGGCTGGACATTGTTGCTGTGCCCATTAGCTCTGATCTTAATGGGTTTGTGTGTTTGGGATCGAGCTCAGACCTGTAGAAAGGTGAACTCGCATTAATGCTACAAACATAACTCAATCCATAAGGTATTAATATGTCTTTCACACCATCACTTCAGCAGTTTGACATATATCAGCTTACTGTTCTATACTTGCAAATGGTCTCATTTGGCACTTTGAATCTCCGTCTATACATATCTTGTGAACTTTTATATCATTCTGACATGTAGACAGTAAAGAGCTCCATGTCTCCTTTGGTGCTGTAGAAATATACTGCAAAACCGTATTGATCTTTAATTAAAGAAGCTCTTAACCTTGGCTGGGCAGAGGACCCCCAGGCCAGTGAGTTAATTAATGTACTAATAGTCATAATATTTGTGCTGTGCACGGGAGGTACATAAAAGATTATCTATTGTGTGAGCAGTTTATCAGCCCAATGATGCTAGAGCCCCGTGCTGTGCGTATATCAATATTATGAGCAAAAATCTGCAATACAGACAGAAGAAGAGGGAGAGTCGGTCTTTTAATATCTCCCCCCGGTTCATCAGCAGTTTAGCAAGGCCCCGTTTTACCTCCTGGGATTCTCCTCTGATCGTAACCAGGCGGCATCGATGGGCCTTTACAGGCACTAATGCTTCGCTACCTTGACAACACACAGCAGCTATAAGCCCTCTAAAAGATCCACTTCTTCTCCAGATGAGTCAGGGGGTCCCACTCCTCCGTTTACCCCACAGTCCCAAGGAGGGCGTTTCATCCCTGGATCAAAACCTCATACTACTGACCTTTCAGTTGCTCCCACCAACCACCAGACCCCCTCATAAACAGGTCCCTCTGAGGGAGGGAGGGAGGGAGAGAGAGGGGGAGAATGTGTGCGTGGGGGCCCAGACACACTGTGATATCACCCTTTATAGCTTTATTGATTTCCTCTCAGGATGCAACTATTAACATTGAGCTGCTATGGTGGCTGCTGCTGTCTTGTTCTCTGCAGGTAAGAACACTGGCTCACACCCCTGGCCTTGTGGATTGTGTATATAGGGGGGTGGAGTGGCTGGGGGAAGCACAGGGGAGGCACATGCTTTTATAATTAAGGTCAGCTGGGATGCATTACAGCATTTGGAGGTGTTAAAACGGGCCCTCCTCAGAGAGTATGTTGGCATTGCCCACGCTCGTAAATTAGCCACGCTCCCCGCTGATGTTAGGAACAGGAGATGGGGGTGGAAGGAGGGAAAAGGGGGGGGGGATTAGGTAGATGACTGGATGTAGACACGAGGCTGGATTTGATTGTATTGTGTTTTTATTTGATGTCTTTTTTTCCCCAAATCATTGATTTTATGTGTGTATAAAAGGGACCATAAGGAACTTGTTGCAATTAAAACAAGCAAAGTCAAATGAGGTCTTGTCTTGCTGTATGCAACCTGTAAAAAAATTAATTATGCATATGGATAGTATGGACTACTGCTACTACTACTACTACTACACAGTGTATACTGGATATATCCCACATGTTCAAACTACAGAAAATATCTATTGTGTTTTGTAAAGTGATGAAATTAGACTGCTGTGGTGCTGTCAATTGGACAGATACAAACAAAATTAACATCTATTAAGTATATTAAGTTTTTCCTTAATCAGTGGTACAATCATATTTTACTGTAGCATGATCATTCCACCTTAATGTTATGAATTAACTCCTAACCTATAATAATTCAGATGTTAATATTAGCAGCACAAATTAAACATAATGATATGAGCTGCACATTAAACTGCACAGAACCACCCAGAAAAGTTAATTAATAGGCAGAAACAGTGAAATAATGGGCAGGTAAGTCAACAGATGCTTCCACAGAATGAGCAGAGGTGTGTTCAAGTTCTCTTTGGACCAACACTGGCACCAATGAGGCAGGCAAAACAAAGCAGGGCCCTTCAGATTCACAATGGGGACACTGTCAGCAAGGACAGGGGAGGGGAGAGGGAACAAACAGAACAGAAGAGTTTCACAAACAACCTGTCATAAGGCATTCAGCAGGACAGGTCTGACTGGGACGCCAGGCTCACACCCTGTGCTGGGGGTGAGGCAGGGGTCATCTCTCTGATGCATAGTGGGAGAAGTATGACAAGCAGAAGGAGTGGGAGAGAGAGAGAGAGAGAGTGAGACGAGCAGGAAATATCAGGGCTTGGTTACATGGCATCTTAATTTTGCTGACTTCTGATATGTGACGTCTATTGTCTAAGGTCAGGTTTACGTAAGGTGTTATTAAGTCATAGAAATGGTTTCTAACAGAACAGTTTACCTGAAAGACACAGGGTGTAGGCCTATAAGTATAGATGTTTTTAGTTTCTAATAGGGCATAAGGTTTTAAAGGTTGAACTAATGACTTTATTCATGGTTAATAAATAAATAAGTAATGCTTTTTTAAATGAGTAATAAGACATTATTAAGGCCAACTTTTGCCTGGATGTGAAAAGTCCATATCCTGTGTAAACACACTTTGCTTTTGCTTTTTATTTAGTTGTTTAGCTCTTTATTTAGCTCTTATTTATCAGGAAGACCCCCCCTATGGCTGCAACTACTATTTTCATTAGATTAATCTGCCAGTTATTTACTCAATTAACAAAATGTGGTCTAAAAAAAAAAAAAAGGCCAGAAAGTACGCAGAAATATCCATCACAAGTCTCCAGAGCCCACGTTCTTCAGATGTCTTGTTTTGTCTGACTAAAAGTCCAAAACCTGAAGATAAGAGGAAATTCACCATCATAGAACACTAGGACACATTTGATAAGCTGGAAGAAAAGTGCTATTTTTGATCGATTACCAAAATTGTTGCCAAGCCTAGACCACTCCATTGGACAGTCACCATCTGGAAAAATCATGCAGTGCATCTGGACCAAAATGCATTTATTAATGGCTTATTACTGATCTATAAAGCATTAACAGATGCCATATTGATGATTGATAAAGCATAACTTGTATGAAGTATACCTTATCTGAAGCTACTGTTAAGATGAAGCAGAATTTAAAATACTGTTAGACGATTCAGTTATTTTTAAAAGCTTGTTGCTTGTTGCAACCTCCTTTATAAGGTTGCCCATAGCAGTGCTTATAAATTGTTTGACTCAATAGTAAAAAATAGTGTACTAATTTTCAATCTCTGACACAATGACACAGCCATTATTGTCATTTTGATTTTGTGGTATTGATTTCAGCTTTTAGTTAATAATTCTGGCCTACTTTGACAGCTTGTAGATACCAGTCATCACTCTGACCCTCCTGAGACTAAGCTGAGTGCCAAAAACCTGACAGAAACACAGTAATCAGAGCCTGTGCCACTGACCATTGTTTATGTGTGCTAACCAGAACTGACCTAGTCTCTGAGTGTTGCTTAGTTTTTAATCAACTGACATCTCTTGGATCTCTCGGATGACAAAAGGACATAAAAACAAAACACAGTATATTCACATTTGAAAGAAATATCAGTCAGACTAAACTATTTTACAAATTTTCCTCTGAAATGTTTCGTTTGAATTGATCCCCTTTTTTTTTTTCTGTAAAGGCAGAATTTAATGGGGAAATCCACACAACATCACATAGGGCACAGTGCCAAGTTTACGTCCTCTGACGGTTACCATAATTACCACTTTCCCACTAGTACATACCATTCACCTTGTAATTCAGACTAGGACTTGGTATTTTTGTTATAGCCCTGACGTCGCAGAATAGGGTTTGGCTTAAACCTTTGAACCAACATGTGCAGCAGCATGACTCAGCAATGTTTGCATCTTCATATTTTCCTGCTGTCAAATTCAAGTTTCATAAAGAACACAATTAGCTTGGTGTTGTTCTTCCTTAGTTGATTCTAAAATTGAGACTTTGCTGAGAAATCATCAAGTGTTAATAGATATTGCCCTATAGAGTAATGAGTATGAGAATGATTAGACAGTATAATGAGGAACTAAGAGCAGAGATTCTCATTATTTTCCCAGATCATTGCATTTCTTGTTGCATCCTCACCACCATGCCAGGTTCACCGAGCTGTACTTGCACTGCCTTTCCGATGCAGCATATAAAACCAGAATGCAACCCGCTGCTTTAGCAAACTGGAATGAAATCTGTTGTACACCGCTGAACTGTCACACAAAAAATATAGTAATGGGCCTCAACCTGCCACCACTGTTCACAGGTGTTTTTTTTTACAACAGTATTTATTTGACCATTATGTTAAATTGTCCCCATAAAGCCGCACTTGGCAGCACCATCCTCTGAATCTCTTTGTGAGCCACTTAAGTATACCACTGGGGGTTAGTGTGTTCCATGGACCCAATATGGTCGCTTAAAACTGAATAAATAAAGCAAGTTTAGTTAGGCTGTGCCCCCTTGTTGGGAAAGCAGTGTTAAGGAAATAGCTCTCAAATTTTGTGGGTTTTCATGCGTGTTGTAAGTGTTGCTATAAAGTTGTGAAGTGTACCTCAAGGAGACGCTTGTACAGTATCTATCTACATTTAATGTAGTATTTACCTGTTTCCTTGCATTCTAAAAGTGGGTAATATTGAATACACCTAAGGTCAAGTTTGGCCCTCTAAAGTTTTGCATTTAAAGCAGATTAGGTATCTTGAACTTAGTTGTAGCCACTCTTTGACATGGACTCTGGTATGCTGACAAATTTAAATAAGCAGCAGTAGAGCACAGGGAATCAGTATATATCACATGATATGAGTATATATCTCCATAAATTTATATGATAAGTTGCAGATCTGGGGCTCAGACTTTCTCTTTGTGGTGCTGTTGTGATCTAGAGGACTGTTGACCACAGGCAGGCAGCCATAAAATGAGGGGGCCTGACTCTGTTGAGACCACCTCTATTCACGGCCCCGGAGCCACTGGATGCTAAGTGGCAGCCGGAAAATCACAGCTGTGGGATCAAGCACGCCACATTAGGAGAGAGAGTCCTCCCCCAAACAAGGGTACAGTACAGCACAAATAGAATACCAAAGGCAAGTTGATCTTCTCAATAATGCCGAGTATGTATGCTCCTGTCGAGGCACCGGAACAACTTTCACAGGTTAAAACCAGAGGGCTAGGAGATACTTGGAGCAGTAGATTGTGATTCACCTTGTAGAAAACATCTGCAATTTCTTGTAGATTTTGCACCTAAATGTTGCAATATTAAATTGGAATTCTGACATGTTTTTGGATCTGCTATTGTTAGACAGGTTATGTCAATTATCTGAATGTAGAAAGGAAAGGAAGGAATTGAATATTGTGTTACATTTGCTTACTTTAAATCTGTTTAGTTTATAGCTAAACCATGGCAAGTACGTTGCTCAAGTCTTACTTTTCTGCTTACACAAAGAGACACTTGGGCCTTCATTATACCCTTTGGACAGAGCCTCACCATGTGTTTTCGCTGAATTTCAGAGACAGGGCATTTTTCTACAGCAATTTACACTCCTACAATTATAGCGTTCTGGTGCAGATATGGTGTCGGCCCCTCCTCCTTGACCTCTGCCCTTTTGCGAAGCAGGCGAAAGTGTTTGCTGATTAACGGCTGGCTGAGGTACATGGCTCCAGCTCCAGCACCTTGTCCTCCCGAACTGAGGTGACAGTCTCCTAGGCTCTTTATGGAAATTAACTGCAAAACATAGCCAATTAGACCTGCGTTATTTAGAACAACTCAGCTTTTCACCCTGAATAAAAGCAGGCCCAGATAAGACCTGTACACTCAGACGCTGCAGCAAATTAATGTGAAGTTGGTGGCCTGCCAGTAAGCCAGTCCATCTAAAATGGTGACATTAAAAGCATGAAGGCAAGTTTTTCTATAAGCTGTAAATTATTGGTGAATAGAACACAGGCTGATTAAAGAGTGGGCTTTATGAATAACTTTAGAGACAATTATAAATTAAACACATTGCAAGTTGGAAATGGTGATGTAAGATGTTTTATTTTGGCAAATTAGCAAAAGATTCTTATCAAACGTTATACATTGATTTTTATGTTTCTAGCTTTTGTTTACAGCAAAGTTCCTGGGCAAATTTTTCCCAGGTTCTGCACCTTTTATTCCAAATGTATAACTGGGAATTAAGCATCTGTATAACGTCTTTTCACTCCACGAGCTAAAGATAGGGCTTTTAGCCTGATACGCTGTCTTAATTTTCCCTTTCTCAGGTCACTGCAGAGAGCGACGGCATTAGAGTGAGGAGGAGGGCCCTTACTCTATGTGCAAGAATACACTGTGGAAGTTGCAAAGGGCAGAGTCTCTAGGAAATCTACTCTTTCTTTGAAAAAATGTCACGGGAGAGATAGAAGATTGGCACCACAAAGAGCCCAAAATAGCACGGGCTGCTACGCGTTGTCAGACAAGATTTGGGCTGAGACATTGACTTTTGTTCTGCAAAGTATTGGCCCCTGAAAGGGAGATGGGAGGTGTAAAAATTGTGATTTCTCCTCTTCCCGTGGTTATGTGCAATACATTACCCTACTGATAATGCATGCTGCTGGGACTGAGGTTTGTAACGTCACAATTATTCCTTGTCTACAACAAAAGAGGTGTACCTAGGATTGGGATAGAGTTGGGAAATGGGTAAATATGGACACTAGTTCTTCCATTTTAGGTGAGTGGAATCAGTGGTTACAGAGGCAGTTATTTATCAAAGGCATAGGGCCTTGTCTAGAAGATTAGGACAGATCCCTAACCCTTCTGCTTTCCCATAACTCCAGTGCACTCACATTTAACATTTCTTCCTTCTGCCTTCCCCATGATAACAAAGCCCTCATATATATTATGCAGGTTTGCCCCTTGGCCACATAATAGGATTATGAATAATTTCTACAAATTTACAAAAACAAATCACATGGCAAGGCTTAAAGTTTGCTAATAATTTCTCCATAGCTGATAGATCAAAGCAAGGCGCAGGGACTGCAGAGCCAGGCAGTAGATTGACCCTGGTCAGGCATTTTTAATGAAAGGGTTAATCTCCTCAGAGGTGACTATTCAGGAGCAAGCAGTGTGACCAAATGAAGAATTCAGGTCTGGGATAAGAAGGAGAATAGTGGTCTTGAGGGTGCTTTTGGGTGACAGCGAGGAAGCCCCCGAGGTAAAACTGTGTGATGCTGTATTTGAGCCCATCTGACCAGACCTCCTCCCCAATCCATTATAAAAGAAAGAGAAAGGTGGGAAAACAGTCAGGCTGTTTGAAGAACCTATGGCATGTAGGCCCAAGGCTATTTCATGGATGACCACAAACAAACCTGCTCTATTGGCTCTGAAACCCCATGAAAAGAATCCTTAATATGCACAAAAACACACACAGGCATGATGGCGGCTGTGTGCATACTTATACATAGGGACCAATGGGGACACACACATGCACACACTCACTCACTCACTCAGACTCGCACATGCACACACATACAATTTCCCATTAGGACAACTGCTGTTCATTTCAAAAAGTACCTGAATGTACTTAGAGTCCTGGCTGTTTGGGATAAACTTTGTTGTCAAGAACCTCTTGTGCTACTGTAAGCATACATGCCCTCTTTTGAGTAATTAGACTTGAATACCTTCCAAAAGGAGAGAGGGAGAGAGAGGGTAAAAAAAAGAGAGATGCCTTTATAAATGTATAAGCCTTGGCTGGTTAAGGAGGTTTAGAAATCTCATCATGACAGTGGTAAAATGGGCCTCTTGGTAATTAGGAACAAATGAAATTGCTTATCACTTGTGGAGTTACTGTGCCAGCCATTTGGCTGTGTTCAGAGGGATTAATCAGAAGGCTATTGACATTACATTTTTCCACAATTATCATTCATATATTTTATGGTAATTGGGCTTTTTTTTTTACTGAGGAATTAAGGTGCCTATGTAATTCCAGACAAAATGAACATACGCAAATACAAATATTAATCAAATGCCTGAAATAACGCAACATTTCAGCTGCTGATCATCACGCAACAAAGTACTGAAATGAAACGTTAAAATATCAGTCTTCTCTTTGAGAGAAATTTAAATGCCATTTTAATAATTCATTTATATGAATGATGGTTATTCATATGGAGTTGAAGATGTATTCATGCCTAAATTAAACAGTGATTAAAGGAATAGCAAGGTTTATACAGCATCATCTAAATGTTTGTAAATTGGAAATGTGATGTGTGAAACTGATTTATTTCATATTTTACTCTAGGTATTGCTATAAAAGTAACAGTTCATTTAAGGTTTCTTCATAAGCCTGGTTGCCATGTTGCATTAAGTCTTATTAGGATAACAACAAACCACAAGGTGACATCAACCTAATAAAACCAATAAAAACACTTTGTTCTGAATGCAATCAGAATGTAGACATATAACTCCTCCTCTGTGCTCTTTTTCCAATACCTTCCTAACAGCACCTACCTACACGTGAAAATGACATGTCATTGTCCTAATGGCCTGGGGAGGTTGATAAAGGAAGACTTTGCCTAATGCTTCCATAAACGTGTTAGGCAAAGTCCAGCAGGATGTAATTGCATCTAATATATTTACAGAGGATTGATTTCCCTCCTACGACCCACCCACCAGGCAGCAACAAGCTGCGGTCGGTTCACCCAGGTCACTGTGGATGAGTTCTGTGTCCACTCTGTCCTCTTTACACCAAGCAACAAGACTGAGCCACAGAGACCATGGAAAGTATTGGAGTGCAGCTTAATGAGGTAATTAGTCAAAGGCCATGACGATCCTTGGAGGCTAATACCTGTGACCTCTTGATCCTGGATTCCTGACACACATCTCTGGAGACTGTACAGGAAAGACTGCTACAAAATCCAAACACTGTCGCCTCGGCCAGACACTCCAGTCAATTTTTACCAAGAATGTGTGATATTACACTTCAAGAAAGGAGACTTCAAGCTGAGCAACCCCACATTTGTCTTCTTTTTTTGTTTAATTACCCCCACTATGCAGTAATGGGCCTGCCCCCTTTCCTTCCCTGAAGAAAAATAAACCTTAGCAAACTTAAACTACTTCACCTGTTTACTTAGAGAATTAAGTTCTGGAGAATTGACAAAGGCAGTGAAAAAGCACAAGAAAGGAAAAAGGATGAAGACCACAAAGCAGGTTGATATTTTTTCCCTCTCCCATCCCTTTCTTTTCTTTTTATCAGGTTACGTGACTGGAGGCTTCATTAATCACCACCTCGACAGCCTCTGCCAGGGGGAACTAACTGCATTTGGCCCAATTAGGCGCTGTAGAGACAATAGGAACAGCACAAGTTGTGCCTCTATGCCAGGAGCCAAGCGTTGCCTCCCTGTCATTACCTACAGAAAGGGAAAAATTAACCCCTACCAGCTTCCCTGCTTTCCTCCATTGATCCGAGGCTTTTGTGGTGTCCCTGGAGCGTGGCAGACAATTACAGATATTATTACATCTGCATTGATTTTTTTTTAAAGAGAGCAGAGTGTCTCCAAGCAATTAAAAAAAATTACAGTTCGGAAGTGGGCCAATTAAAATGCCCCCGGCCCTGGAGGGTGGCAGCAGTGTTGGTGGGAATGGAGGGACAGACTTGACTGTCAGAATGTTGCAGTTTTGTAGAGACATTAATGTGCAAATTCACACACTTGCATTGCATTCAAAAACCTGTTCTTAGTTAGGTCAAAGAAATTTACTCTAAAAAAATAATGAATGATGTTATGAAACGTAATGAAAGAAGTTGGAAACATGATTAAAAATACTCGTCAGTTACATGCAAGTCCACAAAAGTCTCATTGGCCTCTGTCGATCGAGATTATCATTATCAAAAATAGCTGTTGAAAGTTTGACTATTCTGATGGTATATTTTGGTCCAAGTTTAGCCTCAGATGGATGTCTGTTTTAATCCCTTTAACTGCTGTGAACAGTTTAGCATTGTCAGGTTTACTTAAACATAAATCATTCATTGAATACTAAAATTTTTGTACAAATAGAATATATCCCTCCAATTTCAACCAAAACTACACTGCCTAATGTAAGTTGTCATTTCAGCATCTTATTAATGGTATTTTTCTGTTGTTTAGTAACTAATGACATTTTTCAGCAGTAATTTAGGTTAGTGGCAGGATTTCTGTCCTGACATAACTGACTCTTTCCTTTGGTTGTATGTGTGTCTTCACACAGCTGCCTCATAAATATTCATCTGAAGTCTTTTCTGATTCATGCTGTTAAAGTCTCATACCTTTGGCAATCAGGTCCTCTGTCATCTTTTATCTGCCCCACAAAACCCCGAAACTCATGCGAACTTTCTCACCCTTACGTTCTCCATGCCCCTACATCCATATCTCACTCTCTTCATTTCTTTCACTCTCCCTCTTTCTGTCACACACATGCACACACACACACCCACACACACACACACACACACACACACACACACACACACACACACACACACACACACACACACACACACACACTTCCTCCCTTCCATCTTTCAGTTGGGCCTTGGCGTTGCTTTCCCCCATGGAGCAAAGTTGGCCTTTACCATGGCCATCTGACCAGACTTCCTGAAACCACAAAGAAAGGGAGAGTGCTAATTGGAATTACGGGTAGATGGAACACTGGCAGTGTAGAGATAAGGGATCAATGTGATGCAGATAAAGCCTGCATCCAGTGGCTGCAGAGCCTCCTAAGGGCCCATTGTTTTCTTGCTCTGCAATTAGAGCTGGGGAAGGAATTACTGTGTATTATTGCTATGTTTGGTAGTTCACAAAAGCACACATACTTGCACACACAAACACCTACCTGGCCTGTTTTTTTTGTTTTTTTTTGGAGCGGTTTGAGTTGAGCAGGTGGGCTCTGGGATTATTCAAACCAGCTTTTGACTAAGGAGGTAAACAATACCTCCAAATAAAAAAAAGACATCTATACAGAGACACCCAGACACCAAAAAAGAAAGGGTAGTTTAAATAAACAGCATTTGGCGCAGGAGGGAAAAGGACAATGAAACTCTGGTTCTGAGCTGCAGTCGTTTTATCACCCGACACGCTGCATGTGTTTGAAGTGGAAAATCACAGTTTCTTTAATCCATGGAGCATTCAAATAAGTTTATTTTCTCGGATTAAAAACAGTAACAATAGCAGGCAGTTAAAAACAAACAGCTCCAAACAAATGGCGACGAGGCTGAGGCGCTCGGCACGGGTAAGCTCTCCATACATCGTGGTCTGTTTCATTAGCTGAAATGTGTTATTATTGTTTATCTATTGAGCTTCCTGATAAAAACGAGCCATGCTTCCCCTTTTGGATTACAGAGTTAGAAAGGTTCAGGGGTGGCTTGCCAGTGTAATCCACACAATTCTTTTCCAACAACAACAACCTCCGGAAGATGGGAGAAAAAAGGAGAGTTTTCAACACCTGAACACCATGGCACATTTGATTAAAGACGGCTAATTTCAGAATATCATCAAAGGAGAAAGGAGCTTGGTATGTGTGTGTGGGATCTGCTCATTGTGAAGTTCTGGCAGCCGTTTAAAGAAAAAAATTCAGGAGTAGTCTCACGCAACCTTAAATTAGGGAAGAAAAAAGACTGGGCAACATGTCCTTATTGACCAGCATGCAGACTGTTTTGTCATACTTTGAGATGCACGTGGGATTTGGTAAGTACTAAATAACAAGGTGGCCTTGTCCATTGTCACTGCCTCAAACCTGCAGGAATTTGGGCTTTTTTTATATTTGGAAAGCAATTTTGATGGCTAATTCAGATGCACAATCAGTCAAATACACTAACTGCGCGCCGAGTTGTAGGCATTTTTTTTACCAAAATCATCACCTGTGCTGCCATGAAATATACTTGTATCTTTTGATGGCTAAAGTTTCCAAATTGCTTCAGTTTTTCTGAATGTACATTTGAAAAGAAAGCTCTGTTTCAAGTCTTCCTCCTCTGTTCTTTGCAATCTGACATCTGCAGACATGTTTAATAATGTTGTCTAACTGTCAGAGTTGCAATTCATCAGCGGTGGTAAATGTGAAATACACATCAGAAAGACAGAAAAATATCAGATGATAACCAGATGAGGAAGGGCTGGGTCCAAGCAGATCAGACAAGCCTCACATTCCACCGGGGGCGATGGAGGGACGGGGAGGGCTGCAATGATTTTGGAAGAGTGAATATTCGGAGATATAAATGAGACAGTTGGCTCGTTTCATAATGAAATATCAAAAATTCACCTGGAATTGTCGCGTTGGGTCCTTTTTAGGTGGCCGACTATGAAAGCTATTGGTTACAATTCAGCAGTTATAAATTTATGATGAAGGAAGTGATTTTAAGAGAGCCTGCCTAAAACTGCAGAATATTCCTTTGGGTTTTATTCAGACTATAAGCTGTTATCAGACAGCTGTGATTCACATTTACACTTTGAGCCCACAATCATTCAAAACAGTCACCTCTGAGAAAGCCCCCCACTGAACTGAAATGCCCCAAAAAACATGAAAATTTAAATGAAATTATGGGACCTGCCTCTCCTGACAGTCAGTGTGATGATACGCTTTCAGATCCTATTTGGAAGGGTTTGAATGTGCTGAAATGTAAATGACTGGACGCATGGAGGCCCAAATGGGAAGCTAGATTCTACATGGGTCAAAGGCAGGAAGACTATAGAACTAAGATAAACGGAGGGAAGAAGGAGGGAGAGATTCTCATGCGAATCGTTTAACAGCGGACACACAGTGCCACTTGCATTATGGTGACTGTTGCGTCAAGGGGCAACGCACAGGGGCCCCTTTTTTGCAATGCACCCCAGGGTTTTTGGTCTTCTCTGAAAAAAGGAACTAACCAGATTTAAGAGTGAGCTGCTAACTCATGTTATGGAATCAGATATCTGATTTGCCACGCAAAAGTAACCTTAAGTATGTAAGTATATGAGCTGAATTACTAACATTTCAAGATACTAAAAAGAATATATTTAGAATTTCTTGACAACCAATGTTAACATAGAAAAATATGAAAACATACTAGTATATTTAGCGTTTGTTATTAAAGTTTGGTGTTGTGCAAAGTAGCTGATTAATGCCTGATGCTCATGTTTATGTCATGCACCTCACCATTTTACTGCCTGTCAATGTCATTATATCTGCATGTGCAGTTCATTCATGGTGTCTGACATGCCTCACTCTATCAGTCTGCTGAAATACATACTCTATGCTCCCTGGAAGCTCAAAGCAGCCTTTTAATAGCAATGATGCTTTCTTGTTAGCCAAAAAAAAAAAAAAGGTCATGCTATTGGATTTCCATCCCTAGATATTTACCTCAAACATGGTGTGCGCCTTGCCCTCTCAGCTCACCTTTCATTTTCTGTAACTGCTCTCATGCTGATTTGTCAACCATAGATAGGATCAATTAATCTATTGAGTCTGAACAGCATGGAAGATTTAAATTGTCCATACACACACCCATGTGGCCAGCAAGCCCATTTTGTCTATTTATAGTCCTCCTCAGTTAGTGCTGCGAGTGCTATAGACAAAAGCCTGTCAATTAAAAATGAATCCCCCTGTTGTCTTTTTGGAGTCTGTGGGAGAAATGTGTAGCATTTACCTTGAATCTCACAGTAGCTCTTTTGTAGAAGCCAATATAATGAATGTTTTTCCCCCACAAAAACAGAGATGTACCTTAATCTTACAAAGAAACTCATTTAACTAGGCATGTGTTTCAAAATTCATCCCATTTTTCATATCCACAATAAACAAATTACATTGTACGTTGTGACTGCTTTGAATATTCAGTACTGTTTTCTTATGTATAAAGGGAAGACGGTAAGACTATGTTGTTTCTTTTGTTCTTGGAAGAGAATAGGAAGATGAAGAAGAAATCAGGGATTCTCCACTTATTACTTTCTTCCCCCTAGAAATAAGCAGGTACTGCAGCAAGAGATTCATGTAGAAGTTTCCCCTGCAGCCAGTAAGTGCCAAGCTGTGTCAAAAATGACATGCATCTCCTGTTTCCATGTCATGCCATGCATGTGATGTGATGGGCGAATGAAGGCAGTTCCTGCAGAGAATAGTAGGGGGTCATTATTAAGCCTCTTAAATTAGCGCCCCCTCTCACACAGCCCTTGCAATTTTCCAAGACCCACAACTACACGCACACTCACTGAACTCAACACATTAGACTTGACAAAGAAAATCATTTCCAAAGTTTACTTGCAGCAAACTCATTTCATATGTGATTGAACTGTACCTGTATGGTATGACCCATTTAAACTCAAAGTCACACATGGACGCTTTTAGAACCTATTTGAGCAGAACCATGCTGTTCGTTAGCTATAGACTGTGCCAATTGCATGTCCTATGCAATGCAATTTACATGTCTCTCCATCACACTCACTTATATGGTTCAACTCACAAGAGCTACCATTTAGATCACTTATGGGGGAGGGGAGAGAGAGTAAGCCACATCCACTGGTATAACACCATATGTATGCACCGCAATGGTATAGAGTGGGTGGCAACAGCAGCAGAAAGCTTAACCTCTGTTGCCCCTGAACTCCATCCTCAGTGAAACACAAATGACACCATGACAAACCCGGCTCGTGCCCCAGCCGTGGAAATGGACTGCTTCTGGTGCTTCTCCTCCCATTTTGATAGGCAGGTCCCACCACTCCAGCGTCTGCCTGGTCCATCTAAAGGCTCTTAATATCCCCAGATTAAAGAGACCCCAGCCCCAAGGTCAGTCGGTTTGAGGGAATGACTGCCTCTTCTCGAGAGCGAACACCCTTTTTTTTTTCTTTTCTTTTACCGCATCCTTTGTCTCACTTTTATTCCACTCCCTTTCACTCGTTTTCTCTCTCTCTTCTGTTTCTGTCTTTCGAACTGTGCATCACAATCTTACCACCTTTCTCTCCCGCTATTGCGTATATGTATATTTACAAGAGTGCACATAACTGGTGTCTGGGGAAGAGTAAGGAGCAGTGGGGAAGGGAAGCCATTAGGGGAATAAAGAGAGGTGCTGCCTCACAGCCGAGCTTCACAGGCCAGTGGAGCAAATCAAATTGGGTCTTGTTCTGCGGCAGGACACACGTGTGTGTGTGCGCACACACACACACACACACACACACACACACACACACACACACACACACACACACACACACACACACACACTCTCTCTCAGTGACAGTGGTAGAGGCACACAGCTGACAGGAGGGCCTTTGGGACATAGCAGGGCTGGGCATGTCTAGGGCTGGCCCACTAAGGGATGCATTCATGACCCCCAACTCTCCTGAGCAAACAAATTTAAAGAAGAGTTTATGATTAGTTAGTATTGCTATTATAATATACAGAAGAGCAGTGTTTTTCCATATAGTTTCTGTGATTGCAATTGTATGTGATTGTAAATTGTAAAAAACGGTTAAAACCATCAAAACAGTAAGTTCTGAACAACCTGATATAACTTATTCCTCGGTACCATAGACCTCCATTGTTGTCCAAAAACTGTTAAAAACACACCAGTGAGCCACACTGTTGCACTTGGGTGCATTACGATGAGCATGGTCACTGTAGTTTATTTTCAGTCAGTGTACACCGTCCTGCTGCTACAGAAAAGCTGAGGAAGTCAGAAAATATTGAAAGATAGACGAAGCCGTTGTTGGTTTTGGTCTTTTGATGGGATTTGTTAACAATAACAAAATATAGAATATGTCTGGCCTTATCCTTTAGGTGTTTAGTTCTGGAATAAAGTCTGTGAAGAAAGGTAAACAAATAGGCTCTAAAGAAATATACAGTAGAATATCATAAAAAACACTGTCATATATTGTTGATGACTTCCCCTGTGACAGTTTTTATGGCTAGTAGCAATATCCATCCACCCTCTCTGCACTAATACCTCATTTATAACTGCCCAAATCCTCTATTCCCATAATGTTCTGAATGAGATTTAAGTTATTAGCAGGCTCATAGCAAAGCTGAAGTATTGGCAGAGGACTCCAGGTAAAGGGCACTAAAGCTAATGAAAAATGAGATGGAGAGTCATTCTTAAGGCTTTAGTTTTATTAGAAATACATGGTAATAGCACCAAAACCTTTGTCAACATAATGTTCGCTGCCATCTATACGATACCAATGCCTATGGGGCACCATTCATCCACAGAGAAATAAAGGGAGATGGGTAAAAAATACATGCAATGCTTACACTTCATTCAGTTTCTCTAAAGGATTACCACCACAAATCACTTTTGCTCAATTCATTATATGCCTGCAGAGAGGGGGCAGATGTCTGATGGGTGGTTGTCTGCAAATGGACTTGTCTGTAACAGAAAAATGCACACACTTTAATTAAAGAGGGCTGGACAAGTGGATCCAAAGTGGATTTAGGTGTCTCTCCACATCTGTACAGGCAGGGTCATGTGTCAGAGGGTTCTTGAGGCACAGGGCAGTAAGCGCAAGCTGTATATGCTCATTCTGAGGACTTATATGACAATAAACTATTTATCATACTATAGTTCAGTAATCATAAAGACAAGAATGTAAACCAGACTGATACTGTATATGAAGAACTGAAGACTGGAATGCTAAAACAATAGTTGAAGTATGGCCCAAACAAAATGGCCTATAACATATGCTGCCACAATTTTTGTCTCTGTTGCCTCTGACACTCTCCTGTGACTGTGCCTTTATACTGTAATTGTGCTCATTGTGTAGTTTTGTCTATTTGTTTTTTAAAATCTTTTTAAAACCTTGACATTAATATGAATTTGGGTTGGTTGGGTATAAAGTCTTACTTAGTAAGCATTAATATTAAGTATTGTGTGTTGTATTTAAAGTAGAAAATACAATTTTAATCCACTTTAAATTTTGTAATATCACATTTTCAAATTGTACAATAAATTTGTACTTTAAGGTACTCTGTGGAGTTTTTGATCACCATGAAGCAATGTTTTTATGAGCGAGGCCCCATTTTGTTTGTTTCTTGTGCATGCGCACAAGGTTACGCACACTGGAGGTCTTTTGTATAGCCCGACCGACACTGGACTTTTGAGGCTGACACTGATATGAATATTTGGACGTTTAAAAATTCTGATAACGAAATATTGTAATTTTTTTTTACACAAGCTTGATACTTAGATTTCTTTTTTTTAAAGAATTGTGAACAAACCTAGTTAGGCATTTTTGTACTGCAAAACATGTACACCAATACTGATAAATCTACAATCAGGTAATATCAGCCGATAGACTGGCCTAGTCAATTTATCAGTCTAGCTCAAGTTTTATGATATTCCAATGCTATGCAGTGGCGGTAATGCAACCAAAAAATGTAGCAAAGTGCCAGCAAAGGCAGAGAAGAAGACTGTTAGCAGATGTAAACATGGAGGTAAATAATAGAGGTTCAAAATATAAAAAAAATAAACTTTGCAAATGTTTTATAAGGAAGGAAATGCATGCATTTGTATAGACCTTAGTGATACAAACAATGTGTGTTTGTGAGAAACACTGAATGTAAACATAACTTTTTTGTTTATGACAGCATTCTACTATTAACTTAAGCCGTATTTCTGTGCATTTTTAAAAAGTGAACTATTTTTGAGTAAACCTGTACATATGCTTTATTATAATTAAAAAAGTGTGTTAATGCTGTAACTGGAGTGTGCCACTGGAATAGATACAGACTTTTTAAGTTGTGAACATGGCAGCGGAACTGGCGTAGAGGTAAAATCTAAAAGCAAAACATTCCCTTTATGTTCTCACTATGCCTGTTGTTTTTCTGTCATTCTCTACAGTCCTTTGCATTTCACTTCAATGACACAAATCCTATGCAGCCACTTTTGTTTAAAGCAGGCCATTAATGAAGAGCTCTTCAGCTAAATACATCTTTATTCTGCGATTAACGATGGTGCTTGAAGTAAGCACTGGTGTGAAAGGAGTCTGAGGCCCTTCAGCTTCCAAGCCTTTACAGCCTCTCTGCCATCAATCAGGCCTTGTGTCCAGTAAGTGCTGCTAACATTTATGAAATATTCATCAGCCATTCACTTTTGCTTTCCACTCACCCTAATCATTGCGTTTAGGCAGCATTGTGTCACCTCTCCTCTTAAAAAAAGGCTACAATCATCTTGCTGAGGGGTGGTGAATTGCGTTCTTGCTTTTATGCCAGGCGTACCACGGGTGGACATTTTTGTTCTGGTATAAAAGTGTCAGTCAAAGGTCTTCTCCTCCCTCCCACGATGTTGCCTTATGTTTTCAGGGACAGTTTGCAGTCCATGCTTTAATTTAGCCAACTGTATTGACAAATGTATATATGTTTAAATAAACTTAAAATACACTACTTTTGAGATATATATAACTTGTGTCTGGGTACAAATTGATAAATAAATTTGAATTAATGCCTGTTGCAGTTCACACATTGTATCAATAAGCTGTGGCACTTATTTGTGTGGTTGGAATACACAGTATTTCATAGTGTGTGAGCATTCAACTTATTGCTGCTAACACTTGGCCCCAGTACATGCACATTACTGTGTATGTAATGAGTATTACATAAAAAGTTGCACTCAAAGGAAACTAACTGAAATATCTTTCGCATCTTTAATCAGTTTCTAATATGACCCACTAACACAAACTCATTTCAGATTTTGCTGTTAACCTCTGTCTCTTATTCTATCTCTGTGGCTCACTTACCTAAGACTGTGATTAATGTCATTATAATACAATGAGTATGATATTCCCATCACTCACATTCAACCAATCCAAGACCCAGCCAATGAAAGGTTGTGATATTCATCACCATCCACTGACTGCAGTCAAACACACGTCTCAGTTCACAATAGCAAAGGGAAATTCCACCTTATTCTTCACCCATTTGCAATTCTTATTGCTGTGAGGAAGTTAATCTATCCCCAGCAATAAGTCATTGGATGTTACAGCTTAAGCGAAGATGTCCTCAGTTGCCCATCTTGCATTTTAAACAGGGGGCAAAGAGCCTTGGTACAATTTTCCAAACACAACTGAGCTAACACTGATTTATTGCTCCAGTTTATATAACTCATATTAGGAATTCATGGACCTGGCAAAAGGGATTAGAGCGTTTATTTCAGGCAGGGAGATGATCCTGTCATTAATGGTCGATACTTTCATCATCGTTTAAACCAGAGGAATTTGCCCGGTGACGAATCGTGGCGGACATAGCTATCAGAGTTGTGCAGCTGTACTCGTTATCTGCCGACGACCCGCTCTGCTCGGTGAACGTGGACCCGCGCCCATCAAACTTGGATTAGGCTGTCAATCAAGCGTCGGCCTCGTATATTGTGTTACAATTTCTCCCAAATGTCACCAAGATCAGAGTAATTTCTTGGCTAATTGCATTTCGTCTCCCTTTAATGCTGCACGTTTAATGGTTTTGTTACATTGCGTGACAAGATGGTGTTTCTCTCATACTGGCACGGTGATGAGCATAAAGAGGGCCACGCTTTTGTTTAGAGAAGGAAATGAAAGAATAAATGACTGTTAAAGTTCAGAGGGCGTATTTCTGAAATGGCAGCAAATAAAGAGAAGAAACTGAGAAATGATCCCAATCTTCCATAGCGTGACATCAATTACACAAAATTCTCATTAGAAAGGGTTGCTCCCTTAGTCTGCTAGCTTTGCCTGGGTTGTTTTTATTCTGGAAGTGGCAGCATGTTATGCTGAAGATCTGTGTCAGACAGCTCAGAGCAATACTGAGGATTTTCTCTCTTCTGACACCTACTTTTTTACATGCGGCTGACTTTGAGTTTAAACATGACAAATACAATTTCAAGCATTTGACTATGGCCATGTGCTTCTCCACAGCTAACAATAGTAGCCACAATACACCCATTAATTCCCCCCCCCCCAGAAATCTTTGCTAGGGGAAAATACTATTAACCATGTTAAATAAAATACTGAAATACTAATTCCACTGCACATCACCGGCCGGATTACATTTACAATATGTGTCAAGTTATACTGGAGGGAGCCGCACAAATAATTACTAAAACTCTGTTTCTCAAATTCCTCAAAGACCAAACATGCACGGGGGGGTTGATTCATTACTGTACCATTATGATGGTGGCTCTGTGTTGCAATATATGCAATATGAAGGTGTCATGTACAAAATAAAGGCCACTGACAAGCCTTTTAGAAAGTCCGTCTTACTTCTTGCGTGCCTAATACAAGCCAGTTTGCCCAGGAAACATATTAACATTATAATTTCAGATATTTAGCTCACATAGACAATACCATACTACTGTTAACCCTTCTCCTGTGTAAGTTTAGATAGTTTGACTTACAGATGTCATGTTGGATATGATTTACAGTGTACCTGTGCCATCTTAACACTACTTGAATTTATTGCCCACGGTATGAAAGCACAAAACCAAATCACTGCAAGGACAAGGTAGCTGACGAGACAATGAAGTGCACTTAACACTGCACTCCAGTACCATTTATTATTGGATGGAAGAATTAAATAATTGCCATTAAAACATTCCAAAAATTTACATCTAGGAATACAAACTATAAATATAGAAGAGAAAAGAAATAACGGAGCAACAATAACAAACACTTAACTGCTTTCCATTAGTGCACTTAACCTCCTCTTCATGGTGAGCAATCCCACTTTACATTTCCTGTGGCTAAATGCGTGTCTCTAATTCACAAATGAGGGGACGTTTTGAGTGGCCCTCTGTCTCCCCAATGAGCAAATGCTGCAATTAACTTTTCCTCCTCTTTTTCTAGGGGGAGAAGGTGTTTTAAAGACATTGGCCTACAGTCAACAGCATCTTCTAGCAACTGCTAAATTTAAGCAGACGTGTTTTTTCTCTATTTTTTGTGGTACTTAATATTACAGTTGAAGATAATAGCCCATTTACGCTGTATTATTCAAGGATGATTTATTGGAAAAATCAAAAGGAAGATAGTCATTAGACATTATTACTGTCATCAGTTGAAATGCATATGCAACTTTCAACAAGTTTCTATCCAAAACAATTTTATGCTTTAACATACGCCATTACTTCTTTCCTTTTTAACAGACAGCTATTTTTAATACAACTACAATATACTAAGAGTTAGTATTAATGACTGTGTGAACGGTGAAATAAATCTCAGGTGTACACGAGGTGTATAGGGGAAGACCTTGATAGGGATTAGTGGTCAAAATAGCAATAATAAGCAACATCGTGTCTTCTTGGTGTTACTGCTGACATGACACTCTGGTAAATAATAAGCATATGTCAGGATTAAACCAGATTTAGTCCTGTAATGATCTCATTGTATCCGCATGTGCATCATGTGTATGTGAGTCTGTGTGTGTGTGTGTGTGTGTGTGTGTGTGCACTGGGGTACGCATGCCCCTCGGTGTGTATGTGTGTGTCATTACAACAAGAGCTGGTTGCATCCATGAGCAAAATGGCTGCATAATTGGCGATGCCCATGACACTGTGCTCTCTGTAGGTGTTTTTTCTGCATGTTGCCCAGACTCTAATTACTGGGGTTTCAGCAGGGAGGTAAGGCAGGCGATGAGGAGAAGGCGCCTGTACCGCCTGATTCTGTCAACTGACGGGTTGCTCTGTCTGCGGCACAGCCAGGCAGCCCAGAATCCCTGGAGTGAGTTTGGGAGAGACCCAGGGACTGGTCATATCAACAAATCTTAATCAAAAGCCTGAAATTGTCAGCTGTCATACACCTTTTGTGATCTTTGATACCTTGCCCCTCCTCTGACCCAGACCGCCAAATAATACCTACCTACACACACACACACACACACACACACACACACACACACACACACACACAGAAAAGCACATAAACAGAGCATATATTCACACATGGCTTACACTTGCACTCGCTTTCTCTCTCTCACATACACACAAAGACACACAGTGCATGTGTTTCACACTGATGGCACATATGCAAGCTTGTGCACGCACACACAAACACACAGATAGAAAAGCAACAACTTGTAGTATCCTCTTTTAAAAAATGCAGACGGACAGGCAGTCAGGTTCAGGTTCAACATATTAATATATTATTTATAATAGCGCTTATGGCTCAACCTATAACTTTTTATGTCTAGGTGTAATCGTGGTAAAAATACAAAATATCTTCTCTGCTAAAGGAAATAAAAATGAGCTTTTCTAATTGTACTACCATTAAGGTGGCATAGTAACACCAGTGCTCGGTTCACTGCAGTGTGCTCTCTGACTTTTCAACACAATTATGCTGCAGAATTTTGGATGAAGTCCAACACTTTCAAAACCAAACCTTTTAGCACAATGAATGAAACCAGCACTGATGTGCTTCAGCTTAAGAACGGCACATTTTGGTTTACTGAGTCAGGTCAGTGGCAAACAATACCATTTTATTTTGACCCAAGTCCCCTTTCAGACAATCTTAAACTTGCGCTTCAGTTCAGGAGAGGATGGAAAGGCTGTGGTGGCTTTGATCGACCAACTGTTACTAAGAAGCTTTGAGGGGGTTTAAAGGACCTAAAATGTATAAAATGGACGGATCAAGAGCAAGCAGAAATTTGACGGTTCAGAGGCAGGTTAAAAAAGTAGGAGCATTCCCATACAATATATATCCAGTTAGTGCATAGTAGGGGACGGCAGATGACAAAAGTGGAATCTAAGAGCTGATTAGCACCGTAGTTAAACCTTCACATGAGCAGGGTGTAAATACGGCTCCATATTCTGTACTTCTCTGTCTTTGAAGGGCAAGATGGAGGCCTATTTTTCAGGGGAGTCAAAATAAATGTAAAAAAATAAAACTATCTAGCAGATTGCCACTTTTAAGTAGGAGAGGTAAAAAGAAAATTTGTATGCGATGCTTAACTGTGGCCTAGGTCCTTAACTAAACCACCAAACAGTGTGCAATGCTGGAAGGAGGGAAGTGTGAATGTGTGAAAGAGAATCCAGCGTGGTAAGTGCAACACACAAAGCAAACCTAAATAAACAGTTAGAGGCTAATACTGTCCAAGTACACTGTAGCTTACCAGCCTGACTAACATTTTAATTCATTCATTTTCACTTTGCTTAAGATCTGCTGTCATTCCATGATTGAAAAAAGAAATTATTTCATGATTAGAATGCATGCTTGATTAAGTAATTGTTAAATTAAAAAAACAAATATAAAAGACAGAATGTTATTAGAGTTGTCAAAAATACTATCATCACTTAATTGGCAATTCATTGATAAAAAAAAAATTACAGAAACATTTCTCTTTTGTTAATAAGGACACGTCAACAGAGGCTCTGCCCTCAGTAATGAAACAGGCTTGGACTGCTAATGATAACTGTTATTTATTCCACTGCTACCCAGGTTTATTTGGGCCAATGTGGCACTATGAACCTCTCTCACTTTGGTAATTAAGCGTGTTGATCCTGCAGGATGCTTACCTGCAATTATGCCATTTTAATGAGCAGCAGCGGATGGAATAAGGGCAAGATGAGGTCAGCCAGTGGCAGCAAAGCATTGGTGTTTTAATAGATACTTAAATGCTGTTAATTTAGCTCCTGGTAATGGAGAAGGCTGCTTGTAGGAAATATCTACAGTTCAGGCGTGGTAAGTCATGGGCGAGAGGCTGAAGGGCTTTTTGAGCGTAAGGTGGAAATTCTTCTACTATTCAGAGACTTCTGTTACTGCCCAGAGGAGGATCTCCACATCCTCTGCTTGTTATCTGAGGCAGCCTTGGCATGTTTTCAGCTCTCAAGACTGTTGATGGGTTTAGGCAAAGGTTTGGCAGGCCCTCACCTGTTCTCGCCTGCAAAATGTGTCAGTGTCAGGCTGAGAGCTGGATTTTTATAGAGCAGATCCAAGGTCTAAGGAGAGAAGAGAAAAAATGAAGTTAAGAATGTATAATATAGTGTATAGTATGATGTGTATGTATAAGAAAAAGCACAAAAAGCATCAACATGTGTCTGTTTTTATGTGTAGATGTGTAAAGATGGTGGAACAACAGTCTAGTTAGTCTGAGTTTCACTTACATTACATATTTCATGGCTCCTTCACCGGTTCAACACATGGATCTGCTGGTTTTCCCTCACCCCTTGCATGGATCATGTATCACCTGTGCGACTGTGTAAGCACACACACACACACACACACACAGCGGTGCTACAGTACGCAGGTTATAATAACTCCTGTGCTGGTTTCTGCGAAGGTGGTGTGATAACAGTCATTAAGGTAGCCGTGGGAGGAAACTAAATCTTATTAGAGGAGCATAGAGATTCATTGGAAAAACAAGCACTTTCATTAACAGGTGTGAAGCTATGCAAATACATAAACACATCCTGGTAGCCCGCCGTCCTCACACCTGCATGTGAAAAACGGCTGCTTATTAACACAACAACCCTGCAATTAGTTTAGAAGAATCTGATTCAATTAAACTGGACCAGAATGTACAGGTAAATGTCCAGATACACGGGCACATGGATAGATGTGATATGGAAAAAAAAAAGATGTCAAATTGATAGGTTCAAAGAAAAGTTGCATGATATAGGTTATAAATACGCCGCAGCCTTGCAGTAATTGGTACTTTACTGTGTCTATTTGGTACTTTTCCCCTCCTTATTTGAGAGTGAAAGATGAACTAAAATGGCAGCAACAATAGAACACTTGGTTCTATGTTTAGTGAAGCATTCAGTGAACATTTGTATTAGTTTCATTTGTGATGAAGACTGAGACTGATATGTTGTAATCACAATTTTTCAAAGTAATCTTTAATGGAAAAAATATGATACAGAAAAATTCTAACAATTAACAAAATAAACAGTTAATAGTCAATTCAATGCATCTTCTATTCAAGCTCTTTGTTATGATGCTGCCATTTTCGAGTCTTTGTTTATGCTACTGTTTGTTCTTTTCCTCATCTTTTTTTTAATTTTTTTTTAATGAAAACACAAGTACATGGCAGCAGCGGAGAGGTCTGGAATCAGATGGATCAGAAGACAGTTTCCTGTGTGACACATTTAATGCACAACATGCTTCCAGTGAGAGCTCATGAATGGGTAGATTTTTGAAATGTGCCAGAGTGGCTCCCCACTGAGCAGTAAGCTAGGTCTTTGATGTATCGCGCTGTAATGTGGTTGTTATCCATAATCGGCTTGAATTCAGGAGGGCCATGGCTGAAAGAGGTACATCGGTAACATGTTCTTGTGGTACATTAAAATGTGACTGTCTTCCCATTAAAAATCCTCCACCCTTGTCCACTGCGACCAGAACTAAACACCCTGAAAACCCCACTTACCTAAGCACCTGAAAAAATGCATTCACAAAAACACTAAGATCTAGTAAAAGCCAAAATACGGATGTTTTTATAGTTTCCCATAGGATGAAGTATAATATTAGTAACAGAACATTGTATATCATTTAAATCCTGTGAACCCGTAAGATGATGCTTAAATGGAGTTTCTTGATGCTTATGCAAATTTCCCGTTTCTGCACGTTTGTGATACCGTAAGTTTAAACAAGAAATAATCCTGACGCTATCACATTAAGCTGTGATATGAAAGGTGGGAGGCAGACAAGAGTTTGTGATAAGCATCAATGTAGGGCTTGTAAGGAATATGGTGATGATATTTTGCATTGCATGAATAACAATCAACAGTTGAGGGAACAAAGAAGTGTTTTGAAATATGAACCCTATTATGCACTAAAATGAGACCCCTAGTAATGGAGTTTTAATGTTGCACCGCGAAGCAGTGAATTTTCCGGAAAACAAAGATGGAAGTGACTTGGACCATAGAAATCTTATCATGTAATAATCCAGGAAAATCACGAGTTGTTGTGCTGTCATACATCTACTAAATAATATGGGTGTTTTCCAAAATCAAAAGCCATAACACTGCTGCACATTTGTGCTCATCCGTACGCTTCAAGAGATCCTTATCTACATTACCTGTAATATGTATGCTGTAATAAAGGCATTTTGTTGATGCTGTTTAGAGCTCCTAAAACAGTCTGATAGCCTGCCTAGTAAAAAATAAATAAAGTTAAGCACCCAGGTTGTGATTGTTGCTCTAGAGATCTACAATATTATTACCATCTAGCCTGTGCTTAGGGTTTTAATTTAGCAGTGATAATTTGCTTATGCAGGCCTCCACTGATTAGAGTTCTTTGTTGCACCAACTGTTTTTAATATAGTGTGAATTACCCACTGTGCTTGTTTATACCACCCGAACAGGACTGAAAATCAGCAGCGAGCCTATTTGAAATTAAAGATGGTCGGGAAACCGGAGAGACAGACAGAGAGAGAGAGGTCTGGTGGAGACAGACAGACAGCCAGACAGATAGAGGGAAATGGATGAGATTGTGGGCGTGGTTGGGGGGGTTGAGTGTTTGTAAAGGAGAGTAATCAAACTGCAAAAAAGACCAAAATATAATATTGAATGCAGCTGACTCTCTGACATTAGCTAGACTATAATAGTTAGGTTTGAGAGGCCATCCTCATTGAGGCTCGCAAGAGTGAATGGAAGTGTACTAGTTATGCATCATTACAGGGGGAAGAGCTGTCCACTTCCTGCTGGGAAGAGATGCCCTCTGCTTTCACACTAAGCGGAGTAGTTCACAAAATAACAGCATACCAAGTGTCTGTCCCCCTCTCATTGGCAGAGGGCTCATATGAAGAGCCCGTGGAAAAGGATACGCCTCCATTTAAACTTAAAAGCAGGCATCTAATTCACAGCTTACAAGAGAGAAGTCATAATAGCGCACGGTTAAAAGATGGCAGAGGAGGAAAGGCGTCAACAGTACATAAAAATGCACAATTACAATGGTAAAACATGCAATTTGATGTTTCTCAACTAAAAAAATGGCACATTTTAAATTCAATTATGAGACAAGACAGATTGTGTAAAAAGAAAAAAGAAAAAAACGAAGAAGACTTTGGTTCTCTTTTGATTCTGTGTGAGCAGGCACAAGGTTGCCCTACGCATCATCAATCTGTATTGTGAAGAGCTCCTGAGGTTTTTTTCATCAAGGTCTTATCCACTTCAGAGGTTCAACAGATTAGCGATCCACTGGGGTGCAATGGCTTTTCAGCGCCGTGCTTTACGTCCAATTTGAAGTGTCTAAGAGCATTCTTGTCATTAGTGTTTACTCGAGACTGTTTTTTGGAGAGCCCGAGACTGAGTGTGACATTAAAGACAAATAAAACCACATCAGCCGTGTTGATCTTTTTCGAAGGCTCTGGAGAAACAGGCCCAACATTTTATCTTGGCAGACAGCCGTTTCAGAGGTTATAGATAGGCCAGCTTGCCGACGCTATTATTTACCAATGGAGCAGAATGTCAGCCCTCCTATATACCTCTTTGCTTTTCTCTCTGTATTGTTTGCTCCCTGCCTTTGTGAAAGGGGGCACTTTATGGAGGTGAGCGGTGAGAGAAAATATTTCTATCTTGCCATCAAAGGATCAATGGAGATGTGTTTACCTGTCTAGGGGCACAATGTTCACTTAATAATAATGGATATTAAACAGCTTGTTGACTGAGTGCTTTTGTCCTGGTCACTTGTCAATCCCTTAAACACTGCTGGCCAGTGGAGGGACACACACTACCGCTGTGGGGTTACCACAGACACCTCCAGCAAAAAGCGTCTGTCAAACCGTAGGCTGAGCTGTTCATGGACGCCCCTCCCTCCCCTTCCTGGACAAAAAAGGACATGTCGGGTCAATGAGATTCTCAGTAATTAAACTGAAACGGGTCGTTTTCAGTGCAAACTCTGAAGCCCTTTAGGTTTAAATGGTAGGTTGGAAGGTGCCGGCCTCTGCACACACTCCCCGATCAGCCTGAGTAAGCAGACTTGCTCAAGTTTCTGAAAGGAGAGACTGATCGGCACAGAATGTATATTTAAAACAATATATAATCCTCACTACAGAAGACGGCTCATGTCTTTAGATTAGAACGTTTGAGTAATGGTGCTAAAATGGTAATCAAACCATTAAGATTTCAGTAGCCACCAATTATACCTCACATAAACTCAACTTTACAAATGTTAAGCTGTAGGGAAAGTATTAATATGTTGCCAGAATCATGATCAATGACAGATACCTCCTGAATATTAGCACAGTCAGCTAAATCCTAGACCCCCCTCCAGTTAGACAGAGCCCAGAATGAACCATCTCTTTGTTTTTAATCTTGACTCCTTGCCTTCTCCATAATCCAAACTGTTCTTCACTGTGTAATAACTGTCTCTCACGTGGAGCGGATTTTTAGCTCATACCTCAATAAAACAGAAACCCATGGTCATTTTGTGGCTGTTGGGCTACTTTGGGGAATGCAGAGTCTGGCTTTCTAGCCGCTGCAAAGCGGTGCGATGGGAGCAGCAGAATGAAAAGGCTGGGTTTGTTTTACATAAAGGCTGCAGCCATCAGGACTCAGCAGGACAGGCGGAGAGTGGCTCTCTGGGCCCGATAAATCATGACCTGCATTCATTCATTCAGCACATTCAGACCCAGACACACATTTCTCTCCCAGCCAGCTCTGCTGACTCCTCATTTCTGCTCCTGTTTAATATGTGACCTTATGCTAGGATTTTAGTTTCACCGTTCAGGGGGAGAAAAAGTGAGATGGCTGACAATAGAGCCGTGAGATGCTAGTTTTGAGTTTGCAATACTTGGAGAAAGAAAACATAAGCTGAGGGAAGATCTTTACTTTTATTTCAAAAAAGACAAACTGCACATTTAAAGTGATAGTGCATCACAAATGCTCGCCAGCTATTGATGTGTATATTTTTCTTTTCTTTCAGGTGAATGCACGCCGCCCTTTAGGTTTAATGGAATTCATAGTAGTGAGTGACAGGGTTTGAATAGGCTGGAGAAAATGGGGAGGTAAAAGGGGCATTAGGAGTAGCTAAAGAGGAGGGGGTTGGCTAAAGACTGACACCATCTTCTGCTTGTGACATGAGCACACAAACACTTACACACACACGCACAGATATTCAATAAAGGGTCAAGCTACAATAATTTCAATACGTTTGTGGTGTGTGCTTGCGCGTGCGTGTATATGCATGTAATGTGCAAAAAACCCTTTTCACTCTTTGTTTCAATGGCTCAAAAGATCTGCAAGACTAAAGACGCAAAGCTATTTTAGCCACTGGTTACTCACACACACACAAGACATCAACACAATTTGGTGTGACTACCGAAAAAAATAAAAAAAATAAATTGAATGCAGAAAATGAAATGGAAAAACACTGCACTTAGAAACAGCAGTCTAAGTAGTTCAAGTAACAGTTAGCTCACAACTTTTCTTTCTCTGTATTGATGGAACATGGGTAAAGAGGTCAGGGCAGAGGTTGATGATGGTAATTGTTGGTTGGTTTAATGCTCAGTGAGCTGTGTTTACTTCCCATACAACATTGCTTAATTATGTCCTCCGACTGAAGGCAGAGCTGATTACCACATGACAACCGGACTTATAATTCCTCACTTGTCATTAGCATCGCGTGATGGCAGAGAACATGCGAATGCACTCACCTTTGTCTGACTTTGGCCAGGGATAATTGTGTCTTGTGCCACAGAAATTACCTCAGCAGCACTCTTAGCAAATTAATGATGCCAATGAGACAAACAGAGGGGGAAATAAGAAAAATGCTGCAGTCAATAACTCCTGACAGATGTTACTTTTAAAAATGCTTGGAAGGAACAAACATTTCCTTGGATGGAGCTAGTAACCATGGTTGGGTCTTAAATAAACATGTTACACTGTAAGTGCAAGTGTTTAGGACTGGCAGACGTCTGGATTCCTCACACACTAAACAGACAGCAGTCTGTGATAAGCAAAGGCTTCCATTGTTATTAATTTGTTATTTCTCCTCTGTTTGGTTTCTGGCTAGATTATCATGTTGAACACACAGTCCAAATTCCACTGTAAACATTAGCAATTAATCTTCTCACTGGCTCTCCCCCCTCAAATGACTGTTTTACATAAAGCTGATCAAATTAAGTTGTTTGCAGTGGCCAAATTCTGTTGTCACTTTGTCTGGAAATGCTACAACAGCCTTCTACTGATAGACGGTTGTGCTTTTCTTTGTTACAGTAACTAACCATCATCAGTATGAGTGTGTTTTTTTTCTTCCTCTTGCATGTCTCATGCGTAGACGACATTCTCAGTTGGAGCTCTGAACCAGAATGGCTGTGCACAACAGAAAACAGCCAGTGTGATTTATATTCGAGTAATCCTTTAATTGCTTCATGGCAAAAATGTCTATACCATATTAAGTAATTCAATACAGCCAGTTAATGGAAAGGCAGGGAGAGATATCATGTTTTGCATAAAACCTTTAAAGCCACTGCTTCACAACGTGGTCTGCCCCTCTCATTTTGATCACATTGACATATTCACATCCGAGGTAATCCCCAATCTATTTTGGGGCTAGGACTGAAGATGATCAGACTCTCTGAGAAGGCTAGTGCATGTTACTATTCATAACCACTGTTAAATCATATCATGTTTATAGAAATGCCACTTTTGTTGTACAGGGTAGATCCACATAAAGAATACAATAATTCCCGAGGTATGTAAACAACCAGTAACCAATGTACATCACATATTTGTAAGTAAAATCTGGCAAATATTTTAAATGATTGTGTTGAAATTTTGCCGATCAATCAAATGCACAACCTTTTATTTCACACTACATCCTGATTCATAATTTAGCATCTTTGCCACGGGTCAGGTCAGAAAGAATAACTAATGTGTAAATAAATGCAATCACAATTTCACATATATATCAAGTAAACACGTTGCAGCTAGATTTTTGTGACAGTTGAGATTATTGTGACAGCACAGTATGCACGGTCATGGGTTAAAGTACAGTGAAAATTGTATACCTTCAGTATTCCTATATGTTTTGAAAAAATCTATCAGTTAGTCATTTGCAGGCCCCTTGTGATGGCCTCAGGGATATGTAGAATACATGAAGACATCAGGAACCTTATTGACTAATGCCTGGAGTAGTATCTTTACCTAGCAGCCATTTTGCGCGGATGACTGACAAAAACAAAAAATATATGGGAGGAGCGTCTTAAAAAGCATCTGACCTGCATCTGCATAGCAAACCCTGTCATGTCATCATGAAAGTTTTGACAATATTCAAAGAGGACATGATGGAAAGCAGTAAACCATGAATGCTGTTTGAAGATACGTAATGCTCTCCTGGGAGAAGGCTGTCTTAGTGGTGGACCTTTCAAAGATAACATCATTCAGAGGGACTGGTGGGTCTGAATGTTTTGGAATCATCAGCTTTTCAAATGTATGCGTGCATGGTGCATAATGAGCTCCAATTAAATTGTTCTTTCTTCACTTAACATAGATAGCTCAGTTTCTCTTGTTTGTGTATCGTAGGAGGATGAATTAAGTGTTCTGGAAAAGGTTTTCTTAGTATCTATATAGTATATTTCTAAATCTGTCCATGTATTTATATGCTAAAGTGTATGTATATAGGACTCAAAGTCCACCAGGAAGATATGCCCCATATCTGCTGAATTTAGAAGTGATCATTCAAACACAAGACAATGGCATGTTTGATCAAGGCTTTTAACAAAACTAAAACTGAAAAGGCTGACAATGGCGACTGTGAGAGCAATGCCTTGTTGACACCGTTTGACTGTTGGCACATAAACCGTCCATTGTCAAGGCCAACAGGCGACCATTGGCTGCGCTGATCACCATGTGAAACAAGCTTAGAGCGAAGGTCCAGCCAAGCTTTCTCATCAATGGAACTCCTCCGGTCCCTGCAGGACTTGGGGTCTCAGGGGTCACAGCTACGGGCACCCCGGTCCAAAGCTAAGGTCAGTAGGGCTGACTCAGGTTTATACTCTAACAAAAGGGTGTGGGCACAGAGACAAGACTTACGAGTCGGATGGATTACTGAAGAGAGCTCCGTCCGTTTGTTGTTCGTTGTCTAATCCTCTGGGAACAGAAAATGGTCAGTGTTGCCCTCTAAACAGAAAATAAACTAAGTATGCCATGCAACTGAGTTAGAAGGGATTTATATGGGAATCAAACCTGTCAACTTGTCTGTAAGAGTAAAGATATTTGAGCTGGGTTTATACTTAATGCAAGGGGTTAGCTAATGGCGTTGATTAATAGTTCAGAGTTGGATTTCAACCATTGATAGCAGCACCACAACTCTAGACAGATGTACTTGATCAGTCTGTATTTTGTGTTCTGGTGGGTTACGCACATACTTATAGAACTGGAGTTACGTCCAAGTAAGTTCCACTGTGTCTGGCCTTTTTATTATTACTGAATACTAGACTACTGCAGTGCCATTATGTTTTTTATATTCTTTAATTTGTGGCGAGCAGAAGGTTTGCAGTGGAAATGGCTTTGCTAGATGCTTGATTTTGTCTTCACTACCAATAATTTCCATCAGAATCAGAAACTTGTGGGGGAAAACACAAGCAGTTGTTTTTGCGGTCTCCACATGGTATCTCCGTAGCTGCCATGGCCTCGGTGTGTAGTGTGTAATATTTGAGGCAATGCATGTCGTTTACAGCGTAACTCTGGTTGCCACATGTGTAGGCTCACAAGCTAACCCCTAAGCGCGCAAGTATAAATCCCCCCTCTGATTATGTAGACCGTGTTTCTGAATGCAAAGGCAATATATTTTAGGAATGGAAAAAGTACAACAATTTCTCTTCATAGTACCAATACTAAATGAGAGCTTTTGAGTGTACTGATTTTTCCGACTTGCACAATTTCTGTAGCTTAAAGGTACAGATCTCCATCTGCGGTGGATGAGTAAGGACAGGGAAGGCCAAGAAGACAATGGATACAGGCCAGGGGACAGAGATCTCATATTTAGCTCGTGATTGCACTCAGGGTAGACAATAAGTAAGATTCATTAGGTCATTTTTTACTTGCGTCTGCCAAGATCTGGAATGAAATGTTAAATGTTTCATGGGCTAAGAAAAGGGCAGAATTTGTCTTTGTGTTTGCCATCAGAGAGAGAGAGAGAGAGAGAGAAGAGGGAAAAGCGAAGAGAGGGAACATGACAGACAGAAAGATATAAAACAATGAAAATAAGGAACGATGGGATGAGACAGAATGTGAGGGGAAAACTGCGAGAGCAAGAGAGAGTCTGGGAAGGAAGGAAATGGGAGGGAGGACAAATAAAAGAAGGGAAGGAGTGAAGAGGGAGTCAGGGGGAGCAAGGAAAGGAGGGAGCATGGCTGGGTGTTTTGGGCTGTCTGATGGATGAGGGTGTAGTGGGGTTGGTGGGGGCGGTGTCTCCTGAATGATGATGGCCTAATATCATCATCCCCCTGTCAGGCCTAATAGGCTTTCCTTGGTAGAAATCACTCACACAGAGCCGCCATAATGCCCAGGCCCCTGACAGCATCATCCATCCACTCAAGCCAAGCGAACGTCTCCAAACTAATAAGGAAATATATGGTTCAAGGAGATCTGAAAAATTAAACAGGTAGCTTATGAACAATTTGTTTCACAGGGATGTTTATTATATTTATCGAATGTTGTAGCGGTTGAGGTGTCTCTCTCGCTTCGGCTTCATGTTTGAGACATTGGCTCGGAACATGATTTGCTGACAAGGCAGGTCTGTAAAGTACGAAATAAACACCCTCTCCTACACCTCCTCTACCTTAGAGCTGGCCTTGTCCTCCAGTGTTGCCTGGCCTTACTTTTGTCATTCCTAAGCAAGACAGAACAGCTCCTTCATCTTGGTAAAGCTATATTTTCCACCGTTGTTGAATTAACAATATGCGCAAGCAGGGAGGGTCATTATCAGCTGGAATAAAAATACTTTTTTGAATCCTTAATCCCCTGATCTAACGGTCCATTGTTCACATCTTCTAAAATATTCTAATTTTAGCGGCAGAGCTTTGGAGGAGTCACCCATTCCTGTTTTCCTCGCAGTAAGCCTATCTACAGTACACCTGTCATTGCTTTCCCTCATGCAATGGCTGATCACAGCACACTTTAAACATGGTTACTCTCCTCTTATCTCTTCCCATACCCTACCGATCCTGCTATCTCCAATCGCCGCTTTAATCATGTGACACCTTCTCAGCAATCCCCCCTCCTCCTCCTGCATCCACAAGAGAAAACTGCCGCCATCAATAACGACAAGAACTTTTTCAAAGTCTGCTCTTAAAAGCCACTGTCCCATCAAAATGGTCAGATTTCATTATCGATTGCGTGCTATGAAAAAGAGACTCTCGTGCACATTAGGCAAATCATTGTTTTGGCTTCACTTTGAGAAGCTATACATACATACCTTACATGGCGATAACACATTTACATCAGAAGTCCTCCACTGTCTTTCCTATGCATATAAACTAATTACTTGAATACTCTTCACTCTTTCTGACAGTCAATATTTGAAGTTGGAGGGGGATGGTTTAGCCCTTTATACACATTCGCAAACATACACATATTCTTTGAGTTATTCTTTGCATATAAGGATACTCTGCAGTGCTACCACTAACTCAAAGAGTAGGAATTCATGAGGGATTTTGTGAACGAGGGTATCTTTATTGCTGTTTGATACTGTAATTCTTGTTTTGCTTCTCCCATTTTTGGGAATCTGGTTCTGTGTGTTGTTCTTTAAGTCAAACATGGCAACTGATGCTCATACAAAGACATGGCCATGTATTCATTAATAGCCAGTTGCCTGCTTTTTGGTTAACATCTTATTTTAAATGAACCTCTGTGTATTCAGCTGCATCTCAATTGTGGTCAGCTTTAATGTTGACATACACTCATCTGCAGCCATGTTATCATTGTGCACGTGACATACAGTCCACCCTCCATACGCCCCTCTCCAGTTGTTGGTTGAACCTGCAGCACGAAGGGTGTGTGTTAATAAGGGAGGGCTTGGTGAGGTGCGTTGTGAGGCCATTGTGGTCTCCACGCTTGCTGGTTTTCTTTGTGCCATGAAAGCCTGGCGATACAGTAACAGCCAGAGGCAGAAAGGAGCTGTCTGTCGTCGAGGCGGCTGGTAACACTTGTTTCACCCACCCTTCCAGGGGGCTGTGGAGAATAGAGGAGAGGCAGCTGGTAGGCTTAACAGGAAATGCAATGGTAACAGTGTCAACAGCTGCCCCCATGGCCACGCAAGCCAAACGGCCGGCAACAACAAGCCATATGAAAAGCTACATGTTTGGATAGCTGGGGGGATTTTGGTTCATACTGTATCTCTGTGTAATGCTGCAATGCCAAACGAGCGCCTTTGTGTGTTTTCTCATTAGAGCTTTATACTCGGAGCTCAGTCATTTCACAGGTGATGACAACATGGACGCCAGTGAATGTTGAGTAAACAAGACAAAAACAACAGCTGAAGGGGAGCAGTCCTCTGCTGAAGTGAGAGGGACCGCTGCTTTGTAACCTTTTAAACACAAGATTATCTGTTCAGTCCATTGTTTTACTCATGCAAGCCTGAAACAATATCCTCTTTTTAATTTTTAATTTGACCATTTTGAGATAATAAAAAATAGCACAAGTGTAAAATGACTGAATTTGATATTGTATAGGTCATGAGTTGTCCTGTTATGTATTTGCATAATGCACGCTGCACAGTTTGTGTAAACTGGGGATAAGGGCATGAAAATTCCCATTACCCGTGGCTGTTACAGTGACCTCAAACTCAGGTCAAGATGACCCCCTGAGGAGTCAATAAATCACGATGTCACCTCTGCTGCCCAATCCCCTCTTGCTATCACTAACTTTGAGTGTCCTTAGCATTCTTTCACTTCCCCTGCTCCTTGCTTGACCCCCCCGTCCAAACAAACCGCCTGTCAGCGCCACAGCGACAGGTACGACAGCTCCAGCTCAACGTGAGGAGTGATCTCCCCCAAAAAGTAACACTCTCCCTGTCCTCAACTTTCTGTCTCCAGCGCGCCGTCTCTCCTCCCTCTGCCTCCTCTGTCTTCAGGAACAACTCAAGCCTCACTTTTGATGTCTTTTCCTTTTCTCTAAATCATAGTTGAGCTGTGAAAATATGTAATTACCACATGTACGCTAAGCTATTTGAAGACGGAATTTGTTTTTAGTCTATATCCAAATTCCATGTGAAAGTTTTCAAATAAGGAACATGGGGGATAGCAGTATAAATTTCAGTCTACAATATGAGAGTCTTTATTTAAGTCTTAGTTACATCCAATTTGCCAGGAGCTTTAATTCACCCTTACAGGATCATTGTTGGACATACATCTTTGAATCTTGTGGTATTATCTACCATTTGCTAACTTTAATACCTTGCTGGGATTGCTCTGCATTGGAGCTTATTCTATGTCTGACTTGAAGATTTGGAGCTCCTTTTATGTACAATTCATTACTTTAATATGAAAGACTCATTGGGGTCATCTTGGAATGAATGTAGCCATCAGTTTACATTCTTAGTCATCATTAGACGAATAAATATCAATGAGATTACCTCATAAGCCTTGGGAAGTTCCCCCCCGCGACCCCACCGCTACCAAGCCTTTTCAGACATGGAGGAAGTATTAAAGGGCTATTTGAGTCAGCGTGTAAAATCTTAGCTGTGAAATAGCCTCAATTTTTGAGCCTGGGCGAATTATCCCAGATCTTTTTCATGTTGCAAGAGAGACCAAGGCGCTTTCTCGTTTGGAGCGAAACATGGTTCTGATAATAGTAAAGAGGAAGGCCAACAGACAGTGGAATCTGCTTTCAATGACCTTAAATACCTTATCAGCACCTTTGAAGCCAGGGCGAGGTGATTGGCAGGTCAATTTGTGATAGTATCACTCGATGTACTTGGCGCTCTTAATGCTCTTTGCCACAGATAAGTCTGCTTAATATGAAAACTGTCATAATTCATCCGCCTTTTCAGCAATATACATTTTCTTGCGGAATCATCAATCTGGTCACCTGTCAGAAAAGACATGTCAGGATTCCCATTCCACCATTCGCCCTTGTGTGATTTCACTTTATGGAGCTTATCCCACACTATGAAGCAGTTAGGATTATTCCTCTGGTATGTTGAATCAAAGTTAGTTTTTCCCTCCCCGAACACTGCGTGTAACAGAGATAGGGGGAGCGAGCGAGGCGCCCGGCCCACGCAGTGTGGATGTTTTCACTGTGTCCGCTCTTTGTCCTGTCCCCTGTCAAACCCATCACAGTCCCATCCCCTCTCAGTCAGTAGTTTCCTGTGTAAATTAACAGACTCAGTGGTGAAGTAGATTCCAATTTTGAAGCAAAGTAGAGTGTGCAAATTAGCCATGTTTTTTAATTAAGCCCAGTGCGAAGGCAGAGGGCCATTGTTCCGGATGGACCAGGTGCAAATTTATTCTCTGGGGAAGCGCCGCGATGTCCGTCCTCCAGCCGAGTCCCATCCTCTGCCTAATCAGTCCCCAGCTTGAAAAATGTCCACGTTTTGGCACCATCTTGCTGAGAGTGGTCAGAAATTATTCATTATTTGAGGGCCTCATTTGTAATATTTCCATTAAAAGTTGCCACCATGCAGACAGGCTCAACATTTGACTTTTGATAATTATAGTTGCTGGACAAATGTATCATTCAGTCTTTCCAAGTCAGTTGCCTTTCTGTGTGTTTCTCTGTGGAGGCCGTTTACGTGTGGCGTCTGTTTAGGAGCCCTCTGTCCTGCCAATTTCTGTCAGTTCCCTCAGGTTCGCTGTCCTAGGATGCTGTCAGGGTCTCCCAGTGGGGTGGTATACTGGAAATGTAAAACACTTTGTCTTGTTTTTTGAGGTGTTTTGAAGATATTAATAGTGGAGCTGAAATGATCAGTTGATTCATTGATTAGTTGGGCGACAGACAAGAAATCGCCAATTATTTTGATAATCGATTAATCATTTCAGTTGTTTTCTAAGCAAAAATAGGGAAAACATTCCAGAAATGATGTGGTTCCAACTTCTGAAATGAGCCTTTGCTGCTTTTCTTTGTCTATTTTTTGACATTTCATAGACTAAACAATACATCTGAAAAATAATTGTCAGATCAATCAATAATGAAAATAATAGTTAGTTGCAGCCCTAATCAACAGCAAAATCATTATTTGAAAAATGTATTTGTTGTGGTTTTCCATTAGAAATAAAACCCCTATAGTGTGAATAATTAAGATATTTATGATTTAAGTTCAGAAAAGACAATATTTTAGCTAAAATGAGGAATGAAATCCAACATCCAATTGGAGTGGGTGGGACCTAAAATATGAAAAAAGCAGATCCTCTTTTGGGTGACAATTGCGCCTTCTCTTTGGGTTGCACACATTGCTCTGTGGGGGCTTGAATCAGACAGAGAATAGCCACAGATAATGAGCTCTCTTTAATCATGGGAGACAGTACTTTGAGATCCTTTGCATCGCATTTGCAGAGAAGGGAAAGGGGGGGTCTAATTACTGTACTGCAGAAAAATCACACAGCTTCCTGTCCATCAGAACTGATGCTGAGTCCTAACCAACCTTGACAGGAAGTGACAACAAAGACTGTCTCTGTTCTGAACACCGCAAAACAAAGAAAAGTAAAAGACAACAAAACTGAAGACATTCATGATTGGAGGATTTAGATTAATGAATCCTTTTCTGTTTCAGAGTGGAGTCACAGTGATTCTCATTTGAGCTTTTCTTTGGAAATACAGACTATGTATGCTGATAAGACACAATATACTGCTTACAGTTGACAGCATATACCATATACTTTATTGATGTTTTAAAAATGCAATTCTTGACAGCTTTCTGTGAACATTTCCAATGCATATCAGTGATACGCCCCTTCCTGCTGAGAGAATAAAGATGAAACCGTGTACATCAAAATAGAAATGCATCAGAATGCGATGTGAAGTTGACTTTGACTCAAACCAGGTTCTGACTGAAATTGACAGGAGAGGATTCTTGTCAAAGATGCTCAAACACAGTAAAGAAGCAGTGAATACATTTCTGGATTGGTGACATAAAACAAAGCGCACACGTCCTGCACTCCCTCAGTGTCTCAGACGCTGATTGCAAATGACACCTTAAGATGTTTTAAGAAAATGAAACATGACTCATATCATTCCTGTGAGGTTTTTAAACTCGGCCAGTTCATGAAATCCAAATTTACATCAGACCACACTGATATACACATTCGTATAATAAAGCAATCTTGATGGTAGAATCCACCTTTCTTCCCCACCACCATGTACATTCCATTAAACTAAAATAGCTGCCTGAGATAAGTCCTCCAATCCCTCCACTATTTCATCCTTGTCCATATCCATAAGAAGCAAAAAAAGATTTGTCCCATAACCCTGTGTGATCATTTGCATCTAAAACGATATTCGACATTTGTTATTCCATCAATCAATACCATCTCTCCCATTCTCTGTGTGCATAATCTCAGAACCCGCATGCAAAACGCTCAACAATAACATGTATGTTATACAAGAAGCCATATATCATCCCTGGACGCATTTACATCCTGTTAACAATTTCTCAGGGCAGATTAGAGGGCGCTGAGACAGCAGCCCAGATCCCATGAGAGGTGGGCTTTGGGAGCTGATAAGGCCAGCCATAGGAAGGCAGGATTAATACGTATGACCAGGACACATGGAGGCCCTCTGATTATTCCGGCAGAAAAACGGCCCTATCCCATCGGCCCCCGCGTGATTAAATACAGCCTGAGTGCGGACAGGGAGGCAAAGGGATGGGGAGATAACCGATTTTATTTATGCAAGCCGGTTAGCCTGGCAGATCACGTCTGAGGATTGTTCACGCTACAGGGGTGAGGGATCGCACCAGGGGAGCTCACCCCTGATCACACACAGGGCTGCTTTAGCTGTCACTTTTCCACCTTGCCTTTTTCCCTCTGTAGAATATAGATCAAGCATTCCCAAAATATTTCATGCCATAGTAATGCCACATACCTCCATTTGATTTTGATTTTTCTGCTGCTCTAGAAGCAAATTGGAGAGGATTTTTACTGTAAAGTATTATTTTGGTTAATAATTAACATTAGAACATTCATAGTCAAACTTAAATATTTTGTCTTATTATATTGTCTTATTATTTAATTATTTAGAAAAAAATTGAATACAAAATTCTAATTTCTCCAATTGTCATCAAACTTCCTCAAGGACCTTCTGCGGTTGTTGGCCCCCTCTTTGCTTTGGTTGATTATCACCTTTGTCAACAATATAAGGAGGCCACACCCAGGTTGTAAGGTTTAGGAGCAGTTGAACATAAGTGGAAGAATTCTTCTCCAAACACATTCTTTTCCCATATTAAGAAATCCAACTATTCAGGCTACGTCCTTGACAAGAACTTCAGCAAGTTTTAGCAATAATTGTAGTTCACATTAGATTCTGTACACAAGACTTTGCGGGAGCGGGGATTACCTAATTAACTTCTTCAAAAACATGTACTCATTATAGATTGAATTCCTTTTGGTAGTTAGCGGGTGCTTAATTAATTAATTGTGTTAATGACCCATTAATGGTGGTGCACAAGAAATTCTAATGAGCCATCTTAATTAAATATTATCTCACTGTTTAATCAATGCGTTTAATTATTCACATGATATTTTCTGTGGAATCAATTTGGTCCTGGGTCGCAGGAGCCAAATGCTGATTGTGTGCTCCCTCATTGATTCATCACTGAATTGGTCATTCAGTTCAAAATCCTCTTTTAATCACAGGGAAAATAAGCCATTTGGCTCAGATCCATACATTTTTGTGTAAGAGAGTAATTCTGATCATTTTGATATCAATTTTAATTGACCCCGGGTCACATTTTACATCTGTTTGAGACATGTTTTAATTAGAGATGTGAGATGTTGCAATTACATTGCCATGGTCACAGTGTGTTGCAAGCCATTAGGGAAGATAAATGGTAGGATTCCATATATTTTCATATATTTATGGACAATCTACCGGTAGTTTTCTCATTGTACAGTGTGCAATATTATGTTAATGACAGCCTAATATGACTTTTTGTATTTCTCTCAGAATTTAACACAGTGTGGCTCCACCATGTAAAATCTTTATGCACCTTCATAGACAAGTCGAGGACAAATGGACACGCGGCCTCCCAGACACATCTGCATGCATGTTCACAACAATGTGTCACTTTTAGGTGGAAACACATCTGTGAAAAAGAATTCATGTTCTCTAAAATGGGATTCATTACCATGTCATCACCAAGTTGCTCTCCATCTCGAGTCCGTGAACCTCTGCTCTTCCTCTCTCTTCCCTCCTCCCCCCGCTTCTCCAGAGCAAACTGGAAGACCTCAGTCATCATCCTCGTTTTAGCTCAAATTTGGTGGGATCAAAGGTGGCCAGCTGGGAGTGGGCGGGGAGCAGATGGTTGCATGCTCAGGGGGGACCAGGCAAAGGCCCTTCAGGTTTTAACACCTCCTCTCCCCTGAGTGCCCGGGTGGGGGGGATCCGGCTCGGGGAACCTACCTGAGCTCAGTGGCATGACCAGCAGGCTTCCACTTCACCACCCCCTGCTTCGCTCACATATGGCGCCAGCCATGGGGGCCTTGAGCTGGGGTTCTGACCTGAGGAAAATAAACTGTGGAAGGGCAGGGGCAGGTAAGCCTCACTCATTAGGATGAGTGCACGAGAATGAATCCATTCATTAACAAGCCAAGAATTAACTCTGAGTTCAGGGAGTTGTGGATTAGACTTTGACATGTAGACCCTAAAAAGTTATGTTGTTGACAAATAAATATTGTAGGCCTATATTTACATAGAACAAAAAAATAAAAATGTGTGAAATTTTATGAAACAATTTGAAAGGGATTAGATGACTTTGTTTTTTTTTTTAAATTTGTTTTTTTTTTGAGAAGATTCCAGTAGTTTTACCTCTTTACCTCTGGTAACCCGCTGTTGTGGGGTCTCTATGGGCCAGGCAATGGCTAGTTACAGAGACTGCAGGTGCTGGGGCAGATTAATCCCTTGCCAAATCAGCTCCGCCTCAGCAATCTCAAAGTTCCAGGAAAGGAGCCTGCTGGGAACGTGAAGTGGTACTTGTGGTCTCGGATTATGACTTTCAGACTTGTTGGCCTTGAGAACACAAATGTAGCCTCTTGAATTGAATTTGCAGAGGGAATAAGTTCTGTGGAGGGGCGAGGGGGGAGGGTTGGGTTGGATTCATCCACCGACCAATGTTTTTTTGGGGATAACTATTTTTCCATAAATCCATCTTAAGTAGTCACATTCTCCCTGTGGCTAATAGGATCATGATGGGAATAATCTTTACAAATCTGACAGAAAAAAAGAATGTCCTGGCCTTCAACTTCTTCCTCTCGGTAAATGAACAATTTCAAGAGTCTTTCCTGTGGGACGGGGGGTGGGGGGGACAGACTTACATTGGCAATGAGACAAAAAAGTAAGAGAAAAACAACATAATTTTCTCAGGAGAAGGTTTGGCAACTATTACTGAAACTATATACTGGTAGGTTATACTGTGTGTCCTTATTTCAGCTTCAAATGTGGACGATCAGTATGCAACTGTAATGCCATTTAAAAACAAAATAATAATAAGAAAAATAAATGAAAAAATATACAGTAGATGTATGCTTCACCCGTTTTCTGGCTGTTTGTGAAAACTATGAATACATATAGGTTTTGTTGAATTTTATAGATTCATAGAAAATTAAGAAAAATACAAGTGACCTATAGCTGTCCGGGGAAGACTCCTTTTAAAATAGAACTGGCATCCTGTTCATAGATTGAAATTGAAATGGTGCCCGATCAGACATTTGCTCCCCATTCTCACCTTGTCACTCACACCCGCTTCTACATAGCCCCACAATAGCCTTGGACGCACACAATATGACCACGCAAACCTCTTATTGTCATATCAAACTCTGACAGCGCTGGGATACGGATCTGCTCTGTATTTACCCACCTGCTCCAGCCTACAAACATGTCATTTTTAGCCTTCACAATTTCAAACAACAAAAAATGATACCAGAGAGAAATCTGTAATATATTGCTGATAACTATGATTCTTCCCTTACATGTCTGGCCTCTTAAAACAGATTAAAGGCGGTGATACTATTCACATTTCATAATATAAATTGCAATTTCAAATGTAATGTTCAGGAAACTCAATCTTACTAGAGCTCAAACAATTAATATCAACAGAAAATTATCTGTTTTTAGTCATTTTTAAGCAACAATGTCACACATTCTCTGGTTGCAGCTTCTCAAATGTGATTATTTGCGGCTTTTCTCAGCTTCATATCATTGCAAATTAGGTCTCCAACTAACGGTTATTTTTGTAATCGATTGATCTGATGATTTTTGCCTTGATTAATCGCTTGGTCTATAAAAGGTTAATAAATTGTGAGAAAAATGCTTATCACAGTTTCTCAGAGCCCAGTGTGATGTCTTGTGTTGTCCAACCAACAATCCAAAATTCAAAGATATTCAGTTTTGAAAGATATAAAACAGAGAAAAGCAGCAAATCCTCACATTTGAGAAGCTGGAAACTGTTTGGCATCTTTGCTTGAAAAGTGACTCTTATGATTAATAGATTATCAGAATAGTTGCAGATAAATCTGCTGATTGACTTATAGATTAGTAGAATAATCGTTGCACCTCTATTGTAAACTGAATATCTTTTGGTTTTGGACTCTTGGTTGGACAAAACAATCTTGAAGACATCACCTTCTGGGCTCTGGGAAATTACTATATCCTTTTATGTTACAGCCTAAACAATGAATACTTACTATATTAAATACTAGATAACAGAGCTATTAATGACAAAATAATTAATAAAAGTAAAGAAATCCCTCAACATTCATCCGGCTGGTATTAACAGTGTTTACAGTGAAGGTATTGGCTGTGTTGTAACTGAGATCCACAACTTAACAAAGAGCCTCATGCTGCTGGGCCTACTGCATTCTGGGACAAAGGTGCCATCCAGGACCCATCTATCTTACAGGATCTCAATGAAAGCTAGGAGTTGATTTAGCTGGCATGTGTGTTTTCTTTCTGTGCCTTTTGTTTGTGTGCTCGTGTGTGTGTGTGTACCTGCGCATGTGTATATCTGTGAGTGACCCATTGTGGCCAGACACCTGCCCACAGGCTCCTTGTCTGACTGATGAATCAGTGTCTTCAAGGTGTCTTTGAAGAAGTCTATTGTATGCCTTTGTTCTACAGTCTTAAGCATCCTGTCCTGCGTCTCCCTCTGCACACTAAAGAGAAAATAAATCCACTGCTGACACCGCCACAATGAATGGCCCGGGCCACTGTCCCATCAACCATCTCTTCCAGCTCAGAACAGAAGGAGAAAAGAATAATGGATGTTGGATCAGAGAAAAGAGAGAAAAAAAAAAAACAAGAATGTAAACAGAATCTGACAATAGACCTCCATCCCTTTTCCATCTACCCATCATTTCTTTGAAAGAATAAATTAAAAAAAAAACTCCCCAAAAACTTTTTCTCATTTTTATTCTGTTTTCTCTTTATTCACTTGATTTCTCTCTTATTTGTGATGTCACACCTGCTATCATTCATGTGCTGCATGGTCTGTCAGGGCAGATTAGAAGCAGGGGCTTGTGCCTCGACAGCCATCGTACAGTATCAATATTGTGACGGCTGAGGAGCCGCCCGTCCTCATATCTCCTCGGAGTGCAAAGACAATTGAAAAGAGGAAGCGTCACAAACCTGACACCCAAGTCACTTCAAGGAATCCCTTTCAAGAAGAAATAAAACCTCACCTGACAAAGCAAAGCTAGCCCAGGACAAGAGTAAATAGCATCAAACAGCAAGGGTATTTCCACTTTTAACAAAAGGAAATGCACCCGCTGGAATCAATTAAGATTCAGGAAGTGAAATTGATTATGTTTTATTTTGCTGAAGTAATTTTGTTTAAGTTGCATGTGGTCATATGAGGTTTTTAAAATAAAATAAAAAAAGACGAAAGGAATTCTGCTTGGCTCCAAAAGGATGCAGAAAGTAGACGCTGTCATTGAAAAGTTGAGGTGCTTTCAAAGGCAAACAGTCTCATTATTGGAATTAAAAAAATAAAATGGTGTAAAATGTTCTTTAAGGGCTAATGCATGTTGGTACATTTTTCAAATCTTGTAACATTAGGTAGAGTCGCCTTGGATTTTTTTTTAATGTAATGTCTGCCACTGAAATGTTTCATAGTTTGACCAAAAGTAATAATTTCCTCTTGTACAGTACCACTCATTAACCCCAATTACTCTTCCAGGAGGCTATCAAAATTACTCTTTCTTTCCAGTGTTCTCATAACTCCAGCTGCTCTCCTCATCAACCAGTTTAATCTGGGCAAGTTAGACTGGGATGTAAGCCAAATGAAAAAATGTAACACGAGGTTAATCACCCTGAATACATTCTCCAACTAGTGTAATTTGTCAATTTTCTGCCTTTTCTCTTAGTTTGCGTACACTTCCGCCCTGCTGAATGTGTCATTAAAACTTGGCTATTGCTTTCTTTGTAGCAGATTAGTAGAGTTTGTGACCCAGTGACCTCTGGGAGTTACATTTACTGTACCAATATAACATAGAGAGAAGGAGAACTGTCACTGATTTTTATGCTTTTTTTTTTTTTTAACTTGCTGCATGTGATCAGCCATGTTTTAACCAAATTCCCTATTTTTCACCAGAAGATGTTTAATTGACATTTAGTTTAGACCCACTGTTTAACCCTGGAAGCTCTGACCCACACAGTCTGCAGAGGCATACAAGCAAAGGAGCACTGTTTGTGCATCCCACTTAAGATCTCTGCATAAAGCAACACAGGTCCAGAAAAAAAATAAAACAAATAGAGACAGAATGCGACAGAGAAAATAGAAAAAAATACTAAGCAAAAGAAAAAATCCCAGGGTGATTACAAGATCAGCATGCCACGGTACAATTACCATCACTTTGAATTTGAAATGGCCATTTAAAGGGCAGTAGAGCATCCTGGAAAATTAAACTGGAGCCTAATTAGCACACTCCAACCTGACAACGGAGCAGCTTTCAGCCTGGCTGAGCAAAGCAGTCAAGCAAGAGGAAGTGACTGACTGAAGGACTGAAGGACCAAGGAGGCCCTGCCGCTCCTGCTCTGAACCCATCACACACCCAACTGTGAGACACACTTATACACAGACACGCATGTGCAAACACACACACACACACACACACACACACACACACACACACACACACACACACACACACACACACACACACACACACACACACACGCACATAGCATACACACAAGTTCTCTCTTTTCCAGACACACCCATCTTCACAGACATACAAAAATGATCAACTTTACTCATCTACTGTATATCTGAAGGTTGCATATTTTCATCTGGTGAATTCATGATATAATTTTCTGATATTTGTGGATTTTATGAGAGCAAACTATTTTAGTGTACTTTATTTTTCTAGCAGAATGGTGTCACTCAAGCATGTCTTATATCTCTCAGCCTGCCAGCAGTGGCCGGGTCAGGCCCGTGACCCCTGACCCCTCGCTGTTAAATTAACTCTGCCCCCAGTTGGGTGTTGTGCCAAATGTCAGGAGCGGCCTCTAATCCTGTCTCGCTGTCTGGTTGGCCACTCAGCACTACCTTTCCTGTCCAGACCAATCTACCCACATACGAACCTCAGCTCAACTCTGCTGCAGGCTCTCCTGCACGGAGAAAGGACCACCTACTTACTCCACCTGAATACGTGGTCGTCCAACTGAGATTTTTTTTCTTAAATCGCACCAACAAAATGATGCAGCAGAAGAGTTTTAGTTTTGAGCTGGAACTTTTCACCGACAAAGTGGGTGAAAAGTGGAATTGCTAAATCCTGCCGCAGGGATGGAAAAGTGCTGAGGAGAGGTGAAACTAGACACTGTCAAGACAGCTCTGTCTGTGTGTGTGTGTGTGTGTGTGTGTGTGTGTGTGTGTGTTTCACCTCTGTCTTTCCTGAGCCCTGGGGTCTTTACTGAGGTCTGGTCAAAGCGAAGGAGAGCCCCATGGCTATATCTGTCACAGAGCACAACAGGTCGACTTTAACTTCCCCTGAAAACTTTGCACAGTGCAACTGAGTTTAATATTTAGGTGTTACCTAGATAAAGTTAGAAACACAATGTGAAATCATTTAGAATTACAAATAATGTGATTCACAAGAAATACCATTGGTAGAATGTCATGCATGTCGCTGTTGTGATGTACCTTTTGCCATATTGATTGTGCCTTGAGCAGGACATAATTTCCTCTGGACAGATCAATCCAAACCTGTTCCAGAGACCTATGCAACCCCTCCATACCACAGTCATGGAGCAGCGACATTGTCTGAAGGCACAGCTAATTTGATTTGAGTCAAATGTGGGGCTCAATCACTGCCTATTAGCTTAGATTTAATTAACCCAAATCGTGTTATTGTGTTTGATGACAAAGGGGTTTCTGTGCGGGAACCTCATTGTCAGATCATTGTTCTGCTGTCTCATTCAGCTCAGTCAAAGGTTGACAAAGAACGACCAGCTGCCAATGTGGGCTATAGAGGGAAACAATGGTCTTACATTATTGTTAATGGAGGGCGGGTACTGGATACCTTGACAGAGAAACTGTGCATTGACCACAGGCACAAAATGAAGAGCTTGGTTGTATTTTAGAGTTATCTTTCAATGAAAATGAATCTGACAAATAACGCATGGCATCCAGAATTTAAAAGTAAATGGAAATTGGTGTCACATCAATATGCGAAACATAGAATAAGAAAAGTATTGCCTCACATCACTTCCTTTTCACATTCAACTTTTTCCAGTATCTTGACTTCACTCTCACTAATGATGCTGTACTAAGGTAGGATAGTATCTATAGCATTTAGGCAGTTTTAACTGGTCTTGCTGGCTTGTCACAGAAGCGTCCAGTATTTCTAGTCAAGTTTCTATTGCAAGTCAAATTAATAGGAAAAACATCTGACGTGAAAAGAATGAAAAGTGCAAATCAATCACCTTCAAACAAAATGACATAAATACCATTAAATTCCATAAGATCTTATTTTACTTCAATCCGCTCTTAATGCCTTTCTCTCATCTGGAGTGACATGATATTTTTTCCCTGTGACACGCGCTGTAATTGACAAAGCCTGGCTGCACTTTACCAAAGCGTATTGAGCTGCTATCTGGTTGAAGAATACAAATTCATCCTGAATCGGAGGTGCTCAACAAAACTGCTGCCAATTATCTGAAGCCCTGCAAATGATAACTCTGTGGCCAGTCAAGCATAAAACAAGGAGATGAAGATGAATCTTACTCTTCCCCATCATTTCATCCCATTTAATTGACAAGCTCTCACTCGTTGTTAAATTTAGAAGATTACAAATATGAGCTGAATCTCGAGCACCCAATCCACCCGCTCTAATCACATGCAGAACCAGTCGCAAATTAATCTACATATTTTAATAAGCTGCCAGTAGCAGGGAAGGTGTGTGCAGACATTTAACGGATTATCATCCGCCGTCCCCTGAGTTCAGATATTGAATAAATATCTTTCATATAAATACATGGAAACCTCGGCTCATAGTGAGGAGCTTTTTTCTTTCCAACTTGCTCATATTCTCGTCTCTCTTCCCCTCTTTTTCTCTCTCACAGACGAACATGCGGACTAGGCTTTCAGAGGCTTTCACTTCACTTGTGGTCCATAGTCTTATACTTGGGCCGATTAACAGTCCAAGCACTTATTGAACAAAGAAGATGTAATTTCCCAGCCCTGCTAATACCAACAGCTGCTGGGTTTCTTACTTCCAATGTAATCTTTATGAGCACAGGAGTGGAATATGATGGCTTTTTCAAGAATTAAACCTGCTTTGGAGATGAAGAAGCCTTTGAGTATAAAAACGGCCATGTGTAAAACACTACTATAACTTGCAGTTTCAAACATTAATAGGCAAACTAAAAGCTTATTGGGGTTGACTCATGCCAGTGTCGAGCAGAAGCAACAGCCTGATTAATCCGAATCCAATGATCTCTTTCCCTTGTTTTCCCACCAAACCTACTTTTTGGTCAAGACTACAGTGTTGGACTGTTCTCAGCATTTTTCACAGATTTATTTTGCGATTCCTCATTATAGTGCAAGCATGTCCACTAAAGCATTTCCTTTAAGGATAAGGCTGGTTATATTTTAAATATGTGTCACTGCCAACAAATCCCACGAGAAGACCAAAACTAACTCTCAACATTTTCCAACTTTCATATCTCGTATGTAGCTCTTGGCCTCAAGTCCTATTCCTACTGAAGACAGAAATCTTTAAAAGTGGGTCACAAATATATACATTACTTATACTTTCATTTAAAAAAAACAAAAAGGCTAAATAATCCCCCCAAAACAGCTGGGCACTATAGTTTTTAGCAAATGTTACTCAAACAGGTGTAAATAGTGCATTTGTTGGGGTCTATTTTCACCTCCGGATTAATACACACTTAGTACACTTGTGGGTATTTGAATGTAAGACTGACTCAAAATAAACTACAGTGGCCAGTTCATGGCCATAAAGGAACATGTCACCCAACAGTGTGACTCATTGTGTTTTTAATAGTGTTTTGACAACAATAGAGGTCTATGACACAGAGGAAAACGCTCGTTAGTTTTAGTATTTTCGTGGGACTTGTTGACAGTGAGAAAAATGTAGAATATTACCCTCCACATTTGCAGTTGACAATACAGCTATGTTGACCTTTGTAGGTCACATGTATCCATATTGTCATTACATGTTTTCATTGTGCTCAGCTTTAATCCCTGCTCTAAACAAACACAAAAACATGTACTCAAGAGCCGTAAAAACACCGACACTGAACCTGCAGCTTAACCTGCTGTTCACCTTCTTAAACATACCTATTTTCTTTGAGAAACAGTGAAAATTACAAGCTTCCTCATTCACCGCAAATAAACTGGTGATAGGAGTCTTTAAGTGGCAGTACAAAGAGTTATAAATTGTTTTTTTTTCACCTTTTCACAATGCCAGGAGGAATATAGCCCCATTACACTCTTGAGGGTCACTTTTAGTGTCTGAAGGTAGTGCTTACACAGACTTTACAACGTGTATCATTATAGCTCTCCATATAAGGAAGCGGCTGGGATGAGAAAGGGAAAGAAAGAGGAGGTCACCAAGGCTGTCAGTTTCAGAGGGAAAGGAGGACCAAAGATCAGCACTCAATTATCACCACTTAACTGAACTGAATCTTTCTTCTTATTCAGTGCCCTGAGATAACTTTGTTATGATATGGCGCTATATAAATAAAACTGAATTGAATTGAATTCATGCCACCTGTTTGTGAAATCAGCTTTTTGAACCTTTACCACATCATAGCGTAGACTACATTTTTGGTGTTTTCTGTCAGCTAATTATTGCTTTAAAGTTCCCTTTTGTGTAGAAATTTTAAACACAACTATCACACGAAAATCACAAATATCACTCCCAGCCAAACACATATTTATCCTCAATCAGTGCTAGACGTATCTCAGTACCAAGACAAAACGGTGATAAACCACCACCACGACAGTGATTTGTCATTTAGAAATGATTCGTCTGGTGCTGTCCCATCTCCTGGCTGAGTAAGACATCACATGTCAGCGGTGATTGACAGTTCCCAGTTCTGTCAGTTAGCTGCGGGGGAGCTGCAGGGAAAGATAAGGACATCTATCTGTGTAGTCCCTAATGGCAGGCTGGGGTCACGTGAAGGTCCCCTCCAACCATGATGATATCTGTATCTAGTAGGCCTGGGTTTACTCCTTCCATAACACCTGTCCCCAGCTGACCTTTCAACCTTACCTGACCCCTACCACTTATCTGGATCAATCTGTATGATCAGTTATTGTTAAATACAGTATGTGGATAGAGTAAACATCCCAAAGTGGAGCAGAAGTGAAATTGCAGAACATGAGTTTTTAATTTAGAATAAGCCGTTGTCTATATAGCGTGATTAACATGTAAATACCTGCATGTTACTGTGTCCAGTCCACGGTGAGGCATCTATTTGTATTCACTGTCGTTTAGTGTAAAAAGCAAGGTAATAAACACTAAAACCATGTTATAAATGTTTGCAATTTTTTATCAAGTTCTTTGAATATAATTTCATTGGTAATTCCTGTCCTTTGTTATTAAAGGAGCACTCCATGAAGTTCAGTTTACTTGAACGATGTCTGTGGGACCCAGCAGAAGCTTCTCTCAAAAGAAACGACATACACTATAAAACTGCTCCAAAAAGATGAATGTTTGGTCCAGCAAAACTACAAATTGTGACAATTTCACAGTTGAAGAAATTAAATTATGTCCATCCTCTCATCCACTTCTTTTTACGTGCACACAAAACCACAGTGGATCAATGCAAATATGGATATGAATTTCAACTGTAATGTCTGACTGTCACAGTTTTGTTAGCACTAAGCTCATGATTACAAACTATGTAACCTTCACACTTATATAGGCATCCATGAACCCAGATTGCCTAGCCTATGCTCAGTGTACTTTTAAACTGTACATTGAAACATAGAAAATACATCTAAGTGGAAACTTACTCAAATTCTCCTTTTTAATCTTTTAAAATAACACTTTGTAGCTGAGCAGGATGAAGCCCCTGATGCACTGGACTGTACCAGACTGCACAATAGCATAAGTTTATCTCTTCAAATCTCCTTATTTTGGTTTATACAAAAGCAAATAGAGAATCAGGCATTGCAGGGGATACTAGAGGGGGAGGGGCAAGCCCTGCACCACTTAACCTTAAAGTACCTTATAAATCCCTCAACATATGTAGTCTGGACCTAAGATCTGTGTCAGAGTTTGTTTAAATGTGTTTAACTGAAAAGCTCTTTTGTAATGTTATTAGCTCAGCATTACCATGTTGACTGTTACAGTAAAGAGGTTTGTGTGCCCTGGTGTGAGCCGGTGGTACAGTATACTGTATGATATGCAGATCCACCTGGAGTCTTCTGAGGTCAGATGACTTAACCAAAGCATTAGAAAATGGAGGGGCTTAGAGACAAACAGGACAAACGCTTAAACAGGAACACATTTTAATTACAGTATAGGTTTCACTCTGCATCTGTCACAACAATATGAAAAACCCCTCTCTGATGTGCTAATGGAGGTAATGTGTGCATGTGTCTGTGGACATGTGTTGGCATGTTTGACTGTTGTTTGTTTCTTAATAGGAAGGCCCTCTGAGGTCAGCCAGGGTACTTTGGTGAACTGACTCACCCTGTTCTTACGTTACGTTATCACAGGTAATAAGAGTCACTAGACCACTGCCTCACTATGGGGTTATAGGATTTTATGTCATTTAAAGATGATGAATTTATAGAATAGAATTTAAGATTAAAACTTGTAGACCTGATTCTCATATTGATCCATAGCAAAAAGTATAAAAACGGACTGATAAGGATTGATACAGAAAACTAAAAACAGCAGCTCCAAATCCATAAATGACCTTGTCTGTGAAAGAAGAGAAAGAAAAATGCAAATAGCAACGGGAAATGACAGAGTGGAACAACAGGACATTTAAAGGAGAAACGAGACAGAAAGAGTCGGGGAGGAGGGGGGTAAAGGGTAAGAGAGAAAGCCTTGCTTATTATCTCAATCATCGAGCGGAATAATAGGACAACAAAAAGCCTAAGTGTGCCCAAACCTACCAGCCTGCCTGCCTGCCAGTCGGACCTGATGTGGTTAAAAAGAGTTTGGCTAATCGACTAAGCGCTCGCCGTCCCCACCCCAGTGACCCAGAACAGCCATCTTCCTCTCCCCGTGAGACCCCTACAGAGCAAACACTGCAGGGACATTAAACACTCATACACATTTTTAACCATTAACCTAAATGGCAAGGACTGTTCTTTTCTCCTTCCATAAGGTTTGAGCCATTGAATAAACTCAAATGATAATCCATCAATTTATTTCTACTTAGGTTGGTGAATAATGGAGCAATATCAGTCCTGGAAGGAGCATTGGGGAGTACAGATAAGTTCATGAAAAATGGACATCATTTGTTTCAGTAGGGATCTGGATTTTCTTTTTAAACCTTTACAAAAAAAAAAAAAAAGTCTGCCATATACCAATGCACCCTGCTTGTCCGTTATTTTCTTGCTGCCCGATTTCACCTTCCTACTAAACACTCACACATGGCTATGTGGCAGTAACATGGGCAGTATGCCAGACCCATTGTTACTGTAAATACTCGAGGGCTAGTGTTTCCCCAGAGGAATATCATTTGAATTGTAGCTATATCTTAACCACCTGTAACATGTGAACTAAGTTTGATCCCTCCAACATTTCCTGTCCCAGAAGAGAACATAAGGCTCTGTGGTGAAAGGAGGGTAAAATCCCCGTGTGTGGATTTCCTTAATTACAATAACATTTGCAGTTAATTATGTACAAAGTATTTTAACAGCACAGGTTACCTGACCTTCTGTGTCCTAAACTATTTAAGAATAAGCAACCAGCTAGAATAGTAAATGAAGACAAAAAGAGCTGAATCCATTACAATACTACAAAAACATTTTAAAATAATTGTATGTAAATATATACCAAACCACTGTATTACTACACCAAATTGTTTAAATAAAATAAGACAAAATTCCACTATGAAGACTTTTGGTTCTGCTGTACAATTTGAGGTAATTATACATTACTTGTGTATTTCCATTTTATAATACTTAATACTTATAATCCACTATGTTTTAGAGAGAAATACTGTACTTTTTATTTCACTGCATTTATTTGTCAGATGTAATATCTAGCTACTTTACATAGTAATATTGTACACACATAGATTAAACTACCCAACAATATATAGAGTAGTTAGAATTAGCTTCACTTCCACCAGCTACAACATTAAAATGCTGCTCAGGCATTAAACAATACTGTAGTAATACTGTAATAATAAAACACGTACAGGGGCTATTTTTCTGCATAACAAGTATTTTTACATCGTGGTATCGCTGCTTCTACTTAAAGGTACCCTGTTGAGTTTTTGACAACTAGTAGTGCTGTGGAGAAATCTTTTTACAAGTGGATCCATGTTTTGTTTTTATAAACCATGAGCGTGAGAGACGCGAAACACATTCTTATGCCGGTTTCACACTATTCCACTGTTTGATCTGTTGGAGGCAGTAATTCGCAAAGAAGTATAACAGTGCACCAACAAAGGCAAGGGAGAAGAAGACTGCAAGCTAGGAAACATGGATGTAAACAAATCACAACTTAAAAACCACTTAATGTAAACGTAACATTTTGTTTGTTGACAGGAAAACTCCACAAGGTACCTTTTTATCTGAATACTTCTTCCACCACTGGCTGCACGTAAGGTTAAACAGCTAGCTCTTTCCAAGTGGCGCTAATTTAAAAGGTCTACTGGCAGCTAAGAAAACAATGGCCCACTTTTGTCAGATGCTCCTCTAATTCCCTACTGGCTTGACGGAGGGAGCAAGTTGGCGTGCTGACTTCCTGTGTGTGGGTGTGTGAGACCGTCTGTGCGTACAAGTTTGTAATAGCGAGGTGATTGTTAATTTACATCCGTTCATTGCCATCCTCTGGTTTTAATTCCGCAATTAGAGTATTTAAGGCGCTGCTGGCAGAGGCCCCATTACTCTGTTACTGGGGGATGTTGGAATGAAACAGTGTTATTATATAAATACCACTGCACTTTTGACTCCAGGAAGCTACTTCCTGAGGTGTAACCCTTAGTCATTCAGGGACCTGATTTACAGTAACTAGCCAGGGGTGGACGTGCTTCTCTAACACTTTATTTCACCCCTCCGCGCTCCTTCCCTCCTCTCTCTCCTTCTCCTTCCCACCCTTCACAGACACCCAGGTTTCTCATCTAATTTTAGGACTGCAAATCTCACTCTTTGACATGTCCTGGGGTTGATTTTCACCTCGACCACCGGCACAGCTGTCCATCCATGTGACGTCCAGAGGCGAGATGTTCTGCTTTATTAAAAAGTGTGAATATAGAAAAAAGGAGAGAGGGAAAGAGAGTGAGACACGCACACACGAAAAGAGGTACAATGGCAGAGGCTGTTAACATACATCTGTCCAATTTGTACATACAGAGATGCAGCCTTGCGCTAGCTGGGGCCGAGGTGTGTTTGTTTGAATTATAACTGGCCATCGTGCATGTTGTGTAGTGTACAAATCCGCAGAAGAAAGGGTGCTGCTGTGGATCCATTCATCTGACAAACTTCTCTGGCAATCTGAGGTAAAAGACAATAACAATTTACATGACACAGAGAGAGAGAGAGAGGGGAGAAAAAAAGATGCAAACTCCCTGCCAATCAAACTTGCTTTTGTGTACACCACAGCAGATAAAAAAGAACCTGACTTTGGAATCAAAAGAATTAAAACAAAAGCTCCCTTGTCGAGTGTCTGTAATAGCACCAACTCTCTGGCTACTGATTATATAGAAAACAACTGCAATTACATTTCTGAGCTCACAAGAGAGAGGCGAAGAGGCAAAACCGGGCCCAGGAGAGATGATTAATAATTTTTTAATAATGACAGCCACACCGTCTTACTGGTTCCCTCATCAGCCAAATGCAAAGCATGGCCACCAGGAGAAAAAAAAAAAGATAAACTGGCTGTGTTTTTCTTGCATGGAATCTCAAAAAACACATAGGCGTCCCACTCCTTTTCTTCTAGTCTCACATTTGATGAGAGAGCAACAGTGGTGTTTTAATTTAAATGTGAAAATCCCAGTTCTCTGAAAGAGAATGATGCTATTTCCCCCCTAGTGAGTCTTTGGAGAAATCCTCAGCTCCCCTGTGCCTCCGTAACTCCTAATTTATTTCAAGAGTGTGTGTGATTAGAAAAACCCTCCTAAATTACTGTATCGCACAAAATGGTATAATTAAATTAATATTGGATGTAATAATTACTTTGTGGATTCTCATTTTTCATACACACAGCTGCTTTGTTGCCTGAACCATTAGCATTTGTCTGCTGTACTTAACAAAGGCTCTAATGAGATTTCTGCGTGTGTGTGTGTGTGTGTGTGTGTGAGTGCGTGCGTGAGCGTGACTTTATGGTGCCATGTTTGAGTGTGTGAGTGCTTATGCATGCAGATTTGACAGTATGGTGTGAGTTAGCAGGCGTGCACCTCACACTTACAAATATATAACAGCTCTGCATTTCATGACACGTTAAAAGGGTTTTGTCATAGTAAGGTTTTTTACGAGTATCTTTGGACAGAGTAATTTAGCTTCAATGAGAACATGAACTTTAAGGAAAAGGTGGAAAAGTTCCCACTTCTTAATGACTAAAGGTTGAAGAATCTCTGTGGTGCCAAGAAAGGTACATTACTCTCAATCTCAACTGTAATGTATTCCACTACTTGTGAAAAATAGCTACATTTGTCTAATGCATGTCATGGAACTGACTTAATTCTGAATGATGATCCTGCCCACCGATTTCATTCACATTCTCACGCTTACCAAGGACATGAGTCATTTTCTTTCAACTTCGATAGTTAGAATTTTACATTCACGGTTACCTGTACAATAAGTTTAACACTGACGTTTAGGCTCAGTTAAGGGAATCCAATTCAAATACGCTCTCCGTGTTTCAAAGCTGGCAACAAATACATTCCATAACTTTAATAACATGACTAAATATGTCAGTTAGTCAATAACTGTCGCATGCTGTTGGCAGGTTTGGGACCCGCTCAACCTCCTCCAGTGGTCTTTGAGATAACCCTGTCCATTTGTAATGACTACAGTGTGTGTCACAGTTGTTTCTGTGTATTCTGACTGGCAGGTGAACCTTCTCTTTTCTTCAAACAGGTCTCCTCTCTCTCCCTCTCTCTCTCTGTCTCTCTCTCTTCTTCTGTCTACAGCAGACACACTTCTGTGCCAGTACTGTCACTGCGGATGAAAATGTCCCCTAGTTATCTGCCTGTGTAATTGCTGTCTTGTTTGGTTAGGAGATTAGAGGGCTGAAACTCTTTGTGTGGTCTTGCAGATTGAACAAACAGGCACCAGTAGGAACCCCTGTCCAAAAACCACAAGACAGACTCTTGTCTGTGTGACGATAGCGAGCCAGATGGACTGGCGCAGGTGATAATTGTGGTGGTTGGCGTGTTGATGGGCCATGTTAGGATTTGACGATGTAGCCTCATTTGAAAGCCATTCCGCTCCGTGCTATTACGTTTCCAGATATGATAGCTGAAGTTTTCCTGCAGAGCGGAGAAGAGTGTTTGGACAACTCTGCTCATGAATACATGCACATTACACCTAATGACTTTGATTTTTTAGCCACACAGAAGAAGTGATTGTATGGTTAAATTTGTCAAAACTCTTTTGAGCTCTCACAGCGTCACATTCTGTCACTATTAACTGGCCCACTCTCTTTAGTGTACTGTATACAACTGCTGCACCTCTCCAAGTGGTGAAGCCTGGTTTGGTCCTCTGTGTGCTGTCGCTAGTCAGAAGTGACAGCCTTTATTTCAGCAGCCTGCACTTTTCCTCCCTGTCTCTGAGGGTGGTATCCCATCAACAACACAGCCTCAGCCTCAGCCCCGTACAATACTATACTCAGGTCTTCACGATTAAGGCAAATTTCCATCCCAAGCCCTCCAATCTCCTTTGGCCTGCGTGCTTTTATTTCCCTCTTCTTGCTCCTTTTCGCTTTTTCTTTCTGCTGTCCTCCCTCCTGTGAAAAGCGTAGAGAACGTCAGGCCCGTCTTGTCACGGTGGTTCCAATCAGTGGGGCAAAGCTCAGGGATCATGTTTGATACTGTCAGATGGCCTGGAAAATTAAAAACCCAATTAAAGTGGCAGTCCAGAGGTCAGCTCTTCTGCATATCAAAAGCTCTCCTCTGGCTATTCTACACAAATTATATCCGTTAACAGCTCACTTTGCTTAGGCTGCACCAGCACAGCACTTAGGGAGTAATAAGTGCTTTCCCCTCTCTGTTCCATTTCAAATGTAAACCTCTGCGCCTGCTCTGCCAGGGGAAATAGAGACGAACAAATCATTACCAAATAATTTTTCTGTTGTTTCTCTCTTTGAGCAAGACACAAAGGTCTGTCATGGGTGTATTATTAATGTAGTGAGAGAAAGAGAAATACAACCAGGAGTTTATTTTTAGATATGTTGCCACCTAACTCTTTTTCTCCTCTTTCTCCTTTGTCCACACATGACATGCCACATTTCTGCTCGAATTTATCTTTCGCTTTTGAGAAATAGCCACCAACCAAGCCCCCCATTTCTCTCTTACTTTCTCTATCTCTCTCTCGTTCTTTTGTGTTCTGTTTTACCCACGATTAATTAATTCCTGTACAGTGGTAGGGAAAGGACAGAGAGAAATGGCCAACCAAGCTTAATGGCATGCGTCTTGGGCCAGGCCATTAATATTCAGCTTAATGTTTCTGATAACAGGGCTGGGGGCCATGAGGAGCCGCTGGCCCAGACAGCCTTATTAAGCAGCTGAAGTGGAATGATGCTCGCTCACGTCGGGGATCAAATGCAAGAGTAAACACACATGCACGCACACACACATACACACACCCACTCAGAGTCAAGACAATTGTCTTCGGGACTTCAGACAGCATCAGGATCTTCCCACTAAATCGCTCTCTCCATCCGCCCTCTCTTTATCTGTGTGTCAGTAGCAGCCTCAAAGGTTTGGTAAGTTGCAGTAGCTGTTTGTAAATGTACCACACCGCCATGTGACGATGTTCTAGTTCATTGTCATAGGTTGGTCAGCTTATTAAATGTTTATGTTCCCACAAATGAACATAGCCTTGATAGCCTTGACATTTCTCTTTTTTTTTTTAATCTCAGATTTTCTTTTTTTTCCCCCTTCCCCTTTCTTTTTCTGCAGCAACCCACAAGTCCTCTGCGTTGGGTCTTTTAGCTCCATCTCATTTACATTTAATGACATGATAATACACATTAGCAGACTATTTCAAATAATTACAGCCTTTCAATCGCTTTTTACCCTCACCTCTCTCCTCCAAATGTTCTTCTACATCCTACATGCTCTGTTCTTTTTTCTCTCTAAATTTTCATATTTCTAATGGCAATAATAGAAAATGCTTTTCCTCAGAAACAATGTATAATAATATGTCACAGGGACAGGGGAAAAGAAAAGATTGAGCAATTTTCAAAACGGTGCAGGGCGGAGGGGTGAATGGGACATTAAATTCTTTTCTCTGGTAGTGGTGGTGGGTATTTTTTATTTTTTTCCTGTCATGCTGACGGAGTCTTGCCTTAACAGCAGCCTGGCAGACGGGAAGGTGACAGCTCTCCTGTCAGGTCAGCCATGGCCGATGCTGAATGAGAGCTGCTGTAATTCTCCCTTAAGTTCAAAGAATCCATTCAGAAAACAGGCTGAGAATCCATTTTATTATGTTCTCTCATACTTCTCCTTGTTATATGAGAAAAATCCGACATGCTGTGTGCAATTTTAGATAGAGAAGGAGAAAAAGAGAGGAGTTGAGAGAGATGTACCTGATAAGATGTTGAGTGCCAGGTGCAAATCTGTAAAATAGATTTTATTAATAAACAAAAGAATCACAAATAAAGGAATTGGTATTAGCAAAGTCTACACAAAATCAAAGAATAATTGTTGTGTATTACAACTTTGGTTTTATTTTTATAGTTTTTACCATAATTTCTATCAGTTATAATAACATTGAACTCCTCACAATAATTGCTGAGATATGGGAACATGGCAACATGGCTTCACAACAAAGTCTGACGGCGAAGAAACGAGTGGTCAGACGATCAGACAAGTTGTTTTTTAAAACACTTAATAACGACCACAGTAAGTCCAGAAAAGTTGAGCCAGGAAGTTGGTGTTTAAACTGTGATGGATGTTCACAACAGAGGGTTTGTTGAATCATTTAACCATTTGGCTTCATTTTCTCTTGCAAATAAGTTTGGCTAATATCAAGGTTTGTTTAAAGTCAAATGGCAGTTAGAGTGTCTTTAGCTCCTGTAATGTGATGTATTTCCGAGTTAAATTAAATATGTGGACAGGGTATGGTTACGCGAAGGACTGTAGTCTGATACGGTGCTATAGAGTACTGTTGACATCCACACACACCTCCCTCACCCATGTTGTTAGATCAGGAGGCAGAGGATAAGAAAGAAATAAATAAATTAGACCTCAACTACATTCTTTGGAAATGTAAACCATGTTTTTGCCAACTGAGATCCAAACACTCCACTGACCCATAATATCGCTCTGCTAGCTTATACAACCCATACAGTTAACGGTCAAGCTTGGTTTTATATGATAGGCAAGGTTAGCTAGTCACCCCAAATCCCATTTTATTGGATACATTTCCAAGTTCAAAGTGAGTCATCAAGAATATTTTAACGTTTTGCAAGAGAAATGAAAGGCCTTTTAATATAGGAACACTGGCATGCATTATACCAAGACATAACTGAAACATTAACACAGAATTAGAACCTGGAAAATATAATTTACAATTCACTGTGTCTTTGAAACCAGTATGATTGTCTGACTAGAAGTAGGAATAATCTCCAAAACTACTAAAACAAGACCCAAGTTGATTTTAAGCTCTCCCATTTTATCTTCATCCCCATCTCCTTTTCCCAAAATGTCCAGTGTTTTCCAGGATAAAGGCTAAAATATCGTCATTCTTGCCTATAGAACTTTGCAATAATGTTGACTGATGTTTTTCATCCTGGTGCCCATGAAACCACTGTTGAATCTATTTAGCCATGTGTATGAGGGCCTTATCAATTTTGGAAACATAATGAGAGAACAGTGTTGGCACCCAGTGGTCCCTCTAGTCCTGTAAAATGGCTTCAAATTCCTTTCCAGTTATGGTGCCCTGCAGAGTGATCATTGGACCTAATGGCTCTGAAAAGCTGGCTGACCATACCGTTCCAGTCCTGCACCTTGTTTAACAGATGCCAACAGACATTGTGGGCTGAGCCTAAACCCATTTGAATTTAGGCAAAGGTGTGAAAGATGACTCATCATCAAGCCATATTACTTTTGCTATTGCTCCAGGTGTTTATGTGCCAGTGCATGTAATATCCTGGCTAATGGCTTTAGATACAGGCAGTTTCAGGCCATGCCATTTGTTTCTTTTTAGCATGTAGTGTCACAATTTCTGAGGCTGCTGCTTGTCACAGTCAAGTCATTTTGCAGTTTTACTGACTTACGCATCAACAATTTAGGCATCGACTGTTTTCAGCCTTGTCTAGTCTTTGAAAACTTGCATATCAAAGTGATGATTGTCAGACAGCCTCTAGAGTTGACACATCAATAACTGACATTCAGCTTAATATGGGCCACCTGTGAAGCTGCTTTTTGTGATTGAAACTCACAGTACTACCTTTATGTTATAGCTTGTCTAACCCACTCAGAAATGGGTTTTTTTTATTGTCTGGAGTGATTTACTTCTCTTTTAACAGCACTGTTTGTGTGCAACAGCTCTGTAAATATTCATACTCCTACTCCGTGACCCACGTTACTGTGACCTCAAGTCTTTTAAAGCTTCAGGTCTACACATGAAGCACATAAGCATCTGATTATTTAGATTTTACGTTATATCGGTAGTTTTAATTTGTATAATGATTCCATTATTTTGTCCACAGCCTCCTTTCAGAATGAGCTTGAAGCTCCTGTTGCCGGTGTGAAACTATTCAATCAATGAAGAATTTCTAAAATATGAAAGCCAAACAAAGGGAAAAGGAGACCCTGAAACATTGTAATTCTCTATTATGTACTGAAGTAGCTTAATATGTACATTGTCTTATTAACATATGACAAACACAGAATGTTATCTTTGTATTAGCACGTGCTTATGTATGAATACATTTGCATGTATGTGCACGTGCGCCATCGTCCTAATGTGTCTTGGTCGGGGAAACAGGACTTGTAAATGAAATCAAGGTTTCTATAGTGTCTCTATTTTTTTTGCCATAATATTGTGTGAAAGAATTAGCCATGTGGAAGAGTAAGCAGAGCTCCCTCGTGGTGCCTGTATGAATCTATTCCTCGCAGTTGCACTGCACTGGTCAAACAAATTAAATTACTACACCAGTATGTAAGTAATTTTATGTAAATTATGGTGTTAATGTTCTGCGTCGCGCTGTTGATGATGGGCTGGTGTGTTCCTCCTCTGGTGGCTCTTGTCTGCAGGCCCGGCAGTCACCGGCTGGAAATGAACACGTACATTTGCCAAGAACAGTCAACAGTCTGTCCTACTTTTTCCTCTCTACTGTCTGTAGATTCAAAAGGATTTAACATATCTTAGTTGGCTTGAGGCTAGACCAGTAGTGGGACTTTGTAAGAATAGTGGAGAGGGTGGTTAAGATGAACAGGCCCATTGCTGTCTGTACAGATATATCTACATTTGGGAATTTTTTTGGCCAAGAGGAGCACTTGTGTAGAGGCTTAAAGCAGGACACCATCCATTATATTGTGGATGTCATTGGACAATACATATTACATATGATGCATTATAATGTAAAGCAATATGTCTGAATTTCACATGTTTCCAAGGCATTGTTTAGTACAACTTTTCAAAGAGTGTCGCAATTACAAAACACATTTATGGACTTACAGACTCAGCTACACCTAAGCACATATCGACCTCCATCTCCTTTCTCCCTCACCAAAAGTCTCTGCTGGCATCCTCCCTCCCTCACCTTTCCTCCTCTAGCTGCTACAATTTATACCGCCACAGAGGAGCGCAGGATTTACGCTGGATTTTTGTTTCAGCCATCTATGGAATTAAGAAATCTATCCTTGCATTTCATTAAATCCTGCCTAATGAGATGACTGCCTCTCCCCAAAGAGCAGATGATAAAGTACCCTATGCCATGGTGCATAAATTAGTATGGTGAGGTTAAATGCTGGAACTGACTCATGTTTCACAAAAGGACCCCATCCAGCAGTTAAATCAACTTGCATAAATACTGTCAACTGCAGGCTGAATGCACCTGCCTACTTGGATCCAAACTAATGGATCAGTTGTTGGATCATAATGAAATCAAAAGGCAAAAGAGTGGAAACAACTTTGAGCACTGCTTTCCAAACTGGCACACAGATTAATATAATAGTAGTATCGTGATTTTAAGATGTTGTGTACTAAAAGGAGTAGTAAACGGTATCAGCGATAGCAACAATACGACATTGTACAAATACAAGTAGCATTACAAGTAAAAGTCCACCATTTAAATTTTTAATTGAAAGATTTAACTCTTAATCTAGTAACTAGTTTCTATAGCTGTAAGTACAAGTAAAGTACAAATACCTGAAAAGTACACTACTTAAGTAAATGTACTTAGTTACTTTCCACCACTGCAAGCTGTGTAAGCCTCTCATTGTATTGACCCTGTTTTGTCAATGTGTTACTATAGCTTAAAATAGTCATAATTTGTTACAAATCTATTTATTGCATTTTCCATTGTGGTATCCCCTCTGCTATTTTTGTGGCTGTGGACTTGAGAATACACAATGAGTGGTGATAATCAGTTTGATATATATTTCAGCCAAAACTATATTACTATAATGATGTGCCCCACATGGCTCATGCACTTTGAAAGAGGCATTTTTCCGACGTATTAGTATAATTACCAGTGATGAGAAAATGAACCAAATTTCCTTTCATGAGTTCATCTGAGCTGCGGTTACACACACACACACACACACACACACACACACACACACACACACACTCATTCACACACAGAGTGAGAGACAGGGTGAGGAAAAGAAAGAGAGGGAGACAGAGAAATAGTGAAGAACTCCAGAGTGGGGCCTGATTTGATCATCACTTCTAATTGGAAGATCATTTTCATAAAGCCTTTCAAACAGCTGACAGCTTCTGTCCTCCATTTCTGTCTTTCTCTACAACTCTTTCACCATATTTTTCCATGTTTTAAAAGATGCCCTCGGCAGAAGGGGAGTGATTGGAGGGGATGCTGGGGGTTTGCTGATATTCCAGGTATTTTAAGCTTTTGGGTCCACATGGGTGTAATGGACTTATTCTCAAGCAGTTCTTGTCTCTCTAATTAGTGATCCCCCCTCGAGCCGTAACAAGGGCACTGACGAGAGAGGCTTTTTCCCAATGATAATGTGAATGGATACCTGCAGGGGGAGATTTCTGCACTGTTCCTCATCCTGTCAGCCACTCTGGGTAACACTGGGGCTTAATGAACCTGAAAACAAGACACTGTGTGTGGTGAGGGGAGTGTGTGTGTGTATGTGCGTGAATCCAGATGGGTACTGTGCAGTACCTTAGAGCTGCCTGTGGTATATTTGAAAAAAATGCAGTGCATCTCTGGTGAGAAATAGGCACTGTGTTATGATGATGAAGTCAATTATTTGTCTGTGTGTTTAGGATTTCATGCAGTATGTCAGCTGCAAAGGTGAAACGGGCGTCGGCACCTTGCCACATTCACGGAGGCACAGTTTACCTTGTGTGAAAGTGCAAGAATCCGAGTCAAACCGCACGCGTCTTTCCTGCTGGAACATAAGAGTTGCTGAACATGTAATGTGATACGAGTGAACTGCCTGCAAGATGGTTTGACTGATAAGTTGACACCACGGAGATGCATATCTAGGATGCATGCAATGTCACAAATGTCACGTATGATCGATCGAACGCCGCACTGTCTGAGTGAGAGGTCATTGCTCTCCATATACAGCCGTGGGGGTGAACGGGACAGATCGCCTGGTCAGCACATGGTCACATTTTGGACGCATCATTTTTCCCTCCCTCCCCTCCTGAGTGGGTAATGAGCTGAGTTGTTGTTGGTGGAGCACACGTCACTCCATGTGACATTAGACTCACTCAGTGCTGCCAGAGCCTTCCCCGTGCTTTATCTTGGACACTAGGCCCTTCCAGTGAGGGGCTGCAACTACCTTCTCAAGCTTGCTGACATTGAATGATGTGTTTGTTTATTATGGCTGATAGGTGTCATGTTAGACATGCATTAAGTCCTTGCAAAGTGAGCCATGCAATTTTTTTCCTCTGGTAATAGTGCTGTGGACCAAAGCAGGGAAGCGCTTGCTTGAGGACGAGGTGATGGGTAAAGTCTATGACAGACTACACAAAGTGAAAACAACAGGATGGAATAAAGGATAAGCAGGAGAAATATGGACAGGTTGCGTGTGAGGGATGCAGAAAGACAAAGAGACAGAAAGACAGAAAGAGGGAAAGACTGAGAGACAGAGATCGAGGAAGGGAGCCACAGATGTGGCGGGGCCTCGGGCGATACAAGTCATTATGGTGTAAACTGCTCCAGTGGTGATGTTGTGTGGAGAGCAGAGAGGTCACCAGCTCAGGGTGTGTCAAGCAATACATGCACGCACACACACACACACACACACACACACACACACACACAGAGGAAATTGAGAGAACATCTGGATATGTGCCACCTGCCTAGAGGAAGCCATCTAGTTTACACGCAGTACAGGAGGGGGTTTGTCCCTTCCTGGATGTGCAACCTTCATGCTAGCCTGCACCACTGGGAGAGGATGGAGGACGAAGTGGAGAGTGAAGAGCGTGCAAACCAAATGACACACTTTACAAGGATTAAGTGTTAAAGTAAACACGGATATCGTGAGTTAGGACAGGAAATGGGGAGAAATACACACCGCCGTCTCCCCTGCAGACCCCTATCATGTCACCACAGTTGCTTGTTTTACTCAGCTGCAAAGGCCCTGGTCCGAGGTGCCGGATGGATGCTTACTGAGGGCTTTATCCATTGCCAACCAATTCACAGGCATTAAATTGAGAAAATAAAGAGATTTTAGAATTTAACAGAAAATATGTTTTAGTTTTTTATGCTTTTTACTTCTTTATGCCTTCTTGAGCGTAAAAGCAAGAAAGAAAGGAGAAATAAAAGAAAGACAGGAGCCACAAAACTCAGCGCTAAGTATTGACCATCTGGCTCCAGCCCAAGGTAGCGTGCCACAAAACAATTGCATTCATTAGGTTAATTTATCATGGTGGTAAGCTCAATTTACTTTTGCTTGTGCGAGCGTGGCTCATTAAGATTCAGTCTGCCGTTTCCTCAGGCCGTCTTGTGATCATTCACACAGGGTTAACGCATTTTGGACCAGATAGGAAGCACTCCGGGGTTATCTGCCAGACCTAAACTGTTTAAATAAAGGCAGCAAAAGAAGAGGTGGAGAGAGGGATTACGGTGGCAAATGAGAGAATGAGAAAGGGTTGGGGGGAGTGTCAGCGGAGGAGTGATCTGAAGAAGAATGCCGTTGAAGAGAAGTGGGGAGAAAGAAAGGCTCAGCTCTCAGTTGACAGAATGGATGTTGCGGGGCCGTGGTGGAAGAGGAATGGAGAAAGAGCGAGGGAAGGGAGGCACGTGACTAAATGTATTCTGATAACTGAACAGCAGATGTCTCGCATGGAGCTCCTTTGTTGCCTGAACAGCAGGACCCTGCACTTCAGTGGGCTCACTTCACACCGCATTCATTTGCCTGCCAGCTGCCAATTTAGGGTAGAGAGAGTGAAAAAGAAGGAGAAAGAGAGAGAGAGAGAGAGAAGGGAGGGAGGCTCACACCAGTCCGTCCCTCCCCTCCCTCGGCATGTCTTGCAGAGAGGCTGCCATTCCGTTCTCTCTTCCCCCGGTGGCCTGTACAATTAGTGATCTGCATAACCACCCACACCTCCACGCACTGCTCTCACAGAGCAGAGGGGGAGCTGCCTTTGTCTTTTGGCTGCTGTACAATGAGTCGCTTTAGACTTGGCTGGAAGCCAGGAACTGTGGCACAAAACTGCATGTTCTTGATGGATGACGAATACTCCTGGAGTCTTGTTTCCTCATGCAGCTGATTTGGCAGGTCAGAGATGAACTGCGGCAGCGGCCATCAACAGCCCTTTTGTTAAAACACCTCCTAAACTGTGGAAAGGGAGAAGTTTCTGAATTGTGAACTCTTATTATCCTCCCAGGTACCTTTACTCAATAGAAGCACACTCTCATTAAGCCAACAAAGCCCACAGTTCATTAACGCCTGGGTGAAAACAAATTCACACCCCTCTGCTAAGTGATGCGGGCCGAGGCGTGATGGTATCGAGGCTTCGGCGAGGCTGCCTGTGTGAGGCGAGACTCAGGTGACTGCAACCACAACTTCACAGCTCACCTGAAGCTTGTGACCTCACTGAGAACCAAATCACATCTCACTTCGTGCTACACAGCCTCCGCCTTATGAGCAAGAGGAAAAGAAGTGTTAAGTTCCTACTTAGTTAATATAATTGGTTATGAGCACGCTTCTTATGTAATATTAGAGGTAAACTTGAGGCAAAGGGCTTTATTTTTCTCTAAACTCCTCTGTCATTGCATTCTCCCTCATTGGACTTCTGCTGTTTGACCTTTACCATGTTATTATCTTAATTGTGAAGGCCATTCAGTGATGTGGGTGCTATGGAGGTTTGTAGGGATTGCTAACCCCATTATTACTGTAAGGCTTGTGTGGTGCATCGTATGGGAGATAATTCACGTATTGATCGACGACCACCAGCTCATCTAAATTGTGCTCGCTTGTTACAGTACAAAAGGCAGCACGAGCAGATCCCTCTCATCACCCTCCCCAATGTCAATTCACAGGACGAGCAATGGAACGAGCATTATCCCCACTTCCTGAGTTGGAGAGGGGGGAGATGATAAAAACTTTTTGATTAAGGGAAGGGAATGTTCTATTTCATTCTGATTCGGGAAGCAGGAGAAAGAGTGGAGGATTAATCTTAAGGCCGTCGTTTTACTGCCTATCCCCATTCCTGTCTCAGAGCTGAAGAAGCGCGAGTGAATAATGGGGTGTCCATCAGCCGTGGGCTCAAGCCCAGATTGGGATTTTCTCTGGGGATAATACAAAGCAGGGCGACAATTGATGATTCATAATGTACAGTTTTAGCCTGGCGATAGCGCCAGCTATTGTGGCGGTGCTGGCATTAGTATTACAGTATCTCCCAATGAGGTGTTCCCGCCTGACAGCAATCTTTCGAAGCGTTCTTCTGCTGAGGATGGGAGAATCATAAGTTTATAAATATGGATACAGAGAATCATACATTCTGTAATTCAGATACGTGACAAATTGCACTTTTAAGTCGTCTGAAGAAACATCCTCAGTCATACATGCACTATATTTAAGAATCCTTTGAAAGGGAGGGAGGATCCAGCTATGGCAGGAACCAGCGAGGAATAATGGCGCCTTGTTGCGTTCACTTACTCGACTCCCTCATTTTGTGCACAGCAGCTTTACAATGAACCGAGAACAATCCTGCTAACAAAGTTGTCTGGCTCTCCAGTCATGTGAGCAGCACCTGTCGTGTCAGAGAGTGGAGGCAGAGGCGGCGCTGGGGATCCATGGAAGGGACGCTATCCATCAGTGGTTCCATTTGATATTTAATTTAGACTTTTATGAGCCTTAGAGGATGGGCCATGTCATTTTTCTCTCCCAGGCTCTCTCTATAGGGATTGAGGATAAATTCCTTCCATCCGTGCAGCAGTCTAACATGGGCTCCCTCAGATTTATAACTGAATGTGGAAGTGGTGATGCTGGTGGTGGACGATGACTGGCATGCAGGCCACAGCACGTGGGTCTCTGTCTGGGTCATACCTGCTCTAACTTTGAGAAAACCTGCTCTATACTAGCTCAAACTTGGATAAAAGTAAAAGACGAACTGATTCATTGCAGCTTTTAGTAGTTGCCATAAAAGTTGACCATGGACATTATTACATTGGCATTATATAAGTAAGAAAGAACTGTTATGACGATGTCATATCTGGCATCTTTAGAAGAACAATATTCATATTTAAAAGCAGCAGAACAAAATCAATTAATTTAGCATTAATCATCAGAGTGTGATATTATGCATACATGTTTTTTATTTCCATGAGTTATGGATGGAGTAAAATAGGCGATATTCTGAGAGGGTAATTTTAAGGAGCAGCAACGAGTTTTATAAACTAATCCTCTCCTAATGGTCTGTTTTAACGTAATTTATAGCTTCATTCATTCCCCCTTTTGTATCAGTAATTATTTCTAAAATACCAAAGAGCCATCTTTTCTTTCCTGGTTCTTCTCCGGCTCTGATTTATCGCCCCAGCTCTGGCCTGATGCTGTCTTCCCAAGGTTTGACATTTCAAAATATTTATAGCTCTGGCACATTAAAGGCCTTCCTTTGAAGGTGACCGACCGCTCTTCCACACCAGTGTAATTAATGGAATCTCAGCTTGTTCGCCTTGTGTTATTTATCCCGTGCATTCTGTTAAAACACTATGGAAAACAGCAAGGTGTTGGCTTTGCTACCTCAGCTCATAAACAGGCATTTTATACCCGCCGATCCCAGGGTGCATTGCAGTGGGCGCAATAGGAAGACCATTCCATGTCAAAGCCCCAAAAGTTTAATATTTTATTGATTAGATCTAAACCTTCTGTCCAAAGTGGCAATTAAAATTCAATTAAACTGACTGAAAGCATCATATTAAATTTCATCTCTTTATGAGCTCCAAGATAATGCTGGAGGACAAGACTTGAATATAATCACATCCTTTTCAGATTATATTATCCTGTTCATTCACTATAAAAGTGACACTTTTAGGTATACTTTCAATATTTCTTAACTATATAACCTTCTAATGAACACATTTTATAGACATTAAATCAACTATTGTTGGGCATTGTAATAAAGAGAGATGGCTACTTCTTGTCCTGCAGTCCACATCAGAAGAAAAGAATTTACTGCACCCAATTTTTTCACACAGGTAAATGAAATGTCAACCAACAAGTAAAATATAAACAAATTGATTTAGCATATTTATTAAAACCTCCATAATGCTCACTAACATTACAAACAATGATGACAAAATATTTTAGTCTCAGTGTTGGATAACTAATAAGGCGCCCTAAAACTTTTGTTTTATTGAAATGCACACATCAATATTTCTAAATAATGGGCTTAAATCTATCTTTAGGGTAATTCGCCAGTAATGTTTTTTTTTTCATGCATATCACTGCACAGTTAGGACAAATGTGTGAAAAATGTGCGAAAACCAGGAACATGACAAACAGTCTACAGCCATGGCAGCGGCTCTGTGAGGCACATCAGCATGCTAACATGTGCACACAATGACAACGTTAACATGCTGATGTTTAGCTGGTGTAATGTTTACCGTGTTCAGCATCTTAATGCAGTGTGTTAGCATGCTAAAATTAGCTAATTAGCTTAAAACACAAAGTAGGGTACAGCTGAGGCTGATGGGAATGGCATTAGTTTTGCAGAGCCAAAGTATTGGACAAATAAAAATTTGACCTCATGGTGGCACTTGACGAAAAGTCAGAGGAACACCAAAGTGATTACAATTCATCCTGAAGGGGACATGCATATGTGTACCAAATTTCATGGCAATCCATCTAATAGTTTCACTAAAACCCAACACTGTCAACCATATAGTGGCACCCTAAGGTAAAGTCAAAGGATCACTAAAGTCAGCAGATTTTATCCTCTGAGGAACATTAGTGTGTGTACAAACTTTTATAGCAATCCATCCAATAGTTATTATGATATTTCAGTCCGGATCAAAGTGGTGGACAGACAGGCCGACATTGCCATCCCTAGAGCCATGCTGCTAAAAATGTGGCCAACATGTCTCAATTCAAACAAAAACATTTACACATATGTTCTATTTGTTGATCTCAAATAGTGTCAGGACTCATGTCCTAACTCCACCATATCCTTTTAATTTTTTTCCTATGGGCTAATCAAAGGTCAAAGGTCAGCGCTAAGCCACAGCAAGGCCATTGATCCAGCAGCATCCACCGCAGTAAGCAGGCTATTTAGATGTACACAGAGAGCAGTGTGGGAGACTGAGAGAGGTTGTTATTACTGAGTGCCTCTCTGTTTCCCCAAGACTGTTTGCTCTGTGTGATTATTCTCTCCAGCTCCCCAAGCATCCTGGCTCCTGCCTCTGTGATAAAGATATTCATTTACCTGATATGAAAATCTTGTTCATGCCGATCCCAAATGACTCTAGATAGAAGAGCAAGCAAGCAGGGAGGTGAGAGACGGCGAAGGAGGATAGAGGAGGTGATAGGATGGAAGTGCACGAGGGAAGGGAGAGAGAGTGGCTGGGAAGAATGACATGAAATATTAACACCATCTGAGCCCATGTGACACCTAAAGTTTGCATGACAACAAAAGAAGGCTGTGTATCAAATGTGGGTTCAGGGTTTTCTTTGATTTGCGGAGAAACCATTGCCAAGACACACAAGTCAGTGGAAGGGCGGAATATGAATTTCCCATAGGTTTGAATGTGTTTGTCTGCTAGTGATTCTGAGAAATTAATGAATGAATGGAGGCTGTGCATGACCGACTTATAAGCTTATATTGTAGGTGTGAATGTGTGTTGCTCTTTTCTATGTTTTGCTGTGTGTTCTTGACTGTTGTCAAGGAGTATCCCACAGTACACATCCTCCCCTTTCTGCTAATGATGAGAATCATATAGTTTTAACTGCTTCTGAATAAGGAGGCTTTGCATGCAATGCTGACATCCATCCACTAACTCTTCCACAGATATGAAGTAGAGAGAGATAGATATTATGGGGTGGGGGGTGTCCTCTCAAATGCATCCTCATGGTTAAAAGGGTAAAAATGAGATGCAGGGGTGCGATAATCACTCCCCCTCATCACGTAGCCAGCCCATCTTCTCTTCCTTTATTTTGTTTGAGTATATGGCTCACTCATCTCAGGTTTTATTGTCTCTATCTCGGGGAGCGCTGCTTTTCCCTATAACACGGTCACCATGCGCGACACATCAGGCAAGTTCTTGATTCTGTACTCAGTAATTTAAAGCCTTTATGGAATTGCAATTTCAGGGCTCAGTGCTTGTTTTTCTAAAATGTACTCAAGGAATTAGCTACTCCAGCCACAAATCAGTTGAATTTATGCACAGTTGTAATACACTTTATGGGCTCATGGTACATTGCTTCAAAAACAGCAGATGTGAAATTATGATAAATATAATGAGGGTTTTTTCCCCTCCTCGCTCGCCTTTTTCTGTCCCTCACCCTCCTTCCCTCACTCTCTCTCGACTGTGAGAGAGAAGGATGTGAAGCGTGTTTACTTACCCCATACAATACATTTAATGTCTTAGTAAGGGCCGCCAACAAAACCTGATTAATGTCCTCATCTCTTTTATTAAAGATAAGAGTGGCACTGCAGTCAGGAGATAGAGAGAGTGCCATAAATCTCAGGCAAAATGAGCAGTCAAATAATCACTCATCAGAAATGAAATCTACATACATTAACACTCGCAGACATTCTGCTGAGAATATAAACACAGGGCTACGGGCGATGAAGCCAGCTCCATTTATCCACATATTCGCGGTAAGGGGGAGGTAAAGGTGTCTGCAGAGGGTAAGCTCTCAGCTGGTGATGATGTTTAAGGGAGTCCTGTCCTGCTAAGCTATACAGTCCACTAGACTAACCATGTGTCCAAGGAAACAGACACACAATCATTAGGGCAATGGATGAGTTGGATGGCAGAGGCAATTAAGCATCACCCTGAATAGGACGTAATGTTGATCCATCCCTACGATTAATCAAGGCATGCATTAGACAGTGATGGGCGACCCTGTGCCTTTGTGACAAAATGATTCTTCATCCCGTGTTTGGGGATTGGGATCCTGAGGTCCCTAATGCGCCTTAGAGGCGCCCCAATGAAACCCTGTCATTTATTCTGTTTCTGTCCCTGACAGCTATCAACCTGTCTTCTGCCAGCCAAGGAACATTATCTGAACTCCCAAGGCGGTTAGCGACAGGGACTAAGCTTATGAGTGGTGGTAGCAGACAGGCAGATATGTAAAGCAATGATAATGCTACCTTTCTTTTGTACTATCACAATCAGTGTCAACCCAGGTACATGTATACTCAGTTGCCAGTTTATTAGGTAAACCTAGTTTACCTTCACAGTTTTTGTTGAAACTGTTTTAGAGAGGTGTTGATTCAACTGTATGGTCATTTTGGAGAATGTCGAATTGGATTGCATTACACAGAGAGGTGTTGCTGTTATTTAGCCTACCCTCACTAATATAAATGGGGTGGACAAAATAATACAAACACCTGTCAGTATAATGCAGTACAATTCAACAGCACCACAAACTGCAGCCTCCAAAATGACCATACAGTTGAATCAAGACCTGAACTGTTTCAACTAAAACTGACTGTAACCTTCATGGAGGTTGGATTTATGAAAGGTCTGTTGTATCAGACTAATTACTTTTAGCTAGGTGTACCTAATAAACTGGCAACTGAGTACATATATGTTCCAATATCTACCATAAACACAGCCCAAAAGACATATATAGATGCATACAAGCATTTATGTACGCAAACAAAATACATGTGCAAGCAGTCATGTATACACGCATGCATGAAGCCATACATACTGTTATGCATTCACCACAAATAGAGCCACATGTGCTTTTTTCCATCTCACTCACATCAGAGGCCTCCCTGTGACAGATGTCATATGTTGTGAATAAATACTTAAAACAAATGCACAATGCACTATGACTGCTCTTTGTTTTGGTGTCAATCATATCTTAATAATCAAAATGATTATTATTTTTTTTTCTTTCACTCATTCGCCACTACTGTGGCATCTGGCAGGGACAGGCTGACGAGGTGTCTTTACAGCGGAAATGACAAGAAATAGATTTTCCATGCTTGATAAGAGTGTCAATCCACTTCATATAGAGTTGTGCAAAGTACTGCAGCTCCACTCAAAATATTGACAGGGATGCGTCAGTGGTCTCACTGTGATAATGACTTGCTTGCAAGCTGATACTGTACATGTGCCTCATAGACAAGATGCCAAAGCACATTTATGGTTGTTAATCTTTCAGAATTAGTCACTCATGATTTAAGTATCCTGTCTCATTTGTTTTTTGTTAACTTTATAGTTATCGTTTTTCTGTGCATTCACCCTGTGACCTTTTAAAAAGATTAAACGGGTAGAGAATATGATATAAAATCTTTCAGCATTTTGTGTGATTTAGGATTATATTACCCCCATTATTTCTAATCACAATGTAATTTTACACATTATTTAAATGTATAAGATGTCCAGTTGTTCTGCTCCACAATTTTACGCCTCTCTGTAGCTACCCACTGTCCATATGGTTACCTATTCACCTGTATTGCTGGATCATGAGAATGTCATTACCTCCATCATTGAGCCCAGGCATCTGAGAGCCTGTTAACCTGGAACAGGCCTGGCTGTGCAGCCCTGTGCTGATGGAACAATATGCTCCTTGTTATTCCAGGATCATTGACGCTAAAGCCCTGGCAATCAAGTCAGTTTTGTTGAAGCTCATTGGCTCAGTGGGGTCTCATCTCATCTGCTTGGAATGAGGAAAGGAGTGTTCGGGTTAGTTGGGTCGTTAGGTAGAAATTCTTTGATAATGGTGCATGTTACATTAGAGCCTTACAAACCAAGGATAAGTGTTTCAGAGTCTGTGTAATGTAATTTACAGAATGGTTATGGTAGATAAGAAATTCTCTTGAGGTGTGAAGTATGGAGATGAATAGTTTCTTATTAATCTAGAGTCAGCACATGCTATACAGCTAAGACACACTAGTTGCAATGTGAATGGATTCATACGTATCCAAGACACTTTTATTGTAGGTGATATATGGCTGAATCAAACTACAGACCCAACGCAGTTAGCAGAGGGGTGGGATTGTTCGTGCTATCATCTTACTTGTTTAAAATAATTGTCCAAACAACAGCTAATTTCACGTAGCATTAATAAGACATTCATAAATGCCCATTAGTTGTGAGCAATCTTTCAGCATTAACAGGAGCCTGATGAAATGTACACCCATGATGAAATGGAAACAGCTGAACAGCTGAGGCCAGAGGTGACCTGCAGCTACCAGATTCCCCTCATATGAAACAATGTGTGGTGGGACACTTTTTCATTGGTCCCCTGTGAGAGCAACATCACACATGAAACATTTTCACGCACTTTGATGCATCCAAAGTCGCACTGTATATAATGCTATCGCAGTCTTGAATAGGAGTGGGCGATATATCGTGGTCTATCGTGGAAATTGTGTATCATGATGCCGATTATTGAGAAATTTTAATTTGAGACAGGAATATGTGTTTTTAGCTAATCCAGTAAAGTACTTTATCACATTGATACAAAAAAAAGCAAAAAAACAAAAAACAAAAAAACAAATAAAAATACAATATTATCATAAAACAGGCCTGATTGTTGATTTACAGCATTGCTGTATGGCCCAATACACTCAGGGATGTTAAAGGGAAAGTTTCCACCGTATGGCGGTATGGCTAAATCGCCAACATTAGACAAATTTATATCATCTGATGGTATCTTGATATTGCCCACCTCTACTCTTAGATTACCGGAAATGTTGCATGCACCCTAATTGCATTACATTCAAACTATCTGAACTTTTTGCAACCATGCAAATGCCACATCATGTGACATGATCACTTCCAGTACAGGTTACTTACATAGAGTGGTAGGAGACGCTGGTTCCAGAAGTGTTTTTCCCCATTTTTATATTATTTAAATTTTGTTTCATGTTCTTCTCCTCAGTTTGTCAAGGTGAAGGGCTCTAAATACTGTAATACCTATGAGAAGAACCAGTCGAAGGTGCGACTCAGAGTGGCAGTGAATTAAAAATACTTTGTTGTGACTTTGTGGAGAAAACATGGCGCCATAGTTGCTGACATATAGTTGCATAACCTACTTAAAACTATTGCTTTTGATGTAATTATGATTGCATTTGAGTGAGGTACCGTAGTTGTATCTTTTAACAACAGCTCAGTCTATACAGCAGCTATTACATGGTTCATGCTGGTTTATCACACCTTTAAGGAATGTAAAGTAAAGATAAAATTTTACCATTATGATCGTATTCAGTGGTGAGTTGTCGTTGAGAACCTTTCCATAATTTCCTCAGCAGCATCTCAAGTTTATCCCTCTCCCTGTGGGACGTCAGCCTCTCAGAGGAAAAGGGGGGCATCTTTGAGGAGGTGGCGTCACACATCTGCCATAGCCCAGCAAAGCTCCTCGAGGAAAGACATGTTGTCAGTGCGCATTAATCATCGGGCCCACCATCGGAAACAAATTCCCCTCATAAGCAATTTCACTCATTAGAGTTACGGTGCTGATTTGCTGATTGGAGTTACGCTGAGGCTACTCCACTGCGAGGGAAAGAGAGGAGAGCAGGAGTGAGAGGAGGGGAGGAGGGGGGAGAGAGGGTCTGACACATTTACAGTGATGTGAAAGCTGAGATGTTGATTAATGTGCATTGTTCCTGTCACATAAACTGAATAAATAAATATCAAACAAAAGCAAGAGGGAGAGACTCATTTACAAACCAGGAAATGAAAGTTCCATTTAGTTAGGGAGTAAGACAGACTGGGATGACAGTCTGCAGACATGACTGTAAACAAGAAATCACCAGAGTGTAAGTCAAGGTCGTGTGCCCACATGCACAAAGCACCTGGTGTGGCTGTTTCAAGCATTCCTTAAACAGACTTAGTTCAGTTCTTGTGGCATAGACAAAACATTAAGAGAGCCCCACTGCCCTGCCAGCTCCTCTGAAGTCCACCACTGTGATAAGTGGCCTTCCTGGTTAGCATGACATCTTGTAATCAGCTCTTGAAAGCCCCTCGGGCTGTGATTGGTTTCAAAACAATCTCGCAGCTCACGATTCAAGCAGGGCACAAATAAATACTTTAAAAAAAAATTTTTTTGTTTTTGTTTACAGAATTTAAAACCCATCTTACATGCTTCAAGTGATGCATGGTGATAACAGAATATTCCACAACAGCCCATCTCTGTTTTGGTCATATTTAGGATAGGCTGTTTATACTGATCTTCATATCCCATTCACAAACACCCTTGTTTACATAAATAAACAATATTGTGTTTGCTGCCATGGAAACAGAGTTTACACAGGCCACAAAATCACCATTTAATGGAATAAGATGTTTACATGCCTGAGAATGCTGGCTAATAATGGCATATCTCAGCTGTCATACTGGGATATGCCTTTATGCCGGCTATTGGGAGTGGAAGATGGTGTTTACAAGCTACAACTGTTAAACGTAACACTCGTGTATGCCAAGTAATTTCGGAATATTAATGGGAACGGAGCTCCCGTGATAATCCTCTGGCAGTAATGGATATGGATTTAAAAAAACAAAGTTTGTTGATCGTTATTTTGTATTATATTTCAATTTATTTTTACACTTTCTGACATGAAATCTAAGCAGTTATGTTCCTGCAGTAGCACAACTTTGTGAACATAGAGTGACGTACTCCGCGACAGACTGAATCCATTGTTTAACAGTGCCAACTTTGCGGCATGTTTTGGGTTTGATCCTATCCATTACATCCTCTCTGTCGGGTCCCTGCGTGACCCCCCCCCCCAACAGTCATTAGAACATTACTCAGTATTAGGGAGCTGCAAACATCCGAGGCCCTCTGAACCTTTCCTGTGGAGTGAAGCCAGCAACCACATGACTTAATAAATGGTGACAAACATAAGCCAGCACTCACATCAGCAACATTACATGGTAGCAGAGACGTGGAGCAAGTTCAACCAAATAAATGGTCACTACGGGTTTTGTGTGTTTATATGTATGTGTGTATGTGTATGCACTCTCCTCGTCTGTCATGCAAGCATCATTTCTGTACTTTGATCATTTTCAAATGATCCTTGGCATGTGATTCTTCTCTGACTATGTACAGATACACAGCGTGCACTAATTAGCCGTTATTTTGTCAGGTGAGCGATGGCTACCGATACACCCCTCTGTCATTTTCTTCAAGAGAAAATGCACTCGTGCAGGAATTCCTCTGTCTGCTTCCCTCAGCTCCTTTTTTCTCCCTCGTTTTGCAGATTCCTCCATCCGCCCGGGCAGCCTGGGAGAAGTCGTTTTACAGTTCAATCAGGAATTCTAATAAACTGACCTGTGCTTTAATGACTAATTCATTGTCTCCTTTACTACCTTCATGGGTATAAAGCGGATTAATGACTTGAGCAAGGTTAAAAACAGTACCACAGTGCTTTTCCTTCATCTATTATCAATCATCCTTTAGATTCTTAGGAGAGCAACGGAAATTGAAGGAAAATTAGTAATCCTTTTGATGGATGATAGCATAGGTAGGAGTGTATGCGTAAGATACATATAAATGGAAATCGCCTGATAAGTAGCATCACATGAGGAGCTTGCATTTTAAGACATGCCACATATATGAAACAAACCATAATGCTGTATGACAGGAGAATTATCATGGTGTGACAACAAAGCTACCAGAGTTTTAGACAACCCGAGTGAGGAAAAGAAGTCATAGTTTTGATTATCCTCTCAACAGTGGACACATAGATACCTGTTATCCAAAAGGCCCAGAGACATAATCTCATGTATTGCACAACACAGTTCTTTACTGTGTGTTTACAACAGAGAGCTTTTAGGAAAAACTCCAAGGAAAAAGGAAAAACTTCACAGCAGTTAAGAGAATAGAGGTTAAGAATTTCACGAGAGTTGAACTTCTTTGACAGTTTCTTTACTTTTCCTCACACTGTACTTATTTCTTGTTGTTCCGAAATCCCATGGAAGAGGAGAGAAATAAAAAAAACCAAAGGGGAGGCAAAGGGGAACGGCGAGGAAAAGGGAAGAGCGGGCTGCGTCTCTTTGTTTACCATTCTATATTCCCATCATACGTACGGACGCCTCTGCCGCATCTCTGGGCTCTTCCCATTCTTGGCCCAGTCATTTCTGACAATGTTAATGATTTAGTGGAGAGCCCTCCACAACGGATGATTTGTGACACGTAGGAAGGCTCGAAACGGGGGAGGACTAGGCAGGTTTCTGTGGGGAGTGTTTGGGATCCAGGGATGCCTTGAAGATAGTGATTCATTATATTTAAGACAAGTGTGACATCCTACTTCAAGGAAGCAGCACACATATGTATGGAGGGGGAGATTTTTCGGGTGGCCAAAGTGGGGAGGGGTAGGTAAGTACAAAGGAATGCCTCAGTGTTTTTTGAGATGACATAGGAATAGGAGGCAGGCATATGGAGACGGCAGACTGGAAAATAATGGGTAATGGAGGAATTTAGCCTCAGGCTATATGCCTGCTTTGCCTACTTCTGTATAACTAGTATATTTATAATTCAAATACATACCTTTAATAATTAACAACCAGTGAATATTAAAGGAGAATGCATGATATCTTCTCTACAGATGGAGTCAGGTGAAAAATAGTACTACATTTCAAATTTGACAACAACACAGAACAAAGGACCACAGAGCGAAAACAAAAAAGTTGGCTGCCATTTTGCGCCAATTTCTTGTCTTGGCCTCATGCAATAAACAAAAAGCCGTCTTGTATGAGCGTGACATTTATTCTTAACACACGATAGTGCCTTTGCACAAAAAGAACATCTTAATGTCATTGGGTTTTAAAAGCTGGTTAAATATTTGTGTTGGTAAATTAAAAGACATTCAATCGCTGGCTGCTTTTACAGTAGGCTTATTGTTTTCTTGGTTTCTGTTAGTGAATCATACCACATGTCAGTCGAGGGCAACTCCCTGGAAAGTGTGCAGTTACACAAGCAAACATCTCACTGATTTTGCTGGAGTTTCTCATCCAGGATTCGATTGTTGTCTGGAGTCACTGTGAACTTTTGCTCTGCTCCAGTCATCAGCATAACAGCACCAGCATTGGTTGAGTGTTGACACCCTTTTGTCTGCGGTGAGACATACACATCACATTCGTGTGTGACATTCACGTGACTGGGTGATAATGATCAACTCGCATTAAACACACCCTAGTCTACATACAATTATGTAATTTCAGACACATTTAGGCTGCTCCAATTTGGAAATAAGAACTGTGCTACCAAATGCATTGCAGTGTATTTATGCAGAGCTCGTAGTGTTCCTTTTAAAATAAAATATCCCAGAGGACAGTGTGTTTTGTAGTCTGTACACAAGTGGCACAGAAAAGCTCTCATAGGCTGTGTCAACCGAAGTTATGCAAACACCAGAGTTCAACAAAAACCAACACATTTGCATATTCTGGATCTGAAATGTGTTCCGCTTTTGTGCAGGCCTCATTTCTATATCTACGCTTTGATGTTGCTCATACATATTGACGACCCGCCGAAGACACCAACCACGTTAACTAAAGCATGAGCTCAATTTGTGCATCCCCTTTAAAAAAAACAAAAAACGCTGCATTAGTTTGTCCCATTTATATTTCCAGGGTTAATTAGCAAGTGAGAGATTGGACAATTAGTTCATCCATGCTAATTGATTATAATATTACAACTTGGTGATGATGGGATGAACATAGACTGCTCGTTCCATATTCCTCTAAGGGATTTGATAATATATACAATGCTTCTGTGTAATGAGGGTTTTAAAAAGACCAAATCAGCTAGGGAAATTGTTAATTCAATTCCACTCAGATGATACTGAGTTTTTCAGGGCACAAATGAATTGAATTGGATTGCAGGGATGCAGGGATCCTACAGAGTGGCAGTGTCCTTTTTGATTTTGACTCATGTCAACACAAATGATGTAGATCGCTGGTTCATTTCTGTCAGTGGCACAATAGGATGTGAACCCTCAAAGACCTGATCCTATCTGGGTCATTTTTTTTTCTTCTGCTCGTAATTGAAAAGCCCGTTCTGCTTCATATCTGCAACTCTCAGAAATGCATGCTGCTTCGGAGGGAGAGATATAGTGAATATAGAAGTAAATTAACATATATGCATCCAAATAAATGGTTTTCCTTAGAGGCAAATGTGGTGTCTTTAAACATGATACCACGTCAGCACAATACCCTCAGTGTCCATGTTATACCACAAGTATAAAATTACACTTTCTTCCACTATCCGCTGTTCCTCCCCTTATCCAACTTCACCATCATATAGGACCACTTCTCTCCTCAGTTGTCAAATGTCTGGAGTGTGAAGCTCAGGTATGGACCTCTAACCACCTCTCACTGGTGGCCCCACTCGAGCTCCATCACACTGTGACAGTCTGTCATGAGGCACAGGCTGCAGGGCTGTGCAGAGAAAAAGACTAGCAGGAATGAGTGCTGATGTAGTTCACCTGGAAAGTTACACAGGAAGTGCTCAAACTTCCACTTCATATATGAAAAATCAAAGGAAAGTCATGTTGTAAATTTTACAGTGGTCATGCCACTATACTTTTGATATAAGGTTAGCAGAAAACACTTGAAAAGACAAACCTATTTGTGCTCTGCTGTGATCAGTTTAACTTACTTTGCCTCTTGGCTCAGATGTTAATTATGTATATCTTACACATTGCTCATGTTCTATGTGAGAATTATTTCTTGAAAGTCGTCATTATTGAGCACATCCTTATTTTTTCTGCCCCACAACGAGAACCGTTTTGTGAAAAATGTCTCGTCTCACCTCAAAATGTTCATCCTCGGGTGCAGCAAATAAAAAATAAGATTCATGTGTTAAATGCCGAAGTATTACACTTCTTTACTGTGCTTAATAATTAATAGCCCATCCCATCACCCTATGAATATTTACATGCAAAGTGTCCCTGGGAGCCTTCCATATGCCAGAGGGAGGAAAGGCTGTGTGTTTATAGCATTAAACACTCAAACATCGTCACCAACCCTATTTCGCCTCCAACCATGAAAAACAGTCACTAAAGCATTGTGAGCATTTTATTTGTTGTTGCACAATGTAACCTATTCAACTTCCATTTAGACGTGGCAAGTCAAATTACAGGTACTCTCTCTGTGCTCAACTGAAATCCCAGGACGCCGCTTGTCTAGTTCGAACGTGAGGGGAGCAGAAATGAGGTTTCGTACGGGGTTGTTTCCAGAGCAATGACATTGTTCATTGAGATCACCTTCCACTTACTGTGTCAAAGTGTCAAAGGTCTTGTTGTCAGTCCTGCTCGAATCAAGGCGTCATTACGCGGCAGAAGAAATTACATAGTGTATTAGATTATGTTGTAAAAGCAGAATCATGCGGTGCAGTGGGAGAAAAGCTCTGCACGCTGATTTAAAAAGTTCATTTGAGCCCGTACAACTTTCAGCAAGAGGAAAATAAAATATGAACTCTGCAAATTCTAAATGATTTGCTGCGGTTATCTGAGCTAATTAGGCTGAGGACTTTGGACTTTTGCAATGCCAGACATTAATGCACTATTCAATTCTAATTTTAGCGACTATAGCTTCTCTTTATTCCTCTGTATCTGATCCAAAAATACAGAATAAATGCTGTAACAGAAGATCTGGAAACACTGCATGACCGCTCCGCTTGTGACAGCTTCAGAGCACAATCAGATTCATGAATTTTCAACCTTTGACCTTTGAGAGAGACTCAGCGTGACACACATCAGGTGGGTCCGGGAATATGGCAAAATCCCTCTAGTTAAAGTTGCACTGCGGCCACTATAAAGGATACCACGAGCTAATAATGGACAAGTAGGATATGTAATACAAATAAATACGCTGTTGCTAGTGAACCTGGGCATGTTTGGCTCTGTTGCTTCCAATGGTGATATTTATCTAGGAAGGGAAGGCTGAGTGTTGTTGTTGCCTCTCTGCAGGTCCCCGAGCTCTCAGATCGCCTCTCTGTCTCCTGTGTGGATAAGTAGTGGCTGCAAAGGCAGTGCTGGTCTTTGATATTTCACTCCTCATTTGAATCAGTGGTCGCTTTATTTGACAATGCCAGGTAATTACCTGGGTACCTTGCTTGATCATGTGAACTCCTGCAGAACCAGAGTTGAGGGGAGGGAGGAAAGGAGGGAGTGAAGCAGGGAGGGTGGAGAGGTGGGCTGTGGGTATCGAAGAGGAGATGGAAATGGGAACACATAAACAGGAAGAGGGGAAAAAAAGAAAAAGAAAGCAGGGGGACACAAACAAAACACACAAACACAAACAAACCATCTACATTTGTTTAGCTGCATTGTTTTCTGCAAGTATTTCAAACAAGTGGAGTCATGAGTAAGTCATGTGCTGTGTTGTGTTAAGCAAGTCGTGTGTGTTTTCTTTACTTTTCTGTCCCGTGCTGTGAAGGGAGCGAGCATGAGGTCAGACACCGAGGGTTACTTGAGAGAAAGATACACTATGTGCAAGTTTATTATAACTCAAATGAATAGTTTTTGTCTCTTGGGTTCAGTCATTTGATTAGATCATAGTCTCTGTGGTGTGTGTGTGTGTGTGTGTGTGTGTGTGTGTGTGTGTGAGAGAGAGAGAGAGAGAGAGAGAGAGAGAGAGAATTTATTTAGTGAAACCTTTCACTTATGAGCTTGTGTGTATTTCACGTGTGCTGACGCAGAAACACATTTTGAACATAAAAGAGGAGAGACGAACCGAAAGACAGCTTAAAAATATTTTAATGCCATTACATTAAAGCACCAGGAAATCACGGGACTTACAAAATGTACAATACATTTTCAAAGAACAAATAATTTGTTACAATATGCACATGATACAGACTGAAAGATAAGTACAAAAAAAGAACTAAACTTTCATTTACAAGTAAAAAAAAAAAAAATGTTGATGCTGGATGGGGTTAAGCTCAGTATTTCAGATAGCTGGATATGGAACCTTGTCAATGATGTTTATTGAATAGGAGAGCAGTGTTTACTCTGTTGTGTGACTAGAATATCAAAACCCGTCACTCCATGTGAATGCAGCTGCGTTCAGGCTGACTGACTGAGCTCTCCTTGGAGGAAACCAGCAGACAACTTAGGCTTAGCCCTGAAGTTTAACTGAAACACTGTGCTGGCATTTCTTTAAAAAACAAAAACAAAACAAACAAAAAAAATACAATATCCCTCTCCTGTACCCAAATATTAAACAAAAATAAATTTTAGCACTGAAAACATCTATAAAAGCCTTTTTTTAAATCACAAAAATACATTTTTAGGTTAAATTTGCACAGAGTTAAAACTAAGCAGCTCCAGCTTTAATGGTCTCCCTATAAAGGACATGTAATTCATTAAGGCTATAAATAAAGGAGAATGACGGAAGTCACACAAGACAGGCTAAATATATCCCAACTTTTCACACAGAAGTTTTGTCTCTTTTTCTCACCTTTTAATCAATTGTATGAATAAAGCAGCGTCCGTTTGTGCTGATATAGTTTTGCCTGATATCTTCGGCGTGAGTTGGGATAAGATATGCTAATCTGTTTTCGTCACAGCCTTGTTGAATGCCTCTGTTACTCCCGAGTTTCGACGCTCCGTGCGTTATTTCGGATCTGGACGAGTTTAGCAGTTCGCAGGCGCACTCGGAGGCAGCATGCTTTAACTCTCTGCTATTTTATTCCCTTTCTAATCATATTGGGTACCGTGAAAACATCCGCACTTATACGTCCCCCCGCTTCCACACTGGACAAACAACACAAGAGTGGAATTTGTATTCATTTCAAAGTGGAGAGGGGAATTAAGACAATTTAATAAAGGCTTAAACCGCTGGGGTTGTCTCTGCAGCGCCTAAAGCCATATTTCCTCTGATCAGCGGAGGAGGGCGACTTTATAGGACATGTTTCTATTTCCAAATCCGCATAACAGGCAACGATGCATGTATTTCCTATAATGTAGATAAGGGAGAGAGGGTTTGATATGTAATAAAAGGTGGGTCTGTGCTGCCTGTTTAAGCCCCTTAAGCCTGATAAATGATGAGCGACAGAGGCACAGCAAGAGGGTCACCGCTATTAACTCCTCGGTTTCCCGGCCTCCACTTAAACTTCTCTCAATTACATCTGGTAATATGGCTGGATACGGGCCTTATAGGCTTCGACCTGTTCAATCTAACTGGAATAAAAAAAAGAAAAAAGAAATCATACTCAAATCTCCACAAGCGCCTTTGTGAGTGTAGATATGGCTATAGGCTGTCCCTAAAGCCACGTGTTAAGGGGGAAACACAGGGATTATAGTCTGTGGCGTTACTAACACATGCACACCAGGTATTCTGGGACAAACACCCAATGCAAGCTCATTAAATCAGCATTTGGTGTATCCGCACAGGCGTTAACGACGGGCTCTAATCTCGGCGGTGACCTGCTCCAACTGTGTCACAGCCGAGCAGAGCAGAGAGGCTGCAGAGAGGCTGCAGACAGGGCAGGGAGTTGGTAGTTGGACCAGAAAGTATTTATTTTTACATGTTAGAAAAATGCACTTAGCTTTGAAGTTCGTTTGGGGGAAAAAACGCACTATACTTTTACATCTGAAATAATTTTATCCACATAAAGAAGAATTTTAAAATAGTTATTTTTCAACATAAATATTTTATTTTAATAATGTTACTTCGACCAAATATCAATCAGTTTTATGTTGTTGTTTTTAAACGTTTAGGCTTCGCTTGAGTGATAGTTACTGTTTTCGTGTGTTCATTTTTTATTTTAACTTGCAATAACGCGTATAAAAGCAGATAATAAAAGTCGTCCGGATTATATTAATGTCAAAATAATCATATGTATTTTGGGGTTAGAAGAAAGGCTGCGTATTTAATAACCTACTTTTTTTTAAATCAAACTGATTTGGATTTATATGAATACGATTTACATTGCATATACATTTTTTAAAATCATGAATTCACAAAATCAAAATAATTTTTACACTCGTAATTAAAGACAAGCTGCGACTAATAAAGGCCACATTTTGTAGTTTGTGTGACTCAAGTCACAATCTTGTAACATCAGCTGTGAAGGGTGTAAACAGTTGGTCAAAGCATTGTCAGCAAATAAATGAAATATTATAAGAAACAAATTCACGTGACGTTTGATTTAGACAAACTCACTGAAACAAAATCTGCATTTTATAATATTAACATTTTAGATTTACGTTTCTGTGTTGTGACAAATGAATAGTTTGATTGCAAGCTCTTTCGTTTTAATTTTAAAACGCGATTTTGTTGACATTTATGGAGAGATTTCGTGTAAATTGAGTCAATAATGTTTTGTTTTATTCTGTGGGCCTTCTCTCATTTGTTGCAAAGCTTTGGACAGCTCGGGGTCCGCTTCGGCCGCCAGGTGTCGCTACATGGCCGCATATTTCCTAGTGAGTCTATGAAGGGAAAAGCCACAGTTACATTTTGTGTTGGCCTCCTCTCTCTCTCTCTGTCTCTCTCTCTCCCCTCCTCCCTTTACTAACCCTCTGACACCAGACTCTGAGAATCGGTGGAGGGGAAAATGAGGCTTTGGAGCTAAAGAATTTACAGTTAGTCGCGAAACTTTTACAAGTATTTGAGTTGCTCACTCCACTTTCTGAAACCCTATAGTCACATTTCACTCCGGGGTCAAAAAGAGTTCAGATTCAGATGGCTGAGGAAAGGCTTTCTGCAAGAGGAAAACACCGAGGAGCCAAATTATTATAAACAAATCATAAATAAAATCATCTAAACGTGTCTGCAAATGAGGAAAATCAAATGCAGTTTGTGGAGATGATTCATAGAATTTAATCCGTTGCCTTCTTCACAGTTGGGAACCACGGCACGACGCAAAACTGCATCACTTTTATTCAGTGCAAAAATTAAAGTTAAATTAAGCATCAGCAGCTGCATTTCTTTTAATTTTGAAAAAAAGGAAAAAAGAAATGGGCAGGCTGCAAGGTTTTTACTTTCCGAGCCTCTCCAGTAGTCAGTCTATGATCCAGTCTTATCTCGGCGCCTCTATACATTAGCTTAGCTGATTTACATAATCTCAAATACTGAAGAGGGCCAAAGAAGAACAAAGTTACAAACAAGATTAGGGCGATTTTATTTGTTCCTGCGGTTGAGCGCCAATTGTTTCTCCGGGAGTGTTTAAGGTCACTAAGAGGATTTGAAGCCCGTTTCATATCGGTGATCTTTTTGAGGGAATTAAATCAACAATGCATTTCTCTCCATATTTAGCAACAGGCTTGTGTGTGTATGAGCCCTGCAGGGCAAGAGAGGGGGAGAGGGATTGTAAGACCTGCAAAGAGCAAACAGAGGAGTGGAAGTTCAGTGCTGGTACTCAGTCGCATGCAGGCGGTCCTGGTGCACCTTTAGGATGTGACATGCAGTGGATCTTTAGCCTGGTGATTGTCCCAGTAGTGTTTTCCTTGAAATGGATCCTCTCCCCCCCTAATGAATCCAAACGCAGCTGGCCACGTCCCACGCGGACACCGAGAGCTTTAACCCTAAACTGACCTCAATTTGACACCACCAGATGAAATTTTACCGCCTGTTAATGCCATCCACTGATTTTCTTTCATACGCGTAAGAGTTGTGTATGCACCTGAAAAGGGTCGCGACGTGAAAGCCACTTGTAAGAAATATAAAACTACTTAAAAAGTGTAATTGTCAGTGATAGGTGTCCTCCTGGGCTTATCTGGCTTGTAAACGCGGTCAGGTTATAAGCAGGGGAGTTTAAGTTGGCACAGGTCTTGTTTATGGGGAAAATTAATTTTAATTACCTATTGAGTGAATGATGATTAAAATAAAATTAGAAAATTAAACACCAACTTGTGTAACGTCGCATCAAAAGCTGTTATGAAGCGAAATGAACCTATTTCACAACCTAAATATTGTTAATGGCGATGTCCCGTGTTTATAGCTTCCATTAATTACTCAAATAAATAGTTCACAAAAGAAGGAGTTTAAAATTTCACGTCGTTAGGAGTCGTTGCTGGAAGTTTTATAGGGAAGGATGTGTTTCTGTGGAGCCGTACATTGGACACGCATAATTAGCCTCTGCTATTTTCACACGCTCTTCGGGTGTTTACATCACTCTCCTCGGGGGCAAATCACATATTTCCACAATAAATGTGAAGAAATGCGGAAAAAAATGCAAGATAGAAGTATGTATATTTAAAAATTCGCTCCAGCGTTTGGATTTTTAGGATTACAGTGTGCGCTTTAACGGCAGATTAAACACGTGCATGAAAATATTCTGCATTATATTTATAGTCCAGCCATAAAACTTTCCCTTTACTGCGCCGTGGAAAGGACGCGCGTTCACAACAAAGCGGTAGATACAGTATAAGGTTTATTCTACTTACCGTGGTTGTCCAAAGGAGGAGGATGGGATAAAAAACAAAGAGTCAAGCTTTAGTGCACAAATCAATGTGAACGATAGTATTTAGCTCATGAAAATATCAGTCTTCAATAGCAGAGTCTGCCGGGCTGGTTGTGTTTACAGAGTGTGAGAGAGACTTGGAGACGGTGAATGCCTTGGCTCTCTGCGCACCGCTCTGCAGCTCCTTCCCGGGGTATTGCACGTTGAAATGTCCACACAGCCGTTTGTCAAACCCTGCAGTCCTACACTTCCCACCCCCCTTTATGCCAACAAACATAACTGTTGTCACTGTTTCATTTATTAAATCTTTTTCCTTTAAAAAACAAAAAACATAACAAAAAAACAAAACAACAACTATTTCTGTAATCGACCCTGAGCAACTCTGCTTGGTATTTTGTTTGTTGGGAGAGTTTATTGACCCCCCAACGGTAGCCACAGCCCATCTCCCTGAGCGTGTCTACCTTAATCCTAACCTGTGAATAATTAATTTCCACCATCAAAAATGTCACGGAGCCATAAATGGAGCCTTTATGTGAGAACCTGTCAATACAGCCATGATGCCACATTAGCATTGATGGAGCTAAATATTAAAGGGGATAGATGGCCTGCTTCTGTTTTGTGCGTAAAAGTGCTCAGGCTCCAAAAAGGGCTTCACTGCAATCGATGGCCGGAGCGTTGCTCCTCCTCTAAACTTCAATCTCCTCACATGATTGATGATCTTGGGGAGCTTTGATAATTGACTACTCTGAGGTAAGGCACGGATTTCTATCAAGAGAGGGGATTGGACGAAAGAAACATACAAAATTACTTTCTCCACAAAAGCCTTTTTTTTCCTCTTGGAAAAGTTCATTCTGGGCTTAGAGGGGTGTTGCGTGCCTTTAATTTGCTAAAAAAGAAAGACCAGAGCAATAATTAGCTGTAAGATTAGAAGGTATTACTGAGATATTAGGTACACCGGCTTATAACCACAAAACAGATAACAAGTAAGCGTCATGCTCATATATTAAACTCAGCATTCATAAGATGTCCTGATAATTTTAGCTGAAGATGCTTTATAATCTTTTGTTTAACGTCTATCACTGACTGTGAGGATGGACAACAGTTAAAATATTTATTGTTTATCTGTGCGTAAAAGTTTGGGTGCGTCATGCGTAATTCTGCATTAAAATGAACTTGTTTTTACTCTAAATCATGATTCACGTAGTTTAATTCAGTCAGTGTTATGTTTAATTTAATTCAGATGAGTTGCAGCTGAAGTGTCCGCGCTGCTAAACCTTCCTCATTCAGCCTTTTCTCTTTTCTTTTAGGAATCTTCTCTGCGAAAAGGAATTGGGTGGGAGTTGGAGCTGTGTTGGTTTGGCTTTTACCCCCAGTGTGGAGTTGAAGCCGTCCCTGTGCCTCGCATATACTCTGCATATCACAAGATTTGGTCTCTCCTCTCTCTTTTCTGGAGCTGCTGTAGGACTGGCTATGGCCACCACTACTTCCGGGATCCGTCATTTCATTCGCCCACCGCTCAGCGCTGCGAACTGACTCTGTTTCTATAAGCAAGCTAGCAGCCAACCTGCCAACACTCGCTGACACTCACTCATCTCAGTTTCGCCAGATAGACGAAATACCTACCGGGGAAAGAAAGGAAAGATCCGAATCGCAATCTCTTAATTTCTACTGCTTTTTTTCTTTCTTTTTTTTTTACAGTGATAATAAAACAAGATAGCGATCTGGAGGCATTAAAGGAGACGCGGACTTGCGGGATGAAAACGGACTAAAAAGATTCGTCCTTCTCTTGAACATCATCACCAACCGTCATTCATTCATTACCTTGACAACCTCTGGCTTTGATTGACAGCTGGAGTGGCAAAAAGCCATGAGACACGACAGTTTAGTTACATGCAGGTTGTTGATGGGCCGATTGTAACCTTCACTTTGGCGCATTTTTTTCTTTTTTTTCCGAGGAAAGAGGGAAAACAAGAAAAATTGCAAAACTCCCTGATGCTACGATTTCAACTGAACCACACTGGCGAATAGGAGAAGTCGCAAAGTTGGTTGAAAAAGGAATCTTGCCACTAAATCACTTTCTAACCGGGACTGGGATATTAAATATACGACAGATTCAGGAGTTTATTGGAGCGCAGCCTGATGGCGCAAAGGGTAGGTTTTAAATCTCCAACACTTACCTGTTCAAATCCACTGTAGGGAGGCCCTCGTATCGATAACCTCTTGTCGGGTGGTGGCAAATTTACAAAGTATTCATATCAAAGCCGCTGTATTTGACATTCTTGCAGCGCCCTTACTCTTCAAGCAAAGTGACAGCCTCTGCTTTTACCGACAGCCTCCACGACAGTCGTGGAGCAGTTTCGCAGGAGACTCCAAACTAATTCGCTCTTTTCACCCACCAAACTCTCTTTCGTGGAGCACCTAAGTTGTAATGTTTTTGGTAAAGACAAACCGTTTAGCAGATATATAATATATGACACTTTTCTGCCCTGGCTGCAGCGCATTTTCAAAGCAACAGCTTATTAGTTTCTTATTTGCGTACATTCAAAAGGAGACGGCATGCCTTTTGTCCTTTTCACATTTGTTCAAAAAGTAACCGGGCAGCCCGCTGACTTTTGCTCTGATTTTATTCCCAGTACGATGAGCTGGCCCATTACGGTGGGATGGACGGAGTCACGGCGTCGATGTACGGGGACCCGCATGCTCCCCGGCCGCTTCCCCAGGTCCACCACCTGAACCACGGACCGCCGCTGCACGCCAGCCAGCACTACGGAGCCCACGCTCCTCATCCAAACGTTATGCCCACCAGCATGGGCTCTGCTGTCAACGACGTTTTAAAGAGGGATAAAGATCAAATTTATGGGTAAGGTTTGCATGAACCAAATACACGTACAATTATATTTTTTCCCAAGTTTTCAGCTTTTCTGTAAGTTTGTTTTGTTGGAGTTTCTCTCCCACCGCTAAATTTAAATAGTGCTTTGTGCAGGATTGACCGCAATTTTGGGAGCTCTATTGTTGGTCAGGGGAGTTTAGTCGATGTGTAATTTTATACGCATTGTAGAAGGCACCGTCAAGCCTGCAGTAAGTAAGAGTAAGCCTTGAGCTTGAAATACAAGCTATAAAATAATATGGAAGCTCTCTGTGTATAGTCCAAGCTTGAGAGTCACAGACTGCATGGAAATACAAAAAAAAAACTATTTTCAACATCATAACAATTGTTCCACGTTATAAAGTTTGCTTTAATATTACTGCCCACTATTATATGTCTATCATTAAAATAGTCTTGACTCATTTAAACGTCCTCGTTGCTGCATGAAAAAACTTCTCAAATGTTTTCAAATATTGTTTGCAGCAACACAGACACACGGAGCGCCTAACGACGCAGCGTGTGTCTTCATAATTATACTTTTATCAGGTTATTCTCAAATAATGAAAGAAAACGTATTTAGGCGCTCTTACTGATGACTGCAAAACTTAAAAAAATGTTTTCAGACATTGCTCGCTAATACACGTACACAGAAAGTGCTATAATCCACAGTGTATCATTATAATCTGGGATGTAGTGCAGAGTAAATCCTCTTCATCTCTTTTACTCACGTTTTTCATATGCGGAACAGAGTTCACCTTCATTTTTATACTGACACAAATCTAAATGACACAAATTTAGAAACTGATGCCAGTTTTATGAAGTTAACGTTTGTTGTAGAAACAGCATTTCTTATCTGAAATTATAGTTTAGTTTTTTAAAATTATTTTGGAGACTGTTTATCTCGTGATGCTGATTGAATGGAAGTTAGACTTAACCCATTTTTATTCACCTCTGCCTGACTTTTAAAGCTGTAGTTCTAATAAGGAAGAAATAGTAAAGTCCTGGGTGCCTCGGTACGTCTGTACTGTCACTCTAGAAAATTATTATTTCATTTTAAGTTTTTTTGCAGACTGTATAATTTCTCTAAAATCACAGTGACTGCTGTATTCGTGTGTCAGTCTTGTTTTTGTTTTGTTTTTTGTAGTTTTGTTGACTTCTCAGCCGTTTTTACTTTGCACTGCAAGAAATGTCAGTCTCAACAAGTCGATTAATATCATATTGAGTCGAAAATCCTCACATCTCCCAAAACGTTGAGTAAAATATTCCAGATGCGTATTCACCCAGAATGCTTCCAACTCAAAACAGCTTCTAAAAAACACTGATCTTGAATCCAGATATGTTGTTTTAAGTTGTTGTCTTGTCTTATTTTAAGATGCCTTCACTTGTGTGTAAAAACTATACAGCTTTTTAAAAAAAAAAGTTAAATTATCTCATCCAACTGTTATATTTTTCAGTTGCTATACGTAAAGTAAGAATTTTAGAGCCAGGGAGCCGACAGATATGCAGGTTGATTGGACATTTTTTGCAGTGGGCATTGTGGAGCCGGTGTGCTGCTGCTTGTACTCAGGCTGTGTTTCCCCTCTTGCAGTCACCCTTTATTCCCACTGCTCGCACTGGTTTTTGAGAAGTGCGAGTTGGCGACGTGTACTCCGAGGGAGCCCGGCGTAGCAGGCGGCGATGTCTGCTCCTCAGACTCCTTCAATGAGGACATTGCAGTCTTTGCCAAACAGGTCAATTTCGAAATATTAAAAAAAAATATGTTGGATGTTGTGGCTGCGTCATGGCACATAGTTTTCTGCCTGCTTCATATTTTTTTATATTGCAATAAAACTTTCTCTTGATATGATTAAGGAATAGTGTGTGTTCTCTGCAGAATTTCCCTATAACACAAAAGTTGTGTCATTTTTGATGAGTTGTGTTATCAGGTTACATTTCAGGAGAGAAATAAGACACACATTTCGCACATTTCATGCCAAACTAACTTTGACATTTGGTGTATTATTTTAGGTCCGAGCAGAAAAACCTTTATTTTCATCAAATCCAGAGTTGGACAATTTGGTAAGCGCACACTTTGACCTCCCTGTCTCTCAATAATTGCCGCTTCGCTGCGGTTATGCTCTGCCTTGTTTTGGGATACTCTGGAGTGTCCGCAGCATCACACAGTAAATATATGATTTAAACTTCCGCACAGATGTCAGATCAGTTTTGAAGTGAAGCTGTGTGACCACATTTGTCGCTGTCATTGTCCAGTCTTCCCATCTAACTGACCCAGCTGACCAGTGTGTGATCACCAATTAGATTGTGAAATGCAGAGTTAAAAAATATTTACCTCTCGCTGGCTGTAGTGCACTCCACAGTGTTTTGACGGGCGGGTTGTCACATGATAACTCTAGTGTAAAAACATTCACCCTGTAAATTCTGTGATGTGAATTGTGTTTATTTTGCTCTTTATTTACAGATGATTCAAGCCATACAAGTATTACGGTTTCACCTCTTGGAATTAGAAAAGGTAAATATTATAAATCTATATATTTTAGACTTCTCTTATCTGTGGCAAACGCATGACGCCACCGGCACAAACAGCCTGTATTTTAATGTAACTGATATTATTAAGGTGCTTCAATAGTCAGTGCAGTGCTGTAGCTATTAGCAGAATAAACCGGCATGCATTGGGAGAAAGTTTCAGGTGTTTCATTTTCATAAAATATGCTATTTTATTTAGCCAACTATTTATGTGACTATTGATAAAATATGTTGGAGCCTCTTTGCTCACGTTGCACAATGTTATCGATCCGCAGATTTAGTTTCAACTGCTCATTATTTCCCCAGCTTTACGGCATGCTGTTTATTCTTTGTCGTTCAACTTGTTGCTCCAGTCTCAGGAGAATAATAAGCGCTGCAACAATTTCACTATTGTTTCCTCGCCGCCGATAATGCCCCTTAATTGGAGTTATTCTTGGACTGGCTGAAGCGTTTCCCCATCCTGAAAAAAGGTGTTTTCTTCCATTTTCTAGGTGCATGAGCTCTGCGACAATTTTTGCCACCGGTACATCAGTTGTTTGAAAGGAAAAATGCCAATAGATCTAGTTATTGATGAACGGGATGGCAGCTCAAAATCAGATCACGAAGAGCTCTCGGGATCGTCGACTAACCTTGCAGATCACGTAAGTGACAGAGCCTTTATTATATTCATAATGTGTGATGTGCTGTTTTTGTCCGTGTCTGCATGCGTCTCTGCTGCTGCTAGAGAGCACCCGAGCTTTTTTATATATTTTTAAAGACTTTGCATATGAATAACCGGCTGTTTTTAAAATAATCAGATGTGTTTGATGTTTCTCATAACGCTAACTTTTGTGCTACTTAGCCTCTGCTCAGTGTGTGACCCTGCTGTGCCATCAGTAAATAGAGCATGCTCTGTTCTGCAAGGAAAATCTGCCGATCGATGTTCTAAGGTCAAAAGCTAGATGTGATACAATAGACTGAGTTATTGTTTTAGTCTTTTGATTAGGGGAAGTCATGTGTGCATAATGCGTCCGTGCTTGCTTGTGTGCTCTAGATTTGAGAGAGTGTGTGTGTGTGTGTGTGCGCGCGCGCATTAGAGGGTGCGTGTGTAAATCGCTGCCGTGCATTATGGAGAGTTGCACGCTGGAAAAAAAAAACGTGAGGCAATTATCTGTTATGCAGGTTTAACGTTAAAGCAGGGTATCAGCGGTAAGCTTTAGCTTTAGGCCAATATTTAAAAAGAAAAGGGCTTTATATTTGGGGCTGTGGGAGCTGGATATGGCCTGTGCGTAAAGCTGTGGATTTTGCTGCAGAGGTGGAGAAAGTGGTAGCCTATTGAAATAGATCTCAGCGCTAAAGGCTTACCATCAATGTCAAGTTCACAAGGCATATGATGGTTCGTCTAGAGGCCTTCCATTGCTGTTGATGTTAATGTGTTTAATTGTTTCGTATTGATTGCCGTGTGGTTTGCTCTGCAGTGGCTTTCTCCTCTGCTCCCCATTTTATGGCTGGAGGCTCCATAATGCTGAATTCAATTATATGCACCTGAAGTACAGTAGCTTTAAATTTGAAGATCGATTCCCTGGTTTAAATCGTGCATTTTCGGTGTAATAAACACAGGCCCCAAACCCCCCTCCCCCCCACGCAATATGGATTGAGCTGACATGTGTATTATTGAGTTGATATCTGTGAATTATTGCGCCTTGCATGCCTGTGATAAAGCTAATGTTTTGGTGGAGGAAAAAAAAGAGCGGCTATTGCAACAAAGTGACTAGTTGATATCTGTGCAGCACAAGGCCAAGCCTATTAGGAATTAAAGCAGATTTAAGTGTTATGCAAAGTCACTGCGCTGCATCTGTTGGGTCTGGCTGTAGGCCTAATAGCGGTGGATTCTCTTTGAAAGCCCGTCGCGTTTACAGGGCCACGCAGCGCCCTGCACAAGGTGAATTAAAGCATAATTAGACCGAAGATGCCGATGTTGGTTCGAGAAACGGTCAAAACGGCAATATTGTGGTCCTCCAACACAAGTGTAGAAATGAGGCATGCTGTTGTTTATACTGTAGAGATTAGATAAACTAGCCTGTTTAGTTTCATGGCAGATGGTTGATACTCAAGCCAATTTCCAATGGTGCCTCCAGTGCTCAGACACCAGCTTTGTCATCAGTCCACTTGTGAGAAATATTTTGATAATTAGAAAATTAGATATGCCAATAAAGCAAATCAGGAGCAGCAATAAACAAAGGAGGTTGCATGACAAGCCACTTATCTTGGAGTCATTTGGACTGACCACCTCATTAGGTATTTAAGTTTTGAGGGATTTATTTCGCTTTTGTGGCACCAATGAACTTTTTATTATAGCTAACTGCTTGGCTGAATTTGACTGAAGGAGAAGCAAGTTTTTTTTTCTCCCTTGTTTGCTTTTAGAGCTCTGTCTGAGCTGAGAGGTGATTTTAATAATGCCTGAGTGCTACATGTTATGGAAATATACACACTCGAGCTTGTAGTTATTTTTTGATGAATAAAAATAAAATGCCTTATGTTTGTACAGTGTGTGAGAGCATCTGTGCACCTCATGATCCTTTAGTGGAAATAATATTGGCAGAAAGGGAAACTATTGAGGTGGAAATGTGCACAGTGCAGTCATGATCTAAAGCCTTGTAGTAAATAGTTAACTTCTTCAGCTGTAATTTCCACGTCTAATTGAAAGAAGTCCAGCTTTTCATGCCTAAAATGTGCTTTGAATATTGGAAACAATGCACAAAAATGCATTTGGCTGCAAAACTGTGCCGCTGGATGGAAAGCAATATCTGTCCTACTTGTCTTGATTTATTTATTTTATTTATTCATTTGTATTTGGCTCTATTTTATTATTCATTTCTGTCCTGGCTTCCCATTGAGGAGAGGAAGGCGGTTTGATAGTTAGATATGCTAATTTATTTAGTTAGAATCTCTCACGTCCATTTTTCTTTGCTTTGATATGCATTTTTAATATATAGCCCTGGGCTACATCTCATTTGGCGAAAGTTGGTTTTTCTGGAGATGATGAGGCTCTTCACTGTGAAGGAGGCGGCCCGTTGAGCTTGTTTTTATATGTGTGTGTGTGTATGCGTGTGTTTCCTTCCATTTCTACCTCTTTCTGTTTCCCTCCTCTCCCCTCTTCATACCTGACAGCAAAGCATAATAAGAGCAGTTTTATTTACACTTGAATGCAGCATTGTCTTCGCGATGATTGGATTATGGTATAGTGAGAGCGGGATGAGTCCTTGCTGACACTGTTGATTTCCCTTATTCGCTTGCGGTGACTATCTCTAACCATGTAGCCCACCCAAGGCTTCCTAACTCATCGCACCTCCTCAGATCAACCCCGTCCCAATTAAAAGAAAGAGGGAAAAAAAGATGTTGTATTACACATGAAGGGTGATGAGGAAAAAGAAAAAACACAGAGCGGTGTAGATTTGTAAACGGTTGATACAGTGTGTGTGTGTGTGTGTGTGTGTGTGCTTGTCAATGGTTTGTGCTCTTGTCTTTTAATTAATGAATAACATTTCTGTCTCTTCTGTGCTACATCCAATTAGGGAGGCAAATAGAATTAACAGTGCCTGAATATTATCTGTTCTAGTGAATTAGCCTTTGTGTCTTCTCGTGCTATTGTGCCGCTTCTTCAGTCAAGCTTACATATTAGCAGAAGGCTTTTCATTTCCTCCATGCATATGCATTACGCTTTTGAAACTGTCTTTGAATTTTCTGCATAGTTTCACATTTGTTATACAGAAAGTCTGTAGGATTTGCGGGTCCCGGCGCTTTGTTTTGGAGAGCTTTCCTCAGGGAGTGATAATAGTTCCCATAGAGGTTATGGCGTAGCTTATCTTGACTCTGCATGGCTGGAAAGGGGGGAAAAAGCTTTCTCTGTTTACATTTGATTCTCTGGTACAGGATCTGAGCGCTGTAGACCATTGGTCAGACATGGTGATGTCACAGGTCCAGTCAAGTAATGCAATAGTTCATCTTGTGCCGGTGCAGTGATTTACTGTGTGTATCAGTGGAGATGGGTGCTCAGTAATGTGCTGTTTCTGTATGTCGCTATGCATGGGGCAGCGCACACACGGCCCTCTGCCTGCACTCTCTGCCTGTGGACAGCGAGCCCTCGGGCCGAGCCGGCCTGCTGAACCGTGGAATTTCTCAGTTTTGGAGGTGTTCTAATTCAACTAGCTTTGTTCTCCTCGGGGACTGACTATGTTTGGACCCCCCACCCCCACCTTTCTCATGAAAACAGTGCATCGTTGACTTGGACCGCTCTGTCTGTTCCACACAATTGTTTTGTGATGGTGGGATGTCTGGCCTAACATTTCCTATTTGATTAGTGTTCAGAGGCAGGGCCCTGTTGGCAGGCATATCTAATCATCGCTACCGTGGCTGGCGATCGAGGCTAGGCTCACTTGTTGCATGTCCCACACTCCCCTTCCTTTAACTGCATGTATGCTCTAAATGACTGCAATAAAAAACAGTTGCTGAGCAGTCATTTAAGGATCATGACATGTATTGAAATACAACATACAGTTAATGTTAGTACAGACATATATTTAGTGTTTAGTTCAGTTTTTGTTGACATTGTCAGAAACGTGTAAATTGAATTATATGTTTTATATGAGGTCATAGTTAAAGGTTGGGTTGTACTGGACAACATTATACTGAGTGGTGTTTCTAATTTTCTGTCCTTCCCAGTTACACACACAAGGGGGGCAGAATATTAGAAACACCACTCAATATAATACAGTCTAGAACAACAGCATCACTAACTATGATCTCAGTGCTAAAACATGTAATTTAATTAACACCTCTATGACAGTGTCAACAAAAAACTGAACATTATATAGACTTTATGGCAGATTTGGATTACATTAGGTGTATGAGTAAAGTGGCCACTGTGTGTATATTTACATACTCATTTGAAAGCCCATATTTTTGGGTTATTTGTTACAAGGAATAACTGACAGTAGAATTATCTATTATGACTTGTATGTTTTATATTTATATATACTTATTTCACATTTTGGAATAGCTCTGTCATTTTGATGTATGGCAAACCCATGAATCGCAATAGCGATCACATTTTTTACTTAATCTCTTCTTTCTGAAGACATTATTGTACAAGTAATCTGCCATTTACTACAGTGAAAAAGGTTGTTTTTGCCTCAGAGAAAGTTTTGGAGAATAAATACAATCAGTCAATCCCTTGTCTCTGTTAAAACATGCTGCAGTGAATTATTAGCTGCTAAATTAAGGAGTCTTTATATTCTGGATAATTGAGGGTGGCGTAAATACTCAGTTGTTCAACAGAGGTACACCTACACTTTTCTAAAGTGGCTGTATATAATTACGCGCTCAACGCGACAAATACGTGTGAGGAGTTTTTCTCTGTTTATATCATGTGGCAAGATGTGTCTTGAAATGTCAGCTCGCTTTATGATTTACGGCCCTGTATGTTTCTGGTGTGTCAGCAATTCTGTACATGTTCAGCACAGGATCCCTGAAGCTGCTACGACACACAAACACACACACACACACACACACACACACACACACACACACACATAAGGCCAGTCGTTCTCAGGCTACCTTACGCTGCTACTCCTCCAACAGATTTCTTCCCTTTCCTCCAGGTTCCAGGGGAATTTGAGGGAAATTCAATGATGCCGCTAAATCAATTTTATTTGAAATTCCTAGGGATGTAGGCAGAGTGCAGAGAGGGAAGTGAGATTGTGCCAGGCAGGTGTTTGTAAATGAGAAACAGGGGACAGGAGCAGAGGAGACGGCAGCATTCTCCTGCTCTCCTGTGGCCTGGCTCCACTACAAGCCTTCCTCCCCATATTGTCTCCTGCTTTTATATTAATTACAACTTGTATTATCAGCTGCCAGTTGCTAACCCCAGCAAATAGAAAAGGCTGCCCCCAGAGACCACGCTTCTTTTGTATCTTATTCTCGATCTAGTCCTATTGTGTTTGTGTGTGTGTGTGCGTGCCTTCCCACCTTCACATGTATGTGTGTTTGCTTGCTGGCGTTCTCCTCCTCCTCCTCCTCCTCCTCCTCCTCCTCCTGGTAACACTGCTCTTTAACACAATTAGTGAAGAGCATGGAGTGAACCATGTTTGACTCCTAATTATGCCCAGCTTTAGGGAATAGTCACATGGGCTAGAGGCCTTTTTTCCTCTTTTGCTTCTTCCTCTATTTCTTTTTTTCTGAGGACTTCTTGTGTAGGTTGAAGAAGACTGTTTGGGTGACATGATTTTTTTTTCCAACTTGTTTGAACTTTATCAGACCCACGAGGGTTGTGACAAAATGGTTGTGTGTGTTTGTGTTGCGCGGCGCGGTGTCTGTTGATGCACCCTCCATAGCTCAGAGAGGCCCACTAAATTATTCATGGGGAGGAAAGGCTGTTGCTTTTGTCGCCTTGTTGAGCTTGGAAAGTTAACGCTTTTGTTGTAGTATTTGTTGTCTTGTTTTGCAGACAGGGTTATGAATGAGAGCTGACTTACAGTTATTGAAAGAGGAGAGTGTGCTTCATCAGAAATATCTACTGCATATTCACTGGGCCTAGTATGCACTGTATTATTGTTGTTATTAGGTCATATAAAGTGCTGCTTCTGCTTTTTGCCCTATAAGAAACAAACTAACAAAGCTTTATCTATATCATTGCATACAGCCCCATTAAACCCACAGGGTAGCAAATCACAGCAAAATATAATTCCCTTTAACACCATTAGCTGAGGTGTCTTTGAATTTAATTTAGTGCCAGCACCATTAAAAATGACACATTACTCCGCAATGATAGCTAAATTAAGTCCTATCGATTCCGCTGTTGCATTAAAACCATGCTGTGGCCATAGCTGGCAAGTGTTAGAGAGAGAGAGAGAACAAGAGAGCGAGAGTGTGTGAGAGCAGCGAGCATAGTTTTTCAGGTCTGTCTCGCATCTTGCCGGCAGTGGGTGTCTCATTGTGAGGAAGCAGAACCCAGTCATTTTCTTCTCTTGGAACAACAACAACCCGTTTGGAGAGCACCAAGCCCAGCTCTGCCTAAATACATTATGCACCCTGGGAGTCTGGGATTTTCACCTCTCTTTCTTCCTTCCCTCCTTGTTCCATATGACAAAGACAAAATTAGACTGTTTTCAAAGTGTTGATGAGGCTTTTCCAACATTAGTGATTTTACTCAGTGTGCGCTGTGTTGAGAATAACAGAAAGTTACTATAACAACAGACCTTGTTCCCATGAAGTATACCATGTGTTGATCAGTGGCCCAGAGTGTGTTCACATCATAATCATCCAGCCCTCTCAGAGCAGGGACACTTTTCCCTCTGCTCACTCTGGAGGGCTAAAACCCACGCATGAGCTATTGTTCACCCTGTCTTCTTACCCCTCTTCTGAGTAATTCTCCGAGCTCTTTATCTGATTGCCATCCGGTGAACAGCTGACGCTGAGAGGGCCTTGAGTGGAGCGGAGGGTCTGAAGGGCCTTGTGTGTTTCTGTCTGCTGTTTTCAGCTCCGAGCTGTTTGAGAAAACAGCCCTCCTTCCCCAAAAAACTTAGCAGATAAAAGGGCCTCGCTCACAGGCATAGCAGCAAGCCTCGCCTCCGCAGCAGAACAAGCAGCAGCACATCAGGACTGCACACCCAGGGGAGCTCGGCAGCCGCTTGTCTTATAGCCTCTGTTTCCCTACAAACCTCCATAGTCTCCGGGCTCTATCCTGTCTGTCCTCCACCAGTACAGCTCACTCTGACTGGGGCACCAAAGCAGGCAGGCAGGCTCCTCTGTGGCGGGAGCTGAGGGAAAAGAAGTTCATCAGGAACTCTACTGAAGTTAGACAAAATGGTAAAAACGGTCTCTTTCTTGGAATATTCTGTGGCGTGTACATTTTCCTTCTGCTTTCGTATGTATGTATATGTGTTTATGTGTGTTTGAGGGAGAAAAAAAAATCCCATAGCGGGAACTGAGAAGTGGGTTGAGGTTTGTGGGAAGCCTTGATGCAGGCCTGTGTTTGTTTGGCTTGGGCTCTGCTCAAGGGGCTGCTTCTCTCGGGGCCCCAGACAACATTGGGCTTACGTTCGCCAACATTTTGTCATCGTGCTCAGGTGACAGGTTAAATTGGGAAAGACTAGCTAGGATTTTGTGAGCTATGGAGCCGTATCAACTCTGTGTGTGAGGCTGTATGGAGTGTGTATTTGAATTGAGCCTGTCTGGATGCGGGCACGATTGTAGTAAATGACGTGATCAGTCTGTCCCTCTATTGCCTGAATGGCAGAGGAAATTCCACCTCCAGCCTGCCTTCATGTGGCACTGATAAAGCCTTTCCTGTACAGTAGAAAATCCTGTTTCCCTGTGTGCACCGACAGGGCAGTGGGGAATGACCAGGAAAGAGTGGAGGAGAAGGAGAGAAAATGAGCTGTAGAGGGAGGGAAGGAAAAATGAAAGACGCCTTAAAAGCTATGAATTTGTTTATGGACATTTCTTTGAAGTTAGCCAGCAGAGATTTAACACTTTTTTTCAGCATGTGTTTGTATATATAAAAGTGAGTGTGTGTGCATGTGTGTTTATACTTCTTGCTCTATTATGTCATTAGCATGTGTGCTTAAGTGTATTTCTGCAAGCCTCTGTGGGCGTGTGTGTATGTCGGTGTGGGCGTGTACACATTTTTGGCAGATTAGCTGGAGAATCACTGTCATATCTTATTTTCATTTCTGACAGTGGTAATGATTAATGGCGGCTGTGCTGTGTTTGGACTTTTTACCTCTATATTTCTCACTTGACACGGAAGTCTCAATTGGTTATGGTATAAACGAACTCCACTGGGCTCTGCCATATGTGTTTAGACAATTACTCACAAGTGCTCCACTTGCAACGTTCAAAATCAAACGCCACATTAACAGTGCTGCGTTTTGCTCTCATGCATTAATGAAACACTTTGATTACAGTGTTTTGACTTATTGCCAGCTGCTTTAGTGCATTAGTTTCTTTCTATTCATCTATGATTTTAGTGCCATCGTTGATTGTCTGCTAGCTGGGAAATAGGCAGTGGGGCTCTTCGCCTTGCCAGGAGAATGTAAGCAGGCCAAGGACCCTCACAGTGCCTGTAGACTCTTACAGATGTCACTCTCACTTTTCCAGCATACTCATATGGTCTCTCTCTCTTTCTGTGTCTCTCCCTCTCTACCTTCCCCTCCTCCCCTTCTCCCTCTTCCTGCTCTCTCTGCTCCTGGTTTGCGGTCTGGACGGGGAATGTGGATGGATGCACGGATGGATGGATGGATCCCACGCTCGCTTTCTCTCTTTTCAAACCTCAGAACCCAGCTTCCTGGAGAGACCATGATGACGCCACCTCCACACACTCAGCCGGCACACCGGGGCCCTCCAGCGGGGGACACGCTTCACAGAGCGGTGACAACAGCAGTGAACAAGGTGAGCCAGCTCAGAAATGGGCATGCACTCGCACTCATGCTCACACACACACACACACACACACACACACACACACACACACACACACACACACACACACACACACTCACACACACACACACCATGCAGGACATATTAATCATCATTCATGGGTAGAGTTGCCAACACTTCACTTTAACCCTGTCTAATGTGAGGTCTACAGTGAATAGATGCCACATCTCTCTATACACGTACGTCCCAGTCCTTCCTTTTGCATACTGGATTATCCTGCTTTTTGACTGGCGTCCATGTAAACACATAGTCACACCTAAAAATGAACACGCTTATCCACTCGCGCAAATTCAAGCAACAGCCACTGTAATACACCAACCTAGTAAAGGGCTTTCCAAAATGTTGCTATTTAGAGAGCTGAACAAAAGCTGGTGATTAATAGTACATTTCTGCCAGTTCTTGTTTGCATTTAAACCATATTAACTTTGCTCACACAACAGCCCCTAATTATGTCTCAGTGAGCCTTGTGTTATCTAGTACGTGACCTGCCAAACAGTAATAATGCATTTCAAAACAAATGTATTTGAATTTATTACAGACATCGTGTGCAAGTCACAGCTATCTGCCTTGTATTTTTGTCACGCTATGTATCAATTTTGACATGTAAATTCTCAAAAGCATATGCTGTTAGTTGAATTTAGTGGTGAGGCCAAGCGTCAATACATTGTGAGGTTAAAATTGTTTATTAAATGAAACTGCTGCCTGAACTGAGAGAACAGATGATGAGCTCTCGGCCTTTCCTTTCATGTCTTCCCCTTGTTTTGAATGTACCAAGCTCTCCTTTCACTGGCAGCAGTGTGTGTGTGTGTGTTTTTGTGGGTCTTTTTCTGTATCCGTGTGTGCCCTCTGGCAGTGTCCATGGTTTTGCATGAAATTTCATCACACCGTCTACACACACAAACCCACTCAGATACACACTTATAACAGCTCGCTCACAGAGTGAAGTCGCTTGTTGTGTCCGTCCGAGGCTATCGTTTTGCCAATAAGTGATCAAATGTATCGATGGGATGTGTGTCTGTGGTGGGGCTGTTTAAATCATCATCTCCTCTTCAGACAGAAGCTGCAGTTGTAGCTTCTGAACCATTACTGACCACAGACTGAGGGCTGCAGCAGACCTCTGTGGTTGGCTGTGTCAGGACTAGTTGGATCAGGCTGTTGTCAGGCTAGTTGATGATAGCTAGGCCTTGGCGAAGCAACAGGATATGTCTGTTTGACAGTATAAGCGTAATGAAGGAATGGGACAGAACAGTCTTAAGCAGGGCTTACTCTCATATAATCTGTATACAGGACATTCTCATTAAAGGATGGGATGAACAAACGTCTCATTTTTTAACAAAGAAAAAAAGAGAGAAATTGCAGTAAATTAGGTGTTGGATTTTCTGGTATGGAAGTAATAATATTAGTTAAAAACACTGTATGATTGCAGGTCAGGTGACAGAGTATAGGTAGAGTTTTGCACTCATCTTTGCAATTGCAAGTAGCATGGGAGATGAGGACTGCAGGAACAACAGAGAGGGCGGGGGGGATGAGAGAAAGAAATGCACTGCCTATTGATTATCTTACACACATAAGTACAAGTGACCTGTAATCCACAGAGCACTTATCGACTCCTCTCCCCACCATATCCAGTAACAGTGGATCAATACAGGCCAAAGACAGTTACGGTACGGCATCCTGCACTGGGGCCAAGATAGACCTGGACCAGATCAGGGCCAAAGCCTGACCTACACTGAAGAGTGCTAAATGCTAGATCCACCAGCTCAAAGCCTTTAATGGTAAAAAAAAAAAAAAAAAAAGTATAAGCATAGAATTGAAGGCAGAGATTTAAAGGAAGGCCAAAGAAGAGCCACTGAAGTACAGAGGTGAAAGAGTAGAGAAGGTGAAAAAGTACGCAGAGTGAGAAAAAGGAGAAAGAGAAAAAAAGAGAAAGAGAGAGAGAGGGCAGCTGATTTAATGGTCTAATGAGGCCGTCCTCCAGCCAGTTGTTTTGTGTGAGGCATGCTCTGACCTTTCGCTCCGCTCGGGAGCCCCGCCGCCTCATTTTTCACATTCTTGCAATTACGTTAACGCTTGAAGCGCTCGCTGACTCCCGACTCTGGCCCTTCCATTCTGACAGAGCCTTCCCTCCCCAACCTCTCCACCTTTCCCTCCTCTCCTCTCCTCTCCACCACTCCACTCCACTCCACGCATGAACTCGCCTCCTATCTCAATACATTTCCACATAAAATTTGTAGTCCACACTCTCAAGTCCACAGAGAAAATGTGAAATGTGTGCTTCACTCCAGTAATGGGGTCTTTAACAGCTTGGCCCCTGTTAAAAGGGGTGACGATGTGGATCAGTTGAGGAAGACAGAATAGATGGGAGAGAGTGAGAGAGAGGAGGAGAGGGAGAAAGAGTGTGTGAGACCCACAGTGCTTTTTGGTTTCAGCTGCCAAGAAAAACATCAACTTTCTTCCGCCATCTTCCATCTTGAAAGGTGTGTGTTGTATGTGTCCCTGTGGCTTGAAAAACATTTACCTCGAAAATTGATCCAGAAGCATCCCTGTGTTGAAAATGTGACTCCATTCCATTTCTGAAAAGTCCAACTGTTTCGAAGGTTAAAAAGTTTTTCCCTTTGCCTTTGGCTGATGTTAAGGGATGTACAGTAGAATAAAGTTCAGTATCTCTCACATGCTTTTTTCCCAAAAGTACTGTATGTACAGTGGACTCAAGATGGTCGCTGTGAGCAGAATTCACTTCCTCAATCTCTGGCTTGTATCTCTACATCGAGCATCGCTCTGAACCTGTGCCAAAAAACAATTTAACAAGTGCACAAATATGTATTGCCCCTCTTGTGGAATAATTTATTGTCAAGCAGTAAACCAAGGTGAAGCACGCTCATAGCTGTCAGTAAAGATTGCCAGTTAAGGTTCTGACACATAAGAAAAAGGTTTCAGTACAATACTCAGATCTGCAACCTCTCCCCATGCAATCCCCTATTCTTAACAGACTTTATTTTTTCTTTTTCTCTGAATTTCCCTCTAAAACAGAAAATGTGAATTATCACCCTCAGGGCAAATTCTGCTCTCTCACTTACTGACTCTTAGAGAATGACTCCCTATGTTCTGGCTAGATAAACAAATATCAGTGGAAAATGGGAGATGGTTCAGAAGGTAACGCACAATAAATTCATTGGCTCTGCTTGCACTTCATTTTGATTAACAGTCCTTTGGAACTCCTCCAAGCTTATCTAGAAACATCAGAGACATCAGTTGCAGGGAGTTAAACTTGATGAATGTGCATGCCTCAAGATAGCACTCGTTTCTAAGCCGGTGTTCATAATATGTTAAACACCCAAGGTGTGATGAAGAAGCGTGATGAAATACTCTGCACATTTGCCCACACCAAACACAGTAGAGTCAAATGCACTCAGTCATGAACTGTAAATCCCAAACACTGATTCAGCACGGTAGGTAATGTCTTCCCCCTCTTGCTGTATGTGTATGTGTGTGTGTGTGCATGCCTCAGCTCCGGTCCACACTTGTAATTATTAGCTATGCATGAAGACCAAATCCACGTTGACATCTTGAGTGGTGAGCAAAGGGGCTTTCTGTACAATTCCCCGATTCTACGGTAGATGGAAAAGGCTCAGCAGAAAAGAGGAGAAAGCATTTTGTACATTTTCTCAGCAATTGAACAATCCCCACGCTCTGTGGATAGACAGACTCCCCAGAGAGATTGAGAGAGGCAGAGATGGAGAGAAAGGGAGGAAGAGAGGGAGCGCTTGAGTGTTCGGCTCCAAGGGAGCATGCTGCGCTTGATGGTATTGTGGTACATTTATGTGTGTGTGTGTGTGTGTGTGTGTGTGTGTGTGTGTGTGTGTGTGTGTGTGTATGCATGGAGAGTGTGGTGAACTCCCTTGGCTCTGGCCAGGGGCCCCACTCAGCAAGGTCTTTGTGGTTGAGCTCACTAGAGGGGGGTCATTCCTGGTGGGGACACGACTCCCTGTGTCCGCCCAGACAGTCCCAGCATGAACAAGGCCTGTTGAATCTGGCATTTTCCGGACCTTTGGCTTTGCTTTTCTTTACAGCTACACTTAGGGCTCAAGAAGACCCAAAAAGGAGGGAGGAGAGAGAAAGAAAACAAAATGTAACCACAACAGAAAGAACAGCAGAGTCCATGCTAAACGCAAGATGGAAGCCTTGTTGCATTTTAGTAGCCTATACTCCAGCTATGGAGTGATCAGCGAGGTGTGTCTGTGTATATAAAGTATACAGTGTGTGTGTGTGTGGGCATGCATGTGCTTGTGTTAGCTGGTTCCCTCTAAGTGCCTGTTAGAGTTTAATTTAGTGTAGTAATTAAAGCTGAACACTGGCCCATAAACAACAGATAAACAATAAAGCAGACCCAAGCCCTGCTGTTTCATGGTTCTCACTCCCAGCTGTTGGAGCACTGATAATTTTTACACAGTGCCCCCACCTCACCACAACACAATGCTGAAGCAACAAGGGTGTGTGTGTGTGTGTGTGTGTGTGTGTTGTAAATGTGTGCTTGGGTATATTTTAGTGTGTGATGGCAGAGGCTGAACAAAAAAGGCCAAAGAAACATAAATACACAGGATATGTCCACTTCCCTTCTCGAAAGAAAACACAGAGAACCACAGTGAAGCAATCAGAAAGTGTAAGAGGAGTAGTCTGCTTCGGTAGCCACTTACTAAACCAGCTCAATGGCAACAGCGATCACATAAACATTAAACCAAGTGCAGCCATGATGTGCATTCAACCTATAACTTGCAATATCTCGCTGTTAGTGGAAGCAAGTGGAAGTGAACTGGAAAACAATCTAAAGATGTTCCTGCTTAATGAGAACAACAATGCCACAGTCTTTCTCAATAAGCTACTGTGTGCAATTTTAGCCTTGTCACTACATGTCAGCCCCATGTTAGTCAGGTGTCTGTTGTGAAAACAGTGCAGTATGTCTGTCTGATGGTTTGTTGGGAAGGGGCAGGGCCATTGTTGAAAGCTGAGAAGAGTTGCCGTGGAGGGGGAGAAAACACGGTACGGAGGGGATACTTTCATGATACCATTAGCATAAGAGAGGCTAAATTATTCATGCGGAGTGCTTAATCTATGGGGAAAAGTATAGTTAATGCACATAGTTTTAAAATGGATCTCTCCCTGCCTCTGCTCTAACACCAGATTCTTGCTGGATTCAGCATTCGCGGGCATTTACGGGAACGGCTGTCACTCTCCCTCGCACACACACACATAGACATAGTATGTGTGGGCATACGTGCACTCTTGCTTAAGCGCTGCTGCACTTCAAACTGTTTCAAGGGGCTCTGCTCTCAGGCTCATCCCCTCTCTCCCTCTCTCCATAAGTCCCTTTCTCATCCTCCCTCTCTTTCCATTTATTCCTCCATCTCTCTCTACCTCTCTTTCTCCCCATCCCCTCCCTCTCTTACTGTCTCCCTCACACTCCTCTCCTCACTCACCCCCTCTCTGTCTCGCTCTCAGTACCGCAGACTACCTGGCCCTCATCCAAAATGTGATTAAAGAGAATGATCAGCTCCCTCAGCTCCCTCCTTCCTTCCTCCTTTCCGCTCTCTCTCTTCCTTTTTTTTATGTCTCTCTGTCTTTCTTCTGACCCTGTGTTACGTTCTTAGAGTCTATAGATCATGAGAGAAAAAACACATGAAAACAGCGAAAGCAAAGGAACTGTAAAAGGATGAGGACTGCCAGTAGAATCAGCTCCACTTCCAGTAACATAGTCCTCTACCCACAACATCACCACCACTCCATGTCCTTCCATCCACACTGCAGCTCAAGCTTTCTCCTCTTTCTCGCTCTTCCTCTTATCGTCTCCTTCTCTCCACTCCTCCCTCCTTTTCTGCCTCTCCCCTCTGCCTCAGCTCTGGCTGGGGCCTGGTCCCTCTGGTCCATAATCATGAACAGGCCCCCGGCGCGACCCGGCCCAATCCAGGCTGGCCTAGCTTGGCCAGGAACTGGGTCCTACACAGCAGGAAAGGCACATTAACTGGGTCAGCCTAATGTGCAAACTAATGTTTGGAGAACATAGGGAAAAAATTACCCAGATTATTCTGACAGCAGCTGAGGAGAATGTCTGTCTGTTTTGCGCCATTAAGGGAAAGCTTGGGGGAGATGTTTTTTTTTCTTTCTTTCTTTTCTTCTCCTTCTGTCTTTCTCTGTGAAGTAGATGAAGAACAGCTTATCTGGGAGTGAGTTGAGCATAATTAAAAAGCAGAAAGGAAAAGGTGTTGCAGGGAAGTAATCATGATTGAACTACAGTGAAGGGGGGGAGTGACTTTTTCTCTCTTTTACCCAGCTTGGGCCAAAAACAAAGACAGAGTGCAGTGCTGTTGTATCAGTTCATTATACAGTGGGTTTACACACCCATGTTCCATTGTTGATTACTCCAGTGCATGTGGTGATGATGAGGAGTGCACAGGGGTCTGATGTAATATGGCTAAAAGGGATTTGAGCGCGTGCCCCAAAGGGCATTTTCACGTCCATTAATGCTGCCACTGTTGTATTTTCACAAGGATGACAGTGCTTCGGTTCTTTAAAGGGGAGAGTGTTTTCCCAGGAAATTTTCTGTCTTGTTTCAGCAGGCTAGCCTGAAGGGGGTCAGCCAAGAAGTCACCCCTTAAGAGGTGATAATCCAATTGCTCTAGTCCTCACCAGATTTGTTTTCTCCTTGTCTGGCAGTGTGTTTGTGTGTGTGTTTACAGAGAGTGTAAGCATGCGTGTGTGAATGTAATAGATGTAGAATGGGAGGCAGAGGCAGCAAGATGCCACCAGTTTCTTCTGTGTCCAACCCTGGGCCCCATTCTAGATCAGAGAGAGGTTATGGAGGCCAAGTCTGTCAAAGGCACACCTGCAGGGAAACTCCAAAAACCCCGACTGCCAGCTTACACAGGCCCGTTTAAGGTGTGCTTATTTGGAGTTTAACCCTGACTTCAAATGTCCTTTCCCTCTCTTCCCCTTTGTGTTTGACCAATGGGCCTTGTGCTCTTTTACTTTCTTTTCTTTCTTCTGCCTCCCTTGGCTCTTTAATCTCTTCCACCACCCCCACCCTCCCAATTCTCCTCCCCCTAATATCCGAACACCACATCACAGCAAAGGTCCCTCCCAAAAGACAGCAAGTGGTTGAGTAGAGTGGCTTAGCAAGGCGAGCTATAGCTTGTTCACTTGCTGTGTGGTTTTCTCTTGTGTAAACCAGGGTTTACACACTGAAGCATATTTGGAACCGAGCACAGCTGCTATACCCTACAGGTAGTGCTTTAACCATGCTGCCACCATCCAAGAGAGTGGGAGGATGATAAAGGAAGTGTGTTACAATCCGAGTTCTTCCTCTCTGCTGCTGATTTCCACGCGTACATCTTTCACGTTTATGCAAAGCTTTTGAGGGCATTATGCAAGATAAGCTCATTTTCTAGTCTGATTCCCACTCTAGTACATGCTTTAATGACTCTTAAAGCCAAGGGCTGCTTTTTTAGGCATAATAGCAGTCCCGCGGTCTCTCAGTTTCCATGTAGCCAGAGTGCTTTTTCCACACCTGATCACTTTTGTTCACCCATTTTATGGCTATTGGGGAGCAGGCGGAGGTGAGCGATTTGACAGTGGTTAGTGCCATGAGCCCTAATGTTTATTGGAAGCAAGCGTCTAATAATTTTTGATTACCCCAGAGGAGGTATTAGCCATGTTAGTCAGCAAGGATAATTTCTTATTTACATGCCCCAAGCAGTGAACACTCTGAAGGAACACTGGGGCTAAATGCGCAACAAAACGAATCAAACATGCCAAACGAGATGCTCCATCCTGGCTGGCTGGAGGGCGGAAGCTGAGAAAACCTTCATTATGCATTTACCATAATTCATTTAGAGGGTTATCAATTTGCAGAATACAGAGAAGATGTTTGGAGGGGGAAGCGAGAACACCATATCAAACGAAGGAAGAGAAAAAGGAACAAGAGAAAGCGAGATGAAAAGGAGTAAGATATTCAAGGATAGCTCAGTGCCTGGCTTTTTAAAATGTTGTTCCAATTACACACTTTTCCATGTTCCGAGGCAGAACTTGCATGTTAAATGCTGCAATCTCTTCTCTTTTACCAGTGTCACGCTCCACCCCCTAAAAAAGCAGAAGCTGATTTCCCTTTAATGAAAGCCATTTGGCCCAGGAATTCTCTTCTACACAATTTTTGTTGAGATTGAGGCTACACCGAGATGTTCTCGTTCAAATATTGTCTTTGTGTTCATTTGGGGTCGCTCTTTGTTTGGCTTCTGTCCTGCTTACTCAAGGGTTTCTTGTATCTGTCTCCCAGTGTGGATTTCAGGACAGTTACTACATGTTTTCATTTTTCTCTCCTGGCAACACATACTGAGAGAAGAAAAAGACCTTTAAAAGCATCTTTCCCTCTGCCATCAGGCAAGGATGACTAAGGCCCCATTAGAACAATTGGAGGAAACTTGGGGAGACGGGGAGTGTTTAAAAGAATGAAAGCAGCCAGAAAACACCACTATCTTATGATAACCAGTGCTTTCTTTCATTATCTAAACACAAAAACCACCACCTTGGAAAAATTGCACTCATTCTATAGCTTCATTCAAAAATAAAAACAATGAAAACAGAGAGGTACAAAAAGGCGAGACAAAAAAAAGGAAAAACATTTAACATTTTCCAAAGTGAGGGGAAAAAGCTGCATTGTTCAGTATGAATGCTTACTCCCAGGGATGCAGTCCTTAGACAACTGAGTGTCTGCAGGAGACATCTGTGAAGCCTGACCTTGTGACCCCGGAAAGAATGCTCTTAAGGTGGGGGGAAAACTGCCTTTACCGCTGCATCATGGCCTACAGGATAGCCCAGCAGACGCACAACAAACACAACCACTACAAAAAATAACACAACAGACCAACAGTCGATGAAAAAAACGAAAATGAGGTGAGAAAAAAAAAAGTGGAGATACAGTGAGACAAGCGAAAAGAGAGAGGGAGGGTATGTAAAGAGAGAGAGAATTTGAAGGAGAGGAACTAGCGATAAGGAAAAGCAATAGAGATGGAGAAAAAGAGGGAGAGAGAGGCAGATAACATGCACAGAAAACACAGACGGACTTGATCTGAATTGTGCCTCACAGACCTGGCTGTCTCTTACTCCTTTGCCAGCTTACTCCCCCTCACCCCCATGAGATAATTTTCATCCTTTATGGGTCAAAAGGAAGCCCGGTTGAAAATGAAAGGTTACACAAGCCAGAGCCCAAGCCCACGGGGTGAGAGAGGAGAAGATCCCTGCTGCAAGGGCCCTGCTGCTATTCAAAGCACCTGCCATTGTGTGGGCGCCCATCCAGGCCTATTGTTGTGCAGAAATTAGTCGTGCTCCCTTTGGCTCCCTTCGGCTCCCTTCGGCTCCAGAGGCATGTGGCAGACCCCCTTGTTGTTTTGGGTTCAGATACGTGGTTGGATAGATGCGTGGCCCTGGCTACCATCACCACTGGCTGTGGCCCTTTGCCCTCTCTCCCAAAGCACAGTATCATTCTGTTTTTTTCTCCTCCTCTCTCTGTTGTTCACTTCTCAAGAACACTTTCAGGCCAACATTCCTATAGTTTTCTCTCTCTTTCTTTTGTACTCCTACTCTCCTTTCTCCTTTGGTGTATATGCTTATTGTTTTTTGGAGCACCCTCATTATACCCATGGTTATATTTTAAGGGCCTCTCTCTTTGATTTTGGTCTCGTGGGGAGTGAGTGGTGGGCTGGTGGGAGCTGTAGGGCTGGCCCAGCTCTCAGGGCTCCCCAGCCAGCGTCTCGTAGAGTGGGCTTGGGGGTATTGTTGGGCTGGGCACCGCTGCAGAAGCACTGGTGCTGCTGCTAGTGCAGGGGGTGGATGTGAGGGGAAAATTGAAAAGTCAATAACGAAGGCCGCACAAAAAAAAAAAAAAAGAAGAAAAAAGAAAAGAAAAGAGAGGGTGAAACAAAAGGAGACGGAGAGCTTCAAAAAGCTGAGAGCTATAGAGCACTGCTAATTAATAGCATCAGAGGAAGACCTTTTTTTTTTCCTTGTGGAACTTTAATGCTGCAAATTAACTTGCAAGGCAAGGCGATTAAGAGCTCACATTGTGAGTCAGAAAATCTCACTGCTAGACCAACCCACAGTAGCCATGTTACATGAGGGAGGATTGGTAAAGTCTCATTTAGAACATGAAAAACAAACAAAAAATCAATCAAGTTGCATTGAGTGGCCAGGAAAAAGAAACCACTGTATATTGTAATGCAACCCTACCTTTGTGAAACTAGTGAATCATCAACGACTGTGTTTAGAGAGGTGTTGATTCAACTCTGTGGTCATTTTTGAGGCTATAGTTTATGGTGTTAATTGAGGTTTATTTTAATATATGTATTAAATATGTACATATGTAAATGAGATGGATACAACATTAGAAACACCTCTGAATATAATGCAGTCTAATACAACACCAGCACAAAGTACAGCCTCAATGCACCATAGAACTGAATTAACCCACAAATAAGTCAACTAGTAGGAAGTATTCATTGCAAGGCTGTGCATTTCCTTACATTGTAGACATGTTCAGTGTAGAATTACTTTACAGTATTGTCAGTAGGCATGTGTAAATTCACATGCATTTGTTTCTCTGCATTTGTCAAATTGTACCCTTATTCCAAAATAGATTGCTGTGTTCTTACTCTGCCCTTTCCATGCAGCTAATCAAAAGTTAAGGTTCAGGAACAGGCCGAAATACGAATTTTGGTGGGTCAGCGAGGCAGAGTGGCAGTAATTTGAACCTAGGCTTTGCAATTTGTATTTTTCACAGCAGTAATAGGCTCCTCTCTCACTGTTCCTGCCATAGCAATCTCCACTGCCAACAGCTGTCAAGCCCCTAAAATCAAAATTAGTGCCATGGAATTGGGCCTTAATGAAATGACCTGCTGGATTTACCTTAAGGAACAGGGCGGACAGTCAATACTAGCCTCATCAAAACCCTTTTTCTGCATGCTGCAGTCCCATTAACGAAAGGAAATAGTCTCGAGTAAACGTATTAAGCACTACTTCCACCTTCTAATTATATTTTTTCCTTCTCCCTTCATAATTCATTCACTCTTTCATTAGTTCTTAATATTGAAAAAGGCTTTTAACTGGCTCTTCTGGCCTCGTGGGGTCACCAATTATTTGTCACTATGTATTACAGGAATGTCAGAGGAGTCCATGTTGTATATTGGGAATAAATGTAGTGTCCCAGTACAGCTAGGAGTGTGGAAATATATTTCCTTATGTGTTAGGAGCATTTTCATAGCAGAAATACAACATTATTTCCATAATATCATGCAGAATAATGTTGAATCCAGAACTGTGGGCTCCCTCTGCCTCTGCTTCCTATAGAAAGAGGTGAATGTGTGCCAAGGCCCAGTGGAGGACACTGGGCCCTGGTTATTGACTTGTAAAGGAGCTGGTAGGTGAGGGGTCTTGACAAGACATGAGCGTCTGACTCTCTTGTAAAGCTGTATCTGATTTCTCTGCTAGTTGGCTCCCCGGAGAGACCCGCTTTACCCTCTGTTGATCAGACTCACTCACAGCTGTATGGAAAAACGCAGCGATAAAAAGAATGAAAGAGTAGTTTTGTGAAAGGAGACACTCTTGTTCTGTATGCCACGATTCCCTGTTAGGGTGAGAATGAGGGAGGAGGGAGAAGGAAGTGAAGGAATCAGCTGCTAGGTGAAAGAGCTGTATCCAAGACTACGTGTAGTATCTTAGTATGCCAGAGAAAGAAAAACCCTCTTCAAATTAATGTTTGGGTGAGATGTGTAACATGGACTTGTCAATAAGGGCACCTGCGTTTGTATAGGTGTGATAGTATAAAAATATCAGAGAGTTGTATCAGCAAGAGGGCAAACAAAGCAAGTAACTAAGCAAGAGCCTCACTCCTCACAGATCTGACTAATTTATGAGAGTAAACTGCGCTGACAGAGAGAGAGATGCAAGTGGAGGGAGGAAGTTTTCATTGACTCTCCAGAGCAGGCCAAACCAAAGCCCTGGAGGGATCTCTCTCAGTTTGAACTTTATCAGGGGCTACGCTTAATCAATACACTATCGGAAAAAGAATTAATTACTAAAGCAGAATAAAACAGCTGCATTTTAAACCAAGGATTCATCAATTCTGTAATCTCTTGGTTACAGCTCAGGTGTCAGGAGGATCATTTCAAGTCCATGTAATGAGGAACTGCGGGAGTTTACTACAACCCTCTGCTGCCGTCCTCCTCCTCCACTTTTCTGTTTCTGACTGCCCCTTCCAACCAATACCCAGTTCCTATCCTATACCTCCTCATCAAGATATTTTTTCCTTCCCCTTTTTTCCTTTTTCATCCCATTTCCTACCTTCTCAGCTGTTTGTCATCTACCTACAATATTCTCTCTTTTTTACACTTTCCCTCTTCCCTTTCCCCCATGCGCCATCCTTAATAGACTAACTGTATTCCACTCTCTCAGCCCCCCATCCCGCTACATTCCCTTTCCACCAAATTCCTGTCTTTGCAGGGATGGGACGAAGGGGTATTAAACTTGAAATCTCTGGTGCGAATGCTGACTGGAACGGGACATTCCCGCTGCTGCAGCCATCAAGCCGGACATTCCTCCGCTCAGGCTGGGACACCGCTGGTGTTGCGAAAGAGGGGGGCATAAGGGATGGGGGAGGTTGGTGTAGGGCGTAAAAAACAACCCACCATGCTAAAATAGTAAAAATGAATGTGTTTTTTTGTGTATAAAATCAATGGAATGTCACAATCAAAGGAGAAGATTGGTTGGAAGGAAATGAATGGTGTATGGTGAACACATTTAAATACCGAGAGACAGACAAGCATACATAGGAAGTATCCCTTGTGTCAAAATAACCTTGGCCACGCTGTTGCCACGACCACTGCCATCCACCCCTCACAGCCCTTGACCCCAGCCCAAAGCCTGTAAACGGACTGTCCTTGACTCCCCATAATGGGGGATTTCAAGGCAGGTTGAGAAGGGGTTATGGGTGATGAATTGGGTTTTTAGTGAGCTCATTAGGAAGCCAAACAGAGTTTAGACTGGCGAAGCGGGGCAGCAGCGCAGTAATCAGTTCTGCTCGCTTTGTTCCCTGCCTCCAGGACATTTGTGTGAAAAAAAGAGAGAGCGAGCAGAAAAAAAAAACTTCATGGCATTTGGCTGATGAGAGGGCTGCTGAGCAGAGGCTACAATCTGATGGTTGACTTGTTGATTTATAAACCTTTTAATCCATTTACCCTACCAACCCCTCCCAGCTAGGAATCCCCATCTCTGTTAAACTCTACTTTGATGCCACTGTCCATCAGGTGTGGCAAATATGTCTGCAATAAATCCAGCTCTCTCAGCGTAAAAACAGTGTTTGTTTGTTTGGTTTTAAATCGTAATTGAGGGTAGAAAATCACTGCTGATGCTGTTATCATACATTGCCTCCAACAGTGTAAGCTGTTCTGAATCACAAAACCACACTCTGTTACAACTGGCGAACTGCATACAGCTGCTCTTTCTGGTGGTTTAGGTAGAAGACTTTGATATACAATAGTTCCTAGCGGGGATTGTAAAGCCATTTCTTCACTAGCAGATGGATCCATATGATGCATTTGTGTGGTCTCCACCTCTTTGTTTTCTTTTGCTCTGTCTTGTCTCTTTATTCCCTGCTTTTGCTCCTTATCATTCCAAAGTAGAGCAACTTCGTCACTTTTAGAAAGCAAAAAGTGTGGAAGCAACTTGTTTTACTAATGATGTTGCTTGTTTCAATTCAACATAGCCCCATTTGCTTTTGGGAAATACCTATTCTTTAATATTTAATGCAGCATCAAACCTTAGGATTTAGGTATGCTTCTCTATGGGCACCCAGCCGTGTTTTTCTATCATAACAATTATAAATTATAGAGGGAGTAGTGTCAATATATGCAATTTAACTGCTAAGATCAAGAATAGCTCCATTGTACCACATTTGCTAAGGGAAGAGAGAAGGATGAAATCTGAGTGGACAGAAGCAAGGTTTGGATAGGTGCATTGGCAGGTTTGTAAATTTGTTTATTAAGAAACAAGGAGTGAACCGAGATTACCTGTGAGACCAATTAGCCCCATTCGATTTGGAATCTAAGGAAAAGCAGCGGCAGTGTTGGAGTGCAGGGGGAGCAGGGTGGAGTTGTCAGGGAGGCAGAGAGTGTGAAATGTCTGGTGGAGACCCAAAGCCCTTCATTAGCCACTGATCCCTGTCTGCTGAGTGAGGAGCAGTCATGGGCATCACAGCTCCCTTTTAGTTCCCCCAAAAAGAGCGGGGTGTGGGGGTGGAGGGTAGCTCCCCCATCCCCTGCAATTTAGCCCTTTGCCATTCATGCAAATTGGGTCCTGACATCTGCAACAGCCTGCCTCCTTTCTTTTATACATCTTTATTCCATCTCTTTTCTTTGGGTCTTTTTTTCCTCCCCAAATAAAGCCCCCTTTAGATGGCAGAGTCTTGTCTCAGCTGACATGCATCCTTTTATACATACTCCACATTTGTGTAAATGTAGCACTTTTCTGTGTGTTCATATACACATATTATTGTATGGAACTGGAGGAAAATATTAGAAAAATCAAGATCCCAGGAGGCGTTAGCAGTCATTGTGCAACCTTAAAAGTCCCAATTTATGATGTAATAAAAAAGTTGTTGTTGCAGGTAGAAGGTTAATTGTACCAATAGTTAGTTCAGTCTAAAGCCTTGGATAATGTGCATACTTTGTGCACCCAGTGCTAAATTTTAGTTTCTTGGCAGATGATAATCTTATGAAAAGAGGGAGAGTTCTAGGCAGTGACTCTGGAGAAAAGGCAGTAACCAGGCAGCCTGCCCCCCTTCCTCCCTCTCCCTTCTGGACGAACTACTCTTCTTTGGCTCCAGGGGAGAAGCTGAAAGAGAAGGGTGGCTTTGCTCCAACCCTTATTTTGAGTTAAAAGGTAAAATAGCCTAACTGGCTGTTAAAAACAAGTTTTACCTCCAACCCTCCACCCTCACCCCTCCCCTCTCTTTCTCTCTGCTCCCTCACTTCAACCTCGCCCTCTATGGTAGGGATGTGCACAGTGGGGTCAACACTGTGTCTGTGAGACGAGAGAGGCCTTGTATCGGTGGAGAGGCGATAGCTATCTCCAGCATTCCAGGGATGACAGAGAGATATCTGCCTGATGGCAGGGTTAGGGGGCTTATAGAAGGGGCGGAGAAGGGAGGGAGGAGAGGAGGTACAGGAGTTGTTGAGCAACTACCCCCCCACCACCACCACCACCACCTCCCCCCTTCCTTCCCTCCCTGCCTTTCTTGCTGCCTGACTGCTTCGCTTCCCCACACGTAAAAAAAACAACAAAAAAAACCATCTAATTAGAAGCTCTTATTCCACTTCATTTAAGGGAACACTTAATGATGTGTTTTTGGGGGGAGACAACTACACATTACTTCTCATGCAAAAGGAACCACTCAGTCGTAGCACTCAGGATGCAGATACAGCTGTGTTTCAGATGGAAGTTTGTCCTCGTTTCTCTTGGGTGTCATGGCTATTGGAGGAGAGAGGAAAATGTGGCAGTCTTCTCTGCTTCACCTTTAGCCAGAGTCCTGGTGGTAAGAGGGGGCGGTAAGGAGAAGGCAGGTAGTGACATCTGAGTTTGGCAGGGAGACTTGCTGAAGGAGAGAGTTTGTTGTAATTGCTCTGACAGGTTTTAGGGCTGTTAATGACTCCAGCCTGAGCGCTACCAATTTGTCAGCATGCTTGCTGTTTACTAAGCTGTTGTTTTATGGTCCAGTGCAAGGGGCTGCTGCTTGTTTAAGCACAGATCAGGAAATAATCAGCGTAAAACACTGGCTGCAGTGGTGCAGCCACACTAAAACAGTTCTGTTTAGAGCCCTCATCTACTGTATGGATCTGAATGAGCGCCGTAAACCATATGGTGTGGTCACACAAAGACACACAAACACACCGATGGGTTACTTACTGTTAGAAATTGGACACTCAAGTGTGTGTTTTATCATTAAAGGGATTATGTTCTACTCGTTAGCACTCGTCTGTGTTGCATGTTGCATGTGAGTGCGAAGCATATTGCTAGCATGCGGTGATAGCCAGAAGACCTGTAATCCCCAGTCGGCACAGAGCAACAGAGGGCCGGCCATTCCACTAGTGTGAATAGAGCCTCTACGTGTTTGTGTATGTGTGTATGTGAGAGAGATTGTGTGTGCGTCAAGAGCATGTGGTCCCAGGGCCGGCAAAGACCCCTTCGTAAATCCAGAGTAAATAAAAGGGGTAACCAGACGGACAAAAGAGGAGCCCCCACTGCTTCTCTCATTCGCTGCCATTTTGGGGACTGAATGTGCTAAACGCCGCTTATGTTGGCTGAAAAGTTGAGGAGAAAAAGAGGGAAAAGGGAGGCTCTAAATCCCCCTCTTCTTTTCTCTTCATTCTCTGCGGCCAAGCCTGCAGGGCTAGAGGTGGTGTAATGGGAGGGTGTTGGAGGGTCCGGTCACTATGGTGTGCTAAGGCAGAGAAGGCCAAAGGAGCTCCTGGTACAACAAACCTCTTAGCTTCTGTTCCCCGTCTACTCCTCTTTCCTTCTAACTTTCCCCATGAGTTTCTCTCTTCTTCTCATTTGGGTGAGCTTGGGTGAACATGCCTGACTAGTTTGGGCTGACAGGGGGCTTGGGGGGTCTGTTGTAATTAGTCACTTTAACCACAGCTTCCATAAGCCACTGCCTCTACACTCTTGCTTCATTACCCTGAAACAAATGCCGGGGCCTCCCAGTGCAAAATCACTGCACAGCCTTTAGAATAATACACACACAACATCTAAAGCTTGTCTAGAGGCTTTTCAGTAGGTGTATTAATAGTATAGGGACCAATAAGTCTGGAGTGTTATTTGATAACTAGCCATGACTGGGTTTGAATGTTTTCCAACTATTGACAAGTCATTATTCATTTATGCATGGGTATATCGGAATGGTAGAGCAGCAAAGGGAGGGCATTCTTGGTGTGCTGATAGAGCCGCAATATGTGTTACTCGCGGTCATATCCATAATGCTTCCAGGGCTGACTAGACTTTAGTGGCTCCCCGAGGGTTTGGGTGCCTTCTAGACATGAAGCATGATCTCTAGAGTCATTAGGACTCCCCTGAATTCCCACTCTCAGCAGAGACTGCAGGACACTTTGTGCTAAACCAGTTCTTTGTGCAAGAAATCCTGAAGCGACCCTGAATGTGCCAACATTAGATAAGCAGAGTTGCAATGTGTTTACAGTCCTTTCCCAGCCCGTTAATGAGCTCAGCCCTGAGACCAATTTACTCACAGGGAGATATATCTGAATGCATTTTTAATAACCACCCACTGGTGATGAGAGAGGGGAATGTATGTGAGTGTAATGTGCTCTTGGACTTGTGCTTGTTTGTTTGCTAGTGTGTTCATTCACTCTCTCACTCTCATTGCGTCTGGTCATTGTCTTCCATCTTGCTTGATTACACCATCACTTCTGTGCGTATGAAAATATGCACAAACTTTCATTGCAAGCACTTTAAGTCAAGATATTGATGGGGGGGTAAGGGAGAAGGAGAGAGGAGAAAAGAGTGAGGGAAGACAGAAAGAGAGTGGGGAGAGTCGAAGAGAGGGGGGCTGTCTTTTTTCCATCTCCAAGGGCGCTGCTTTTCCAAAAGTGCCTGGGGCTACACTCCAGCACCTCGGCTCCCTTAGGCCTTTCGGCTGCCTCCTAATAGCCAACCCCCATCTGTGTCACATGGCCAGATGATGGGACGCTTCCCCCTGCTCTGCCCTACACTTTTTTTTTTCTTTCCCCATTTTTTTCAGAGTGCACATCCACACAGGTTAGAATGGCAGAGTTGCCAGGGAACAGTCAGAAGCCATTAGCGTTTGGGACAATTTGCCCTGCAGCGTTCCTTCTCTTGCTCATAAGAAAGGAGTGGGGGTGGATGCAAAGCACCAGCTCTCCTTTAGATGTAATGAGGTTGTGCAAGTTGGGTCTTCTTTATTCTTTTTCTACTCCTTCTTTTCGTCCGCCTGCTTCTTCTTGTTCCTCTCCTTTCTTTGTTTCTTTCCTTTCACCTTCTATCCACACTTGATTTTCCTTAATTCTCTATTTAGAATACACATATTTCTGCATGTATATAGTAAGTCAAAAACAACTATTAATACTGTACACAAAATGCATGCTTGAATGCCACATGTCTGTGATCTGTGCACACATGACAGTATCCATGTGCATGTGAGAGAAAGACAGAGGAAGAGAGGAGCTGAAAGCCTTGGAGTCTGGTTTCACCCTTGCAGGCTAGGGCAGGAGGCAGCGAGCATGCTGGGTAATGAAGTGACAGGTCAGTCTGTAAATACGCATGGGTCACTCTGGCCCTGGCCAGGGGGGAGGCTATCGCATTGCAGTGAAAATGGAAACGTCAATAAAATTAATCTGCCAGCCTTTTGGCCACTGTGTGGTTCCATTGGATGAGCCTGACTGCTCACAGCAGGAGAGGGATTTGGAGACTAGCTCGAAAATCAACACAAAACCTAGCGGCACACAAACAAACAACCAAAGTGTGTATCAACATTATTCATTGAAGCTCAAAAGCAGAGAAACAAGGAGAGGGTGGTTAAAATTCACAGCTCACTAGTTGTGTTGTTATTGAAGTTTGGAAGCAAACTGAGGGAGTTAGACTTGACTTCCGTCTGGGTCGCATTTCTCAGGAAGCCCCTCACAGTCAGGGTAGGGCTATGGCCAGACCAAAGTTTATTGTTTTAGGCTTTCCTGAACAAGGATTCGTACTTAGCCTGGGATTTACGGCATTTGCCGCTAATGAATGCCCATTCTACAATTACAACACCCCTAGTCTGTGTCCCCATTCCCATATGTCCTTCCGAGGGGCTGTTGCTTCTCTAACTTCACACAGGGAGCGCAAAGTCGGCACTTCTCTGTTTTCCTCTTTCGTGTGGCTCTGCACTAATGATGTGGAAGGAAAACACTGTGCACAGAAAGAAAAGAAAGACAGAGAGAGAAGAAAAAAGAGAGTGAAAAACAAGGGGGAGGAAAAAGAAAAAGAAAGTGGGGAAAGTTAGAAGTGAGGGCCCCTGCTGTCCTTGTATTCTTCATTTATTTTGCATTTTATTACGCCACCAGTCGGATCCTTTTTCTTTCCCCCTTTTTAATGTTATTAGTTCAAATATTTATGCGAGATTAAGGCTTGTATAGGTGGTTGTGATTGATGCCTCCCCAAAAACAGGAGGACATGTGAGTCTGAATTTTGAGAACGTCAGGGTCCTTCTCTGCCTTAGTGGAGGAGTTTTTCAGATACATAATTTAGATGCCCTCAAGGAAGGCTTTCAAGGCATTTGTGCCCGGGGGCAAGAAAAAATAACTATGACTGTTAAAAGTAAATCATTTTTGCTAATGCACAATTAATGCCGGGGAAGAGGAACAAGGAAAAGGCAAGAGACAAAGATGGAAACTTCGATTTAAAAGAGAAATCGTGCCTGGGTATGTGCATGTTTTCCTCTTGAAATCAAACACTGACGGACATTAATGCAGGCGAAGCCGCCGCTGGCCTGTCATGCTAATCTTGTGGCGGAATGGGGAGGGGTTGCTGCAATGGAAGGGAGTGGGAGAGGAGGACTAAGAGAGTCGGGGTTTGGGGTGGGGTGGGGGAGGCAGACGAGTCCATTATGTGCATCGAAGTGCAACAATGAACCACCCCAAATCACATCCCTACTTTAATGCTCGTGCGTCTCAACTGGATGCTGTGAATTATCAACGCCTTTGAGTTTTGTTCGTATGTTAGTGCGTGTCCGTGCGCACAACATGAATGCATGAATGTCTGTGTATTACTGTATATGTCTGCATAACTCCTTCCTGTCCCCTTTGGCTCTCTTCAAAAGATGAAAAAAAAAACCTCTACATTATGTCAAGCATGCAAATTTAATTGAATTAATTGAGTCCAACCCTCTACTGTACATGAAGGCTCCTTGTCCTTTTTTTTTTGTTATCTCCATTTTTTTCTTTCCTCCTCCTCCTACTGTAGAACCGGAATGAGGAACGTAGTGTTTCAGCGTCCAACCATAACATTAGAGTCATTAACCCCTATTCCCCTCTCCTGTGCTCTGGGGTATAGAAGAACTCTGCTAGGCCTCTATGTAAACCCCCACACTCTCTGTACAGGCCTTCGTCTAAGGCCATCTAAATCCCCCCTACCTCCATAACTTCACTAAACAGCACTGGCTTTGCTGCGGTGATTCTCTAGGCCTTAGTACAGTGCTTTTGAATTCCTTCGTAGGTATCTGTGGTATTTGTCCATTTATCCATCTTTTATAAGCCTTAAACTCAGCTTTGACCGCCTGTACTTCTGTTTCAGCTTTGAGAATTTTTAGATCAGGATTTCTTTTCTTTTTATTATTGTATTCTGAGTCAGTGGTGTGGTCTGGGATGTTATTTAACCCTGGGTTTGGTTTCCGTCCAGGAGATGGCTTAGACAACAGCGTTGCATCACCTGGCACAGGGGATGACGATGATCCAGACAAGGATAAGAAGAGGCAGAAAAAGCGTGGCATTTTCCCCAAGGTGGCCACTAACATCATGAGGGCGTGGCTGTTCCAGCATCTCACGGTAAGCACAGCCATTACTTTCTGGAGATACACATGTATGAAAACAACCCAGGTGGAAACACACACACGCACACAAACACACACACACACACCTGTCACATAGTCGTTACAGAGGGAGTGAGGGAGTGAGTGACGGCAGCGCTGTGATGCTCACCTGTCAGCCATCTGTCAGAGGGACACAGTGACCAGGTCAATCTAATCAGTTTGGACTGTTTACTCTGCTCAGCACACTCTGAGTAAGAAGGGAGATGGCCCAACAATCCATGACATTTACTCCAATATGAGATGCACTGTTTGTTTGGCCTGAAGAAGAATGTTTTTCTGCGGCAGACTAAGAGAAGGAGTGGTAGTTACTGGAGAATGATTGTGAGTGTAAAGGTGTGTAAAGATTTAGGTTGTGTACACTGATTTTTACATCTATACCTGATCACTTCAAGTCAAACATACCTTTGATATTTTTTCAGTAACTCCTGTGTAGTTGTATAGATGGTTGTGGGTACAAATATGTAGGCCTAACGCTCTGTCATGTCTTTAAAAATGCAGCTTTTTTTTATTGTAATGAACGAAGACTAAATCTATTTGCCTTGATGAATTTCACATTTTAAAATCCGGTTGACTTGGTGATATTCTAGCTTATGTTTGAGGTTGAGCTGGTACATGGTAATATATTTTTCCTCCATAGCTGAGAGAAAATTGTTTGTTTGCCCAACAGTTCAGTCAGACAACTCTTTCACCTCACTAAGCACAGTGATGCCACATGGCGTGGATTAAATATTCAAATGCAAAAGTAATTCAAACATACTTGCTAAAATAATGAAATAGCTGTTTTCTGGATGTATCACTCTGCTTTTCTGTCTGTCTGTCTGTCTGTGTGTGACAAGTATAAGGGGATGGACCACATGTCCCCCCACCCTCGCTAATGTCAGGACATTATCAGAACATCAGGCTGTATTGATTTTGCAACCCAGGTCAGATTTCAGGAGGAGGTGGCCACGCCAGGACACATAAGCTGCTCTCTGAGCACATGGCTCCCTGTCCCAGAGATGGAGGGACAATGTAGGGGAAAGGGAGAAGAAAAAGAAGAGAGAGAGAGAAAGTAGAAGAGACTTAGTTTAGAGCTTCAGCCTTGTGGATCATCCACACATTTAAGAGGGTCAGGTTCCCCCTGTGCACCCTGTACCCCCACCTCTTACCAGTGCCCACTCCCTTCCCAAAGCCCCTGTACCCTGATTACCTAACCAAAAGCCCAAGTAATGTGTGGCCAGCAAATACGGCCTAATTGAAAGGGCTGTAAATCCATTACATATTGGTCAGGGATAATCAGGAGTGCTTTAATCACTTTTATCTATTCAGGAGCAGTGAAGCTGCAACAGCAAAGCCCTGAGCCTCGCAGGCCTTAGCGGCTCCACCACGCCAGTCTGCATGCTTATTATTCTCATCATTATCAAAATGACTTCACAGCTGTTCACAGCTCTATCGCTCCCTGACTGGAGACCTCTCACCAAACCGTACAGACCTGCCTTCATTCAGAGGCTGAGGGCGGGAGGGAGGCTAAACTTTTTATTATTTGAGAGAACTTATTTTTTTTCATCCTCTGAGCTTGGAGTAGAATTCCTTGTTTGTGCATGAAGGGGACAAACAGAAAAGGCCAAATGTTTTATTGAAGTGGAATTTACTGTATGTTTATATACGCATGGACAAAATACATGAACACACCTTACATGAGGTTACACTACACATTTCCTCATGATTTGGCATCTTTCCTGGGGAAAGCCTCACACAGCTTCAGCACTCCCTTCTGCAAAAGATGCAGAGAGAAAGACAGAATGACGCATACAGAGCTTTTGGAAGAGTCGCCAGCAATTTTCTTTAGAATTGTTTTAAAATTGAATTGAAAGACTGGAAAAGAAAGCAGGGGAAAAGCCCAATGTTGGGCGCAGGCTGGTTAATTCAGATGGAGCAGAGCTTTCAAGGCCCTCTTTTTCTCTGTCCCTCTCTCTTTTATCACATCCCCTGCTTGTAGATGTTCTCTCCAATCTTTATTTGTTTCTTTTGTGTAAGGCCCTGGCCAGTCTTGTACAAATAATAATCCCTCCCTTTTAACCTGCCTTCATTTCTCTACTGAGGAAGAGGACTAATTGAATTATCCCCCTTCTCTTCTCACCATCCAATTCTCCCACCCATAAACTCTCTCACTCTCTCTCTCTCTCACGCGCACACACACACTCACACCCATTAGCCATTCTCCTTTCTTTTAATTTGTTAAGCAAATGTATTTGCTATTGCTGGATGCGTTTGTGCAAGGGTGAATTCTTGGGGACTTTGGCCCCTGAATGGCCTATAGCGGCATTCTGCCATTCATGCATTCATTAACTGAGGGGTGAGGAGTGAAAGGAGCGGCCTTGTATTTTCTCAAACTGCGGGGCCAGCATGGAGCTCCTCTTCCATGAGCCACAGGGGTCTCTCTACATATGTTCTCAACATCCAGCCATTGTCACATCTTCTGAAAAGCTCAAAAGGACCGGACCCCCCTTCACACACAGAAAAACAACACAGGCCAATAGTAACAACTGTTGGCTTTTGGATTCAGTATAACAAAATTGCCCTCTCCCTCTCCCCTCCCACCCTCCCTTGCTTTACTCTGACCTCACACTCTCTTGGGAGAAATCACAAGATGGTTTTCTTCATGACGGTCACATTTAGAAAGTAACCTCATTTCAACTTATATTTACCATAAATCCTACCATGTCAACATTCCAGCTGAAGGGGAAAAAAATAAAGTTTTGGCGCCATAAAGATCTCACAAAATATGCAAAGATTCCACAATTACTCTATGGAGAAGCTGCAATAACCCTGACCTCTTTTATGTTGAGCCCATATACACATGCACTAGCGAGCACGTGAGCTGGCAACCGTAAATGCCCCATATGTAATTGGCAAACGGCTGGACAGATCAGCTGGTGTTAGCTGGCAGAAGAGGGTCAGACTGTCTCTCCACTCCCTCCTTCTATCCCCCCTCCCACTCTTTCTCTCTCTCTCTCTCTCTCTCTCTCTCTCTCTCTCTCTCCCCCCGCTCCCCATGAGTTTCTGGATGTTTTCCAGCCACATTAGGGAAGGAAAAAAATCCCAGACTGTTGGTATAAGCTTTTCAATACTACAGGGAGATTATGTTATCAGAAAGGTAAACTTCACTGTTAGGGGTAAAATGTTCTTCAAAAGCATGGACTCCAAAATCCAGGAAAGGAAGAGGGAGTGACTCAGAAGGATAGGCAGATAGAGGGAATGTAAGATAGAAGAAAAGAAGTGGAAAGAGAGGGTGGCAGATGGAGAAATAGAGAGGCAGTGATTTTTCTTATTGTTGCACAAGGTGATGCCCTTTTGTTTGGCAAAAGCAAACTCTAAAATCTACAATTAGCCCCTTGGCCCTGCTGGTCTTCCTTCCCTCTCACCCCCTGCTAGCCCCCTGATAGCCCCCTGCTAGCCCTTACTCACCCCTGTAAAGACAAGGGTCGGCCTCGCAATGAAAACAGGAAGCACTCAAATCCAAAGATACCACTCTGGTCTCTGGCCTTGTCTTTTGACTAGTGTAAACCTTCAAACACCTATGAAAATAAATAGGGGACCTCAGGAGCAAACCAGGTCAGTTGAGTTTGCACACGTGTGTACGTGTTGGCTCGAAGGAGGGAGGGAGGGATTGGGTGAGAGAGGGAGAGTGGTCAGTCAGATGAGTAAGTAGGTAGCCCTCTCAAGCATCAAGCGTCTCAGGTTTTGTGCCGGGCCACCCTTTGGCCTGGGTGTTTGGGGAAATTCTGTTAAGCTGCTAAGCCAGGTGTATTGGTCCCCTGGGCTCCTTGAAAGGGAAGTGATATATCCCTTGGTCATTTGGAAAGTCCTTGGACTGTTAGCAGTAGAACTGTGTGTTCAGTTGAGAAATGTTTATGGATTATTAGCTGGTATTTAAATATAGTTATTTGTGCAAGACATCATTGTCCTAAGTGTAACACCAATGTGAGTATTGACTCATAAACAGTTTTTTTTTTTACTGAATTGATAAAATGATTGTGCTCTTCTTGTATAACTGGAAGAACACTCACAGCTCAAAAGACACCCTGTATTAACAGGCATTAACCAGAGTGAGGACACATCACACTTTGTGAGGAGATGAGTGCACTGTGCTGCAAACATCATTAGACATTAGTGACAGTAGCTACCCCCCGCCCCCTCCCACTCCCAATCCAAGCCCAACATAGCATTAGTCTCCATGACAACAGGGTGTCATCGTCAGGTCGAGCCCTCCTAGCTGCTCTCCCGACCGCCCTTTATAGACGCACATAAAAGAGCCAGTTAGGGTCATTCACGAGACATGGGCGCAGGCAAGGCCAAACCCTGGCAACGGATGTTTGTCCCATACGACAAACAAGTGTACAAGTCCATCCCTCAAAAAGAGAGGGCATGTTGTTTGAGTAGACTAAACAGTCAGCTCTGTAGTATCCCCAGTTTTGTCTAAGCTCCTCTAGTCCTTCTAATCCTTGTGTGTTGTTCCAGTACAAGCAGCATTTAACTGGTGGAGACACACATCTGCAAACAGTTTGAAATACCCAAGCCCTTTCTCCTTTTACATTAAACTGCTGAAAGCTGTTTATTCCATATTTGCTGGTGCCCACTTTATCTTTCCAGTATACATGGTACAACGCACTTGTTTTTTTCTATTCATGCTTAGTTGGTTAGTTCACTGACTTGTTATCTAGTGCAATTACATTGTTGATTTGTTTGAACAAATCGTGTTTGGAAATAGCATTGTATAATGAACTTTCTAAAGCCAGAAATATTATAAAGAAGTAACTTTATGCTGTGTGTCAGTGATGTACATTGAAAATATGTTTGCTTTTCATCTCCTTAGGTTGTGTGAGTTTGGATGAAGAGAAGGTGGAGACAAAGGCGAAAGAGGGAGGGGGATGGGGTTTAAGGGTAAGAGCAAGGGTGAGGAGGGGGTAAAGAGGGGGCTCCTAAGGGTCACAGAGGTGGAAGCCTGGAGGAGGCCCACACACTAATCTGTCATGTGCTCATTTGCCACGGAGCCCAAAAGTCAGCTCTCCAGTCACCCGTAGCAACCCAGGCGACAGTTTGGTTCACTGCCACTGCCCAAATGTGTGACTATCAGTGGGAGACGCAGGAAAAAGAGTCATCACATTACTTTTGTGACAACACCCATTGCTTTGTGTGTTTCCAAAACAGACATCAGTGACAATATGACAGGATAGTTTGGTGATGTTTAGCACGGGACTCATTGAAAGTCATTGATAATGACTGTGAAGGAGATCTTTGGGTGGGGGCTAGCTATTGTCTAGTCACTGTGGTCTAATGTTGGCTGCTCAGCGACCCTGGAAAACAGAGACACAAGCCACCTCAGTCTGCCATCTGTTCTTCCCCAGCCGGGCCACCACAGAGGGGCTACCGCACACAAGAATCTCACCTTCCTTAACAGAACTCATCAACAAATTACCCCTACATGTCAACAAGATGCTTTTTTTGTAGAAGGAGAGAGCAGAAAACAGAATGAAAGTTTAGAAGGGGGATCCAGTGACTTCCCATTTTCACAGGCTGTATAATTATATGACGGGCCGCATCAACTTTGCCATCTCGCTGCCGAGCGGCATTGTGGTAATTTCCCAGTGTTAGTGTGTCACAGCTCTGTTTACAGTGTGCTTTGGCATAGTTGGTAGCCGTTCCAGAGGTTTAGTGCTGCATTAGAATGTAATAAGCCCTAATTCGTTTCATGCTCCGACATCAGACCTTTACACTTTGCCCCCTAATCCAGATCTGTCATAGTTTCACTTCAAAGCTAACTAACCCCACGTGGAATCCACTGACATATAAAGCATAGCATATTAACCTTGCATACACTATGTGGTGTGTGTGTGTGTGTGTGTGCGCGCTTATAAAAAGAGCAGACATGTTTCCCATAGGCTTGCTTATCCTTAAGATGAGCATCATGTTATTGCACATTGGCTTCCTGCATAATCTCAACACTTCTCCTCCCTCTACCTCATGTTTCCTCCCTTTTCCCTCCCTCCCTGTTAATTTTCATTCCTGCTGTTTGCATCTTAATGCAGGTTGTTTAATGAAGTAGCAGAAATGAGTGCTTTCGCTGAGGGACTGTTTACGACACGTTCCCACTGCATGGAGGTGATTAAGCTGTGTGAAACTCCACAGTGTTTGCCAAAGAAAAAAAAAAGAGCAACCCGCAACATATCCTCCAGTAAGACAAGAGTATGGAAAAAAAACCAAAGGAGGAGAGTGTTGCCTGAAATGTGATGCAATGTTCATTTCTTTAAATGAGGTTTTACAACAGGGGAGTTCTCATGGAAGACCAGGATGAGCATGAGTTTGACCGGCCCCTGCAGAGGTGACTGCACATGACCTGACCGTAGCAGAATACAAACAGGGCTATTCCTGTGGAGGGCAGTCAGATTTATAAACTCTGAGTTCTGAACAGTGAGAGACTCTTACAAGGCCCTGTGCTCCACTGAGAATAGGCCACAGCCCGGGAATGTTTCCCTGCCCTCAGCACAGAACAGCGCAACACTGATCCGTTGGATAGGACCTGGCTGAGCTGACTCTGTAAGAAATAGGGCTGAATGACGTCAGGGACCCCGCAAGGTAGTCTGTGATAGCATACATGCCCTGGTGGAAAACCAGGGTTATTAAGATTGTGGTGCCGTTTTCCCTTTTCTACACTTTTGGGGTTATCTTACTCATAACAAAATGTGTAAGAGGATTTTGGTTTCACATCTTAGAGCTAGTTTCCTTAAATTACCCCTTATCCTTCCAGGGGTACCGCCCTGCAGGCTAGCCTCATCCCCCAATGGTTGATTGTGGGGTTGTGGCAAGAGCTGCTAGAACGGTGGCTGCTGCATGCTGGGGACCATGGAGGCCAATGAGATTCTGCTGCAGGCCTCCAAGCTGCCCCAGCAGTGCTTTGATATTCATCTCACACCAAGAGAAGAAAATGCAAAAGGGAAAAGGAGCAGCACAAGCGTGGAAACGGCAAACCAGGCTAAAGAAGGGAGGGAGGCAAGGAAAGAGAAAAGGTTGAGGGACGGAGGCACTGAATAGAAATCAAAAACAGACCTTGTGTTTCACTGTTTGGTTTGTCATGGGACCCTGGCTGCACCAAATCCCACTCCTGCCATTTTGTGTGATTTTTCTCCCCTCCCTGCCTACTCCTCTCAAATGCATGCTTTTGTTTTGCCCAGCGCACAGTCCAGGGGCAGGCAGTGGGATTCCTGCACAGTGGGGTCCTTATAACTGGGAGCCATGTCTCTTGTTCTCACCTCTTCCCCCCACTTCCTCACCTTTTCATTTTTTCCCCACTGATATCCTCTCTGTTTCCCTCTCTGAACATGTGGACTGGCTTTTAAGAGAGAGCCCAGTCCACATCAAAGGCTGAGGCTGAGCGGGTCAATTTGTTGCTCCTTTCCCCGACTCTTCCCCCTCCACTAGCCTCTGTGGACCCTCCCTGCACTGCAGCCATTTACCCAGAATGCTCCATTGCTCAAGCTGTTCTGCCTAGCATATATATTGAGCCATGTGTTGTTAGTGTCTGTTCTCCACACAGAGCAGACCTCATTCACTTCAGACCTCTGAATTTCTCTACAGCCACATCCTCCTAAGATCATGTAAGGCTATACAAATGCACATGTGTGATAGATAGCAACCCCTGTATCAAAAAATAGCTGTACCACACGCTTATAAGAAAAAGCAGATGGGTAGAGGAAGAAGAGAACAAAAGAAAAAAGAAATATATATAAATCCAAATCTAAGAAGAGCAGGCCTTGGCTCCAGATGTGAATCTCTCTGAATATTGATCATGGGGAAAGCTAGTCCCCCCTATCCCCAGGGCTGCAGCGACTGACACACAAAGCACCTCTCTAAAGCCCATAAACCAGCTTGTACAATTATTTAGATAAAGAGGGCGACAACAGCAATGTATTCCTCCCAACCCAGAACCTCCTCCTTGGCTCTCATCCTCCTACTACTGCTCCTGCTCCTCCTTTTCCTCTTTCTCATCCAGTATGAAGATGAAGAAATTAAAAAGGGGGGCAAATGTGTAATTAGCCACACATTTCTGAATCCTCCTTAATGTTCATTACTGAAACCAGGGGCAATTACAAGTTCAAAGGGGTTTAGGGCACCAGCAGCCTGCATAATCAGTCGCAAATTAAGCACAGCTCATTTGTCACAGCACAGCACGCGCACTTGTATGTGCACACAGAAACACACATGCATGCATACTGTCAGAGTTGAGTCATAGACAAGGTGACAGGCATCAATTTCCATACAGGGACAAATCTCAGCTACCCCAAGGCACTGGGTTAGTTCGCCCAATCCTCTTACGCTCTGATGCTTTGTTTTCACTAGACAACAGCAAACACCACTGACACCTTCACCTTAGCTTGCTCGACATTATACTGTATCCTACTTGCATTCATCCTCTTATAGGTGTTCTGTTTGCTCTTACAATCCCCGCCACCACCTGTCCCGTCTCCATTTTACAGCTTTCTTTTTTTTTTTTTTTTTACCTCTATCTTCCTCTGTGTTTGTCTCCTCCCACCTGGCTGTGTCTCTGCAACACGTGACAGTGTGTGTTTCATGTCTGTCCCCGAAGGTGTATCTCGGTTACCTCTGGGGCCGGGTCACAATGGCTAATCCTGTCTTCAGGTGGCTGTTTAGCACACTGAGAGGAGAGCTCGCAGAACCGGAGGTGAGCTCCTGTTACAGGACTCCCTGACCAGGGGTCACCTCTGACACTGTCAGAATACACACACATACACACACAGAAACATGCACACATGTCCTGGCAGATGGGCAAGAATGCTTGCACATGCATACACACACACCAAAGTTTTCACACAAACACTGTCGCTTAAACACATTGAGCCTGCTTATCTATCCCAGGTGGCTCAGCCTTCATCTCTCTGTTCCCTTGTTCTTCTTTATCTGTCTACTGTACTACTCCTCTTCTAGTCTTTCTCTGTCTTCTCTCATTCCCAGATCAGTCAGACTCTTGTTCACATTAGGATTCCCTGATATGATCTCCTCGAAGACTTGCTCTAGTGGCCATGCGTTGCCTGTCCTGCCCAGCACCCTCATTGTTTAAGCTGCTCTCACACGGGGACACAGTCAGGTCTCCAGTGAATTGAATGGAGCCCTATCATGTGTGGCTCAGCGTAGTGGGAGAGAGAACTCATTTTTCACTGGGGGAACGACATCCATCTCAGCAGCCAAACGCTGGCTGTTTCATTAAGTAGCCCATCCAGGCAGACAGATGTGTTCACCACACAGCCATGTTTGCCTATGCAAGAGCGTGTAGTAACCCACAATCCTTTGGGGGAGATTAATAGGCTACCAGCCCCTTTCCATTGATTATCTCCATGCCATTTTCCCCTCCTTTCCCTGGCTAGATATTAAAAACTAATGAAGCCTATTGAAAACGGGAACCGCGAGGCTCTTCACGGATCATTTTAGGTTATTTGGACTCAAACAGAGAGGGATCTCTTTAAGGCACAGTTTGAGTCGAATTAAGAAAATAAATGTGGAGAGCAGTGTTGAAGAAACGGGAGGAAAAAAGAGGAGAGAGAGTAGAGAGTGTGACTGTAAAAAGATGTGTGTTTAAGAAAAGACAACTCTACTCTGACACATGGAGCGGAGACACGGCAGATGTTAGCAATTCCAGAGCATAGCAAAGCATTCCTAGTGTTGGAACCATGTCCTAATTGCCATAATGGAGGTGGTAAGCGCTGACAGTAATGGAGTCGTGGGGATCCATCCCCAGCAACCTGAATTAGGGGCCACTTGGCAGATCCACTTCAAGATGGCCTGTGTTTTTTTGTCAAGATGCTGTTGTTTTCACTGTTCTGCAAACTTTTTTAAATCTTGCTTTTTTTTCTGTGGCGTCACCAACTTTCTCTCCCCTGCCATGCTGTCGGGGGCTCTGGGGTGGTGGTTGGCATAGGGTGCAGTGTAGAGGGAGAAGGTGGTGTGTGAGATAGATGGGTCAGAGAGACCTGGGCGGAGAGTAAGCAAAGAGTTAAAAGCGTCCATGTGATGGGCTCACCTCTGCACCAGGCCTGGTGAAAGGCGGCGGGGTGCTGTCGGGGAAAATGACTTCCTGAGACATTACCATCAATCACCAGACAGGTCAGGCCCCCCAATCCCGCCATCAGGATGGAGGAGAGGAGAGGGGGATGGGGAAGGAGGATTAGACTGGAGGGGACGAAAACAGAGAGGAAGACTGAAGTAAGGCTTGTTGGGGAACAGACTATTAACAATCTCTTTTTCTCGCTGTCTGACTGTTTTATGTCTTTCTCTTCCTCTGCCTATCTGTCTCTCTGTGTCTTTCTCTCTTTCTATTTTCCGGTCTTCCATAAAACGGTTACCCAGGCATTCAGGAACGGCCCCTGCTGGTCAGAGTCCTCTCCTCGGCTCAATTGCATCATTAATTATTCCACAGGCAGTGGGCTAGAAGCAAATCTAAAGAGAGGAAGAGAAATAGAGAGGGAGCAAGAGTTAGATGGGGAGATGGGGGACAGCTGTCTAACACCCCCAGTTGGTCTTGCTTTCACTCTCTTTCTCTCTCTGTCTCTTTTACTTTCTGTAAATGAAGGATGGGAGAGGGGAGGGGCTTGGGTTACCTCAGTGAGCGGTTGTGTTACATTCCTGAGAAGGGAAGGGGTAGGGGGGTGGTTCAACGAGTTGTTGAAAAGAACACAGACGCTTGTCAACAGCCTCCGAGCTGGGGAGCCATCATGCCTTGCTTTAGGCCCGCAGGTCAATGACCCTCTGTTGCACCCAGATAGAGAGAGGTAGAGGGAAACAGAGGGAGAGAGAGAGAACCACCAAAAGCTACAACAAATCACCGTACGGTACGTGTCACTGCTTGTCTGTGGCAGAGGTCAGTCAAAAGCCTCAAAAATCTCTAAATCCTTCTTTTTCTCTCTTTACCCATAAAACACTGTACATGAGCAGTGGCTGAGTGCCTGTGGATTAGCTTTCTCTAAAGCACTAGTAGAGTAGAAGGAAGAGGAGAGAGAGAGAGAGAGAGACAGACAGAGAAAACGGCAAGCGCTGGCAGTCATGGCAAAATGGCCCATTAGATTTAAGGAGTAAAAGTTCATCAGCTTTATTAATGGGAAGGTATATAAATGAAGTATGAATTACCTGACTTTTATGGAGTGGCGAGAGTGAAACTGGAGTGTCTTATGATATAATGTTTTAGTGAGCTGTTCTGAGCGCTCTGATGAGCAGGCTGCAGAGGGGAGGAGAGAAAGAGTGGAGAGAGAGATAGAGAGACCGAAGTGTGCTGGGGTCCCCTGAGTCCAGTGGCTGGAAGGTTGCCTGATTGTTGCTAACATGCGTAGCTGATCGGGTTAGCTTGGAGACAGGGATGTTCGTAGCTTCCAGGCTTATTCTTTGCGTGTCATTAGCTAGCACAGTAAAAAAATTGCCGGCATGAAAAAAAAAAAAAAAGGTCAGTCATTTCTGATTTTGTCGCTCTTCTACACATGTGCATGCAATCACAAGGATGCAACTACGGTCGAACATGCCTGCAGTTCCACATGCACAAGCACTTTTTATAAGCAAACATGCATGCACTCATACAGTATATGCAAGAACACATGCAAGCACAAGGACACACAGATGCCAGTGCACAGACAGACAGACAGACACACACACACACACACACACGCACGCACAGACACACGCACACACACACACACACAAACAAACACACATGCTCCCCACCATCCTGTAATAAGCGGTAAGCTGAGCTAGCTGATGGTCATCCTCCCATGGGGCTGCTGGGTGGCTGCCAACTTCCTGCCTGCTTTGTCAGTGGATAAAGCCCCTAACAAACGAGAGGGCTGTAGCTAGGCAGGCCAGCCAGGTCAAAGGTCACCTCGGCCCCCGGGCAGGATTGCCTAAGAGCACTACAAGGAGAGAGAGGGAGAGGATGGAAGAATGCACTTAAAGATTGGCTGCTATTAACCAGGCCTAAAAGCTATATCCTTGCCTTAGTTCTCTTCTCTTCTCTTCTCTTCTCTTCTCTTCTCTTCTCTTCTCTTGGCGGCACTTCACAAAGGCATTTTAACTCTCGTCACATGTCGACTCTGCTTTGAGGAACATTAAGAAAGTGAAAGATCCTGAGGGCATTTGTCAGTCCACACAGCCCGATGTAGCCAGCCGCCCCTGGGTGTTGAGCAATGACAGGAGATATCTCCTTGACTCATACACCCCTAGATGAAAGGAGAGCTCAGAAGACGTGCATTTCTGAAAGGCAAAAACGGTATTCAGAAAAAGAGGACAGACACAACAGGTAGGGACGGGGTGGTGACTGATCAGGGCTTGGCTGGCTTTGTTCCATGGAAGTACTTGTGATCTCAGATGAATGCACCTATGGTTACCATCAGCTATGCTCCTCTGTCTCACTGACAGGGACATGATCTGAAGTGTCTGTCTGTCATGGGCCTAAGAGCTTCTCTCACTGGCAGAGGATAGAGGAAAAGGGAGACAGTGGAGGAGAGGAGAGAAAATCTTTCTTTCCACCCCAGCTGTCCATTCAGAGGGAGAGAAAATTTGACATGGTTGACTTGAACACATTTAGCATCATTAGCAAACAGGAAGTGTCCCCTGCAGCTGTTTTTTGGCAGGGGAGGGAGAGTTCCTGCCTGCACTGTAATGGACAAATGTTACCCAACATGTTTGCCTTTGATTTTTGACCTGAAAACAAAAATTGACATTACAAATGTCCTATGATATCTTCCAAATTGGCTTGACATTCCATAGCTGGCCGCGGGGGTTTCTTGTTTGTCCTCTGTAAGTGGTTGTGCTCTTGTTGTTGTGTCCTGAGGCTCGCTATTAGAATGTACTGGCCTTTCTCTCGAGAATGTGAAGTCTTAAAGAGGCAGAGGGAGAGACTAGAAAGAGAGAGGGGGAGAGCTAAAAGAGGTCCTGGTTGTGTATTTGAATACTTATGCTCATTAAGTTAATGCACAATGAAAGGGAGAACCGTCAAGTGGAAACTCTCAGAAGCTTCTATTTGAGGAGCGAACACACTCGCTTTTCTCTCCCTCAGTCTGTCCATCTCTCCACAAATTAATCTGTTTCTATTTCAATTGAAGATCAGCCCCACTTTACTTTGACTTAGGAAGTTAAACAAAGTCTAAAGAACACAATAGAGAAAGAGGATAAACTTAAAGAGACCCTGTATGTTAATATTAAGTCCTTTTCCCAACAGACTTTATCAACAGGCTCTAGGTTGTAAGTGCTTTACTGTTTTGTCATCGGCCCCTTGTGGTTTCCCAGCAATTCTTTATAGTGACCTATAAGCCTCAGTATGCCTGAATAGTGTCTAATAACCTAGACCTATTGGATGCAGAACATTTTTAATTATTTACATATATATGAAGCCTGAGGAGAAACAAAGCCACATTTGTGAGGAGGTAGTTATGGTAAAAAAAAAAAAAATTTGGACAAAGAATTTTGGAATCACAGAAACAGAATTATTATTTTTCCTATTGGAAATAATAGGACCTGAAAATGATATACAACAAAGTTTTGGGTAAAATGATTTGGTGATACACACTGTGTTCCACACTCAAAACCCATGCTAGAGGTTTTCTCAGGACAAGTCTCTCAGTTAGTCGGTGTAGAAAATCATTGCTTTTTTACAATGTGTACATACGTCATTAAACCAGTGCTGATGTTTATTCAGAGGCTTAGTTCGCTCACTACGCTTTAGCTATAGTATGTGCTCCCAATGACTTTATGACTGGCAACAGTGACAAGTGGTGTGGATATGAGGTTGTCCAATGCAGTCAAAGTAGGTGGGTCTTCTGCTTTGACAGGCCCACCAGGCCTCTAATGATCTGCTTATAGGCCCTAAAAGTCCCTCGCAAAGGCAAGAGACAAATTACCTCACAGTCCCCAAAAAGCAACATCATAGAGGATAAAAGAAAAGGAGATTCATTGTTGTGAATTACAAAAAAAATCTATTTGACATTAAAATTTAAACTTATTGAAATTTTATAGGAACAAAACCCTTTGTAGGAGGATGATCCTTTGGCTCAGCTGCAGTCATTGCAACAAGATGTTTTAAAGATTTCTTGAGAGCCAGTAGTGAGCGTGGCTGTGTGTTGACATCAGGCGAGCTGGAGAGCAGAGCAGAACAGAGCTGGGTGCCCCTGAGCAGGCAGTTACCACAACAAAGCCAACAGACTGGTCTGAAAAACCAGGCCAAATTCCTGCCCTCTAGGACCAGGCTTAAAGCTTGAGCGGAAACTTTGAAAGAGGGGGACGAGATGAGAGGAGAGGAGAGGAGAAGAGAAGAGGTGGAGTGAAGAGGATACGAGACGAGGCCAGACGGGTTAGCGTGTAGCGAGAAAGGGATAGCTGCTGGGGCCTATGGAGTATGGCGGGAGAAGGAGAGATCGACGGAAATGAGAGAGAGAGGGAGAGACTGAGAGGAGACCAGGCCCCCACTGTAAGGATGGAGGGATCGTATTGCTCCTCTTGAAAGCGGAGGGGTAGCCGTGTGGTGGAAAAAGAAGCCATGAACTCGATCTGACGATTAAATAGGCACATCTCTATGGCTGCAGGCCACGCATGAGACCAGGTCCACAACACAGCACACACACAGTTTGTGTATATAACTGTTGGCAAACTCCAATAGATCTATGGGTTGAGTTCAGTTGATCCTCGTTTGGGAGGGTTTTGTGGATTTCTGTGTCGATAATGAACACAGTTTTTTCCAGTTTTATTCTCTTTATTGGATAAAAGTGATACCTTATTATCATTATGCATGATAGCATTTGGAAAAACATCTCTCTCTTTTCTTTGGTCGATCCGTTAAGTCTGGAGGTGCATTGGGATTGTGTGGGAGTGATTGCTATTTAGCCTCATGGAGCTTGGTGCAATCAGATGCCTATATCTCGCATATCCTCCAGGGCTCCTTCCTCACCCTCTTCCCCCATTCATTCCTCGCTCCTTGCGACTCCCCTCACCCACTTTACTGTTACTGTAGCTTGGCAGGCAAGCAGGGCAGTTATGCTGTAGAGCTTCTCTACAACCTTGCACCATCTCCAGTGAACATAAATTAATGGTGTAGAGCAAACAGGCTGCTGGCTGGGGTCCAAGAGCTAGTTTCAGGAGCCCAGCCAGCGATTGTTGTGGCGGGCCATGGCAGCAACAGCAGTAGTAGTACTGATGCACTGCCAACCAACCAGCCAGCCAGCCAGCCAGCCAGCCAGTCAGAGAGGCAGACAGACAGACTGGGGGCCCTTTTGCTCTATAATAGATGCTGCGGGCCTCGCCAGTCCGCCTTGTATTTGCAATCATCACCGTTTTACTGTCAGAGGACAGTCTGCTGAGAGCCCTTATACTTATTGTGGAAGCTCTGGAGTCTGGAGTGAGAGAGACAGAAGTGTAGTGGTATGTTCTGAATGCAGATCGTGTGAGGTGTAGATATGGATGTACTTTCATTTGCTGTTATCAGAGGTTGGCATGCAGTGCGTGCGGTTTGTAGGTTGGCATCATGTGAGTTCTGTTTATAAGTTGGCTGTGTGTGTGTATGTGTGTGTGTGTGTATATGTGTGCAATCAAGAGGGAGAGAGAAAGGCAGAGCAGAAGGGTTGAATCATTGAGTCATGTGGCATTCTTGCCTGTTTTCAGACTGTTGTCAGGAAGCAGTGTAGTTCCCAGTAAAATAAAACAAACACCCAAAAAGCCCTCCCACCTCCACCCACCCAAAAACACACAAAGAGAGAGAGGGATGGACAGAAAGAGAGATAGAGATAAAGTTGAGCATAGAGATATAAATGGAGATGTATCTTAACATTTTTTCAATGTAACTTTAGTTTACACACACACTGTTCAAAATAACTTAAACTCACCCAGTTTATTCCACTGGCAATACTTAGTTTGTACTCAGCTAAGTATGAGAATAAACTAGACATTAGTTCATAATCAATTAAACAAATAAAATTAATTTTTGAAATCACAAAGCTGCATCACTTGTAATTTTAACTCATCATAACTGTAATTTCATACAAATATTTATTTGCAGTTTATACTGATAGCTTTAAAAAATCGATTATTTCATTATCATAGAAATATGAAGCTCTTCTTTTTAAGATTGTCAATTGTCAATCTATTTGATGTTTACAGACGGAAGTAATTAACTATATCCTTCAATTCAAACCACAAAATCTGTCAGAAAACTGCAGCTAAAAAGCCAGATATTGCTCTGTGCATAATAAACACTCGTGATGGATTCAAAAACTCCAACTGGATTTATTTGTCATATCCGTTTGATCTCCCAGTAATGCCGATATGCATTCAATCTCATTGTCATTTGTCAAAGAAGCCAATTGTAACATTATTAACAACGGCAACTTGATATTTAAAATGTGCCAATCTTACCCCAACTCAATGCAGAATCCATATTAAAATGTCATTCCTATATTTGATTGCGTTTATTTCTGACAGTGAATATTATTATCATCCTCCAGTCACTTTGATTAAAAACAAATAAGATTCCAATCAATGCGAGGAAGGCATATATGAAAGGAATACTGGGATACAATATTGCTGTAAAACTAGACACAAACTCACAATAAAGCCCATGAAATCCTCCCAACACATAAAAACATTACTATGAAAAACACATTTATAGAATGAAAAATATATATGCAGATTATCTAATAACCCTATCCACAAAATAGCCGGAGCTAAATCACACCAATCATCATCAGCAAATCCTTTGTGTTGCCATGGCACAGGGGTAAACAGCCAATGGCCTGGGATTTCCTGGGAGTCATTAGCATGGAATAGGTTTGCAAGCCACTGCAACCTTGTGACCTGGCTCTATAACTCATGTCACACACTGATGATGTCATTCATCAATGGGGTCCACCAGCTTCTCAGGCAAGGGGCCGCAGGTTCGGTGAGTGGAGGAGAAGGGGCAGAGCGGTAGAGGCGGTGGGGGTTGAATGGAGCGGCCAGGATAATGATCGGGCTGTGGGATTTGACGACGGCAGCAAATAGGTGTCAGGAGAGTATGAATCTGATATATAGCAAGCTGGATGTTGAAGGAGTAGATGGGAGTCAGTGTGGGTGAAAGGTGTGGTGTGAAGTAAGAGTGGTCCAGCAGTAGATGTGGTTATTGTGTATGGTGAAATGCCAAGCTGGGCTCAGGGGGGGTTTAAGGACCGTACACAGCGGATGATGGAGCTACCTCAGCTTGTAATGTTCAGCAACCACAGGGACCATTACATCCAGCACTATCAGAGAGCACAGAGCACATCATACCCTGTAATTTAGCCAGCAGTCGGTCACACACACACACACACACACACACAGCTCGATTCTCAATGACTGGCAGAATGTGATCCACCTGCGTATGCGCCTGTGTTTATGTGTTTGTGTTGATGTTTGGCTCTGCTTTTTCAGGTCAGGTTGTAGGAATTGGACAACATATGTGCATCAGGATAGTGCACACTTGTGCCATTAACAGGCTTTAGCATAATTAACAGAGCTGTTTCGATCGGAGACCAGCGCTGCCTGGACAACAAATTGAAGCTGCTCATTTCTGGCTTATTTATAGACTGGCTGTTTTACATTTTGCGGTCAATCCTGTTTTAAGGATATTGGCCTTGGTGTTTGTAACTGAACATATTGAGCGGATCCAAAGCTAGAGGGGAGATTATCAATACCATCTTTGATCTTGCTCTGTGTTTGTGTTTCATCCATTAAATAACCATGTCATACTGTCTCCTGAGGGTAGAGAAGGACATCTCCAGGAAGAAACACATTAGAACAGATTTAGCACTCTGACTTTGAGTTTTGTTTGATATTTATTCACCAATTCATCTCACGTTTACTCTTGATTTACTAACACATATTTTTTTACTGAGGCAATTAACATGAAGAGGTTACTCAGAGGTCTGAATAGCCGTTCTCCAATTTCATGGCTGCTACAGCCTTGTAACCACTAGGCCCACCATGCCGGCTTACTTTTCATGTCCGTGTGTGTGTGTGTGTGTGTGTCGCCATTGCCACCACACACCATTTTCTGTAGCTGAGATTTCAGAGCGCCATGCTTTAAGGAAAGCTGCCACAACGTAAAGTGTGGGTGGCCTGCAGTCGCAGCCATAAAAAGTACGTGTGTGTCAGGGAGGGGGGTCAACAAAAAAGGCGAGAGAGAGAGAGTTGAGCGCAGATGAAGATGAGGAAAGGTTTTATAGTGGCATACTGTGTGTATGTTTGTATGTGTGTGTTTGTAAATTTGCTTCTCTGCGTGTGTGCTTGGCAGTGCATATGTGCAATTGCATGCAAGTCTTGGGGTTGCAGGGGAGCGATCTAGTCTGACACAGAAAGGCAAGGAGTGAGGGAATGAGCAAGGGCTGGGAGGGGTATGAGCTGAACGAAATAGGATTTTTTTTAGTGTCGTGTCTATGTGGTCAGAGTAAATCTCCTTACTCAGGGGTTTTGTATGTACGAGGGGGGCTTTAACGTCCCCACTCTCCTTGATGAGACATCTTTCTTGTTTGTTCAAACCATTCATTACGTGGTGGCTGCTGGACGAGCTATGCCGCTGGCCGGCGTATTTATCACCGAGCTAAAGCGCGCTCTGGCTGACAGTAGGCGATTGATGACTGGGTCTGGGCCTGAGAAGCTGAGGAAGCCTTAATACAATGTAAATGACCCACTCCCATTTCCAATTTAGGCTGCTCCTCTCCCCACACCTCCATACCACATCATCTTTAGCTACGTCTCAATATGTGTATGTGTCTGTGCATGTGTGTGTATGTTTGTGTAGTGTGCATACATAAAAAAGAGTGGGAGGAGTGTGTGTTCTGTTATATTTGCTAGCGTGTTTTGATTATGACCGACTTCATAGCTAATGTGAAAACACCAAGGAAGCCCTGGGAGTGTAAGGGGGAGGGAAATAGAGGCTGTCCTCTTATTATGGAGATGTAGATATGTATATCTGTTCTTTGGACATTGTGCACACTGTGCATTCTCTTGAGCACACACACATACATATGTGCACACACATACACACACGCACACCGATACACACACACACACACATACAGACACACAGTAAGCAAAAGAAATTGCTCTGTCTTCGCTAGCCAAGAAAATGTCAGCACCTGGCAATCAAAAAATGTATTTCTATGCAAGCATTATCATCTTTCCTTTTGTTAATGATTTTACCATATTAAAAGGAACTGCGTACACAAGTACAAATCAGATTAATCCCTCTCTACAGCCGGGACTCATTATTTGTCCAATCTCAGCCTTGTTTGTTATTAATTGAGCACATTCCTCAAACCATTTTTTCATCTCTCCTTTAATTAAAATAGACTACATTTAGACCAGCAGTACTACCTGAAAGGAGAAATCCTCCTCTCTGCTGATATGAAACCTCACTTACATCAATTATTTCAGCAGTAAATGAGAAAATAGTTCTTGAGCAACTGTTATCATTTCATGCTAAAATTGAATTAAATTAACACAAGCCAGGCAGACATTACCAGCTTTATGAAATTTGCTTTCTCAATGAGTGTGGAAGAGGAAAGGAGCTGAAAACATGGTGCAAGTCGTGAGGCTAAAGGTGTTTTCCTTGAAGGGGAAGAATGTGTGTTAATGGAGCTTGAAACCACCCGAAAATAGAGGAGGATTTAAGTGTCAATTTTTAAAAGGAATTTTTGTGTGTTGTGATTTGCAGGTGTCATGTCTATGAGTATTTGTTTGTGTCTGTGCGCATTTCTGTTTGCACATGCTTGCGTGCACGTGAATGTGTAACTCCGTGTACATGCATGCTCTCTGTCTACAGTGGCTGAATGAAACACATAGTGTCTCATTTGTTTCGTTTGCGTGCGCCCCGACTCCTAATCTGGCCCTTAAAGACATCTGTCACCAGCGATCACTGTTGTTTTGTCATGCTTCATAGCAGGCCCAGGGGGAGCAAGGCAGCCCAAGGTCTGCCATTTATATCAGCCCATGTTCTCTAGATTGGACCTGACACAAATAGTATCATTGCAGCCCTGGTCACAGAATTACATTTTCAGGTAAAAATCTTGGCGAGGCTGTGGAGGAGATTTCACAGCATTCTGTTCTTTTAGCATTAGTCTGTATTCAGCTGCTCTCTATGAAAGAGCCACCACTAGGATACACGTCAGACATTCAAGGAAAGATAAATGTTTTCACTGCAAATCTGCACCCACTCATTCTCTTGCTTGGTATTATAAAAGGATTCTCAGACACCACAGTATCTGCGTTAGGCCTGCTTGAAAGTCTCGTTTGTCAGTGTGTGTGTGTTCGTAAGTGTGTTGTTGTTGTTTTTTTCTGTGTGTGGTGCATATGTTCGGTGTGTACACTATATGTTGTTTGTGTGTGGGCGGGGTGGGGATAGGGAAGGGGGTTATCACAGTTGACAGTTTTGAAAAAACTTGTTCGGCCAGCTCTGACAGGTTTAGTGATGAGTTTTGTGTGTGTGTGTGTTGATGTGTGTGTTAATGTGTGGGTGGACGCATGTATGCTCTGAATGTCTATACTGTGCAAGGGAGGGGCGGGGTTGGGTGGGGGTCACGAGAAGGTGCAATCTTGGGTTACACAATACAACAAACATATTGAATACATACAGTAATGAGCAACAGCCAGGAACCTGACTCGGCGCATGTGTTCCCTTCCAGCGCTTCTCTTTATGAGTGCTTACATGCGTGAATATTTATGTTAATCTATATGTCAAAGAGGCTCATGTGTGTGTGTGTGTTTCTCTCTCTGTTTGCTCCTACAGCACCCATACCCTTCTGAAGAGCAGAAGAAGCAGCTAGCCCAAGACACAGGCCTCACCATCTTACAAGTAAACAACTGGTGAGTCAAGATTTCCGCTCGCCCTATCTCCACCACCAGCATCGCTCTGCCTTTCATTTTCAAAAGCCTTCGCCTCCCTCTCCCCACCAAGTGTGAAAACCGTTTATGTACAGCACTCCCCATCGCAAATAGACACACACAGAGGTGCACGCTTAGACATACACACTGACAACCTTTGTAACATTATTACATGTAAGCTACCAGGATGTTCCGGTGTTATCGGCAAAGTGTTCTGCGGCTAAGTCAGTGGTCTTTGTGGTTTGATGCGCATGTATTCAGTAGGATATATTTAAGGGAGAAAGGCAGAGATCATAAGCTACCCCTACAACCCCCCACACCCACCCCACCCCATCATCCAAAACCATACCTAGCACCGCCACTGGTGCCCCCACAAAAGGCAAAACTGCCTTCCACCCCCTCCCCGTTTTGCACAAGCTATATGGTGGATTAAGGTTTTGGTGGCCTGGCCAGCAGGGCCTTTGTAGATGGCTTAGCACATAACTGGGGGTGGTGGATTAAATAAAATGATCACAGAAGCAAAGAAATGATACAGGAATTACTTATCAAAATACTAGCCCAGGTTTTATCTGCGGCTTAATTTTGTTCAGTACATTCTCAGGGTGATGTTCAGATTAATTGAACTGACAGCTTCCTTTCAAATTTCCGGCAAGGTATTTGCACGGATTTCAGGTCTTACACAAACTTAATTATATGGAACCCCATTTTATCATTCTAATTCCATGTAGCGGGGGTTCTATTTACAAATGACAAGTCTGTGCCTTTTATTCACAGCTTTCCTTAATATATTTATCAAAGCGGGTTCATTTACAAAGTGCTCTATCTGTTGGGTACAGGCAGGCCGACATTAACGAAGCTTTTAGGTTTATCAGACTCGCAGCCTGTCAAGCCACCCGAGGGTCAATTGATTTTTTGGTTCTGTGATACATTTTTTTCTCATTTTTCCTGGATCACAATGAGAAACATGCCTGGAGAATTAGCCTGGTTTGTCGGCCTTATCTATCAGCCCCCTCCCTCGTCCTCCCCCCTCCATCCTGACATACTCTCTCTCTGTCTCTCTCTCTCTCTCTCTCTCTCTCACTTTCTCTTTCTCTCTCTCTCACCCTTTTCTTTATTCCCTTCTAGCCAAGGGAAGTCAAGCTACTTAAATTGGCCACAGGAACCGCTGTTATCAGACTTTAATGCACCCTACAGTGTGGATAGCATTTCAATTACACCAGTAACCAAAGATTAGCCCCCGCTTGCCTGTTTCATGCCTCGTGCCACCGTTTCGGGACGCCACGCACCTTACCTACAGGAGCAGAAAATTGAGTTGCCTTGCCTGTGTCATGGTGATTAATGCAGAAATAGTCTGCAAACCTGCGAGGAGAGAGAGAGAGCGAAATAGACATAGACAGAGATAGATATAGGAAGAGTCCCAGCCTTCTCAGAGGCCATGAAATCCAAGCCTGGTGCTGAAATGCCTCAGATCCATTTATAAAGAGGTCTGAAAGAATCTCGTGCTGGGTAACATCCTCATGAACCTTGTTTCCGCACACACATACACGTATGTGGTCATGGAGCTGTGTATTAATGTTACACCAGCTGTGTTAACAAAAACACACCAGGAATCAATTTTCACAAATAAAGGCATTAGAGAGGCATGGAGTCTGCTGGTCTATCACTGGTACATTCTGTGTGTTGTCAACTCGCCTGGTGGATGCTGCCATGTTATTGGCTATTTTACAGTGAGGGACAGATGAGAAAGAGAGAGGATGTTTTCTTTCCCCTCATGGTACTTAACCAGGCAGGACAGTGAGTTACAGTTAAATATCACTTTGTTTGGGTTGTGCCTTTGCTTTTTCTCTTTGGTTTCTGGTTCCACTGGCTGCTGAGATGGTCCACCCAGGATATGACAGAACTCTGCCATATGTAATTCCGGTTTTAAAAAAAAAAAGCTCTTCAAATTCCTGGCTGGCCCCTTGCATTGTTCTGTAGTTCCCTTTGATGCACGGCCGCTGCCATGTTACTGGCCAAAGAGAGGGAGAGGGAGGGAGAGACAGAAGCAGAGGATGAGTGGGGGAAAAGGGAGGGGATGGCCGCCGTCTTCGGTTTCCAGAGCTCTCCCTCGGGGAAAGGATGTGCTGAATCAGGGCTTTGTCCGCCGGCACAATCGCAGCCCAGCGAGGGCACAAGGGTGCTCTGTGTGATAGTCAATAGACAGTGCATCTCGCTCTCTCCCCACTTACCCCATCAAACCTCCCCGAACCATGCCCTCCAACTGACACCTCCCTTTACATTTACCTGCAGCTCACCTGTACACACAAAAAACAAATCCCGTAGCAGGCCACTTCCAGCTGGTTGGAAACCTTTTGTCTCACTACCACAGGGGACACTCCACCTGGTTCTATATCTAGTCCATATCATTAGTTGGCATTCTCACCTGTTTGTAGCCCACACCCTATTAGCTGTCTGATGTTAATAGGGAACAAAGGAAAAGGTTAAAGTCCACAATTTCACTGTGCTGGTGTTGAGCAGATGAGGAGGAGGACTTGATTATCCAGTTAATAGTATCCTCTGTGTGCATAAGTGTGTGTGTATGTTGCACGTTATGTACATTATTACTAATAGGACACTATTATTTCTCAGTTTGTACAGAGATGTTATGTGTGTACAGTGTATCAGGACACCATTAGTTGACCATTAGGTAGTGTGTTTGCTCTGCTTACATTTGAGACAACTGGCGTCATGCTAACAGAATCGGGGAGTGGTCTGACATGTAATTGCAGTTGTTTAAGATTGCGGGAAAAGGTGAGGGCCGTGTCACCCATGGCATTCTGGGAGAATAAAGTAGGTGAAACGGCAGACTCAGGTGGCTATTCGCTGGAGAAGCGTTAACAGTTTACAGTATCTAGCTGTATATTTGCCTGCCTCAGCAGCTCCTGGTGTCCTGCTATCAGTCTGGGCTAAATGGGGCCTGACCGAATCCTTTCATGTCTCAGCGTCAGACCCAGCATGATGTTCCCTCACTCACTGCCATAAACTCACACGCCAACTATCCTGCCGTTATTTACCACTGCAGCAATGCACACACACACACACACACACACACACACACACACCATGCAGGATTATTACATGGGACTGAGAGATGACACCGATGACAGATGACTGAGAAAAACAGCATCTAAAAAAAGGAAGGAAATCGTCCCCTCATTATTCCCTCATCTCACAGGCAGCCAGTTGGTCATTTCCATGGCAGAAAGAGAGAGAGAGAGGAGAGAGGCAGAGCAAGTCAGAGAGCGAATATGTCAGTTCTTGGCATCTATGATGACTGACTGCTGTGCCACTGGAGCACTAATAACAATAAAGAGGGCACTAAGCCACACTCTATTTTTACTTCTCTGCCTCCTCTCTACAGCCCAGGGGGGAATACATGCATAGACACATATACACAGACACACACACACACACACACACACACACACACACACACACACACACACACACACACACAGGGGAGAGGCTCTAATTAGCGGCAGAAAGGAATACAATGAGTGAGTTATTAAGACACAGGGGCGGATCGCAGCCAACCTTTGCCCCCTGTCGGAGCACAGGTCACATGATAAGGGAAGGATATCCGCCAGACGACGGCGCCAAGCGGCCTGTGCCCACTGAGGACATGAAATAAGCTCAGTCTCTCCGGCCATTCTGGGCAGGGCATGGTGCACTGATTGTTTTTTTGTTGTTATTGAGAATCGGTCCTCACCAAAAGGACAAACTCCACCTTTAACAACAGTCATCATATCACTTAATATACATTTACTATATGTTTACATTAAGATTTAGTTATTTAATTTCATTATTTTAAGACTGAGCAACAGCTCATAAGACTAGACCACCAAAACTGCAGTATATGCAGCCAGTGGTATGGACATGTCTGTGTCCAGTAAATGGCCGTCTAAGACAGGTGTGCAGGAGGAATAAATAAAATGAGAACTACAAACAGAGGTCGAAAGGATACTAGTTAAAAAAGACTTTTCTAACTGTAATGTTAGACTTTTCAAAAGTCTTTACAACTTTTACCTATCTATGTAGAATCCAGATTCTCCTCCCAGATTGCATCCTGCTGTAGCACAGCATGCAGATAAACTGAGTTTAGCTAGCTCTAAACTGACTGCTCTGTAGCTCTCTTCACAGCATGTTCCCCATTCCCACTCAGATCCTCGTTTTTCTCTCTCTCTCTCTCTCTCTCTCTCTCTCTCTCTCTCTTCCTTCTGTGGATCCCTCAAGACTTCTCAGAGTTTAAAATCACCCAACAGAGGCACATAGAAGCTGTACTGCAGGTTCACATGCAAAATGTTATTAACGGTCAAGCCCATTTATTTGTAGTATCTGAGAACAAGAAAGAGAAAAACCAAAGCCAAATTTGTTCCTCCACTTAGCAAAGCATTTTCCACCCCCCTTCCTCAGTCCAATGAGACACTTAGGAACACTGGCTTTTATGATTTTTTTATGATTTTTTTATGATCCTCTGGTTTGGCGGGCGAGCCCATTATGAAATGCAAAATAATAACTAATATTTTCCAAATGTAACATAAAGCTATGAAACTGGCCCAGCCGCCTCTGTTTTTTTCCACATTCTTTATAAGTATTTAAGTCTTATAAATCTCACACAGAGGCTTTTGAGGTCCTTTTTCCCCTCTCCTTACTCTTCTCTATATCACTGCCTATTCCTTACTTTTATGTCTCTTCATTCCTGCCACATTGGTGGGCTAGTTGACTGAAGTTGCTGGTTATCTGTCTAACTTTGACCCAGATGGAAATGTCAGGCCTTTTTTTGGCTGCAACCAGGGACTCCCGGCAGTGGCCATCTTATGCCCCTGGCTTTCTAAATATACAGCTGGAGTGTGGAGAGGTTGCGGTTGTGTGTGCGTGGTTGTGTGTGCATCTCTCTGGTGTCTGTGTGTGCAAGCATGAGTGTATATGTGAGTCTGACTGAGAGAGAAAGAGAGAGAGAGACTATCGGGGCGCTGCCAACACAGGCATCATGATCCCTCTCATTTAGGGACCGCTAATTGGCAGTTAATTAGCAGAATTGACTCTGTTGTCAGATCCCAAGTGCCAGCCCCCCTACCAACACCCCCTACCCGCTAAGTTCATTTGATCTGGCTGCTTTCTTGATGCTGTAATAATAATCCCTTTTTATCTGTTTTGGAGAGAGAAACACATTTGGAAAAACATATTTTCATTATTGGCAGAGTAAAATAGAACAGACTCCCTGTTGTAGTAGGTTTCATTTTGTTTTTCATTTTGTTCAGCCGTTGTTACAGATCCAAATATCTGTTCGCGGTGCAATCTAGACACATGCTGTACTCACATGATAAGCCATGGGAGTCTTGAATAGCTGATGCTAATGTGCCACTGTGTTTATGTGTGCGCTCACAGTATATGTGATGTGTGTGAGCACATGAGCACATGCCACTGTTGAAACGCTCTGTGTGATTAACAGGGCCCACTCCCACTTTATCAGGCACTGGGGGCACATTGGGTCATAGCATGGCATGAACACCCACCGTGGCCACGGAGCAGCCCAGTGCCCACCGCTGTGTGAGTCTAAAGTTATGAAAAACAGGTGGTGCTTTAATAAAATTGGCAGTGTCGGGCGATCATGCACAAAAATGAATGCTTTTTTACTTGTTTTCCCATTACAAGCTCGAGACTCTCCAAGGCTGTGGAATTCTCCCAGCAAAGACGGCATGCAAGGAGAACGAAGCCAGACGAGGCAAGATAGAGAGGCAAGGAGCTGAAAGAGGCATTACAGAGAAAGCATTAGAGAGAGATGGAGAGAGATGGGAGGAGGGAGGTCTTTGTACTTCTCTTCTCCTTTTGGCTCTTTTATTCCTCAACGGCTTGGTTTTATTGGTGGGTCGTTTAATAACAAGGGCTCTGCGTTTGAAATGAAGTCGAGCTGCGTTTGCGTGGGCGAGCCTCCTTTTTTTATTTTAAGATGGTAATTTCTGTACTAGGGGTGAGAACTGGAGAGAGACTGAGCGAGAGAATGAGGTAGAGAATACACGAGAGAGAGAGAGGAGAAAGAGAGAGACTTTGAGGGAGAGCAAGAGGGTGAGAGTGTGGGAGAGGGAGAATTCAAGGGGAATACAAGGGAGGAAAGTAGGTTAATTTATTTCATTTGCAGGAAGAGAAAGAACTTAAAAAGAAAAAAAAAATCTTGGTGATAGTGAGAAAGAAAGTGTAGGATGCTGTTTTCATGAACAAGCAGCTTAATGCACACGGGCAGCCACAGTAAGCCTGCCAGAATCTCCCTGTGCCTGAGGCCATCTGTGAGCAGAATAGCAATTTTATTACTTTGTCATTAAACCAATTTCACAGCAGTATTGTTTGTTAATGAGCAGCCGCAAACGAGCGAAGATGTCACGTACTAGAATAGCAGCAAGATTTGTGACCCCAGTCCTCCTCTGTCTCATTCTGCCAACCTGTACCTCATTCTTATTCTTCTGCTCTTTCTGCCATCGTCTTCTTCCTTAACATCCTTACTGTCATCCCTACTCTCTCCCTGCCATCCTCCCATCTTGCTCATCCCTCCCTTCCTCCCCCTGTTATAGGGGTCGCTGGCTCATAAAAGGGGAAACTGCTGAAAGATAAAATGCAAAGTCTATACAGTCAAGTCTCTGTTTATGAGCTTCCATTTGCCTTTAAAGCTCATTGGGACGAATGGTTTCTCCATGGGCTTTCAGGGCGTGCAGCTGGAAAGCCTGGGATGTTGGCCTGTTATTTAGCTCTAAAGCCTAACATGGGTGCCAACGGCAAGTGCCAACAGAGGGACTAGGCATCTGAATAGGTGCATAAGTCCTTTGCTAGATGATGTCATGCGTTTTTTGTGATTTTTCAAAGTTGTTTAGACTACCAGGCTTGATCAGTGCTTTTTTGTTTTTTGTTTTTTTTTGTGGATTTGATAAATGTTGTAGTCGTGCATGTAAAGACAAATCTAACTTCAGGTCAGTCTGGTTGTTGTTTGGAATGGATTGTTTTCACAAAGAAAGCCATGTGCTTCAGCTGCTATGGTGCTATATGTGTCTTTATGGCTAGTCACTCTGTTTATGTTTTTACTCTGGAGGTCAGTTGGCAGAGATTCTTGGTCTTTTTGTGGCTTATGACCGAGAGAGAGGCAGCGAGAGAGAGAGATTTAAACTGAGGCCCCAGAGGATCAGACAACCTGACAGAGTAGATTTGGAATAATTAGTTTTATCTGCTAAGGGAGATAGCCAGAGGAGCTGTGTGTTAGCCACAGGGTGCTGCTTTGTGTATCGTGGTGGTGATGTGTTTGGGGCAGCTGAATGTTGTGTATGTGCTTGGGTGTATTGTGTATGGTGTATATGTGTGGAAGGAGGGGTGAGGGTGTGGGGGACTAAAAAGGATAAAGGTGACCAGGTGTAACAGAATGGCCTTGAGGGGGGGTGTGTGTGTGTGTGTGTGTGTGTGTGTGTGTTGGATCCAGAGAGGACAGGAGCTCCTTCTTTGGCTGAGCTCTTTAAACTCTGTGAACCTCTACAAGGTATTTTCTCTCTGTCCAGGCATGCTCGTTCTCTCTCTCTCTGTTTCTCTTTACCTCCCTCTTTCACACTTTGCAATCCTTCTATCCCTGCATTTGGATATACAATAACAGCATGTAAATAAGCATGCTCTTCTGTCTTTGCTTTGTTTGTGTGGTGTCACATTCAAAATAACCTCCGTTTACCTCCCTCCCCCTCCTTTAAGACACAATGAAAGTGAGTGTTGGATATGAGAGCGTTGTAATCACATCCTTAACAATGCTCCAATGTATTATTCTTACCTGTTGTGAGTGTGTGTATTTTCTGAAGCTGTGATTCATGACCTGGTGCCCTCTGTGGCTCTGAGGTGCAGGCCAATAAGCCCATCATGGAAGACCCTATAAATCAATATAGCCCTTTGTTTGTTTAAGTCATGCTCTGCTCCAGTTCAGGCCTGTTATGGATGAGATATCAGTGGAGTTGGTGCCAAGCAGAAAAGGGGAGGGAATAGGCGGGGGAGGGTGTGTGTGTGTGTGTGTGTGGGGGTCACTGGGTCTCTCTACAAAAACAATCCAATCTTAATTGGAACGTGGCCCAAAATCTTGGAGATATCAAACCCAGTAATTTGCAATTTGGGAAAGGTGAGGAATAAACGGTGCAGCTTGCTGCTTCTCTCCATGTACGCATACCAACACACACATATGCATGTACTTTGATGAAGTTATCAGAGGTAGCTGGAGGAATTAACCACTATTAGCCAACACTATTACATGCATAACAAGATGCAGAGATACAGAGGAAGAGCTGGAGAAAGGCAGGGGGAGAACAATGAGGAGTATATTACCCTAATCTAGGGTTTCTCTCTTCCCAGCCTTATGAATATTTATTCCTCCCATTACCAACGATGATGTTTCAATTGGGAGACTCTGTGAGCATGTGCGGCGAGGAGGGAAGGCAGTGGGAATGTCTTTTCCCTAGTGGGGGTGGAGGGCGTCTGCCTGTAGCCCCCCCAAGACATATCTGCTTTATCATCTTCTTGTTATATTGTATGGTAGGCTTTCTTCAGCTTCTTTCTCACAGGTATGAGGTGAAGAAATAGCAAGTCTCCAAAATGATATACAGTATCTGCCACTTGATCAAAGTTTTCTGAAATAATAGCAGATATCAATGTAAAACTCATCTCTGGTTAGGGATATTTTAATCTTAACCTACAAAATATAACATTTTTGAGAACGGGGTCATCTGTGGTTTGGGTTTATTACTATATCCTTCATAGGAAGAATCACTCATGACAGTTCACAGACTTAAATTTAAGGACCATATTCTGCAGCCTAGGCTGAATTGAATGTGGCTTTTGTGAGACTCAGATATTGTTGTATTTGTTTCTAGCTGTCACATATGAAGGAGGCCAGTCAAAGCTGTACACAGTCAGTGGTAGAGCTGATCTGAGAGGCAGAGGGCTCGCTTCAGGCCACCAGGCACATCAGAGTCCCTGTGGTCCGCTCCACAGTGTCAGTGCTGCTTCTGCCAGCAGTCCCCTCCACAAACAACAGCTATTTATATCACTAGCCTGCTGCTGGGCTTTTTAGCCCTAAACTCTGCTTCTGACCGTGCCTGCACATGTGTGTTTGTGTGCCTGTGTTCACGGTTATGTGTGTCAAAGCGATTATGTGCAATTGAAACTCGGATTAATTATTCAATAGGGAAGTCAGAGGCAAGCTGACAACATTTGACCGATGACTGTCGTGGTCACTAATATGTGCTAGACGCAAACACACTTATTCAGACACATCATGGAAACGTGCTTGGTGGAAACACTCACTCACACGCCAGAGACACAATGATGAGAAGATGATGACATCCCAGTGGGAGGGAGAATCCCTTTCCAAACACACACACACACACACACAGTCCTGTACTCCCCAGTAGTCTGGCTCTTAAAGACACTGAGTGCAATGGCACCTAAACCCAGGCGTTAGAGACTCTCGACAGTCTATCCACTAGGTTTAGGTGTCACTTTTTAATTGCTCAAACTGCGGTGCATTTTTACTGCCCTAAATTCATGGTTAATAGTACAGCAGTGTGAGGAGAAAAAAAAGTAAGTGGCAAGAGGAGAGAGAGCATGTGCATGTATATGTTTGGGGGTGGGGTGGTAAAATGGGGGCACCTTCCCTGTGCAACCTCCCATTGGCTCTGCTTTCTGATTTCTGCTAATGCATTTGAGATTCAGAAGCCTGCAGTTAATGCCTGCAAGGGTGTGTGTACATGTATAGCACATGCATGCTCACAAGTGTACCCAAGCATGTATGTGTGTTGCTTAAGGACGTAACTGTTGAAGCCCATCTTGGCAGGCCCCCTCTTCTCCTCTTTGAGCTGAACCCATTATAGTCTTATAAAGGAGGGAGAAGAGGAGACGTTTGATATGAAGCAAAGGAAATAGATTGGCCTTATTTCCTTCTTGGCTGCTGCAACGCAGACACTTGTGTTGCCTAGACGATGCAGGCAATTGACACTCAATTTTGTTTGAAATATCACGCCTCTATCATGTCATTATCAGCTTCCCCTGGTAATCCACAAAGCCGCCCTGTTTGATATCTGACAATAAGGGGGAGTCACAGAGTCGCGGAATCTCTCACTCGATTACCAGGCAGAGAGGGAAAAAAGGGTTGAGAATGAAAGGGAGCAGAAGACGATAGAGCAAGAGACAAAAAGAGGGTGAAAGAAATAGAGATGGAAAGATAGCGCAGGAGAGAGACAGAGAGGATAAAAAAAGTCACACATTAGTATGATAGCAGTGAGAAGTGGATGGAAACGGAGATAATACCTGCCCTCCCTGCAGAGACATACAAAGGAGCCCAACAGGCCTGGCATTGTGGGAAAAAGTGAAATCTGGGCAATAGGGGTGGCACTCTTCACAAGTGAGAAAATGGGGCGATCTTGTAAGCACACCCACTCATCTCAGGAGGGCTGATGGGTAGGCCGGCGAGTTGATAGTGCCGGATTCATTCTTTCTTTCTATTCTCCCCCTCTCTCCTGTGTGTGTCTGAGTATCTGTGTGTGTGTGCGCCAGCCTGCCAGCATGTCTCTGTTCTATTTCTTGCTGGCCCTGCATGAAAGCAGGAAGCCCTCACCCACCCAAAAGGTGAGAAGCTGGCTTATGAGGAATGAGCGTTACCTTCCAGCGCTGACGACCCCTGTCATGCGCTATGTGCTGGAACCTTTGACGGGGGGCTAATATTGACATATGTTGGGTGTTTTCAGATGCTCTTCAAACAACGGAAAACACAGCTGTTGGTCCCCCAGCTCCTGGGCAGGCAGACAGTGCCTTTTGTGCACCTATGCACGTTAATAAGGTGTTGTCTTAAGGGAGGGAGTGCAAGAGTAAGAGAAGAGGGGCCTTGCTAACAAGGGAGATGTGGATCAACTATTTCCTTAATCCCCCTGTCTGGTGGTGATATTCAAAAATAACAGCGTTAGTAAAAACATTCCAGGGTGGAGGTGCCAGCCCTCTGAGGAAAGGGAGGTTAATGACGGGAAATATTAGGGGACTGTCTGGGAGAAAGAAAGAGAAAGAAGAGATGATTCCACCCTCCCTCCTAACATCCGAAAACTGGTAGAGCTAGGGCAGGTTAGCCATGCTGGGTTGCTACAATAAGGTCTCTTTCATACAGGTGTGTTGACGCCTGGGGCAGGCTTGGCCTTGGTCCATTCCATTCACCCTGGCTGATTTGAACAATAACTATCATATCTCTTAAAAGAGAAGGGAGGGTGAAGCGTCAAGAAGGAGATGCCTGAGAGCTGTGTCAGGGCCAAGAAAAACCCCCGCTGCCGTTGTCAGAGCTTGTTGATGTTGTAGTGAGGAAAAAACGGGCAAGTTTTTTTTAAACCCCCCCCCCCATAACCCCCACATTTTTTTCTTCTTCTCCTTCTCTCTCCCTCCACTTCTGCACTGGATTCAGTGTTTTTGTGCCGTAGGACAGAGTGTGGTGAGGAGACAGAGGAACAAAGTGCTGCTGTGTGGAGCAGCAGCTGCTGCTTGCTGGATCAAAGGGGCAACAAGCGTGGTCTTCCTGGCCCAACGCTGCTCTGGAGGTGTTTGACGGACAGTCAGCAGCTGGGGCCGCACAGCCCGCCATGTAGGGGTCAGGCTGCTGGACTGCAAGGCCCAGGGGTGACATGCCCTCACTGGACAGAGGGAAGAGGGGAGAAGGTGTTAGATGGGAGGGTAAATACAAGGATAGATGTCTATGTTTGTTTCCTTTGTTGTTTGTCTTGCTGTTGTAGTTTAGAGAGTTACTTCTGGGATTACTATATATTTCTATCATTCAAATTGTGCCAGACTATAAGATTTTTCTTTCCTGATGAGCTAGTGAGTTCTTACTCATTCATCAGAATGCATAGGCGGTAGTTGAAGTCTGATTTTTAGGGTAAAACCATCACTAGAATAGCCTTGCACTTCACACTGCAGTATTCCACCTCTTTGGTGCTGACAGAAAATCAGAGCGAGAGAAGAGAGACAGACAGAGAGTGAGCATGCCGCAGTGCTATTGATTTATTTTAATTAGCTGCTCGTTAAATCGTGTCAGTTTGCAACACAAATATATAATTCTTTGTCTGATTTTCCACTCAAGTCTTAATGAGTCGTACTCCCCGGGTTTCAGAGAGGAATGACTGACAGAGCAGTGCAAATGTTACTCATATAGGACTGGGGGGGGGTGCCACAAAAGGGCAATGAGTGGAGTAATAAAAAGGGAAAGAAAAACAGGTCAGTGAAAGTCCATGGAGGAGAGGTGAAACAGTCCCCCTTTGAGAGGCAGACAAAAGAGTCTGGAGGGGGGTATGGAGGAGGCACTGTGGATGAGAGAAAGAGGGAGAGAGGGAAAGAGAGACAGAGGTAAAACTATGTAAACACAGTGGCTGCCCTAAACGTGGGCCCTCTCTGACGTTCCTAAAAAACGAGCCTGCTTCGCTCCGCTTCACATCTGCACTAAATCAAACACGGGGGTGAGGTAATGTTCGCCCGGCTTATGTCTCTTGACTCCTGTTTTAACTTAAAGAAGGGAAGAAGGGTTAGAAAAAGGGAAACTCTGCCTCCGATAGGATGAGCTTGAGGAAGCTTCCTTGTTCCTACCCTATCTCGATGTCCTTTATCTCCATCCTGTAGGAGTGGAGCCTGTGAAAAGCTCCTTTGTGGTAGTTTATGATAAATCCACAGATACTGTAGATTATACGTAGCTAGCTATGTATAAACTGTGATAGTGGGCCTGTTAGTACCATGTGAGCTGATTCAATCAGCGTTGTTGACACTACAGTGTTGGAGGTTCAGTAGCCCCAGACTGCTCCACTGTCTGACCGGACCATAATTAGTGTTTGTTTATACTAAACACACCCTCCTCATGGGGTTAATTTGCATGTACTTCCTGGTCAAAGGACACTGAGTGTTTTACTCCTTTCCGCCTGTGTATTTTTTTTTTTTGCGGGGGGAGAGGATCAAACTAAAGCCTTCCTCCTTTGATTCCAGTGAGTTGTGACTCAATCGCTGGAGGTTTGGATTCTTTATTTTTGTCTGAAGCAGAAGTATGGAAGCAATGAGCTTTAATAGGAACCAGAGGACAGTCATGTTTGCAAGCAGTGATCAGGGATTGAGTTCAGCACGTTGTTGTTCAGATTGTGTTGCATCTAATCTTCCTCCAAAGACAGACAGGGGCCCAGGAATTTGACTGACAAACGGAAACTTACCCCCCTGTCCCTGGCATATGAGCTCTCAAAATGGGCATTTGCAGGTCAGCCATGAAAGTAATAAACTGTCAACAATTTCAAAGCTGCCTCCTCTCTTTGCATGATCTGCAGGGCTACATTTGGAGCGGTCCGACACTCATTTCTTGGAGAAAACATGTTCAGTATTTCTCTGTTTCTCTCTCCTGTCTCACTCTAGCTCTGGCTCGGTTTCTTTCTTTCATCACAAACTCGTCAAACGAGTGACCCTACTCGTGATTGGCTGGGTTCCCTCCAATCTCCACAGCAATTGGCCAGCTAAGCAGCGAGGCTCTCTCTCTCTCTCTCTCTCTCTCTCTCTCTCTCTCTCTCTCTCTCTCTCTGTTGGCTGTGCTCCAGGGTAGGGTGGTTTGGCATGACGATTTCTCAGGGAAGGAATGCTGACAACAGGAGCGAGTTACCAGGTGTGGCTGCAAGTCAGTAAACCAGAAACAAGGCCTTTCTGACAGATTGAGATGAGGAAGCAAGAAAAAAAAAAAAGAATAAATACAACCACTGAGTCAGACAGACTGGTTTGCTGTGATTTAATCTCCAAATGTCAAATAACCGTAGTAGTATTTGTCAACTTATAAGGTCCTTTCTTTTATGATGATGATGCAGTTGGTTTGTTGTATTAAGTTGAAGGTCTCTACTTAGAAAAAATAAAATAGAGGCACATGGTATGTTTTAGGATTATGGGATTATGTAAGTTCCCTAAGTCTCTTGTTCTGTCTCTGACCACCCCTTACCCTCGACCCCCCCATACTCACACATACACACACACACACTGGGTATAGCATAACATTGTATGCTAGCCAGGGTATTTAACACCTAAGCAGACACTCTCTCAAGCCCACTCCCCCCCCCCGTGTGTGAGCAGATATTAGTAACCAGGGATGCCGTGTTGATCCAGCCTCGCGGAGACCCTGTGTCAAGTTGACTCCTGCTGCCCTGGCTCCATCATTCATAGCTGTCTGTTATTTTCCTCTGCGACCTGCACAGCCACAACACTCAGAGCACTAGTGCACTCTATATCATTATGGAGCAGGGTTCTGTCTGGAGATGCATATTGTATCTGCACATACACATGTGTTTGCATACACGTGTAGCTCACGCCATTTCAGGGTATGTCAGTGGGAAGTGCTACTCTAGGCCAATTGGCAGTAGTGTGTGAAGAATGCGCAGACATGCACATACACACATATTGACTGACAAGTGCATACATATTCACATGCACGCTCCAAAGCATTCTTGGCACTGCAAGAGCAGTTTTTGATATGCAACTTGAAAATGTGTTTAAGGCTTATTGGCTAGAAGAAACCAGTTGCCCACATGAAACAGCGGTGGACCGCTACCCCCATCAGTCCGCTTTCTCCTGGGGTAATGTACACATTCTGAGCTGTATCCCAAGGAATGACCTCCACACGACCCCCTAACCTTGCCTTTAATTATTTGTTTGAAGACAGCATGGAGTTCCCATGCTGAGAGGTACTCTGTGTACTGTGTGTGCATGTGTGTGTTGGTGTTTCTGTGCTCTAACATTGAGCAGAGGCAGGCCATAATAAGCTAGACCACCAGATGTAGATAATAAAACATGGGCTTTGGGTTGGAGGTTTTTTAGCTAGTGTCCCCTGTGAGCCTCCTGTGTTCTGGTTAGCCTACAGACATGCTGGCAGTGGTTGTGGTCATGTCTATGGTGTTGATGTGTGGATTTACAGCGCGCGTGTATGTTTTAGCGAGTGGTTGGGAATTCTGAGTCCCTGTGGTCAACCTCTGTGTCTCTCTCAGGGCCTTGGGTCCTCAGATCCATCCATCTCTCAGTCCATCCCAGTTGACTGGCCTTCATCTCTGGAGGATTCCTGGTTGTGTTGTTCTAAGCACACACCATTAGCAGCTCACGGGTCGAGGGAAAACAGTGTTATCAGGCTTGGCTCTGATAATCTCAATTGGCTTTACTCAGACTGATAAAAGGTGCTCTAAGGCCACAAGAGGGGCCCTTGGTCACCCCCCACTCCCTCCAAAGCACCGCATTGCCTCCTGGTTACTGTGGCAACTTGTTTAGCGTACAAAAACAGAGCCTTTGTGTGTGTGTGTGGGTGAGTGTGTGATATGGTGATGGTTGGCCAATAGGGAATGTTGACAAGAAGCAGTTCCATCTCAGAAGCAGCTTGTAGGGAAAAAATTTGAATATCCATATGTTTGTGTACATGGCAATGAGCTGCTTTCATACTCAAAAATGACCATTTCAATCAGAGCAAACACCCTGATAGCTAAACATTTTCCTGTATGCTTTATGTCATACATTTCCTGTAAGAAGTCAGAAAACACAAGAGGAAGAACACTGTTTTTAAAGGAACATTTAGAAAGGAAAAAAAAATCTGAAAACGGCACTTTAATCATACAGCATACTCTCCAGTACATAGAGTATTTCCTCTGCAGTCACTAGAAACCGTATGGGCAAATTTAGCACCTGGGAAGAACATTCCTAATATTATGTGTTTATGGTTATGTCCCAGAATAGGTAAGAACGCACGTGGTTGTGATTTTGAGCCCCTTGGTGCATTTAGAAAGGGAAAAAGCAGGACATATATTTTGGCAGGCCTTGTACTCTGAGCTTAAAGAGGGAGTGTGATACCAGGAATGTCTTACTGTTTACTTGCTCAGCTGGTTTTGATGCTGGAAGCGTCTTTCTCTCTTAAGCACTGCAGGCATAGCTATCTAAGAATGCTTTGTCCCCTTTGTTCTCTCAAAAAATACTTTCAAAGGTAATAAAACTTAATCCTCATTCCTCCCTTAAATCACAAATCATGCATTACAATCATATAATTTCCAATCTAGCTCTCTCTTTCGCGCACCCCACCTTCCTTCCTCCTCGTTCGCTCTCTCTTATTCTCATATGGATGTGTTTCATCTTTTTCTCTCGGGGGGCCCGCGGCACCCCTGCGTACCTGCACTCTGGATGCCCCCTGGCAAATGAGCACCGCGTCTCTCTTTTCCCAACCGTGCATTTTGTACGTTTAACCATGTCACTTTGAGCCGGGCAGATTACAGGCGTTTAAGTTCATTGGAGAAGGTAAGGGCAGGTATCAGGGCTTCATGGGGGATTAGGAGCCCAAATTGGTTCCAGCTCTCCCTTCCTTCTAATGACCAGTTCTTTAGTCGTACTGATGGTGCCGTGGCCCGTATGTTAGAAGAGGGCGGTGGGGCCTTTTTTTTTTCTCTCCTCTGCTTTTTTGGAACCAGCAAAGGACTCCATGCTGGACAGCTCCAATGTGATTTGAAACCCCTCTTTAATATCAACCACATGGTGGTACCTGTAGTGCTAAGTCCACGCTACGTTTTTAGTATCTGAAAGTGAATGAGAGAAAGACAGAGAGAGACAAGGGGGTAAAAGAGGAAGAAGGAAAGAAAGAAAGGTGGAGAGCTTGCTCGGCCTGAGTGGCCAGCTTGCGTTTGACACAGCCCAAGGCATCCCATACCAAGTTAAAAAGGTTGCCCCTGGCTGGCAGTCACCTCCAGATGACCTCCGGCTCTACACTGGAAAAGCCACAGGAGCAAGGCCGGCTGGGGAGGCTTTGTGGAGCTGCACTTATTTGCTGCTGTGGTGGTGATAAAACTTCAGACAGCCTAATTGATGGGCTCGCTGACATAACAATACCTTGTGAAAGCACGGAGTGGCCCATGCCTGGTCCTCATTTCTAGACAGCTGGAAGGGGAGCAGAACCCCCTACAATGCAGCCAGAGTGGGGGTCCCACAGAGGGGAAGGGTGGAGGTGGGGGTGGAATGGTGGGGAGTAATGAAAGGAACCATTTGTATCCTGCACTTTACTAACTTAAAGCTTACTTTGAAATTACAATGGGTGATAACACTCCAGAAATAACGTTGTTTTGGAGAAGGAACTGTGGACAGGATACTGTACACTACGTATAAAGTTGGTGTGTGCTGTGTGCAACTGGCTGCAGGAGCGACTAAGAAAGACAGCGGGAGAGAGGGATGTGCCACGATGAGGGTTCTTCTGTGCCCAAGCTGCACTTAATACTTGAGGAATGTCTCCCTGGTGCCCATAGCAACCAAACGTAATCAAAAGCTTTATTAAAAGAGGGGGGAATAGATCATAAGGAACATTAAAAGTATCCCTCACTGGGTTCCCAAGTCAGCACACAATTGCCCTTTTGTTTGTTGCTGTTTTGTTGTGAGTGCTGCTCTCAAGGACTCGGTGGCTAATGTTGCCATTAAGTCATGCAAAACTGTTTTGTCTTTGTGGTGGCTTGTGATGAATCTTTCTGTGTGTGAATGCAGGGTGATTTAACGTTTGTTTTTCTCCTCTCTGTTTTTTTTTTCCTTCTCTCTGCCAGGTTCATTAACGCCAGGAGAAGAATAGTGCAGCCCATGATTGACCAGTCAAATCGAGCAGGTAAAAAAAAACAACCCAGCCAACGTACAGCAGAGTACTGCTTCTCTCTCTTTCTTTACCCACCATGAAGACGCTCTTCCCAAATCCTTTACTGGCATGCACATCATGCCTGGAGCCCAGATTTTTTAAAGGAGCACCCTACATCTACTCCCCCCAAAAAAATCCCTTCTACTCCCTCCTCTTCCTCTCCCTCCCTTCATTCCCTTTTCCATTTTCTCCATGAGATGTGTTCACCAGTGGTGCGGGCCGTTTGCTGATTGACTCTAATTGGAGATTTCCCAGTCTAAGTGGAGAGAGAGGTATATTAGCACTCTCTCTGTGAATTACTAATTGGACACAAGAGGAGTGCCAGAAACGCTAGCAGCATTTTATGAGTTATCTCCTTTTTTTTTAGGCTGTTTTGTTTTTAATTTTTTTTTTTTCCAGTTCAGGGTTAGGGGGGTTCCCCTCACTTTTTCTGCTGCGTTTTTATTTTATTCCCTCAAGACTCCCTGTTCTGAATTGTAATCTTAAGTAGTCATTCAGCAAATTTCAAATATCAAGACTGCTACATGGCTACTTAGTCAAATTTTCAGTTTAACAGTATTAATTAATTTTATTTTCAGTCATGAAACTGCCCTTAGGAAGGAGAATGAGTTTTATATGATGCCTTGATTAAATCAAATCTGATGTTTTGGTTTTTTCGCCAATGCAGAGAGGGATTTTCACTTCTTTAAAACAGATTATGGTTAATTGATAGAACATTTATTTTCCATATCTATTGTGGTCAGATTACAAAAGCACAAACTGAGTAGTAAACACGCCACTGTGTGATCCTGTGGAACGATTCAGCCACCCTAAGCTTCATTGACTATGGCATTACCAAAAAGAAGCCAAGTCATTTGTCTCATGGAGGGAAAAGCTGTTAAATAGTTGACTAGCAAGCTCCCAGTCTTAAAAAGGTCTCTACACACTGAGGTGGAGGTTGTTCAAATGAACACGAGCCGTGAATAAAATGAGATGCACTCGTGGGTGACTCTTTCTAAAATTACTGCGCTCTTGTGTGGAATATTTGTCAGCATGCAACCCAATGTGTGCCAATCAACAATCTCTGCAAAAACAGCATGACTAACAGCTCCCCCTAATCTTTACGAATTACAGATTATCCAAGATAATACTGTTATAGTCCTAGAATACACTGTTTTTTACAGTCTCCAAAGAGCATTAGTTCATTAAGGGTAATACTAGACAAAACAAGATAAAACTGAGTAAATTGATTGCTACTGTATCTTCTGTATCATAACAGAGAATCAGGGAAATCATTCATAATATTGAATGATTTGGCAGCTTTGGGATTATCTACATGTTTAGAATTGTATGTTATGTTTAAGAGTAGAAATATATATGACTACTGATTTGAATACTGATTGAGAGAATTGCCTGCCATGGCAGAAATTCTTCTCATCCTGTCAAACTGCATGCTTTCTTCTCTCGGTTAGAGAACAATGTATCTCCTGTGAGTGTGGTTTTGAATGACACTGGCTGTGTGTGTGTGTGTGTGTGTGTGTGTGTGTGTGTGTGCGTGCTTGCATGCATGAGGACCTACTGTATGCGTGTTTGCATGCCACGCGTCAGTCAATGCGGTCCACAAACCAGAGCACAATGTCTTACAGTATGTTTGGGCTGAAGCTGGGACAATTGCTGATTGTCTGGTATGTTTTCTCTTCTTCTTCCCCCTCCCTTTTTCATGTCCACGTTTTGACTACAATCAGGTTTTCTTCTTGATCCTTCAGTGAGCCAAGGAGCAGCATACAGTCCGGAGGGCCAGCCAATGGGCAGCTTCGTGCTGGATGGTCAGCAACACATGGGGATCCGACCAGCCGGTAAGTCCGTCCACCTCTCCTCCTTCGCCCCTCTTCCCTCCGTCATGCCTGCTTTACCAGACACCCGTTTCACCCTCAGTTATCACAGAGCTGATCAACACTGATCCTCTTGTCTGTAGCATGAGATTTAGTGACCTCAGCACGGAGCAGGTCCCCAAGTCAGTCACGTAAACCTAATACTAACAAGTGCTGCACAACCACAATAACACTTCTTTTTAAAAGTCCCCTCCATTCCCCAGACTGTCTTCTGCCTGTTTTGCTTGTTTTTTTTCTCTCTAATCTAACACATCTGGGAAAATCCCTCACACATGATCATAACAAAGGGATTTGTGGGATGCAATGCAAAGTAAAAACACTTAATGCCACATCTTTCACTTCCCCCCTCCCTCATCATTTTCCATCTAAAGCTAACCAACCTCATCCTCTCTATCAGTGGGTCTCCTCTGACGTTTCTGTGATTCAAACTCCTGCTGACCTTTTTCTGGCGTTTATCTCTTCTTTCTAGGGCCTATGAGTGGAATGGGGATGAATATGGGCATGGATGGGCAATGGCACTACATGTAACCTCCATCTTGTAAAGCAAAACGCAAAGAAAAAGGGGGAAGTAAGTACTGGGCTCTTTTCCTTGTTTTTTAACACTTTGGGGGCTGTGGGTTTTATTTTTTTCACCCACAATTCCCTTTCACTTCACCAGCACCACCCCTTCTTACCCTGGCCATAACTTTGCAGCAAGCTCCGACCCCCTACTGTCTAGCATCAACAACTATGAGCTAGCATGCATGGGTGTTTTAGCAAGATGCTTTAAGGGGTAGAGGGGGGCCAGTAGCCGAGGATGAATTAAAGACTTGGGAAAAAGGGGGAGCCGTCCTGGGACAGAAAGGACCCGACTTGTGGCGCCAGACAACAGGAACAACAACAGAAGAAGGAGGGGAAGAAACAACCTGGCATGGCATGTGCAAATTTATTTATCACAACAGCACCATCGCTCTCTCCATCCCGGACAGCCAATGCAAATGTTGGACATTTAGGGAAAAAATAACATCTCCTGGGGAAGGGGCTGACAGGGAGAAATTAAGCAGGCTCCAGTGAAGCGATAAAGAAGGAGAAGTGAAACTGTCCTCCGAGTGACATAAATCTGTCTGAGGAAGGATTGATGCCCAAATTATCTTATATGCAAAGACGGGAACACCGCAGTACATTACGGTCCCTGAGCGAGATATACGGGCCGTGGGTGACATGGCCGATCCTTCACTGGGGGTTTGGTTTGAGCTGTGTAAAGGGAGGAATGAGTGTGTGTGTATGTGTGGGGGGGCCTGTGTGTTTTGATTATTTTTTACTGGTGGGAGACGATTTAAGGGGGGGGCGGGGGCCAGTGACTAGCCTGACCTGAGACTCACAGACAAGAGCAGGGAGACACTGAGATAAATTTATAAGGTTGTAGACACAAGCATGACTGCATCTAAAAGGAGAGGGACTCTTTCACACATACTGATACAGTCTCTCTGTGTTGCTGTTTTTCTGTCTCTCTCTCTCTCACACACACACACACACACACAATCCCTATACAGCTAAATGGCGGCAGTCTGATTAAGCTGGCCATTCCACCTCCCGCTAGTGCCACAGTGCTGACATTTGAAAAATCAAGACATATCACATCCCAAAGGCGGCAGGGCAGAAGAGATTTTATTTTAACACCTAAACTCCCTTGCCCAATGAGGCACAATATAATAACACTTACCTTGATTAAAAGAACCTTTTATATGTAAATGGAGACTGGATTTTCCAAAGGGTCACAGCGGCAATTCTGCCGACAGAGATCATTTCACCCCTCTAGTCCTTGCTTCCTCTCTCTCTTCCTCTGTTTCTCTCTGTCTCTCGCTCGTTTTCTCTCTTCCCCTCCTGTCTTTGCTAATGGCAGCAGAAAAAAAAAAAAAAATCAGGAAGCAATGTTCCCTAAAACAGCCACACAGAGACAACATTTGCTCAGGTTGGCTAATTCTTAATATAGGGCTATATAATTTTGAGACTATTTAATTACGTAACATACTTTATGCTTCATGACCAATTACATTAATAGCTTAATACAGAGGAATATTATCCTCTCTTGATTTGATTACACAGCCACACAATATGGTATATTTGGTACTTAATTATGACCAGCCATTGAGCAGGACTGCTGTGCCATAACAGAAGTACAGCACAGCCAGCAAGGGAGGCAGGCATGCAGAGATGGAGAGAGAGAGAGAGAGAGAGAGAGGGGCCCAGTCTGTCCTCAGTTATTGTCTTCAGATGGTTTTACCACTCTTGTTAATAAAGGAGGGGGGGTCTCAGATCTACTTAATGGAATGACTGCAGCTTACAAGACTGGAGATTACCAGCTTACAGTGTCAAAAACATATGCTGGGCCTTTTAACAGGAGCTGCTCTAGGTTATATGGAAGTGAGGGCACCCATCATACCCCAACACCCTGAATGATTTATTTATTTTATGACCCCAGTAGTGAGGTTTTAAGAGACCTGCTCTGACAAACATGTGCATTTCAAATGAACTGACATGGAAGGGGAGTATTAGAAAATGGCACAGCTTTCAACCAATGAGACTGGTCATTAATCTTGGCCTTTGCTGTCCCTTTTTTTCCTCTCTCCTTTCTGTCCTCCTCCTCTTCCCCTCACCGGGGCCCTCCAGTGTAATTTCTTAATTGCAGTGTACTAAGGTGGAGGAATGCAGAGAGTGAGCATGCCTAGTGACCTTGCAGCGACCTCTCCCCTCCTATTACAGCTTCTAATCCCCCAGGGGTTCACATTACAAAGCAGGTCGGCCCAGACCCAATCCCAGACCCAGGCCCCCTGGCTCCATCGGGACCCCCTGCTCTCTCTTGTCTCTCCCCAAGGTCCAGGCCTCTAGACCAGCCATGTTCCCATACTCAAGTCCCTGGCTCCAGGAACAACCCCCCCCCCCCACACACACACACACTTTTTTTTTTCTTTCTGATTACAACAAACAGTCATGTGAAAAGCCAAACAGAGGCACTGCTGAGCCAGCTCTGTGTCCTGGGTCCTGTCACAGTATGAGAGATGCCAGCATGCTGAGGTCTCCATGCATATGAAGTGGAGTCCATCTTAAGGGACATCAATATACCCCACCTGCTCTTCATTTCTTCTCTCTTTTTACTTCCTTTTATCTTGATGCTGTTTCCTGCTCTCTTTCTACTTCCAAAACCCACGCTCCATGCATTTAAGGTTTGCATAAAATGCTTTCATTCAGGGGCAGAACCAAGCCTTTAATGCTCGCTGTCTTGGTGATACAGCTAACTGAGTCCTAAATTATTTAATAACTTCTTTAAGGGATTCTAAATCAAATATGTTCACAGAGGCACATCCCCATGAGAGAATGCCTGTTCGGTTTGTCACTAAAGTCAGCTGGGGAATTGACTGTTCCACTTGTAAAAGTATTAGCACACATCAATACGGCTGCTTGGTTTTCCTCACATCCTCCAGGACTTCAGTGTCTGTGGATGACTGAGGATCATTTTCCAACCTGAGACCTGACCACAACGCTATTGGGCATTGTAAACCACTCACCATAGCCTAAAATAGCCCAGTGCAATAATGTCTCTCTTTACTTGTCGAAGCTAAAAAGCGCTGTAGTCGCAGTGTCGTAAAATCTGCTAAGCTCTTTGTTGTTGAAGTTGTTTTTGAATTGAATTAAGGAGTTGTTAATGGAGAAGGAGCATGTCAAAGCTGCAGTGAAAAAATAGTTTTATTGACTGTAAATTAATTTCTCTCTGTCAGGTCTGCCAGGCATGCCAGGGGAGTACGTACCTCAGAGCGGTCCTATGGGCATGAGCATGGCCCCGCATACTTACACCAACCCTCATCAGATGACCTCTCACCCCTCCCAGCTCCGACACGGACCCCCTCTCCATGCGTACCTGCCCGACCACCCCCACGCCCACCATCCTCACCACCACCCCCACCACGCCATGCTGATGCATGGAGGACCCTCGTCGCACCCAGGAATGGCCATGCCTGCACAGAGACCCCCTTTGCTCACTCCCATTGACCCGAGTACTGGAGGACAAGGCCTGGACATCCATGCCCAATAGTATAAGGGAACTTTGCTACCACGACAACAGCAGCTACTACAAGAAAACAGTTTTAAAAAAAAAAGAAAAGAAAGCAGCAGCCCACAATAAATCCTATTTTGAGACTATTTTTAAGAGTAAAAAAGTGAACCCTTTTGACCAGAATTTGACACTAAAGAAACAGAATTCCAGATGAGCTGTGATAAATCTTTTTCTTTTTTTTTTTTTTTTAGACTTGTCAATTTTGTTACTTTCATCCAAACGGAGGACCAAGCTGACAAGAACACTTTGTAAAGTCTTGGGCTTTTGGTAAAGATCAACAGAGGATGTTTTGACGTACACGTGTGCAAAGAACGGACAGACGCACACACTCAAAAACACACACTTTTCGCACACTCACCCACACACCATCATAAACATGTTCAGTACACTTTCATGTGACGCGCTCAAACGCTTCTAAAATAAAATCACTCTGGAAGATTTAAAAAAAGAAACAACAGAAAGACTCCAAGAGTTATAACTACTGTAGTATAAAAAGTATAGATAAATAAGTTAAAACTTGTGCATTTTTCGTTGATCACATGGTTTATGTTTCCTGAGCTAGTTTTAGAATTAAAGGTTAACCTTTTCTCTCTCACACTGTGTGTGCTCCTTCCTGGAGGAGAAACTGTCTCGCAGCACAGCACTATAAAAGAAAAAAGAACAATAAGAAGATGGAACATCTCAAAAAGGCTCCAAACCACAGAGGGCAATCAGGTCCTGTCCCCCATAAGAACAGGGCATGATGGGAAAAGGCTGCTAAATGACACCGGATCTCTCCAGAAGATTCAGTTTGAACATTTGTCATGCCCCTTTTTTTGGTTCATGAATGAATGTTGCCCTGTAGGTTTTAAAGGAAAAAAGTTCTTTGTTTGAATTGCCCAAGCACTGGATTGTGTTGGTTTTTTACATTTTTATTTTAATATTATTTTATTTTTTTGTACCCTGGACTCTCATTGGTAAGAGCCTATTGAAGGAAGCTTAATAGTGGAAAAGCAACATCCTACGGCGCTTCTTTATCTGCGGATCAACATTCTTGCCATAAGGACAATACCGACACAAACGTTGATTCTGTGGCACTGGAGAAGCATTTGATGGTTGATGCACCAAAAAACCTATAACTAAAAAAAAAAGGAAAAAAAAGAAAAAAAAACTTAAATTATGAACTCAATGCTTTTTTGGGAAAGCTGAGAGAATATTGTAACAAACTTCGTACAGAGTTCAGTCTATTAATTGTTTCATGTTAGATATTCTATGTGTTTACCTCAATTGAAAAAGAATGTTTTTGCTAGTTTCAGATCTGCTGTGGCATTGATATTGTATGTCCATGAATTCCTTCCTTTTTCAGCACGTGTTCCTCACTAGATGATAAGATGCCGTCTCCCTTAAGCTTTGTCAAAAATACATTAAATACTTGTATGAGGACTGTGACGTAATGTTTAAAAGGTGTTCAGTCACAAATGCTGTAATAAATATTTCATTTTTGATTTTTGTTAGATTTTTGTGTGATTAACTGTGTTACAGTCTTTATCCACATTTCCATTTTAATAGTAATACGATTAATTGGTTAATTAGTGTTATTAGGTCTTAATTTTTTATTTTAATTCAGTCAAGTTCCCACTTTTTTCAGCACTCTATTTGCAATAGCCTGTTTTTAACCAGACTGCCCATTTGGTTATTGAATGCCCTCTTAAAATGACAATAACAAATTATGGTTGAAATATATCTTGCCATGGCAATTTATTTAGGCACACAAATATGTCCCTCGAAATTATAAATTACTGTCAAATGCAAATGAAGGGTGCAAATTACACAGCAAATTCACCACCAACCCATCTTAGTTTTAGACCAAAAGATAAACTGTCAGCAGTGATGTGGTGCTGAATAATAAATGGTTGACAGTGGCCTCCAGTTCTTAAACATAAGGGACAAAAATTGCAGCATAAACAAAAATAAATAACATTTTCTGAAAACATTTATCTTACACTTAATTTTTTTTGAAAATACCACAATTAGCTATTTACAGAAATAAATACAAATTAATATAATGTAGATGAAGTAATGTTTTAGATATTTCTGCCTATGTAAGAAAGGTAGGGCAACCTTAATTTGAAAAAGAAGAAGAAGAAGAAGAAGAAGTTAATTTAGTTTAGATGGATTCACCCTTCACTCTTTCTCTGGCGTTCAAACAATAGAACAAGGATTTGTCCCCAGTGTAATTGCTCCTGCAGAGAGAATCATGGCTGGCCCTCTCTGTGTGCTCTGCTCATTTCTGCCGTTTTGCAGCGCCGCCTGTCGGCCGAATGTGGCACCGCCGTCCAGCAGTACACAGATGGGCTTTGATAGGCTATCTCCTCTCCCTTCTCTGTCTCTTTGCCTGTATTTGCCCGCGGCCATCCAAGTCATAGCCTTAAACCAGAAATGACAACATCACTTCGGTTGAAATATTTTCTGTCCTTCACATATAAGTTTAAACATCTGCTGTGTCGGATTCAAGGCCTTGAATATTTTTTTTTTCCTTCACTTCTGTTTTGCCTTTTAATGTTTGTTACGAACCCTGCTTATCACTGACTTATGTGTGAATCAACAAATATAACACGTGGCACAGACTATAATAATTACTAATAACAGTAATAATAATAACAATAATATAATGAATGTAAATTGTATTATTTGTATTTAGTGCACTAAAACAAACTGGCCTGGCGGGGATTTTCGTTTATAAATTCAGCTCTTTTTTTATTATTCTCACGTGGCCGTCTGAAAGTTTTTTTTTTTTTTTTTTTTGGTTAAAGAAATTCTAAATATGACCTGATCCTTTATTTATTTATTCTGTTTATTAATTTGCAATTAATCTAAACGTATAGTAAATTATTATTAATTCTTAACATTTCTGCAAACACAGATTTGTTTATCCAGCAGCTCTATAGGCCTATTAATGTATTTATTTAACTGTTGGCTTTCGTATGTTCCTGTTAAAAAAACAAACAAACAAACAAACAAAAAGTGATGAAAATCATAATGACACATATTTATGATTTAAATCACTTTAACATTGTATTATTTCCAGTACAATCCCCCGCATGGAAAGACTGTTAAAAAAAAAAATCTTAAATCTAATATCAACAGTTTATTTTAGGTTTATTCAAAAAATGGCAGCCTACAACATTATTTCCTTTTAGGTTATTTGAGCATTTGGATTGAATGTTTCGCAGGTTGTTTTTCTTGAAATGCCGGACATAGAACCTGCACAGTTCATCTTTGTGTGATTCTCTCCACACGCAGAGCGATGTTAGGCCTTAACCAGGTAGAAAACCAAATGTAGATATTTATTGGTTTTTACACCAGAGTCTAGTTAATGATGCATCCTCTTCTCTCAACTATTCAAAACCTAAAAGTCCCCCCCCCCCTCCCTTTTATTTTTATTTTTTTTGTTTTTGTGTTTCTTGGGCTCTATTATTCTGTGGATAAAGCGGAAGGAAGAAGCCCTCCGTTTTGTGCGGAGATTATCAGATGAAAAAGAGAGAAAACGTGAGGATTACTGTGGATGGAGAGGATTTTAATATTAATAGTTTTTTTTTCCCCTTTTCGCTCCCCCCCACCCCCACCCCCACCCTGCTCCCCCCTCTTCCCCGATGAGACAGAAGGTAGATTGCCTCTGCTGCTTTCCTTTTGCCGATTCGGTGTGACAGGGATGATGGATGATCCAGCCGAGCTAAACAACTCCTCCCCTTCATCTCCTCCCTGTCAAAGCCAGTCCGGGCTGCTGCTGCAGGAATAAAATAAGGAATATATTCCCTCTGCACTGCTGCACAATGTAGCCCGGTCCTCTGGAAGACACTCACTTCGCACCGTGCAACAATATTAAAAGTCCACACACATAGTTTCCCCGCCAGAAACACTATGTGCGTGTGTGTGTGTGTGTGTGCGCGCCCTACAGAGGCAACATGTTAATAATGCTTACGTTATTGGCTCTTTTTCTCTGCAGAGCCTCTGGTAAAGTGGGGTGTATGATCTGGGAGAGAGGACCGCAAATGTGTATTTTTAGATACACAAGTGCATCTGCCGGCAGCGAGGGAGAAACACGTTAAAAAAAAAAAAGTTTTGTTTCTGCTTTGTTTTTCTTTCAAATTGCTGATTTGGATAGTGGTCATAAAAATGGACGCGCACGCAGGGGCTGAGTGTCCTTCGCTTTGCAGCTGGCTCTCCCCAAAATGGCTTGCTCTGGGGGACAGTTTTTAGGTTTTGTGTATGTAGGCCTGTGAGTGTGTGTGTGCTGGCCTCCTTTTTTTTTTTTTTTTTTTTTAGCATTTCAGCAGTTTTCTCTCCTCTTGCCATAAGGTGTTTCTATGACTACGTTATGTAGGCCTGTGTGAGCGGGTCAGAGGCGGGGGTCCCTGGGAGAAAAGGGCCGCATTTGGCTGATCATTTATCAATGTCAACCGCATAATGATTCTCCCTGCAGTCCCCCTATTGATGAGGATAATTACATTAGCTCAGAGTGACTGATCAATAAAGCCCAGGGAAAATGGTTTATTATAGCACCACCGAAAAGGCTTTCTTTAAGAGGGGACTGGCTGCTTCTTTTTTTGTTTTGTTTTTAAATAAAAGGCAGGGTTGATCTGCACAATCCAAACTGAGAAGCAAAAAGTTCATCTGGACGCAGATTTCATGATGGGATTTTGACTCTGAATGTTTGATTTTTTATCAGGATTGTGTTTCTTTTTTCTTATTTTTCTTTTTCTTGTGTTGTTTATTGCTTTTGTTATTGCTATTGCACAGTTTATTTTGTCTTCATGGGGTGGATTCCAAAAATACACTATTTAGCCTACATCCGTCTTTATCACATGAGGAAATAGTTCAGCTTTACACCCAGCTTGTAAAGTCAAATAGATTTGATAGATGAAGCCACATACATTCACGTCTTCTTTGATTTTTAAGTCAAACTGGAAGTCACACAAGAGCTAAAGGCTGAAAACCACCTTATAGCCAGTTAAGGTGTGATTTCACATACATATATTCCTTTTCTGGTTCATTTTGTCTGCATCTTGGTGGCAAAAACGACGTTCAAATGGCAGCAACACCTGATGCAGCGTCCAAGAATCGAGCCGGCCTTGAAGAGAAAGCCTTAAAATGAAGAGTAAACATAAAATACATTCTTGTTTTGTGGGTCAAGCAGCAAAAAAAAAAAAAAAAAAAAAAACACTGCACCAAAAAGACGGTCAGTAGATGCATTTCTGACCTCTCGCTCCCTCTCTCTCTCTCTCCGTGTGTGTGTGTTCTTTAATTGTCAACAACTTATCCCCTGCAGGAATGTTGCAAACTCTTTCGGCTTAATTCTCCGTGGTGCTCCGCGCCAGCTCCCATTTACCGCTGATGAACGTGTCTGCAGGAGACAGCTCCATTATCTATTTATCATTTATGATAGTATTTTTTCTCAGACAATGGAGGAAGAAACGCGCATGCAGACAGTCCCCTCTGATGGCTCTTGACTGCCTTTTTTTTCTTATTTATTCGATGGCATTTTGATAAATAGAAAATAAAGTTTTATCTTAAAAAAATACAGCCTTGACACGTTGGAATATTATCAAAATATGCATAATTAGGTTTTAAATTAAACCTGATGGCAAATTATTAAATTTTGTTTACATTTTTTTTAATATCGCGTTAATTTTTAAAAGACAAATCATGAAAAAAAAGGTAAGACAGAGAAAATGTGCATTAGCCTATTAGTCTCCATTTCAGACGGATTGGAGAAAATAAAAGTGTGGTTTTAGGGGAAGTAATGGAAAGAAATCTCTAACTAGATGGGTGATATTCAGACACTTTTTGCGCTTGGCCGCGACCACTTGAATTAGAGGCGATTATTTATTTTTTTTTCTTCACACTCCAGCGGTGCTTGTCCTCTTAAAAATGAGTGACAGTCACTCCCCCTCCTCCCCTCCCCGAACACACACTCATCCCACAAAAAAGAAAATCTTAATGATGTGAAAATTATAATTAGTCAAATAATATAGCTATAGGGGTTTGGAATGAGCAGAAACTGAAAAAAACGAGTGGCCAGTGTCGAAGAGGCAGGAAAAAAAGAGGGCATGTGAGTGCAGAATAAATAAAGCGCAATAAAAAGGAAAATAGCCGGAGTTTAGTCAAGCCTTGAGGTACTCAAACCTTTATTTCAATCAGTTAAGATTTAATTAGCGAGCCTCAGGCCCGAGCGTCTCTCTTTTTTCTCATTACGTCTTCTCCAGCGCTGCATTACTGTGGCCCCAAAGTTGTCAACATCTGACCGGTTTTTCCAGTGAAATGATCACGGGTTATGGCTTGAGAAACCCATAAGATTTGCAAATAAATCTGGCATGATTCCATTATGAGGCGGAAGTCCTAACAGTGAGCGGCGAAAATATCGATTGCCTTAATTTATGGGTTGTTGTCCTAAGTTGATTTTTTAAAATTTTATTCTTAATTTCCTTCGGTTTATTTTGAGAGCTCAAAAAAAAAAGGTTAGAAATATCTTGCGAGTTGCCGAGGGCAGCAAAGTGAGACATTTCACAAGAACTGTGAATAACAGAAGAGGGCTGAGAGAGAGAGAGAGAGAGAGAGAGAGACAGAGAGAGAGAGAGAGAGAGAGAGGGAGACAGAGAGAGCATTTTCTAAAATATGAAATTTCTCCGGGTTATTGATGAATGTGCACATTCCTATAGGCACAGTGCACGTTTCAAATCAATTAATTATTAACTCTGATATAATAGATGTTCGTTGGTTTTTGAAGAGAGAGAGAGAGAGAGAGAGAGAGAGAGAGCTGGATGAAGACCCCCTCCCCACCACACCCTTGGGCGCACTGTTATTACATGATGGCGACCCCTTCTGGAGGCCAAAGTAAATGTGTCTATAGAAAGAGAAGAAGAGCCTGTCCGGTCTGTCCGTCTCTGTTCAGCTCATGAGAAGCTTTCATTCACATTTTTGCTTCAAATATTGGGAAGATTTATCAGCTCTGCACTAACATCTTCCACTCCTTCATTTCTTTTTTTTTTTGTCGCCACAAAAAAAAAAGAATGCAAAAAGGCCTCCCGCCATCTTCACCCTCTAGGATGTTAAGACCCTGACCTGCTGCAGTAAATGTGACCTCCAAAGCCTCTCATTTCATATTTACTCACAGGTATAAAGCTCCTTATGCATGTATTAGGCGGCCACGTTGATGGTAAAATCAATAAAGATGGATTGTAGGGTCAATATTAGGCTATACGCTTCGCACCTGGGGACTTGTTGCCAGGCTCCTACTTCCTGAGTGGGTGACAGAGAGAGAGAAATGAGCAATTCATAATATGCGACCGCAACAGCTCTGCAAGAGCTGTGCGCGGCCGAGACTATGTGTGTGTTTAAAGGGAAGAGAGAGAGAGAGAGAGAGAGGGAGAGAGCTTGAAGAGCAGGGCAGCAGGGCTGAAGTCATCCAGCCAGGGGCCTGAAGGACCCGGCGAACACTGACATCATTAATCACGGCCCACTTGAAGATTATGACTGAAAGTATAGAATCGGTAACCATTATCGTCTCGGATGGCAGTTAAAACCTCTCCTTATTTTTCAAAACATTCTAATGGCATAGAGGTCTATGCAAAAAAAGAAAAAGGGCCAAAGACGGGGGAGGGAGGACGAGGAGAGGGAGACTGGTGTCACTGGGATGGAGTTACAGACTAGCGTTTTCTCTGGAGGAAATATCAAGGAGACACAGAGGTGGTCCACTTCATTATGTACTGCTTTAATAATGATTAGAATAACAAGAATAGATTAATAATTCTATAAAACGAACAACAATCGGCTACCATTTCTTTAAATAATAGCCTAATAATAATAATAATAATAATAATAATAATACTGACATATGTGCTGGTTATTATTATTTATTATTTTTTATCGTTATTGCCTAGAATTTATCATCCATATTTGTATAACATGGCAACATTATTATAATTGTATTTCTTTTTAAAACAAATTATGCCTATAATAATTTCGTTTGGAAATTCAATTAAACGCGTTTCCTTTTTAAATTGCCATTGAAGTTCAAAGAGAAACGCTGTCGACATCTTGAAATCTTTTTTTTTTTTTTTTCTGTTTAAAAGAAACCAAGCAAAGTTTTGTCCTCTATTTGTCTAAAAGTGGAAACGGTTCTGTCAGTATTTCGACAAATTAGTTAAAAATCAGACAAATAGTCCGGGTGACAAGTTGTGAACAAGTAGCAACGTCGGGGGATTATATCACTTTAAATTTATTGACCCGAAAGCAGGAAGTGGTCGTCTATAATTAGTCTTTGGAAAGAGAAAGAGAGATTACAACCGTATTTTCTTAATTTTCGGCAGAGACTGATATCGTGTCATTTTGTAGACATAACCTGGTGATATCATAAGCGCAAAACACATTTTGATGAAATGTTCAAGATGCGTAACGACTGAAAACTGTGGGGCTGAATTTCTCTTCAGATTTACGTTACAAAAACATGCTGTATCCAAGAACGTAAACGCGTCCACGTCGCTGTTTAAAGAGAAACGTCTCCACACAACACCAGCGTTTCTTCTTCTGGTCAGTCTGTCCGTTTTGGTTTTACATTTCAGGTGTTTTATGCAGAAAACGCCAATGACTGATGCTGTGTGAGGGGGATTCCTAAGAACTACATTTTATACCTGCCATCCTGCACTTTCTCTGTGATAACTTTAACGTGTGTGTTTCTGTCTATTTATATGGTTTATATGAGTGTCTCCTCCAGTACACAAAGCTTGAGAGAGCCAGGAAAAAAAGCAAGCATGGCCCCTGTTAGCAGTCGGAAGCTTTAGTGATGAAAAGCAATAGCTGGTGTCAAGAACTTTTTTAGCACATCACTACAGCTGGTGGGAATAAATAGTAGCCAACTGAAGAGGAGCAGGAGCAGGAGGAGGAGGGGGGGTTGCAAGCTGTGACATAAGGCTATTTGGGTGTGTGACCACAGGGATTTTCATATCTCCTCCACACAATAAAAGCCCTGTGTGCCACTGCCTCACAAGTCCAACTTTGTTTCTCAACAAGGAGTGTAAACTGTTGTCAATATTCAGATAGCCTTCATCTGCCAATAATGACAGGCAGCCGGCTTCCTATCTTATCTGCGAGCCAGGTAGCGCCATACCTGGGGGGAATAACTGCTGCGATAAAGAGCGTCTGGGCCAATAGAAAGGCTCTTGTCTGTCTGTGAGGAGTTAATGGAGAACGCCACTGGAGACAGGAAGTCCTCAGAAAGTGAAAAGCACTTTATTGCGCACCTGAATGGCCTGGCATAGGGTTTCTCTCAAACCCAATGGGAAAACCACATTACAGGTCCTTACACAGGGTCATTACAACAGGGCAATGGAGTTCAAGTGATCCATTGCATTTGAATGACAACATCACATCGCTCCATTCATTCTACCCTCTTGTGTGACCTGCCGATGATCCCTGTGGGACGGATGTTGTCAGTGGAGTGATGTGCTGAAGTTACAGTAGAGAGAGTGCAAGATTCGGCTCATTGAAGTTTTCCCTCAAAGTGTGCGTAAAGATTCACTGCGGCGCACGTGTTGCCTCATCGGCTCGTCACCGACTCTGAGTCAGGACAGTTGTGGTGGCTGTTGCTTGCAGCAACAGGTTCATGGGCCCATAACCCGCAGTGCACTGCAACATGACATCATCAAGCCTCTAAAAATGAACTGCAACATTGATCCCTCGCAGGCTGACCTCCCATAAGTCAAATATAGACCATGTGGGACATGTGTTTGGATGGAAGTGTATATTTACCTGTCACCAGGAACTCAAGGACATGGCAGCAGTGAGGTTGTATCCAGCCCAAGAGTGGAGTGTTTTGGGGTGAAAATGAGTTGTAAAAGTGATAAACGGCCCACATTTCTCTAGCTGAGGAGCACTGGAGCTGGCACCGTGCTTTCAGCCAAACAGTTAATTGCTCAGCACAGTGAAGGCCCAACAAAATACTCGTAAAGCATCACAAAAAAACAAAAAAAACAAAAAAAAAACAAGAAAAAGGAAAAAACAGTCAACCTCTTCCTCTTTACTCCCTCTCTGCTTCTTCCCTTCCTCGACTCCTCCGGCTAAACGGCTGCTTCCATCCCTGCCCTTCACAACATCCCAGCACAAAAATATTATGTTGCCAGTGGCAACAATTCAATAAAATAACCAATCACATCTGCTCTTTCAAATATTTCCAAAATTAAGCTGAGTCTGTACATAATGGAGGAGTCGTCTCATCTGTGCGTTATGACTTCAAGCCAGGATTTATTGCACTGTGATAAATGATCATAAGGCTTGTTTTGACAAATGCGAGGGTACTTCTGAATGAGCGCGGGGTGCAGGGCCAGACCCACTGTTATCAACTGGATTAGTGGCTCTGATTATGCCCTGGATTCAAGCTTTGCTCTCAGCACCAATCAAAACCTGTGGCCCGATGCATCCCATAATAGCTACGCTCGTCTCCACGGTCACCGCCCGTGTACAGTAGCCCCACCTCCTCCTAAGTGCACTTATTTCATAATAACAAGCTTGCGACAGCTCTCGTCAGGCAATCATGCTCCCAAATAGAGGACAAGGGAAAGGGTGAGCCAAGGTTTGTTTTGGCTGAATCAAATTTTGTCTCTAGCCTCTTGCAACTAACCTTTTTCCCCTGACTACCTCCACAGTCATATTTTCCTACCACACAGCTCTAATCTTTTAGAATGTCACTGGTGCTCATACGTCTACCACTGCCTCTTTCTCCCCCCCTGCCCTTCCCCATGCTGGCCTGTACCTCTACCTGTGGATGTTACCGGGCCTCCTCTGGACCCTTGCTGAGAACAGGAGATGACACAGTTTCTGGGTCACTTCTGTCACAGTCCAAATGCCACTCAGGGGGGCTGACCTTTCCGGTAGCCGATGCTAGAGCAGGCAGCCTCCATGCTGGCTGTCACCCCTGTGGTTCCAACCACAAACGCACGCTCCCTCCATTTCCCTGACAGACGCTTTTTCCCCTGCAAACTCCCCACGTTCCTCTGCTGTATTCACCTCCTCCTTTTTTATCCCTGACGATACGTGTTAAAACAATGAGAACAAATCAAAGCTGACAAGCAAAAATAGCCAGTGTAAAATATGGCTGATGTGTGACATCTTGGCTAAACTCAGGACTCACAGGCCTCAGCAATGGCCACAGACACATGGTGTATCAGGTCTCACTGGAAGGAACTCCAAATATGCCTCCTGGATTTATTTGAAGGCGTGGGTTACATGGCAAGCGCTGCTGTTTTTACAAATGAGAGCTTGGCTCTAAATGGAATACCTCAATTAGCAAGAAGCCCAGTCAACACCTTTCTCTTTAACGTAGTATACCATCTAAGATATTTAGTTTCCCACCGCCAAGCTGTTCATTTTAACAGAAAGTGACTTGAGTTGCTCATTTAGGGCTGTCAAAAATTGAATATTTCAATGGCCAGGCCCTGGGTGCATGTGATCCAATGTCACATCAGTGTCAGGAGTGATTTTTGCAGGGTGTTCAGAGCTCTGGATTTTTTGTTTTTTGAAGCTCTCGGCCGTGTCTCTGCTTGTCCCGCACTACCAGTGACTCATACATCGCTAAACTAAACTAGCCCCCACATCTCCCCCCACCCCTCTGAGTGGATTAATGTGTCATAGTTGTTCAGTTTCCCTCAAACATACCATCTGCCCTCTGTCCTGTCAATCAAACATCCACTGCTTTGCCATTCAAAATCCCCCAGACCATTTTTCTCATGATCCATTGTTGTTTTTAAATAACAGCCTCTGATTAGCAGGCAGAGCTTCCTAAAAATAAAAATGAAATCTCTTCATATCTGCTTCAGCTCAGGGCAGAGAGGCTGCTTTTTTCCCCAGTGCTGTTATTCAAGCCCTCTAAAAAAAAATCCTTTTTTAATTTCAAACTGGCTGCTCTGACTCTTCCAGGAGAACTTTTATTTATTTCCACCCTGTGATGTCTTGCTGGCTGAGAGGATCCCTACTAAAAGCACTATGCTGCCTGGGGCAGAAACAGGCCAGAGCTCTCTCCACATAAATAACACAGGAGCGTGGAGGAAGTCCGTTTGGTGGTCTGCTGGAGGGATAGAACCTACCCTTCAGTCTGTCTCTGGTTCTGTCCTTCTTTCTCATTCTCTGCGTCTCAGTGGTCTATCTAGCAGCTTGGCTGAAGAAGCATAAAACAGCGGGATCTGGAAGAGATTGGGCCAAGATGTACATCTGAGTGGATAGTGGACTTCCAATAGCCTGCAGGTCTAGGCCAGACAGAGTGGATGCTGTGAACTGCATCAAACTAATCTGACACATGGGAGTCACAGATTTAAGAATTGTAACCAATATTACAATACTGAATAAAATGTTTAACTAAATCGTTTTGCATGTAGTTCATTGGCAATATGATAACAGGAAAAACATGATTAATAACATGCTTTCAATTTTTTCTCCTTCACACAAAATTGATTATCAGTAATCCTCATATATTACTGTAAGTCAAACATTTTCTTTAACGAAAAAATATTGTATGTTAAGTCTTGTACTTGGTGGATGCCTCCTGAGGATCAAATTTCTCCAGAACACTTGCCTCAGGAAACGACCCCTACAAACTGGCCTTATTTGGAGAGCACTTGAGTGCCCCATTGTTGTGACAAGAACAATGAATCTAAAATGAGCTGAGAGACAAGGGCAAGGAAAACACAAAATAAAGATCTGGCTCTTAAAAATCATCACATGGAAGTTTTTTGTCTATATTTGCACTCCACATCATGGAAATATTATCAGCTGACGCCGATGTCAGCCGTCGCCTTTGAAGTAGATTTAAAAAAAGCTGTATTTAGTTTGCATTGTGTGCAGAACCTAATTTATAGGAGTTGACCCTGGCTCCTCTTTTGTGCGACAGCCATCTTGGAAAACAATGGCAGGAAGGCTTGAAACTTGAGAGGAACTGAATCTGCTGTTTTCCATTTTTTTTCTCTGTTCTTATTCAACAGAGAATTTTTCCTCCCGGAGTAAAATATCCCTGTTTTTGTGTCCAACAGGAGCCATAAACTGATGTCTAAGCATTTCATGGCCAGGCAATAGGGCTGAGATTAACTGGACACATGGGGACAGTTGTTTTGTACCACATGGAGCAGGGGGGCCTGACAGAGGAAGCCATGGCCGCCTGGCGACCTTGCGCTGACCCACTGGCCTCCTCATGGAGGGATCAAGGCCTAGATGGAAGCCGGCTGAGGGTTAGAGGTTTCAGGGCAACAAATTAAGCAACACTTTAGTGGTATTTAACCCCCACATTCCATATCTCTCTAACTGCGTGAGCAGTGCATAACTGTGCAGAACAAATGCTTATTTTTATTCTATATGGGGTGGTTCTCTTCAGTAACAGAACTGGAGTGGGTCAGGTTTGGGAATGATGACACTGTAGTGAAGACAAGGAGAATATCATTTCATTCATGTCAATTCATGTCACTATACCTTTCACCTGAGGTCTGCTTTGATTCATCTCTCCGCAGGACAACAGGCGAGGCTACGAAGCCTCTGTACTGAAAGATCTGTGGTATTAGGAAACAAATTATCTTCTTTACTCAGTTTCAATACTGCAACAGTTAGGGGGCAAAATGATTCCCCTCATATTATAAGGTGCATTCTCGGAGGTGGTGGCAGGTTCTTCACCCTTTCACTTTCTTTCCTCTTATCGTTTTTTGTGCCATAAAGAAGAGGACAGGACAGGGACCCCCTATAGGCAGTGCATATCTGCCTCTAATAGCATCACTCAACTTTATGTTCACTTCTGGTTCCCCTAGCCGGGGCCGTGTTTCTTCCATTGGTGTGTGCTCATAAAAGGTACCGGGGTTGTAAAGATGTGCAACAGACAACTGCTGGATAGTCACACACCTTTACATGGAAATCAGGTGTGTCTACGTACCTGTAGGCACTCACATAGCTTAAGATAAAAAAAGTATATAATACGTATATTATGTTTATATTCATGATAAGAACATTCAAAATCACTTACCAAATCTTATTTATTAATAATAAACACATATAAAATCGTACAACAAAACCCTCCTTTTAAATTATCACAGCGTAAATTGTGGAAAAGAAGGTGACAAAGACTGAATGTTTTTTTGTTTTTTTACAATCCTACAGTGCACTAATGGAGGTGACATATAGACCTAATTAATTTGCATTTTATTTGACTGTGACCTCAGCTCTCTGGTTCAACAGATGCCTTAATGCCTTGTGTGGAGAACACTGTAACTTCAGGCTACTCGGCTTGCTTGTTGATGTTAGCAAATGTTAGCTAACACAGGAAACATATAGTATATACATAGACTTAAGGCTAATAAATAACCTTGTGAACTATGATCAGTGCTGAAACGAATCAGTCGATGGAAAGACATAATTAATCGGCAACAATTTTGATCATCAATTAATCATTTTGATTTGTGAGACAGAAAATGCCAAGCTTTTCATATGTGAGCATTTACTTCTTTTCTCTGTTTTGTATCACTGTAAACTGAATATCTTTGAGTTTTGAACTGTTGGTTGGGAAATTGTCATTTTTTTTGTCATTTTCATACGTTTTGTAGACTAAACGAACCAATTAATCAAAAAATATATTCAATTAATCAAAAAAAAAAAATCAACACATTAATCGATAATGAAAATTGTTAATTGCAACACAGACTATGGGTATAATTTGAACACCTGTTGTGTAATGTCATCAAAATAGTTGGCACTTGAGGTTAGTGGGAGCTGTGTGAAAAACTGTATCCCAAATGTGAAGATTTACAGTTAATTAATTTATAGTTTCATACAAAAGAAGCGGCTACAAAGTGTTGATAATTCTGTGATAAAATTTAGTTGCGGTGTGAATCCTTGCTTCAAACCACTGTGGCCAAAGAAAAAAGGGAACCCTCAATAGATTTTATAACGTGAAGTGAAAAAGGTCACAGTGAGACCAGCTTTAATCAGAAATGATCCTGTTTACCCCCCTGGAGAGTGACTGAGAGGGCACTGAGTGACGCAGGTGAGAGTCAGGCGTCCACCCAGCCCCCGGACCGCACCTCTCTTATCTGCCGATGGAGCAGAGGAGGAAGGAGTGATAAAGGCCAGGGCTTTTGGGTGTGATAAGGAAGGGCCATATGTCCTGCTTTGGCCCTGGCTCTCACCCTGGCCGTCCGTTGCGAGAGGCCATCCAGGGGCCAGGAGCTCACCACAACCAGGAAAGCCTCCAAGACGGTGTTTTCACACACAGGTATAAATCTGACCCTGTGCTGTCAGGTATACAGAATGCTGGTGTGTATTTACATGTGGTAGCTTTGGGGCAGTGAAAGAGAGGGAGGGAGGAAGAAAGGGAGAGACAGACAGAGACAGTGGGTCAGGTGGAGTTCAGGGCACATTTTTGCCAGAAGTCTCACACTGCAGGAAAGCCAAATTGCTTCCGGATCTAGGTATCCACCCCTGTTCCAACCCTTCCCGCCTCCTTGTCTTCCTCTCTCTTTCCGTCCATTTTTTTTTTTGCTCCACTTCTAGTCTTTTCTCACTCTTTGTTTTTATTCTGGCTCTTGTGGCAGTCGTTCCTGCTGCGCGGCGTGGCACAGGGTGACAATGTCTGTAGGGAAGCAGTCTTTGAGCAGGATACCTCTGTCTCTCTGGCAGTCCAGCTCTCCTATGAAACCATACCAGTAGATCACAAGGCCTGGACCAAACCTGCAATGCAAGACAAAAGAAACAAAGCAGGTCTTTTGTTAGTACATCATTGCTGTCATCTCAGAGGGTTGTGAAGTAGCTATGAATGACTTATACTGTTGCTTTTAAATTCATATCTGCAAAATGCTTACGGCTGTTGATTTTGGATTTGGAAGGCATAACAAAAAAGCAGGAATAAGTAAGTGAAGAGATAGAAAGATGGGACACTAGCGAGATTGATCTATGAGAGATAAGGTCGCTTAGGTATTTTCCTTTGATCACCATCCAGGAAACTTGCGCTGAATCAAACAAAAAAAGCCGCCAAGGAGATTAAGATCTTTCTGACAGGGTGATACACACTCGATCACATTACAATGGCAGTGAAATAACAATAATCTGAAATAACAAAGCTATACACCAAGGCCTCCGCATCCTGTCATCGGAAGCTTTTGGCACATAGCAGAGCACACCGAGTTCAACACAAAGTCTGAGACCTAAACACACTGCATCTGGTGGTTAATGTTAGCCAATCCAACAGTGTCCAGCTGTTTCATTCACATTCACTTTGAAAGCCAAAGTAACTTCACCTTAGTTGGCGAGCACTGCAGTTCCTAAAAGCTATAAATAATGACTTGCCAAGCAACTGAGAAGTCAAGTTCAGGCTATTTAAATATAAGGTGTTTTTTCCCTTACTGCTACCTTTTGTTCTCTCCCTCTCATCATCTTGCTACTATTGTGTCTTATAGACACTTTAGCTACTGTACACCTGAAGGTCTGCTGAAAGGTGCAGAAACAATTAAAATGGAGTTCTTCACCGGGAATGCGCAACGTTATTTCACTACTTCTCCTCACAAAGGCAATAAATCATCTTTCAAGCTATTTATTATGCCCCAAAGAGCCAACGGTGGCCCCTCTCTGCCTCATATAGATCATACCTATTCTTTGAACATTAGCTGCCATGCATAAAGACATGTCACAGTTGAACTCTGAACGAAGAGCACCTCAGCCCCCACATGCAAGACCAGATTCAGGGGGCTGACAGTGCTCTGGTCCCAGACACTCTATCCTCCGACAGTTAACAATGTTGTGGGGCCTCTGGAGACCCAGACAGGAAGCTAGCCAAAGGGCCACGGAGAGCAACAGAAGTTCAGCTCCAAGGTAAAGTGCATAAAACCTTGAACCTGTGATCAATCATTTCATATTAAAACACAGACTTAAACACCCTATGGTGTTATTTTAATAATAATTATGGGAATCTTTAGTCTTTTGTATGGTTATAATTTATGAGCTTATTATAAATACCTAGATGGTTGACCTTACAACTTCAACAAGGTATTTTAACCACATAAATTATAAATGCGAGTGCAAGAATCAGTTGTCCCGACATTGCCAGCTATATGTGTGTAATGTACTCTGTTGACTGGGCCTTGAGACAGTGCATGTTCTACATACAGTACCTGTATGGAGACAGACACACGCACAAAATAATATGCGTGCACACACCCCTCCCTCCAAGAGGCCCTTGCAGCAGTACATGCTTCTGCACCCCATCCCCGCATTCGACATTTTACAGTGTGTGATTTACGGTGCTGTATCTATGAGCAAACAGGCCAAAGCTAACAGCCCTGGAGAAAGCCCACAGATGCACACTGAAAGTTCACCACAATGTCACACACATAGCTCAGCCTCTCAGCACTGCGCAAAGCCCAAGCCCCCAAACTCTCATCGTTTCCATGGTCCACCGCTGCACATGGCCGCCAACTCTTAATATGGAAATGTTATGGAAACTAAACCTAAACATTTACATTAGATGACTTTTGGGTTATGCTCTTCTTTTTATTCAGCCGCCGTGCTGTATGTATTTCCTGTGCTCTGGATGGGGAGGTGAGGCTGAAAAGGAGAGAAAAGGGAGACCGGTCTGCACAGAGTGGAGAGAGGCAACCTTCTGAAAAGGTTAAAACTGTACATCAACAGATAAGGCAGCGGTGTCCAATACATCATGTCCCGGGTCTGTCAGGGGAGGCCGAGCACAAATTGAAACAAGCAAAATTATAAACACAGGGGAGCCATGTCACCAAGGCCTTTCCATACCGTAAAGAAAATAAATGGACTTTGAATCCTACTCAGAATGAATACAAGTCAATACAACAGGGACCTTGAGGTAAAAATCTGAGACTGGGAATACAAACAATAACACTGAGGGGGAAGGGAACGGTCAGGGGGCCAAGACTGAGGCTGACGGCTACAGTATGAGATTCTTAAGAAAAAGTTCCAAGCAGCATCCAGACACTGTAAAGAGCAATTATAAACATACAGTATATATTCTACTATACAGTCCCTCTGAAGTTTGTGTGTTATAATGCCTGAGGAAGTGAATGGAAGTTCAGTTCCAATTTGTAGGCAAATTACGGTTTATTATGTGGGCTGGCTCATCTTAACCTGGCGTGTGCTTATTACACACACCACCTCTAAGTCAGACTCAGCCATCTTCCAATAAACACCTAACTATGTAACGAGTTAGTGAAATTGTTTGTGAAATGTAGCTAATTTCAGCAAGGGGGCCTGGGCGTGGATTGCGGCTGCCAGCCATGCTTTCGCTAGTGTTAATGAGCGGGTGGTGGTCGCATTTAAAGCAGGTGCCAAGCAGCTTACTACAGCAGCTTAATGAGAGCAAAGGCAGTCAGGAACAAAAAAAAACAACCCTCGAATGGAGAAGAGAAGAGGGAGTGTTATTAGTGTCTGCCTGCACACACACACACACACACACACACACACACACACACACACACACACACACACACACACACACACACACACACACACACACACACACAAAGAGTCATGCACAGACACAGAGCTGAGCATTGAATTAAATCTCTGCATCTTAAATGCACAACCCATACATACACAGAGCACTAGTAAAAATATGAACTGCAAAAGCTAATAAAAATACAATAAAATACTAAGTAGCCTTCAAAGAATGTGCAAACTTGCTTTCCTGATTTAATTTATGCCCTTCTCATTTTCTGAGGAGCCTGGGGTTGCTGAAGGTCAGACAGGAATCCCCCCCCCCCAATCCAAAAAAAAAAAACCAAACCTCGCAGTTTAACATTTCTACCAAACACACAGATCAAGGCTAATTTGATCTGCCACATTTGGTGAGAAAAGGCTTTACTAAAACTGGGGCAGAGCACTTCTGCCAAGACATATTACACGACATGATGGATTATCAATAAAATCAAGATGAATTTACTTTAAAACACCGTCACTTCATTTTACATACCACACAGTCACCCATTTTAAACAAACGCCCCAGCAATGATTTAGACAGCGTAAGCCTCTACCTGAGGGTGAACTCTATGTCTCTGAGGTCTCCCTACAAAGACCTCTTTGTTTTCAGCATCCATACATCAGGTCACAAGGTAGGCCTACTAAAGCACTGCCAAACATTAGTTTGAGTCTTTTCTCTGTTCCCTGAAATGCAGGTATGGAACCTGCTCAACTTCTTTTAAGACAGAAAGCATTGACAGTGATTAGGGTGAAAGGTATAGATGAATAAAAGTCTCTGTGTTGGAGACAGGAGAGCTATGTACATAGCAAAAGACAGAGGTAAAATGTTTGTATTAGTGACAAATGGCCTGTTCTTTCTTGGTCAGTCTGTGCTACAGGCAGCTGCCTATAGGAGTTTAATTACAGGGTCAGATAATGGTTCTGTGATGCATTTGTAAGTGTGGAGTTTTAGAGGGGGGGCAGTGACCCAGAGCCTGCATGCCAGGTGATATGGCATCATCCAGCTTGTGTATTTTAATGGCCTCGCAGTGGCTGTTTGTAGCAAGTCAGCCAGCCTGATGATGAAGACGCCCTGATAACACAAGCTTCCGTGCACACAAATAGGATATTTAAAGGCTGGCTCTGCCCGGAGGGGCGTCCATGAACAGGGAGGTAAATAATCCCTTGCTACAAACTATACATCCACCTGTCCATATATAACAGGAGCTGAATGAAAGAGTTAACCTCCCACAGACAGGTTATTAACATGACTAGAGCTAAGAATAGAATACCATCTTTTCTCTCTCCACCAGCCCCTTTCGTCTTTGTGGGCGAGGAAAAGTTCAATTCTGCTCAGGTATGTAAAACACAAATACAAGGCAGCTGTAGCTTGTTTAATGAGTCGCCCAAACCTACACAAGCATCATAATTAAGGTGGAATAGAGGGCAATAAAAAATAAAACATCTTCCTCCAGGTGTAACTCTCCCAGACATTTTTATGTTTTCTGTCGATGGGGTATGGAAACGGAACGTGACACGGATTTGTCTTTGTCACTGTTGGAGGTAGAGAGAGTGTTTTATGTGTACATGTATGTTTGTGAAGTGTAGTGTTAGGTTTAACAGAGGTGTGGAGGTGTAATGCGTGAGTGTGGAGGGTGTGGGAGGTCAGGTCAAGTCAGTGTGTTGTGAGTTGTATGTGAGCTAATTTACGCTCACTGATGCAAGACACCAATATCAGAACAGAGGTTAGGGGATTCCAGTAATTTATCTGGTAACCATAGCAACCACTGTAACCTAAACCTAAGTAGGCCTATGTGATATTTTTCTGTTGTTTCTATAATGTAACAATATACTGGGGTTGACTATTGGTGCTTTCAGAAGACACTTAAACACATGAAAAATTGAGAAATAAAAACAAGTGATGTGGATTTGATGACAAAATAGGTATTTCCTGTGACTTTCACTTACCTACATTAGTCAAATAAATTTAAACTTCAATCACTTTACTGTGATGCAGCCTTAAGAAAAAATAACATTTAGTAATTTAAATTTAACACTGATATCTAGACTTAAATCATGACACAGTACCGTGCTATAACAATATACTCTATTACCCGACTCTATAGACATATTGTTCTCATGACATGTGTCAACTTACTGCATTAGAACAATTGTTTTATGAGCACTGAAGAAAGATACACAAAATTTAGTTAACATACACAACTGCGATGACAGCTAACTTTGTGGTACTCATAGCAAAATCCACAAAACAAATTAAAATTTTAATAATACCAATTAATCTAATTGCACATTAGTTATTTGACTTTCTCCTGAATGATAAATAGTACAAATTATTTATTCTTATTATTTTATTAATAACCTTTAACTCCTAACACTCTTAAGCTCCCCCAACATCACTGTACTATGGGACTCTGCAGTCTTTATCTCCCACTAACGAATTATCACTTTCTCTGACCTCAGTCTCCCTCACAACCTCCTATCACCTCTGCCACCTTCTCACATTAACCTAAATCTTATCACCTTACACACACACAATCTGACAGACGCTATATCAATCAACTGACTGATAACTTGGCTAACACTTGATTATGTGAATGAGCACACGAGCTAATAAGCATCAGCCGTATTTTTTATTTTGATAGCACAATAGCAAGACGCAGAAAGCACCGCCTCACAACGCCATTTGGTCCTGGTTAGGATCCGTTTGTACAATCTCATGCTTCCCAAACATCCTCCAGCCGAGGGGAGGAGTCTCAATCAGTGTTTGGAACTCGTTAAGTCCCTTAACTGAGCATGTCGCCTACCACATTAGCAACACATATCTGAGGGACAAGTGTGCGTTGTGTGTGTAATGTGTGCTGGTCCCCCTCTCAGATCTACGGCGTCACGGTCCAACGCACTCTGACACACTCTGGTCTGCTTTGGATGTGGAGCGAAACCAAACAAGGTGTGGTCTGGCTTCGGCTTTGTCTGTTTAGTGTTCAGAAGTTGGTCCAAACAGCATCGAGGACACTGCATGAAACAAAACAACCTACCGATGAGAGCTCTATGATGACACCAGAACAATCCATATTAAAGTTAAGTTGGAGTTATGGAACAACTTATACTTCAGACAAAAACTTTCTGTCATCATTCCTTTTTTACAGACAGTATCGCTTTTATCTTCAGCCTTTGTAATATGAATGTAATAATGAGAATGCACTGCCTCTGTGTTATGCGCTGGCTGTGTGGGGGTTAACATTCAGACGGTCAGAGCTCACCTGATCTTTTCTCAGATATCGACTCCCCATCCTCTATAATGACCCTCTACATCATGAAAATGGCTTGATCTCTTCAGTTATGACACACTGAGTGGGTATTCATTAACACTTGATGCTGATATTATTAAATTCTATTACGGCAATGGCTGCAAATGGTGTCTCCTATGCAAGTACTGCACTGAAATCATGAGTAGGCAATAATCGTGTCTGTGAGTCTGAATGTGTGTAAATACATTTTAAATGCACACACTGCACAGGATTGACATGACCTTCATATATCGCATATGGGAAGTAAAAATAACAGAAGAAAAAATGTCTTTTACTGTTTTCAGATGAGGCTTATTAGTCTCCAAAGCCAAACACTGGCCAGAGTGCTAATTTGGAGATCTGTCCAGAGAGTCCCTCTGGCCTTTGATGAGTCTCCATGTCTGTAAGTTCTGCTTGGAGACAGGAAGCTCCCCGTGGTGGAAGGCGTGCAGGCTGGGGGCTAGGAGCCTGTGCAGACGGAGAGGACCACAGCGTCAGGGGGATACATGCTCCTTTAACCTGTTATTGTGAACTCCCAGCAGCCCTAGCCGATAATTGCCACCTGTCTCTGGGGAAACACAGTCAAAGGCAGGCAGAGGGACAGCCATTTTGTGTCTGCCGCTGCTCTTCGCGCCGCGCAGCCCTGGTCCTAGTCCTGCCCTTAACCCTGGCGGCTAATGTGTTTTCAATTTAGGATGATCCCCCACTACAGGCACGGCCCTAATCAACAACAGTTTGTAATGTAACCCTATCTGCCCTTGGAAGGGCAGCGTCAGCCTGACCGGGCGCCTGCAAACCTGGTGTGTCCAGCAGACGGACAGTGTTATGTGTGTATATGTATGGATGATATCATGTTTATATGTGAGGTCATAGGATGTGTGCCTGATACTTGGCTGTTTGTCTTCCACATCTTGTCATGCTATTAAAACAAACAGATAAACATCCACACGCACGCTATGCAACAGCACCTACAAGCACTCTCAACACAAGCAAGTTGCACATGATGCCGCAAGTCACTTTACAAGCTAAACACACGCTTTTAATGATGAATATATATAAAAAAAGTCGGTGCTCTATTTTTAAACATACATTATTTTGGGAATACCGCACATTATTGGCAGTTTGTTATGGTTGTGTTTAATTTTACGTGATTTAACAACACACAACATGCCTAATTGTTCTTTAGTTTGCAAAGTAACTTGCATTCCCATTCTAAAAAGCCATACTTTCCATTGGCTGAATCTCTCCGTCAGTGTTATCAGTCCTATAGCTTAAATTCTGCTGCCACTTCAGGGAGGGCTGAATCAAAAGTTAGGCATGGAAAGGCAGGTGTGAATGTTTGTTGTGTAGGGCCTCCTGGCCTCTGCATCCATGAGTAGAACCCTGCCCCAAAATTAGAGTGTGGCCTCTAATGTCTCCCTGGGAGAAAAAGAGGCCTGGCTTTCGTCCAAGTCAGCACCTTTGGAAGTGCAGTCGTGTTACCACCACTAAATCAACATGTCAGCGCCCGGCCCAGTGAACTTCTTCACCCAGACTCCACCGCTTATAGCTACCCCACACACCTAATGAATTGGTGTGAATGCCCATCTGTCTGCTACAATGAAAAGGAGAAAGAAAATATAAGGAGAAAGAAGAAAAAAAAGAAATGTCTTTTTCAGCTGTTGCATAGAACATTTGCAGTCAGCCAATATGATTACTATCACCAGAGACAAACAATGTATTAGTCCTGTTACTTGAACAGAGAACTGCTGTGACAAAACAGCCAAAGCCAGGTTAAAGTATCCTCGCCATCAACCTTGGCCTCTGAGTCCAAAATGCAACTGTCCCAGTTTTGGGAGTGAATTTGAAGACGGACGCAGGCGAAGGGCCACAGAAAGCTGTGTGCTTACTCGGCAGTCTGTTTACATTCCTGAGGGTAATTTTAGCCCTTGGGGGGGAGCAGAGCAGGGGGGCCGACAAGTCGTTGGGGCTTGTCAGTGGTCGACGGGCCAGCCGGCGCAGTGGCGGCACCTGGACATGTGGGTGGTACATAAAAACACACACAGACATAGACCTCCAGCAGACAAATTACTGGAACTGTGATCTGTGTTTGTGCTAATCAATTATTTACCAAGTTTAGTAATAGGAATATAAAAAAAGCCAACTAGCATCTTCTACATAACATAAATGGCTACTTTGTCTGTGACACAAGCTAACGAGGAGGCCTAGTGGAAAACCACAGAAGTGAGCAAGACTCGCTTGCTAACAGGCCCACCACAGAGCACCATTAGCGTTGGACAACACAGGATATCCCCAGTGTTTTCACTGATGATCTGGGGCGCAAATCTAATTTCATTGTAGTTTTTAAAAATTTGCTAAGCAAACAAAACAATAATCCTGGTTCAAGAGTCGCTGAGGGCTTCTGTGCGCGTGTTGGGATTTGTCTTTTTATTACTCCCAGCCCAGAGTGTCCCTTCAAAGGGCAAGAAAGCAAAATGTCCATGTGTGTTTGCAGTGCTTGTGTGTCAGTGCACGTGTAAGAGAGAAGGAGAGAGAGATAGAGAGACAGAGAGAGAGAGAGAGAGACTCAGAGCTTATCGAAACTAATTAGGCGAGGGATCGGGATGGAAGTTAAATACTGGGCTACATGTAATGAAAGAAGCAGAGTGGGGGACATCTAGGGGTCAGGCCCACACCAAACAGTGGTCCTCAGGCAATCTGGTATTGATTTTTACTCGTTTGGGGATGAAGGTGGACAGGGGGGAGGGAGCCACGGAGAGAGAGAGAGAGACGGGGAGAGGCAGTAGTGCAGAGTCTAAGGGTCTTGTGAGTTGTCAACTTGACAGTTTAACCCCTTTTGGAGGAGAACAAACAAACAGAGGGATCTCCTGGGCTGACAGCGTTGATCTGTCATAGCGATGACACTGCAAAGCCCCACACAATGCCCACACAGGAGAGGAGAGTGAGGAGGAAAAGGAGGGAGGGTGGGTTGATACAGATATGCAGAGGCACATTCCTTAAGCCTAAGAAGATAGGACTGTGCTCTTCTAAAGACCTGAGAAGCCTGATCTATGAATATCAGCATCTTAAAAAATTTTAAAAAAGAAACAATTCAATAACTAGACTACATTTCCACTGACAATGTTCGATTTCAGAACAAATATAGACTACATATGAATACAGTATTTGTATGACATTTTTATTAATGGTGTTGTGTAACTGTGGTGAATGACAGAACACACACATATGCAAAAGGGAGTCAACCACAGTGGGCCAATCAGTTACATTTTGGTCTTTCCCCATGTCAAAAAGTTTGGGTGTGTCTGATAAAGCAGTATCAACCACACAGACACAGACGCACAGATGTCGGCGCTCCTCTCTTGTCACTCAATCTGTGAAGGCCGTCACCCCGAGCACCTTCCCTCTCATGTCCTTAAACACTTGAAGACCCCCTTTTCACTTTTCCCCTCAGACTGCCTCATCGCTTTGTCACATTGCCAAAGGGGACTCCATTAGCCTGGCCATGCTCAGAGCCCCCAGCTCTCACTTATACTAACACACACACACACACACACACACACACAGAGGGAGGCTGATACGCACAGCTAAGGCTGTCCACATCAAATTAGAGTGGCCCCTATTGTCCCTATTACGGCCTGGGAATGCTCCATCATGACGGATGCTACGGGGTCCCTCACTTGTCAGGAGTTGTCAGACAGATAGGGAGTCTGGATACACACAGCTGACAGGTAATCTTAATGTCTTCAATTAGCCCAATTAGGCCTGTCATAAACAATTCGATAAGTGCTCGACCAACACAAACAGATAAACGCACGTACAAGCACACACAGACACACACACTCACACACCGAGGTCTGCAGGGTATTAATGAGAAGGGTAATGGGTATATCAGCGGACGGTTGACTTGTCTTTTGTTTCAAGGAGGGGTGTGTCCCCACATCTTGCTCTCAGCTGTGCACTGCTGGCTGCTACCTGGTCAGTTCAAATTGTACTATCTCCTTTCATTAGCGCATCGCTGGCTGAGAATCTGAAAGGCCGTGACAAAATTCATTTGAGACGAGTGGGAGCAGATTGCCTGAAGCAGGTGCTATAAGGGAGATAAAACAAAAGAAGCACCTTTGAGAAGCTCTGTGTGTGCATGTAGGTGTGCGTTTTCCATCCGTGTGTGTGTGAGAGGCTTTTCCCTGGTCTTCACATTCTGTTCTTTTCCTTGCTATGGTAAATGGGTAATGACACAAAAGTGCTTTTGAAAAAAAGAAAGAAAGAAAGAACAGGAACCAGAGAGGAATCGGCCCAGCGCACACTTGGAGCGTTTACAAAGCTGTGGTGAAAGCTAAATATTGTTTCTAGCGTGACTAAACAGGCCAACACCTTTCTGTGCAGAGGATGTGCGATAGCTAACATTGTTTGATTTGGTCTCTCCTTTATAATATCTTATCGCTGAGCAACGGTGGCACCCACACTACATCCCCTGCTTTTGTCCTCTAACCGTTTCTTTAAATCCATATATTTGCATTCACTATCAATTTCTATTTCTCGATGTACGCAGGACACGTTCCGGGAACCGTGAAGCACAAGCTAATGTTTAAATCAGAGATTCCACAGTTTGCAAACACCAGACCTGAGCAAAGTTAGCATCAATATTTGAACAAGAACTTCACATGAACACTGCCTTGATCTTATGTATGGATGCCCTGAAATGCCTCATATTAAGCAACAGCACTGACACTTTCAATGCAGTGCTTATACACTAGTCACTGGGCATTCAGGGCAATGTTGTACAAAGGCAGGAAAAGAATGAACAAAATACAATCAACACAGAAGAATTCAGTTAAAATCAAGGCAATATGCCAAAGGGTGAAATCCCAAGGCATATTTTCATTCAGTCCAACTGGGACAAGAAGACAGACCAACTGCTATCAGCAAGATCTGTGATGGACATCTAACTCTACTTCTGATCTTTACCTCAAGTGACGGCTGGAATGCCATCTGAGGAGAAAAAAAAGGAAGAAAGAAAGAAAGAGAAAAGCCGTCACCGGGAAGTTGTAATAGGAAATTGCTCTTGGCAACTATTTGTTCAAGCACCAGATTTTTTTCATCTTTATGCCAACCCAGCGAGCCCCCATTGGAAAACAGGGCAGGTCCCCCTAATGAGTAATCTATTTCAAAGCAGTCGTGTCTGGGCATGACAGTTTACTGAGAGGCTTGAAGAACTGGTAATTACCAGTGTTACGGGGCAATTAATGCATATTACACTGCGGCACTCATGGCGGTGACTGTCAGCTCCCCAATAAAAATGAGCACTCTTCAGCTAAAGGGTGACATTAATTGGGCCCTTAATGACTATGCAGAGGAACCAAGCCAAATAGGAACAAAACAGGGGACTCGCTCTGACTCCAGCAGAGGGCTGGAAATTGGACTAAAAATGAGATTAATTGCTGTTTAGAAAAAAAAGAAGGGAAAAAATGTGTTGAGGGGAAGGGGGAGAAAGAGGTTGGAATTATAGGGTGCAGAGAGCAAGGGCTGCTCATACAAATGACAATTCAATTAATTATATTATACTGTATTTTCTATACCTTAAGGAGTGCAGACAGGCCTCAGGCCGATTTTGAGGGCTTTGTCTTGAATATGTTGCTCAATGCATAAACAGCTACATGTACATTTCCCACTGCATCCACACACAGCGTCATGGTGCATACGCTCAATATAATGAATACATCTAAAATTTTCATTTAAGTGAAAAGAAGCTTCCCCACATAACACAAAGAAGGCATGTATACTGTATATATATATAATGAATGTAAAGGAGATCAGCTAGTGAGGTCTTCCATAATGTGCAATACAGAAAGATCATCTTAAGAAGCAAGTATTGAGAGTTTCTGGGTTACACACTTTCCTATGAAGCCTAAGGCCTTAAGTATGTCTTTCCACTTAAAACAGTCCATAAAAAACATTAAGCAAAGCTTAAAAGTAAATCTGCCAAATTGCAGGCCTTCCACCCCCAGAAATGTTTGTTCAGAAGGAGATCAAGGATGTGGTGAAGACATGAAGTAATTCTGATTAATGTTGCTAAAGCTAGGCACGTACTGAACACCACCTGAATATGCAAGCCCCAAATCATAAAAATATCAGCATGCAAAACATGCCATCATTTGCATACATTTTTGATTTTGGATTTCCTTGCTATTTAAATATGCAGTTAGAAATAGTCCAGCACTGCCTCTTGCGCTGTCACGCTGCACACTCACACTGTCATTGGTCCTGATAGAACTCTTCCGCTTCAAAGGGAGCTTTGCAATGGAGAGGAGAATGAGCAAATATTTGAATTGCAAAAACACATCATCTTGCAAGGGGAGAAAATTCAAGACAACTTTTTCGAGTTAAAGACACCCCAACCCCCAGCAAGCTAACCCTCTGCACACAGCACAAAAAAGTCAACATATTCATAGCGTAAGCGCTCTCCCCACTAATTTACCATATCCAAATTTGTGTAATGGGATATGACACATTTTAGAGGGGATTGCAGAAAAAAACTTTAATTTGAGGAGAGAACCATAAAATGTTTAAGCTGCCCCTGTATTTAACTGAAATCCACCACACAAATCCAGTTTCTCAGACAACCTGACATGGGTTTGATTACAGACTGAAGTGTAATTAGCTACTTAAGTTATCCTCTGGTAGGTTGGCGTGAGCAGTACCACCGCCATAGCTACAGTAGCTATTTCAGCATAACTAAAGACACCTTTAGATTCTACAGGAATACCTTTACCCTGAGGATTCAGCACAGCCAGTGTAAAGCCATTTACATGTAATCACTCCAGGAGAATCTCTGACAGCTTCCAACTTCTGCAGAAGTTAGTGAAAAAAAACGTGCAATAAATAATCTTCATGACAAATCAATAATATGACTCATAGCATATTTGAAAATATGAGCCCCCCAATGTGATGCCAGGATAAATAGAACATTTAAGCCAAAAGTTACAAGTCTAGCCACGAAGGCCATGAACAACATTAACAGCAATAAATACCCATCTTCAGACATCTGAAAAAATAACCCTGCAAAGAGGGAAAACTGTGTTTACGATTGTAAATTTATTTACCACAGGCTGAGAACTACCTTGAATTTTAAATCGGGGAAAATGTGAGCGTCTCAAACACATACTCAGAAAATGTCTAGGGCACGTGGAAGATTACTGTGAGTTGCAAAATAAACTTTTGCAAAATAAACTTTTGCAACGCACAGGAAAGACAGGCAATCAGCTACTGGTGTAAAAAAATCAAGGCTACATTTATTTTATATGCATGTCAAAGCTATAAATGTAAGACAAATTGTTTGTGGATTCCATACAATAATTAGAGGATCAAATTAAGTTTCCACTGTTACCTTATTTCTAAATTATATCTAAACATCATTCTTAAATATGAGTCAGCCTGTAATCACAGTATTAAAATGCTTAATTCTTGTCATCTCTTAACACACAGTTAGCATTACCCAGACCTCCTTAATACAACGTCCACATCACACCTCCCACCTCCCACCAGTCCAACCCTGCTGTGGCCTCTACTCCTTGTGACTCGCCTACGTGTAGACAACTTGGAGACAGGTCTGAGCAGAAATCAAACCTGAATGATGGATAGCTTTACTGCACAATGACCTCTGTCACTGGGTTCTTGCCCTAAATCAATGCTGGCGATAAGGGCCCTGCGCCAGCTCTCACCTTGGTATGTTCACCAGCAGACCTTATCTATGGCAGGAGGAAGTGTGAGTAATAACTAAAGACAAGCCAACGGCAAAACCACTAACTCCACCTTGTCAAACACAATTTACAATGTATATCCCTCTACCCCCCCTCTGCTGCTGTTAAAACAGTAATTATGAGAACCAAAGAGATTTGGGACTGTGTTTGGAAGATTAACCTGTTGTAGGATGGTGGGAGAGATTTGCACATATCTTTGGTCCAAGTGGGGGTTCATATTTTAACAAGGAAACTGAGAAACGGATCGTTGACCGAGGTCTGACATACCTCTACTCTTGATACAATGGCATGCCCATACACATTCATTCACAAACTTATGAATAAGATCCTTAAATTTCACCGTTGTCAGGTCTGTGTGGAGCAGCCAACATTTCTGTGATGCATATAAGGAGAGGTTGGAGGTTGAAGTTGAGAGGAGGGCTGACAGGAAGTAGAAGCAAAGACTTTATGAAGATTACAGCATTGGGAACTCTAAGACCTTTCAGTTGTTTTTCATTTGAGTGTGTGTGTGATAAAGTGTGTGTGCGACATAGAGAGAGAGACACACAGAGACCAGAGCGAGAGAGCAAGCATGCTTCCAGGCAGTCGCATCAAAATGGAGAGAGAGACCAAACATGACATCAAGCGTTGCAATTAGCTGACCCCTTTCTCCTAGAGTCACAGTTTGAAAAGCACTGCCTTTAAAACCCTTGATTAAAATATGTTTGCTTTCTCATTCAAAATGACATTTGACAAGGTTAGTAATATTTCAACTAACTGCAAAAACATTCTTGTGGCCATAATCCTTTTTTTCCATCACTTTTCGGGGGCGCAGGTAACCTCGGAGCGAGTTTCCCATGAACTCAGCACTACAATTTGAAAACAAAACGGCTGGGAGGAAAAAAAAAAGAAAGAGTAGTTCAAAGATTTACTGAAGCGTGTTTTGTTTCACCCGGGCAGCTGAAGCTAAAAGTTTTGTGATCATTATTCAGAGAATTTATCCCCTTTCTAATTCAAACCACAACGAATATTTAAAACCGAGCCAGTAGTCTTTTCTCTAACCGCAAGCTCCATCCTTAGCAGGGACTCAGGAGGGCTGAGGGCTGAGGACTGTCGGCAGCTCCGGGGATAGAGTTCCTCAAACTGTTAAACCCCCTCATCACCAAATTAGGAGAGGTGTAGTCTGTAGTCCAATGGCCTATCCAATGGAAAAGTAATACAAAAAGTAAAGTAAGATGTAATTTAATGATGCATGACATTATATAAATGTAATAATATTTTTTACAAGGGTATATTGCAGTCTTTGCCTTAAAATTGACATTGAGCCCAAGTTTAAAAAAAAAAAAAGGACTTCAAAGAGTCAGCAAACTTAAATAAACAAAATGTAAATGGTGTCACAGACAGTCTTTGTCAGTGTGCATTCCCGACAAAACAAGCTGAAGATAAGCAATGAATAAGGGGAAGGGATCAGAACTGGTCAGGCCAAAACTCTGTCTAAAGTTAATAGTTTTCACATCCATTCCAGTCGCAGGAGAAGAGAATGTGACGTGTCGGGCCGGACAGTGAGCCAGCCCAGGCTTAGCTGCAGCTGTGCTCGAATTGAAGTGGCACTTTCTATCAGAGGCCTTTCGCCAGACAGCTCAATTCTGCCCTTTCACTTGTAACCTCCATGACACACGTTACAAAAAACAAGAGTGGTCATTTAAAACACACAGCCGTCATTGAAGAGACAGATTCCCGGTTTAACATGGGGGAAGATTCATGGTGCGAACGTGCCAGCTGATAGAGATATCACTCAAAATGAGGAATAGATTTCTCCGACATCTCCGTGGCGGCCGTACAAAGGGGGCGGCTCAAAGCCCCAAACTCTGCGCAGAGTTTATATTTCACTTGTTCAGAAATGTATGCCTCTGTTATCTTGCATCAGTCCAAAGGAAAAGGATTGAATATCGACCGTTTCAACTTCCCGCCTATGATGAAACGTTACATCGACAGAGGACAGAGTTGGAATTTGGATCATATCATTACCCTGTTAACTCCTTCAGCCCTCGTCACAGAGGTTTGGTTTATGGTGCTTATTTAAAAAACATAATACAGAAAAAAACATATTAGCACTATTAACACAAGGGAGTGGAAACATTAGCAGTCATATTGCGTGCACATTTATTCTAAGAAGTTTTTTTTCTAATCATTTACAGACCTGACAGAGCTTGCGGAGACAAATCTGTTGACCTGATAGATCTTGTACATTAACCCCCAGAATTGATGAGCAAAATCAGAAGGTCAGCACTTGGACACAGGCTCCTCATGTGTCTTTGATTACACACTCCCACTAAGGGATAGGCAGGCAGAGATGTTTTAGCTATCAGGCAATCAGACCGCCGCGAGACGTGAAACTCAAACCAGAGACAGGAGAGGGAGAGGGCTGCCTGGGAACAAAGATGGGGGAAGAGGGTCCTGACGAAGCTCTTTAACAAATGCCAGGCCAGTGAGGAAAGACTCAGATGTGCTTGTATCTCTTTCAGTGTTTATGGCAACAGCGCAATGAAGTGAATTAATACTGAAATATAAAGCAAAAGTTCACAAAAACAAATACCTTTTCATCTGGTATTTAAATTTAGTTACTTATGGTACATCAATCAAAATGACTGCCATGAGGTGCAATCAGATATAGGTCTTACATAGTGAAACAAACAATTCAAACCATATATCAGTGTTATTCTGGGAGATGGGTGAGGTCAGATGGTGAATGGAAAACATTTAAAATCCCTACTTAACTAAATGTAGAATGATGGGTGCAAATTCAGAACAGCATTGCTGCTTTTGATGTCATTTATCGTGTAATGGATACAGAAGCCGATTGGTGTTTTGGTGATTCAGGTTTCTACAGATTTGTTTAAAATGTTTCTGTTACATATAAATAATCTCATTTTATTTACTGCATTGTCCAGAAAGAGGAGAACCTTGCCCTCTTGGTTCAGAATATCAAAAGCTTAGTTAGAGGTATAAATCACCAAAGTGTTTTTTTTTATATCAAGATTCTTCTCCAGTCAATACACACAGAGGTCAAACTGAGCCAGGGTAGCATTCAGTACTGGAAACTGCAGTACCTTTACCATTGTTTGCATGGAAATTCATTCAGCACTTGGTGGGAATTACAAGACTAGGAAAAGATTTAAATATATAGAAAGGCTAAACAAGAAAGTGAAATCACTGGAAAAGAAAGAAAATAAGCATGGGTGGTAAAAAAAACAAACAAGGTTATGTGAGGGACAGTGGGCCTATAAAAAGAAACCTACTGTCTAGATTATCTATAAGGAACCACTTATCACAAGCGACCAGCTCCACACAGTGACTGATGGGCCTCCACAGACCATGAGTACCAGCACATTATCTGGTACACACAGAGCTGCTCTTTAAACACAAAGGCAGAAATATGAAGCATTGTTTCCTTGGCTGTCATGTGTTAAAAAATATTATATTTATTCTTGGTCTGAAATAGAAAGAGTGTTTACTGTTTTTGTGCACAGAAATACACAAGATAATGCTGACCAACATATAAATTATCTAGCAAAGATAAATTGGCTAAACTAAACCATTAATTTGTAGCATGCAAAAGACCACTGATTTAAACCCAAGTAGCTCTTAAGAGGTTCAATTAAATCTTGAAGTGTACTATTAAAAATGAGCACAAGTAACCTATACCATACATAAGGCAATGCTACTCGCAGTGAGTCAAGTCAACCTAACAAAATAAATACACTAGAGAAAAAAAAAAATCAAGGAAATCGTAATCCCTCCAAAAAGCTGTTAAACACTTGCCATGTCATGAAATCGCACGTCCAGAACTAAAATATGCATTCCTCCTCTATCCATGTGAACCGTGGAAAAATAAAAGCCCTCTTTCTCTATGCCAAATGCCATTCCTTAAAACAAAATGCCAGGACCATATTGGTTGATAGAAGAACAAAAGACCAGATTGTTTCTATTCAATTGGGATTTTTTTTTTTTTTTTACCAGTAAGAGAATATGTTCTTTTTTTTAGTGCTTTTCTTGGTCGCATTTATTTCCTGTGACAGGCCACAGGACTCTTGGTCCAGTGCTCTCCTTAGACCTTGGGAGGACACTGGAGGAATCATCTGATGACTCCTGGTTTCCCTCATCCTCTTCTATGGGGAGTTTAAGACACAATTAAGCCCTTTAGTCGGGCAGTGTTAAGACGCTTTTGAAGCTGCTGTGGAGGTGCATGAAATAAAATACTTAAATGGCCTCATGAACCAAAAGTCCTTGAAAGCATTAAATATTTGTGTTGTAGCTTTATGTCTACTGAGCTTATGTGGAGAGAATGTGTTTATAAAAATCGTCTTAAATTACCTTTAGCCTTTATGAGAGATAAAGATAGCACAACCTTTGTATGATAACAGACGTCTCTATAATTATCTTCCTATTTCTTGTTTTCTCTCTGTAACTTTCTACAGATGTGAAGATATACAGCAGCATTGCAAGTGTGCTCACAGGCCTTTGTGTGATGCAAAGCAAGCACCATGTATTGTGTGCAAAATGTATTTGTCTAGGCTATCTCAGTGTCAAGAAAATATCACTGCAAGTTTTACGTCGCATTGGGTGCAATGTGGACCTGAATGTCTTTTGGGGGTCAGGCAGCCATCGAAATTCTCCTGTAAGATTGAGTTTTACAAAGAGCCATTCTAATCCTTGATCCTTTCCCACTACTCTGTGCTTTTGACAAATGTTGCTGACTTCTTACTGGAATGAAACCCAGAAGGTCACTGTAGAGGGAAAAAAAAAAAAGTGTCTCTGTAAGTCTGATGACATACATCGTGAAAGCTGACAAAAAATGTACGTTAATCTTTTAAAAAGTTCCATAGCAAAACAGGAATTCATGGAGTAGACAGCCTTGCACCTCATTTTTCTCGAGGCTTTCTTCTCCATCTCACAGTGTCACAGGGAAGCAGAAAGACAGGAGGAGGGATATATATCGCTGGGGTGCCGCTTTCTGTCCCGCTCCTCGTTTATACACACAGCGGCCGTGTCAAAGCTGCTCTCACACTCAATGGTAAATGACAAATTTGGATAATGCACACAACAACCCTACAAAAATAAATAGTAGACATGGAGGCTTAACCGGAGCTAAATCCTGAGGCTGCTGGAGACCTGAGAGTGCGGATTACACCCCAGACGCCTTAAACAATGCACCCAAATGTGCATCCTTAAAAGCATGAAATCCTTGAAGCATCAGAGCCGACTTGTCATTTGCCATTAATATTCCAAGTTGCTTGTGCTTTGGGGGCCAGCATTGCACTTCTGTGTGCTGATGTGCCCTAAAACAAACACTTGCAAAGCCCTAAAGGAACCACCATTGTGGATAGCTATTTTTCTAGCTGTGGAATATTCTACGAGAGGATGTCATAACAAAGGAAACAATAAAAGAGGCCACGTTCCTGCACTGCATGGGGTATCCATAACTATAAATAGGAGGAAGGCAATGTCAGAGGCGCTTACACTTTACCAGGAAAACTGTGCTTTCAGAAAAACAGAGGAAATGAAGCTCTAACTAGAATTTTCCATGCATATTAAGTAAATAAAAACTCCAAAACCCTGTAACCCTGAAAAGCCACCTCATCAACATCACAATAGAAAGGCTATAGGAAACTAAACACACTGCTTGTAGATGCAGTAATGCAGCTATTCACATCACTATCTAGTGAAGATCAGTTATTCTTTAAATAAAAAAATCTCTATTGCAACTGAGATTTTTTTCTAATTTTGCCCCCTTTGTTTGTTGTGCACATCTCTGACAGGAAGGTGGGGTAAAGTATGGCAGGGCACAGGTCTTGGAGGTGTCACATTGTCACCCCAGAAGCGCCAGTACCTGTCCTCGGGGATGGCCCTGTAATGTCCAGCCTCATTGGATCAGCAGCAGCCACGACCTGTGGGCGCACTCTCTCAGGTGACATCCCCTATCTGCTCTGGCTCTATGATGGCCCTGCTGCTGCTGCTGAGGCTTATATTACTCTTCTGCTACTATTGCATTAAATGGGACCACATAACCTGGCTATTTCCAAACAAACCCATATAGGTACACTCTATTTGCACATGCAAGTACTTCTAAATATGAGCAAATGCCTATGTCATACATGTAAATGCAAACTATCTGCACATCTAAGTATCTAGGCATAAAACCTTGTTTAAAGATAAAGGTATTATCAGCTGAATTCAATAAGAGTTGTCTATAACACATCATGTCATGTCATTACAGTCCACTTATTAAGCATTCCTGTCGTTACTGCTTTGGAAAGTTCGACAAAAAATGATGGACATGTCCATTAAAAAAGGACAATATGTACAATATCTTGAATCCAAAAGTTAATTTCATGTCACAAATGGATTGACGGTTCTGAGAATATAACAGAATTACCATGCAATTTCAGCTGTGAAATCTACAGCATACAGTTCCAGATATAATTGGAAAAAGTTCACAAAGACCTCAAGATGTCTAATTGCAGCTGTGTCAACTAATATAAAACATCACATAAATCTGATTTTTGTCTATTCATTAGCCAATGTGTCAGTGAGCAGATTAGTGATGTTGTAGGAACAGTCTGGTGAGCATCTTCAGAATTATGACTTCCTCATTAATTGTAGTTTTGCTTCCATTATGTGCATCAAAAAAAGTTACAACAAAGGACAAGCACTAATCTCATTTGCACAAAACAGATTTGAATGGAGATCAATATGCACTTTTGGAGCATGAGAATGTTCTGCTGGTAATTACAGGAGAACGTAAATTATCCACATTACAACAGGCGATGACTTTCAAAATTACTAAAACAAAAGAGCAAGATGAAATGCAATGCATGTGCATGCATTCAAGTCTCAACAAATTTCCAAGTGGTCAAGCCAGATGATGTATAATGGCAAACCCAAAAGTCTTAACCCCCATTTCATATGAGGGAGAAATGAGGCATACTGTCCCATTATATTGCTATAAATCATTTTTTGTGGACGGCTGACAGCTTTTTATCAGATCTAACCTTTTCAAGCCTCCATTAAGAGAGCTAACATTTTCAACTCTGACACATTTGCAGTTTACGAATCTCACAGCTGATTTACTTTGGGAGGGGGCACGCTGGCGTCCATGCTCATTTCCACACAGGCTGTCCATTGTGTTGGATTGAGTGGAATGGGGGAGGGAAAATAGGAAACGGCGAAGAGAAGAACGGGCTCTGAATCTATTTATTTAACTCTACATTACCCTTTTAATCTGCTTTATTACAGTACAAAGTAGTTTTGTTGCTGAAAAGCTATTTTCAGTATATTCTGATTTACACTATTGATTATTGTATGGTACACAACTGCTGCAAGGAGGACAATTAAGGGCCACAAAGATCCTTCATAATCTGACAAATTAATAATGAGTGGACTCTCAAAGAGGAGATGCAGTAAGACTATGAAACAAGCACAGACTAGACATATAAAAATACAAACAACAAGCATTATATCAATTTAAGAGGAGCCCTTGTAGCCATATCTGTCAGATGTTTGCTTTGTGCCTGTGCTTTGATGTGAAAGGCTGTAGTGTTAATGTTTTGACTAATTTTTTGTTTAGTATTTTCTTGTAAAAGCTGTGATACACACTCTCCTGACAATGACGACCAATCATTGATCTATAGATCCATCTATTTATCCATCCATCAAGTATCAAAACTCCTCTGGTGTCTTTTGTCCCCCATTCAAGATACACTGCCTTTACAAAAGGACTCCACAGACTGACAACAACATATTAAGTAACTAAACCTCACAGGCACCACTACAGTAGCATGGTCACAATTTGCAATAAGCAACATCATTTTGGCAAATCCATCACAAGTATTCAAGTGCACAAATAATTGTCATTCTCTGAATGTATTCTGGATTAAGTATTTGATGAGATAAACTAATCAGACAAGTACAAGGGCAGAACTTTAGTTGCTGCTCAGGAGAGTTAGGGAAGGAACTTTGCCAACCATAATTGATTTAAGTACACCATAATCAAGGAGGGGCAGTTAAGGTGGCACCACACAAGGGTCCATATTTCATTACATGCTGTGTTTAACCTTAGCCACTTCTCCTAAAACACACAAGAGGCTCATTATGTGTTTAATATTCACCAGCAGGTGAATAATTTTTATGCAACTCTGATAGTTGGGCGAGATGGATAACTCAATTATCTGAACATCCGTCAGAGCAGAGGGCTCGCTGGCTCTGGAACGCCACCAGCTAAGATTGATGGCTGGAAGACACCAATAGCTGCTGCTTCGCCATCTCATCCAGGCACTGGGCCTGAACACGCCGTTTGATTCTGCAGAAGACCGTTTTTCTCTCCATTTTTTTCCCTTTTATCTTTTTTCTTGGGAGCATTGTAGGTGAAGCGTCATTACCCCTCACTCCACTGAAGAGGGGTTCATTATGGGGTTAGTGTGTTGGCAAGACTATTGTTTGGATGATAAATGCAGTTGGTGAGGGCTTTGGAGGGAAAATTAGTTATGTTTTTTCTTTCCGTCTACAGAAACATGTCCCCATAGCTCACTCTGCAATGCTTGAGGGCAAACCAAGAACAATTAACACAAGCAATGGGTGAAGCAGCTCAGTTAAGCAAAGAGGGAATTCATGAAAAATAAGCAAATCACTGGAAATGTCAATCAGGGGCAATGAAGTAATTACAAACACTGCTGTGCAATTCCAAGGGCAGTCAAAAAAGAAAACCAAAAGGTTTAGAGTTAAGCACTCAAATTTGAGTTGGAATGGGGGAATGG